>BSBN01001623.1:2400000-4800000 GCA_027924645.1 Cunninghamia lanceolata
ACCTTAGTTGAGACTCAAATGTAATCTCCCATGCAACAACATGCTTCCACAAACTCTAGAGCATAACCACAAGTATTGAAAACAACAAAGTCAGCTAAAATTGGTGTTAACACTAAGACCTTTAGGAACAGGCTTCAACCATGATCCAATTCACAATTTGTGGACCAATCAAAAAGATGAAACATGATCTAGAGACACTCACAAGCACATTAAAATCATCAAGCACATTATAATCACCAAGAACTGTGACAAAGAAAAGATCACTTGCAGAGCACCAAATCATGAACCATTTCAACTGAAGACACATACCATCATCCCAAAATAAACTCTAGAACCACAAACTATAAAACTTAAATGCGAAGAAATGCGGAGCAAAATACATTCTCCCTATCACCATTGAATACTTAGAAAAATAATTTTTACTTTGGTGAATAGAACTCACCCAAATCTTCACACCGAAGGCTCAAATTTGAAATGTAGCAACTATAGACATTCCTTAACATAACTTCCAAACCACAAACAAAGATATTCAATCTACAAGATATGTAGATGCAATTGTGCTAACTTCTCAAACTCATCCAAACAACTTCCTTAGATGCTGACCTTAGGTGTTGACATCAATGACAACACTTAATGCTCATACTTGCAACAATCTGCCCCTTTGTTATTGATGGCAACACATGTGACATGAAAAACCATTAAGACAGACATATTTGCTTTGCTTCTTTGATCCCCCTTACTTTATGCTTTCTCTGACTGTGTCATGCCCACATTTCACATGTGGTCATAACACGCTATGCCACGTGTCATGTCCACATGCGTCATGTGGCCATGATATGAACTATCAAAAAAATTTCCCTTACTACTCTGAAAGCCCCCCTCACACCCACAAGCGTGCTGGTTGCGTATGTTTAAGTCATTAATGCTAAAGTTGTTTACGGAATAAATCACTCACGTGTACCTTTACTATGTTGGACTTACTTTGTTTACTTGATGACGTTTACTACGTTTAAGTCAGGTTTACTATAGCGTTTGAATTCACTTCATGTTTAATTGGTCTCTAATCGGTTTTCTCAATCTATTTAACATTGTCTCGCATACCTCCTTTTGTTCCATTCCAGGGACTATTTATTTCAATAAAATTGTCTCATTTTCATAGTCTACCATTTGGTAATAGTTAACTAGAGATCGCAGTTTCTATTAAGGTCGATCTGTTGAATTTTTTTTTTTTTTTTTATGTCAAACTAATTGTCTCATTATTTCTTTAAAATAAATATTTACATAAATATATATTTAAATATTTAATCTTTCTTTTGTTATATATAAATAATATAATATTTATTTATATTATTTCTTCTTTTATTAATTCCCCTTTATTTTGAGCAAACTTATTTATTTACAAATATATATATATATATATATACACATTTATCATTGTATATTTAATCATGTTAATGGGAACTCCACCCATAATTTTATTGGAGTATTTTATTTAAGTCCAACACATAATGTTCCCCTGTATTTAGGAAGAAAAAAAAAAAATATATATATATATATATATATATAAATAAAATAACCTTTTAGTGCAAGCTCATGTAGTTACAATTAATATATATAAATATACATATATATATATCATTGTTTATTATGAGGGATAGTGGAAACTTCACTTAGAATTTAAATAACATTTTAAAATGAAATTCCACTCATACAATTAGGGTTAAATAACCCTAATGATTTTTTTGTTGTTATGAATAGTTGTTTTGCAGGCAGGAGGGATGCGACGGCGGTGGCCATGGTGGATGGCGCTAGGCGCAGGGCGAAGTGAGGAGGTGGGCAGAGGTTGCAAAGATGGAGGGGCAGAGGGAAGCGTTGGGAGCGGTGAGAGGGGAGCCGGCGGCGGAGGCAGACTAGCACAGACCGAGAGGAGGGAGGCCGTGGTAGGCAGCACTGTGGATGTCTGCGGGCAGCGCGGGGCTCAGGTCACGACGGGGTGTGGGGAGGGGCAGAGCCCCACCCACATCCCACTATGTGGGGTGTGGGTGGGGCTCCGCTCCTCCCCACACCCAAATGTATTAAGTTTCGGTGGGGGTTTAAACCCCCACCTTGCCACAGCTATTATTTGACTCTACTTGCATTTTAAAAAGAAAACTGCGAATTCCTTCTTTATTTCATTTGCTATTTCGAGATTTTTAAATAAATAAATATATATATATATATGTATGTATATATATGTATATATATATGTATATATATATGTATATATATGCAATAAGATTTAATTTCATTTACCATAAAATAATATTATATATTTATATATATATATATATATATATATATATATATATATATATATATATATATTAGCATGTGATATTCAAAATGTGTATTTCCCACAATTTCTCAATTTTCTTTAATATTTCAGTTTATAAATTTAACAAATACTTAAATTAAATAAACAAAAATAAATATAAATTCCAATTTACATTTGTCAATTAAAATTCATCTCTTTCAATGTACTTTCCAAACAATGTAAAGAACAAATTAAAAATAAGTACAGAGTAATTATTAAATCTTTCACTTCAAGAATACATTATAACAGACAAGTAAATCATTTAGATTATTTTCCTTTGCATACACAAGTCAAGTTTTAATTTCATTCTTCAACCTAAATTTGCAACTTTCATAATACTGTAAAATATAACTTTCTCACTAAATAATACAAGAGGTATACTTTAACAAGTGATCCAAATCAACAACCAATCTAACAATCTGCTATTTTGATAAACAAGAACAAGTAACTTTAAGATTTCCCAACTCACAACATTCTAAGGGGGTAATTTACTTTCTTCTCCTAGCTCACACAAATGATGTAATGTAATAACCAACTAAAGTCACAACTAATAACATAATAAGGGAGAATTATCTCTCCACTCCCAAGATAACAACTTTTACAACAAATTCAAAGAGAGAAGTTCTCTCCTCTAAAACTTTTTTTATAATGAAACTTTAAAAGACCAAGCTCCCAATACAAATAGGAAGTTAGAACATCTTCTTTAACAAGGCAAAACTCCTTCAATCCTCTTAACATGCTCCAACAGTAACCTACATGACAACAAGGGAGAAAACAACAACCATCTAGCTCTCCTCCCTACCTTAGACCCGCAAGAGGGTCACCCCCGAGCTAGGGAGACCATCCACATACCCAGGGTAGAATAGACCAAAACACCTCACAACATTGAATAACAACAATCAAAGCAAACAATATTCAAACTCCCAAGGTTTTACACACATTACAAAGACTCAGGTGAGGTGAGTTCAAAGGGGGTAGGGAAGTAGACTCTCTCTACTCCAAGGTGTCATTCTTCTCAATCAAATACCCTAGCTTATTTCATGGCCTCAAGCCAACAAAGTTATTCTTACTCATGGCCTCAAGCCATCCAAATAATAAATCACAGTGATATCACAAAAAGGCTCTCAAAGCCTTATAGCCCTCTAGGCTCAAATTTACCAACTTGCCCTCAAGGCTTTCATATACTAAAATAAGAAGACACCCGAGGAGGTTCACACCTTCCCTTCCCTAAACAAGATGAGCACTGCCTTCCAACTGGAAGGAGCTCTTTCAATACCCAACACAAAAACCCCAAATAACAGAAAAACACATAGAAAACATTTGCAATCCCTATTCATCAAACAAGAACAAACATACATAAAAAGCAAAGATCATACAAGTGAGTAGTCTTATTCACCAACCTTCACTAGCCCAATTATGGAATGTATTTTGACGAAGAGCTCCTCCCCTAGTCTCCTTCTCCAAGTTCTCCTTCTTTCCACAATAATCCAACCCCCTTACCCTCTCCCTCTTCTCCTCTTTAAAACAAATCCTCTCCCTTATCCCTTATTCCAAGTGGCATTAAAAAACTAAACCCACTCCTTCTCCATTATCCTAGTGGACTTAAAACAATTAACCCCACTCAAGAGGTTCCCCACTATGGCCCTTTTACAACACATGAGTGAATTAAAATATAATAAGAAAAATAGAAATAAAAGGAAAGTGGATGGCACACCACCCTTATTATGGGGTCTCCCGCCAAAAGAGAGGCACAAAGAGACAAGCACTCCATTATTGGTGAATCATGGAGTCCTTCCATGACTTGGAAGTGGGTCTAAGTGTGGATTCCACTCATCCCATTGTCCCCATGCTCCCAAATTCGTCACTTAACTTCACCATGGAGTTGAAGTGACCATATGGAGGTTATCCCAAGGTTATCCTAGTCAAAAAGGTCCCTAGACCCATGGGGTATAACCTAGGGTTGATTTAAACCTAGATAGGACTCCCAGAGTCAAGCAAAAACACAAGAAGAGGGTCTAAAAGATATAAAGTTAAAACAAGATTCAAAACAACATCTCTTACAACACATATCACAATTAAACTAAATTAGAAGATAGCCCTAATTCCCTTGACCTCATGCAACATTACAACATTACAAAATTACAACATTTCACCAAACACAAGGTTGATCTTAGTTCCTAGTGGAACCAGATCGGCTCACAAGGGATACAACATAGGTATGGAATGATCTCCTGTATATGTGGTTTCATTAGCAATACCTGCACACTCAAACTCGAAGTCAATAACACATAAAGATATCATAGCCGAAGCAATTTAGATACATGCATACCTAAACATTCTACCATATAAACATACTGAAATCACATTAAAATTCCATTTCTAATATTATCCATTCATCATTCACTTAAAAGCAACATCTAACTATCATTGCATAATTGTTTTCTTAAAAATCAATTAGGTTTAATAATCAAGATTCCGAGATCAACAGTCCCCCAATCATAAAAGTAATAGCAATAGTACTGTAAATAGTCTCATGAACAGTAGTGAAAAAGGTAGGCCTCACATCTTCCCCCCTAAGATTGTACTTCCTCCTAGAAATCATCAAAGAGGTGAGGGTAAAGTGTCTTCAGTCTCGTTGCATCTTCCCATGTCGTAGTGACCTCATTGTACATATCCCACTAGACCCTAACCTAGTCCAGCTCTCAACCTCGAAGGCCCAGCATCCGACGAGCCAATATGCATATTGGCTCCAAAGCCAGCTGTCTGTCCGCCTCTACCTGAAGAGCACCCCAATCCAATACATGAGATAAGTCAGAAATATAACAACGTAGAACTAAAACATGAAAGACATCGTGGATATGAGACAAGCTAGGTGGCAAGGCTAAACGATAGGCTACAGGTCCTATCCTCTTCAAAATCTCAAAAGGTCCTACAAACCGGGGTGCAAGCTTAGAGCCTTTTCTGTAATGGATTGGACTCTTATGTAGTCGCACTCTCAAGAATACCCTGTCACCCACTGAAAAGCTTTGATCCATTCTCTTTGCATTGGCATACTTTTTTTCTATCTATCTTGAGCTTCCTGAAGCCTCTGTCTGATCAATGTGACCTGCTGTTCCATATCCTGAATTATTTCGGGACCAATGGCAACTCGGTCCTCTAACCGATCCCAACTCAAAGGCGTCCTGCAAGGTCTACCATATAAAGCCTGGTAAGGAGGCATACCCAACGAGCTGTGATGCCCATTATTGTAGGTGAACTCAACTAGATACAGGTACTCCTCCCATCTAGACTGATGATCCATAACATACATGCAAAGCATGTCCTCTAACACCTGATTAACTCTTTTTGTCTGGCCGTCGGTCTCAGGATGGTAAGCAGAACTGAAGTTGAGCTGTGTGCCCAACGCCTGATGTAAGGCCCTCCAAAATGATGATGTGAAAATGGAGTCTCTATCAGATATGATGTGGCGAGGTACTCCATGCAGTCTGACAATCTGATCAAGAAACACTCTCGCCACCGATGGTGCATTGTACGTTGTATGTACTGGTGAGAAATGCACCACCTTGGTCAACTTGTCAACTATCACAATGATGGCATCATGGCGTCGCGATGACATAGGTAGACCAACAATAAAGTCCATAGAAATGGTGTCCCACTTCCACTCAGGTATTTTATGAGGGTACAAAAGTCCTGCTGGATGCTAATGCTCGGCCTTGACCCTCTGACACTCAAGGCAACGAGCAACATACTCTGCAATGTCACGTCTCATCCCAGCCCAATGATATAACTACCGCAAATCCACATGCATCTTCTTCACTCCTGGATGAGCTGCATAGGGTGCTCTATGAGCCTCAGAAAGTATCACTGAATGTAGATCACCCGCACGGGGTACATAGATGTGCTGCCTATGTCTAAGCAATCCATCTGACTCAAGGGAATATCCTATGAATTTGCCCTTCAGGACCCCCTAATTCTAGATTTCCTATTATACCTCAGAAAACCACTCGTCCTCAGGCAGATGCTATAGAATACGTCCTCTCAAATCCACCTTTAAAGTTAGGGTCAGGATCTCATGGCGCCTTCGACTCAAAGAATCGGCGACCACGTTCTCCTTTCCTTTAATGTAGTGGACATCAAAGTCATACTCAAACATGAACTCCATCCAACGCCACTGGCAGGCGTTCAAATTAGGCTGAGTGAAAATGTACTATAAGCTATGATGATCCGAATGGAGCTCAAAACGTCGACCTAAAAGAAAATGTCTCCAACGAACAAGAGCATGAATAACAGCTGCGAGCTCTAAATCGTGAGTAGGGTAGTTTAACTCATGTGTTTTAAGTTTTCACAATTCATAAGCAATCGCTCTACCACCCTGCATAAGCATAGCTCCCAATCCCTCTAATGATGCATCCATGCAAACAACAAAATCTTCTGCCGGATCTAGAACAGCTAATATGGGAGCGCTGGTAAGACATTCCTTCAGGATCCCGAAGGCCTTCTCACACTGCTCAGTCCAAGTGAATCCTTTCCCTTTTCGCTGAAGGGAAGTGATCGGATGTGCTATCCTAGAGAAACCTTTGACAAACCTGCGATAGTAACTGGCTAGTCCCATAAAGCTCCTTACTTCTGTTACATTGGTGGGTGCTGGCCAATCCTGAATTGCTTTGATCTTCGATGGATCTACGAAGATACCATCACCTGATAAAATGTGCCCCAAATAATACACCTCTATCTTGAAGAAGTCACATTTCGCCAGGTTGCCATAAAGCTGATGCTCACGTAAACACTGCAATACTTGACGCAAATGGTCCACATGTTCCTCCTCGGTCCGTGAATAGATCAAAATATCATCTAGGAATATGATCACGAACCGATCTAGGTAAGTACGGAACACCCCATTCATGAGGCTCATGAACACTGCAAGGGCGTTCGTCAAACCAAAAGGTACCATTGTAAATTCATAATGGCCATATTTGGTTTGGAAAGCAGTTTTGTGAATATCTGCCTCAATGATTCGTAATTGATGATACCCAGATTTTAAATCAATTTTTGAAAACACTTTGGCTCCCTGCATTTGGTCAAAGAGATCGTCAATCCTAGGCAAAGGATATCGATTCCTCACCGTCACTTTGTTCAACTACCTGTAGTCCATGCATAGCCGAAGAGATCCATCCTTCTTCTTTATGAAGATAACTGGTGCGTCCCATGGTGAAACGCTAGGTCGGATGTGTCCCTTCTCTAATAATTCTTCTAACTGCAGTTTAAGCTCTGTAAGCTCATGTGTAGTCATTCTATAAGGTGCACGAGACACTGGTTCTGCCCCTGGTACCAAATCAATGTGGAAATCAACTTCCCTGCGTGGAGGCATACCCGGTAACTCTGGTGGAAAAACATCAACAAATTCTCTTAGGATAGGGTGTTTATCTAAGGTAGTCTCAGGTTCATCCTCTGATCTATCACTGACAGTGATAGAAAACATCTGACAACCCTTCCACATGCAGCGTTTAAGTTGCTAAACCGATATCGTACGTGCAATCGTGAGCTTCTGTATGCCCACTATCTCGACCAGTGTGCCATGATCGTCTAAGTAACTAATCATCCTCTAACAGCAATCTAGCTTGGCTCTATGAGCTGCAAGCCAGTCCATACCAAGAACTACACCATAGGATCCCAATGGCATAACCCTAAGGTCACATGTTGTAATGAAAGAACCCAAGGAAATCTCACAATCTCTAACCACGGTATCAACTGACATCCTGGCCCCAGAGACCAACTCGACCTCCCACCTAATGTCCTGCCTAGAAGCCACTAGCCTACAACGTTCCACTAATAATGTAGACATAAAAGAGTCGGTAGCTCCGAAATCAAATAGGATAGAGATGGGAAAATCTCCAATCATACCTGCTGTCTCTATGACTGAAGCCTGAAAATTAGCCTGGCAGTTGTCAACCGCTGCAAACATACAGTGGGATTTACCCAAATCACCCACAGTCTGCTCGGATCTTCCTGCACGTTGTTGTCCTCTTGCTATAAAGCCCTATGGGCACTCTCTAGCTATGTGTCCAGCTTCACCACAAGTATAACAAGGTCCCTTAACCTGTACAGTTAGAGTCCAACTCGACTACTGCTGTCCTGTTCTACCAATAGACCCTTGTGAGCCCCTATACGACTGCTGTGGCCTTGCGGGTCCCGTAGGTGGTCCCTGCTGTCTCTGATCCCTGCATGGGCCCTGCTGCTGCCAACCTCTATTATTTCCCCCATGTGACCTCTATTGTGTTCTAGCTTTCTGTTGCTGCTATGACTGCTATTGCTGTGGGGGCCTAGGAGGTAGTGATGCTGAACCGAATCCTCCTCTACGGAATGACTGTGGTGGTCTACGAAAACTCTGCTGATGCTACTGCTGTCCCCGATCCTGGAACTGAGGGTGAGAACTCTACCCCCGTCCTTGAATCTCCTCAGTGATATAAGCCTTCTCAATAGCATCACTCAAAGTCTGGGGATCTACCATCCGGACAGGTCCTGCTATACTGTGGTTTAATCCTCTGATAAACTTATGTACCAGGAGTTTCTCGTCATGGAGATACTTCGTATATCTGGATAACTCTATAAACTTACTCTCATACTGTGCCACTGAGAGTCCCCTCTATTGTAGGTCATGAAACTCGTCTATACGACGCTGTCTGTAATGGTCTGATAGGTATCGTGCATTGAAGCGCTCAATAAAGGTCTCCAATGAGAGGGTGTCTAAGGAGAGGCGATGCTTGCACTCCTTAGTGCGCCACCAGGTAGCTACTGCATCTTGTAATAAGTGTACTGCCACATAGGCCTTTGTATTGCCCGCGTATGGTTGCAATGCAAAGCACCTATCTAAACTGATAAGCCAGGCCTCTGCCTCAACTCCCTCTGTGGTTCCGATGAAAGTAGGAGGGTTCAATCTCAATATGTCCCTGATGGAATCTCCTTTATCTCTGCACCCCCTAATAGGCTCATCTGTAGGATAATCATAAAGCCTGGGACCCAATTGCTCTATTCGCATTGTCTCATCATGCCTGGCATGATGTGTGGGGCTCCTGCTACGGGCCCTGTCGGCTGAATCAACCTCCTCTGTATTAGGCAACTTGACATAAGGCTCCACACGTGGTACCCCCTGCGGCTCTACGCGGGGCTCCACACGTGGCTCGACATGAGTCTCAGCTAGTGGCTCCATGCGTGGTTCCTCTCACGAAACATCGCAGGGCTCGACACATGGCTCTACGTGCGGCTCAACTGTAGCCGATGGAAGCCTATCTAAGATAGCCTATAAGGCCTGTAATATCTGTGGTCCCATATCAGGTGAGGCTAGTGGTATCTGTGGTACCTGAGGAACTGGTTGTGGCTATAGAACTAGTTGAACCTGTGGATTTGGCTGTTCTGGTGGGACTGGCTGATCCGGTCCCATAGCTGAAGAACCAGTGCGCACTTCTATGGGTGGAGTATGACAGGTCGGTATTCGCCGAACTCGTCTGGGAGGCATCCTACAAAATGAGGTAATCGCTAGTCAGTGTGATTGCGGAAGTGATAATGTGCCTAAACAAGCCCAGTGTTTGAAACCCTGGGCTCTGATACCAAATGTCATGCCCACATTTCACATGCGGTCACAACACGCTAACCTGCGTGTCATGTCCACATGCGTCATGTGGTCATGATACGAACTATAAATAATTTTCCCCTTACTACTCTGAAAGCCCCCCTCGCACCCACAAGCATGCTCGGTTGTGTATGTTTAAGTTGTCAATGCTAAAGTTGTTTACAGAATAAATCACTCACGTGTACCTTTACTATGTTGGACTTACTTTGTTTACTTGATGACGTTTACAACGTTTAAGTCAGGTTTACTATAGCGTTTGAATTCACTTGATGTTTAATTGGTCTCTAATTAGTTTTCTCAATCTATTTAACATTGTCTCGCATACCTCCTTTTGTTACATTCTAGGGACTATTTATTTCAATAAAATTGTCTCATTTTCATAGTCTACCATTTGGTAATAGTTAACTAGAGATCGTGGTTTCTATTAAGGCCGATCTATTGAATTTTAATTTTTTTTTTTTTTTAATGTCAAACTAATTGTCTCATTATTTCTTTAAAATAAATATTTACATAATTATATATTTAAATATTTAATCTTTATTTTGTTATACATAAATAATATAATATATATTTATATTATTTCTTCTTTTATTAATTCCCCTTTATTTTGAGCAAACTTATTTATTTACAAATATTATATATATATATATATATATACATTTATCATTGTATATTTAATCATGTTAATGGGAACTCCACCCATAATTTTATTAGAGTATTTTATTTAAGTCCAACACACAATGTTCCCCTGTATTTAGGTAGAAAATATATATATATATATATGTATGTATGTATGTATGTATGTATGTATGTATGTATGTATGTATGTATGTATGTATGTATGTAAAATAACCTTTTAGTGCAAGCTCATGTAGTTACAATTTATATATATATATATATATATATATATATATATATATATATATATATATATATATATATATCATTGTTTATTATGAGGGATAGTGGAAACTCCACTTAGAATTTAAATAACATTTTAAAATGAAATTCCACTCATACAATTAGGGTTAAATAACCCTAATGATTTTGTTGTTGTTATGAATGGTTGTTTTGCAGGCAGGAGGGATGCGACAGCGGTGGCCATGGTGGATGGCGCTGGGTGCAGGGTGAAGTGAGGAGGTGGGCGGAGGTTGCAGAGATGGAGGGGCAGAGGGAAGCGTTGGGGGTGGTGAGAGGGGAGCCAATGGCGGAGGCAGACCATCATAGACCGAGAGGAGGGAGGCCGTGGTAGGCGGCGTTGTGGATGTCTGCAGGTGGCACGGGCTCAGGTCACGGTGGGGTGTGGGTGGGGCTCCGCCCCTCCCCACACCAAAATGTATTAAGTTTCGGTGGGGGTTTAAACCCCCACCTTACCACAGCTATTATTCGACTGTCCTTGCATTTTAAAAAGAAAACTGTGAATTCCTTCTTTATTTCATTTGCTATTTCAAGATTTTTAAATATATATATATATATATATACATATACATATATATATACATATATGTATATATATGTATATATGCATATATATATATATGTATATGTATATATATATGTATATGTATATATATATATATATGTATATATATGCAATAAGATTTAATTTCATTTACCATAAAATAATATTATATATATATATATATATATATTAGCATGTGATATTCAAAATGTGTATTTCCCACAAATTCTCAATTTTCTTTAATATTTCAGTTTATAAATTTAACAAATACTTAAATTAAATAAATAGAAATAAATATAAATTCCAATTTACATTTGTCAATTAAAATTCATCTCTTTCAATGTACTTTCCAAACAATGTAAAGAACAAATTAAAAATAAGTACAGAGTAATTATTAAATCTTTCACTTCAAGAATACATTATAACAGACAAGTAAATCATTTAGATTATTTTCCTTTGCATACACAAGTCAAGTTTTACTTTCATTCTTCAAGGTAAATTTGTAACTTTCAAAATACTGTAAAATATAACTTTCTCACTAAATAATACAAGAGGTATACTTTAACAAGTGATCCAAATCAACAACCAATCTAACAATCTACTATTTTGATAAACAAGAACAAGCAACTTTAAGATTTTCCAACTCACAACATTCTAAGGGGGTAATTTACTTTTTTCTCCCAGCTCACACAAATGATGTAATGTAATAACCAACTAAAGTCACAACTAATAACATAATAAGGGAGAATTATCTCTCCACTCCCAAGATAACAACTTTTACAACAAATTCAAAGAGAGAAGTTCTCTCCTCTAAAACTTATTTTTATAATGAAACTTTAAAAGACCAAGCTCCCAATACAAATAGGAAGTTAGAACATCTTCTTTAACAAGGCAAAATTCCTTCAATCCTCTTAACATTCTCCAACAGTAACCTGCATGACAACAAGGGAGAAAACAACAACCATCTAGCTCTCCTCCCTACCTTAGACCCGCAAGAGGGTCACCCCCGAGCTAGGGAGACCATCCACATACCCAGGGTAGAATAGACCAAAACACCTCACAACATTGAATAACAACAATCAAAGCAAACAACATTCAAACTCCCAAGGTTTTACACACATTACAAAGACTCAGCTGAGGTGAGTTCAAAGGGGGTAGGGAAGTAGACTCTCTCTACTCCAAGGTGTCATTCTTCTCAATCAAATACCCTAGCTTATTTCATGGCCTCAAGCCAACAAAGTTATTCTTACTCATGGCCTCAAGCCATCCAAATAATAAATCACAGTGATATCACAAAAAGGCTCTCAAAGCCTTATAGCCCTCTAGGCTCAAATTTACCAACTTGTCCTCAAGGCTTTCATATACTAAAATAAGAAGACACCCAAGGAGGTTCACACCTTCCCTTCCCTAAACAAGATGAGCACTGCCTTCCAACTGGAAGGAGCTCTTTCAACACCCAACACAAAAACCCCAAATAACAGAAAAACACAGAAAACATTTCCAATCCCTATTCATCAAACAAGAACAAACATACATAACAAGCAAAGATCATACAAGTGAGTAGTCTTATTCACCAACCTTAACTAGCCCAATTATGGAATGTATTTTGACAAAGAGCTCCTCCCCTAGTCTCCTTCTCCAAGTTCTCCTTCTTTCCACAATAATCCAACCCCCTTACCCTCTCCCTCTTCTCCTCTTTAAAACAAATCCTCTTATCCCTTATTCCAAGTGGCATTAAAAAACTAAACCCACTCCTTCTCCATTATCCTAGTGGACTTATAACAATTAACCCCACTCAAGAGGTTCCCCACTATGGCCCTTTTACAACACATGGGTGAATTAAAATATAATAAGAAAAATAGAAATAAAAGGAAAGTGGATGACACACCACCCTTATTATGGGGTCTCCCGCCAAAACAGAGGCACAAAGAGACAAGCACTCCATTATTGGTGAATCATGGAGTCCTTCCATGACTTGGAAGTGGGTCTAAGTGTGGATTCCACTCATCCCATTGTCCCCATGCTCCCAAATTCGTCACTTAACTTCACCGTGGAGTTGAAGTGACCATATGAAGGTTATCCCAAGGTTATCCTAGTCAAAAAGGTCCCTAGACCCATGGGGTATAACCTAGAGTTGATTTAAACCTAGTTAGGACTCCCAGAGTCAAGTAAAAACACAAGAAGAGGGTCTAAAAGATATAAAGTTAAAACAAGATTCAAAACAACATCTCTTACAACACATATCACAATAAAAGTAAATCAGAAGATAGCTCTAATTCCCTTGACCTCATGCAACATTACAACATTACAAATCTACAACATTTCACCAAACTCAAGGTTGATCTTAGTTCCTCATGGAACTAGATCAGCTCACAATGGATACAACATAGGTATGAAATGATCTCCTGTATATGTGGTTTCGTTAGCAATACCTGCACACTCAAACTCAAAGTCAATAACACAAAGATATCATAGCCGAGTAATTTAGATACATGCATACCTAAACATTCTACCATATAAACATATTGAAATCACATTAAAATTCTATTTCTAATATTATCCATTCATCATTCACTTAACAACAACATCTAACTATCATTGTATAATTGTTTTCTTAAAAATCAATTAGGTTTAATAATCAAGATTCCGGGATCAATAGTCCCCCAATCATAAAAGTAATAGCAATAGTACTGTAAATAGTCTCATGAATAGTAGTGAAAAAGGTAGGCCTCATAGACTGCAACTTTCTCTTTAAGTTTTTCACATGAACTTCTCTCCCCCTTTGAAATCAATGGAAAAGGGTGCCAAAAATTTTACTTCTCTCCCTCTTTAGTTATCAAAGCTCAACTCAGATCTTACTGCACTACTCCCCCTATCAGCAACATTGCAACACTTTCTGCTCTTTATCAGGAATACATATCAGCAACATCTACCTACTCCCCTTGAGAGATAGCCTTCAAAACATCAATCTAGATTAAAAAATAAGACTTTGGGCACCACTAGACTGATGCACTTCCCATGCATCCTAGTTTAGAGTAGGAGAGGTAATAACCCCTTACTTCTCTCTGAGATTCTCAAAAGTATCCTTAGGCAGAGGATTTGTGAAAATATCTGCAATCTGATCCTTTGTGGACACATACTCCATCTTTACTTCATTCTTTGTTAGCTTTTCTCTCAGAAAGTGATATCTTATTGATATATGCTTTGTTCTTGAATGCATCACTAGATTTTTTGAAATGTTTTTAGCACTTCTATTGTCACAAAAGATTGAAATTGATTCTCCATACACAACTCTTATATCCTTCAATTTTTGCTTCATCCATAGCACTTGAGCGCAAAAACATGATGTAGCAATATATTATGCTTCTGTAGTGGACAAAGAAATTGAATCTTGCTTCTTGCTTAACCATGAAATGAATCTGTTACCCAAGAAGAAAGCACCTCCACCTGTACTTTTTCTATCATCAACATCTCTAACCCAATCTGCATCTGTATAAGCACTAATAGTGAAATCAGTATCTTTAGGACACCACAATCCATATTCTAAAGTGCCTTTTAAATACCTCATGATACTCTTAACTGCCAACACATGTGACTTTCTAGGATCTTCTTGAAATCTTGCCACAAGACAAACTGCATGCATTACATCTAGTCTGGTATAGGTTAGATAAAGTACTCCTCCAATCATAGACCTATACTTTTTCTAATCAGTCTTAGGTGATTCATCATTCTTGCTCAACTTGCAACCAATTACCATAGGGGTACATACTGGCTTGGAGTCCTCCATTCCAAACTTCTTCAATAGCTCTTTCACACACTTGGACTGAGAAATAAAAATTCCTTTTTCTGATTGAGTAATCTGCAGTCCTAGAAAGAAATTCATTTAACCATACATAGACATCTCAAACTCTTTTTGCATTTCCTCTGCAAACTTCTTACACATACCTTCATTGCCTCCAAAGATAATATCATCAACAAAGACTACAATGATCAGAATTGATCATCATTAATTTTGAAATAGAGATTACTGTCTGCAGTATCTTTGTTGAACCCTAATTACAACAAATACTTAAATCCAACCTTGTATACTAGGCTTTAGGAGATTTCTTTAGTCCATGAAAGGATTTCTTCAATCTGCACACCATATCACCTTGGTCTAATAACTAAAATCCTTCCGGTTGTTCAATTTAAACCTCTTCTTCAAGCTCACCATTCAAGAATGTAGACTTCACATCCATCTAGTACACTTTGAAATCTTTGTGAGCTGCAAATGCTAAAAACATTCTTATTTCTTCAATCCTTGCCATAGGAGCATGAGTCTCCTCAAAATCTATACGTTCAACATGAGAATATCCTCTGCATACTAGTCTTGCTTTGTTTCTTACTACTCCATTTTCATTCATCTTGTTTCTGAAAACCCATTTAGTTCCAATCACATTCCTATTAGCAGGTCTAGGAACCAATTCCCAAGTTTGATTCTTCTCTATCTGCATCATCTCTTCTTCCATAGCTTTTACCCAATTTTATTCTTTGCAGGCTTCACTCACAATTTTAGGTTCAATCTTTGAAAGTAAATAGTAGTTCACCAGTTCTTCTACAACTCTATTCCTTGTCAATACCCCTTTGCTTTTGTCACCAATAATCTAATCTTTGGAATGATTAATCTTTACATACTTGGGAGTCTTAACAGCACTTTCTAAAGCATTTTCTTCTTTAACTTGACTGTCTTTTTGTTCAACTTTTTCTTCATTTACTGTAATAGTAGGTTCATCTGATTCATAGCCACTCAGATCTGATATATTCTTTCCTTGTCAACTCATCAACCTTCACATTAGCACTCTCAATGATCCTATAATGTCAAAAAATGTCCCCTTGGGGGCTTTTCCCTCATAAGGTTTAGCTCTCGGGTCTTTTATCTGCATTTAGGACATCTTGCATCATATTTTGTCATCCTGATGAAATGAGCCCTAAGTTTCATGACAAATGGGACATAAGGGTATCCCTTGAATATAACCCTGACCAAAATAGGGAGGGAGGATTTGGGCACCCGCGCCCTAGAACTGCCCTATTTTGGGTCAGTCCCCAATTTTGAGTGTCGGCTTGTGACTATTATTTGGGTCCTATGCTAACACGGTAAGTTTGAATTATGAAATCTTTGGCAGGAGTGTTTGTAGTTGGATATATAAGCATGATTAGGTATTCATTTATAAACTAGATGATTACTAGAGATGATTATTGTGATCTTTTGGCATCCTAAAGGTGATTTGAGGCTTTCATTGTGTGGAAAGAGTAGATTTGTGTTGTTTGTGTGTTTGTATTTGTAGATTTGAGCATCCATCTCCTCATGGCATGAAGAGCTTCTTCCTTCCATGAGCTCTTCTCTACAAGGTGACATCATTTGTATTTTTAAGCATTTATCATTTGGTTTTTTCCTCCGCCTCCCAAGGGTACGCACTCTCTATCTAACAATGGTGTTTGGAAGACTTGAATGTCTGTCCAAGGCTTGACTGAGGCAAGCCTCTAAACATCACAACCCCCTCCCAAAGTTTCTATGATTACAGGTTACAGATTGAAGATATAGGAAAAGTGGAGTTGCAGGAGGATATTGTAGAGTGTCGGATTCACAGATTAGAGTTAAAAATAGTACCCTGGACTTGGGGGGCTGCTACCTAGTCCTCTAGATTCTGTGATGGGAAAATCTCTTATACAGAAGGAACATGTTACAAATCAAGTTTCTAGATCCTAACAAAAACCTAGGCATTGGACTTGGCCACCCACTACTTAGTCCCTGACTATTCCACTTTTTGAACTTCAAAAATAGGTGCGCATTCATCTGTCATTTTACATCTTCTTATAGCAACATTTTAAGTAATTTGTCTATGTGCTTCCGTAATTGCATAATTAAGATTTTGAGGTATAATTGAGCATAATTAAACATAATTGGAAATAAAATCACATAAATCCAAGCTTCCTCAGATTCCTAAGTGACCAAGGGTCTGATAGTACCTTGCCACTCAACCCAAAGGCCTTGAATGTAATTGGTGAAAGGAGGATAGACATCAAACTAATCAAACACCCACTATCCAAATTTTACCACTTTATATTTTGGTGAACCTGTGTTGTTGGACTTATTTACACCTTGCTGATTTTTTTGCTTCATATTTCCATTGATTTCATTCATTCATAGTATCATTCATCTTATTGCATTGGAAAACTAACAAAAAAAATTGAAAATTTTGAAAAACTTGAAAAAAATTGAATTCTAGGGTTTGCATGTTCCATCAATTAATTTAAATTTCATCAAATTTCTAATTTTTGCATTATATCAGAGTTAAATTGTAAAAAATTACAAAAATTCAATAGCTTGTATTGCATTTCCATCATAAAATTGCTAGGGTTTTGTTGAAAATTGTGAATTTTGCATATAACCTAGTAATTTCAAAAACTAGGGTTTGTAGGTTAAATCTTGTTCAAGATTTTTATACTGATCTTAGACACTCATTCAAATTTTTATTTGGTTGTAGTATTTCATTTTAGTGTCAATTTGCATTTAAATCTCAAAAAATTTGCATTTTTACATAGAAAATTTCAACAAAAAACTAGCATTTTCATTGATTTTTCATTAGATTTGCACTTGTGTTTTGCATGGTAGGGTTTTAAAATTATTTTCAGATCTGAGGATTACTAATTTTTATCATAAATCATACTGCAAGACATTCATATAGCATTTGGCTTCAAGATCTCAAACCTAGGGCTTGAAAAACCTTGATTTTCACTAGATTTGGCCTTATCGACTCTCAAAATTTGAACCATAGGCATGTTGTGAAGAATATCTTTGTAGTAATTGGCTGTTATCAGGTTTATTATCTTCTGCATCTCCTAAAAATCTTCACAACACCTTGTTATTGAGATTTTGTATTAAAAATCTGGTGAAAATTTGCACATTTTCGCTGTATTTGCCCTAGGGTTTGACCTAGATTGCACTCCAAGCATGTTGTAAAATATTTTATGATTGTAAATGATTGATATCATTTCTATTATTTTCTTCACCTCCTAAATTTCTTTACAATGCCCCTTTTGCTTGGTCTTGGAGTTGAAAAATTGTGAAAAATTGCATATTTTTGCTATATTTTCACTAGGGTTTGATCTTGAGTGGCACTCTAAGTGTGTTGTGATAGATTTTTTGGCATTAGGAAGATGTTTTTACTGATATAATTTTTTTTCCATCATCATTTTCCTCACAACACCCTTTGTCATTCTCTTTTGTATTGAGATTTGGTGAAAAATCACATATTTTAGTGTAGTTTCACTAGATTTGGACTAGTCATCATCTTAGATTTGCATCAAAAGTGTGTTGTAAAGGATTTTATTTCTGTATTGGACTTATATTAGACATATTATTTGCTTCCCTTGATCAAAATCCTTACAACACCTTTTCTTTCATATATTTGCATTAAAAAAGTACAAAAAAATCAAGCATTTAAACATATCTTGTGCCTAAGATTTGTGCATATTGTTGTGCACGAGTCTCATAACTTGCTGCCCTAAGAGAAATATCCATTTAAGAAGAAGCATAAGACAAATGGGATCTAGTGCTCTTGAAGAAGTTGGTACATGGAACACCTTCTTTACAAAAGGAGAGACACAAATGTTACATGATAATACACCTATCATAAGCACAATGGAGGAGCAAACTTTTCATGATGTTGATGATACTATTGAGGCAACCAGACATGTATCTAATGAGAAAATAGATAAACTTGATAAAGACCTAGCTGAATTCCAAGACAATGTGCAAACTGAGAGGATAGTTGAAGAAGCTGTACCTGTGATTCACCATGTAAGTGAATTGATAAAAGAGGGACAAGATGGTGTTAATGCAATCTATGGTTTAGTACATATTGTACAAACCAATATCATGCCAATGACTAAATGTGTAAAAGTGATAAATAACACTTTGTCACCATCTCATACACAAGTATCAGCACCTATACCGACAACAGGAATATCTAACTTTACATCAACGATCTTAACAACTGATGTGAATGCTTGTAGTAATGCTACCACTGGTATTGGAGTATCTAATGTTAGTAATTACAAAGTTCTAGGATTTAATTATCAGAATTTGGTTTCCAAGGGGACCTCTTCTATGAATAACTTCTCTCAACCACCTCTTCACCCAACTTATTCTCAACCTCCCATTACATATAGTTATTCTCAACCACCTAACACCTACCACTATGTCCAACCACCATTGACCCATTCACAACCTCTGCCTATCATATCTCAAGCTCAATCACCTCCTCACTTTGGTTACAATTCCTCACAACAAACTGCATCTCCCAATGATGCCATCCTAAACCAACTTTTGTAGGGCATGACTTCTTTACAACAAAAGGTAACAAATTTGATAAATTCTTCCCAACCTAATATACCAACATATCATGCCCATAATCCCCTTCCCTATGCAATCTTGAGAAATCCTATGCCCGAGAGGTTTGAGAATCCTCACTTTGAAAAATATGGTGGAAAAAATGATCCTAATACTCATGTGGTAGCATTCACGGCTATGTGTAGTGATTTCTATTCTGATGAAGACTTGTTAGCAAAACGTTTCCTGTGATCTCTCAAATATACTACATTAGAATGGTTTTGCTCTTTGCCTCCGAATTCAATACACTTCTTTTCGTAGTTGATTGATCAATTTTTACAACATTTTCAAGTAAACATTGGACCTCAAGTCTCTTTGATTGATTTAGTTCATTGCAAGAAAGGTCTGAAAGAGAAGTTAACTAAGTTTATTAGTCAGTATCAAGCTTTATATATGCAAATTCAATATCAGATGAAAGATGAGGATGTTCAGAAGGTGTTTATTACTAATCTACAACCTAACATTCATGATAAGATCCTCTTGATGAAGTATAACTCTTTTCAACACTTATGTATTACCCTTCGTGATTATCAACTTTCATCTAGTTAGTATGAAAGCCAAAACTCATCGGCTCTAGTTGGTCAATCCATGGATGGATCGTCACAAAACAACTTTAAGAGGAATAATAATAAGAGGAGCTTCATCAAGATTAATGGACCAAAAATGAACAATTTTTCTAATGTGTCTTCTATCAGTAATCTGAAGAAAGCATCATATCAACCAAAAACATTTACTCTGATATCTGAGTCTTATCATTCTATCATGAATCAAGCTAAGTAATAACCTTCTGAAGCTTCCCCAATTAAGCCTATCCATCCTACTAGAGCACAAGGACCTTACTTTGATGCTAATGCCTTTTGTTATTTTCATCAAACACAAGGACATGATACTGACTGATGTATGTGTCTTAAACATGAAATACAAGAGCTCATCGATTTGAATATCATTTAGGTATCGAGTGTGAATGATAATGGAAATAAGTCAGTTGCTCTGCCAAATCAAAATTTACAAATCTTCACTAATCCTTTCCCTAAGCATACTGATAACAATATGTTGGAACAAGGTCTAGTGGAAGTAGCTGATGATGATTAGTTGGAATATGATAACATCGTGGGTATGGTTGAGGTGGATAAGGAAAAGTTGGATAACCCACCTCGTCCATGAAGAAATGTGATTTATGCTAAGGTTCCTCCTCCATTATCCTATATAGGATCAAAAGATAACCAAAATGCATAAGAAAAACAAATAGAACAACCAATACAGATGAGTGAGATGGTACAGGATGAGTCCTGTTTCTATTTTAGATGTCTTCAACAACGAAAACTCACTAAAAATTGGAAAAGAGTAAGACGACTGTCAGTAGTTACGAATAATAGTGGTTCTCCCCCTCAAAAGCAATAAAAGGTCTCATTTACACAAGGATTTAAGAAACAAGCATCATACGATAACAAACAAGACTTTCATAAGAACCACTCAAACTTTGCACTCAACATGATCGAATACCTCTCCAAGAGGTTCACACGTTCAAAAATCTGATACAAAGATCCTACAAGTAAGTATCTCAACCCTTTATCTCTTGTGATGTGCTTCCCCTGTGATGTGCTATGTGTTATTTAGGCCTCCTAGGAATACTCCGGATTCTCTTGTAAGGTCTGTGTCATGTTTCGATATTAAGGCATTATTTATATTAAAGATTTAGACATCATGATAAGACGAAGAAACCACTTTTGTTAAATATGATGTTTATCATCGTCAATTTAGATGATAATCAGGTACATAATAATAATATATAATATTGTTAATATGTTAATAATATTATTTTACAATATATATTTTATTATGTATTATTATAATTATAATAGCTATAATATAATAATACTATTTATAATATATAAAATATTGATATAGATATGCATGTTAGTATGTAATACTAGTATAAATATAATTCCATACTAAATAATATTATAATTGCAAATAAGTATATATATTATTTTCAATGTATTAATATCTACTATATGCATATATATCTATATAGATATAATAATAATGTAATTTAAAATATAAAAAAGATGATGAATAAAAAATAAAGATGGATCAGGCCTCCTAAAGAGACACCGATCCCATATAAGGAAACAATAAAGAACAAATAATTAATAGTTATAAAAACCACGTTCCAAGAAGTGGGTGTGGTTTAGGGAGAAGATGTAAATGGGAGTGGTTCCCTTAGTTTAAAAGGGGCCCATCTCGTCCTCTTGAAGGCATCAAACATCCATGCCTTTCTCTCCACACAAAAATAGGAAATAAATAAGGAGACAATTATGTACATCGCTGCAATAGAACTAGAAATAAAGATAACAGTGAGCATTAAATCAAGAAAGAAAATTAGTCATCCAAGGAAAAGAGAAGCCACCTTCATAAATTTAGTATAGCAGGTACGCTTAACATGTTTATCTTATAATTATTAAATGTAAGGTTTGTAAGTGTGTATATTTAAATTGTTCAATTTATGTTTAATATAAAGATGTTATTATGAAATGTATGGAACGTATCTCTTTCCCTCATTTCCTTAACTCAATGAATGTATATAAATATAATGGCTTCATAATAGAAAATTGCATCAGTCATATTATATAGCCGAAAGGTTACTTCAATAGCATTGGAATTATAAAATGCATATGTCATATGAATCGTGGGCTTAGATCAAAGCATATAATAAGAATATATTGCATATGTTGTGAGTTGATAAATGGGGATCATAGAATGAGAAGATAATAATTTAAAGGTAATGCCTCTAACGAGATTACATAAATGAATAAACATATGCAGTTCTTTGATATGTCATGATAGAGTCATATGAACTTTGGAAATAATTAGAATCTTGTTGATTAAGTAAATAGAATACATGATGAATAATAATGCAAATTATCATAGCCTAAGATAATAAGGTATGGATTAAATGACTAGAATAAGTATTTAAGTTAATCATGATGAATAAGGAGGAGAAGTACAGGTTCATGAACTATCAACCAAATCCATAGATCGAGATGAAGGGATATGGGTGAGCAATGAGGTATAATCATTGTTGATGTCGTAGTTGGTCAAGAGTACCATCCGACTAAAGACCAATACATTCCCATTATCTTGTGTTGGTCAAGAGAATCATCAAGTAATGGATAGGCTCTTGTCTCATGTTGGTCTAGAATACCTCTCTGGGACAAGGTGTGGGCCTTTGATTTGGATTGGTCTCTAGTCAAAGGAATAAAATATGGACTCCTCAATTGCTCCTTTATAAACCCTCTCTCATTGGGTAAGTGGTTTGATGACCATGTATACCCAAGTATATCTCTCCCAATTAGAATCATGAAACATGTATAACGGATATAGTGAAAGATAGAATTGTTCAAATATATCTTGTGGTTAATATGATTAGATAAAAAAGAATTCAATACTAATGTTCTCTTTTACAAGTTGAATTTGTTTGCAAGGTTACAAAAAAAATTGGCTTGCAAGAAGAGGACAGTATAGTCTGGGATACTAGGAGACCACCTCTGTTGTGACCTTCTTTTATTTGTATCATCATTCTTCTATATTGCTTCTCTTTCTGATTTCATTATTGTGTGTTGTGTCTTACAGACATAGCATTACGGTTAGTGAATTGGGGGCACCCTCCTACATGACTATCCCTAAGACACTTGTTTATCCTCTCTGATTTATTGTTTCCCTTCCTCTAGTGTTTCTATCTAGCGAGCGGAAGACAAAAAACATGTATACTAATGCGGACCTAGCGTCCCTTTAGTGATAAATCAAAAATTGGACTTAGTTCCCAATATGACGATGGGGGTGTACTATTTTATCCGATGCTTGGCTAGTAGAAGCACTCATGCTTTTTGTGTAGTGATTTTTATGATGTTTTTATCTCACTTACAAACCTTAACAATACTGCTGCTCTGCGCACTTTGATTGTCTTTGAATCTCACCTTGGTGGTACTCAATTTGGAGATTTTTGTGATATAGCCCCACGTTTATCCTCGATCTCTAAATTCATGGTATAACCTTGGTTCTTTGTGTGATTGATCATATGCATTGATGTTGTTGTTCATCATGATTTTTTGGACACTAACATGTTTCTTGCAAGGATGTGTTTGTGGGAACATTTGGTGATCGTAAAGTACATTTCACCTCTAGGGGGCATGGGCTTTCCCGAAGTCTATGCTCCCTTGTGTGTTTTCTTCATACCTTAACGTACTTAATATCGATGCATGATATCAACCACCTTAAGGCGGGGGCATATATAAGGTAAGTTGTTTGTTGTAGATGTTAGCAATGTGCTTGTCCTCAGGTGCAGTTTAAAGACTGGTGGCGATGAGTCCCTCCTACACTCTGAGTTTGTTTGCAATCAATCAATCAATCATCTTAAGTCCTCTACGGAGGCTGGGGTGGTGTATCTCTTGCCGAGAGTGTCCATCTTGTCATTTTCAAAAAGTCCTCATCAAGAGGCAGGGAATAGTTCTGTGACTAACTCAACCCTTAAGCGTGTCTTCAGAGATTGTTGTGGCAAAGCGCAATCATTGGTGTGTACCTGTAATGTGCCTGAGATGGTGATAAGCCTAGAAATAGGAATAGTCCATCGCTTGTCTACTGTGTTTTCTTCATGTCTTTCAAGTGTGTGTGTTTGGTGTGCTTGATTTGTTTGGCGTGTGTGTTGCCCCATATGCACTCTAAAGACCAGCACGATGAGTTCTTCCTGCATTTTAGGAGCGTTGGTGTGTCTTGCATGTGTGTTGCCCCATATGTGCAGTTTAAAGACCAACGCGATGAGTGCTTCCTGCATTATGGGAGGTGTGTTTACTTTCCTTGTACTTGCATCTACATTTCATATATATGAGAAAAAGAAAAGAAAAGAAATCATTCATGTTTTCTTTGCATTAACTGTCTTCTATGCGTCTGTTGTTTTCTCCGTGTTGTGCATGACTGTAACTATCTTCTCCATGTTTTGCATGCCTGTCACTGTCTTCAATGTGATTGGTGTGTCTTCTCTGTGCTTGGCGTGTTTGTTGTGTTTGTTGACCGTACTTTAATGCATGTATTGGCCTTGCATTTATACCTACATTAAAGTGAGGGCTAAATGCAACATCATAAAATATCCCATTGGGGGCATTTCCCTCATAAGGTTTAGTTCCCAGGTCTTTTATGCACATTTAGAACATCTTGCATCATATTTTGACATCTCGATGAAATGAGCCCTAAGTTTCATGACAAATGGGACCTAGGGGGATCCCTTGAACCTAACCCTGACCAAAATAGAGAGGGACGACTTGGGCGCCTGCGTACTAGTCCTACCCTATTTTGGGTCAGTCCCAAATTTTAAGTGTGGGTCCTATGCTGACACGGTAAGTTTGAATTACAAAATCTTTGGCAGGAGTCTTTTTAGTTACATATATAAGCATGTTTAGGCATTCATTTGTAAACTATATGATTACTAGAGATGATTATTGTGATCTTTTGGCATCCTAAAGGTGATTCAAGGCTTTCATTGTCTGGCAAAAGCAGATTTGTTTTGTTTGTGTGTTTGTCTTTGCAGATTTGAGCATCTATCTCCTCCTGGCATGAAGAGCTTCTTCCTTCCATGAGATCTTCTCTACAAGGTGACATCATTTATGTTTTTAAGCATTTATCATTTGGTTTTTGCCTCTACCTCCCAAGGGCATGCACTCTCTATCTGACAACGATGTTCGGAAGACTTGAATGTCTCTCTGGAGCTTGACTGAGGAAAGCCTCTAAACATCAAATCCCCCTCCCAAAGTTTCTGTGATTGCAGGTTACAGATTGAAGTCACAGGAAAAGTGGAGTTGCTGGAGAATATTACAAAGTGTCAGATTCATAGATCAGAGTTAAAAATAGCACCCTGGGATTGGGCACCCGCTACCTAGTCCTCTGGATTATGTGACAGGAAAATCTCTGATACAGAAGGAACACGTTACAGATCAAGTTTCCAGATCCTGACAAAAGCCTCAGCATTGGACTTGGCCACCCACTACTTAGTCCCTGACTATTCCTCTTTCTGAACTTCAAAAATAGGTGTGCATTCATCTGTCATTTTACATCTTCCTATAGAAGCATTTAAATAATTTGTCTATTTCCTTCCGTAATTGCATAATTAGGGTTTTGATGTATAATTGAGCATAATTGAACATAATTGGAAATCAAATCACATAAATCCAAGCTTTCCTACATTCCTAAGTGACCAAGGGTCTGATAGTGCCTTGTCACTAGACCTAAAGTCCTTGAATGTAATTGGTGAAAGGAGGATAGACATCAAACTAATCAAACACCCACTATCTAAATTTTACCACATTACATTTTGGTGAACCCATGTTCTTGGACTTGTTTGCACCTTTCTAAGTGTTTTGATTCATATTTCCATTGATTTCATTCATTCATAGTATCATTCATCTTATTGCATTGGAAAACTAACAAAAAAAATTGAAAATTTTGAAAAACTTGAAAAAAATTGAATTCTAGGGTTTGCATGTTGCAGCAATTAATTTGAATTTCATCAAATTTCTGATTTTTGTATTAGATCTAAGTTAACTTGCATAAAATTACAAAAATCCAATAGCTTGCATTGCATTTTCATCAAAAAATTGGTAGGGTTTTGTTGAAAATTGTGAATTTTGCATATAACCTAGTAATTTAAAAAACTAGGGTTTGTAGGTAAAATCTTGTTTCATATTTTTCTACTAATCTTAGACACTCATTCAAATTTTTATTTGGCTATAGTGTTTCATTTTAGTGTGAATTTGCATTTAGATCTCAAAAATTTTGCATTTTTACATAGAAAATTTCAACAAAAAACTAGCAGTTTCATTGATTTTTCATTAGATTTGCACTTGCATTTTGCATGGTAGGGTTTGAAAATTATTTTTAGATCTGAGGATAACTAATTTTAATCATAATTCAGACTGCAATACATTCATATAGCATTTGGCTTCAAGATCTCAAACCTAGGGCTTGAAAAACCTTGATTTTCACTAGATTTGGCCTTATCAACTCTCACAATTTGCACCATAGGCATGTTGTGAAGAATATTTTTGCACTAATTGGATATTATCAAGTTTATTATCTACTTCCCCCCTAAAAATATTCACAACACCTTGTTATTGAGCTCTTGTATTGAAAATTTTGTGAAAAATTGCACATTTTTGCTATATTTGCCCTAGGTTTGACCTAGATTGCACTCCAAGCATGTTGTAAAAGATTTTATGATTGTAGGTGACTAATATTATTGCTATTTTTTTATTCACCTCCTGAAATTCTTTACAACACCCATTTTTCTAGGTCTTGGAGTTGAAAAATTGTGAAAATTTGCATATTTTTGCTATATTTTCACTAGGGTTTGATCTTGAGTGGCACTATAAGTGTGTTGTGATGGACTTTTTGGTATTAGGTGGATGTTATTTCAAATATAATTTTTTTTCCATCATCATTTTCTTCACAACACCCTTTATCATGCTCTTTTGCATTGAGATTTGGTGAAAAAATCACATATTTTAGTGTATTTTCACTAGATTTGGACTAATCATCATCTTAGATTTGCATCAAAAGTGTGTTGTAAAGGATTTTATTTTTGTATTGGACTGATATCAGAAATATTATTTTCTACCCAAAATCAAAATCCTTACAACACCTTTTCTTTCATATATTTTCATTAAAAAAAGTACAAAAAAATCAAGCATTTAAACATATCTTGTGCCTAAGGTTTGTGCATATTGTTGTGCATGAGTCTCATAACTCACTACCCTAAGAGAAATATCTGTTTAAGAAGAAGCATTAGAAACATGGGATCTAGTGCTTTTGAAGAAGTTGGTACATTGAACACCTTCTTTACAAAAGGAGAGACACAAATGTTACATGATATTACACCTATCATAAGCACAATGGAGGAGCAAACTTTTCATGATGTTGATGATACTATTGAGGCAACAGGACATGTATCTAATGATAAAATAGATAAACTTGATAAAGACCTATCTGAATTCTAAAACTATGTGCAAACTAAGAGGATAGTTGAAGAAGCTATACCTGTGATTCACCATGTAAGAGAATTGATAAAAGAGGGACAAGATAGTGTTAATGCAATCTGTAGTTTAGCACATATTGTACAAACCAATATCATGCCAGTGACTGAATGTGTAAAAGTGATAAATAACACTTTATCACCATCTCATCCACAAGTATCGACACCTATACCGACTAAAGGAATATCTACCTTTACATCAACGATCTTAACAACTGATGTGAATGCTTGTAGTAATGCTACCACTGGTATTGGAGTATCTAATTGCCCTAATTACAAAGTTGTGGGATTTAATTATCTGAATTTGGTTTCCAAGGGGACCTCTTCAATGAATAACTGCTCTCAACCACCTCTTCACCCCACTTGTTCTCAACCTCCCATTACATATAGTTATTCTCAACCACCTACCACCTACCATTATGTCCAACCACCATTGACCCATTCATAGCCTCTTCCTTGTTAGACTTAGGGCATACAACTAAGAGAGGGGGGGTGAATCAGTTGTACAAAACTTTCTCCAATTTACACACTTAAATCTTCTGAGTAATTAGCAATATATTAAATATGAAACATAGTGCATTCAAATCAAAAGAAAAAACTCATCAACACATAAGACACCAAGATTTTGACGTGGAAAACCCGGTTAAGGGAAAAACCATGGGGTGATTAACCCAAGAAAGTATTCTCTGTTAGAAGAATAGAAAGAACAAAAATGGCACATGCCAATTAGGGTTCACTCCCCAAGCACACTACTCACAAGAGGCTCACTGCCTACAAGAGACACACTATCTTACAAAGAGGTAAGTATCACATACATGAATTGGAGAATAGCATCTTCACCATGCTTGAATTAGTTCCATTAAGCTCAATACTTTTGCTCTGCCTTTCGCTCTCCTCTTCGCTACCACACACTCCTCTCCACCAAGCTCACTTTGAAATGACTTCACAATCCCTTATTTATACACGACATTGACTTAAGAACAATCATCTAAGTCAGCAAACACCTACAAGAACATCCGAAAGACATGTAATACATCTGGTCGGCTAGTCTCAGGAAGAACACCATCATCCAGTGGTTATTCTTCAAATGCGCATTCTAACTTCAATGCGGACCACCAACATGAACTAGACACGATCCATAGATCACCACGAGCTTTTCTGAAACACCAAGAACATCCGCACTTCATCTGCTTACTGGAATCCTTCTCTCCTTCATCTGGAACCTCAAGAACACAGTCTGTCATCACTATCACAAAGGAATAGGTTCTTCTAGACCTTCAAACCATGAACCAATCAACTTGACACTTCACAAGGACATTCTCAACACTTCCTCAAATTTGTAAAATGCGATAATGCATTTTTGAATCTCACCGGACCTATCTATGTCACTCTGTCACCTCTGAATACCTGTCAGAACCGGTTCTACTTGAGTGACCATAACTTCTTCTGATATCCATGTGGACCTCTGAAAACTTGACTAGAGCATCTCAAGACTTATATCTACAAACCCTTTAAACCACATCCTCTGATCCTCAACCTATCTTAGACTTTTACCTTGTTGTCATCACTGTTCTTCACTATTCCTGATTGAGACTAATTTTCTCAATATCCTCAGCACACAACTCGTCCAATCCTTCTCATTAATGCAACATGAGTATGTTGACATCAATGACAACACTGGTTAGACCCATACTTGCAACAATCTCCCCCTTTGTCATTGATGGCAACATATGATGTGAAAAACCATCAAGACAAGAACTTCTCCTTACTGTCACAACTCCCCCTATCAACAACGACTATTCACATGTCTTCTCTTCCTTTACTTCTCCCTCTTTGATCATCAACCACTTTTTTTTCACATGTCTTCTCTCCCTTTTTGACATCAATGGCAAAGGGCTCATACTTGCAACTCCAATACTTCAGAATCATATCTGTTGCTCCCCCTAAGTAGCAGCTCCCCATCATCAATCCAGATCACAAGATATGACTATGATATCCACCGAACTGATGCACATCAGTGCATCCTAGTTCATCATCGGAGGGGCAATAACCCCTAACTTCTCCCTGAGATACTCAAAAGAGTCCTTGGGAAGAGGTTTAGTAAAGATATCTGCAATCTGATCCTTGGAGGGCACAAACTCTAGTCTGACTTCATCCTTGTTCACTTGTTCTCTCAGAAAGTGAAACTTGATAGATATATGTTTAGTCTTAGAATGCAACACCAGATTCTTAGAAATATTTATTGCACTTGAATTATCATAGAAGATTGTGATAGGCTCCTCATACTCTACTTTAATATCTCTTAGCATCTGCTTCATCCACAAAACTTGAGTGCAACTACCTGCTGCTGCTATGTATTCTGCTTCAGTTGTAGATAGGGATATTGCCTCTTGTTTCTTGCTTAGCCAAGAAACCAATCTCTTTCCCAAAAAGAAAGCTCCACCACTGGTACTCTTCCGATCATCCACATCTCCTACCCAATCAGCATCTGTATATGCATGAAGAGAGAAATCATGATCTCTAAGATCCAAAGACCATACTCAACCATCCCTTTTAGATATCTAAAGATCCTCTTGATTGCCATGACATGGGATTCTCTAGGATTAGCTCTGAATCTAGCAACAAGACCAACAGCTTGCATAATATCTGGCCTAGTTTGAGTGAGATACAACAATCTTCCAATCATTGATCTGTACTTTGTCTAGTCTACCTTAGGAGAGTCATCATCTTTGTTCAACTTACATCCGGTTGCCATGGGAGTATTCATTGGCTTTGAATCTTCCATCCCAAATTTCTTCAATAGTTCTTTCACATATTTGGTCTAAGAAATGAAGATTCCTTTCTTTGTTTGAGTAATTTGTAGACCCAAGAAGAAATTCATTTCACCAAGCATAGACATCTCAAACTCACTTTTCATTTGATTTGCAAAAGTTTTACACATACTATCTCTTCCTCCAAAGATGATATCATCAACAAATACTTCAACAATCAAGATGTTTTCATGATCAATTTTGAAATATAAGTTACTGTCAGCAGTACCTTTGTTGAAAGCAATCTTCAAAAGATGCTTGTCCAATCTTTCATACCAGGCTCTTGGGGCTTGCTTTAATCCATACAGTACCTTCTTCAACTTGCAAACCATATCACCATGATCAAACAATTGAAATCCATTTGTTTGCTTTATATACACTTCTTCTTCCAAGTCACTATTTAGAAAGGTAGACTTGACATCCATCTGATATACCTTGAAATCCTTGAAGGCAGCAAAGACAAGAAATAATCTGACTACTTCAATTCTTGCCACCAGAGCAAAAGTTTCTTCAAAATCAATTCCTTCTATTTGAGAGTAGCCCTTGCAGACCAATCCGACTTTATTTTTGATTACTTCACCAACTTCATTTAGTTTGTTCTGGAAGACCCATTTGGTTCCAATCACATTCTTGTTTCTAGGTCTGAGAACAAGATCCCAAGTGTGATTTTTCTCAATTTGCATCAACTCTTCCTCCATTGCTTTGGTCCAGTTTTCATCATTGCAGGCTTCATTTATTGTCTTAGGTTTAATCTTTGAAATCAGACAATATTCATTTGAATTTTGAGCAATTTTCCTTCTAGTTTGCACACCTTTGCTTTTGTCACCTATGATCTGATCTTCAAAGTGATTCAGTCTTACATACCTTGGAACTTTGGGAGTTTCTTGCACTTCTGCTTCTTGATCAGGCTCATTCAGACCTATCTCTTCTTCCTGATTTACCGGATCAGTTTGAATCTGACTTTCAGAAGAGGATTGAACTCCTTGAACCAGAACACCATTCTGATCATCTTCATCATATTCATAAAACCTTGAGGGTTTTTCTATTCCCTCATCAACCTTCACATTTGTACTTTCTATCATCTTTCTTAGTCTCTTGTTATAACACCGGTATGCTTTGCTTTGAGTAGAGTAACCCAAGAATATTCCTTCATCACTTCTAGCATCAAACTTGCCTAGATCTTCATCTCTTTTGATGTAACATTTTCTACCAAAGACTCTGAAATATCTTACAATAGGAGTAATGCCAAACCAAAGTTCATAAGGGGTCTTACCGGTATTGCTTCTGATTTGAACTCGATTGAGAGTATAGAATACAGTGCTGAGGGCTTCTCTCCAATAGATCTGAGGGACATTTGCTTCCATCATCATGGTCTTAGATGCTTCCTGGATGGTTTGGTTCTTTCTCTCCACTACTCCATTTTGCTGTGGAGTCCTAGGAGCAGACAACTATCTCTTGATTCCATGTTTTCTCATAGAACTCTATGAACTCATCGAATGTGAATTCTCCACCTCTATCAGACCTCAGACATTGCAACTTCAATCCTGTTTCATTCTCTACCATAGCCTTGAATATTTTGAATTTCTCAAGAGCTTCTGATTTCTCTTTTAGAAAGGTTACCCACATCATCTGGGAATAGTCATCAATTAACAGCATGAAGTATCTATCACCTTGAATACTCCTGGTTATTGCCAGACCACAAAGATCAGTGTGAACTAAGTCCAATAATCTGGTAGAAGATAGTTCCTTGCTTTTGAATGAGACTCTGCTCAGCTTACCCAACTGACATTCCTTGCACAAGTTGTCAGTAGGTTTCACCAATTTTGGAAGATCTCTTACAGCCTAAGTATTGCTTATCTTGATGATATTATCAAAATTCACATGACACATCCTTCTATGCCATAACCAACTCTGATCAACTTGAACAAATAAGCAGCTTTTACTAGTACCAACCAAGTGGAAGATATTACTTTCAGTTTGAGTACCAGATGCAATCTCTGTTCTAGAGCTTTCAAAGATCTTGCATTTTCCATTCTTGAACCGGAGATCATAACCTTTGTCCACCAACTGTCCAACACTGAGAAGATTGTGCTTCAAACCTTCAACATATAGAACATTACCAGTTTTGTTCCTTCCATCAAAAGAAATAGTTCCTCTTCCTCTGATTCTACCAGCAGAATTGTCACCAAACTTTACCACTCCTCCTTCATACCTTTCCAAATCTACAAACTTATTTTTGTCACCTGTCATATGGTGAGAGCATCCACTGTCAATGACCCAATCATCCTTCTCTTCAATTTGGGTAGCTAGAGCTCTTTCCACAGTCTTAAGATTGACAGATACAGAGGACATTGGATCTTCTTCCTTGATGGCAATGAACACCCATTCATTTCCAAATTTGTTTCCTATCTCTGATTCATCATCTATTACTCCTTCATTATCATCATCTTCATGTACATAGTAACAGTTCTTTTGGAACCTTGGCCTGTTAGAATTTTGCCTTGAAAATCTTTCCAGACACCTTGAGGTAAAATAACCAATCTTATTGTAGTTAAAATACTTAAAAGGTAATTTTCCTTCATACTTACTGGATCCTCTTGGCAACCTCTTTGCAATAAGAGCTTCAAGTTGAGTAGTTTCTACTTCTTCTTCTAGATCTTTTCTTGCTTTTTCATACCATGACAATTTCCTTGAAGAATTCTCTCCCGGATCAAACTTTTGTTTACCTTTAATAGAGGCACTAGCTTTGAATGTAGATTCAATCTTGGGGGGGTCGTCTCCAAACTCTGTCATTTCAAATGTAGCTAATTTTCTAGCCAATTGATCTCTTGTGATAGTTGTATGGGCTCTAAATTCTTCAATGGCAGCAACCTTGATTTTGTAAGAAGCAAGAAGGGATATGAGAATTTTACTAATAATCTCATTTTCATCCAAGACTCCACCAACATTTCTAATTCCACAAACCAGCTCATTCACTCTTGGCATAAAAGTAGTAATATTTTCATCATCTCTCATCTTCAGTTTTTAAAATTTCCCTTTCAGACTCTATAACCTTGCACATTTAACATACTGGTCTCCTTCATGCAAAAGTTTCAGTTTATTCCAAATCTCAAAGGCAGTTGGTAGGTCAATAACATTTGAGAGCTCTGAGTCAGATAATGCACTTAGAAGAGCCTCTTTGGTCCATAGATTGTTTTCAGCATCTGTGATTTCATTTAGGGTTGTCGGATCACCCTTTGGACATACATACTATTTTGAAACCATGGACCAGTATGTTATTCCCTTACACTGCAAGTGACATTTCATACGACCTTTCCAAAGAGCAAAGTTGGTTCCATGAAATTTTGGACTATCCTTCTTATAAGATGACATCCTGGATCTCCTCAAGCGGTTAAGCTCCTTTTAGAGGAACTTAGCTCTAATACCAATTGTTAGACTTAGGGCATACAATTGAGAGGGGGGTGAATCAGTTGTACAAAACTTTCTCCAATTTACACACTTAAATCTTCTGAGTAATTAGCAATATATTAAATATGAAACATAATGCATTCAAATCAAAAGAAGAAACTCATCAACACATAAGACACCAAGATTTTGATGTGGAAAACCCAGTTAAGGGAAAAACCATGGGGTGATTAACCCAAGAAAGTATTCTTTGTTAGAAGAATAGAAAGAACAAAAATGGCACATGCCAATTACGGCTCACAGCCTGAGCACACTGCTCACAAGAGGCTCACTGCCTACAAGAGACATACTGTCTTACAAAGAAGTATCACATACATGAACTAGAGAATAGCATCTTCACCATGCTTGAATCAGTTCCATTAAGCTCAATACTTCTGCTCTGCCTTTCGCTCTCCTCTTCGCTACCACACACTCCTCTCCACCAAGCTCACTTTGAAATGACTTCACAATCCCTTATTTATACACGACATCATCTTAGGAACAATCATCTAAGTTGGCAAACACCTACAAGAACATCTGCAAGACGTGTAATACATCCGGTTGGCTAGTCTTAGGAAGAACAACATCATCCAGTGGTTATTCTTCAAATGTGCATTCTAACTTCAATGCGGACCACCAACATGAACTAGACACGATCCATAGATCACCACAAGCTTTTCTGAAACACCAAGAACATCTGCACTTCATCTGCTTACTGGAATCCTTCTCTCCTTCATCCAGAACCTCAAGAACATAGTCTATCATCACTGTCACAAAGGAATAGGTTCTTCCAGACCTTCAAACCATGAACCAATTGACTTGACACTTCACAAGGACATTCTCAACACTTCCTCAAATCTACAAAATGGGATAATGCATTTTCAGATCTCACCAGACCTATCTGTGTCACTCTGTCACCTCTGAATAGCTGTCGGAACCTGTTCTACTTGAGGGACCATAACTTCTTCTAATCTTGATACGGACCTCTGAAAACATGACTAGAACATCTTAAGACTTATATCTACAAATCCTTTAAATTGTATCCTCTGATCCTCAACCTATCTTGGACTTTTACCTTGTTGTCATCACTATTCTTCACTGTTCTTGATTGAGACTAATTTTCTCAATATCCTCAGCACACAGCTCATCCAATCCTTCTCATTAATGCAACATGAGTATGTTGACATCAATGACAACACCGATTAGACCCATACTTGCAATACTCCTATCATATCTCAAGCTCAATCACCTCCTCAGTTTGGTTCCAATTCCTCATAGCAAACTGTATCTCCCAATGATGCCATCCTAAACCAACTTTTGCAGGGCATGACTGTTTTACAACAAAAGGTAACAAATTTAACAAATTCTTCACAACCTAATATACCAACATACCATGCCCATAATCCCTTTTCTTATGCAATCTTGAGAACTCCTATGCCCGAGAGGTTTTAGACTCCTCACTTTGAAAAATATGGTGGAAAAGGTGATCCTAATACTCATGTGGCAAAATTCACGGCTGTGTAGTGATTTCTATTTTGAAGAAGACTTGTTAGCAAAACTTTTCCCTCAATCTCTCAAAGATACTGCCTTAGAATGGTTTTGCTCTTTGCCTCCGAATTCAATACACTCATTTTCACAGTTGATTGATCAATTTTTACAACATTCTCAAGTAAACATTAGACCTCAAGCCTCTATGATTGTTTTAGTTCATTGCAAGCAAGGTTTGAAAAAGAAGTTAACTGAGTTTATTAGTCGGTATCAAGCTCTATATAGACAAATTCAATATCAAATGAAAGATGAGGATGTTTAGAAGGTGTTTATCACTAATCTACAACCTAACATCTGTGATAAGATCCTCTTGATAAAGTATAACTCCTTTGAACACTTATGTACCATCCTTTGCAATTATCAACTTTCGTCTAGTCAGTATGAAAACCAAAACACATTGGCTCCAGTTGGTCAATCCATGGGTGGATCTTCACAAAACAAAATTAAGAGGAATAATAATAGTAGGAGCTTCTTCAAGATTAATGGACCAAACATGAACATTTTTTCTAATGTGTCTGCTATCAATAATCTGAATAAAGCATCAAATCAACCAAGAAAATTTACTTCGATATCTAAGTCTTATCATTCTATCATGAATCAAGCTATGAGTAATGACCTTCTGAAGCTTCCCTGATTAAGCCTGTCGATCCTAGTAGAGAACAAGTACCTTACTTTGATGCTAATGCCTTTTGTCATTTTCATCAGACACAAGGACATGATACTAACTGATGTATGCGTATTAAACATGAAATACAAGACCTCATTAATTTGAATATCATTTAGGTATTGGGTGTGAAAGATAATGGAAATAAGTTGGTTGCTCCGACGAATTAGAATTTACAAATCTTCAATAATCCTTTCCCTAAGCATACTGATAACAATATGTTTCAATAAGGTCTAGTGGAAGTAGCTGATGATGATTACTTGGAATATGATAACATCATGGGTATGGTTGAGGTGGATAAGGAAAATTTGGATAACCCACCTTGTCCACAAAGAAATGGGATTTATGCTATTGTTCCTCCTCTGTTATCCTATATAGGATCCGAAGATAACCAAAATGCATCGAAAAATAAATAGAACAAGTGAGATGGTACATGATGATTCCTGTTATTGTTTTAGACGGCTTCAACAACAAAAAATTGCTAAAAATTTGAAAAGAGTAAGATGACCATTAGTAGTTGGAATTAATAGTGGTTCTCCCCTCATAAGCATTAAAGGTCTCATTTACACAAGGATTTAAGAAACAAGCATCATACGATAACAATAAAGACTTTCATAAGAACCACTCAAAATTTGTACTCAACATGATCGAATACCTCTCCAAGAGGTTTTCAAGTTCAAAAATCTGATACAAAGATCCTACAAGTAAGTATCTCTAACCCTGTATCTCTCATGATGTGCTTCCCCCGTGATGTGCTATGTGTTCTTTAGGCCTCCTAGGATGACCTTGGATTCTCTTGTAAGGTCTGGGATACTAGGAGACCATGTATGCTTTGACCTTCTTCTATTTGTATCATCAATCTTCTATATTGTTTTTCTCTCTGATTTCATTGTTGTGTGTTGTGTCTTATAGACATAGTGTTGTGGTTGGTGAATTGGGGGCACCCTCCTACCTGACTATCCTTAAGACACTTGTTTCTCCTCTCTGATTTATTGTTTCCCTTGCTCTAGTGTTTCTATCTAGTAGGCAGATGATGAAAAATATTTATACTGATACAGAACTAGTGTCCCTTTAGCAATAAATCAAAAATTGGACTTAGTTCCTAATATGACGATGGGGTTGTACTATTTTATCTGACGCTTGGCTAGTAGAAGCACTTGTACTTTCCGTGTAGTGATTTTGATGATGTTTCTATCTCACTTACAAACCTTAACAATACTGCTGCTCCACGCACTTTGATTGTCTTTGAATCTCGCCTTGGTGGTTCTCGGTTTAGAGATTTTTATGATATAGCCCCACGGCTATCCTCGATCTATGAATTCATGGTATAACCTTGGCTCTTTGTGTGATTGATCATATGCATTGATGTTGTTGTTCATCATGATTTTGTGGACACTAACATGTTTCTTGCAAGGATGTGTTTGTGGGAACATTTGGTGATTGTAAAGTACATGTCACCTCTAGGGGGCATGGGCTTTGCGGAAGTCTGTGTTCCCTTGTGTGTTTTCTTCATACCTTAATGTGCTTAATATCAATGTGTCATATCAACCACCTTAAGGTGGGGTCATATATAAGGTAAGCTATCTATTGTAGATGTTAGCAATGTGCTTGTCCTCAAGTCTAGTTTAAAGACTGGTGGCAATGAGTCCCTCCTGCACTCTAAGTTTGTTTGCAATTAATCAATCATCTTAAGTTCTCTGTAGAGGCAGGGGTGGCGTATCTCTTGCAGAGAGTGCCCATCATATCATTTTTAGAAAGTCCTCATCGGTAGGCGGGGAGTGGTTCTATGACTAACTCAACCCTTAAGTGTGTCTTCAGCAATTGTTGTGGCGAAGCGCAATCGTCAGTGTGTGCTTGTAATGTGCCTAAGATGGTGATGAGCCTAGAAATAGGAACAGTCCATCGCTTGTCTACCGTGTTTTCTCTGTGTCTTCAAAGTGTGTGTGTTTGGCGTGCTTGCTTTGTTTGGCATGTTTGTTGCCCCATATGAATTCTAAAGACCAACACGATGAGTGCTTCCTACATTTTGGGAGGTTTGTTGTGTCTTGCATGTGTGTTGCTCTAATTATGTAGTTTAAAAACTAGTGCGATGAGTGCTTCCTACATTATGGGAGGTGTGTTTACTTTCCTTATACATGCATCTGCATTTCATGTATATGAGAAAAAGAAAAGAAATCATTCATGTTTTCTATGCATTAACTATCTTCTATGCATATGTTGTTTTCTCTATGTTTTACATGACTACAACTATCTTCTCCATGTTTTGCATGCTTGTCACTGTCTTCAATGTGATTGGCGTGTCTTCTCTACACTTGGCATGTTTGTTGTGTTTGTTGACCATACTTTAATGCATGTATTGGCCTTGCATTTATACATACATTAAAGTGGGGGCTAAATGTAACATCAAAAAATATCCCCTTGGGGGCTTTTCCCTAATAAGGTGTAGCTCCCAGGTCTTTTATCTGCATTTAGAACATCTTGCATCATATTTTAACATCCTGATGAAATGAACCCTAAGTTTCATGACAAATGGGACCTAAGGGGATCCCTTGAACCTAACCTTGACCAAAATAGGGAGGGAGGACTTAGACACCCGTGCCCTAGTCCTACCTTATTTTGGGTCAGTCTCAAATTTTTAGTGTGGGTCCTATGCCGACACGGTAAGTTTGAATTATGAAATCTTTGGCGAGAGTGTTCATAGTTGCATATATAAGCATGTTTAGGCATTCATTTGTAAACTCGATGATTACTAGAGATGGTTATTGTGATCTTTTGGCATCCTAAAGGTGATTCAAGGATTTCATTGTGTGCCAAGAGCATATTTGTGTTGTTTGTATTTATAAATTTGAGCATCCATCTCCTCATGGCATGAAGAGATTCTTCCTTCCATGAGATCTTCTCTACAAGGTGACATCATTTGTGTTTTTAATCATTTATCATTTAGTTTTTTCTTCTACCTCCCAAGGGCACACACTCTCTATCTAACAACGGTGTTCAGAAGACTTGAATGTCTCTCTAGGGCTTGACTGAGGAAAGCCTCTAAACACTAGAACCCCCTCCCAAACTTTCCATGATTACAGGTTACAGATTGAAGATACAGGAAAAGTAGAGTCGCAGGAGGATATTGCAGAGTATTAGATTCATAAATTAGAGTTAAAAATAACACCCTGGACTTAGGCACCTACTACCTAGTCCTTCAGATTCTATGACGGGAAAATCTCTGATACAGAAGGAACAGGTTGTAGATCAAGTTTCCAGATCCTAACAAAAACCTATTCATTAGACATGGGTGCCTGCTACTTAGTGCCAGACTATTCCTCTTTTTGAACTTTAAAAACAGGGGCGCATTCATCTGTCGTTTTACATCTTCCTATAGCAAAATTTTGAGTAATTTATCTGTTTCCTTCCGTAATTGCATAATTAGAGTTTTGAGGTATAATTGAACATAATTGGCAATGAAATCACATAAATCCAAGCTTCCCTACTCTCCTAAGTGACCAAGGGTCTGATAGTGCCTTGCCACTCGACCCAGAGTCCTTGAATGTAATTGGTGAAAGGAAGATAGACATCAAACTAATCAAACACCCACTATCCAAATTTTACCACTTTACATTTTGGTGAACCCATGTTGTTGGACTTGTTTGCACCTTGCTGAGTTTTTTTCTTTAGATTTGCATTGATTTCATTTATTCATAGTATAATTCATTTTATTGCAGTGGAAAACTCACAAAAAAATTGAAAATTTTGAAAAACTTGAAAAAAATTACGTTCTAGGCTATGCATCAATTAATTTGAATTTCATAAAATTTCTAATTTTTGCATTAGATCTGAGTTAAATTGCAGAAAATTACAAAAATCCAATAGATTGCATTGCATTTTCATCATAAAATTGCTAGGGTTTTGTTGAAAATTGTGAATTTTGCATATAACCTAATAATTTTGAAAACTAGGGTTTGTAGGTAAAATATTGTTTAATATTTTTCTACTGATCATAGACACTCATTCAAATTTTCATTTGGCTGTAGTGTTTCATTTTAATGTGAATTTGTATTTAAATCTCAAAAATTTTGCATTTTTACATAGAAATTTTCAACAAAAAACTAGCATTTTCATTGATTTTTCATTAGATTTGCACTTGCATTTTGCATGGTAGGGTTTGAAAATAATTTTTAGATCTGAGGATAACTAATTTACATCATAAATCAGACTTCAAGAAATTCATATAGCATTTGGCTTCAACATCTCAAACCTAGGGCTTGAAAAACCTTGATTTTCACTAGATTTGGCCTTATCGACTCTCAACATTTGCACCATAGGCGTGTTGTGAAGAATATTTTTGCACTAATTATCTATTATCAGGTTTATTATCTACTTCCCCTCCTAAAAATCTTCACAACACCTTGTTATTGAGCTCTTGTATTGAAAATTTGGTGAAAAATTGCACATTTTTGCTATATTTGCCCTAGGGTTTGACCTAGATTGCAATCCAAGCATGTTGTAAGAGATTTTATGATTGTAGGTGACTAATATAATTGCTATTATTTTTTTAACCTCCTAAAATTCTTTACAACACCCCTTTTTCTAGGTCTTGGAGTTGAAAAATCGTGAAAAATTGCATATTTTTGCTATATTTTCACTAGGGTTTTATCTTGAGTGGCACTATAAGTGTGTTGTGATAGATTTTTTGGCATTAGGTGGCTGTTATGACTGATATAATTTTATGTCCATCATAATTTTCATCACATCACCCTTTTTAATGCTCTTTTGCATTGAGATTTGGTAAAAAATCACATATTTTAGTGTATTTTCACTAGATTTGGACTAGTCGTCATCTTAGTTTTGCATCAAAAGTGTGTTGTAAAGGATATTATTTCTATATTCGACTGATATCAGACATATTAGTTTCTTCTCCTGATCAAAATCCTTACAACACCTTTTCTTTCATATATTTGCATTAAAAAAGTACAAAAAAATCAAGCATTTAAGCATATCTTGTGCCTAAAGTTTGTGCATATTGTTGTGCACGAGTCTCATAACTCACTGCCCTAAGAGAAATATCCCTTTAAGAAGAAGCATAAGACACATGGGATCTAGTGCTCTTGAAGAAGTTGGTACATTGAACACCTTCTTTACAAAAGGAGAGACACAAATGTTACATGATATTACACCTATCATAAGCACAACGGAGGAGCAAACTTTTCATGATGTTGATGATACTATTGAGGCAACAAGACAGTATCTGATGAGAAAATAGATAAACTTGATAAAGACCTAGCTGAATTCCAAGACTATGTGCAAACTGAGAGGATAGCTGAAGAAGCTATACTTGTGATTCACCATTTAAGAGAATTGATAAAAGAGGGACAAGATGGTGTTAATGCAATCCATGGTTTAACACATATTGTACAAACCAATATCATGGCAATGACTGAATATGTAAAAGTGATAAATAACACTTTGTCACCATCTCATACATAAGTATCGGCACCTATACCGACTACAAGAATATCTACCTTTACATCAATTATCTTAACAACTAATGTGAATGCTTGTAGTAATGCTACCATTGGTATTGGAGTATCTAATGGCACTAATTACAAAGCTGTGGGATTTAGTTAGGTAAGTGCAAGAAGATGGGGGACCAAAAAGGGGTCTTAAGTGGCCACTTTTTTTCTGAAATTAGGAAATGCTAGCCTTGGGTGAGAAATTGAGCATAGTTATACTCAAAATTTGGAGATGCAACCAAAACAATGTTCATAGTGCTCTGAGTCTACTTTCTAAACTACTATTTTTTTAAAAAAATGGCATAGATTAAGGGGTTCAAAAGAGGGAGCCATAGAAATTGGTGTTGTTTCTGTCAAAAAAACATAACATAGCATGTTTTGTGGCTCCCTCAAAACGTCAACTTTTTTTTGGTATTTTAAAAATCACTTCAGTGAGAAATTAGCTAATAGCATGTAGTTTATGCCTGATTTTTCTGATAATTGTTTGATGAATATTTGATTTTTTACTAATTTTTGAAAGTGGACACATCCTAAAAACTAGAATTTTGGCCATGCTACCCCTATAAATTTTGAAAACTAATTGAAAATCTTTTTTTTCTTTTTTTAATATTTGTAGAATGGAGTTTAGTTTCTAAATATGTAATTTTTTTGAAATTTCAATGAATAGTTAATTTACAATGAAAAAAGGACCAAACAATGGTTTTTGCCCAAAAACGGACACACAAACAAAAGAAATTAAATATGAAAGACTTAACATTGTTAAAATGTGAAAAAATCACATCGTCAAATAGCTAAGAGAAAGCCTAACATTACCCAGGTATTCGATTTGTTCAACCTTGAAATACATGCAAATCTGAGGGTTAGCATGAACGAAATAATGTTAAATCTTGAAGAATATGGAAAAACACATCTGTGGATGTTGAAAAGGCACTCCAAGCCTTTGGGTTGGAAATACAAAGCAAATCCCAAGCCCAAGGCTTGGGATTCCCAAAGCAAAACATAACGCAAGCGCGTTATAACACACTCGCGTTAGTTTTTGCTTTGCATTTTTCCTTTTCCGCAAAAGTTTGTGCTGTTTGTCATGTTTGAAATAACGCGAGCATGTTATAACGCACTCGCATTATGTTCCCCTTAAATTTTTTTATGTTCAAGCCTATTAATCATGTATGTATGTATGTATGCCTATATGTATGTATGTATGCCTATATGTATATAAGTATCTATGTATGCCTATATGTATGTATGTATAGTGTCGAGTGTAGAGGAGGGTAGAGATGGTAGTGAGCCAGATAGGTGAGGAGAGGGGTGGATAAGGATTGAGTGATTAAGGTTTAAGGTTGAGGGTTGACCATTTAGGGATAGGATTTAGAGTTTAGGGATAAGGGATTAGAGTTTAGGACCTTGAGGGATTAGGGTTTAGGGTTGAGGCTTTAGGGATAGCATTTAGGGTTAAGGGTCGAGGGATTAGGGTTAAGGTAGAGTGTTGAGGGTAGAGGGATTAGGGATAGGGTTTAGGGTTGAAAGTTTAGGGTTGAGGGATTAGGGTTTAAGGTATAGTTTACTAGTTCTTGTGGATAGAACCAGTAAACAATGGGAGATTATTTGCTTGTTTCATAACAATATACCTCCCCTAAGTGCGGGGTGGACAGCAAGAAAAATATATGTACCCCAATGCAAAGCTTTTCTCATAATGATCATCCTTCTAATTTCAACTAATAATTACTCATTGTGGATGTACCATACGCAAAGCTTTTCTCATAGTGTGTATACCTATTGGCATAATGAACCCCAGATGGGCTAGAAAAACATGCCATATAACATTACTAACATTAAAAAAGTTCATAGCCATTTTTCTGACATATTCTTGCAACTCAAATATCCTTAAGAGAAGAGTGTCAAAAATGATGGGTTTAACAACCTAACATAAGGCAAAGCAGTTTTGTTGTGTTTAGGGATAGGGTTTAGGTTTTAGGGTTGAGGGATTAGGGTTTAGGGTTGAGGGATTAGGGTTTAAGTTATAGTGTTGAGGGATGAGGGTTTCAAGATAGGGTTTAGGGTTGAGGGATTAGGGTTGACAGATTAGGGTTTAATGTTGAGAGTTGAGGGTTAAGGGTTGAGGGTTTAGGGATAGGGTTGATGGTCAAGGGATTAGGGTTAAAGTAGAGTGTTGAGGGTAGAGGGATTAGGGATAAGGTTTAGGGTTTAAGGTTTAACGATTGAGGGTTGAGGCTTTAGGGCTGAGGGTTAAGGGATTGGGGTTTAAAATATAGTGTTGAGCGTCAAGGGTTTATGGATAGGTTTTAGGGTTTAATTTTTAAGGGTTAAGGGTTGAGGGATAGGGTTTAGGGTTTAAGGATAAGGGATTAGGGTTTAAGGTATAGTGTTGAGGGTTGAGGGTTTAGGAATAGGGATAGCGTTCAGGGTTTAGGGATGAGGGATTAGGGTTGATGGTTCAGGGTTTATTGATAGTGTTTAGGGTTGAGGGCTGAGGGATTAGGTTTTAGGGTTGATGGATTAGGGTTTAAGGTATACTGTTGAGGGTTGAGGGTTGACGGATTAGGGTTTAGGATTGATGGATTAGCATTTAATGTCGAGGTTAGGGTTAGAGTATTGAGGGTAGGGGATTAGGGATAGAGTTTAGGGTTGAAGGTTTAAGGATTGAGGGTTGAGGCTTTAGGGATGAGGGTTTAAGGCTTAAGATATAGTGTCAAGTGTTGAGGGTGTAGGGATAGGGTTTAAGTTTTAAGTGTTAAGGGTTGAGGGATAGGGATTAGGGTTTAATGTATAGTGTTGAGGGTTGATGGTTTAGGGATAGGGTTTAGGTTTGAGGGATTAGGGTTTAGGGTTGATGAATTAGGGTTTAATGTTAAGAGTTGAGGGTTGAGGGTTGAGGGATAGGGTTAATGGTCAAGGGATTAGGGTTAAATAAGAGTGTCGAGGGTAGAGGGATTAGGGATAGGGTTTAGGGTAGAAGGTTTAAGGATTTAGGGTTGAGGCTTTAGGGATGAGGGTTCAGGGATTAGGGTTTAAGATATAGTGTCGAGTGTCAAGCGTGTAGGGATATGTTTTAGGATTCAAGTTTTAAGAATTAAGGGTTGAGGGATCAAAGTTAAGGGTTGAGGGATTAGGGTTTGACGTTGAGGGTTGATTACATTTAGGTTCAAGGGTTAAGGGTTTCAGGATAGGGTTGAGGGTCAAGGGATTAGGGTTAAAGCAGAGTGTTGAGGGTATAAGGATTAGGGATAGGGTTTGAGGGTTTAGGGATAATGGATTAGGGTTTAAGGTATAGTATCAAGCATGTTGAAGGTCTAGAAATAGGGATAGCGTTTAGGGTTTAGGGATGAGGGATTAGAGTTGAGGGATGATGGATTAGGGTTGAGGGTTGAGGGATTAGGGTTTAGGGATAAGGTTTAGGGTTGAGGGTTGAGGGATCAAGGTTAGAAGATACAAGTGAGCATGAATAGTAGAATGTATATTTTGCTTGTATGTTTGCACATACAAAGCTGATATACAAAGGTTTACATACAAGAAGGACCTGATTGCATTTTTAACTTGTTTTATAAAGTCTTGGGGTCTGCCTTGTATATGGGCGATTGTATATTGTGATATACAAGTCAAAGATACAAGGGTTGTATGCAAGGCGAACTTGAATCAAAGGTCAAAGTCAGCATTTCAGGTCTCAGTTCCGCCTTGTATATGTATAAGTGTTTTGTATATTTGAACATACAGGGAAATATACAAAGAAAGTGAGACAAGCCAGATCTGACCCAGTAGTCAAAGCAGTTGATAAAGTTTTGGGGTCTATGGCTTGTATATTTGGCGCTTGTATATTACGATATATAAGAAAACAAACAAAGGAAGTATACAAGCCAGATTTCAACGTCTTTTTAGGCTATTTCATAAAATTTAAAGTCCGCGGCTTGCATGTACAATTGTGCTTGTATATTGCAATATGCAAAGGGCAGTTATAGTTTTCAGCGATGCTCGTTGAACCAGCTCAGCAATGAATTAGGTGGTGCCATGTGGTGGCAGACATACATGTAAGTTAACATACAAATGGTCGGGCCCACATATATAAAGGGAAATTATATGCATGTAAATTTTCAAAATTCAAAGGGCAAATTCAAGTCCGATATACAAGGCGCCACACATATACAAAGGAGTTGCAGAGAAGGTTTTGGATGTCGATTCAGGCGGCAAATTCAAGTGATATATACACAGATGCAAAGCGATATATATAGGCGGTTGACCAAAACTTTGACCGCCTGTATCTCCTCTATCCTGGTGAATTTTGACATGTTGTAAGAGACAAAGATGCATATTTTTGTCCCCTCTTTCATTTGGCAAAGTTTTCAGGAGTTTTTTTTAATCACTTTTCAATTTCAGATCTCACCTTGCATATTTTGGGCCATGGACGTTTCAACGACTTTTTGGGGCAGGATGCAGATATTTTTCGCATTTATTTCTGCAGGTAATGGAAGCTGCTCGCATTGATGGTAAAAGATATTTCTCCACCGTCCTGTTTCAGATATTTTAAGGTATGCATTGCTAAGGATCAATGATGCAGCAGCTTGCATTGAAGACTTAAAATATCTTTTATCTTCCCAGTGCCAAATATTTGGCGCCATAATTCCTGCGGCTGGAGAGTCACTAAATGTAGATATTTTCTGAGATAGCTCTTAGAGCACATTTTTGTAACTGACCTAGGTTAGTTTGGAATGCTATATATATGCATTCATATGATGTAAATAGGGTTGGAAAATTTTTAGCATTCAAGCTTTCTGTTTCCAAACAGAGCCTCCTATACTGTAACTGTGCCTTCCCACTGAATATACTCAAGTTATTTTGCCTCTTTAGACTGATTTCTAGTCCTATGTGAATCTGCATATGGTTTTTTGTGAATGTCTCTGTTCCTCTCAATCGTCTGGTTTCTCACCTTTGCTAGCATCAATTGAATCTGTGTATGTTTGCTTGTTATATTTGGTTATGTTGTGCATTTCCTCAGTATTGTGAGGGTTCTTTTATTAAACTTGGTGAATCACCCTTTGTTTTCAAGATTTTGTTTCACCCTTCACTTTAAAGCATTCCTTCTCTCTTTTCATCTTAAGATTCAGTAGTTTTAGGTGATAACTAGTTAAGGAAGCCGGCCTTCTCCAGAGGTCTGATCTCATTTAGCAAAGTCCCACACTTAGAGATCATTCCCATGTTACTCCAGATTGCTGAGGTTTCACAACTGTACGCAAGGGTGCAAATCTGGGTGATAACAACTTTTGGCACGCCTGGTGGGACTAGTATGATGTACTTATCATCAAAATACTGAGATATTTGGTGTTTCTCCTAGTATTATCAGCCTTTGGAGGTAGTAAAAACAACACCATGGCAACTCTAATGGAGAATTAGATGGTTACAGCAATCTAGTTTCCAAGCAGCTAATGAGGTTGGTACTACTTGTTAGTTTTACTATCATTTGATAGTTTTCTTAGCACCTGGTGACTCCATTTGGTGTTACAACTCACATCTTGATGTGCCAGACCCTGTGGCCTATGTTCATTCTTAATTTATTATCTAGGCTTACCTATGTTCATGATTTACCCTTGCAATGTCTAGTTATCAACACCACAATGGTTATTCTCCTCCATTCCATGAAGATTCAAACTTTTGGCCCCCAAACAGTTCTTTTCCTCATTACAACTAGCATTACCAAAAAGAATATTTTCAAGCTACTCTTGCTTATCCTTGTTTGCAGCATATTCATACCTATAATCAGCCCTGTGAAGCCCATTCTACTCTAAATCAAATCTGCAACCTCCCTAGTCAGTCCCAAAATGATCTTGATTTGGGAGCATTAAGAATTTGTTAATGGATTTCCAAAGGCAAATTTTAGAAATAGATAGAGAAGCGCAGTATAACAGGCAGTAAGAGGAGCTTGCATATCAAGCCTATTTGTCAGAGTAGGATGCAGAAAATAGGAGGGTGTTTGAAGCGGAATGCTTGATCATACAACGTGCAGCTAGGGAGAAACAAATAAGACAGTTTCTTACTCAAGAACAGGAGCTCAAAGTAAATAGTTTCTCTCCTGTTCCCAGCTTCAAGCAGTTTCATCTTTCAAACCAAAGTCAATCTATGAAAGAGCCTCAGACTTCTCTATCATGGAAGCCTTCTTGGACCAATCATCCTGGTTATAAAATGCCAAACCTTGTGAAGGCCAATCCTCTCTTACCAATTCAAAATTAGGGGGAGGAAAAGGTCGTAGAATCCAAGCCTGTCATATTTCCAAGTTTTAGGCAGCCTTATGCCTTTAAGTTTCTAAGTTGGAAAGGGCCATCTTTCTCACCCTGTGAGGACCCCCCACCAAACACACAAACGGAAGCATGCTTTAGCATCCAGCTAGCAGAAGAAGAGCAAAAGAGGCTTTTGTTGACTCCTTTTCAAAGGTTGGAAACTCAATCAGCTATTTCTTTTCCAAATACATTCTTTGAAGAATAGGTTTCCAATTTCAGAATACCAAGCTTTAAGCAAGATGAGTCCCCTGAATTGAATATTCCAAACTTTAGAGGGTCTCATTCACTAAAGGAACCTATACTTAAACAAGAGTAGCCTATTTGTCTAAAAGAGACCAAGCCAATTCCTCAGGTTTCTTTGTCAGATCAGCCTTCTTGTCCTTTTACTATCCGTATGTATCTAGGTGAACCTGTTGTCTACCAAGATAATTGGGAGGATGAGCCAAAAGAGGAGGTGGAAGAAGCTAAAACTAATAAGGAGCAATCTATCCCTACACTCACAGAGAAAAAATTGTTTGAACCTATTGCACCTATGAGTATTGCTAAAGTCACTTCAGTGATGGATGATGTTGCCCTACTTCATGAGCTACCTAGCTATGTTGAAGATGAAGAAAGTGGGCAGCTGGTTGTGAATATGTAGCAACAAGAGAACATAGAAAATAATGACAAACTGCTGCAGGTTGAGATTGAGCATGACAGTGAAGTTCCAAACCATAAAAGTCTTGATTTGGAGGGCGCTTCTTTAAGTAATAGTGGAATCTTTGAGCTTGGGCTAGCTATTTGTAAAGGTTTTCTAAAAGCTGATTACTTTGATGAGCTTATGGTTGTCCTAGTAGAGGAGGATGTTTCATTGACCATAGAGGAGGAATCAACATGGCAAACTATCATGCAAACCATGAACAAAAGGCAGAAAGGTTTGAAGAATGCAGCCATGATAACATTATATCAGCTTTCTTGGGTTCTTTGAAGCAAGAAGGAGAAGGCCATGAGGTCCCAAGTCAGCTGTTTCACACACAAGCGCAAAATGAGAACAAGGTGGAGGTCACCATCATGCCAAAGAAGAGAAAAAATTAGATCAAAGACATGAGATCAAACATGTTGATTTGCAGGTCATTTCAAGGGGATGCCTAATCAGGCATCTAGCTCAACTGGAGACATATCAAGAGGAGTCACCACTTGTCATGCTTACCTCTAAGCATAAAGTTGAGCATCAAAATAAGTGGGATCAGCCCATTTATTCACCACACGTTAGCAACATCAGCAATCAATCCAGGTGGATAGGTGATTTTATCTCCATTTTGTGGGGGATGCTTTATCAATTTGTTATATGCCCATTCCCCCCTCGCCTCTTTTTAACTGCCCACATATGTAAAGAACATTGTAAATTGTTAAGGAAAGGCAGTTACTTTCAAGAACCAGTTAATGGCTTTGTTTAAAGTCATGACTGATTGGTTAGTTTAGGATTAGAGTAGGTTTCATTTCTGTTTCAGTTTTCCTTTTCCATAAGTGCTTCTACACAGGCTGCATTGTCATTAGGAGAATACAGGCCTCTCCCCTTTTTCATGTTTTGGGGGTAGGTTTCAACTTCCCAGCATGTTTTTGACTTGACTACATGCCCAATGGATACTTAAGGCCAATGGTCCCATTTGTTTAGCAGGAAAACATCCCATAGAAGTCGCCAAATTGTTGATCCATTTTCTCGTCCAGAGGTAAACAATTCACTTGGTACTTTTCCTTGAAAATCCTTTGGAAAATGTTCCTATAAATCTTAAAGTGCCAAATTTCCTAAAAATCCTTGCCTATAAAAACCTTACCATTGGAAAGAGCTTGAAAAAATAGGTAGGTTTTCTTTTTACATCACCCTAAAATTCGACCAAATAAAGAAATTATTCATGGTCAAAGTTTTGGTCAACATACAGTTCAAATGTACATTTGGCGGGCTTGCAAATATCTATCGGCCTTAGAAAATGATGAAAAAGGTGAGTTTTATACATTTCTGAATGTATATCAGGCTTAGGAAGGTGCATGTACAAGGAGGAATCTTTCACAGATTCTCGGGATATTCCCAATTTGTATATCTAGTTGCAAGAAGAAACATACAAGGAAAAGTATACAAAGTAGGAGATACGTTACAGGAATATTCCCTCAATGCATATCAGGTTTCAAATGCATATTATGTTGTATGTTTTGCACATACAAGCGAAACATACAAAGAAACATACAAGGCCAAACATACAAGAGGTGGGGCATGCGCACATACAAGGCCAATTGTATGTTAGAAGATACAAGTGAGCATGAATAGTAGAATGTATATTTTGCTTGTATGTTTGCACATACAAAGCTGATATACAAAGGTTTACATACAAGCCAGACTTGATTGCATTTTTAACTTGTTTTATAAAGTCTTGGGGTCCGCCTTGTATATGGGTGATTGTATATTGAGATATACAAGTCAGATATACAAGGGTTGTATCCAAGGCGAACTTGAATCGAAGATCAAATTCAGCATTTCAGGTCTCAGGTTCGCCTTGTATATGTATAAGTGTTTTGTATATTTGAACATGTAGGGAAATATACAAAGAAAGTTATACAAGCCGGATCCAACCCAGAAGTCAAGCTTGTATATCTAGCGCTTGTATATTGTGATATACAAGCAAACAGATAAAGGAAGTATACAAGCCAGATTTCAACGTCTTTTCAGGCTATTTCATAAAATTTGAAGTCCGCGGCTTGCATGTACAATTGTGATTTTATATTGGAATATGCAAAGGGCAGTTACAGTTTTCAGCGATGCTCTTTGAACCAGCTCAACAGCGAATCAGGCGGTGCCACGTGGTGGCAGACATACATGCAAGTTAACATACAAATGGTCGTGCCCGCATATAAAAAGGGAAATTGTATGCATGTACATTTTTGAAATTCAAAGCACAAATTCAAGTCCGATATACAAGGCACCATGCATATACAAAGGAGTTGTAGAGAAGGTTTTTGATGCTGATTTAGGTGGCAAATTCAAGCGATATATACATAGATGCAAAGTGATATATACAGGCGGTTGACCAAAACTTTGACCACCTGTATCTCCTCCATCCTGGCAAATTTTGACATGCTGTAAGAGACAAAGATGCATATTTTTGTCCCCTCTTTCATTTGGCAAGGTTTTCAAGAGTTTTTATCACTTTTCAATTTTAGATCTGGCCTTGCATATTTTGGGCCGTGGACATTTCAGCAACTTTTTGGGGCAGGATGCAGATATTTTTTGCATTTATTTCTGCAGGTAATGGAAGTTGCTTGCATTGATGGTAAAATATATTTCTCCACCATCCTATTTCAGATATTTTAAGGTATGCATTGTTGAGGATTGATGATGCAACAGCTTGCATTGAAGACTTAAAATATATTTCATCTGCCCAGTGCCAGATATTTGGTGCCATAATTCCTGCGGCTGGACAGTCACTAAATGTAGATATTTTCTAAGATAGCTCTTAGAGCACATTTTTGTAACCGACCTAGGTTAGTTTAGAATGCTATATATATGCATTCATATGATGTAAATAGGGTTGGAAAATTTTTAGCATTCAAGCTTTCTGTTTCCAAACAGAGCCTCCTATACTGTAACTGTGCCTTCCCACTGAATATACTCAAGTTATTTTGCCTCTTTGGACTGATTTCTACTCCTGTGTGAATCTACATATGGTTGTTTTTGAATGTCTCTATTCCTCTCAATCGTCTGGTTTCTCACCTTTGCTAGGATCAATTGAATCTGTGTATGTTTGCTTGTTATATTTGGTTATGTTGTGCATTTCCTTAGTATTGTGAGGGTTCTTTTATTAAACTTGGTGAATCACCCTTTGTTTTCAAGCTTTTGTTTCACCCTTCACTTTAAAGCATTCCCTCTCTTTTCCTCTTAAGATTCAATAGTTTTAGGTGATAACTAGTTAAGGAAGCCGGCCTTCTCCAGAGGTCTGATCTCATTTAGCAAAGTCCCACACTTAGAGATTATTCCCATATTACTCCAGATTGCTGAGGTTTCACAACTGTACACAAGGGTACAAATCTGGGTGATAACAACTGCAAGATGTCAAGTATTCATTGAAATGATGCGAAGTATAAACTATAGGTCCATCATGAAGATTCTTGGGTTGAGAACATCAGAGGCTTCAAGTGAAAAATCTATTGTCAAGAATCTAATGAGTGCATATCAGAGTGTGGGTAACAACTCATGCACAAAAGATAGTAATGCAACACGGCATGTGATTACATCGACTATAGTAAGTAGTCAAATGAGGAAAGCTCATCTCATTAGAAAGATGAGTCAAGAATTGAGAATTAATAGGAAAACTTTATCAAGAGCCATTGGAAGACACCAAAGAATTAAGGACACTAATACCAATGAATTATGGGCGTTCTTGGGGAGACTACCATGAAAAGATAAACCAATTGTTGAAGCATTGAGATCACTTGATTGAAGACTTTTGGAAGAATTACACAAGGGTATCTCCAAATCAAAGGGATGTGGTAAGAAGGAGAATCGATAGTCAGAACCGTGAGCCACATCCAAAGCATTTTTTGGGTGAGACTCAAACATAGTTTAATGGTAAATTTCTAAAGAACTATCCTCAAATTAAAATTTGTCAAAGATATTTTGAAATGCTAAAACCTTTCTATGTCAAGATAAATCACACATGCACTACTTGTTGTTGTAGATTACATATTAAATTTTCTAACCATTTTGATGTTTATAGGTCTATATGTTTAGATATGCATACTATCAATGTTTTGCAGGGTTGTGCCATACGTGCCCCACCAACATCTTCAAGAGACTTCATATCAAGAATTTTATGTGAAAGAGAGGAAGGTCAAATATTCTACAAGAAATTATGCTTGGATGGCACATGTCACCATTGCGGTGGCTTGCAACATTTGCCAACATGTGAACATATGGAAAGAACACATGCGGTTGGAAACGAACTAGTAGAGATTGGCAAGTATAAAACAGTGGCATACAATACAAAAGATGGTAAAGAAGCAAAGAGGTGTGAATTGGTTATTGAAAAGATTCCAGTGTATCAGTTTATGCCTATATTTTGTGACAGCATAGTGTATGAGTATGCAAGACATGCCCATAGAGCTTGATGGTTGGACTTGCAATTCAAGTTATGCAAGGACACATTTCCGGTTGGTAGCATTGTTTCAGTCCTTGACTTTGTAGAGAACTACAGTCTACAGGCACAGCGTGAGGTGCAATCACACTTATACAACTCCACACAGGTTTCTATATTTGTGTACATCACATTCATTCATGCAAATGATAGTATAGAGGATGATAGAAAGATCATAAGGGAGCATAATTTTTATATTAGTGATGATCGCATGCATTCTACAAAGTTCGTGCAAGGTTGTTTTTAGGTGTTCTACAATGATTTGGTTAGAAGGGGCATATCGTTCAGTTAGCATATCATATGGTCAGATAACTGTGCGTCACAATTCAAGAACTCACAGAATTTCTATTGGCTGAGTAGGAGGCATAATTTTACAGGTATTCAGCATATGTGGAACTTTTGTGAGGCCGAGAATGGAAAGGGGGAGCATGATGGTGCATGAGCATGTATCAAAAGAGTCATAGCACAAGAAGAGTTAAAGTATAAAGACAATGGAAAGTTGACAGATGCAAAATCGATTGTCGAGTGGTGTAATGCTTCCATGGATCCAAGTAATGAAGGTAAGTCTTCAGTTCATAGATTTTTTTGGTTGATAGATGATACTAACATTGCACCATATGAGGACTGTTGTACACTAACAGGATCAAATGAGATACACTCTTTCAAAAGCTCAATTGCAGGTTCGTGGAGTATCCATATGTGAAAGATGTCATGCATGTGTTCTTCCTCTACAATTCAAGTCTGGGATGAGTGCGAGTCAAAGGAGTGGGTTGACAAATGGCAGTTAAGTTATCTTAGCCCACTTCACACATATCGACCCTCGACGGCACTGGAACTAACACAGATGGAATCATTAGTTGACTTTGACCAAATATTAGATTTAGTTTAACCAGGTAATATAAGGCATGTATATGCATCTAATTTCATCTAGTTCAACCAAGTAATGTCATCTTACTTTGTAGTGTTTTTGTAATGTTGACTAATTTCATCTAATTTGCTACACATATCAATGTAGGGCACGTATATGCAGTTATTACAGATGAAGATAATGAAGAGGGAACATATTATTACTTATGTCATTGTGTTGAGGCCAAAAAGAAATTAGAGGCCCCTATTACAGATGGAGAAAACATCGAATACCCTACAGGCTCAATGGTTATTACTAGAACATAGCTTAGAAGGTACCCACATAAGAGTGTTAATGTTTGGCTATTTCAGGACTTTGACACACATCGGAAGATTCTTCATTATTCGAACCTTGTCATCGCATCCAATGTTTATTTGATAAAGTATCCGGGTAGACCTTTGAACAAAATCTTGTGGAAGGTCCGCGAGTCTAACCATGAAGCAATACTTGAAACAATAAAGAGTAGAGAAGACTCGGATGGTTCATTGGATTAATTTGTAAGTATTCACATTGATTTTGTAAAATCATGTTACATTGAGTTGTAAGTATGCACATTAATTTGTAAGGTTTGTCTTTTTTTATTTCCTGCTACATTTTTACACATATACACATTTTTACATCATCATGTTATGCATTTTTGGTGTCTTGCTCCTGATGCGACCAAACTGATAGTTCCAACACGTCTGGATGGGTATGTTTAGGCTAGGCATTGTTCTATTTTTCACCCAAACATGTTGAAATAGTTTGAGCTACATTGTACCGATGATATCCCTGAAGAGTCCAAAGTGCAAAAAGGCAGCAATCTTTGATGAGATGTTACTCAAAAACCGTGTCACTTAGAAACATTTTGTCTAAAGTAACACGATCACATAGAGTGCCTCTACAATAACCTCTCTCAGTTTTTTATATCTTTGAGGTATTTGCCCGTGGTGAAAGGTTTTCTGCTGCCCCAAAAATCGTCAGAAAGAGGCAGTGTAAAGTTGCAAAGGGATGTAACTTTCATCCTACTCCTGATGCGACAAAACTAACTATTCCAACACATCCGGATGGGTACATTTACATAGGCATGGTCATGTGTTTCACTGAAACATGTCGAAATAGTCTAAGCTACATTGTACCGACGTTATCCCTAAAGAGTCCAAAGTGCAAAAAGGCAACAATCTTTGACAAGATGTTACTCAAAAATTGTGTCACTTAGAAATATTCCATCTAAGGCAACATGATAATGTAGAGTGTCTCTACAATAACCTCTCTCAGTTTTTTATATCTCTGAGGCATTTGCTCGTGGTGAAAGGTTTTCTACTGCCCCAAAAATCATCAGAAGGAGGCAGTATAAAGTTGCAAAGGGGTGTAACTTTTGTCCTGCTCCTGATACGACTAAACTAACTATTCCAATGCATCTGAATGGGTACATTTATGCTAGCTATGGTCCTGTTTTTTACCCAAACATGTCGAAATAGTCCGAGCTACATTGTACCGATGATATCCCTGAAGAGTCCAAAGTGCAAAAAGGTAGCAATCTTTGACGAGATGTTACTCAAAAACTGTGTCACTTAGAAACATTCTGTCTAAGGCAACATGATCATGTAGAGTGCCTAAACAATAACCTCTCTCAGTTTTTTATATCTCTAAGGTATTTGCCCGTGGTGAAAGGTTTTCTGCTACCCCAAAAATCATCAGAAGGAGGCAGTGTAAAGTCGCAAAAGGGTGTAACTTTTGTCCTGCTCCTAATGTGACCAAACTGACAATTCCAACATGTCTGAATGGGTACATTTACGCTAGGCATGGTCCTATTTTTCACCCAAACACGTCGAAACAGTCCGAGCTACATTATACCGACAATATCTCTGAAGAGTCCAAAGTGCAAAAAAGTAGCAATCTTTGATGAGATGTTACTCAAAAACCATGTCACGTAGAAACATTTTGTTTAAGGCAACGCAATCATGTCAAGTGCCTCTACAATAACCTCTCATTTTTTAATATCTCTAATGAATGCATATGAGAGTGTGGGTAACACCTCACACACAAAAGATAGTAATGCAACACGGCATGTGATTACATCGACTATAGTAAGTAGTCAAACGAGGAAATCTCGTCTCATTAGAAAGACGAGTCAAGAATTGAGAATTAATAGGAAAACTTTATCAAGATCCGTTGGAAGATGCCAAAGAATTGAGGACACTAATGCCAATGAATTATGGGCGTTCTCAGGGAGACTGCCATGAAAAGATAAACCAATTGTTGAAGCATTGAGATCACTAATTGAAGACTTTTGGAAGAATTACAAAAGGGTATCTCTAAATCAAAGGGATGTGGTAAGTAGGAGAATCAGTAGTCAGAACCGTGAACCACATCCAAATCATTTTTTGGATGAGACTCAAACACAGTTTTATGGTAAATTTCTAGAGAAGTATCCTCAAATTAAAATTTGTCAAAGATATTTTGAAATGCTAAAACCTTTCTATGTCAAGATAAATCACACACGCACTACTTGTTGTTGTAGATTACATATTAAATTTTCTAACCATTTTGATGCTTATAGGTCTATTTGTTTAGATATGCATACTAACAATGATTTGCAGGGTTGTGCCATATGTTCCCCACCAACATCTTCAAGAGACTTCATATCAAGAATTTCATGTGAAAGAGAGGAAGGTCAAATATTCTACAAGAAATTATGCTTGGATGGCACATGTCATCATTGCGGCAGCTTGCAACATTTGCCAATATGTGAACATATGGAAAGAACACATGCGGTTGGAAATGAACTAATAGAGTTTGGCAAGTATAAAACAGTGGCATACAATACAAAAGATGGTAAAGAAGCAAAGAGGTGTGAATTGGTTATTGAAAAGATTCTAGTGTATCAGTTTATGCCTATATTTCGTGACAGCATAGTGTATGAGTATGCAAGACATGCCCATAGAGCTCGATGGTTGGACTTGCAATTCAACTTATGCAAGGACACATTTCTGGTTGGTAGCATTGTTTCAGTCGTTGACTTTGCAGAGAACTACAGTCTACAGCCACAGCGTGAGGTGCAATCACAATATTACAACTCCACACAGGTTTTTATGTTTGTGCACATCGTATTCATTCATGCAAATGATAGTACAAAGGATGACAGAAAGATCATAAGGGAGTATACTTTCTATATTAGTGATGATCGCATGCATTCTACGGAGTTCGTGCAAGGTTGCTTTTAGGTGTTCTACAATGATTTGGCTAGAAGGGGCATATCGTTCAGTCAGCATATCATATGGTTAGATAACTATGTGTCACAATTCAAGAACTCATAGAATTTCTATTGGATGAGTAGGAGGCATAATTTTACAGGTATTCAACATATGTGGAACTTTTGTGAGGCTGGGCATGAAAAGGGGGAGCATGATGGTGCAGGAGAATGTATCAAAAGAGGCATAACACGAGAAGAGCTAAAGTATAAAGACAATGCAAAGTTGACAGATGCAAAATCGATTGTCAAGTGGTGTAATGCTTCCATGGGTCCAGGTAATGAAGGTAAGTCTTCAGTTCATAGATTTTTTTGGTTGATAGATAATACTAACATTGCACCATATGAGGACTATTGTACACTGACAAGATCAAATGAGATGCACTCTTTCAGAAGCTCAATTGCAGGTTCATGGAGCATCCATATGCGAAAGATGTCATGCTTTTATTCGTCCTGTACAATTCAAGTTTGGGATGAGTGCGAGTCAAAGGAGTGGGTTGACGAATGGCAGTTAAGTTATCTTAGCCCACTTGACACGTATCGACCCTTGACGACACTGGAACTAACACAGATGGAATCATTAGTTGACTTTGACCACATATCAGATTTAGTTCAACCAGGTAATATAGGGCACGTATATGCATCTAATTCCATCTAGTTCAACCAGGTAATGTCATCTTACTTTGTAGTGTTTTTGTAATGTTGACTAATTTCATCTAATTTGCTACACATATCAATGTAGGGCATGTATATGCAGTTATTGTAGATGAAGATAATGAAGAGGGAACAGATTTTTACTTATGTCATTGTGTTGAGGCCAAAAAGAAATTGGAGGCCTCTGTTACAGATGGAGAAAACATCAAATACCCTAAGGCTCAGTGGTTATTACTGGAACATGGCTTAGAAGGTGCCCACATAAGAGTGTTAATATATGGCTATTTCAGGACTTTGACATGCATCAGAAGATTCTTCATTACTCGAACCTTATCATGGCATCCAATGTTCATTTGATAAAGTATCGGGGTAGACCTTTGAACAAAATCTTGTGGAAGGTGCGTGAGTCTGACCATGAAGCAATACATGACACAATAAAGAGTAGAGCAGACCCGGATGGTTCATTGGATTAATTTGTAAGTATTGACATTGATTTTGTAAAGTCATGTTACATTGAGTTTTAAGTATGCACATTAATTTGTAAGGTTTGTCTTTTTTTTTTTAATTTCCTCCTACATTTTTACACATATACACATTTTTACATCATCATGTTATGCATTTTTGGTGTCCTACTCTTGATGCGACCAAACTCATAACTCACCCTACTTCCTCTAGACACCATTTGATGATCTCTCCAACACTCTGGATCCAGGGCACCCAATCATGATGATGACCTATATACCATTCTCCTAAGCCGCTCATAATGAATGAAAAGAAGACCAAGGTGTTGCAAGTATGAGGTAAACCAGTGTTGTCATTGATGTCAACATACTCATATTGCTTTGACAAGAAGGATTCAATGAGTAGTGTGCTGAGGATATTGAGAAAATTAGCCTCAGTCAGGAACAGTAAAGAACAGTGATGAGAAGAAGGCAAATGTACTGTATAGGATGCGAACCAGAGGATGCAGATTAAAGGGTTTGTAGATATGAGTCTTGAGATGCTTCAGTTAAGATTTCAGAGGTCCACATGAAGATCTAAAGGAGTTGTGGCTGTCGGTGTAGAACCGGTTCCGGCAAGTATTCAGAGGTGACAGAGGATCACAAAAAGGTCCGGTGAGGTCCGGAACTGTATAATCCTAATCTACAGATTGGAAGGAGTCTTTGGGATGTCCTTGTGATGTGCCATCTCGAGTTGTGTATGATTTGGAGGTCCGGACGTACCTCTTGCACTATGACAGTAGCGACAGACAGTGTTCTTGAAGTTCCGGATAAGGAGGATAAGATATTTCAGTAAGTAAAGGAAATGCGGATGTACCTGGTCATTCAGGTAGGCTTGTGAAGGTTCTTGGATCATGTTGAGGTTGTGTTGTTGGTCCGCATTGACAGTAGAGCCCGGAATTGAAGATATTCTTCTAGATGAAGTTTTCGCTCTGTTTAGCTGACCGGATGAGTTGTTCATCCTGTGAATGTTCTTATGGTGGCCGACCGGATGTGTTATTCATCTTGCGGATATTCTTATGGTTGATTTCCGACTTAGATGATTGTTCCTAAGTCGATGTCTTGTATAAATAAAGGTTTGTGAGTTCATTTTGAAGTGTGACGTGAGTGGAAAAAGGTGGAGTAGCAAAGAGAAGTGCAGAAGGCAGAGCAGATGTTTCTAGGCTTAAATGGAACTAATCCGAACATGGTAAAGATGTCATTCTCTAGTTCAAGATTGTGATTCTTATCACTTTGTAGACAGTGTGTCTCCTTGTAGGCAGTGGGCCTCTTTGTGAGCAGTGTGCTCAGGCAGTGAGCCCTAATTGGCAAGTGCCATTTTGTATTTCCTTATTCTTCTAACAGAGAATAATCTTTGGGTTAATCACCCCGTGGTTTTCTCCCTTAACCGGGTTTCCACGTCAAAAATACTGTGTCATGTGTTTCTTATTTCATGATAATGTTTGTTTGTTTAATTCAATGCTGCTTTGATTAATAAGAAAGATCAAAAGAAGAAACAATTAGGATAACTGATTCACCCCCCCTCTCAGTTATCAACAATTGGTATCAGAGCCAAGTTCCTCTGAAAGAAGCTTAACCGCTTGAGGAGATCTAGGATGTCATCATACAAAAAGGATAGTCTGAAGTTCGATGGAACCAATTTTACTCTCTGGAAGGGTCGCATGAAATGTCACCTGGAATGTATGGGAAAAGCATACTTGGCCATGGTTTCAAAACCATATGTACCTCCACAAGGTGGTCCGACAACACTGAATGAAATCACAGAAGCTGAAAACAATCTGCGGACCAAGGAAGCTCTTCTAAGCGCATTGAATGACTCGGATCTCTCAAATGTTATTGACCTACCAACTGCATATGAGATCCTGACTAAATTGGAACTTCTGTATGAAGGAGATGAGTTTGTTAAAAGTGCAAGGTTGCAAAGTCTGAAAGGGAAATTCGAAAGATTGAAGATGAGAGATGATGAAAACATCACTACTTTTATGCCAAGAGTGAATGAACTAGTGTGTGGAATTAGAAATGCTGGTGGAACTCTGGATGAAAATGAGATCGTTTGCAAAATCCTTAGATCCCTTCCTGCTGCCTACAAAATCAAGGTTGCTGCAATTGATGAATTCAGAGCCCACACAACCGTCACAAGAGAACAATTGGCTGGCAAGCTAGCTGCATTTGAAATGATCGAGTTTGGAGATGATCTTCCTAAGACTGAATCTGCTTTCAAAGCCAGTACCTATGTGAAAGGCAAACAGAGAATTGATCCGGGAGAAAACTCTTCAAGGAAGATGACATGGTATGATCAAGCAAGAAGAGACATGGAAGAAGAAGAAGCAGAAACAGCTCAACTTGAAGCCCTCATTGCAAAAAGACTACCAAGAGGATCCGGTAAGTATGAAGGAAAACTACCCTTTAAGTGCTTCAACTGCAATAAGATTGGTCATTTTGCTTCAAGATGTCCGGAAAGATCTGCAAGGTCTAATACTAACAGACAAAGGTTTCAAAAGAATTGCTATTATGTTCATGAAGAAGATGACAATGAAGGAGTAACAGATGATGAATCAGAACTAGGAAGCAAATCCGGAAATGAGTGGGTGTTTATTGCCATCAAGGAAGAAGATTCAATACTCTCTGAATCTGTCAATCACAAAGTTGTTGAAAGAGCTTTGGCTGCTCAAGTGGAAGAAAAGGATGATTGGGTTATTGACAGTGGATGTTCTCACCATATGACTGGTGACAAGAATAAGTTCTTGAATTTGGAAAGGTATGAAGGAGGAATGGTAAAGTTTGGTGACAATTCTGCTGGCAGAATCAGAGGCAGGGGAACTATTTCCTTTGATGGAAAGAGCAAAACAGGTAATGTACTATATGTTGAAGGATTGAAGCACAATCTTCTTAGTGTTGGTCAGTTAGTAGACAAAGGCTATGATCTTCGGTTTAAGAATGGAAAATGCAGAATCTTTACAAGCTCCGGAACTGAAATTGCATCCGGTACTCAGACAAAAGGTAATATCTTTCATCTGGTTGGTTCAAATAAAAGTTGTTTGTTTGTTCAAATTGATCAGAGTTGGTTATGGCATAGAAGAATGTGTCATGTAAATTTTGATAACATCATCAAGATAAGCAATACTCAGGCTGTAAGAGATCTTCCAAAATTGATGAAACCTACAAATAGTTTGTGCAAAGAATGTCAGCTAGGTAAACAAAGCAGAGTCTCTTTCAAAAGCAAAGATCAGTCTTCTACCGGATTGTTGGAATTAGTACATACTGATCTCTGTGGTCCGACAAGAATCAAGAGTCTACAAGGTGATAGATATTTCATGTTGTTAATTGATGATCATTCCCGGATGATGTGGGTTACCTTTCTAAAAGAAAAATCAGAAGCATTTGAGAAGTTCAAAATCTTCAAAGCTTTGGTAGAGAATCAAACCAGATTGAAACTAAAGTGTCTAAGGTCTGATAGAGGTGGTGAATTTACATCTGGAGAATTCATTGACTATTGTGAGAAGCAGGGTATAAGGAGACAATTGTCTGCTCCTAGGACTCCACAGCAGAATGGAGTAGTTGAAAGAAAGAACCGGACCATCCAGGAAGCTGCCAGGACAATGATGTTGGAAGCAAATGTTCCTCAGATGTTCTGGAAAGAAGCTATCAGCACTGCAGTCTACACTCTAAATCAAGTTCAAATCAGAAACAATACCAGTAAGACCCCCTGCAAACTCTGGTTTGGCATCACTCCCACTGTGAAATATTTCAGAGTATTTGGTAGCAAGTGTTATATCAAAAGAGATGAAGATCTAGGAAAGTTTGATGCTAGAAGTGATGAAGGAATTTTCTTGGGCTACTCCACTCAAAGCAAAGCATACCGATCTTACAATAAGAGACTGAGGAAGATGATAGAAAGCACTAATGTGAAAGTTGATGAAGGAATTGAGAAGCCCTCAAGATTTTATGAATCTGATGAAGATGACCAAGACAGTGTTCAAGGAACTCAATCCTCTCCGGTAAGACAGAGTCAGCCTGATCTGGTAAATCAAGAAGAAGAGATAGGTTTGAATGAGCTTGATCAAGAAGCAGCAGTGCAGGATACTCCCAAAATTCCAAGGTATGTGACACTAAACCACTCTGAAGATCAGATCATAGGTGACAGAAGCAAAGGTGTGCAAACTAGAAGGAATGTTGCTCAAAATCAGGATGAATGTTGTCTGATTTCAAAGATTGAACCTAAAACAGTAAATGAAGCCTGCAATGATGAAAACTGGACTAAAGCAATGAAAGATGAATTAATGCAAATTGAGAAAAATCATACTTGGGATCTTGTTCCCAGACCTAGAGACAGGAATGTGATTGGAACCAAATGGGTCTTCTGAAACAAATTAAATGAAGCTCGTAAAGTAATCAGAAACAAAGCTAGATTGGTCTGCAAAGGCTACTCCCAAATAGAAGGAATTGATTATGAAGAGACCTTTGCTCCTGTGGCAAGAATTGAAGCAGTCAGATTATTTCTTGCATTTGCTGCCTTCAAAGACTTCAAGGTATATCAGATGGATGTCAAGTCTGCCTTCCTAAATGGTGATCTGGAAGAAGAAGTTTACATTGAACAACCGGATGGATTTCAATTATCTGACAATGATGATATGGTCTGTAAGTTAAAGAAAGCATTGTATGGATTAAAACAAGCTCCAAGAGCATGGTATGAAAGGTTGGATAAGCATCTTGTGCAGATTGGATTCAGCAAAGGTACTGCTGACAGTAACTTATATTTCAAAATTGATCATGAAAACATTTTGATTGTTGAAGTGTTTGTAGATGATATCATTTTTGGAGGAAGAGATAGTATGTGCAAAACTTTTGCAAATCAGATGAAATGTGAGTTTGAAATGTCTATGCTTAGTGAAATAAATTTCTTCTTGGGTCTGCAAATTACTCAAACAAAGAAAGGAATCTTCATTTCTCAGACCAAATATGTGAAAGAATTGTTAAGGAAATATGGTATGGAAGATTCAAAACCAATGAACACTCCCATGGCAACCGGATGTAAGTTGAGCAAAGATGATGACTCTCCAAAGGCAGATCAGACAATGTATAGATCAATGATTGGTGGATTGTTGTATCTCACTTAGACCAGACCAGATATAATGCAGGCTGTTGGTCTTGTGGCAAGATTCCAGGCTGATCCTAGAGAATCTCATGTTATGGCAATCAAAAGAATTTTTAGGTACTTGAAAGGAACAGTTGAGTATGGTCTATGGTACCCTAGAGATCCAGATTTCTCTCTTCATGCTTACACAGATGCAGATTGGGCAGGAGATGTAGATGATTGAAAGAGCACCAGTGGTGGAGCATTCTTTTTGGGGAAGAGATTGGTTTCTTGGCTAAGCAAGAAACAAGATGCAATATCTCTATCTACAACTGAAGCAGAATACATTGCAGCAGCAAGCAGTTGCACTCAAATCCTATGGATGAAGTAGATGCTAAGAGATATTAAAATTGAATATGCGGAGCCTATCACAATTTTCTGTGATAATTCAAGTGCAATTAATATTTCCAAGAATCTGATATTACACTCTAAGACTAAGCACATATCTATCAAGTTTCATTTCTTGAGAGAACAAGTGAACAAGGAAGAAGTCAGGTTGGAGTATGTTCCCTCCAAGGATCAGATTGCAGATATCTTTACTAAACCTCTTCCCAAGGACTCTTTTGAATATCTTCGGGAGAAGTTAGGGGTCATGGCCCCTCCGGTGATAAACTAGGATGCACTGATGTGCATCAGTTCGGTGGATATCACAGTCACATCTTGTGATCCGGATTGATGATGGGGAGCTGCTACTAAGGGGGAGTAGCTGGTATGATTCTGATGTGTAAAAATTGCAAGTATGAGCCCTTTGCCATTGATGTCAAAGGGGGAGAGAAGACATGTGAAAAACAAGTAGCTGATGATCAAAAGGGGAGCAGTAAATGAGGAGAAGACATGTTGCTGATAGGGGGAGAAGTGACAGAAAGGAGAAGTTTCTTGTCTTGATAGTTTTTCACATCATAGGTTGCCATCAATGACAAAGGGGGAGATTGTTGCAAGTATGAGGTAAACCAGTGTTGTCATTGATGTCAACATACTCATATTGCTTTGACAAGAAGGATTCAATGAGCAGTGTGCTGAGGCTATTGAGAAAATTAGCCTCAGTCAGGAACAGTAAAGAACAGTGATGAGAAGAAGGCAAATGTACTGTATAGGATGTGAACCGAAGGATGCGGATTAAAGGGTTTGTAGATATGAGTCTTGAGATGCTTCAGTTAAGATTTCAGAGGTCTGCATGAAGATCTGAAGGAGTTGTGGCTGTCGGTGTAGAACCGGTTCTGGCAAGTATTCAGAGGTGACAGAGGATCACAAAAAGGTCTGGTGAGGTCTGGAACTGTATAATCCTAATCTGCGGATTGGAAGGAGTCTTTGGGATGTCCTTGTGATGTGCCATCTTGAGTTGTGTATGATTTGGAGGTCCGGACGTACCTCTTGCACTATGACAGTAGCGACAGACAGTGTTCTTGAAGTTCCGGATAAGGAGGATAAGAGATTTCAGTAAGTAAAGGAAATGCGGACGTACCTGGTCATTCAGGCAGGCTTGCGAAGGTTCTTGGATCATGTTGAGGTTGTGTTGTTGGTCCGCATTGACAGTAGAGCCCAGAATTGAAGATATTCTTCCGGATGAAGTTTTTGCTCTGTTTAGCCGACCGGATGAGTTGTTCATCCTGCGAATGTTCTTATGGTGGCCGACCGGATGTGTTATTCATCTTGCGGATATTCTTATGGTTGATTGCTGACTTAGATGATTGTTCCTAAGTTGATGTCTTGTATAAATAAAGGTTTGTGAGTTCATTTTGAAGTGTGACGTGAGCAAAAAAAGGTGGAGTAGCGAAGAGAAGTGCAGAAGGCAGAGCAGATGTTTCTGGGCTTAAATGGAACTGATCTGGACATGGTAAAGATGTCATTCTCCAGTTCAAGATTGTGATTCTTATCACTTTGTAGACAGTGTGTCTCCTTGTAGGCAATGGGCCTCTTTGTGAGCAGTGTGCTCGGGCAGTGAGCCCTAATTGGCAAGTGCCATTTTGTATTTCCTTATTCTTCTAACAGAGAATAATCTTTGGGTTAATCACCCCATGGTTTTCTCCCTTAACCGGGTTTCCACGTCAAAAATACTATGTCATGTGTTTCTTATTTCATGATAATGTTTGTTTGTTTAATTCAATGCTGCTTTGATTAATAAGAAAGATCAAAAGAAGAAACAATTAGGATAACTGATTCACCCCCCCTCTCAGTTATCAACACAAGGGTGTCCAAGCTTAATAGACCTATTTCTTTCAATTTTGATGATCTAAACTCTTGCAAAATGACATCCACTTTCATGCCTTTAGATCTTCCTTCACATACAGGGCACCAAATCAAGTTGAAAAATCTACATAAGGTCACCAAAATGGATGAAAGGAGACATGAAATGCACCTTAGGACTCCATGCTAAGGTTTGAGTCGTTAAAGTCTCTTGATATTAGGCGCTCATGATGATGAAACTTATAGTTTTTTCCTTTCCTAGGCACTCATCTAAGATGTTTGAATGATAAGGAGCACCTAGACCTCTATAATGTACATTGGGTGCCAAAATCAAGGTGATTTTAAGTCACTTTAAGTCATTTGGGGTCAGTTTGAGTCTTTGAGTCATGTTGCAAAAAAGTGTCAATGTTGTCAAGTTGCACAAAGCAACTTTTGCATTTTTGGTGTCCTGCTCCTGATGTGACCAAATTGATAGTTTGAACATATCCGGATGGGTACATTTATGCTAGGCATGGTTCTATTTTTCACCCAAACATATCGAAACTGTTCGAGCTACATTGTGCCGACGATATCCCTGAAGAGTCTAAAGTGCAAAAAGGCAGCAATCTTTGACGAGATGTTACTCAAAACTTGTGTCACTTAAAAACATTTTGTCTGAGGTAAAGTGATCATGTAGAGTGCCTCTACAATAACCTCTCTTAGTTTTTTGATATCTCTGAGGCATTTTCCCTTGGTGAAAGGTTTTCTGCTACCCCAAAAATCGTCAGAATGAGGCAGTGTAAAGTAGCAAAGGGGTGTAACTTTCGTCCTGCTCTTGATGCGACAAAACTGACTATTCCAACATGTTTGGATGGGTACATTTACGCTAGGCATGGTTCTATTTTTAACCCAAACATGTAAAAACAATCTGAGCTACATTGTACCGACAATATCCCTGAAGAGTCCAAAGTGCAAAAAGGCAAAAATCTTTGACGAGATGTTAGTTGAAAACTGTGTCACTTAGAAAAATTATGTCCAAGGTAACGTGATCATGTAGAGTTCCTCTATAATAACCTCTCTCAATTTTTTATATCTTTGAGGCATTTGCCCGTGGTGAAAGGTTTTCTGCTGCCCCAAAAATTGTCAGAAGGAGGCAGCGTAAAGTTGCAAAGGGGTGTAACTGTCGTCTTGCTCCTGATGAGACCAAAATGACTATTCCAACACATCCAGATGGGTACATTTACACTAGGCATGGTCTTGTTTTTCACCCAAACATGTCGAAACAGTCTGAGCTACATTGTACCGACGATATCCCTAAAGAGTCCAAAGTGCAAAAAGGTAGCAATCTTTGATGAGATGTTACTCAAAAACCGTGTCACTTAGAAACATTTTGTCTAAGGTAACACAATCGTGTAGAGTGCCTCTACAATAACCTCTCTCAGTTTTTTATATCTCTGAGGAATTTGCCCGTGGTCAAAGGTTTTCTGCTGCCCCAAAAATCATCAGAAGGAGGCAGTGTAAAGTTGCAAAGGGGTGTAACTTTCATCCTGCTCCTGATGTGACTAAAATTATTGTTCCAACACATCTAGATGGGTACATTTACACTAGGCATAGTCCTTTTTTTCACCCAAACATGTCAAAACAATCCGAGCTACATTCTACCGACGATATCCCTGAAGAGTCCAATGTGCAAAAAGGCAGTAATTTTTGATGAGATGTTACTCAAAAACTGTGTCACTTAGAAACATTTTGTCTGAGGCAACACGATCATGTAGAGTGTCTCTACAATAACCTTTCTCAGTTTTTAATATCTCTGAGACATTTGCCCATGGTGAAATATTTTCTACTGCCCCAAAAATCGTCAGGAGGCAGTGTAAAGTTGCAAAGGGGTGTTGATAGGGAGGACTCTAGGCTGCCTGCTTTGCATCATGTAGGTGTACAAGACTGTTTGACAACACTAGCCTTCCTACCAATTCAAAGTGCTAAAAGACATACTCTTTGCAGAGATGGAAAACTCTACTTTTCTGCTTGGTGTGGGACACATACCTTGTCCTCACTACTTCCAAGATACTGCCTCAATGGCACATAACTTTCTAAGCCCGTTGCCCACCCTTCTCACTATGTTCAAGGGTCTGGACTGCTTGGTGCTCACTTTCCTTCTCTCTATTTTTCCACCCCTGCAAATCTATTTTTCCTACTCGTTTATCTAGCTGGACTCCTCACTGAGCTCGCCTAGAACAAGCATGCATTGCCTCTAACCGGCGATCCGACCACCCCACAAAAGAAAAACAAACAAAGAGCATGGCTCTGTTTGATGACCTCCATACTGTACACTGGGATTTGAAGAATCATCAAAATAGAGTCATGGCTGGCAAAAGAAAATAAAATAGCAAAAACAGAAAAGACTAATCTACTTCAGAATGATAAAGTGAAAACAGAACAGAATATACAAATGATCGAACTGCTGTATTTTATTTCTATTCAAAAATTCTAATTACATCAAAATGCTTCACACATCAAAATTTACTTCTTCGATTCTCCTTCTGAACTCCTTACAGAAAGAATGCTACATCTTATGTATTTGCTCATGTCCATTACAGGACGGTTCAACTTCCATATCGGTTGGTATTCCAATTGTCGGTTCAGTTCTGTGCTATCGGTATGACAAACAACTATCGGTCTGTCCCGAAGTCCTTCCACCGATGTGTCATCTCTTCCTGATGGCCTGTGTGATCCGTAGACTCCCATCGGCCAGAGCACATACTATCGACAAGACTGAATCATCATTGGCCGATAGGCCGATGCCTCAATGCCACTTTGACTTCTTCATTATCAGCGAGACAATACACCGTCAGCCAACTAGAAACTCCTTCGGCTGATACACATCTCTCACTGATGTGTTTAACACCAAAATCACCTTCGGCCAGACTTAATTCGTCGGCCCAACTTCAATATCTCCTCCCGATTTCCCATCTCTCGCCGAAAGGTTTAACTCCAACTTCACCATCGGCGAGACACTTGCTTTTGATGAAACTTTTTATCAACTCCTCCGATGATAATTCTCATGCCGACGACTTAATACCAACTCTCACCATCGGTAAGACTTAGTCTATCAGTTACACCAAAAATTCTTACACCGATACAACTAGTCACACCGACGCACCTCCATTTCCACCTTCTGTCGGCGAGACTCGCTTATTCGGCCAGACTTCTCTCCAAGCTTCCGATGTCGCATATCACACCGATGCCACATCTCCATCGCCAAAGCATGTATTATCGGCCACACATTCTTCTTGTCTTCTGATAACGAATGTCACACCAAAGCCTCATATCTACCTTGCTATCGGTAGACTTCACATTTGTTCCGCCGATATCACCGGTCATGCCGATGTTCTTTCTATCGGCGTAATTTTTCCCTTGTCACCCGACACATACTTTATACGCCGATACAACTATTGTTGGCTAGACTTTAACCGTCAGTGTAGCTTTCTATTCACTCACCGATCATGTTTCTCATGCCGACATCCACATACAACTACACATCGGTGACGCTTGATGTTTATCACCCCGATCGTTGAGATGATACATTGTCGGCTCAAGATTATTTCCTCAGCCTGATGCCAAGGCTCGCACCGATGACCCACTTTGGATAAGCAAAAACTTCTTCCCGCCAAGGCTTATTAGAAAATTCACCACATCACACCAAAATGCAACGATAAGAAAATTTCACATCACACCAAAAATGTGCAGTATATACATGGGCTCTGAGCCCTTGGTGCTCCTGCACTAGGTGTAACTTTCATCTTGCTCTTGATGCGACCAAACTAACTATTCCAACGCATCCGGATGGGTACATTTATGCTAGGCATGGTCCTATTCTTCACCCAAACATGTCAAAACAGTCTGAGCTACATTGTACCGATGATATCCCTAAAGAGTCCAAAGTGCAAAAAGGCAGCAATCTTTGACGAGATGTTACTTGAAAACTGTGTCACTTAGAAATATTTTGTCTAAGGAAACATGATCATGTAGAGTGCCTCTACAATAACGTATCTCAGTTTTTTATATCTCTGAAGTGTTTGCCTGTGGTGAAAGGTTTTCTGCTGCCCCAAAAATTGTCAAAAGGAGGCAGTGTAAAGTTACAAGGCATTGCTAAGAAATCCTCAATACTCAAACACTTCAATGAACTGAAGCAACTTCTTCTTAGGCACAAATGTAAGGGTACACAAGGGGAAAATGGAGCCTAGATGACAGTGCATTTCTATGACTTCATTCACATGTTTAAATATTTGAGAAACTCTCCTTTACTAAGCGCTTGTCCTCATGTCAATGTTAAGCTTTATACCTCCTAAGCGCTCAATTAGGTGATGTCATTAGATACAACTTACCCTTAGGCGCCAATGTAGCTTCTTCAATCCATCACACGTCTAGGCACTCAAATTTGAGGTCTTGGACTTGTATCTTATTCCTAGGCGCAATTGGATGATCTTCTTAGATCTAGGTGCTCATGATGGTGGGAAATTACATGAAGGGGCACCTAAGTCCAATTTGACTTTGTATTTGATATTTTATGACTCCAATTGACTAGGAATGGCTCAATTTCTAAAGTTCTGACTCAATAATGTAATTTTAAGGTTTTTTCCTCCTAGGCGCCAATTAATGAGTTCACTAGATGCAATTTATATTGGACTTGAAGATTGTGAAAGAACTTGAAGCTTGGATGGATGTCTTCGAATGTTCGATGAAGAAGTGTTCCAACTTGAAAGGTCCTTTGAAGTGTAGATATTGATGATAACACTTTCCCTTATATGTGAAGTAGATGACTTCTCAAGGAGGCTTGAATGTATCAGAGGGACTTGAAATTGAATGGATGTCTTTGGAATCCTTGTTGATGATGAGAAGTTCCTTTGGAGCGGCTATATGCTGATCTTGAAGCGATGATTGATGAAGAATCTAGTTGATACTTGAAGATGAATGGAACTTGAAGTGATAGATGGAAGTCTTCAAACATGATGCAACTGGTGATGTCGTTGATGAAGAAGACTTGAAATATATCTTGTTGTGACCTCTTGGAGTAGCTACCTCTTGAAGTGGTGTTTCGTTGGCAGTGATTACTTCCATCTTAACTCTTTGGCATGAATGAATGAATGTGGTGTTTCCTTGGCAGCTACATAATTATTGTCAAAGACTTCTCCAAGTTGATTGATAACATGCTTCTTGATGTTAAGATCCTTCATTCACTCCTTAGATCTAGGCACTCATGATGGTGGGAAATTACATGAAGGGCGCCTATGTTTCAAGATAGGTTCTTTCCACTCATCTTAACTTTCAATCATTGTAGTTAATCTCAAAAGACATCATCAAAAATGAGAAACCTCCAAGACTTGTCATCGTAAGTTGATTTCCTCCAAGGTGCCAATACAAGGTTCTTTTGAAGGCAAAGGGTGCCTAGGCTTATGGGGCTCAATTTGATGTATTTATTGAAAGCTCAAGGTGAATTGATGCTTACTGAAAATGCCACTTAGTCCTTCATTTGCATTATAGGTGCCATTTCCTATTGACCTATATACTCCTCCTCATGATAGGGCGCCATAATGAAGTGGTTTAGACAATAGGTGCGCTTCACTTACTAGAGGCTTGTTCTCGTTCCACCTTAGGCGCACTTTTATAGTGGAACAGGTGTCAATGGGCGTCTTGTCTTAAATGAATGCTCTCTCCAAGTTGGGCACCCTTTTGAGGCTTTATGAGTTGTAAATTGCGCCTTAACCCTTCATGCTTGTTACTCAATGTTTGAATGTTTAAGAAAGTCTCCTTTAGGCACTCATCTTAAGGACTTTTTCTCAAGGCGCAATCATCCTAATGACTTGGATATTCATCCTAGTGTTTCAGGATATCAGGCTACCAGACTTAGTCATTTTTAGGATCTCAAACATAAAGAATAACATGATGATTCATTTTTTTGTATTGCATATAGTTGACATTGTATGCTACTCATAAAGAATATTAATATTTTTTGTTCAACATGATGATTCATTTTTTTTTAAATACAACTTTTATCTTTTAGTTCTAAAATGAGGTTTAGGTGATACTTGAATAACAATAGCTAGCTTATTGGATCAACAAACATCCTATGTAATATAATTGGACTTTAAATATTTGAAGTAGCCATCTACAAATATCCATTCAAACGTGGATTTATAATGCAAGTATGGACACCATCAATAAAAAAGATTTGTATTAACCAAATATCCATATAGGTATACATCAATATCTGTCGATATAAGTATAACATATATACAAAATAGCCATATAGGCTTACAAGAATGCCATATAGGCATACAATGTCAACTATATACAATACAAAATATATGTCCACAAATGCCATATAGGCATACAACAAAGGAACACAATAAAAAGTCATTCCCCTCTAGCTGGTGAAGAGAATAGATCACGAGCAGCCTTTGATCTTCTAGGGGATGGAGACACGCATGTGGGTGGTCTACTATGAACCTAAGGGCTGCTCCTTCTATTTAGTTCTTCCTGCATCTTTAGCTGTTACAATAAAAAGTATAGAAATTAATATATATAAATTGCATGTCATAAAAAATGAAACATTTAACAAAATATTCACTTACCACTAACATATAATCTGTCTCCTCACTTGCCTCAGTAGCAGGAATAGGCCGTGGTGATGTCATGTCCTATAGAAACCATCCAGATAGAAATTAAACTTTAAATCAATAATCTTTTGATTTTTCAAAAATAGACAACTATAACATTGAATGTAAATTGAAATTTACTAATCTGCCTCATACCCCTGTCAATGCCATGGAGCTATGAATCACAGAGGCCACACCATGCTCCATTTCCCTATGAACATGGGGAGGTGTCTCCGTAGCCTGCATCATCTGGAAATAAAACAACATTATTCAATTACAAAAACTATAATAGTGATGCAAATCATGGCTCCTAACATACACACACGTTCATCTAAACATGGAAGTACACACAATAAAGCACACAAGTCACATACAAAAATCTAGTAAGTACAATTTGTATACACCTAAAAATGACACGATTCATTCTAAATAAATATTCTAAATATTTATTCCATTCTTCTATCAACTAAATAAATATTCTAAATATTTATTCCATTCTTCTATCAATTAAATAAATATTCTAAATTTATTTAATCTGTTCACTATTCCGTAATTAAATAAAATCAATTTATTTAATTAAATTCCCTAAATTCTTCTAATGTCTCACATAATTAAATAATCATAAATTATTTAATTAATCCAAACTCCTCTATCCTAAGTTCTAATTTCAAAAAATCCACCTCACACTTACACCTCACTTTTCCACCTCACCTTGTCCACCTCATCGGGTTGCACATGTAATTAAATATATTAAATATTTAATTACCTATTTTCCCCCTCACCCACATGTCCTATTTCTTCTCAAATCAAAAGTTAGTTAAATAATCAATCAAAAGTGTTAACTAACCAGTCAATTGAGTTAATCCCTCAATCAATTTAGTCAATTCCATAATTCATTCTTCCAACTGACTAATCAAGTTCGTTAACTATTCAGTTAAAGGAGTTAACTATCCAATCAATGTTGTCACATCCCCTCTTTCATGATGGAGCTGAGACACTTGTCATATTCCTACTGGTTGCACATTCCTCAACCATCCTCAGCCATTGATCATCACACTTCTTCTCAACCATTGATTCTCATTCTTCTGAGTCTATAAAAGAAGCTTCATCCCTCCATTCTATTCATCCAGGTTATTTGTATTGTTACTTTGTAGAATTCTACCCACGCGCCTTTGGCACCCCCAATACAATCTACTTGAGATCACCATTTGCTTTGAAGCTCTACTTCACAGCATTATCTATCAACACAGCCATTTGCTACCGACATCCTACAACACAACTAAAAGAGTGCACTCACTAAGGGCCTACTTCATCAGCAAAGGACGGTTGTAATAGGCAAACAATAGAAGCTTTGGAATAGGGAAGGTTTGTACTATATTGTTCATTGCCTCATTTCATTCAATCTTTCTTGTTTTCATTATTCTGTTGATGTTTGGGTTTATTATTGTTCATTTGATTAAACCGTATTTTACCCTAACATTTTTGGCACCCACCTCGTCTAAAAGCAGTAGGGCAGCTCGTCTCCCTCGTCATCCCAGGGCTCGCAATCCAGATATGGTCACCAGACGACCACATCTACACCATCCCATACAATCATTAGTACCTGTACTATGCAGAGTAACAATATCAAATGAAACTTCTAAGTATTTCCACATCAAAACCATTCTTCTATCTATCATCCTGTCATTCTTGTGTCGATAGAGTACATTTGGACATCACAAAAATATAGAACATATAGGTGCATATCATATTTTATTACCTCCGTAAAGCTTTGAAGTCCACCACCGCTAGTAGGTCTTGCCATGAAATCTGTAATATTAACCTATTCAACATCCAAAATCAGATATTAGAATACCATTCATATAACGATGCTTTTCACATGTAATATTTATAATTGTTTACTAGTTACATACCCCAACAATAGATGATCTAGTGTAAAATGCAGGTGGAGAACCACTAAAAACTGCATCGACACTATGACCCTGAAATTTTATTAAAATCATCAATTTAAATTAGTTAATCTTGCATTTCAAAAATGAAATTTAATAAATTAAATTCAATAAACTTGTTAATATTTACCTAAGTATCAAGGTCAAAAGTCTCACTCAGGAGGGTATCTGTCATCACCATCTGCTTAGCTACAGATGTAGCCTATGCACCTGTGTCCTGACTATCCATGGGGTCATAACCACAGGCTGACCCGCAAGCCTGACATGTTGATAACTGAGAGGGGGGTGAATCAGTTATCCTTAATTCACTTTCAGTTCAAACACTTAAATCCACTTTGTTAATCAATAGCATAGCAATTAATCATTCATGAAAGCATAAGACATAAACACCAGAGTAGATACACATCAACACATGAAACACCAAGATTTTGACGTGGAAAACACGATTAAGGGAAAAACCACGGGGTGATTAACCCAAGGATTATTCTCTGTTAGAAGAATAAGAAAAATAGATGGCACATGCCAATTAGGGCTCACTGCCCGAGCACACTGCTCACAAAGAGACACACTGCCTACAAGAGACACACTGTCTACAATATAATAAGTATTACAAACTTGAACTGGAGTTTGACATCTTCATCATGCCTGGATCAATTCCATTTGAGCCCAAAATGCCTGCTCTGCCTTTCGCACTTCTCTTCGCTATATCACTCTCATCCCCACAAGACACACTTCAAAATGAATTCACAATCCCTTATTTATACAAGGCATCGACTTAGGAACAATCATCTAAGTCGGTAATCATCTACAAGATCATTTGCAAGACGTGTAATACATCCGGTCGGCCTGTCTCAGGAGGAACACCAAAATCCATGGTTATTCTTCAAATACAAACCCTAACTTCAATACGGACCACCAACATGAACTAGAAATGATCCACAGATCACCACAAGCTTTCCTGAATCACCAAGAACATCTGCACTTCATCTGCTTACTGGAATCCTTCTCTCCTTCATTCAGAACTTCAAGAACATAGTCTGTCGCCACTGTCATAATGCAAAAGGTTCTTCCAGACCTCTAAACAATGCACAAATCAAGTTGTCACTTCACACTGACATCTTCAACACTCCCTCCAATCTGCAGAATGAGAGAATGTAATTCCAAAACTCACCAGACCAATTTGTGACACTCTGTCACCACTGAACACCTACCGGAACCGGTTCTACTTGAGCAAACATAACTTCTTCAGATCTTCATGCAGATCTCTAAAATCTTTACTGGAACATCTCAAGACTCATATCTACAAACCCTTTAATCTGCACCCTCTGATTCTCAAACCATTGAGTACTTTTGCCTTCTTCTTATCACTGTTCTTCACTGTTCCTGATTGAGACTAATTTTCTCAATATCCTCAGCACACAGCTCATCCAATCCTTCTTATCAATGCAATATGAGTATGTTGACATCAATGACAACACTGATTAACCTTATAGTTGCAACATGACAATCCTTCAATATTATAAAATCTAACCCCAAGAACATTATAGAAAATACCATTCAACAAGAAGAAAGAAGAAGAGATAAAGCTTTAATTATCAAGGTAAAGATCAAGATCAAAGGTAATAGGTAAGTATTTCTAACCTTGGTGGTCACCTATGTTGTAGCAATATTTTCTCATTTAATTGACCTCCCCCTCTGTGTTATGATCTCTCTGTGATGTGTTATGTGTTGTTTAGGCCTCCTGGGATGACCCTTGATACTATTGTAAGTTCAAGGATACCGGGAGACTGTCTTTGTTGTGACCCTTCTTCTATTTGTATCATCATTCTTCTATCTTGATTCTCCTCTATTTTTATTGTTGTGTGTTGTGTCTTGGGAGCATAGCATTACAATTGGTGACCTGGGGGCACCTTCCTATGTGACAACCCTAAGGCACTTGTTCTCCTCTCTTGATCTATTGTTTACCTTCTTCTAGTGGTTCTACCTAGCCAACAGATGACGAAATACAAATAATACTGATACAGACCATGTGTCCCTTTGTGAGGCCTACTCTTCTTTTACCTTCCATTTTTTATTTAGTACTTATCGTATGGATTATATGTTAGACATGTGGATATTTTGGGGGACTACTGATCCCTTTATCTAGAAATTCATTGACTATATCATATGCTTTGATTAGTTAGATAGATCATGATATGGTGATGTTATAGCTTGCCTGTTAGATTTCATTTGATTCTATAATTTTATGTGATAATTATTTTGATGCAATTGAGATGCTAGTTGATGAGTAAATGGATGAAATATTATGCAGTTTTGATCCTAATTTGATTATGTGAAATGCGAATGAATTATGAATCATGTAAATGTTAGCATGTGTTATAATTGAGAATATATGCGATTATGCGACCTTGTGTGTGTACATAATTCATTTCACTTCGGCTATGATATACATGTGCTATTGATTCGTTTGTGGAAGTGTGCAGGTAATTTTCCATGGCCCATGGAAAATTGGATGTCAATCCAGTAACCATAAGTGATATCTATGTTAAGCCGACCTAGTCCCAAGTTGGACTAAGGTCATTTGTGATTGAGCATGATGATTTGTGTTGCCTTTAATTGATGTTAATTTTGATTAGGGTTCACCCTTTTATTTGGTTTCTTGATATGTTGTAAAGTTGTAATGTTTGGGTTGCACAATTTTGGTGCTATCTATTTATTGAGCCTTTTTTTTATGTGAATTTATGAATCCCTTGGTGTTAATTATGGTGAAATTATGACCCTAGGGTCTAGGGCCATATTGATCATGTGAAACCTTAGTTTAACCTTTGTTTGGTCACCTTAAATTGACCCTGAAGTTAAGTGAAGAATTTGGGAGTTGTGTGAGATCGTCGACAAGTCAATATTCCACCTTGACCAATTCCACTTCCCTAGGATAAGGTCTATCTTATCTTGAAGTGCCTTGGAAGCTTCCAAGGCCTTCAATTGTGTGAAACCTCATTCCTATGCTCTCACACATGTGTGAGAGCATTTATGGGGGAATGAGTTGCCTTATTGGATAGGAGGGTGACATGTGTCACCTCCTTATCCTTATGGGGTCTTCCATGTGGGATTCCCCTTTCCACTATGCTCTCACATGTGTGAGAGAATTTGTGGGAGAGTGTGAGGTTTGGTGGGATGGGAGTGTGACATGTGTCACCTCCTCATCCTTGAGGGGATTGTGAGTGGTTTGTGAGGAGGAAGGAGAAGGTGACATGTGTCACCTTCTCATTCCTCAAGGCTTTATGGAATAGCCTATTAAACTTCCTCTTTGAAAGAAGGGAAGGGATCTTCATTATTACATTTTTTGATTATTGAATTGGGGAGATAGCTAGAGTTGGAGGATTTTTCTTGCAAGGAATTTGGGAAGGAGTCTTGGGAGCTCTTCACCAACTTCTTTCCAAACTTGGGCTTATAAGGTAAGCACCCAAGGCTTTATGCCTTCCTTATGCTTTTACTTTCATTATGTATGTGAAATTTTGTTATGAGTATGTTTGAGTTTTATATAAGTGTTGTGTGGGTTTTTGTTTGTGGATTGTTTGGTGAAGCTCTCCATGTGAGAGGGCTCACCTTGTAAAGGGTGGGAGAGGTGTGAACCTCCTCAGGGATAACCTCACTATATTTGGAGGTGCTTGATGGCCATGGGATTATTTTGTGGAGTATTTTGTGGTTTTGGTGAAGGCAAGAGTGCCTTGTGATTTTTGGGAATATAAGTATTGAAGGCAAGAGGCCTTGTGAATGAGCATTTTGATTTGGAGATCGTTCTTCGGTTTTTTCCCCTTGAGTAGAGATTTGTCCACTCTCTCACCCCCAAAATCCATGTTAAATGGATTCGTTATGTGAATTCCTTGGGAGGGTATATTTTTGTATTGTGTGAGTATTTTTGGTGTTGAATCCTTGTTTTATGTGTGAACCTAGTTATGTGGATGGCCTCCTAGCTTAGGGGTGGCCTACTTGTAGGCCTGTGGTCGGGAGGTGAGCTCCCATGGGCTTGGTGAACTATATTTTGTGTTTTGTAGGTTTCTTAGTGGCTCCTGGAGAAGATTTGGAAATATGGAGGTTTCAGGAAGTTAATGATTTTTGTTGTAAAGTAAGAGTCATGGAAATGAGTTACCTTATGCCTATTTAGGCTTGTAATAGTTTAGTGTTCTCATGAGAGTCCAATCTCCCTTAAGTTTTCCTTGGTGTATTTCAAATGCTTGTATACTTTGGTTATTTTTCAATAATATGAAAGGTTTATGAGTTTTCAATATTCTTGTTCCAAGTTAAAATGATGTGTGGTGCATAAGAAAATATATCTCTCTTTACCCTCTCTCCTTATATTAATAAAATGAGATGCATGGTTTGATTTCTTTAAAGAAAAGAAAAGAAAGATTTATATGTATTAGTTTAATATGAGTAAAAAGGAAAGATAGATCTATACTTGCTTTAATGGGTTTTTTGAGTAAAATGAATAGACCTTGTTTTTAAAAGAAAACTAAGTTATTTATGACTTGGAAAAATGTTCCTATCCTAATTTTTGTATTACAATATGTATGTGTGTGTGTGTGAAAATCTTATTAAATAAGCTTGATGTGTTTTATAGTTCATTGTATTTTTATGACAGTAATATATATTTTTATGACAATGATGTGTGTGTGTGTATTTATATATGTCTTTATTTGATATATAAACTTGAATCTTAGGTTAAAAACATATCATATAGTGCAGAGAGTATAAAGACAGGGTTTCAAACTTATTTTGAAGTATGGTTAAAACACAAAGAAAAAAAATTAACGGAGGGGCCGACTTGGCCTGCGTAGGACGTAGGGCTGAGCGGCCTTTCTTTCATTTGATGGGTTGGGGGTTGGGACCCCATGTTGAGATTAGGGCAGACAACTGAGAGGGGGGGTGAATTAGTTGCCACAAAACTTTTATCTTTTACTGCATTCAATCTTCTTTACTACTTATTAATAGATTAATGATATAACCATGAAAGCATGAATCAACAACACGAGTAGAAACCTAATCAACACACATAACACCAAGATTTTTACATGGAAACCAGATTAAAGGAAAAACCATGGTAGGGGTTAACCCACAGGATTTATTCTCTGTTAAAAGAATAGAATAATGGGAAGGCACTTGCATTTGGGTGCACTGCCCAGAGCTCACTGCTCAAAGGAGGCTCACTACCTACAAGAACATTCACAATGTTAACACTGAAAGGTTGAACTGAGAAACATCATCTTCTTCATGCAAGGTTCAGTTCCATTAAAGTGCACAACAACTATGCTCTCCTCTCTTACTTCCTCACTACATCCACATCTTCACTTACTTCCCCACATTTCCATGACTTCACAACACCTATTTATACATGACATCAACTTTGGAGTAAACATCAAAGTCGGCCTTACAATCATCTATATGGAACATTCTCCAAGATAGGCGTTACAAATAATTATAATCACAAGACTTAAAATGCTACACGTAGACCATTACACTATTGTTCAAACATAGCTGGGACTCAAATCTTCCTCGAACAACATGCCACACTCCATAGAATTCTTCTTAGATCATCTGCAACACACACCAAGCATCTGGTCTGCCAAGACTAGAAAGAACAACAACGCCCAAAGAGAAATCTTCACCCACGAGCTCAATCCTCAATGTGGACCACCAACACAATAGGCACATGATCCAAAGACCACCACAAGCTGAATGAAATCAACCAGAACAACTGCACCACCTCAAATCACCAGAAAAACTTACACCTTCATTCAGAAACTCAACAACGCTAACTGTCATGACTATCACACTAGAAAGATTGCTTGCGGACCTCTAAAACCATAAACCACTTGAGTTGAAGATACACATCGACATTCCAAACACACCTCTAGATCCACAGATCATAATATTCCAATGCGGATCAATCCGGACTAAATTTCTATCACTCTGTCACCTCTGAACAACTACAAAACCTAGTTTTACTCAGATGGCTATAACTTCACCAATTCTCCATGTGGACCTCTCAAATCTTGATAGGAGTAACTTCAAACAATCCTCTACAAACCCTTTAATCTGTAGACTCTGATCTTCATCTTACTGGGAATGCAGAGCAATCTACTTCACTGAACTGCACTATCTTCACTGTCTCTGACAGAGAGATATGTAACTCACTTGTTTCTTCCACAGAGGCTAATTTTCTCAATATCCTCAACATACAAGTCTTCTAAACAAGCAATAGACTAAGATACAGTTGACACTAATGACAACAAGGATATGTTGACATCAATGAAAACACCGATTAGGCACATATTTGCAACAATCTCCCCATTTGTCATTGATGGCAACATATGGTGTGAAAAACTTGGTCAACCATCAAGAAAAGAACTTCTCCCCCTTTCTCTTATCACACCTACAACCACTTTCTTCATTGCTCCCCCTTTCATCAGCAACTACTCACTTCCATCCAAGTTTTTCACATGACTTCTCTCCCCTGGTGCAGGAGCACCTACCTAACAGCTGGCCTTCATGAGGCAGTTAGTAGTTTAGGTCCTGTTTATGTTTCCAAGAAGGTCTAGTAAGACCAATTGCATGTAATAAGGTCATGCTGATCATGATAAGATCATGCTGACCAGGCTTTTTCTATTTTTAGCTAGTTAGTTATGACAGTTGTCATGATGTATGTTCGGTGGGATCTCCCAGCCGCCTGGAGAGTTCCCAGCCGCTTGGAGTTGGGTCAGTAGTACTCATAGGGAAGTCTTTATAAGCATGAGATCGGTTGATTGTAGAGATCATCGATCGGCAGTGTAGTGTTGCATCAAGCAGAGGAGTTTGAGTGTTCTGTGTGAGGAACATCATATTGTATTGCATCTTTGAATCAATAAAGATCCTGTTTCGTTTTCTGTTGATCTCCTTTGTATAATCGATCGGCTGGTTTGCGTGGCTGCATGGATTTCCTGATCCATTCCACCAGTTGATCTGTCTGATCGGTGGAATGGTAATGTACATTAGGGTAGGTAGTAGTTTGTTTGTTTGCATGCAGGTGTGCAGGATCGCGGTTAAGAGATGTTGAAGACCCTAGCATCCTCATGTGCTAGGTCGAGTTGATAAGCTGACTGAGTTGGAAGATCACCCTGAGTTGGATCGGGTCATCCCTGGTGGATCGGCGAAGTGAGATTTCGCTAAGTGAAGAAGTTCGCCAAAACGGCATCATCAGGATATTTCTGCAAATATCCTGCAGTCGGGTTAGATATCGTCATCCGGATAAATGGAGGAGAGCATGATGTTTTCGAGTGCATGAAGTGTAAGTTCGTCGGGGTGATCATCAGCAGGAGGAGCTGAGGAGTGTATCGGCATCAGGATCATCATATTGGGAGTGCCAAACGTCCGCGTATCGCGAGTAGATGCGGGAGAGAAAGTTCGTGTTTTTTTGACTAAGTATTGAGAAGGTCATCAGGATATTGGGTGACGTCATCTTCATCAGGATATGACGTCATCGTCATCAGGATACTAAGATATCCCCTTGTGTGAGTTTATCCTGCCGTCGTAAGGTGTTAAGGTATCGGCGGAAGTCCGTGTCAGGAAGTTGTGTTAACATCATCATCAGGAGGTTCCGAAGACAACCGGATAAAGTAGATCATGATGCTGTTGCTTGTGTCGTCGGCTAGTGGAGCATCGAAGGAAAGGTACTGAAGGTGATCGTCATCAGGATATTTGAGCAACCGGATGTTGAATATCCTGCTGACCAAGGAAGTGTTGCATATCATGATGCCGAAGGAGTTCGGAGCCCGATGAACAGTGCAACGGGAGGATGTGTGCGCCCGCTGAACATCATGATGATGATGTTAGGAGGAAAGCGGAGGAGATGAACAGTAGTCGGCAGGCGGATGTTTGCGATCGTCCGAAATATGATGATGCTGAAAGAATAAAGAGAAATATGATGATGATGGCGAAGATGATGATGATGAGGTTGGTCTGCAGACATTCATGCTATATGCAAATGTTATAGTGTGGATGCCTCTGCATCATAGTGGTATCAGAGCTCAGCAAAAGGCCTGGGCTGTTGTGTGTTGATTCTGTCACCGAAAGGGCAGAGGTAAGAGATAGAGTTGATTGTGTTGGTTGAGAGGTTGACAAAATGCCTCCTAAAGGTAATGGTACTGCAAGGGAATTGCAGGAAATGAAGGAGAAACATGCTAGAGAGATGAGGAAGATGAAGGAGCTTGCTGAAGCACTTCAAGCCAGGCTGACAGCCCTGGAAAAGAACAAAAAGAGGGAAGTGGAAGACAGTGAGTCTGAAGAAGATGCAGATACTGTTGAAGAGTATGAAGAGGTAGCTGAAGATCTGGATGCTGAAGACCAGAGGTTGGCAAAACTATTAAAGGCAGTACAGAGTGAAAAACCTAAGGTAAAGGTTGATGTTTCCAAGTATACTGGAAGCTTGAATGAAGATGAGTTGTTAGATTGGATTGCTGCACTGGATAATCACTTTGAATGTGAAGATGTTGCTGAGGATCAGAAGGTAAAGATTGCAAAGACCAAGTTAGGAGGTCATGCTTTGGTATGGTGGGATTATGTACAATCTGAGAGAAGGAAACAAGGGAAGTCTAAGATCACTTCATGGGATAAGATGGTAGCAAGGATAAAGGGAAAATTCTTGCCAAGGGATTATGAAATCCAGATGTTTAAGAAGCTGCAATTTTTAAAGCAGAAAGACAGGGATGTGAAATCCTATACTGAGGAATTTTATCTGTTGAGTATGAGATCTGGTCATCATGAGAATGAGGTAGAAAAGGTGGCTAGGTACTTGGCTGGTTTAAGGTTTAACATACAGGATGCGTTAGTGTTAGCTAACCCTAAGAATGTGGAGGATTGTTATCAAATGGCAATCAGGGTTGAAGAAAAGCTGAATAGAGGACATGATAAGTCCATGAGAGGAAGAGGAAACAATAGGGGAAAAGGAGCAGCCCCTACACAAAAGCAAACCAATGAGGTTCAAGAAGACACTGGTAAAGGACAGGGACAGTCTGATTTCAGAGGTGGATGGAAAGGTAATAGAGGAAGATTTGGAGGTGGTAGAGGTTCTACTATATTTTCAGGAAAGTGTTACACCTGTGGAGAGTTTGGTCATCCATCCTTCAAATGTCCAGAAAACAAAGGTTCATCATCCAGAAATGATAGAACTAGTGACAAGAGAGTACAACTTGTGCAAGAAGAGAAAGAAGAAGAAAGTGCACAGAGTTCAAACAGAGGTCCTGATAATGTTGGATATCCAGAGAGTGGAGAATCATTGATGTTAAGGAGAATTAGTTTGCAGGCATCAAAGGACCTGATGCAAAGAAGAGCTCTTTTCAAAACCACATGTAAGAGTAAAGGTAAGGTATGTAAGGTTGTCATTGACACTGGTTCAACAGACAACATGGTATCTCAGGAAATGGTGGATAAACTGAAGCTGGAAAGGATTCCACACCCACACCCTTACAAGGCATCTTGGGTGAGTGATAGGCAATCACTTTTTGTCTCTGAACAGGCATATGTGGATTTTCAGATTGGACCATATCAGGATAGGATTTTGTGTGACATATTGCCTATGGAATGTTGTCACCTACTGTTAGGTAGACCATGGCAATTTGACAGAAGGGTACTGTATGATGGGTATGCTAATACCTACACCATCAAGAAGGATGGGAAGATTATTAAGTTGATGCCATTGCAGGCAAAAGCTGCAGTACAGAAGGCAGCCCAAATCATTTTAATGGGAAAGAAGGAGTATGTGCAGATGCCTGGAGGAGCAGGCATGAAGGCAGTTTAGGACACTGCAGGGAAAGGAGTTGTTACAGACAACAAGCTGAAGAAAGTTTCAGTTGTGACTGACAGAGGTCAGCAGCAGGTTCAGAAACAGGGGTGCAAACAGCAACCCGTTGAGAAGAATGACAAGGATGTTGTCATAATTGGGACTATTGTTTGTCCTATAAGAGTTGAAAGGAAGATAGACTTGAACACTTCAGAAGTTCAAGAGGTAGTTCAGCCAGAGGTTCCGGTTAGGCAACCTGACAAACACAGGGTATGTGAGAAGAAGGCCTACATCAACAGGCATGATGATTTACTTGCCAGAAAGCAAGTTACAGTGCAGAAGTCTTGGAGCAGCCAAGAGACAGCAGCAGATGAAGCTGGAGCAGGTCAGAAGACTATTGACAAAGCAAAGTGTAAAGGTGGAAGACTTCCACATGCTAAACTCATGGGACATGAGTTCTTTTCTTTTGGGGAGTATGGTGCAGGAGCACCTACCTAACAGCTGGCCTTCATGAGGCAGTTAGTAGTTTAGGTCCTGTTTATGTTTCCAAGAAGGTCTAGTAAGACCAATTGCATGTAATAAGGTCATGCTGATCATGATAAGATCATGCTGACCGGGCTTTTTCTATTTTTAGCTAGTTAGTTATGACAGTTGTCATGATGTATGTTCGGTGGGATCTCCCAGCCGCCTGGAGAGTTCCCAGCCGCTTGGAGTTGGGTCAGTAGTACTCATAGGGAAGTCTTTATAAGCATGAGATCGGTTGATTGTAGAGATCATCGATCGGCAGTGTAGTGTTGCATCAAGCAGAGGAGTTTGAGTGTTCTGTGTGAGGAACATCATATTGTATTGCATCTTTGAATCAATAAAGATCCTGTTTCGTTTTCTGTTGATCTCCTTTGTATAATCGATCGGCTGGTTTGCGTGGCTGCATGGATTTCCTGATCCATTCCACCGGTTGATCTGTCTGATCGGTGGAATGGTAATGTACATTAGGGTAGGTAGTAGTTTGTTTGTTTGCATGCAGGTGTGCAGGATCGCGGTTAAGAGATGTTGAAGACCCTAGCATCCTCATGTGCTAGGTCGAGTTGATAAGCTGACTGAGTTGGAAGATCACCCTGAGTTGGATCGGGTCATCCCTGGTGGATCGGCGAAGTGAGATTTCGCTAAGTGAAGAAGTTCGCCAAAACGGCATCATCAGGATATTTCTGCAAATATCCTGCAGTCGGGTTAGATATCGTCATCCGGATAAATGGAGGAGAGCATGATGTTTTCGAGTGCATGAAGTGTAAGTTCATCGGGGTGATCATCAGCAGGAGGAGCCAAGGAGTGTATCGGCATCAGGATCATCATATCGGGAGTGCCAAACGTCCGCGTATCGCGAGTAGATGCGGGAGAGAAAGTTCATGTTTTTTTGACTAAGTATTGAGAAGGTCATCAGGATATTGGGTGACGTCATCGTCATCAGGATATGACGTCATCGTCATCAGGATACTAAGATATCCCCTTGTGCGAGTTTATCCTGCCGTCGTAAGGTGTTAAGGTATCGGCGGAAGTCCGTGTCAGGAAGTTGTGTTAACATCATCATCAGGAGGTTCTGAAGACAACCGGATAAAGTAGATCATGATGCTGTTGCTTGTGTCGTCGGCTAGCGGAGCATCGAAGGAAAGGTACTGAAGGCGATCGTCATCAGGATATTTGAGCAACCGGATGTTGAATATCCTGCTGACCAAGGAAGTGTTGCATATCATGATGCCGAAGGAGTTCGGAGCCCGATGAACAGTGCAACGGGAGGATGTGTGCGTATCGGCGGAAGTCCGTGTCAGGAAGTTGTGTTAACATCATCATCAGGAGGTTCCGAAGACAACCGGATAAAGTAGATCATGATGCTATTGCTTGTGTCGTCGGCTAGCGGAGCATCGAAGGAAAGGTACTGAAGGCGATCGTCATCAGGATATTTGAGCAACCGAATGTTGAATATCCTGCTGACCAAGGAAGTGTTGCATATCATGATGCCGAAGGAGTTCGGAGCCCGATGAACAGTGCAACGGGAGGATGTGTGCGCCCGCTGAACATCATGATGATGATGTTAGGAGGAAAGCGGAGGAGATGAACAGTAGTCGGCAGGCGGATGTTTGCGATCGTCTGAAATATGATGATGCTGTTTGTAGTTGTAAGGAATATGATGATGATGGCGAAGATGATGATGATGAGGTTGGTCTGCAGACATTCATGCTATATGCAAATGTTATAGTGTGGATGCCTCTGTATCATCCCCCTTTGACATCAATGGAAAAGGGCACATATTTGCAATCATCTCTCATCCTTTTTATTTCTTAGACAAGACCAAACTAAACTCAAAACATGCTGACTATGCCCCCTGAGTAACATCCCCTTAGCACCAATCTGGATCACTAGATATGATTGTGAGTTCCACCGGACTGATGCACACTAGTGCGCCTTAGATCTGAACAGGAGGGGTAATCACCCCTAGCTTCCCTCTGAGATACTCCAAAGTGTCCTTAGGTAGAGGCTTAGTGAAGATATCCGCAATCTGATCCTTTGAAGAAACAAACGCCAATCTGACTTCATTCTCATTTACCTTCTCTCTCAAAAAGTGAAACTTGATGGATATATGCTTTGTCTTTGAATGTAACACTGGATTCTTTGAAATGTTTATTGCACTTGAATTATCACAGAAGATTGTAATAGGTTCTTCAAACACAATTCTGATATCCTTCAACATTTGCTTCATCCATAAAATTTGAGTACAATTGCTTGCTATTGCTATATACTCTGCCTCTGCAGTAGACAGAGAAATTACCTCCTGCTTTTTGCTCAACCAAGAAACCAATCTCTTACCCAAGAAAAATGCACCACCACTATTACTTTTCCTATCATCCACATCTCATGCCCAATCAATATGTGTATATGGACGAAGAGTGAAATCATCACCCTTAGGGTACCATAATCCATAACCAAATGTTCCCTTCAGATATTTGAAAATTATTTTGACTGCTACAACATGAGATTCTCTAGGATCATCTTGAAATCTAGCAACAAGGCCAACTACATTCATAATATCAGGTCTAGTATGAGTCAAATAAAGCAGTCCTCCAATCATTGATCTATACCTTTTCTAATCTGCCTTAGGGGAATCATCATCTTTACTTAACTTGCATCCGGTTATCATAGGAGTACTCACTGGTTTTGAATCCTCCATTCCAAACTTTTTCAACAACTCTTTTACATACTTAGACTGAGATATGAATATGCCCTTATCAGACTGAATGATTTGCAGACCCAAGAAAAAATTCATTTCACCAAGCATGGACATTTCAAATTCATTTTGCATCTGATCAACAAAATTTTTACACATGGTCTCATTTCCACCAAAGAGGATATCATCAACAAAGAGCTCAATAATCAAGATGTGTTCATGATCAATTTTGAAATAAAGATTACTATCAGTAGTGCCTTTGCTAAAGCCTAACTTTAGTAGATACTTATCTAACCTTACATACAAGGCTCTTGGGGCTTGTTTAAGTCCATACAATGCTTTATTCAATCTAAAGACCATATCTCCTTGATCAGACAACTAGAATCCTTCCAGTTTCTCAATATAGACTTCTTCTTCCAACTCTCCATTCAAGAATACTGACTTGACATCCATCTGGTAAAGTTTGAAATCTTTGTAAGCAACAAAGGCAAGAAATAATCTCATTGCTTCAATTTTTGCCACCAGAGCAAAAGTTTCTTCAAAATCAATTCCCTCTACCTGAGAATATCCTTTGTACACCAATCTTGCTTTGTTTCTCACAACTCCACCATCTTCATTCAATTTATTCTGGAAGATCTATTTAGTTCCAATTACATTTTTGTCTTTAGGTCTAGGAACAAGATCCCAAGTATGATTCTTTTCAATTTGCATTAATTCTTCTTCCATTGCTTTTACCCAAATTTCATCATTACATGCTTCATTCACTGATTTTGGTTCAATCTTTGAAATTAAACAATACTCCACTTGTTCTTCAGCAATTTTATTATCTTCTTGAGTCACTAGTTTTTTTGGAGCAATCTAAATCTGAGTCTGAGCTTGAACTTGCTTTTCATTTTCATCATCTGATTCATATCCAAAGAACTTGGAAGGTCTCTCCATGCTTTCATCTACCTTGACATTAACACTTTCAACAATCCTTTTCAATCTCTTGTTAAAGCATCGGTATGCCTTGCTTTGGTTAGAATAACCCAGAAATATTCCTTCATCACACCTTGCATCAAACTTGCCTAGATCTTCATCTCTTTTGATATAGCATTTACTACCAAAAACTCTGAAGTATTTCACAATAGGAGCATTACCAAACCACAGTTCATAAGGGGTTTTACCAGTATTACCTTTGATCTACAATTGGCTTCTTTATCTTCATTTATCATGCCAGATTTAGGCATCCACTTACTAGAAGGGGGAATTAGATTTTTAATGATGCTCCCCCTAAGCCAAAGCTCCTATTTCAATTCATAGAGGAACTGTCAACACTAGATTCTGGTGTAGACCCATCACAATCCTTCACTGCACTTTTCTTCACCCATGTTTTGTTCATTTTATTATGGATCTCATTCACATCTACTTTGCCCTTGTCTTTGTCCATCTTCTGCTCTATTCTTCCTTTACCTGCCTGTGAGTTCTCCTTTTTACTTCTGTAAAACTTAGCAATATGTCCAAATTTGTGGTAGTTGAAACACACAATCTTATTTCTCTAAAAATTACATGTTGGAGAAGGTTTAGATCTGCATTGCATTTCCATATGCCCAAACTTGTTGCAAGTAAAACATCTTCTATTGAAAGCTTGTTTGTCCTTAGGAGTATTCTTTGATCCACTTCTGCAATCCTCAACCTTATGACCTATCTTTTTCTAATTAAAGCATTGACCAAAGAAATATAATGTATTTTGATTCACTTTACTTATGCATTGATTAGCTCTATGACCATACTTATTGCATTTGAAACGATTACCATTGAAATATGGATACCTTTGAGCATTAGGTTGTCTTACCAGAGGCCTTCTAGGATCCCTTCCTTGATTTCTTGCTTCAGGGTTTCTTTAACAGGATCTAGAGCTTTTACCTTTCTCAAATCCTAGACCATGCTTATCATCTGCCATCTTCTGACTATGAAGTACCACCTCAATTTTATCTAAGCTTATCTTGAATTTCTCTTTATATTCATTTGCAATTTCTAGGCCATGTTTGAGAATGACAATGTGTCTTTCAAGTTGTTCCTCATTATCCCTGGTTTCTTGTAGATCAGACTCTAGATGGCCAATTATTCTGTCCAATCTACATCACTCTTCTATTCTTTCTTTCAAAGATTGATTCAAGTTTTCCTCAGTCTTCTTCCTTTCCTCAATTTCCTTGGTTAGCCTCATCACCCTGGATTCCATCTCATGTTTGAGGACAACTACTTCTTTAGCCAACTTCTCACATTCCTTTGTGTTTTCCTTCAGATCCTCATCCATGCCATTGTCTTCATTTTGATTTGCTAACTACTGAAGTAGCTCCTTCCCCTTTCATTGCATTTGCCTAGTTGACTCTTTAAAGTCTGAATGAAATCCTCACCATCTTTAAGGTTCTCTTGCAGTTCTTTGACTTCTACTCTAGACTGATCAAGATCTTCTAAAGCAACTTGAAGTTGTTCACTAATGCCATCAGAATACTTAGATGATCCTATTGAAACACCTTCCCAGATCTTCCTCAAGTTATTAAACTTCTTCCAAGGAACCTTGCTCTGATACCAATTGTTGAGATTAGGGTAGACAACTGAGAGGGGGGGTGAATCAGTTGTCACAAAACTTTTATCTTTTACTACATTCAATATTCTTTACCACTTATTAATAGATTAATGATATAACCATGAAAGCATGAATCAACAACACATGAGAAGAAACCTAATCAACACATATAACACCAAGATTTTTAGGTGGAAACCTGGTTAAGGGAAAAACCATGGTGGGGGTTAACCCACAAGATTTATTCTCTGTTAAAAGAATAGAAAAATGGGAAGGCACTTGCCTCAGGCATACTACCTAGAGCTCACTATTTAAAGGAGGCTCACTACCTACAAGAACATTCAAAATGTTAACACTGAAAGGTTGAGCTAAGAAACGACATCTTCTTCATGCAAGGTTCAGTTCCATTGAAGCACACAACACCTCTACTCTTCTCTCACTTACATCCTTGCTACATCCACATTTTTGCTTACTTCCCCAAATTTCCATGACTTCACAACACTTATTTATACATGACATTGACTTTGGAATAAACATCAAAGTTGGCCTTACAATCATCTATCTGGAACATTCTCCAAGATAGGCATTACAAGCAATTACAATCATAAGACTTAAAATGCTACATGAAACCATTACACTGTCAGCCAAACATAGCTAGGACTCAAATCTTCCTCAAACAACACACCACGCTCCATAGAATTCTTTTTAGATCATCCAGAAAACACACCAAGCATCCAATCGGCGGAGACTAGAAAGAACAACAATGCCCAGGGAGAAATCTTCAACCATGAGCTCAATCCTCAATGTAGACCACCAACACAATAGGCACATGATCCAAAGACCACCACAAGCACAATGAAATCAATTAGAACAACTGCACCACCTCAAATCACTAGAAACACTTGCACCTTCATCTGAAAACTCAAGAACACTAACTGTCATGACTATCACACTAGAAAGATTGCTTGCAGACCTCCAAACCATGAACCACTTGAGTTGAAGATACACATCGACATCCCAAACACACCTCAATATCTGTAGATCATAATATTCCAATGCAGATCAATCCAGACCAAATTTTTGTCACTCTGTCACCTCTGAACAACTGTAAAACCTAGTTTTACTCAAATGGCCATAACTTTGCCAATTCTCCATGCAGACCTCTCAAATCTTCATAGGAGCAACTTCAGACAATCCTCTGCAAACTCTTTAATCCATAGACTCTGATCTTCATCTTACTGGGAATGCGGAGCAATCTACTTCACTGAACTGCACTATCTTCACTATCTCTGACAGAGAGCTATGTAAGTCACTTGTTTCTTTCAGAGAGGCTAATTTTCTCAATATCGTCAACATAGAAGTCTTCTAAACAAGCAATAGAATAAGATACAGTTGACACTAATGACAACAAGGATATGTTGACATCAATGACAACACCGATTAGGCACATATTTGCAACACCCCCATCCCACCCCTGAAATGCTTATAGCTATGTTTGGCGATGTAAGTACCTTGCGAAATGATGGTCACTGGCCATGGGTCTTAAGACCCTTCCTTAAGTCTGTCAGCCTTGGAATCTCAACCACTATTTAATGTTGGTCGTCACCTATTTGAAACTTACACTTCTGTATACTTCTAATCTCTGACTTTTGTTCAGTTCGGCACTACCCTGTGACGGGCATATATATATATAATCAGTGTGGTTCTATAAAGAAAAAAATTAATCCTCTGTGTTTACTGAGACAAAAAAAAAAGAGAAAGTGCTAGAAAATATAGCAGAAGAGATGAATATTTATTTGAAAACCCTAGGTTATTTTAGAGCTCGCATAGAAATCTATAACAAAAAAAAGTAAACATTGTGTATAATATATTTCTGTGATAAAAAAAGGAGAGATTAACTAGAGAATCATTTAGAATTTTTGTGAAGAAAATTTTCTTTGAACCTATGCATACACATCAAAGTGAGAAAATAGTTAGAAAAATATCAAAATAATTTTAGAGGAACTAAAAAAAAAGAGAGCAGAGGGTATTAGATCTTGTGCTACAAAAAAAAATATGTTTAATCTTGTTCCATCCATTTGAACAAAATGGAGAAATAATGGGAAACATTGTTGACCCTGTACACAACTGAAAACTAGGGTTAGAGAGAGTGGAGGAAATAATTTCTGGAAATCTTAAGACAGGAAATGAATGATGTTAGAAAAACAAGAGAAGATAAAAGAATAACTGTCATGCCCACATTTCCCATGCGATCACAACACGTATTCACGCATGTCATGTCCACATGCGTCATGTGGTCATGATATGAACTATCAAAAATTTTCTCTTACTACTCTGAAAACCCCCTAGCACGCGTAAGCATGCTCGATGGCGTATGCTTAAGGAATAAACAAAGCAGTTGTTAGCGGGGTATTACACTCATGAATTACATTTATACAGCAGTTGTTTTAGGTGATAGATCATTTTTCAACAAAGCACAATCATCCTTCACCATAAAATATTTCCTAAGATCCAATAATCTTCTCCAAGCTTCACCATAAGCTCCCAGAAAACCTGTATATCACACAAGGGAAGAAACACCACACAAGCTGCTCTCCTCCCTACCGTAGACTCGCAAGAGGGTCACCCCTGAGCTAGGGAAATCATCCACACACCTAGGGGATCCAATACCACTTCACAACAAAATAAAAACAACACACCAAAACACAAATACACCCATAGATATTTACACAACACAAAACTCATCCACTGTGAGTTTAAAGAGGGGTAGGAGAGTGGACACACTCAACTCTAGAGTGTCACCCTTCAATTAAATTTCAACACAGCTTCCTTCTCATGGCCTCAAGCCAACTTGCCAACAAAGATTCCAAGGAGTTCATATTTTGATTCTCAAGCCAAATAACACAATTTTCCAAAGTCACACAAATGTCCTCAAGGCTTTCAACATCTCAAAAGAAACAAGGCATGTACTCGAGGAGGATCACTCCTCCCCTACCCCACACTTGATGAGCATTTCTCCCAAGTGGAAGAAGCTCTGTCAACACCCAAATAAATTTCCCCACAATTACATAATTTACAACACAACAAATCAAATTTCATTTCACAAATCCATCATGCAAGAAATAGAAAATGCAAAGGAAAGGCCTTGAAATACAACCTTAAAAAGCCCTTTAATGGATGAAGTTGATGTAGAGTTCCTCTCCAGCCTCCTCTCCAAATCTCCCTTCTCAAAAAAAACAATCTCTCTATGATCACAAGCAAGGGATAATGAATGGAGGATATAGGATGGCTAGAATAATTTTGGCATTATGAGGCTATGAAGAGGAGACTAGAGAAGGAATTGGGCATTATGAGGATGCCAGAAGAAGATTTCCTAGAGGAAATTAGGCATGATAAGAATGCAAGAATGAAGTCCCCCTGTAAGAATGAAGTTCCCCTGCAAGAATCAAGTTCCCCTGCAAAATCCAGTCTTCTCTAATTGCTTAGAGAAGGGTCTTATTTATAGATTTTTGAAAAGATGATGGAGGGTGAGGATCAAAAGTTGAGATCAAGGGCTCTCATTATTTGTGAATTTTAAATTCACAGTGGATGAATTAAAAATTCATTTTTTAAAGATTGTAATATTTAAATAACCCCACTATCCCAAGTGGAATTAAAAAAATATTCCCACTATCCCAAGTGGAATTAATAAAATATCTCCACTATCCCAAGTGGAATTAAAAAATATCCCCACTATCCCAAGTGGGATTAAAAAATAACGCCAATGATGAAGGACCACACCACTTCATGGGGACTCTCACCAAAAGTGAGAGAACAAGAAGATAAGCCCCTCCATTATTGGTGGACCATGGAGTCATTTTAAGCCTTGAAAATGGAGAAAGGATGGGGCTTGAGTGTTGGTCCCACTCATCCTATCCTTCCCATGCCTCCAAATTCGTCACTTAACTTCACTGTGAAGTTAAGGTGACCATACGGAGGTTAACCAAGGGTTACCCAAGTCAAAAGTGACCCTAGACCCATGGGGTATAACCCAAGGTCAATTTAAACTTAGTTAGGACACCCAGGGTCAAGTTAAGACACAAGAAAAGGGTCTCAAAAATTTAAATTAAAAAAATAAAATTCAAATACAATTCTTACAACACAAATCATAATTCAATTTTACAAAAGGGTAGACCTAACCCATTCAACCTCATGCAAGACAACATTGCACCAAACATAGAGTTGATCTTGGTTCCTCGTGGAACTAGGTCGGCTTCACAAGGGATTACAACATAAGGTGCGGAATGATCTCCAGTATCTGTGGTTTTGTTAGAAATACTTGCACACTCAATCTCAAAGTTAATTCCACATATACATATCATAGCCAAAGCAAATTAAACATATTAATGAGGATGTATAACCAAGCACTACCTATATCCATCTGGCAACCATATTATATAATAATCAATCATTTTATCATTTTAATCTAGAGCTAGGTGAATAATAGGATACACACCAGTCGGGCCAGGGTGGGCCTTACGATAACTGGTTGAAGTAAAACAATTGTTTTAGTAAGCCTCTTTGAGAAAATACCTTTTTCCTCTTTCCTTACCTTAGGAATCTAAAAGTGACTTTCTTAGTTAACCAAGTGATTGTGAGCTCATGAAATTGCTTTTTATAAGTTTATTTTGGTTTCTAGGGTTTTTGGTGCCTTAGAAATGTTGAAATTAAGGAACACTGAGAGGGGGGGTGAATCAGTGTTCTAAAAAACTTATTCTTTGTTCCTTTATTAATTTACCACAAACATCCAAAAGAAAGAAGCATGAACACAAGAACAGAAACAACAAGATCATAAAACATGAACACCAGGATTTTTACGTGGAAACCCAGTTAAGGGAAAAACCATGGTGGGGGTTAACCCACAAGAATTTATACTCTGTTAAAAGTATTACAAATGGGGAAGGCACATGCCTTTGGGCACACTTCCCAGAGCTCACTGCTCAAAGAGGCTCACTTCCTACAAATCAATTAAAATAGTTCACTGGAATATTTGAACTGAGGAGTAGCATCTAACAATGCAAGATTAAAGTTTCAGTTGAGCTCAGTATATTGACTTTACACACTTCATCTTTCTCTGCCCTACTTCACTGCTCTGCTATGATCTAGAGCTTAGATCTATTCACTTCGCACTTGATTCTTCTCTCCTTCACATCTATCCATTCATATTCACACCACCCCACTCTAAAATGCTCGAACTCATCAATTATATATATCCGCTACATGAAATTGCATCAACTACAGTCGGCCTTAAGAAAAACTTAGACTTTTTAAGAACACTATTCCGTTGGCTGAATCCATGCACAAACATCAATGCGGACCAAAACATCTATATCCAAGTCACCTTACATGTCAGTCAATACCACTAGATCTCACAAATTACTCAACCAACAAATTTTCCTAATCCGCACAATGATCAAATACCAAGTCAGCCCATTCTTCACTGGATTGAACTGTTTAGCCAGAACGTGATACTCAGATGCATGCAACTTTCAATCCCTTCATCACCGGAGGCTAAAATATTGGATTTAGGTAGCCCTGACATCCCTAAACATTCCCTCAGATCTGGAACATAATATGATTTGCTGTGGAGAATTGTGGACCAAAAAGATGAACCTTGTCATATGCCATGTTCCTATCTATCCAGACTTAGACAAATCTGTAATCTGACTTTTGGTATGATCCACTGATGAAATGCAGATGTGTAAGATAGATTTAGTTGCCATCAATGACAACACCTGACATGCCTAGCAGTGTCTCTTGCCAACAAGGAATTAGAGAGAAGCTTTATAAACTTAAACCTAGATTATCTAGAGTAATATTCCCTTAGCTTGTTGTGGGCATTTGATTAGTGTATTTTATTTAATTTTATTAATTAAATTCTAGTGGGAGGGGTATATGAACTATAGTATTTAATTTTTTAAGTGTATAATGTTTACTTAAATTTTTCTTCCAACCCTTTTTAGATACAATGGTCAATTTTAAATGCTAGATTAATTAAATGAACCCTTTGGGTATGGTGTTCAAGTTTATTAGTTTAATATTGAGGCACTTGTTGTTAGTTAATTTATTTAATTTCAATTTAACTTTTAGGTGTTTAGAGAATAATAATTTTAATTCTTTTTTAAATTCCAAAAAGGGGAATAGTGAAAGTTATTTTAAATTATTTTCTCTCCTCTCATTTATTGAGATGGTGTTATGCTGCCAAAATTTATCTGGATTAAAGGTAGAAATAATATTTAATTTAATTCAAGATAATTGTTAAATGTTTAGTTCGTTATCATGTTAGTGCAATAACCTTAATGACTTATTTTCTTTAATTATTTTATCGCTTTAATTAATTGCTAAGTGATTAAATTAATGATTTAGATAATTATTTAATGTTATTTATGTTAGTAGTTCTCCTAGGGTGGGATTTTGATTGTATCAAAATCATACCACCTCATCTAGGAACTATAGGGTTAGTTCCAATTATAGAAACTAACCCTCTTAGTGACGCTTCTCGTGTTGCATACCCCCTTAGTAGGCCTTCATTTTGCAGGGGTTGAGAAGGGAGTTCACATTACCCTGATGTTTGATTGACATCTTCACCTTTGTGCATATGTCACTGAGCACACATGTTGTGCACGAGGGGGTTTTAGAGTCGGGTGGGAAATTTTTTTTAGTAATCGATGTCATGACTACATGCCAAATGTGGACATGACATGTGGATATTGTGTCACGACCACATGGGAGATGTGGGCATGACACCCTTCAATGAGTAAGCAAAAATGGACCTAGTCCATATATGACAACAGGGTTGATATATTTTATCCGACACTTGGCTCGTAGAATCAATCCGTGTGATATTTTGATGATGTCTTATATTTACTAACAAACCATAATAATATTACTGCTCTATGCACTTTGTTTATCTTGGGTCTCACCTTGCTTACACTCAGTTTTGAGATCTTTGTACTATAGCCCAATGGCTATACTCAGTTTTTGAATCCGTAGTGTAACCTTGGCTCTTGATGTGATTGTTTTCATGCATTAATTTTGATCATGTGATGTGGTTATTATCTTATGGAAAGATTTCTAACCTCTTTTCATGTAGGAAAGTGTGTGTTTGTTGGAACATTTGGCGATCGTAAAGTACATGTCACCTTTGGGGGCATGGGCTTTGCGTGAGCTCTTGTTCCCTTATGTGTTTTCTCTCTACTTTAATGTGCTTGATATTGGTACATGATATCAACCACCTTAAGGTGGGGGCATATAAAGGTAAGTTGTCTGATGATTTTCATGCTAATGAAGTGTGTTTGCAAAAACATTGAATCTATTGCATAGACCTCCTTTTCACTGTAAAGCATCTCTGTGATGCAGGTGGGGTTGTATACTTTTGAGAACATGCTTCATTTTCATTGTAAGGCATCTCAGTGACGTGGGTGAGGTTGCATTTTAAGCCCTTCTATGGAAGGCAGGATGGTTTATCTCTTGAACGAGTGCACATCTTTTTATTTCAAAAGTCCTCTGAGTAGGCGAGGTTGGTGTATCCTCCCTTAAGCGTGTCTTTGGTGGTTGTTGTGGCATAAGCCCAACCATCAGGTGTGCCTATAATGTGCCTGAGATGGTGGTGAACCTAGCAATAGGCTCCTTCCATCACTTGTTTGCCTTGTTTTAGATGTATAGTATGTCTTTGGCATACTATACGGTGCTCATGTTTTCCTTATGTCTTCCATGTGTTTTCCCCCGTGTTGTAGTTTCAAGACGTGTGGTGAAATGCCCGTCCTACATTGAAGTTTTGTATGGCATGTTTGTTCCCAAGCATAGTCTCAAGACGCATGGTGAAATGTGCCTCCTATGCTTTGAGATTTGTATGGCGTGTTCGTTCTCAAGTGTAGTTTCAAGATGCATGGCGAAATGCCCCTCCTACACTCTGAGATTTGTATTGCGTGTCTATTGCCCCATATGTAGTTTCAAGACATGTGGTGAAATGCCCCTCCTACATTTTGGGTTGTGTGTTTACTTTCCATGTACTTGCATTTGCATTCATATGAAAATGAAAAAAAGAAATATTCATTGCATTCATCGTGTTTTGTGTGTCTTCAATGTTGTCTTCTCCATGTCTTGCACGCATGTTACTGTCTTCTCTATGTTTTGTGTGCCTATTATTGTCTTCATTGTGTTTGGCATGTCTGCGGTGTGTCTTCTCTAATCATGTCTACCTGAGAGTGGGGGCTAGAAATAATTCTTCAATCTTTATGTATTCATTAGCTCTAAGTGCCTTTCATGTTTGCTATGTTTGTTGAACATACTTTAATGCATGTATGGGCCTTGTGTTCATATATACATTAAATTGGGGGCTAAATGTTATGTCAGAAAATGTTTCCCTGGACTTTTTCCCTCTTTCGTTTAGTTCTCAGGTCCCTTATTTTGCATCTTGCATGATCATTTTGACTCCTGGAAGAAAATGGACTGAAACCCATGTCACATGGGGCTTGAGGGACATTGTTGCACTTAGTCCTACCCTAAAATAGGACCCAAGGACATAGGCACTTGCGCCCTTGTCCTGCCCTATTTTAGGTAGGTCCCAAATTTGAATGTCGATTATGTGACCGTTAATTAGGTCCCATGCCAACATCATCAGTTTGAATTACAAAATTTAAATGAGAATGTGTTTAGTTACATATATAAGCATGTTTAGGACTTCATTTTAAACTAGAGATGGATATTGTGAACTTGTTATATTATGCTAAGGTGATTCAAGGTTTTCATTGTGTTGTAAAGCAATATTGTGTTATGGATTTGGCTTCATCAACCCATCTCCTCATGGCGTGAAAGATATTCTTCCTTCCATGAGAGCCACACCTCAGAGGTGATATCTATTTGTGTTTTGACTCATTTATAAATTTAATTTTGCCTCTATCCCGGAGGGATATGCACTCTCTATTTGACAACGGTGTTTGTAAGACTTGAATGTTCTTCTAGGGCTTGACTAAGGCAAGCTCCTAGACACTACAACCCCAACCCCCTTTTCTGTGATTGCAGGTAATAGGTGTAAAAGTAGAAGAAGTGGAGTTGTAGAGGCAGGTTGCATAGTGTATGGATTCTAGATCTGGTGGAAAGAAGCTACCTGGACTCTGGTGCTAGTGCTAGTGTCCTCTGAAGTTGCAAACATAGAAATCTCTTTGACAGTGACAATCAACATCTGAAGAAGTTTTGACATCCTAAAGATCACCCTGCCTTGGACTCGGGCACTAGTGCCAGTGTCCTTCACATATCTTGGGACATAAATGAAAAGTACAATGAACATCAGTGTCAGAAGGAGATCAGGAATCCCTCAAGGAAACACCACCTTGGACAAGGGCATGAGTGCCAGTGTCCCTAACTATTCCACATCTTGAACTTCAAAAAATGGTCAGTTATTAATCTCTATCTTCTACCTTATTCTGCAAGCATTTTCTACAATTATACATTTTACTTGTTGTTTTGCATAATTAGGGTTTCAAGGGTATTTGAGAATTAAATTAATACATTAATTGACAATCTCTAAATTTCCACATTGTTCCAAGTGATAGCCTAAACCATAGGTGAATCTTCTTGCAAAAGTGTGATTCAACTCGATTGATATGTCCTTGAATGTTTGTAGTGAAAGGAGGATCTATCCTTTAAACCCCATCGTCCCTCTTTTCATATAAAACACTCACTATTTGTGAGTAAACCTATTATGCTTTTGGTTATATTGGGCTTGACAACAATGTTAGATCACCATTTGAAGCCTAACCATATTATTATTATTACACTTTGGTAGCTATGTTAACTTTTATGAAGCATGCTTTAATAGATGCGACTGCGTATTCAATAGCCTTACCATTTTGGTAATTGAGCATCCTTTGGGCTTGCCAAGAAAGTCTAAAGGTGGTGGCCAAGAATGATAACAGTGTTATCATATCTTTTAAGACTGTGTGTTTACCTCTTATGACCATGTTGTTATATTTGTATGACTATGTTACCACATTATATGACCATATGATCGATTCTTTAATGAAGGGGGTAAATCAAAAAACACACAACAACAAAATTACACACAAAAAATAGGAATGTTATTTTATTGATTTGGACAACACATTATATTACAAAAGCTCTCAAATACAATTAGAGGATCAATCCTCCACAGGTTGCAACACATTACAGCTTCCTATCTCCAGACTCTGGAACTATTTGCCTTATGTATCCCCAAATCAGCTAGGGTTTCTATTTTCCTTCCTTTTCTTGACTCTACACTTTCCCCCTTATCTCTACTACTGCCAAGGGTTCCCAAACATGGTCATAAATAGCCCTTTTTGGTGGCCTCCAAATAAATTTTAAAGTTTGCATCTCCCTCCAAAAATAGGTCAACTTCCAGGAGCCATAACTTTTGATCCAAGTGTCCGATTGACAAACTGTTTGAAATGACAAAAATCTCGCAAAGTGCTCTATGTGCTAAGAATCCTCTTTGTCAATTATACCCATTTTTGGGGCCGTACGAGGTATTTTAGTGCCTCAAACTTGACTTTGAATATTTTTCAAGGGTTTTTTGGGAAATGGAAACTTTAATATCTTTTAGCTCACAAATGATCTTTACCTAATTCCTTTGCCAAAGGTCTTATTTTTCAATTACAAAGCTTCTTGTAAATTTTCACTACCATACGTGTCAAAATGCAAACTTTCCAAAAATAGTAGTTTGTTATTTTTAGCAATTTAGAAAAACTGAAGGATCTAAAACACTATTCAAGCGATTATGGAACCAGAAATACCAATTTTGAAAAGAAATGAAATCAACATCAACAATTTAGAATCATCATCTTTTTTTTGGGTGATGCAAGATTGCCCTTACACCTCTAGATGCTCCTGCATCAGACACCTAGGGTAATTTTGAGAAGTGACCTTATCACATCTCAAGTGTTTGAGGAAAACCCCAAATGGTCAAACTCTGCCTTAGAGAACCAGGAAGAATCTTCAACATGCCTTCCTTTCCACTTCACTAGATATTCTTCATATTTCCTGTTCTGAGTACTCCTTCCCACACGGCTATCCAAGATCTCTTATATCTCCTCCTTTGAAGTAGATGCCAGAATACTCCATTGTTCTTCTGTTGGTCTGTCCTCTATTTCACCTTCATGATATGCTGTTAAATCAACAATGTTGAACACAGGGGAAATGTTGATCCCATTTGGTAGCTCTACCTCATATGCATTTCCTGAATCATGCTTCTTCAGAATCTTGCATGGTCCATATTTCTTCATTTTCAACTTATTATATGTTACAACTAGAAACCTCTCTTTTCTCAAGTGAACCATGACTTCATCTCCCACCTAAAATTCTTTATATCTCCTCTTTTGAGTTGCGTTAGCCTTGTACTGAGTATTCATCTTATTAATGTGATTTCTTACCTCTTCATGCAAATTGTTTAGGTGTTCTGCAAAGTCTTCGACTTCGGCACTTATCTTTTCTCCCTTGTCCAATGTTCCTTGACTCTGAAGCATTTCTTGGACTACTATAAAAAATCTGGAATGGCGATTTATCTATGCTCCTATTGACAGAATTGTTGTAAGAAAATTCTACTTGTGGTAAAATCAAATCCCATTCCTTGGGCTTATCTCCTACTAAGCATTGTAGTAGGTTTCTCAAACTCCTATTCACCACTTCTATTTATCCATTAGTTTGTAGATGGTGTGCAGAACTGAACCTCAAATCTGTCTTCAATTTCTTCCACAATGTCCTCTGGAAATAACTAACAAACTTAGTATCTCGATCTAAAACTATGCTCTTAGACCATGTAGTCTCACCACCTCTCTAAAAAATAACTCTGCAATATGAACAACATCATTAGTCTTCTTACAAGGAATAAAATGTGTCATCTTTGAAAATCTATCCACCACCACAAAAATAGAATCATGTCCTCTCTATGCCCTTGGTAAACCAAGAATAAAATCAATACTAATATCATCCCATGGCTTCTCTAGTATAGGTAGTGGCTAATATAACCCTGTATTCTGGTTTGTTCCTTTTGCCATCTGACACACTCTGCAACTCTACGCAAATTTCCTCACATCTTACTGTAATTGTGGCCAATAATAATTCTCACTAACAATAGCAATGGTCTTATCTTGACCAAAGTGTCTAGCTAATCCCCCACTATGCTTCTCCTTAATTAGGTTTTCTCTCATGGAACTCCTCAGATTGCACAACTGGCTTCTCCTAAACAACATGCCATCTTGGATTATGAAATCTAACCATTTTATCATGTCCAAAGTAACAGGTTCCAAACAAGCTTTCCAAGCCTCTACAAAATCTAGATCTTTAGGATACAAACTTTTGAGCTCATCGAACCCAACAACCTCTATCTTCATTTCTGTCAACAAATTTTGCCTTCTTCTTAAGGCATCTAAAAATCTATTTGACTTCCCACTCCTGTGCTTCAAAACAAATGTATAACTCTACAATAACTTCCCTTGACTATTAAGATATTGTAAAGCCTGATGATTAGTATATAAAATAAATTCTTTGGGCAACAAATAATGTCTCCATTTCTTCAAAGCCTGAACTATAGCATAAAACTCCTGATCATAAACAAAATACTTTTTCTTGGCATCATTAAGCTTCTCACTGAAATAGGCAATAGGCTTACCTTCTTGACTCAAAACAACTCCTATGGCACTGCCACTAGCATCACAATCTACCTGAAATACCTTATTGAAATTTGGAAGTGCCAAAATAGGTTTCTCTATGACTCTTGGTTGATCATGTTGTTCATTTAAACTCTTTTCTATCCCCTCTCATTGTCTTAGTTAGGGTTACACAAATTCTACTAAAATTTCTAATAGTTTTTCTATAAAAACTTGCCAAACCTTGAAAAGATCGTACCTCAATAGCACTCCTTGGCGTGGGCCATTCGATGATAGCCCTTACTTTTTATGGGTCCATCTTAAGACCTTCCTCTGATACAACAAATACTAGGTATACCAACTCCTTTGCAAAATTACATTTCTTTAGATTAATCAACAACTCCTCCATCAGCTTCTCTAAAACTCTTCTGATATGCATCAGATGCTCATCCCAAGTCTTACCAAAAATCAAAATGTCATCTAAATAAACAATAACAAAATTTCCCAAAAATTCTTTCAATACCTCGTTGATGAGCCACATGAATGTGCTTGGTGCATTGGTTAGCCCAAATGGCATGACTAACCACTCATACAAACCTTCCTTTGTCTTGAAGATTGTCTTTCATTCATGTCCTTCTATGATTAAGATTTGGTGATACACACTCTTCAAGTCAATCTTCATGAAGTACTTGTCTCCACCCAAACAATCCATTATGTCATCCATTCTAGGCAATGGAAATATGTACTTGATCGTGATCTTATTGATGGTTTAGGAATCTTTACACATTCTTCACTCTCCATCTTTCCTTAGTGCTAGTACTGTAGGTACCACACATGGACTTAGGCTCTCCCTTATCAGTCCCTTCCTTAACAACTTGTGAACTTATCTATTCAGCTCTTCATTCTCTGTAGGAGTCATTTTGTGGGCTGCCTTATTTAGCAAACTAGCTCCTGGTATCAAATCCATTTGATGTCTTATCTTCCTCACTGGTGGTAAATCTTCTAGTACATTATCAGAGATAATATCCTAAAATTCTTCCAACAGATCTAAGACTTCCACTGGTACATCTTCATATTTCTCTTGGTTAATCTTACAAATCAATGCAAAGCAATGACGCTCATGCTTCATACCCTCCAAAAATTTCCTACCCTCTACCAAGCAAATTCTAGCAGTACTACATACCTTTTCTTCACCTCCTTCAAGGGTTTCAACTTATGACAAACTCCATCCTTTGTCATAGAATAGGTATTTGTATTTCCATCATGGACAACACACCTATCATATTGCCACGACCTTCCCAATAGCATATCACATGCATCGATTGGTATGATGTCACACAACACCTCATCATGGTGGTCTCCATTCTTGAACTTGACTAAACACTTCTCATTGACCAAAGCTCTATGGTCTTTCTGCAACCATGCAATCTGATACGGATGTAGATGCCTTATCCTCATCAACTTCAACTTGTTAACCATCTCTTCTGAGACAAGATTATCAGTGCTTCCACTGTCAATAATAATATCACAACACTTACCTTCACACTTGCACCTTGTGTGGAATAAACTCTTCCTCTGATCTGGTTCTTTCTCCTCATTCAACAAGGTTCTTTTGACAACTAGGGTTTCTCCCCTTTCAACATCTTTAGAATGCTCAGACTGCACATCTTCATCTACATGTGCATCTCATGCATTACCTTCAGGTTTTCTATTTATCCTTCCCTAATCTTGTGGACACTTCTATGCTCAATGTCCTTCTCCACATTGGAAACAAGTTCATCTGAAATCTCCTCTTCTAGGTCCTTGCCTAGGTTGGCCTCTTCCTCTTCCTCTTTGCTCACCATTATTTTGGTCATGAGGGTAGTAGGTATTATCTCCTCTCTAAGTTGGACTGGTGCCGACTTCACTTTTCTTTGGATCTTCATTTTGGCCTCCATAGGATCCTCCACCATTCCTTCTGCCTTGACCTCTTCCCCTTTGCTTTCTTTCACATCTTTTATTCAACTTCTCTTCCACCTTTAGGGAAAACTAGTACACTTCTTCTATGTTGGTCATTCTTACTAGGCTCAACTCCTCTTAAATATTTGGCCTCAACCAATTAATGTAACAGGATAACTTCACCTTTTTGGCCTCTGTATGGCCTATCCTAATATTAATCTTATAAAACTCTTCTGTATACTCCTTGAAAAACTTGTTAACTTGCTTCAATCCTTGCAACATCTTCAACAACTCCAACTCATAGTCCACAGGAATGAATTGCTTCTTTAGTTTGTCGAGCATCTGATCCCATCTGGTAATCTTTCCTTTTCCTCTTCTATTTCTCTCTAACTGGACCTCCTTCCATGAAATACTGGCATGGCCCTTCAATGTTATTTTTGCAAACTTGACCCATTCTGGATCTTCCATATCTTCATACTTGAGATATTCTTCCCTATCATTGATCCAATCAATAAGATCTTCTGGGTTTAGATTCCTAGAATAGGTAGAGACTTCAACCCTTGGTCTCTTTCCAATCTTTCAAATGGCCCTCACCAGCCTAACTTTTGTAGGATCTTCTGCAACTTCTTATTCTTCCTCAAATAGCTCTTCTTTAGATTCATCTTTTCTTTCTTCTCCTGTTCTGAGCTCAAACCCTATTCGTAGCTCCTTGTGCAATGAATTGATTTGCCTTTGCAGGGCTCTAAAACCCTCTTCCGTCAAATCATTTTTGCCACCGTGGTTTCTTTGTGGAGGCATTTTGATCACTGTAGTAAACCCACAACCTTGGGTCCTGGTACAAACTCCCTCATGGTTGGTGATCTGTCTACACACTCAGGAACACTCGCTCTAATACCACTTGATGAAGGGGGTAAATAAAAAAATACACAATAACAGAAATTGCACACAAAAAATAGGACTGTTCTTTTATTAATTTGGACAACACATTACATTATAGAAGCTCAAATATAATCAGAGGATTAATCCTCCATAGGCGTTAACACATTACAGCTTCCTATCTCCAGACTCTAGAACCATCTGCCTTTTGTATGCCCAAATTAGATAGGGTTTCTATTTTCCCACCTTTTCTTGACTCTACACTTTCCCCCTTATCTCCAATACTACCAAGGGTTCCCAAGCATGGTCATAAATAACCCTTTTTGGCGGCCTCCAGCTAAATTTTAAAATTTGCATGTCCCTCCAAAAATAGGTCAACTTCTGGGAGCCATTTGAAGTGCTAGAAAGCTCGCAGAGTGCACTACATACTAAGAATCCTCTCTACCAATTCTACTGATTTGTAGGGCCGTACGAGGTGTTTTAATTCCTCAAACTTGACTTTGAATATTTTTCAGGGGTTTTTTTAGGAAATGAAAACTTTAATATCTTTCAGCTCACAAATGATCTTTGCCTGATTCCTTTGCCAAAGGTCTTATTTTTCAATTACGAAGCTTCCTATAAATTTTCTCTCCATATGTGTCCAAATGCAAACTTTCCAAAAATAGCAGTTTGCTATTTTTAACAGTTTTGAAAAACTAAAGGGCCTACATCATTATTCAAGTGATTACAGAACCATAAATACCAATTCTGAAAAGAAATGAAAACAACATCAACAATTTTGAATCATCATCTTTTTATTTGGGTGATGCAAGATTGCCCTTACACCTCTAGATGCTCCTGGATCATTCTTTATGATTGTGTTATCATTTAATGATATGGCCAAGTCATATGGACGTAAGCCTTAACCATACTCTATTCTTCACTATGAAAATGATGACAATGTATGTCAGGGTTTCTAACCCAAACAATGTTGTTAGTTGATTGTAAAGGATTATAAAATCTCTCTTAATCGAGAGGCAAGAAGAATTATTTAATCTTTGCCAAAGTTTGGAATGGTTGTCCATGACCCGAATGGTGTGGTATCACATGGATGTGCCACACAATCAACTGAATAGAAGCCACTAATTGCAAAACCTATTGAAGTACAACACCACGAAGAGGGAGGCTGATTAATGGTCTATAAACTTTTAAACCTTTTGCACCTTTTAACTCATAGGATAGAGAATGAGAGAGACTTCAAAGATTTATCACATACATATGCAAAAGAATGATTATAAACATTATGATCAAGACCTCAAAGATAAAACATTAAGGCACACACATAAAGATAAACAACATGAACCATAAAACATGTTTTTTCATGACTTAAAAACCCTCATAGGGATGAAAAACCACTTGGAAAATGCCTCACTGGCTTAATCAAAACCATGCCTCACTGGCTACACAAAATATCTCACTGGCAAGTACAAATGCCTCACTAGTAAAATGTGCCTCATTGGCAATCAGGTGCCTCACTGGCTATCAGGTGCCTCATTAGCAAATCCAATAACATAAGAAGAAGATAACCAATTCACGGGGTTGAACTAATTCTCTACAATATACCAAATGACTTAACCCTCTTCATCACACATAAAATCTTACTATGGATACAATGCATGCTTTCTACAAACAAAAACCTTCTCTTCAATACATCATCATGCTTAGTTAAGTATGTAGGAAGATAAAAAAAACATTTGCACAATCACCTCAACTAATAACTCTTTCTGGATGAACACTTTATCTCTGTCAAATGCAGTTTCTTTCAATAACATAAAGTCTTATCACTCCTATATTAACTGTTTAACCAAATCATCAAAAACAACTCTTGTTCCCTCTGCAAGTCATACCTTGAATCTGATCAAACAAACATTTATACTTGTCTGCATGCTCCAACCATCTGATTTTGACATCTTTTTACTGCCTTCATGACTTTCTATTAGACCTCCAATGCTTCATTTTTCATTCAAACATGCACATTAAAAAAACTCGTTCCAAAACAATGACACTTCTATTCTCTCAATTTCATATGCTTGAGAACCCTCTCCTCTATGATTAAGATCATTGCATACTTATTCATACTTCAAGTTTTTGACCATTCAAAATTTTTACATTCATTAAAACATTTGTATTCTTCATATCAGTGTGTAGGTATTGCTCTTTTGAATCTAAATCACCAATCCAATCTTACAAAAACATCTCTGAGTGCCTTATATATATTTCCCTAGCCATCTGAGTTGGTATATGAACTGTTACAGGGCAGTTAGCAAAACTTCTTTGGAAGATGTTTGTTGAAGTTTGAAAGATGTTTGAATGTCCACCATTCGATCCTCTGCTCGTGCCCTTATATGTTTTAATTATAACCTTTGATTAAAGCCTTCCTACTCATTTTATAAGATGTCACCGGGATAGCTAGTCTTACTAGGTTGAGGGGCCGGTATCCCCACGATATTAACACCCTTAAATCTTTACTTAAGTTGACTTTAACCTGCAATATCAAGTCACTACATAAAAAGATAAAAAGAACAACGGGCAAGGCTTTATGCCTTATGCTTTATGCTTTAGGGTTTTTTAGGTCCTTAAAGATAAATATAAACAAACCCTAACCAAGAGTTGGATTCCATAAGAAACTAATTTGACCATGGTGGAAAACACTACTAGAACTCAATTTATGACACAAATGATACACTATATAGAAGAATGTGTTAAAGTTATAAGAGTAACCCCTAGATGAATGTAAATGGTATTTTGATCAATGATATCTAACCCTCCAACTATGAATTCAAGTCCTTCAAGACTTCTTGAGTCCATATCAATACAATGATGACCTGAGACTTAAGATCTTCTACTAGGTAAAGTATGCAAGACTGACTCAAGTTAGTCATCAACCATTCAATAACATTTGTTCCAAACACTACTAATACAAACCTTGGTATATGTATGAAGGAATTTTTGGTGATACCTTTATCTCTTCTTCAACGAATATGAAGATAAAGATAAAAACTGACATCACAATTATGAAGAAGATTGATCATGAAACAAGTGTATCATAAAATGGATTCACAAGATCAACTCCACTAAAAACATAAACTATTATGAAGTCTGAAGCACATCAACACTGTATGGTCTATAGGAAACAAGATCAATTCCACCAAAGCTTACAATTGATCTCCTCAAGATACATGATGATCAACACCATGAAGCAAATCATCCTGCCATAAACTCCCCTATCATTGAAGCACATCATCCTACTACACCAAACCATATGAAATCTTTTGATCTCATGCATGACACATAGAAACATATATGAATGACAAACATTATGGAGCACAACCTGAGGTCTCTCTAAGAAGCACACCTTGAAGCATCTTGACCCTTTTGACATCAATGACAAACATGTTCTACAATCTCTCCCTTTGTCATTGATGGAAAAACCAAACTAAACTTATGTGCTCTCTCCCCCTTTTGACATCACATGACAAAGGCTACTAACTCCCCCTATTTGATATACAAAAGAAATCTTGTCCCCCCCTTGGATGTTGAATTCCTATGCAATGCAGTGGTCCTTGTTCCAAGGCATCTATTTCATTGATCATTCATATGTTCACAATCACAGTAAATTTCCACAGTCCTCTATACCTTAGTAGATTTTTTACTACCTTGCAAAGAAACTGTTGCCCTCTCAATTGTTGTCCTTGATGTCAAATACACAAACTCTTGGTATAATGATTTATGTGGAGTTGTTCTTACAAATCCTTAACCATCATTGGTTTGGTAAGATGATACAATGTTGAGGTAACAGTCAGTTGATTCATGATGATTTTGATGAATTTCATCTAGTTGGCTCATAGTGACCTTGATGACTTGCATTTCATGGTTCTTGGTATAGCAATTGGCATATGCTCCTGACAATTGTATTGATACACATATGATGTCATGTTACATTTTCATACTTTGATGATGACAGGATAGTTGGTAGGACAGTTAATATGGTATGATATTTGTTGATATTTGTGTGATATGCACTTTAGTTATATTGAGTATGGTATGCTTATCAGTTAAATAATACTCTTATTCTCAGTTGGTAGTGGTTTCATATCACAAGACAATCTTTGGTTACCTTAGTACAAGTTCAGTGGTTTTATGGTTGGCATTACAATAGGACTTCTACTAGTGATAGTTTCTCCTCATTTCAATTTGTGACATGAGTAATGCAATGATAAGCCAAGGCCCTAAAGTCTTAACATCTGAGTCACTTATGAGATATCATATTTTTTTATCAAAGGTTATTTTTATTGTACAAATAAAAGACATAAGAATGTCTTAAGGTTTTAGATTTGCCATTATACAAGGAGATATTTGTATGATGAAAGGTGGTCTTCATGTCACATTATTATTTCTTATGATTTCACCAAGTATCATTAACATGTATTATTTTGAGCACATTCAAAACAAACATTTATCAAAGTTTATTGTATTGGGGCCTTAATGAGTTTTACCTGCTGGGCAGGTCTCAGCATTTAACAACAGGTAAAAAGAGTTTAAGTTTTATTATCTTTCACCAGGCCACTTAGGGCACACCGAGATCACAAGTTACCATGTTATCATCGGCCAAAATGCCTAGAAAATGAATCATTTTGCAAAGAGAAACTTAGAGTATGACCTCTCTCCGAGATAGGGTTTGACATTTCAATGGTTATCATGAAAAATCATGGAAGATACAAAAAACTTATGGAATCCTCGTGGACTTGAAGGAGAATCATAGTGATTTGATAAAGATGGAGCTTGAGGAGGTTTGGCAGTTAAGATTCACTTGCAAGTAACTTTCATGACTACTGTTTCAGGTGATATTATTCTTTGTCTTTCATTCTTTCTTAAAGTCTTTAAGTTGCATGAAATAAAATAAAGTGCAGAGACAACACTCAGGTTTGGTTGTGAAGTTTACTTAAAGTTTTCTGAATAAAATTTTAGTTCTTTCTATGAGAAGTTTGAAGATGTCACTGTCGGAATACTTCTTAATGGGCATTCTTTGTTTTGAAAGGATTCTCTTTGTTGAAGGTTTTCCTTAACCCAAAAAAGTACATACTTCTTTTATGGACCTGGTTGTGGTCGCTACTAGTAATAATGTAGTTATAACTAAACATAGTAGTTTGCAAATGTTTGATACTCCTATAATTAGGGTTTGAAGGAAACAAGGTTTCTTGCATGAGACAGTTCTTGGTATGGTGACATAGTTGTCAAAGTACTCTTTAGGTCATTAAAGAGTTTGAATGTAATATAAGATTTGACATTTGTTGATTAACTTTAAAAGTTTTTTAAACTGTTGTGGTTAAGGTTTTTGTAACCATAGTTTGGAAAGGCATTATGAAAGGTCTTTATATTCTCAAAGTGGGTTAGTTTGACCACTTTTTCTTGACATTTATTTATTCTATTCAAATCTACTTCAAATGGTTCATCTACTCATACAAGTTGTTTATTGAAAGAAACAAAAGGACAGTAATAAAGTATAAAAGGGCATAAGATGAAAAGCATTTGTAATGATGTTGATGATATGTGTTTATTGCACCATCATTAAGGTTATGTTAGAGTGTTGTATTGTTTCTTGAATCTCAAATAATGAGATATTCAAGACTTGGATTATAGAGAAATAGAGTAACCCTCTGTATTGATTCAAATTATGTATTTTATTCATGAGATTGTATAAAAGCTAGTGAGGCATTTGTATTTTCTAGTGAAGCACATTTTAATTAAGCCAGTGAGGTATTTTCTAGAGTTGTTTTTCATCCCTAGAGGGTTTTCCACTCATCAAATCTCTATGTTATGGTCACTTGTTCTGTTCATGAGTTTATGTTCATTGTTTCATGATTTAATTGTTGCATATTATTGTTTACATGATACTCATCTTGAGTCAGTACAAATGCATAATATATTTGATAATTATCTTAGTCCAATGAAGTAATAAAACTGTCTCTTTTATTTTTCATGATTAATTGAGCTGATGATTCATCATAGTTCACCAATAGTTGTCTTGTTCTTTTATGTTTAAAAGTTGATCAGATAATCTATTACAGTTCATAAATGTCTTGTTTTCATCATACAAAGGTTGAAGTTCATAATTGGTAAAAGTTCATTAATTGTTGTAAAAAACAAGTCTATTTTATAGGACACTGATTCACCCCCCTCTAAGTGTCTTTCATACTCTAACAAGTAGTATCAGAGCGTAGGTTCCCTATAGAAGTCTAACTAGCTTGGGTAGGTCCTGATAGTGTAGTAATATGGGATAGTGTAGAAGAAATAGAGGAAAGAAGAATAATGATCAAAAAGTTGTACAACAAGCCTCAGTCCAGTCAAGTAATGATCTGTTGCATATGTCACCCTTGAAAATTGACACAAAATGTGATAAAAGGAATAGTCCTGCAGTTGAAAATCTTGATAAAAAGGAAGAAATCATTGTGAATGAAGGAGAACAAGAATTAAATGAAAGAAAATATGTTTTTGATGTTGAGACTAATGATGAAGAAACAAACCTCTTTGTGAATGAAGATGAACAGGAGTTTGATGAAGATGATTGTGAAATTGATGTTGAAGGAGAACTATTGTGTGCCCTAGATACAATCAAGCAACTTAGTAAAGAAAACAAGAGATTAAATGACCAGCTTCAACAAGAGAAAGAATCCAAGGACAAGGTATGTTCAGATTTTGAAAAAAATTCTTTAGAGTTTGAAAATGCAAGAAATCAGATTGCAGAATTAAAGAGTCATGTTGATAATTTTGACAAATTATTTATAAGCCTAAAAACTGAGATTGAAGAGGCCAAGAGAATGATATATTTTACTAAGACTAAAAATGAAGTAAAATCTTTTGAATGCTTAAAACTTGAAGCTGAAATTGTTACTTTGAGAAAAGATATTGAAAGTCTCAAGGTTCTGTCAAAGAGAAGTTGTGAGCTTGAAGAAAGTACCACCAAGTTATATGAGATGCTGGGAAAGCAAAAAACAATATAGAGACACTACTAGACTTGGTTATAAAAAGGGCTAGTCTTCTAAAGTTAGAGAAACTCCAAGAAAGAAGATAGATTTGGACTATCATGCTGCTGCTCTTGAAGGCAAAAAGAAGATTGAAGCTGAAGTAAAAACCAAAGATGAGTTTGTAAAAGTGTAAAATCAAAGAAGAAATTTTAGAAGAACTACTCGTGCAAGACAAGCTCATATGTATACGTATAGTTATTCATTTAATGGTTATTGTTATACCTGTAATCATTTTGGACACAAAACAGTTGATTGTAGAAGAAATCAATCTAATGTTGATCCAATGTATTATAAGTGCAATAATATTGGTCACATACAAAGAAACTATAAAATGTGTAGAAGATATGATCCTACATGGAATTAGTCAAAAAGGTATTATTATTCATTTGATTATGATTATAATATAGTTTGTTATTTGTGCAACTCTGTTGGTCACAAAGCACATAGTTGCAGAAAAGCATCACTCGGTTTGAAAAGATGGAAAAAGAAAGAGGCTGAAAAAGTTTGGAGGAAGAAAGAACCTGTAAAAGTTTGGAGCCAGAAACAAGGTCAAGAGAAGATAAATCCTAAACTTGTGCATTTTGCACAAGTCACATCATCAGTTGTATAACATGTGGCATGAAGTTAGGGGGAGCTGTCCATGTCCTATCAATTATCCCCAAGAAGTTTGAGGAGATTATTTGGTCTTGTTTTGTTTATTATGTTTTTGGATTCATGCCTGATAATTTTTACTAAGATGCTATTCAAATCAGTTTTGTGAAATGAAGTTCATAACAATGTTGATATCTATGTTGCTCTTCAGTATATGTCAGTGATGCAAGTGATCAGTGGTTCTTGATGTGTTGGCTCTTGAACATTGTTGATTCTCTTTCTTCAGTATTTTTTTCTTATTGCTATTATGAAGGTTCACTGGAACAATACAATGAGATATCATTGGTCTTGGATGTTAAATATCAAGGATCAGAATTTCTCACTGCATGGTTGATTATGATTTATGCTCTCAAACTGTATTATGCATATGCTTTCATGCTTTGGGAGTTTGATTTAAGATGCAACATGCTTTACATGATGAGATCTTAGGATAGACTCATCTTCATGGGTTGATGTACTTTGCTTTCTACTATTGTGTGCCTAAATAGTTTGATATCTGATACTCAGGATCTTGAGAAGTTTTGAACCAGTGTATTGCAAGGATCAATGTTCACTTCGGTATTTAATGATTGTTTACAGTGTAAGATATCTTTTGCATGATATCAAAAGATATGTCTTCTTGATCACATTACCCTTTATCTTAGTTCTAAAAGAGACCTTCAAACCTATTGAACAATACAGTTAACATGATTCAAGACTATATTTGTCTTCATGCCTATGTTATCATGGCATGTGTTTTTCTGTCATTATCTTTTCGATTCATTAGACAGTATTATCTTCATGACAGTGATCCATGAAATCTTACTCTTTTTCAAGTTGACCTTGACAAAGATAGTAGAGTTTAAGGAAATTTAGTGTGTATGGACAGTAGGTGAAGATGTATTATGCAGTGATACCTTGTAGTTGTATTGCAAAGATATTGCAAGGCAAGATAATATAACCAAGACAGGAAACTCTGTTTAGTGAGATTGTGGCAAATTGTCAATACAGTTTAGTCAAGATGTCATCAGTAATGGTTGTAGTCTTAAAATACTATCAGATTCTTTCTTTTCTATCTGTGATCTCAATGATAGGTTATCTCATGAATCTCTTGTCAAAATGTCTTATTTGCAATGACAGCCAATTTGATACAATTCACAATGTTAGAGTAGTACTCTTTATGAGGTCATCAAGGGAAGTAAAACATAGGTACATTGTTGATACAGTAGTGGTAATGTACATGTGCATGATGTATTTATTCTTGTGACAAAATTCAAGGCTAAAGACTCTACGGGTAAAGTTTTTTTATAGTGTTTTTTTGCCTTGAGATAATCTTGTTGGAGGGTGTGTGGTAACTATGCTATCTAGTGGTGATAGTGTATTATACATGACAATGCGTAGTTTCTAAGGAGACTTTGTGTTCAATGTAAAACTTGCTACATCAAACATTTATACAGTAAAGCATCTATGACGTATTGTTTTTGTTTATACATGTAAAATAATGTTGCTCATTAGTGCAAAACTATTCAAAGTAGTTAGGACAGTATATGATGTCAAACAAACAGTCACTTTAACACCCTATTTGCATTCTTACATATACAGTGATGTTCATTGTGTCAAATTTTCTTTTGGTTCAAATAGATAGTGAATTGTGTGCATATTTGTAAGTGATAGTACAACTACATAATAACTGTAGTGGAGATGCTATATACAGGAGCCTTAAAGTTTGTAGTTTGCATGATAGTGGTAGAGATGACATTATGATGAAAACTAATAGTGAGCTTACTACTCTAAGGGATATTCTGACATGATGACAGTGAAATCTGATAGAGGTCTTGTAATACAAGACAAAAGTAGCTGTCATATCTACTTTATATCTGTTGACCTGACAGTAATGTCTGCTGAATGTTGTACAAATGATCTTGGTATTCCTTCAACTGTGGTGTGATAAGTGATCATCATCATTCATTTTTCTCATGTTACTGTAGCATGGCTATATTTTGATGTTTGGCATTTATTTGTTTGATACATTGATACTTTGGTAAAGTGGTATATTCAGCTGATATTTTGGTGCTTGATACTTGATTATTGATCTAACATTTTGATGATGGTAACAACGTCATTCTACTCAGAAGACTCTTGGCATATTTAATTGTTGTCATTGTTTTGATACATGCTCCTTTAAATGCTCATTTATGATACTGACAATGCAGTTGTATTTTAGGCCATTCTGTATGTTTCTGCTTTATGGGACAGTCATGGTATGCTTAATATTTTCTGATTATACTTACATTTATATCATATGTTGGTCTCCGGTCTCTGATATCTCCTTGAGGCATTGGCATACTTTCTTTCTCCCTTTGTCTTTAATGCCAAAAAGGGGGGGAGAGTTTTGTTTTGCCATCAAGGACAAAGGGGGAGTTTGTTTCCCTCTTAGTTGTTGTCCTTGATGTCAAATACACAAACTCTTGGTATAAACAAACTCTTTGTATAATTATTTCTGTGGAGTTGTTCTTACAAAGCCTTGACCATCATTGGTTTGGTAAGATGATACAATGTTACATAACAGTTAGTTGGCTCATGATGATCTTGATGAATTTCATTTAGTTGGCTTATGGTGACCTTGATGACTTGGATTTCATGGTTCTTGGTATAGCATTTGGCATATGCTCTTGACAATTGTATTGATACACATATGATGTCATGTTACATTTTCATACTTTGATGATGACAAGACAGTTGGCAGGACAATTAATATGGTATGATACTTGTTGATAATTGTGTGATATGCATTTTAGTTATATTGAGTATGGTATGCTTATTAGTTAAATGATATGCCTATTCTCAGTTGGTAGTGGTTTCATATCACTGGACAATCTTTCGTTGCCTTGGTACAGGTTCAGTGGTTTTATGGTTGGCATTACAGTAGGACTTCTACCAGTCACAGTTTCTCATCATTTCAATTTGTGACATGAGTAATGCAATGATAAGCCAAGGGCCTAAAGTCTTTATCATTTGGGTCACTTATGAGATATCATATTTTTTATCAAAGGTTATTTTTCTTGTACAAATAAAAGACATAAGAATGTCTTAAGGTTTTTCATTTGCCATTATACAAGGAAATGTTTGTATGATGAAAGTTGGTCTTCATGTGACATTATTATTTCTTATGACTTCACCAAGTATCATTAACATGTATTATTTTGAGCACATTGAAAACAAACATTTATCAAAGTTTAATGTATCGGGGCCTTAATGAGTTTTACCTGCTGGGCAGGTCTCAGCATTTAACAACAGGTAAAAAGAGTTTAATTTTTATTATCTTTCACCGAGCCACTTAGGGCACATCGAGATCACAAGTTGTCATGTTACCATTGGCCAAAATGCCTAGAGAATGAATCATTTTGCAAAGAGAAACTTAGGCTATGAGCTCTCTCCGATCTAGGGTTTGACATTTCAATGGTTATAATGAAAAATCATGGAAGATACAGAAAACTTATGGAATCCTCGTGGACTTGAAGGAGAATCATAGTGCTTTGACAAAGCTGGATCTTGAGGAGGTTTGGCAGTTAAGATTCATGTGCAAGTAACTTTGTTGACTGTTGTTTTAGGTGATATTATTCTCTGCCTTCCATTCTTTCTCAAAGTCTTTAAGTTGTATGAAATAAAATAAAGTGCAAAGACAACACTCGGGTTTGGTTGTGAAGTTTACTTAAAGTTTTCTGCATAAAAGTTTAGTTCTTTCTATGAGAAGATTGAAGATGTCACTGTTGGAATACTTCTTAATGGGAATTCTTTGTTTTGAAAGCATTCTCTTTGTTGAAGTTTTTCCTTAACCTGAAAAAGCACATCTTTTATGGACTTGGTTGTGGTCGCTACCAGTAATAAGGTAGTTATAACTAAACAGAGAAGTTTGCAAATGTTTGATACTCCCATAGTTAGGGTTTGAAGGAAACAAGGTTTCTTCAATGAGATAGTTCTTGGTATGGTGGCACAATTGTCAAAGTATTCTTTAGGTCATTAAAGAGTTTGAATGTAATATAAGATTTGACATTTGTTGATTAAATTTAAACATTTTTTAAACTATTGTGGTTAATGTTTTTGTAACCACAATTTGGAAAGGCATTATTAAACGTCTTTATATTCTCAAAGTGGGTCAGTTTGACTACTTTTTCTTGACAGTTATTGATTCGGTTTGAATCTACTTCAAACGGTTCATCTACTCATAAAAGTTGTTTATTGAAAGAAACAAAAGGGTAGTAATAAAGTATAAAAGGGCATCAGATGAAAAACATTTGTAATGAGGTTCATGATATGTGTTTATTGCACCATCATTGAGGTTATGTTAGAGTGTTGTATTGTTTCTTGAATCTCAAATAATGAGATATTCAAGACTTCAATTATAGAGAAATAGAGTAACCCTCTGTATTGATTCAAATTATGTATTGTATTCATGAGATTGTATAAAAGTCAGTGAGGCACAAATAGCAAGTGAGGCACAAACAGCCAGTGAGGCACGAATAGCCAGTGAGGCATTTGTATTCACTAGTGAAGCACATTTTAATTAAGCCAGTGAGGTATTTTCTGAAGTGGTTTTTCATCCCTAGAGGGTTTTCCACTTGTCAAATCTATATGTTATGATCACTTGTTCTGTTCATGAGTTTATGTTCATTGTTTGATGATTTAATTGTTGCAAATTATTGTTGACATGATGCTCATCTTGAGTCAGTACAAATGCATAATATATTTGATATTTATCTCAGTCCAATGAAGTAATAAAACTATCTCTTCTGTTTGTCATGATAAATTGTCCTGATGATTCATCATATTTCACCAATAGTTGTCTTGTTCTTTCATGTTTACAAGTTGATCTGCTAATTTATTATAGTTTATAAATGTCTTGTTTTCCTCATACAAAGGTTGAAGTTCATAATTGGTAAAAGTTCATTAATTGTTGTCAAAAACAAAGTCTTATTTATAAGACATTGATTCACCCCCCCTCTTAGTGTCTTTTGTACTCCAACAAAAACAACATACCCTATACTTGTATATATTGTTATAGATTGTTCTACCAAGATTGTCTATAAAAGGGACATTGTTAAAACATATAAATTTGACATGCACAATTGCTATGGACCGTGCCATTATAAGAAAATCATTCAAGAACAGTTGCTCAAAACTCTACATCTATGAGAGTCTGTCACAAGTTGCTACATCATCTCTAATCCATCATACCCCATCACTAAGGTTAGTTGTTCCCACTCAAAATCATTGTTATGAAGTCTGTAAATCATTATTTTTTCATGACAAGTCTTTGTTCATTATGACAATAATGCTCTATACTTTTTGATAATATGGTCAACTCCTCAACACTTTAGACTTGATAAGTAGCAACCATCTTCACTATAGAGAGGTCATACTATAATATGTCTTGCTGCACTGAGATGTTTTCCTTCTTTCCATATAGTCAAGTAGACAATTTATCAAACCACCTTTCCTTGAGGCATCTTGTCATGTATCTTGTCTAATTTCCATCATACTCTATTACATTATAGCAAGATTGATGGCTCCTTTGAATAGTATCATTACTCAACAAAGGTAAACTAATGCCTTGCACTTTAGTTCATGTGTCATTGTTTATCCTTGAACACTAGATTACTTCTATACTTATATCCAAAAGACATACAAACTATCTCCTTCTTTTTCATTTGCATACATGTTGGTGTGTTTGGAACAAGCACCATGTTGACATGATGTTCCATGACCTTGTTCTTGTCAGAGAAAACTAAGTGCCACCTTAACCAAATCAAACTTGTTATAGACCTCCAAAATGAATTTTTCAACACCTCAAGATGATCTCATTGAGATGAGATGCAATTGCTTAGGAAAGAGGTACTAACTGCTAAAGATATGCTCTGTTCTATGGATGACTGATACAACACAACATGAAAAAAAATGAGAGGCACTGTTTAAGAAGACATGATTGATGTTACTTGAATGGCACAGTACTGTGTCTACCACATTTATCTACTTTATTACATTGTAAAAATGTCTATCAAAGCACTTGAAATTACTACTTTTAATAACAAAACTCTGCACTTTGATGGATGTCATACTCAATTGTAATAATGTATATGCCAAGGAACAGTCTTGAAATGATATAACTGAAAACACATGATAGACTAAGACACTCTTTGCCACAAATATGATGACTTGGAAGAAATATTGCATTGTCTTGCACATAACGTGCACCATCATAAGTTTTACTATCACAAGAGATTTTATGTCATCAATATGAATGATAAGAACTCTAAGAAAACTATCCTCTACAGTCTTATCTCCCCCTCTATCATTCGCTCCAATAGTAGTAGCAACTATACTCCATCTTGAACTAAGAAGATTCATAGTCAACACCTTAACTATCATGAAACTATCATAAATTTCATTTCACAGTCTAACTAGGAAAACACTACAGCACAAAAGAGAAACCATGGATAAACAAGAGCACTATCAAAAAAAATCTGCCCTGTATCAATCAATTGCATTGTTTTGTCATGAAGATACACGATTCATTCTCACTCCTTATCACTTTGAAACTTGTAGCAAAGATGTAACTCCACACACATCAAGAATATCTTCAAGAACAACATGAAAACATGAAAAATCAAGAATATCCACTGCTCCAACTGTCACAACACCAAGAAAGATTACTTAACTGTCACACTATAAACAAAGCATCATTCATTGAGAAAATATCAAAGATAACACTGCTCCAAAACTCACTGTCACAAAGAACCAATGCATAGCATATTATGCATAACATTGCAACTAGTAAGACAAATGAGGACTGAGCTTCAAATTATTTATTATTACTATCATTTATCCTGAGTTTGCCAACTACCTATTTCAAGAACATTCCAAAAACTCTATGGATGCACAGATTGCATGACTGCTACCAAGAACTGCCCCTACAACTTTGTGAATTGAATGAACTTTAGGATAACTGTGAAATCCATTGTGACATAATTGTTTTGCCTTTCTTAAATTGTTATGCTCAATGTCCAAGATAAGCCAAACTGCATTATAAACAACCACTCATGATGACAATACCTTTTAATGATGACAAGAAACTGATATAGTGATCCTGATTCATGTCAAACACATACTATATTTTATATGGAATCCAAGATAGATAACACAAAACCTCTGTCTTCTTCATGGGGATGAAAGATATGACCTTACACATTTCCCCCTGATTTCATGGTGGTATTTAGGCAACAAAAGATGTCACTTGTGCAGAGTGCACAAGATCAAGATTAGATTTTCCTAGAATTTGTTTTCTTTTCCAACCAGTATAGGTTTTTCCTTTCCTTTGTTCAATGTATTCTCTTGCTTTTGTTTGATCATATAGCTCGTAGATGGTTTCATCAAATTTTTCCTACACCTTTGTACTTTGTGTCCAAACTCATTACACCTATAGCATTTTATCTTATGACCAACAGGGGAAACAAAATTATATTCTCTTGACAACCAAGAAGAACTTCTATGATCATATCTTACAATCATCCAACAATTCCTTTTTATATGACCAACTTTATTACAGTTATAACAAATATTTTTATAGTCTTGATTTGTCAAACTATAAGAACTCTTATCCTTATTCCATCCAAGATCATTTCTTGAGTGAGTTCTACAATATCTAGCTCTATGACCATAAACATGACAGGAATAGCAATAACCATGAAACTAAGAGTAGTTGTACCTTATTGAATAGTATTGCCTAATAGATGGAGGTCTTGAGGTCCTGTTTGTTCTTATACCTTCATTAACACATTTATCTTCTTTTTGATCTGTAGAAGCAGCAACATGATGACCCAAATCTATCTTCTTCCTTGGTGCATTCTTGGCTTTAGAAGTCTACCCTTCTTCATATCCTAGGCCTGTAGTGTCCTTGTGATACTTTTGCTTACTCAATATGTCATTCAAGCAATTAGTACTCTTTTCAAACAATAGATTCTTGTGCAACTTAGAAGATGCTTCTTCCAATTCCTTTCTCAAAGAAACTATGTCTAACTCTAATTTTAGGCATTCATTAGTTTTGACTTCAAGATTAGATTTTATAAAATCAACTATCCTTTTTGCTTCTTCTATTTCTGTCTTTAGGATGATAATTAGCTTATTTGACTCTTCAAGTTCTAAAGAAACATTTACAAAATTTGAACATACCTTGTTCTTGAAATCTTTTTCTTGTTGAAGTTGGTCTTTTAATTTCTAATTTTCTTTACTGAGTTGCTTCATTGTATCTAGAGCACACAAGAGTTCACCTTCTAAATCAACTTCACAATCATCTTTACCAAACTCCTGTCCATCTTCATCCACAAAGAAGTCTCCTTCTTCATCATCAATATCAACAGCAAAATCATCTTTTCTTTTATCAAGTTCTTGTTCTCCTACACTTATAATGAAGTCTTCCTTTTTATCAAAACTCTCAACTACAAGACCATTTTCTTTATCACACTTTATATCATCATTGAGGGATGACTTATGCAACAACTCATTACATGACTTGACTAGGGTTTGTTGTACAACCTTTTGCTTGGCATCCTTCTTTTCTCTATTTCTTCTACACTTTTCCATGGTACTCCACTATCAGGACCTACCCAAGCCTGTTAGACTTCTATAGGGAACCTATGCTCTGATACCACTTGTTGGAGTACATGACCATTGAGAGGGGGGGTGAATCAGTGGTCTATAAACTTTTAAACCTTTTGAACCTTTTAACTCAAGATAGAGAATGAGAGAGACTTCAAAGATTTATCAAATACATATGCACAAGAATGATTATAAACATTATGATAAAGACCTCCAAGGCAAAACATTAGGGCACACACATAAAGATAAACAATAGGAACCATAACACATGTTTTTTCATGAGTGGAAAACCCTCATAGGGATGAAAACCCACTCAGAAAATGCCTCACTAGCTTAATCAAAACCATGCCTCACTAGCTACACAAAATGTCTTAATGCCAAGTAAAAATACCTCATTGGTAACATGTACGTCACTGGCAATCAAGTGCCTCACTGGCTATTAGGTGCCTCATTGGTGTTGGAGTTTTTCCCCAAACTGGATGCTTCCCAGTTATCCCTACAAGGTAGCCATCATTGATCAACAGGATTTTTGGGCCAGGGGCCAAGAGTATAGGAAATAAACCTAATAAATATCTCCTCTCCTTCTTTAGGCTCTGCAGAACCAAGGGGGTATTCCCTATTCAACATCCATAAAATATGCTTGTGAATTTACTGGGATGTTGACACAAAGAAGATAAATCCTCTCTTATGCAGACCAAAATTTTAAAATAAGTACAAAGGAGCTAGCTTTGGGCCTATGCTCAGTTGTGAAATAGAGGATTTTGATCCTAAAACTACTTCTAATGTCATAAAGGTTTGTATTTGAAGTTTGGATTTGTATTTTGCATTTGGATGCAAGACTGGAACCTTGGGTTGTAACTTCAATACAAGACCAGACTGATGCCTATCTCAGGGCTCGGAGTCAATAGACATACACATGTTAATGATTACCATAAACTTGAATCAATAACTAGGTTTCAAGGGGAAATTTTTAGTGTCTGCCTTATAGATACTTCCCAAGACTGAGTATTTAGTCATTCATACTTGATGATATCCCTGTTGCAGCATACCTTTCCCAATGCTTAACCTAAAACATTTAATTTGTTGCTTGAACAAAGGTAAGAGATTAGACATTTAACACAGAAAATCCATATTCCTGAATCCCAAATAACCCTTAGCTATTTAGATTCAGAAGAAAAGATGCCCACAACTTGGAGACAAACAACTGAACACATGCAACAATGCATTTCTCATATAAAAACAACATGAAACCAGCAAAACCATGCATAAAACATTCCACATATGATCCATAAACTCACAAGACATAAAATAGAGCCACCAGTAAAACTGTATCTCGTTACTCCACCAAAATTTGCCAAATCTTCAACAACCAAAAATTAAGTAACATAGTCCACTTATACAACAAGAATGTGTACTCAGCATTAATCACAAGGTCATTTCAAAATTTTGCCAGATACAGCGCACCATCAAAATGGCGCCCAAAACATTGAATGCAGCTGAGAGATAAAGAGAGAAGGAGCAGGTGAAGTTGGGAGATGTGCAGTCGCCTAAAGATTTTCCTCTTTGAAGAAAGTAGCTGGCCTATCATTCATCAACGCATGCCTCTGCCATTCTGTCATAATGGCTGACCTACCTATTTTGAAATGTAGAGGTTCACTGTTTTGAAATTTCTTCCACTTGGAATGCAGTCGCGAATACATAGAAATTCCTCTTGACATGAAAAATTGAATGATGGCCATCGATTTCCTCTTTCCTACTCAGATCTACGGCTTCTATTAGATCAGACAATTCTAGTCACCCATGCTGAAAAGTCATCAACCAATGAAACTATGCCACGCAGTTGTCTTTTCCTTTGCTAACTTTTCATATTTGTGAGATCTAATTATCCCACATTCATCCTGTAGTTTGATGAAGGGGGTAAATCACAAAACACACAACAAAAGAAACTAAACACAGAAAATAGAACTTTCTTTTATTGATCTGGGCAACTCATTACATTACAGAAGTTCAATAACAATTAGAGAATGAATCCTCTACTAGCTGCAACACATTATAGCTTTCCCCACCTCAAGACTCTAGAATTATCTGCCTTCTATAACCCCAAATCAGCTAGGGTTTCTATTTTCCCACCAATTCTTGACTCTACACTCCCCCCCTTAACTCTACTCCCCCAGGGTTCCCAACAATGGTTATTAATAGCCTTTTTGGCGGCCAACAACCTAATTTTAAAATTTGCATCTCCCTCCAAAAATAGGTCAACTTCCGAGAGCCATAACTTTTGATCTGGGAGTCTGATTGACGAACTGTTTTATGCGTCAGAAAGCTCGTGGAGTGCTCTACGCGCTAAGAACTAGCTCTACCAATTCTAGCCATTTTCAGGCCTGTATGGGGCCATTTAGTGCCTCAAACCTGAATTTGAATAATTTTCAGGCTTTTTTTGAGAAACAGAAACTTTAATATCTTTCAGCTCACAAATGATCTTTGCGTGATTCCTTCGCCAAAGGTCTTATATTTCTATTATGTAACTTCCTGTAAATTTTAACTTCAATCCATGCCCAAATGTAAACTTTCTAAAAATAATAGGTTACTATTTTTAGCAGTTTGGAAAAACTAAAAGTTCTACATCAATATTCAGCCAATTATGGAACCAAAACCACAAATTTTGAAAATAAATGGAAAGAACAACAACAATTTTGAAACACATCTTTTTTTTGGGTTTTGCAAGATTGCCCTTACACCACTGGATGCTCTTGCATAAGACACCCAGGGTAATTTGAGAAGTGACCCTGTCACGTCTCAGGTGTTTGTGTGAGGAAAACCCAAACGGTCAACCTCTACCTTAGACAACCAAGAAGAATCTTCAACAGGTCTTCCTTTCCATTTCATTAGATATTCTTCATATTGCCCTGTTCTGAGTACTTCTTCCCACATGGCTATCCAAGATCTCTTATATCTCCTCTTTTGAAGTAGATGCCAGAATACTCCACTGTTCTTCGGATGTTCCATCCTCTGTTCCACCTTCATGATATTCTATTAAATCAGCAATGTTGAACATAGGGGAAATAATAATCCCACTTGGCAACTCTACCTCATATGCATTTCTTCAATCATGCTTCTTTAGGATTCTGCACGGTCCAATTTTTTTCATTTTAAACTTATTGTATGTTCCAATTGGGAACCTTTCTTTTCTCAAGTGAACCATGACTTCACCTCCTACCTGGAACTCCTTATACCTCCTATTCTGATCTACCTTAGCCTTGTACTAAATATTCATCTTATTAATGTGCTTTCTCACCTCTTTATGTAAATTCTTCATGTGTTCTGCAAAGTCTTCAGCCTCAGCACTTGTCTTTTCTCCTTTGTCTAGATTCTTTAACTCTGAAGCATTTCTTGGACTATTTCCATATACAATCTGGAATGGTGATTTACCAATACTCCTATTGACATAATTGTTGTAAGCAAATTATGCATGTGGTAAAATCAAATCCCATCCCTTGGGCTTATCTCCTACTAAGCATCATAGTAGGTTACCCAAACTCCTATTCACTACTTCTATATGTCCATCACTCTATGGATGGTGTGCAGAACTAAACTTCAAATCTATCTTCAACTTCTTCCACAATGTCCTCCAAAAATAACCAACAAACTTGGTATCTCGATCTGAAACTATGCTCTTTGTTAGACTGTGTAATCTCACCACCTCTTTGAAAAATAATTCAGCAATATGAACAACATCGTTAGTCTTCCTGCAAGGAATAAAATGTGCCATCTTCAAGAATCTATCCACCACCACAAAAATGGAATCATGTCCTCTTTGTGTCCTTGGTAAACCAAGAACAAAATCCATACTGATATCATCCCATGGCTTCTCTAGTACAGGTAATGGCTAATATAGACCTGTGTTCTAACTTGCTCCTTTTTCCATATGACATACTCTGCAACTCTGCACAAATTTCCTCACATCTTGCTGCAACTGTGGCCAATAATAATTTTCACCAACAATATCAATGGTCTTATCTCGAGCAAAGTGTCTGGCCAATCCTCCACTATGCTTCTCCTTAATTAGGTTCTCTCTCATGGAACTCCTTGGAATGCACAACTGGCTTCCTCTAAAGAACATGTCATCTTGGATTATGAAATCCAACCATTTTGTCCTGTCCAAAGTAATAGGTTCCAAACAAGCTTTCTAGGCCTCTACAAAATCTAGATCCTCAGGATACAAACTTTTGAGCTCATTGAACCCAACAACCTCTATCTTCATTTCTGTCAACAAATTTTGCCTTCGCTCAAGGCATCTGCAACTCTATTAGACTTCCCACTCCTATGCTTCAAAACAAAAGTATAGCTCTGCAAAAACTCAACCCATTTTAAGTGCCTTTGGTTCAACTTCCCTTGACTATTAAGATACTGCAAAGCCTGATGATTAATATATAAAACAAACTCTTTTGGCAACAAATAATGTCTCCATTTCTTCAAAGCCTGAACTATTGCATAAAATTCCTGATCATAAATAGAATACTTTTTCTTGGCATCATTAACCTTCTCACTAAAATAGGCAATGAGCTTACCTTCTTGGCTCAAAATAGCTCCTATACCACTACCACTAGCATCACAATCTACCTGAAATACCTTATTGAAATCTAGAAGTGCCAAAACAGGTTGTTCTACGACTTTCTACTTCAATATATCAAAGCTCTTGTCTGCTCCTTTAGTCCATCTAAACTCTTTTCTATCCCCTCTCATTGTCGCAGTTAGGGGTGCACAAATGCAACTAAAATTCCTAATAAACTTTCTTTAAAAACTTGCCAAACCATGAAAAGATCTTAGCTCCATTGCACTCCTTGGTGTAGGCCATTCAATGATAGCCCTTACTTTTTCTGGGTCCATCTTAAGACCTTCCTCTGAGACAAAAAATCCCAGGTATACCAACTCCTTTGCAAAACTACATTTCTTCAGATTAATCAACAACTTCTCCTCCCTCAGCTTCTCTAGAACTCTTCTGATATGCATCAGATGCTCATCCCAAGTCTTACTAAAAATCAAAATATCATCCAAATAAACAATAACAAAACTTCCCAAAAATACTTTCAGTGCTTTGTTCATGAGCCGCATGAATGTGCTCAGTGCATTGGTTAGCCCAAATGGCATGACTAGCCACTCATACAAACCTTCCTTTGTCTTGAAAGCTGTCTTTCATTCATCTCCTTCTGTAATACGGATCTAGTGATACCCACTCTTCAGGTTAATTTTCGTGAAGTACTTGGCTCCACTCAAACAATCCATGATGTCATCCATTCTTGGCAATGGAAATCTATACTTGATCATTATCTTATTGATGGCTCGAGAGTCTGTACACATCCTCCATTCTCCATCCTTCATTGGTGCTAGTACTGTAGGTATTGCACATGGACTTAGGCTCTCCCTTATCAGTCCCTTCCTCAACAACTCCTGAACTTGTCTGTTCAGCTCTTCATTCTTTGTAGGGGTCATTTTGTGGGCTGCCTTGTTTGGCAAACTAGCTCCTAGTATCAAATCCATTTGATGACTTATCTTCCTTACTGGTGGTAAACCTTCTGGTACATTATCAGAGATAATGTCCTAGAACTCTTCCAACATATCTGAAACTTCTGCTGGTACATCTTCATAGTTCTCTTGACTAATCTTAGGAATCAATGCAAAGCAATGACGCTCATCCTTCATACCCTCCAAAAATTTCCTACCATCTACCAGAAAAATTTTGGTAGTAATACATACCTTTTCTTCCACCTCCTTCAAGCGCTTCAACTTATGACGAACTCCATCCTTTGTTAGGGAATATGTGTTTGCACGGCCATCATGGACAATGCTCCTATCATACTGCCACGACCTCCCCAACAGCATATGACATGCATCCATTGGTATGATATCACACAACACCTCATCATGGTAGTCACCAATCTTGAACTTCACTAAACACTGCTCATTGACCAAAGCTCTATGGTCCTTCTACAACCAAGCAATCTGATATGGATGCAGATTCTTTCTTCTTGTTAACTTCAACTTGTCAATCATCTACTCTGAAACAAGATTATCAGTGTTTCCACTGCTAATAATAATATCACAACACTTACCTTCACATTTGTACCTTGTGTGGAATAAACTCTTCCTCTGATTGGGTTCTTTCTCCTCATTTAGCAAGGTTCTTCTGACAACTAGGGTTTCTCCCCTTTCAACATCTTCAAAATGCTCAGAATGTGCATCTTCATCTACATGTGCAACTCATGCATTGCCTTCAGGTCTTCTATTTTTCCTTCCTTGATGTTGCAGACACTCGTTTGCTTGATGCCCTTCTTCCCCACATTGGAAACAGGTTCCTCTGAAACCTCCTCTTCTGGGTGCTTGCCCAGGTCTACCTCTTCCTCTTCCTCTTTACTTACCATTGTTTTGGTCACGAGGGTGGTAGGCGTTATCCCCTCTCTGATTTTGACTAGTGCCAGCTTCTTCACTTTTCTTTTGATCTTCATTACAGCCTCCATAGGGCCTTCCACCAGTCCTTCCACCTTGACCTCTTCCCCTTTGCTTGCTGTCAAATCTTTTATTCAGCTTCTCTTGCACCTTCAGGGAAAACTGGTATGCATCTTCTATGGTGGTCATTCTGACTAGGCTCAGCTCCTCTTGAATACTCGGCCTCAACCCATTAATGTAACGGGCTACCTTTTCCGTGTTGGGCTCTACATGACCAGTTCTGATAGTAATCTTATAAAATTCTTATGTATACTCTTTAATAGACTTGTTACCTTGCTTCAGTCCTTGTAGCTTCTTCAGCAACTCCATCTCATAGTCCATAGGAATGAACTGCTTCTTTAGTTTCTCCACCATCTGATCCCATCTGGTGATCTTTCCTTTTCCTCTTCTGTTCCTCTAGAACTAGACCTCCTTCCACCAAATATTGGCATGGCCCTTCAATTTTGTTTTTGCAAACTTGACCCGATCTAGGTCTTCTACATCTTCATACTTGAAGTATTCCTCCATGTCATTGATCCAATCAATAAGCTATTCTGGATTCAAATCTCTAGAATATGTAGAAACTTTGATCCTGGGCCTCTTCCCAATCTTTGAAATGGCCCTCAACAACCTAACTTCTATAGGATCTCCTGTAGCTTCTTGTTCTTCCTCGGATAGCTCTTCTTTAGCTTCATCCTCGCTTTCTTCTCTTGCTCTCGGATCAAACCCTCTTCGCAGCTCCTCTTGGAATGCATCGATCTACCTTTGCAGGGCTCTAAAACCCTCTTCCATCAAAGCATCCTCTGAACATGATTTCTTTGTGGAGGCATCTTGGTCTCCATAGCAACCCACAACCTCAGGTCCTAGTGCAAACTGCCTCACGATCGGTGATCTATCTACACACTCAAGAACCCTTGCTCTAATACCACTTGATGAAGGGGGATAAATCACAAAACACACAACAACAAAAACTGAACACATAAAATAGAACTTTCTTTTATTGATCTGGGCAACTCATTACATTACAAAAGTTTAATTACAATCAGAGGATGAATCCTCTACTGGCTACAACACATTATAGCTTTCCCCACCTCAAGACTCTGGAATCATCTACCTTCTGTAACCCCAAATCAACTAGGGTTTCTATTTTCCCACCAATTCTTGACTCTACACTCCCCCCCTTAACTCTACTCCCCCCAGGGTTCCCAAAAATGGTTATTAATAGCCTTTTTGGTAGCCAACAACCTAATTTCAAAATTTACATCTCCCTCCAAAAATAGGTCAACTTCTGGGAGCCATAACTTTTGATCCGGGAGTCTGATTGACGAACTGTTTTATGTGTCAGAAATCTTGCGAAGCTCTCTATGTGCTAAGAACTAGCTCTGCCATTTCCAGCCATTTTCAGGCCCATACTGGGCCATTTAGTGCCTCAAACCTAAATTTGAATAATTTTTAGGCATTTTTTTCAGGAAATAGAAACTTTAATATCTTTCAACTTGCAAATGATCTTCGCGTGATTCCTTTGCCAAAGGTCTTATATTTTTGTTATGTAACTTCCTATAAATTTTGACTTCAATCCATGCCCAAATGCAAACTTTCTAAAAATAGCAGGTTACTATTTTCAGCAGTTTGGAAAAACTGAAAGTTCTACATCATTATTCAGGTGATTATGGAACTAGAACCACAAATTTTGAAATGAAATGGAAAGAACAACAATAATTTTGAAAAACTTCTTTTTTTTGGGTGATGCAAGATTTCCCTTACACCACTGGATGCTCCTACATCATAGTTACCCCTTGATCACTTTATATACTAGACCACTGGTATACCTAACGTCGCACACTTTGCCTTGACGCGACCAGTGATCCACCCACTAGCGGTCTATTGTTTCATCTCCTGCCGATACCAAACCTCCATCGATGTGACCCCAAACTGTCGGAGCAACCTTTGCAAAGCACGCCGATGTCACATATCTTGTTGATCGGCAGAATGACCCAAGACATTGGAAGGAGACTTCCATAGCACACCAATACATACTATCACGCTGATGACTCAGCTTCGTATATCTCATCAGCCTGTCAGAGGGACTTTGGACCTAGCTGTCGATGTGCATTTTTTCACCAATGACACTTCGAATCTTCATCGGCACGTCAGAGAAACCCTGGTAGAGCCACCAACTGGTGAAGTCTCACCGACAACCATCCTATATGCCTCATCAGCCCGTCAGAGAGAGCTTTAGCTTAGCTGCCGATAGGTAAGGTCTCACCGAAGACCATTGTATGTCTACTTGTATTTCCATCGGTGATCGGTGGGACATTGGACCTGGCTGCCGATAGGATGACACTTCTTTGTAAACCTCATCGGCCTATCGGCAGGACCATGGAATGAGACGCCGATGTAGGTTGTCTTGGCAATGATCCCCCTTAGGATGTTCGTTTGAACCTTAATCGGCCTGTCGGCAAGAACATGAAATAGGCCACCGGTGTGTATTGTCTCACCGATGAAAGGAACAAACCACTATGAACAACATGATCACTGAGACAAAGGTCTACTCTTGCCAATGGACTTTAAAAATTTTAAATGAAATGGCCTATAGATTTTCAACTTGAGACCCTGACTCCATGTGGGCACCACCAACTGGAAAATCCAATAACATAAGAAGAAGAAAACCAATTCAGGGGGTTGCCCTGGTTCTCTACAATACACCAAATGACTTAACCCGCTTCATCACACATAAAATCTTACTATGGATACATTGCATGCTTTCTTCATCAAAAGATAGACCTTCTCCACAAACAAAAACCTTCTCTTCAACACATCATCATGCTTAGTTAAGTATGTAGGAAGATAAAAAACATATGCAAAATCACTTCAACTAATAACCCTTTCTGGATGAACACTTTATCTCTGTCAAATACAGTTTCTTTCAATAACATAAAGTCTTATCACTCTTATGTTAATTGTTTAACTAAATCATCATAAACAACTCCTGTTCCCTCTGCAAGTCATGCCTTGGATCTGATCAAACAAACATTTATACTTGTCTACATGTTGCAACCATCTCATTTTGACATCTTTTTACTGCCTTCATGACTTTCTATCAGACCTCCAATGCTTCATTTTTCATTCAAACATGCACATTAAAAAAAACTCATTACAAAACAATGACACTTCTATTCTCTCAATTTCATATGCTTAAGAACCCTCTCCTCTGTGATTAAGATCAATGCATACTTATTCATACTTCAAGTTTTTGACAATTCAAAACACTAACATTCATTAAAACATTTGTATGAATTCTTCATATCGGTGTGTAGCTATTGTTGTTCTAAATCTCAATCACCAATCCAATCTTACAAAAACATCTCTTAGTGCCTTATATATATTTCCCTGGCCATCTAAGTCAGTATATGAACTGTTACAAGGAAGTTAGCAAAACTTCCTTGAAACCAACTGTCAATTTAAATAAAAGAAGATGTTTGTTGAAGTTTGAAAGACGTTCGAATGTCCACCGTTCAATCCTCGTCTCGTGCCCTTGTATGTTTTAATTATAACCTTTGATCAAAGCCTTCCTGCTCATTTTATATGATGTCACTAGGATAGTTGGTCTTACTAGATTGAGGGGCTGGTATCCCCACAATCTTAACACCCTTAAGTCTTTACTTAAGTTGATTTTAACCTGCAATATCAAGTCACTACATAAAAAGACAAATAGCATGACGGGCAAGGCTTTATACCTTATGCTTTATGCTTTAGGGTTTTCTAGGTCCTGAATGATAAATATAAACAAACCCTAACCAGGAGTTGGATGCCATAAGAAACTAATTTGACCATGGAGGAAAACACTACTAACATGAGAACTTAATTTATGACACAGACGATACACTATATAGAAGAATGTGTTGAAGTTATAAGAGTAGCCCCTAGATGAATGTAAATCGTATTTTGATCAATGATATCTAACCCTCCAACTATGAATTCAATTCCTCCAAGACTTCTTGAGTCCATATCAATACAATGATGACCTGAGACTTAAGATCTTCTGCTAGATAAAGTATGCAAGACTAACTCAAGTTAGTCATCAACCATTCAACAACTTTTGTTCCAAACACTACTAATGCAAACCTTGGTATATGTATGAAGACATTTTTTGCTATACCTTTATCTCTTGTTCAACCAATATGAAGATAAAGATAAAAACTAACATCACAATTATGAAGAAGATTGATCATGAAACGAGTGTATCATAAAATAGATTCACAAGATCAAATCCACCAAAAACATAAACTCTTCTGAAGTCTGAAGCACATCAACACTGTATGGTTTATAGGAAACAAGATCAATTCCACCAAAGCTTACAGCTAATCTCCTCAAGACACATGATGATCAACACCGTGAAGCAAATCATCCTGCCATAAACTCCCCTGTGATTGAAGCACATGTCATCCTGCTACACCAAACCATATAAAATCTCCTAATCTCATGCATGACACATAGCAACATATATGAATGGTAAACACTATGGATCACAACCTAAAGTCTCACTAAGAAGCACACCTTGAAGCATCCTAACCCTTTTGACATCAATGACAAACATATTCTACAAAACCCTCATATAGTTTACATACCAGTGAGGCTGTATACTTAATTGAAATATTTAACTTCTTGAGTAGTGTAGCTCAAGGTAGATATAATGATCTTTATTGCATGCATGTTTCTAAACCCACTAGTCAAGTTGAAGTTAATGAAACCCTCGGTTAGTAAGGCTGAATGATATAGTAATTTTATGATTTTTACTTTACGAGAACTCTAGTGAGCCTTGATGAAGGTAGGGAGTTTATGAATCATGTTAATATACATATTATTTGTTTATACTAATTTTTGAGTAATCTAAACAAGGTTACTATTAGGAAGGGATTATATTAGAATCCATGTCCCAGATAAGTTCCTTAGAGAACTTTCAAAATTGTCACAACTTCATCTTGTATGATTCAAGAAAAAAATTATTTATGAGTGTAACGCTCACAATATGGAATAGGTGACAGGGAGTCACAATTTCCTGAATTACGATTGAAACCTGAAACCTTGTATTGAACTCCAAGAATCGGAGTTAGTAACCTAGTCAGATGGACTAAGATTCATTTGGTATTATTATTGCCTATGCATATGTGATTATTGTCCTGGCCTCAGGAATACCACTCAGTCAAACTAGCTATAGGAAATGATGAATAGACAAGTGGTGTCTACAAACTCTACATGATAAGATAGATTCTAAGTTGAGTTAGAGTGTGTGAACAATTGATTACGTTCATTGTGAAATATCTATGTATATTAAATCTTTGGCCAAGGTAATGCATTTGTCTCTACATGCATTAGTCGGTTCACTGTGCTCTAGATGGCATAATGCTTCCAGTAGTGTCATACATAGTTAGAGTGGATATATAGTTTTGACCGTGAAGTATTATGAAGGAAACTTTACTAGAGACTTAGATGGAAAACCCAATTGGTTCCTTGTATCTATTCACTTCGTGAAGGGTAGGGCCACTTCCATGTAGAAAGTTGTGTGGGAGACTGTCGGTCTATCGTTGGAGGACAAGCTCTTGGGTGATGCTCTCAGGTGATGCTCTCCTTCCCAAGCAGATGACATACCGAGGCTTAGGATGATAGTTATCAAGACCCCAGATGCAACATAATTCTCTTTATATGACTTGTTAGTCAAACATTATGTGTAAACTTATCATTATTGCTATGAGAAAAACATTGTAATTATATACTGAAAGGATTCACTAATATGTTATCTTTGGAAAATGTTGTAAATTTTAGTTTTGAAACTATCTAGAAAAAATATGCATTTTGATTATTGATTATGATATTGATTATTGCTAAACATAAAAGTGATTATGTTGATCATGACCATATACTTAATGAAAAATTAAGTTGTTTATTTCGGGTAGTATGGGTGGACATGTTACATATCGTTTCAGAGCTACCAGGTTCAATACATGGACCTATGAGCTCACTACATGAAATTCTTCCTCTGACATTAACAATTACTAATGTTTGGAAGTTGTTATGCTAGAATGGTAAGAATAAGAATGACACCCAGGAAGAAGGTAACGGGAAATGAACATTACCTTAAGTCTATGAGGAAGTGGCCTCAAGAATGGAAAGCCTTGGTCAAACCAGTTGCTTGAGAGGTGCATGGTTGATTGATGATAAAATTTTTGTTGATGCTATTAAACACATCAAGTAGGAGAAGGATAAAGCAGTTAGGGCTACTATTCCTATCTCTGGAAATGAATTAGTGAAACCTTTTGCACCTAAGGGACCAATCTTGGAAAGTGATCTTAAGTATCATGTTGTTACTCAGGAGGTTATGGATGAGTACATGCGAGTGCAACCACCTCCTAAGTTTGATTTAATGAACCTCAAGGATGATGATAAACCTAAGAAGATGTCTCAATCTGAAAGTGACTTGCAGTTGCAATATGTAAAAGAAAATTTTAACAAATGATGGATTATATGTAATCCATGGAAACTATAATGCAATTATGAATTTTGGCAAATCTTTCCTTTCTTGTTAAGATTTCATAAATGAGAATGGATTTACATTTTTTAATGGATTCAATAGTATGAAAAACTAATTGAATGATTGATCTACAAACTTTAGGAGAAGTAGATTGCAGCATGGTTCAGACAGGAACCAATATGGGAGATAGCCAAGAAGAAGGGCAACCTTTAGGCCACTCTAATTCAAAACTTGACCATATCCTTGTTATGCTCCATGAGACAAGAACAAGAATTGGATCTCTTGAGCAGGAGGTCAAAGGTCAGTATGGATCCAGGAAGAAAACCTACCATGAGGGTGATGATGAGGAACGTCATGAGGTCACCACCGAAAGTGGACGTAGAGAGAATAACTCCAAAGCAAGACATGATGAGGATAAAATAAGCCACTTACTTCTAGAATTATCCAGAGATATGAAAAATGTTACACCTCCCAAGTTTGATGGGACTGTAAGTGGAGATGCCATGGAGGCATGGCTTACAAAAATGGAGAAATACTTTGAAATAAGAAACTATTCTGAAATCACCAAAGTAGTATGGGGAGCATACCAATTGGTAGGTGAAGTATCCACCTAATAGATAGACAAGAAAATGGAGTTAAACCTGAACTCCATGAGTCTAACCTGGGAAAGGTTTGTGGAATTTTTTAGGCAAAGATGGTTGCCTCAGTTGTATTTTGACCAAAAAATTATAGATTTCCAAAATTTGAGACAGGGTGACTCAACTCTAAATGAGTACTAGGAAAAGTTCACTCACCTCCTCAAATATGTTCCGTAATACCAGCAAGATGAGAGATTTCACATCCGAAAATTCATCATGGGATTGAATACTCATATTGGGGGTGAAGTTGATGTGCGTGGTCCTACTACAATGGACCAAGTTTATGAGAAATCTATTAAATAGGAACAAAAATTGAAATCTATGTTTGCATAGAGGGAAATGAACTACAGAAAGTTTAATTGGTCCCAATCCTCCCAACCATATAAGAAAAAAGGGAAAAAAGTAAGATTTTACTAAGAAAAGTGATAAAGGGAATCCAAGGGGGAAAAGAAAGGTAATAATAACTCCAAGAAAAATGGAGATAATTCTAGGAAGTCTTATGAAAAGTCAGGACCTGTGGGAGGATGTTATTCATGTGGTAGTGATCATTATGCCAACCAATGTCCTAATAAGTCATGGGGAACTTAGCCATGAGCAAATCCCTTACCCGCTCAGCAAGCAGCTTTTCAGTAACGTATACATGCAACTTTGGATAATAGGCAAGATGAATATCAAATCACTTCTATTGAAAACAAATGTATTTTATCTAGTTTTCAAATTTTAGTTTTGATAGATACTGGTGCAACATAATATTTTATTTCTCCTAAATCTAGAAAAGCTGGATACATGGTAAATACTTGGTCAGTTCAATATGCAAATCAGACCAGAGCTCAAGTAGACCAATGCTTGTTTGAGGCTAAGGTTGAACTTCTGAGTTTCTCCACTAAAGTGAACCTTTATGTAGCCCCATTAGGTGAAAGGAAGCTAGGTGTGTGGAAAACACTTCCTACAATAATCTAATGAGGAGAGGGCTATGCAAATTCAACTTTATCCTAACATTATAGCAATATTAAACCATTAACATGAGATATTACAGCAAAACACAAGAACTAGAAAGAAGACAGAAGAGAGAGAGACAAGATATATGTGGGGAAAACCCTTACGGGTGAAAAACCCACACTCCAAAACATAGCTCAAATGTATTACAGTAAACAATAATAGATTACAATACAGTTTCAGAGCCAATGCTCTTTCAGGAGTCTTCGAATGTCGAATATGGAGATATTCTGGTAGCATAATAGTACTTGTACCAAAATTATCTATCTCCCATCCAAGCACCTATTTATATAGAGTTTACAAGGAAAATATGAAACCTTCTAGAGATGGGCATCCATCTTGGACTCATGCCCCAAAACCCACGCCTAGGGACACTTGTCCAACATCCCATCACGAAGTGGGTGCCTGGTCCCAAGATAGGTTACGACAGATGCTCTTACGCACCTTACAGTTGTCATAGAATCTGTCATACACTGACTTAAAATATCATATTCCTCTTACATGTCATAACCTCCCTTGACCACCCAAAGATGCCTTTCACTCGTGCAGAGATACTCACCGACAGTTGTCATTAATTAAAAATCATTTGAGGTTTCGGGGGCATTGCCCCTGAGCCCCCATGAGGGCGCTGTCCCTCGACCCCGCCCTGTACCACAACAAGGAGCACGCCAGGGGCGCTACCCCTAGACCCCGCAAGGGGCTACGCCCCTTCACCCTATCTTGGGGATGCTGCCCCCAAATGTCATGCCCACATTTCATATGCGTTCACCACACGCATGTTATGTCTACACATGACATGTAGTCATGAAACGAACTACCAAAATTTTTTCCTAACTACTCGGAAAGCCTCCCTCGCACGCGTAAGCATGCTCGGTGCATCTGTTTAAGTTGTCTAAGTGTTGGACGCTACAGAATAATCCTCTTACAAATGCATGTTGATTTTGATCACTATGTTTGAGTCAGATTTATGTTGCTTCATCTAGGGTTCCTTTGGTAGATGGTTGGCCTTAAATTGGTTTCCTTATTTTGTTTCAATTTGGCTCGCATTTCCCTTTATTCGTTTTCCATCGTTTAGTTATTAATTGTCTATTCATTCCAAAAATATAGAGTTGTTTTTTTTTTGTTATAGCCCACCATAATAATCTATCATTGTGATCACGGTATCTTTTTTTGGTTCGTTTTGTATAAACATAAATTGTCAAAATACATAATCTTGTTAATTCTTTTCATATACATTTAAATATATCTATATATTTAAATGATTTCTCTTCCTTTTAATAAATAAGCGTATTCGGTTAATTATATATTCCCGTTTTAAAAATATATTATTTTTTTTATATATTTATAAATACTTAATCATCACCAATTAAATATACTTCCTTATTTAGTGGATGTCTTCATTATAATCCAACAACACAAATATAAGTATATATATACATATATATATATACATATATATATATATACATATATACATATATATACATATATACATATATATATATGCACTCACATATATATATATGTATATATATATATATATATATTTTTACATTCATTTATTTTTATTTAAAACTCATTTTAAAACATCAAATGGAAAGTCCACTTACATATTTTAATACCTTTTTTTTATAAATTTCCCACTCAATACCTAGGGTTAAATAACCCTAAATTGTTTGCTATGTGTATGTTTTGGAATGCAAGCATGGTGGACAAATGGCGGCAATGCCATTGGCCAAACGCAGTGGAGAAAGGCAGAACGAAGGGCAGCCATGGCGGAAGGGGGAATTGCAGGGTGGCCGCGGCGGAGGTGGAGGAAGTGTTTATGCCGCGGTGGGCAGCGAGGAAGGGGCACTGTCGGAGGCAGAGATGGAATGGAAGCTGCGGGCGGGGGCGGCTCTGTGGTTAACCGTGGGTGAAGTATGTGGGTAGGTCATGGGCTACAGTAGTAATGGGGATGTGGGGAGGGGTGGAGCCCCACCCACACCCCACTGCATGGGGTGTGGGTGGGGCTCCGCCCCTCCCCACACCCTCTTGTGTAAAAAAAACTTCGGTGGGGTTTAACCCCACCTCACCACTTCAAAAGTTTGACTGTGCTTTCTTTGAAAACAGAGAACTCTTCTTCATTCAATTTGCAAATTTCAAAATTTTTAATTATTAATAATCAATGATATATATATATATATATATATCATTTTCACGATTCTATTTCATTTTAAAACTATTTATATATATATATATAATTTCCACAATTTCTTTTGATTTAAATATATATATATATATCAGTTTCTCAATTTCACTTATTAATAACAAAATATAAATACATATATAACAAATTTTCACAACTAACTACAATAAATTGATATAGATATAAATATATATATATATATATATATATATATATATATATATATATATATATATATTTATATAGTGATAATTCATAGCAAAATTCTTTTCATACTATCTTCAAACTTGAAATTTTAATAAACAATAAATCAATGAACAAAAGAAAGTCATTCAACCAATTAAATCTGTGGGTGCTATTTGTAAATTATCAAGTAATTTTTCCATTTCAACTACTTTTAAAATTCAAAAGTAAATACATGAGACTAAGGAATCTTTTATTTCATCAACATACAAGGGTCCAGTAAAATCTGATTTAGGTTATTTTCCATTGCAATTTGACTCAAATTTTAATTTTGTTTTCAAGCCCAAATGCATCATTCATAAAAACAGTAAAAATTAACTTCCTCATTAAATAATACAAGGGTTACATTTAATCAAACAATCTCATAGTATACAATTTACAACTTGGTAACAAAGAACAAACTACTAACAAGATCCTGCCACTACACACATTCTAAGGGAGTACTTTTCTTTCTTCTCCCAGTTTACACAAATGATGAATTGTAAGAATCTATTACAATCACAACAATGACATCATATGGAAGGAGTAACTCTCCATTCCCAAGATACAACTTTTACAACAATTTCAAAAGGGCAAACTCCTCCTCTAAAAACTCTTACAGAATGGTACTAAAGTGACCAAGCTCGCTTTGCAATATAGGATAATAGACATTTTCTTTAACAAGGCCAATCTATCTTTAATCCTCTTAATCATGCTTCTACAGTAACCTGCAAGACAACAAGAAAGACAACAAGAACCATCTAGCTCTCCTCCCTACCTTTGACCCACAAGAGGGTCACCCCCGAGCTAGGGAGACCATCCTCATATCCATGGGATATAACAGACTAAATACATCACAACATTGAACATCAACAACAAAGCATTTAACACACACACACACCCATGGTATACTCACATTACAATGAACCAGCTTAGGTGAGTTCAGGAGGGTAGGGGAGTAGACAATCTCTACCTCTAGGTGTCACCCTTTCACATTTTATCACAAGGCCTCAAGCCAATAGTATAATCTTCCACAAGGCCTCAAGCCTTCCAATGAATCAAGTAACCAAGGATATCCAAACAGGCTCTCAAAGCCAATAAGCCCTCAAGGCCAAAAAAACAGTACCAACTTGCCCTCAAGGCATATCATGTATCAAGAACCAGGATGACACCCGAGGAGGGTCACACCTCCCCTTCCCTAAACATGATGAGCATTGCCTTCCAATTGGAAGGAGCTCTCTCTACACCCCAAACAAAACCCCAAAACTAACAGAAAAGCTCATAGAAGACATTTGCAAGACTCTTTCAACAATCAAGATACAAACATGCATATCATACATAAGATCACACAAGAGAATAGATTTGTTCACCAACCTTCCAAAGCCCAATTATGGAAGTAATCTGATGAAGAGTTCCTTTCACAACTTCTCCCCAAAATCTCCTTCCTCCTACAATGAACTGACCCCCTTGCTCTCCTCATCCTCCCTCTTTTAAAACTAATTTCTTCTATTTTACTAATTTTCCCAAATGGCATTAAACAACTCAACCACAATTCCTCCATTATTCTAGTGGAACTTAAACAATTAACCCCCACTCAAAAGATTCCCCATTAAAGCCCACATGTTGAAATAAAATACAATTAAGTAAACTAAAATATAAGAGGGTGGGTGACACAACACCCTCACTAAGGGGAACCCCAAAAAAAGAGAGGCACATGGAGACAAGCACTCCATTATTAGGGAATCATGGAGTTGCTCCATGACTTGGAAGTGGGCCTGAGTGTGAATTCCACTCATCCCATTGTCCCCCATGCTTCCAATTTCGTCACTTTACTTCACCCTGAAGTTGAAGTGACCATATGGAAGTTAACCCAGGGTTATCCTAGTCAAAAAGGTCCCTAGACCCATAGGGTATAACCTAGGGTTGTTTTAAACCTAGTTAGGACTCCCAGAGTCAAGTAAAAACACAAGAAGAGGGTCAAAAAGAAAGAAAGTTTAAATATCACAATAAAATTAATTTAGAAGAAATAACTATTTCCCTTAACCTCATACCTCATTACAACAATTCACAAAACACGAGGTTGATCTTAGTTCCTCATGGAACTAGATCGGCTCACAAGGGAAACAACATAGGTATGGGATGATCTCCTGTATATGTGGTTTCGTTAGTAATACCTGCACACTCAAACTTGAAGTCAATAACTCAGAGATATCATAGCCGAAGCAATGTAAATACATGCATAACTAAACATTCTACCATATAACATCCTGAAATCATATTAAAGCTCCATTTCTATTATTAACCAATCAACATCTTCTTAAAAACATCTAATTATCATTGTACAATCATTTCATAAAATCAATTAGGATAAACAAGCAAGATTCCAGGATCAATAGTCTCTCAACATAAAAATAATAACAATAGTACTGCAAATAGTCTCATGAACAGTAATGTAAAAAGTAGGCCTCACACCAAACCCCCGTTAATTATTTAAGGGGGAAATTGCGACTGCCAAAATCACTAAAATTTACCCTGCTGCATATACACAAGGTGCTGACTATGCTAACTCAACATGGGATAAATAAATACAACATTAGGAATTTGCAAAGGTTGAGACACCTTAATTCCCAACATTAGGCTCATATGATGTCATCCTTGGGATAAATTGGTTATGGAAACATAGGGCTAAAGTGGATTATTTTTCTAAAATAATAGTGTCTAGATGACCTTGGGAATAAAGTCTTTCTACAAGGTAACCCTAGAGAGGTCAAACTAAGACAAATATCTTCCCTACAAATGAAAAAAGATCAGAGAAAAGGATGTCATCTCTTTGTTGTTAAAATGGAAGAAATAAATAGTCATAAGGAAACTAATTTCCAAGATGATTTGATGTTTCATGAATCTCATAAGCTTCAAGGAGTTGAGAAGAGAGAATCCATAGATTGGGAGAGATCAGATATGGATAGATACCCTTTTCTTAGAGATTTTGAGGATGTATTTCTGGATGAGCTACTGGGATTACCCCCTAAAAGGGTTTTGATTTCTCTATAGATATAATTATAGGTTTGGAAACTATATCTAAGGTTCCATATAGAATGACCACAACCAAGTTAATGGAGCTAAAGGCTCAGTTGGAAAAATTGCTTGATAAAGGATTGATAATGTTGCAAGTATGAGCAGTAAGTGTAATGGGTAAAATGGGGTAATAAAATAAATTATAAAAACCCAAAAACATCAATGGAATGTGCAAGTAAAAAGGATTCAAATAAGAAATTGATACTCACAACCTTTTTACCTAGCGATTTCCATTGTTCGCCTATTCCTGTTTGATCTTCAATGATGAATGTGGCCCTCAGGAAGCTTGCTTCCTTGCTTCAATTCCTCAAGATGGCAAAGGAGAAATGGCTAGGATACTTGTAGTGTTGACGGTGAGCTTCAACACAACATGAAATGGATAATAGATGGTGTGATAGTGGGGGTGCCAATGGCACACTATGGATTCTGCGGCATAGGCTTACTCGAAAGCTGGATCTTTGAAATGAAAGGATGGAGGGGTATTTATAGGGTTGTGTGAGAGAAGATCAATGGAGTAGAAGAAATAAGAAGATCAATGGTAGAGGATAGTTGAGAGAACGTGCATGAATAGAAGGACACGTGTCATTCAAAAAGATGCTTTGTTGAGTTAATTACTTTCTTGATGAGGATGAGTTTTTATTTCTTAAATTAGAACATATTTTTCTAATTTAAGAGTTTTATTGATAGCTTTAAATCAGTTAACTCAGCTTTTGCTTTTGCATGAAAAGAATAATTTATTTTTAGAAGATATTGAAGATTTTTTAGAAGATAAGAAAGCATAATAAAATAAATAAATTTATTTAATTACTTGCACATGATTTGGAAGAATATATAAAATATTTAATTATATTTTATTTTTGGAGATTTTAATTTAAATAAATTTGCATTTTATTTAAATTTTGCAAGCATGAAAGATTTAATTAAATAATTAAAATTATTTAATTATTTAGAAGAATAAAGTTACTATTGATGAAATTAATTAAATAAATGTAATTTATTCAATTAATGGGAGAAAATGAATCAAATAAATTGATTTATTTATTTATTGATAAAGGAATATAAAGATGAAATAAATATTTAAAATATTTATTTAGGTAGAGTCATGTCATTTTTAGGGTATACATTTTTCCCCTCTTTGATTTAATGTGTTTTATCACGTTGTTTCAAAGAATAAGAATTTTTTACAATGATACATGCCCCAGTTTGCCCCTGGTACAAGTTTAATGACAGGATGCCCCCTCGAGAGATTGGACGAGAAGATGACAGAAAGCATGAGATGGACAATCTCATGAAGAAGAAGGTGAAAAGTACGTTAGGATGGAGAAAAATAGGGTATGGTTTGGAGGAACAGATATGGGAAGTAGTTACAGTTGTCACACAGTCAGCTATGGTTCGCTTGCTATATATAGGAGCTGGGTCCACAAGTTCTATTCATATGCACACTTGTCCTTAGTTGATTGGTTTTTGAGAGCTTAGGAGAGTAGAAGAGCTAGAGCAGTCGACAGAGATATGGATATTCTGCATGAGGAGCACCATTTTGAGTGAGTTTGACGGTTTGATTGGCCACCTGAGGCAGGAGCACCGATATGTAGTTCGACAAAACTCGCTAAAAGTCATTTATTAGGTCAATAAATGCTTAGGAAAAAAGCCATGACAGATGCGCTGAACCGTAGTTCGGCACATATGTGTCCCAAAATGGTGCATATGCTACGAAGTTGCGCATCAAAGTGATCTTATGGCGCATATGATATATGTGCTCATATAGACTAGGAATTGGCACATCCATTGTGGAACTGCGCATGTGACACAATAAGCGGCGCATGTGCCAGAACAATGCATACATGTCAAGGATTGGTGTATCCATGGTGAAGGGGTGCATATAATATGAATCGACACATTTGCCACCTGGTTCGGTGCATTTGCATTAGGATAATCAGTTGACTTAATGAAATTAACCCAATTGGTACCTTGATCGATGCATCAATTGATAAGCGATCTCCAAGATTACTGAGAATCTAGTCAAGAGATGATATGCTATTTTGTTTAATTTTATATGTTAAGTCAATGATAGGATAATTTGATTGTTTTGAGTAGGTTTGCTTGGATATGGATTTTCTTGACACTATGCTTTGGCTGGTTGCAAGAGGATATCCATGATACCTTGATGTCATGAGAGTAGTTCCCTTTACCACTGTTGTAGCGGTACATGTTGACAGAGTTGGACCGCGAGGCTCTTGGTGCTATGGGTCTTCATTACATTTGCTTCATGCCTGAGGTTCGCGTGAACCATGATTTGTTGACTACAGTGGTGGAACAATTCCATAGTGAGGATGGTACATATCATCTACCGATCGGGGAGATGACGATCACTCTAGAGGACGTGTACAGGATTCTGTACCTCCCTATTCAAGGAGAGTTGGTTGAGTACGATCCACAACATGACGCTGGATTGGCTGAGTACAGATGGGTGTTTGATGACCCAGAGCTGGTGGAGCAGGTGATTTTGTGGCAGGACATTAATGACTGCTATGACTACTTCCCAGGGATAGTGGTGGGACTGATCGGTGGCGTAGTATGCCCCGATAGGAGGTCGCATAGGTTCTCGATTGGCTGGGGGAGGGTGCTAGAGAGTATGATTACGAATGGGACTCGGAATGCATGGGGTGTGTGCATGCTAGAACACTTATACAGGGATATGCATGAGGTTGTGTATCACAGAGGGGCTAGCTTGTGAGCAGGTGTGTCTCTTTTGCAGTTTTGGTTATGGGAACACATAGCTATCACATGACCAATATGTCTTTTTCACAGGTAGAGAGGTGAGCCCTATAGCTATGGATATGCAGGTGTGATTTCCTAACATAAGCTAGGAAAGCTTGAGTATTGGAGACATGCGCTAGATAATGTGGATTTAGTTATCTGGCACCCATACCTAGACTACAAGGTATGGGAGGATGAGGCTGATGAGTTACCTTACTATTTCTAGACTCGGTGGCTTATCAGTAGGATGAGGTACATATTGGAGTGGTAGATTGTTAGTAGAGTACAAAGACAGTTTGGTAGAGTGTAGGGCAGGCCACAAAGGCAAGTACGATTCGCGAGGACCCATGCAGAGAGATTTAGGTGGGGTCCTGTGGCATCGTATGAGAAGGCCTTGGTAGACTTTCATCAGATCCCCTATGCAACTTGGCCTATGAGGAGGGACATAGTGGATGCGGGCATGATGCCAAATTATGAGGAGTGGTTCACTGCTCATCCATTTCCTAGATATTCAGGACCTGGAGAGTTGGCTCCTCGTATAGATGAGGAGGATTCAGATGATGAGGGTGGAGCTGGTAAGAGGAGGAGGAGATGGAGGAGGGGGAGAGGAGGTCAGGGAAATGATGGTGGAGATGGAGGAGGAGGTAGACCGAGACAGAGGAGGAGGTCTGGGGAGGGACCTTTGGGTCAGACAGAGGTTGCGCAGCCACAGGCTGTAGGACAGGTGTAGGTGCCAATACAACAGGTGGCATCGCAGAGACATATGTCACCACCATAGCAGGCACAGGGACAGGGACAGGGACAACAGGCTCTGCAGCTTAACTTACAGCAGCAAGCCATGGTTGCGTTATAGGGTCAAGTTAGGCAGTTGAGGGCCCACCTGAGAGCAGCAGACTCTCATAGAGATTCAGACACTAGACGGATAGCAGAGATCTTCAGAGAGTGAGATGCAGCCTTGCAAGTGTGCGGACGATCAGAACGGAGAGAGATGCAGAAGTGGCAGCCCTAGGTACAGATAGTACTTTGAGCTTTTTGGTTGGAAAGGTGCAGTAGGCACAGACACAGCTGGCCCAGGTACAGGGTGAGCTTACCAGAGCGTAGGCTCAGACTCAGTACTACAGAGGACTGTATCACGGAGCAGTGTCAGTGGACTAGCGTGCGCCTAGTTACAGGAGTCAGTCTATGGTATCACAGAGGGTAGGTGGATCCTGATCTGTAGCATCAGTGAGAGGCCCCCAGTAGTCAGGGGGTGATAGAGGAGAGGGAAGTGCAGGGAGCAGTGCTCCACGTCAGTAGGGTTAGCCAGATTTTGACACTTGTACCAAGTTTTGGCTTGATGTACACATTTTTTATTGCTGAGATAGCCTACTATGTATTATTTTTCCCCGAGACATGTATCACTATCTTTTTGTACTTGTATACATTTCACTACATGACTCTGAGAGATGGAAAGATATTTTGTTGTTTTGCACATTTGGACATGTTTTGTGTTTATATGATGATGCAGTTATTGATGTTCTACATGCACTTGTTCTATGTTTATATATTATGGATGCAATCTATCTAATGATTATTTTGTATATGTGATGTATATGAGATGGATTTGGGATGATTTGATATGCAATGCAGATGTGAAATGTTATTGATATGTTTATGCAACTCTGTATGTATTTGTCTATGTTTTTTTATTTTTGATAAGATATATGGATGCAAATGTATGTGGGTGACCTAAAGCACTTATTATGTATGCAAATGATTTAATCATGTAAATGACTATCTCATGTGATATGATATGTTGTCTATGCTATGTTTTTGATATGTCCAAATGTACTCAATGATACAGATAGGCAGAAGAGAAGAAATGAAGAAATACAGGCTTTCATTTGATACACTGCAAGATTTTCCTATTGCATGGTTGATATGGCTTTTTGGATATGGGATGGATGTGGATACTTTTCCATCATTAGAGGGCAAGTACTTTGCTTTCATCATTGGGCACTTGTTGTTTCTTTTCTCTTTTTGAGATGTTGTAAGAAAATACAAGCATCTAGGTATAATTAAACTGAGATGACCTAAGTATTCCTTACATGGATTTTGATATATCAAGTTGATACAAGAATCTAGTCAAACTTGAATCTAGTTGACCTCAGCACTTCTTGTGTTTCAATAGACAAGGATTGCCCTTTTTCATGTTCAGGCCTCCGAAGTCCTTGATGATCTTTTACTGATCATTTCGTTAGACAAAAGTCATCACATTACTAAAGTTTGATCCACAAACAACAAACAAAGAAAAATATTATGCCCCCATCATAGCATCTCTAGCTTTTGGCATCCTTGAGTAGCATAGGAAGACATAATGACAAAAATACAAGACCTTGTAAGTTAACCTATTCTTAAAACATTCTTGCATTAGATGTGTCTTTTTTTTCCATAATTGATATAGAATTAGTTTGAGTATTTCGATATACGTTGTTACTTTGCCTTGGACAAGTTGATGTTTTGTGTCAAGATTTTTGCTTGGAAGCTTGCTTTGCTACGCATACTTGTCTAGTGAAAGGTATCACAATCCTTTATTGGTATCCTCTTAGAAAATGTGGCATTCAAGAATCTAAATCCACAACTAGGTTGAGGAGTTGCCCCCAGTTTAGACAAAGGATTAGCTTATTATGGATGAGACGACAACAAACATGGAGAGATAGACCCTAAGGGACTAACCTAGTGCCTCAGGGTCTCATTGCTAAGTGACCTTACCTACGTGATGACATAGAGGTACCATAGTTTGGGGTGAACCTGATGGACCTAAGACCTAGGCAATGGCATAGATAGAGAGTGGCATGGACAATAGGACAAACGACATCCAAGGAATGGAGAGGAAAGAAACAGAGCAGCGCGAAGCCTCGGGGGCACATTGAGAATGGCCTTGCCTACGTGATAACTCAGAGGTGCCATAGTTCAACAACGGCTCAAAGGACTGGTTCAAGATGAACGATATGATGGACACAAGAGACATGAGGTCACAATAGATGGAGGAAGTGGTTTGTCACAGATAGCGCCTGTTTACCAGGTTTTCACCAGTTGATTTTATTTGCACGAAAAAAGTACACATGACGCCTGTTTGCCAATTTTTCATCATGGTACCTATCCCAGGCGCCTGTTTACTAGGTTTTCACCAGAGGATGATTTTTTTGTTATTTTTTCTATTTTTCTAATTTTTTTTGTTTGTTTTTTATCACCTTTTCATTTTTTTTGAATTTTTAAGGACTCCCTTGCATTGGAGTTTAGGTATAGAACTTGCAAAGATGCATGCTATTGATAGGGTCATCAAACAGTTCACCTTCAGATGTAGCCAATTGATATGCCCCTGACCCATAAGCTGTAATGATGATATAGGGACCCAGGCAGTTGGGTTCAAACTTGCCTTTTTTCTATTGATCTTGCTAATTTCTAAGATTTTCTCTGAGGACTAGATCACCAACTTGGAATAGTCAAGGCTTTACCCTATGGTTGTAGCTTCGGGACATTCATTGTTGATAAGGTTTTAGGTGGTTTAAGGCCTGTTTCCTTCTCTCTTCGAGTAGCTCTAACTCTTGAAGTCTGGACACTCTGTACTCTTCCTCAGATATGAGGCCTTTTAATGAAATTCACAAGGATGGGATCTCGACTTCAATGGGCAAGATGGCTTCAGATCCATAGACTAGGGAGTATGGTGTTGCACCTGCGGGTGTGTGGATGCTTGTGTGATAGGCCTATAGTGCAGGATTTAATTAGACATGCCAATCATAGTTGGCATCATTGATAGTCTTCTTTAGAATTTTTAAGATAGTTTTATTTGATGCCTCTGCCTGGCCATTGCCTTGGGGGTAGTAGGGGGTAGAAAAGTGGTGCTGGTCCCTGACATCTTGATTTTTGAAAGGTCGTCCATTATCTGTGATAATGGACAAAGGGATACCATAGAGACAAATAATATAGTTCAAGATAAAGGAGGCAATCTGCTTGCCTATGATATTGGCTAAGGGCACGGCTTCAATCCACTTTGTGAAGTACTCAGTGGTGGTGATTATGAATTTATGGCCGCTAGATGAGGGAGGGTGAATCTAGCCCACTAAGTTGAGTCCCCACTGATAGAAAGGCCAAGGAGTCGTTAATGGTTGTAGCTCCTGTGTTGGTGCATGTATGAGGTTCCCATGGATTTGGCACTTCTTACACTTCTTTACAAAATGATAGGAATCTTGTTCCATGGTTGGCCAGTAGTATCCCATGCGTATGAGTTTCTTGGCTAGGGTAGGGCCACTAGAGTGGGTCCCGCAGATACCGTCGTGCACTTCGTTCAGGGAAATTTGATATTCCTCACTATCGAGACATCTAAGGAGAGTACCATCGAGACCTTTGCGATATAGGGTATTGGCGACAATGGCATACTAGGATGCCTAATGGATGAAGGTTCATTTTTGGTTACTGTAGAGATCAGGTGGGAGGGTATTCTCTTTAAGATAGGCAAATATTTTTCCATAGAGGGGGGAATCAGTTCCAACAATGTGGCAAATGATATGGGATTTAGGGGTGTCATATGCAGGACGGGACGTTGGCTCTACCAAGAGCTCATAACGTGATTGATTATTTGGAATATCAAGGAGAGACGCAATCGATGCCATGGCATCTGCAGCTTTGTTCTCAATCCTTGGTATCTGTTCAAAATAGATCTTGACAAAGTATTCTTTTAAGTCATCTACCATTCATTTTTAAGGGATTAATTTTTCATCTTTTGTCTGGTAGTCGTCATTTACTTGATTTATGACCAGCTGTGAGTCGCCATACACTTGAAGTTCTTGGATATTCCATTCAACTGCTAGCTTGATGCCAATGACTAGGGCTTCATACTCTGCCACGTTGTTAGTGCAGGGAAAGAGTAATCTGTATGATTTAGGAATGGTGTCACCGCTAGGGGTGATCAACAAGATACCTACCCCTGATCCATGCTGAGTGTATGAGCCATCAAAATACATTTTCTAGGTTGTTGTGGTTATGTGAAAGATAGATTTATCTGGAAATTCAAAGCTCAAAGGGCTATCATCTGTTAGAGGTGCATCTGCCAGTTGATCTATAAGTACTTGGCCTTTTATTGCTTTCATGTCTACATATTCGATGTCAAACTCACTAAGAAGCATGACCCATTTGGACAATCTACCTGTTAGGGCTGCTTTGTTGAGTAAGTACTTGAGTGGATCAATTTTTGTTACTAGTTTGACATAATGTGACAACATGTAATGTCTCCACTTTTGTGAGGTGAAGACCATAGAAAGACATGCTCTTTCAATTGTCATGTATTGCAGTTCATATCCAACAAGTGTTCGACTGATATAGTAGATTGCTTGGTCTTTCCCTTCATAATTTTGTTGTGCAAGAAGAGCTCCCAGAGTTGTTGGTGTGGCCGAGATATACAACAGCAGAGGTCTACCCTGAATCAATGGCATCAATATAGGTGGTTTCATTAGATATTCTTTTAACTACTGAAATGCCTGCTCACATGAATCATTCCATTTGAAAGGGACATTCTTATGTAGGAGGTGGGAAAATGGGTGGCACTTGTCTACCAATTGAGAAATGAACCTTCTGATAGATTGTAGTTTTCCTTGTAGAGACCTGAGCTGAGTGAGGTTCGTAGGAGGTGGCATTTCCATGATGGCTTTCACTTTAGCTGGGTCAACTTTGATTCCATTGGCGGACACTATGTATCCAAGTAGCTTGCATGAGGTAACTCCAAACACGTACTTCTTTGGATTGATGCGCACATTCAATTGTTCCATTCTTTTGAAGATTTTGTCCAATACTACCAGGTGTCCTTCTCTTGTGAGTGATTTTGCCAGAATGTCATCAACATAGTCTTCCATTATAGTGTACATCATGTCATGGAAGATTGTGGTCATAGCTCTCTGATATGTTGCACCGGCATTTTTCAAACTAAATGGCGTGACACACCAACAATAGGTGACCCAAGGGCATGTGAATGCAGTCTTGTATTGGTCTTTAGGTGTAATTTTTATTTGGTTGTATCCAGAAAAACCATCCATTAGTGACAACATGGTGTGCCCTACCATGAGATCTACAATAACATAAATGCTTGGCAGAGGGAAATCATCTTTCAAACAAGCTTTGTTTAGGTCCCTGAATTCATTACATATTCAGACTCTACCATCTGGTTTGGAAACTGGTACTATGTTTGAAATCCACTTAGGACAGTCTATTGGTCTGATGAATCTGACATCTAACAGTTTCTTTAGTTCTTCTTTCACCATGAGGGCCACATGTGGGTGCATCTTTCTGAGTTTATGTTTTACTGGATTAGCTCTTGGAGCTAAGGATAAGTGATACATTATGAGATTCGGATCTAGCCCTGGCATGTCTGCATACATCCAAGCAAAGTTGATTTGTTTTCTCTTGAAGAATTCAGTGAATGCTAGCTTTTCTTGTGCGGGTAAAGACTGTGCCATGTGGATCATTATGGGATTATCACCTGTGCGGACATTGATCGGTTCTACTGGTTCTATCAAGATTGAAGATCTCTCCTGATGTGTAAGATTGGGTAGAGGGTCAAGCCTTCCATCCTTCGGTGCCTCGGAGAGGTTTTCACCATTGGATACATCTTTATTTTTAGTTTTTTCATGATCTAATACTGTCGCAGAGCAGTTTTCACCATTAGATCTTTCTTTCATTTTGACATTTTTGAGACTAAAAAGCTTGGCACTCTCTCCAAAATAGGCCTTGTCATTGAGTTCTATAGCATAGCCAGCTCTGTGGTCCCCTACGGGTATATGATCTCTAAGCTCAAGATAGTCTATGATGGCTTCATCATTCTGAAAGGTATCAAGCTCAGGGGTAGTGTCCTGTAAGTCCCAATCTATGAGTTCAGGGTGCAACAATTGTAAGGGGTCATTGGGTTGGTCTGGTTCGATGGTATTGATGGTTAAGATAGAGGTGTTGTGGAAGTCATTACAATCACGGACAAAGTTTGCAATGGTACTCTCTATTAGCAGATCTGTCAAGGGGGGTATCATTCTTTCCTCATGACTTTCACTATCGTTATTATGTGGTTCAGAATCTAGTGGTCCAGCCCTTGGACCTTGTCACTCATTTGCATGGGTTGGGTCATACTCGTGGACAACATCGATACCTTTTTCATCACAAGATAGCTTCAAGAGACTATCCCACTCATATTCATTGGAATTAGTCTTGCTCCCTAGTTACAATTGTTGAATTTGATCAACCAGATTACTAGCAGACATTTTTGGTTGTTTGCCTTTATTCTTATTTGCGCTGTTGGTTCTTGATGTGCTAGTGTAACCTAGCCCTATAGTATCTTGGGCTATCAAGGTATGAGGTTGGATGGGTTCAGTGATACCATCTTTTCTTGAACTGAGTGGACCATGTCCTTCATACCCTAGTCTTTGTAACATTTGGAATCCTTGACCGTATTGTTTAGTTGGTATAGTGGTGTGATACTCTTGTTGTGTTGATGAACTATATTCATCCTTATATAACCATTGTAGGATATCCTTTTTATCGCTCTCATCTTTGAGGCTTCCCCATTTGATAAAAGGACCTTTGGTAGTTTTATTTGTTTTGGGTTTGCTCAGAGTAGGTCTTCCATATGATCTTGGAGATAGGGGGAATTGTGCCAAACAGAGGGATTGGGAGATTGTGTACTCACCCAAGCCCTTATCTTTGAGTCTAAGGTCAGGTTGGGATGCCTTTGAAGTGGAAGCAAGTGAAGCTGGGTCAACCTGAGATGAAGATGAAGTAGAGGCACAGTTGTTAGGAATCACAACTTCAGGTTTAGATTAAATGGAGTTGCAATACTGAAATGGATTGGGATCACCTTGGATGGTGATCTCTTGGCCTTCATAGGGGAATTTTATACACTAGTGGTATATTGATGACATTGCTTTCAGAGCATGTATCCATGGTCTCCCAAGAAGAATGTTATATGCTAGCTCCATATTGAGGACTTGGCAGGACACATCTTTTACTATAGGTCCCACTCTAATTGGTAAAGTAATAGTTCCTTTGGAAGTTCTCTCCTCCTCATCATAGGCTTTGATAGTGATTTTCTTTTTTGGATCTATAGCTTTCTTCGCAAACCCCAATGCAAGGATTAGCTTCAAGGTGCAAATATTCAAACCAACTCCTCCATCAATTAGAACCCTTTTTATCTTGTGTTTGTGAATGAAGGCTTTGATATGAAGAGAGGTGTTATGAGGTTGGGTGATTGACATATCATCCTTTTCAGTGAATGATAGGGAGTGAGGTGAGGTAATGTGACCTACCATGGTTTGAATCTGTTCTTTGATGAGGTTTGTTCGAATGGAGGCTTCAGAAAGAGCTTTGTCAAGTATGGCCCTATGGGACAGGGATAAACGCAAAAGTTCTAGAATGGAGATATATGTTGGTGTCTTATGAAGTTGATCTAGGATACTGTACTGATTAGCTGGAGAGGCAGGGGCTCCTCTAAGAGCGACTCTGTTACTACGGGTGGTAGCATTACAGTCTGAATCTTTGTTTATAGTGATCACATTGATGTGTGAATCACTTTCTAAGATGTGGTTAACAACAAAGTCAAAGGACATTTTTGTGTAATTGGTGTTGTTAGTTCCACTGTTGTTTTGGTTTGAAGACCCTCCCTGCTCATAGTTGGGAAGAGGGTCTTTGAATGCCCAGTGATCATTATTAGAGGTATGTCCGTCAAGTGACACTTTGTTTTGCTTGATCAAATCTTGGATAGTGTGCTTGAGTGCGATGCAGTCGTTGGTTTTGTGCCCCCTGTTTCGGTGGTACTCACAGAAATCGTTGTCATTCTAACAAGGGGGTTTGACTTTTGGTTCATATTCCCATGCTGTTGGAAGTGTTATGATCTTACTTGTGATTAACTTCCATAGGGTGGTTTCTAATGATTCTCCCAAAGGTTTAAATTTCTTCTAGGTTGAAAATTTGTAAACCATGATTTAGTGTTTCTTGGTTTGTTTTGTGGGGGGTTGTTTTGAGGATTTGATAAGTTAAATATTGGTTGTCTTGGTGCCACATTCTTGGCATCTACCACCCCATCATTCACAATGTTTTTGTTCTTTGTCCAGAATCTTGGTTTATCTACGTTGGCATTGGTACTAGGAGTGTCCTTATAAAGCTTTATTTGCCCCTTTATGATTAAAGATTTTTCAATGATTAGACCCATCTCAATGGCCTTACTAAAGGAAGTAGGACATTGGATTTGTATCTAATAGCTTAGGTTGGTTTGTAAGTTATGGACAAACATTTCTAGCATTTGTTTTTCAGGCATTTGATGTGGGCACTTACTTGCCAACTGTCTCCATCTTTTTAGGAAGGCGGCAAAAGATTCTCCACCTTTTTGCTTGGTGTTATAAAGATCTAAGATTGAGGTGTCATGCTCAATATTATAGAAGTGTGTGACAAATTTGTCCACAAGTTTGTTAAAGGTTCTAATGCTGGGTGGTAGTCTAGAAAACCACTCCATGGCTTGTACTCCTAAGCTTCTTGGAAAAAGTTGCATAAGATAAGTATCATTGTGGGCAACTTCAAGACATGCATCGTTAAATTCCCTAATGTGGTCCCTTGGATCACCTTTTCCTTGATATTTATCAAATTTTTGCACCTCAAATTTTGAGGGGAAAGGTATCATGATCAAGGTTCTATCAAAAGCATATGGTGAAATATCCTCTAGGGAATAATGATTAGTTGATGCTTCTATTTGCATGTCTGTGAATTATTGTTGTAAATCTTGGATCTGTTGGGTCATTAAGCTTAAGGCATCCATGGAATCAATGGTTGCTTTACTTTTGTCTATGAGTACTTCCTCGTGTGTGCTTCCCTCAGGATTTCTTTCTTCCTTAATTTCTTTTAGAGCTTCTACATCAAAATCTTTAGGGAGCTTGAATCCTTGTTGTGCTAAGTGGAGAAAGAATTTAGTAGGGTCTTGGGCAAGTACCTTATCCATTATGCATTGAAATCTTCGGTCTTGCTGTGTTTGGAGGACCTCTTCCATGGAAATTTCCTCATCACTGTCGTGAGAGGTCAGAATAGTTTTCTCAACCATTTCAATCTATTTTTGTTTTTGGGACCTCGTTAAGACCATGCAAGGTGACTAGAGATGGGATGAAGTGAGTTTGAAAGTTTTCAACAAGGGGTGCTAGAATGTGTCAAGATTTCATCAAGGTTCTCCTTAGATATAATTGGTGTCAAATAAGACAAGCGAACAAAACGATATTCAAAGTAAGGATGATAGAAATCCATTTACTTGATCTAGACTAGTTTTTGCACAATCCACTAGTGGAGTTCCGAGAGAAAAGGATGATCGATCCTTGATAGTGGAGACTCACTAGGTTTGTTTGAGGTTTGATGCGATCAAGAATAGCTTGGTTCTAACCTTGTTGGATTTTGGAAGAATTTTTGTGAAGTTTTGGATAAGGCAGTGTGGGAAAAGAAGCTATGGTGTGGAAGAAGAGTGAAATGGTTGACTTGCACGATTTTAATCAGATCTTGGGAAAACTGAGATAAGTTTGAAATGGGTTTCTAAAAAGTTGATAGTTTTTTTTTGTAGGAAGTACGAAATAGCTCTCTAGATTGGATGTGCAGCAATAAATGCACTGGAATAGAGTTTAAAGGCACCACAGGTTGAAGTAAATGCGCTAATCTGGTAATTTTTATATGTGCAGCAATAGTGATCATATGCACAACAAGTCAAAGTATATGCATCATAGGTCGCAACAGACGTGTCGTTCTTGTTTTCAGTTTGGATTTTGTAGAATTTTTAGCACATTTTTTTAAAAAAATCTATTTTTGGTTGAAAACTTGGTCTTTTTTTAATTCTGATTTTCAATTATGGCAAAAGACACAGCAAGCACATAGAAGTTTTCATGATTTTTTATCTTTTATTATTTTTTTATATATTTAGACATTTTGACACAAGAACAATTACAACCTAGGTTGGAAAGGACATTATTTGTTGAGTCCCCTAGCTGTGCATATTCAAAGCATGTAGCTCCAGGATCTAGTAGCACTAGCTCCCCTCCACGGCACTCACTTCTTACACATACCAGATCCGGGTTTCCTTAGGCTTGTACCCCCACTAAACCATAGGATTGTCCCTGCTACCTCTACTAAGAATCACATGAATCGAGGCCACTTCAAAGGTTCCACCTTTTGCACAAACAAATAGAGCTTTTGGGTATACTAAACAATGGCTAAGTAGTCAAGGCAACCGTTCAAGTGGTTACACATGCGGCAACGCTACTGTCTGTTATGCAGTCTCCCAGCCTCCAAGGCTTACGCCTTGGAGGGTTTTGGAGGAGGTTGGTTGTCAGTGTAACACAGCGACACTCATTACAAGAAGCTTTCACCTCAAGCATAATTTATTTAAAGTGGATTGGTAGGGCTTGGCTTTAGCCTATTACCACTCAGGATTGTTCCCACTTGGACAAGGAGGCATCCAAGGGTAGGCCCCTCTAAAGGTTATACACAGGGAATGAGAGGTTTGGCGTTCTGGTCACCCAGTAAAGGGGAGAGCATAAGGCTATTGTCATTCAACATACATAGAAAACAATGGTTTATCCAATCCTATTAAAAGGAAAAAAACTATATGCGTCATCTACTTGGGCATTCACACATTTGTTAACTTTGCAGTGGTTAAACATAGCAATGGTTCATTTCCCTTTGTGAGATAGCAATGTTCTAAACTAAGAAAGATAGCAATAATGCAAAGATAGCAGTGATTGTTTGTTACTATCCTCCTAGTTAAGGACTACGTGAGATTTGCATGCATACATTTTTTTTTACTTTTTTGCCTAATTAATCGAAGATGAGTTAATTAGTGCAGCTAAATGATCTATCCAACTCCTAATCCTGTATGACAAACGTTAGCGTTAATCTGACAATTACAAGAGATCCTAAAATCACAATGAAGAATAGATGCACCACTTAACAGTCTGTATGCACAGAAATAGAGACTGTAAGCACATCATTACAAATGTGCTAAGACAGATGTCAAAAGCGTAGGAAGAAGAGACAAATGCACCAATTTTACATATGTGCCATAAAAAAGAATGTAAGCATCGTGTATGAGGGTGTATGCGCTAGAATACTGCAGGCACCGAAATAGGTAGTATATGCGCTAACTCAGATAATGTATGCGCCAAAATCTTGCATGCGTTGGTAGTTTGTATGCGCCGCAACAGGTTGTAAGTGTGCCTCGAGATCGGTCAAATGCACCGCCTGAACCTGTTTGAAGCCTGTACGGAATCTGTACGGAACCTGTCACTCAGAAACTTAAAGGCCCCATGGTGGGCACCAAAAATGTAATGTGTAAAATGGGGTAATAAAATGAATTATAAAAACCCAAAAACATCAATGGGATGTGCAAGTAATAAGGATTAAAATAAGAAATTGATATTCACAACCTTTTTACCGAGCGATTTCCATTGTTTGCCTATTCCCATTTGATCTTCAATGATGAATGTGGCCCTCAGAAAGCTTGCTTCCTTGCTTCAATTCCTCAAGATGGCAAAGGAGAAATGGCTTGGATACTTGTAGTGTTGAAGGTGAGCTTCAACACAACACAAAATGGATAATAGATGGTGTGATAGTGGGGGTGCCAATGGCATGCTTTGGATTCTGCAGCATAAGTTTACTCGAAAGCTTGATCTTTGAAATGAAAGGATGGAGGGGTATTTATAGGATTATGTGAGAGAAGATCAATGGTAGAGGATAGTTGAGAGAACGTGTGTGAATAGAAGGACATGTGTCATTCAAAAAGATGCTTTATTAAGTTAATTGCTTTCTTGATGAGGATGAGTTTTTATTTCTTAAATTAGAACATATTTTTCTAATTTAAGAGTTTTATTGATAGCTTTAAATCAGTTAACTCAGCTTTTGCTTTTGCATGACAAGAAGAATTTATTTTTAGAAGATATTGAATATTTTTTAGAAGATAAGAAAGCATAATTAAATAAATAAATTTATTTAATTACTTGCACATGATTTGAAAGAGTAAATAAAATATTTAATTATATTTTATTTTTGGAGATTTTAATTTAAATAAATTTGCATTTTATCTAAATTTTGGAAGGATGAAAGATTTAATTAAATAATTAAAATTATTTAATTATTTAGAAGAATAAAGTTGCTATTGATGAAACTAATTAAATAAATGTAATTTATTCAATTAATGGGAGAAAATGAATCAAATAAATAAATTGATTTATTTATTTATTGATAGAGGAATATAAAGATGAAATAAATATTTAAAATATTTATTTAGGTAGTCATGTCATTTTTAGGTGTATACAGTAAGTGTTGTCATTGATGGCAACACCTAAGGCCAACATCTAAGGATGTTGTTTGGATGAGTTTGAGAAGTTGGCACAATTGCAGAATTATTCTATCCCCCAAAATAATGAAGTGTTTTACTCCACATATCCTATAGATTGAATATCTTTGTCTGCAGTTTGGAAGTTATGTTAATTAATGTATGTAGTTGCTATGTTTCAAATTTGATCCTCTGGTGTGAAGATTTGAGTGAGTTTTGTTCACCAGAGTAAAAACTATTTTTCTGAGTATTCAATGGTGGCAGGGAGAATGTATTTTACTTTGCATTTCTGAGCATTTAAGTTTTATAGTTTACAGTTTTAGAGTTAAGTTTGGGATGATGGTATGCATCTTCAGTTGAAATGGTTCGTGATTTGGTGCTCCGCAAGTGATCTTTTCTTTGTGACAATAGTTGACAACATTGTTTAAGTGGTTCTAAATGAAGAATCTTCTGGAAAGAGTATTTGGAGGTTGTGCGGAAGTTCTTGGTGAATGTAACATTCTTGTGGATGTCTCTAGATCATTTTCCTATTTTTTGATTGCTCCATAAATTATAAATTGGGTCATGGTTGAAGCATGTTCCTAAAGGTCTTAGTGTTAACACCAGTTTTGGTTGACCTGGTTGTTTTCATTACTTGCAGTTATGCTTTGGAGTTTGTGGAAGCGTGTTCTTGTGTGGGAGATTGCATTGCATTTGAGTCCCATCTAAGGTGTGGTATGGTCCGCATTCATTCCTTTCCACCATGGGAATGTTTAGGTTCAGACCTAATTTGAATATTGGTTAAGGTTGATGTTTGTACCGACTTTGAAGTTTGTTTCCAAGATTGTGGATGTATAAATATGAGTTAGATGAATTGGAAATTCAGTGAATTTGTTGAGATAGACAATATGGCTACATGAGAACCATCTTTTGTTGCAGGTGTGATCTAGAGGAGTTTGTGAGTATGACAGTGAGCAATAAAGAGTATATTTTTGGATGCAAAGAGGTTGCGATAAATTCAGTTGAGTTTGTGGTGGATCCCTAGTTGCTGTGAGATTTGTTCTCATTGTGGCTATCTTCTTCTATCTTCTTCTACTTCTGGCAGTAAGCCCTTTTGGCAATAAGCCTCTTCTCTTGGCAGTGAGCCTCTTCTTTTGCAGTGAGTATTTTGGGCAGTGAGCCTTGTTGTAATTTTGATATATCATTTATATTGTGAGTTAACCCTCACCATGGTTTTTACCTTATTAGGTTTTCCACGTAAAAAATCTAGTGTCTCATGTGTTGAAAATGTGGATGTGTTTAATTTTCTAATTTCATGCTTTCATGGTTAAATCATAATAACAGTGATTTAGTGGTTGATGTGTTTATGTTTATAAGAAGTTAAGTTTTGGTTACAACTAATTCACCCCCCCTCTCAATTGTCTTGTACATTTCAAAAATTGGTATCAGAGCCAGGGTTCCTTGAAAGAAATCCTAACAGCTTAAGATAGATCTGGGATGGCACACAAGAAGGATACTCCGCAGTTGGATGGAACAGATTATGCTCTCTAGAAGGTACAGATGAAAAGTCATCTCATTTGTCTTGGTTATAGTGTTTGGAAGATGGCAGAAACAAAGTATACTATTCCTCCAAATGGTCCATCATCTGAATATGAAGTCAAACAATATGAGTTAAATGGAAAAGATAGAGATGCTCTATTGAATTTCTTATCTAACACTGAGTTGGTGAAAGTTCTGGATATGGAAACTACTCATGAGATTTGGGACAAGTTGAAAAGTTTATATGAAGTAGATGAATCTATAAAGAGTGCTAAATTGTAGAATCTAAAGGAGAAGTATGATGCACTGAAGATGAGTGATGATGAGAGCATAACAATCTACATGCAAAAATTTGATGAAATTGTCAATGGAATCAAGGGTCTTGGAGGAACTACTGATGAGAAAGAGGTTGTGTTGAAGATTCTTAGGTCATTGCCTAAATCCTACAGTCACAAGGTATCTGTAATTGAAGAACTTATGAGTTCAAACAAGCTTACAAAGGATCAGTTGCTTGGAAAGCTTACTGCTTTTGAGATGAAAGAGTTTGGTGATGCTCTACCAAAAACTGAGATTGCTTTCAAAGCCAACACTTTAGAAAAGACTTCAAGATCTGAGAAGTATGCTATGGAACCAGATGATGACCTTGATGAGATTAAAGCCAACTTTGTGGATATAATGCAAAGAGGTGTGTCGATAAGTTTAAAGGCAAATTACCATTCAAATGCTTTGAGGATTTTATAATCTTGATGGTAGAAACTTTTACCACCAATTTGACGTCTAATGAGGATATCATTAATGACACTTCCTTCCATATGACTGACCTATTTATAGAATCCTCCATATTCATGCTATCATCCATATCCTTAACATACACCACCCACACCCAAAAAGTCACACTTCTATACCCTAAACTTATTGATTGGGACTAACAAGGGTCCCTCGTTCTAGATGTATTTCAGAATGACGAAGCTATTGCAGAGTTCATGGGACTTTGAGATGGTATCCCTCTTGGTGATCACAAGTTGGTTTTGTAATGGAACTAGAGCCAACAACTTATTTTGGTGAGAATGTCAAATCCTCCAGTCGCAAAAGTAAAAATAAAGAAAGATCTCTAGGTGAAAACCACATTGTGGCTCCCGATCACAAAATAGTAAAAATAAAGGACATATCCAAAGGTGAAACCCAACTATGGCACCTGAGGATGGAGTATTTGACCTTCCCCTACCATCTAAGTATCAAGAGAAATCAGCTCTCCTAGTGGAAGATTCTATAGAGATAAACCTTGGCACAGAGTAAAATTTGAAGACCACATTCCTTACAGCATCATTATCAAAACAAGAGCATAAGAATCTTAACAACTTCTTTTTGCAAAGAACCATCAACTTTGCATGGACCTATTTTGATATCTCAGGGCTAGACCCTAAGCTAGTAGTTCACTATCTCACAGTTGATCCAACATTTAAACTAGTCAGGTAAAAGCTAAGGAAGATGCATCCACAGATCGCTCTCTTAGTGAAAGTTGAAATACATAAACTATTAGATGAAAAATTCATCAGGCCTATTGATTATCTAGAATGGGTCTCAAACATTGTACCTGTGGCTAAACCAAATGGGGACATCCGCATGTGTTCTGAGTTCAGAGATCTCAACAAATCATGCCCTAAAGATGACTTCCCACTGCCAAACATTGATCTCATAGTAGACTTGACTGCTGGTCATGAAATGTTTTTTTCTAATGGATGGATTCTCTATCTACAATCAAATAATGATAGCAGAAGAAGATCAACATAAAACTTCTTTCACTTGTCCGTGGGGTACCTATTGTTGGTACATCATGCCATTTGGTTTAAAAAATGCAAGGGCAACTTATCAAAGAGCAATGACAGTGATATTCCACAATCTCTTTCATCACATCATGGAGGACTATGTGGATGATATACTAGAAAAATCTTCTAGGGAAGATCACATACAGGTTCTAGGACAAATATTTGATAGACTCGAAAAATATCAAGCAAGACTCAATCCAAAGAAGTGTGTCTTCAGGGTAACCTCAAGAAAACTGTTGGGATACATTGTGTCGCATAGAGGGATTGAAGTAGATCCAGTAAAAGTCAAAGCTATAGTAGAAATGCCTCCACCAAAGAATCTAAAAACACTAAGGAGCCTTCAAGGAAGGTTACAATCCATTAGGTGATTTATCTCACAGCTAGCAGATAAATGTCAACTATTTCAACACTTGCTCTAAAAGGATGTCTCATTTTGATGGGATGATAAGTGTCAAGAAGCATTTGATCAGATCAAAGAATATCTAGCTACACCTCCTATCTCGGTACCACCAGTTGTCGATAGGCCTTTGATCTTGTACATCTCAACTACAACTGCAACCCTAGGGGCTCTTCTAGCACAACATGATGAGTCAAGAAAAGAGCATGCAATCTATTATACCAGTCAAACCTTGGTGGGTTATGAATTCAATTATTCACCTATGGAAAGAGCTTGTTTAGTAGTAGTGTTCACTTCCCAAAAGTTGTGGCATTACATGCTAAACCAACACACAAATCTAATAGCCAAAATTGATCCATTGAAGTATCTACTAGCAAAAGCAACTCTCACAGGCATACTAGCTAAATGGGTCATGATCCTTAGTGAGTTTGACATTAAGTATGTGGATCGTAAAGTAATCAAGGGACAAGCCCTAGCAGATCAACTAGAAGAAGCACCCATGATAGATATACATCCTATGGTATCTGACTTTTTGGATAAGAATCTCTTCACTCTTTCTACCTCAATAATGTCAAAATTGTACTTTGATGATTCCTACACACAACATGGATCAGGGGCCGGCATCTTATTCATCACACCTCAAAAGGACTATATTCCAAAGTCATATTGGCTTGGATTTCCTTGCACCAACAACAGAGCTAAATATGAAGCACTCGTCATAGGCCTCAATACAACAGTTCAATGGGACATCACAAAACTACAGGTATATGGAGACTCACAACTAGTCATTCGACAAGTCACATATGAGTACCAAACAAAAGATGAAAAGTTGATCCCCTACAAGCAACTAGTGGATGCCTACAAGCCACACTTTTCTAGCATCACTTTTGAGTAAATTCCAAGAGAGCATAACAAAGCTGTAGATTCTATGGCTTCTGTGGGGTCACTTAGAGACATGCTTGCAAACACACAAAAATGTGAATTTTTTATCAAGCAATTGTTGATACCGGTCGTTGATGTTCCAACTACTGAAATCATTTGCGAACTTGTTGGTCCCAATTCCCCATGGTACGAAGATATCTATGAATACCTTAAAAATAGAATCTTTCCCTTTGAGCTCTCATCAATCCAATGCAAAACCTTTATCCGCCGATCCTCCTGTTACACTATTCTGGGTGATACACTATATCACTAGAGTCTTGATGGTATCCTTTTATGATGTCTTAATGCGGAAGAAGCCAATCCTACCTTACAAGACATACACAAAGGTGTATGTGGCGCACATTCTACCAATCTTAATCTCACTAAGAAGATACTCAGAACAGGTTACTACTGGCCTACAATAGAACACGATGCTTTACAGTTTGCTAAGAAGTGTCTACAATGCCAACAACATGGAGATTTGATTCACACACCAGCTCATGAACTACAACCTATGACTATTCCATGGCCTTTTCTCAATGGGGTCTCGACCTCATAGGACAAATTCACCCATCCTCATCCAATAACCATAATTTCATCATTACTGCCACTGAGTACTTCATGAAGTGGCTCGAAGCCATTCCCATGACCTATATCACTAATAAGAAAATAGCCAAGTTTATCCTTAACTACCTCATTTTCCGGTATGGTATCCCCCAAGCCATTGTCACTGATAATGGGAGACCATTCAAGAGTCAAGATGTCTGTGCCTTGTGCACACAATACAATATCCAACATCACTTTTCAACTCCCTACTATCCGCAAAGTAATGGCCAAGATGAGGCTTCCAACAAAACCATTCTCAAAATCCTTAATAAAATGGTCAATGAAGCTAGTCGTGATTGGCACCTGCAACTCAATCCCGCCCTATGGTCCTACTGCACTAGTATTAGAACCCCAACTAGTGCCACACCATATGCCTTGGTCTATGGCTCTGAAGCCATTCTACCTATAGAGGTCAAGATGCAATCCCTCAGAGTATCCATGCAAAACCTGATTGATGGAGAGGAGTATCATACTTCTAGATTAGCTAAGCTAGAACTACTAGAAGAGAGGCGCCTTTCCGTGCTTAATCATCTCCATGTCTATCAAAACCGCCTTCGGCGTAACTATAATAAAAATATCAAAGAAAGACGGTTTCAAGTTGGTGATCTTGTCTTAAAAGAAAATTAGAGAAATTAAGCAGATCAAGAAAGGAAGGGCAAGTTTGAGCCTAACTGGTTAGGCCCTGCTACGCCCTTAATATTTGTGTACATAGGGTTATGAATAGTCGGCTTGTGGCTACCTTAACTCCTAATTAAGTCATATTATCATTATTATATTGTTATTTAGTTGTTTAGGTCAGCCTAAGGCTTCTATAGGGCTATCTAAGTAGGCTTGGGTGATATCCTAGGCATAAATAGGTATATATAGGAGGTAGTGAGTCTCATTTCATATCATATGGAGTATTGTGTTCTTACTGAAGACTATTAGAGGTATCCCCCTCGAAGAGGATTAGGAGGTTGCCCCCTCGAAGTGGCATATTATTATCAAGTATTTGCAGCATATTACTATTATATTCAGATATTGTGCAAGTTGTTTCATTACAAGTGGTATCAGAGCATGATCTTGGCACCGTAGAGGCAAGATTTTTTTCTCAACATTGGAGGCAATTTTGGGAAGAGCATAAATTTCAGATTTTAGTGAATTTTTTAAATATCTTTAAAGGGTTTTTGAAGACCATATTAAAGAAGATGCAGTCCATATTTCAAAGGAATTGGAGAAAAAATAAGCGAGTTATTGCAAAATTAGGGTTTCCAACAAATTCACTCTCAAGGTAGGAAATTTGCTAATTTTTTGGATTTGTTTTTGGGTAAGTGGTATCTTGGCCCTATTAAGTTACAATAAAAATTTCAGAGAATTTACATTTCATTTGTATGATTTATTTCAAAAATATTGGTTTCCATCATGACGGGGCTTGCAACAAGAGGCAAAAAGAATGCTGCCACACCGAGGAAATCCTCTGATAAGGATGAGGAAATAATAGAGGATAGTAATCCCAATGAGGAAATAAGTAAGTTCAAGGAAGAGGTTAAGAGGGATATGTGTGACCTAAGAGGAGATATATCAAATATACAAAGCATGTTAAGCGCCTATATGAATGAACCAAGAAAGGAGTTCTCAAGCAACCAAGGTGAAACCTTCAAGTCGGCTAATAATGACACAAATTTTAATACTCCTATGGGATCTAGGATTTTTTTTTCAAAGGTGGATATGCGCAAGTTCGATGGTAAGGATCCTCTAACATGGATAAACCAAATGGAGAATTTTTTTGAAGTACATTAAATCCCATATGGACAAAAAGTCACAATGGCTTCCCTATATCTTGAACCAGATCAATTCATTTGGTATCATTGGCTTTGTACTCATCAGAGAAAAAAGGGTCTCACCGTCTCATGGTCAATTTTTACAAAAGAACTCCAAGTACAATATAGCAATAGTGTGACAGACAACTTCTTCAGCTAGCTTGCTAAACTTCAACAAACAGGATCAGTTAAGGATTATATTCAAAAATTCCAAAATCTATCCTTAAGAGTGGATACAATTATAGAGGAGAACTTGAATGATTTATTCTTGGGTGGTCTCAAGGATCACATTCAACATGAGGTACGCATGTTTAGTCCTAGCTCAGTAAATGAGTCTTTTATATTGGCATGCAGGGTAGAGGAGAAGTATTTGATTCCTAGAAAGCAAGAGGCTAATATGACAAGAGAGAAAGGATATTCAACACCTTCTCTTCCTTAACCTACTAGGTTGACTCCACAAGAAATTAAGGAGAAAAGAGCAAAAGGGTTGTGTTTCAATTGTGATAGCAAATACAGTCGAGGACATAAATGCAGTGAAAAGAAATTGTTCTATATTGAAGGTCCAAGTGAGGAAGAAGAGGAGGAACCCATATTAGAGGAGGATAGGGAGTCAAGTGAGAAATCACATGATTCTCAACCAATCATTTCTTGTCATGCACTCTCAGGTTTCAGTGCACCACAAACTCTCAAGGTAGTGGGTTTCTTAAAGAAGCAGAAAGTAACAGTGTTGATCAACTCAGGTAGTACTCATAATTTCATCAATAAAAAGTTGGCAACTTGTCTAAATTATTTTATATATCCAACCCCAAAGTTTCAGGTTTTGATTGCAGATGGGGGTACAGTTAGTTGTTTGGGGAAGTGTCATAGCATTAAATTATCCATGGGAGATTATCAACTTGATACCCCAATGTATGCAATATCCATGGGTGCAAGAGATATTTTTTTGGGAGTACAATGGCTTACTACATTGGGAACAATTGAGATGAACTTCCAAGAACTATTCATGAGATTTCAATCAGAAGGAAAGGTAGTGGAGCTACGGGGGTTGGAGGCAAAATCCCCACAGATGGTAAGCTCTCATCAAATGCAAAATTTCTTAAGAAAGGAGCGGATGGATATGTGGCCTAGCTATGTTCATTAGAAGTCTCTCAATCTAATGCTCCTACTCATCCAGATTTACAAGCAAGAATTGATCGTCACTCAGTGGTTCTTAGAGATATGCCTAAAGGACTTCCTCCTAAGAGGGATCATGACCATGCCATACAACTAGTTCCAGGGAGCCAACCACCAAACATCAGGCCTTATAGGTACCCACACATACAAAAAAGTGAGATAGAAAAAATTGTTGAGGAGATGCTAGAAGCAAGAATTATCAGGCATAGCCAAAGTGCTTACTCCTCGCCTATGGTGATGGTGCGTAAGAAGGATGAAACTTGGTGCATGTGTCTAGATTATAGAGTGCTCAACATGTACACCATTAAATATAAGTTTCCTATTCCAGTCATTGATGATTTGCTAGATGAATTGAATGGATCTATGTATTTTACCAAGTTAGATCTTCGATCTGGTTATCACCAAATTCAGATTAAGGAGGAAGATATTTGTAAGACAGCATTCTAAACTCATGAGGATCATTATGAATTTTTGGTGATGCCATTCGGCCTTACCAATGCACCATCTACATTCCAAAGTTTGATGAATTCCATTTTTAAGAAGTTCTTGAGAAAGTTTGTGTTAGTGTTCTTTGATGATATATTGATTTATAGCAAGAGTTGGGAAGAACATTTGCAGCATGTAGATCAAGCATTAAAATTACTCGAAGATCATCAACTCTATGCTAAGCCATCCAAGTGTGCTTTTGGTCTTAAGGAGGTGGAGTATTTGGGACACATAGTTTCACATGAAGGAGTAAAGGTGGACCCTAACAAAATTAAGGCTATCATGGAATGGCCTATTCCAAAAACCATTAAGAAACTGAGGGGTTTCTTGGGATTGATAGGGTACTATAGAAGATTTGTGAAGAATTATGGTCGTATAGCAGCACCCCTCACCACTCTCTTGAAGAAGGATTCTTTTCATTGGAATGAGTTTGCTAATGTAGCATTTGAGCAATTGAAGGAGGCTATGTGTACAACTCCAGTGCTTGCCACTCTGGACTTCACCAAGGAATTCATTGTGGAATGTGATGCTTCTAGAAATGGGATAGGAGCAGTTCTCATGCAAGAAGGTCGACCAATTGCTTTTGAGAGTCGTCAATTAAAGGGTAAAAATCAGCTCAAACCTATTTATGAGAAGGAAATGCTAGCAATCCTTCATGCAGTTAAACAATGGAGGCCTTATTTAATGGGTCGACACTTCAAGGTTAAGACAGATCATGATAGCCTAAAATATTTTTTGGAACAAAGACTATCCTCTAAAGAGCAACAAAAATGGGTCACTAAGATGTTGGGATATGACTTTGAGATTGTATATAAGAAAGGGAAGGAAAATATTATGGCTGATGCACTTTCTAGGAAGGATGAGAAAGATGAAGCCTTATTGTGTGCCCTTTCAATATTACAAGCAAATTGGGTGGAAGAAGCCAAAGCAGAGTGGCAAAATGATGCTGCAACAAGTAAGCTCATCCAACAATTAAAAAGTGATCCTAGTAGTTTAGATAAGTTTTGTTTGAAGGGAGATATTCTTTGGTATAAAGAGTGCTTGTATCTCTGCAAGAATTCCACTCTTAAACACAGGATTCTCACAGAGCTACATGAGTCCCTAGTTGGTGGTCATTCAAGATTCTTGAAGACATATCATCGGGTCAAGCAAGATTTTTTTGGGGAAGGGCTAAAAGGTGATGTTCAAAAATTTGTGGCTGAATGTTTGGTTTGTCAAATAAATAAGGGGTGACAATTAAGACACCAGGTCTCTTGCAGCCCTTATCTATTCTGAGCCAGTGTTGGGAAGAGGTATCCATGGACTTCATCACAGGGCTTCCCAAATCTAAAGGTCATAATGTCATCATGGTAGTAGTTGATCGCCTCACTAAATATGCACATTTTATTGCATTATCACATCCTTTTATAGCAAGTGCAGTGGCAAAAGTTTTCTTGGAGAATATCCAAAAGCTACATGGTACACCTAAGGTTATTGTCAATGATCGTGATCCTATCTTTACTAGTCACTTTTGGAAAGATTTATTCTCATGTTTGGGTACTCAATTGGCTCATAGTTCTTCATACCATCCTCAATCAGATGGGCAAACTGAGGTTGTTAATAAATGTTTGGAAGGATATCTATGTTTTTTCACTTCAGAGAAACAATCTCAATGGGTAGATTGGCTACCACTGGCAGAATGGTGGTATAACACTTCTTTTCATAGCTCATCAAAAATGTCTCCATTTTTGGCACTTTATGGATATCATCCTCCTTCCATCACATCATCATTAAAGGTGTCACCAAGAGTTCAGGCAGTAGAGGACCACTTGCTTCATCAACAACAGGTACTTTCAGTACTCAAGGAGAATTTAGCTATGGCACAAAATCGAATGAAACAACAGACGGACTAACATCGTAGTGAAAGAAATTTTGAAGTTAGGGATTGGGTCTTCTTGAGATTGCAGCCTTATAAACAAATCTCAATGAAGCAACAAAAAAATAATAATAAGTTGTCTCCAAGATATTATGGGCCATACCAAATCATGCAAAAGATTGGTAGTGTTACCTACAAGCTAGAGTTGCCACCAACAACAAAGATACATCTAGTTTTTCATGTTTCTTGTTTGAAGAAGGTAATTGGGCAGAATATCCCTACTCAAACAGTACTACCAGAGCTCGATGAAGAAGGAAGAATAATTTTGGAACCAGAGGGCATTCTTCAAACATGCATGAAGAAGCTGAGGAATAGAACCCTCACTCAATATCTCATCCAATGGAAGAATTTACTAGTTGAAGAGGCCACATGGGAGGATGAGGAGTTCATTCAAAAGAATCCACACTTGGTTAGCATTGACGACAATGCTTCTTTGAAGAGGGGGGCCATGCTATGCCCTTAATATTGGTGTACATAGGGTTATGAATAGTCAACTTGTGGCTATCTTAACTCCCAATTAAGTCATATTATCATTATTATATTGTTATTTAGTTGTTTAGGTCAGCCTAAGGCTTCTATAGGGCTATCTAAGTCAGCCTGGGTGATATCCTAGGCATAAATAGGTATATATAGGAGGTAGTGAGTCTCATTTCATATCATATGGAGTATTGTGTTCTTATTGAAGACTATTGGAGGTATCCCCCTCGAAGAGGATTAGGACGTTGCCCCCTCGAAGTGGCATATTATTATCAAGTATTTACAGCATATTACTATTATATTCAAATATTGTACAAGTTGTTTCATTACAGGCCCCCTTTATTATCACAACAACATATGGATCAGGAGCTTATACTTTAGCTACACCTGACAGCATTCCTCTAGATGAGCCAATTAACAATGTTCATCTCAAGAAGTTCTATGCCTGATCCTTAGAGTATAAAAACAAAAACAAAAAAAAGAATAATCCGCCCTATGGTGAAAACCTGGTAAACAGGCGCCTTGGATAAGTACCGGAGTGAAAACCTAGCAAACAGGCACTATGTATAGAGTCAACATCCATCATCTATCGAGTCATGTTCATTCCATGTCCATTTCACAACAAACTTCATCCATCCATCCATAATAAAATCATTGACCTTGTTTGTATTTCCATCTCCCTATCTAGAATAATTTGGAAATTTGTCAATGTCCATCATCATCATCCCACATCTTGATCTATGTCAACAGTTATCATTGTCTTGTCCTAGGTCAAACTTTCTATGTCATCTCCACAAGTCACCCATGCAAATACCTCTACCAGAATGGGGGCAACTCTTTCCTTAACCTAGGTCTCGGAATGGATCCTTGTTCATGGTTCACAGCAAAACAAACACTTCAAACAAACAAACAACAAAAACTTGTCAACCTTCAAAAACAACAACACAAACGCACCAAACACAAGCACTTCAACCGTCTCCCCACAATGACAACACTTTTCCTACATCATCACACTAGCCAGAACTACACATTATCTCTTCCCAATCTTAAGGTACCTTGATCCCATGGATATGGGTATGTAGGCAGTCTGGAATACGATGGATGTATCTAGTACTCAGGTACATAAGATCTCATCATTTCACCTACCCAAGCTCAAACACCTTGACCCATTCATCACTCTACCTAGAACTACATATTATCACTTTCATATTTCATTGTGATGTGCCTTGATCTTGTGGATACAGAGTATGTAGGAACTCTAGAATACGAAGGATGTATCAAGTACTCAGGCACATACGATTCATCATTCTTCACCCATTTCAATCCATTGACATGTCATCTTTTCTAGTCTTCTGTTTATCACAATCCATTCACCTTGACTTGACAAACTCAAGAACAAAAAAATAAACACACACATCCTTTCAAAGCAAAATTCCTTAACAAACCTGAAGCAAATAAACTTACTTACAGAGCCATTTACTATCCTACATATCGATTGCCAACATCAGCTAAATCAATCTCAAACCACACAATAGATCAACAAACTTATCTTTTACAGGATGTTCCATGTTTGAAATCAGACCAACACACGTGTCTTATACGACATGTTGCATTTCCTAAAACAAGCCATTATTCTTTTAAAGAGATAATACCCTTTAATGGACATAGCTCCTATGATAAGGTTGTTATCTATCCTATCCAATCTATCTTGAGCAACCTCTTTGGAAAGAGAATATGTCGACTGTATGTTTACTTTGTAAGTTAGTCAATTTGCTTTTTGATTTATCTCTTGTTCCTTTTTCCAATACATATTCAAGACTACCTTGATTTATCTATAATCTTGGTATGTTGCAATGCAGGATGGATTGGGGGCATAGTCATTTCTTTTGTGTGCTGTGTTTGAGGAATGATCTTTAATATCTTTCTTAGCAGCATATTTATCTTGTGTGAGTGTTACAACCTAGCATCTTACATATTAATATTCTTCTTACATTTATGTATTAAAGTTTATTTTATGTTCAAGACTATGGCTCATTCACATCTCCAACAAGGTTATATTATGTCATAGGGATCTAAGTTCAAACCGCTTGCTTGTAGAGTCAACGTCCACTCACTCGGATATCACAACACCTTGGTCATTTATACCTTGGTGATAAACTTCCATGTGCTATATCAAAAATAAGGATTTCTCTTTATAAACATTTGTGAAAACATTGCAACAAGCTTATCCATCTACCCATCCATTTATCCATGGCCTTATATGGTTTTCAAGCAAAGATTGATCAATAGTCTTTCTCTCATGTTCTCTTCTATCTCCTTTCTTCTATCTTCTAACACAATCTTCTAGTCGAGCATCAACCCAATCCTTCTATCACTTCCATGTCTTTCCTCTCGAGGGGGCATCCTACGCCAGCTACACATGGGCAGCTAGCTACACTGGGGCATCAAAATTGTATTGTGTCTTTAACAATCATTTTCTTTGAAGCAATACTATAAAATGCATTGCATCCAAGAGGGACAAAATGTAGACACCCTAAAATGACCATGTCTTTGAATCACTTGCATTTCTATCTAATCACCTACATTTCATGTTAATTAAATAATCTAATTATTTAATTAATTTTATCAAGGTCATCAAATTCTTCCAAAATTCAACATTAATTAAATAAATCCTCTTTATTTAATTAATTTCATTAAATTCCTCTATATTCCTCCAAAATTAAATAATTTTTATTATTTAATTAAATCATTATCCTCTTTCAAATTTCAAGTCCACATTAATTAAATAAATCCAATTATTTAATTAATTCATCATAAATCCTCTCTTATCTACAATTAAATAATTTACATTATTTAATTAAATCAAATTGTTCTTCCAAATTTAAATAAATCATGCAAATTGATTTAAATTATCTCAATCCTCTAAAAAAAAATCAAGTATTTTATTTATAATCTTCATATTCCTCTATCATGCACAATCAATTAAATAAATTTATTTATTTAATTTCAATTATCTTCCAATTCCTCTAAAAATATCATGTTAACTCATTTGCACAATCAGTCTTATTTTTAGAACTCATGCAAAAGGCAAATCTAAAGTTAAGTTAATTACCTTTAATTTATCTTGTTTTCATCAACTCATGAATTAGAAAAAAAAAAGCATTCTAATTTATGAAATCAAAGATATCTTTATCAAAAAAACAATTATCTTAATAAAAATACATTTTTGGAGTTACACATGTCATGTGTACATTCAACATGAGTTATTTGATTTATCTCAACCATTCATTCTATGGATTTATTTCATCCATTAATCAATCATGTTTGAAACCTATATAAACCCCCCTCATATCCTTCACAAATCCTCTTTGATCATTTATTCTTAGGCATTCCTTAACATCGAATTAAGCATACATTGTATCGTTGAGCACATTGACTCTTGAGCACATAAACACCTACATCCGCTTGTTGCAAACATGGTTTCGCAACGTTATTGAGCAATCCACATTCATACAAAGAGAACTATACAAACTAGGTGAAGGCTTTCTTGTTTAGTCATTTGATTTATTCATTGATATTTTCTTTTACTTAGATCAATCTCTTTATGTTATGGGTAATTGAGTTGTTATTATCATTGCATTGTTTTGATTTTATCATTCAAACATTCTCAATTTTTCCCATACACAGGTTCAATTCCATGGAAGCACAATACATTCCTCTACTCTGCTTTGCCTTTAAACTTCAAAGTTAAATTCACATCATTCACACACTCATGCATTTCACGATTTAATTACACTTATTTATACAATACATCAACCTTGGAATGTACATCAAGGTTGGCATTACAATCATCAACCATTGGAACAAACTCCAAGGTCAACATTACAAATATACATTAGAATAGGTCTAGACCTAAACACATTTGCTAAGAGAAAGAATGTATGTGGATCACATCATGCCTTAGCTAGGACTCAAACATAATCTTCCATGCAACAAGACGCTTCCACAATCTCCAAGGTACAACTTAACGCTTCATCCATGATCTAGATTACACTCTAAGGACCAATCAAAAGGTTGGAACATGATCTAGAGACATCCACAAGCATTTTACAATCATTAGGAACATCCCCGCAACCCAAAAACACTTTAACTAGAAGATTCTTCAAACCAGAGCACTTAAACAACACTGTCGGCCACTGTCAAAAAGAAAAGATCGCTTGCGAAGCACCATATCATGAACCATTTGAATTGAAGACACATAGTTGTTGGAGTCCAGGACAACACTGAGAGGGGGGGTGAATCAGTGTTGTGAAAACTTTTAACTTTTTGTAACTTTTAATTTACAAGACAAAAAGAGAGGAAGACATCAATGAACTATTAAACACATATGCAGATATATAATAATGAAAAGTATGAATCAGGACCTGTGAGTAAAACATTAGAAAACACACACATAGAGGCAAATCATAACACAAGGATTACTTGAGTGGAATACACTCATAGGGTAGAAAAACCACTCAAAATTCTTCACCATCTTAATCAAGAACCTCATTGGTTACTGTTGATGATGATTGTTAGTCATAACAACATGCATAAAAGTTTCCACAACAAACCTTTATTATCTTGTAAAGTACGATCGACTTAGGATAAGTTGATGACTCCAAGTCTCCATTGATTAGGTCATGATCGTCTGACGTTACTCAGAGGTTGATGTGACATGTTGTTTTCCATTTCAAGGGGTCTTACATTTGTCTTGATGATCAGTATTGTTCTATTTCCTATAAATCTACTCCACGGAGAGGTTATTTCTACTCTATTTCCAAAGATAGTGATGTATTTGCAAGTTTGATTAGTTCTTCTAATTATTGATCATCATCAACTTGTTCTTTTCTGCTATGCTATTTATTCAAATGTTGTGTCCATAAGTGGATATTTTCATGTATCTCATAGATTTGTGTATGAATTTGCATGATATCTGTCAATTTAACATGCTTTTGCTCTAAATATGCTATGTATTTCTAATTATCTACGGGATATCAACATATTTCATGTTATTTGCTTCTGATTCTCTGTTATTTGCAACTATGGTGATGATCTGTTATGAAATTGAAAGAAATTTAAAAGAATGCTTCTAATTTTTATGAATATTTAGCCATCAAACCACATACATACAAGATACATTCATGAGGAGAAAAAATCAAACCACATGTCACCAAGATGTTCCACAACTAGATATGGATGATGCTAACTTCAAAGCATAAGGAATGAAAAAACACATGCAGACTAACAAACACTCCAAGGGACGCAGCTGATCAAAGCATGTATCAAGATTTCAAACATAGATTACTCAAGATTTATGATGATTTGTAATCAAATTATCTTTTCTTTCATTCAGTATGCATAACATGTACATTAACAACAACTTTGAAGTGAGTCCTGATATTTCAGCAATCAAATTTTAATTAAGTTTTGAATGTTCAAAATATGGCACCCCTGCACCTTTAATAGAATAAGGTGAGGAGGCAGTTACAAAATGACCTACAGTCAGGATTTGTCAATTAAGATTAATGGTAGATTATCACTCTTTGACCCAGTCAATTGTTCCTCATGGCACAGGTTGCCAGCTGCCAACCATCTAGATGACACATTATCATATGAGTACCTTAGGCATATGTCTTCATCATCATGCATCTTCATTTATTCCTTGGGTTCCTCCTCTTCATTTTCTTCTTCTTCATCATGGTCATCATCCTCATTACTTTCTGTATCGCTATCACCCTAATGAACATCCTCTTGTATATGGACCTTCATTGTTGTCCTGATATTCTCATAGGCTTGTACTATTTTATCTACCTCCCCACCATCTTGGATTTTGGCTTTTGTTATGGCATGCTTGTGAGACTGGAATTTAGCTTTGATCACATCCAGCTTACCCTTTCTGCTATTCAAATTCTCATTGTAAGCTTCCACCTTGACCTTGATCCTCATGATCTTATTCATCACCTCTTCCATCAGGTGGGTGAGGGGGTCATCAGCTACAGGCTAGAAATTGTCATGCAGAGCTTTGATATAAAAGTCTACATCTTGATTTTCAATCTTTCCCTCTACTTTCCCTTCTAATGCTTTAAGGATCTCTGCTTTGTGTGCCATCATGTTGTGCATCTTTATACTGATATCCCTGAGCTTGCCACTACATTTCTTCAGGATATCATATTTGAACATGATATCCTCATACCATATGTCTATCAGCAGGGCAATGTTACTATTCAATAATTGATTGTTTATTAGGATTCTAGGATCAATCCTCTTCATCTTGCTCAAATAAGTTAGGTCCTTTTCCAATTGGAATGACCATCTCCCTATTTCATTTTGCATTTTATCTACTTTTCTCTTTAGACTACTTAAAGAATTCCACCTCTGCAAAGAGATTCTCAATACATCTTCAGCTCCTGTGAGGCTGACAGCATCCATTTCTCCATGATCATGGCATCATGCTTCATGAGGTCTAGCTTGGTGAACTCCTCCTGGGAAATGATAGGCAATGGGACTACCGGATGAACTGGTGTACTATCAGGGTTAATCAACCCATTTATATATGAGTACAGCTGGGCAGTGTGCTCCTTATGTCATATATTTTTCTCTTTCTCCTTCTTGACCCTTTGGGTCAAAGAATCAATAATGTCCTTCCCTTCCTGACCTTCTTGGTCCTCATTGGCAAAACCCAAATCAACAGTTGTGATTTGGAATTCCTCAAGGGTGATCTTACCCTTCTCTTTCTCTACTGTGGGAAGTGCTACCTGGGTAGTCCTTCTGCCTGTAGTAGGATCTCTTCTAATAGCCAATGTCAATCTGGCTTTCCTCTTGGGCTTCATTATTGTTTCTGCAAATAAGGTGGAAACATCAAATTCTTGAATTTCAGACCCTCCTTCCATACCTATTTCTTTCTCCAGCCACTGAGGCACTTCATCTCTAGATCCTTGACATCCTTTCTCATCATCATGTCCACCATGATCTCCAGTATTTGCCTCTATTCTCAATGGAGAAGGTGACTTCCTAATTTCTTCCTCATGGAGTTCCTCATGAGGGGGATCTTGTTGCATCTCTTCTTCCTGAGGGGCCTCTTTCTATGGGGGAGGATCCTATGGAATGTCCACATGATGATCCTGCGCCTGATCCTGTACTCCCTCTTTCTGAGTTTCATCCACTTTAGTTTTTTCCTCATCTTGAGGCATATTGACATCCGTAGGTGATGTCTGAGTGTTTGGGCCTTGTCCATCACCCTAATCTTGGGTTACTTCTTGGTTTGTACTTGAGGCATCGATATCTTGTGTCTTAAGGTCCTCATGACCTAATTTATATTTTTCCCCTATATCTCCTTGAGTTCAGGTAGTAGCATCACCTGATGTATCTATATCACCCCTACCTTTCTGTTAAACTTCCACTATCTTTGGCTCAGCGGGTATCCATGTTGTTGCTGGCCAATATCCAGAGCATTGCTCTCTTCTTCTACCTGCTTGGCCACTTTAACTTTTTCTGTCACCTCAGGTACACCTGCCTTGGGGCTCACATCCTTCCTGTATGTCAAATCTAGAACTACAGGGCTAGTGACCTGATCAACTAACTTGTCAAGCTTGATTTGTTGGGCCACCCTTTCTAGGCTACTTTCTTTTTCTTCCTTATCTATTTACTTCACCTCCTCCAATACCGCCATCTGTTCTAATGGGGTCCCATTTGGAGTCATGTGAGTACTGGAGGTGAGAGTCTCCATCTGCTGAGAGGCTACATTCTGCACTACCTCATCATCTGATAAGTCGACGGTGTCCTCCAAGGAGAAAGGACCACCCTAACCTACTTTGAAAGCTTATTTGGCTTGTTCTTCTGCTCTGTCAGTCTTAAACTTGATTATGGTGGGAAGCGGCACTTCATGTTGCATCTCCTTCTTAAATGCTTCACTACCTGCTCCTTTCAATACTAAAGGATTGGCCCTGATATCACCCCACATAGATGTTCTTTACTTCTTTAGTGGTGATGGCAGCGGCGCCACCCTCCTTTTCTTGCTGACCATCATTGGGTCATCACCTTCAAGCTCTTTGCTTACCTGCACTTCCTCAAAAGGGATATTTTCTTCTACTTCCTATTGTGAGGTCTAGCCCTCATCCTGTACTTCTACAGTTTCTACAGCTAGCCTTAGGATCCTCTTTGTCTTTGGTTTGTCCATTAGAGGTGGTGTAGATGAGGCAGATGCCTGACCTGATGTTGATGCACCTACAGCTGGTATGGCAATTCTTTCGATTATCACCCCCTTAGGCTCATCATCAGGCTTCTTTCCTCTAGGGGGACCCTTCCTCTATTTCTGTGTGGGTAGTCTCTCCCCATGTGACTTTCTTTTATCATTGAGGAAGTCATCATACTTGTCATCAGCTAGTTCTTGCCTTTTCTTCTTGGCATCTATAGTAAGGGCCACACCCCTTTTCTTCAATCTATTTATTTGCTCATCTACCCAAGCTTGGGTTAATTGTAGCACCCCACCTATAAACTGATCCAGGGATATGTCTTCTGGCTATGTTAGGTTAGGGGCTGATATGGTGTCATTGTACACCTTTTTATCTTCATATTCATTTGACATAGTTTTTCCATCATCCTTCTTCAGCTGTACTAGCACTAGGATGTAGTCAAATGTCTTTATCTGGTTCAAGGTGAGCCTTTGGTATTTTCTTCTTCTTACCTTAGCTTAATCCTCACAATCAGTCCATAAATCCTCTAGATGCTTCTGGTGAATAGGTTTTCCTATTGTTTTCTGCATCTTGCCATAGGGGTCATAAGATCTAGCCATTGGAAATGGCTACAGATACATCAGTTTCAATCCCTCTATGGCATGCTTTATGCTCTCTGAATCAGAGCACATATACCAGCCCATACACACTGGAAATAGTACAGGAGGTATCTTCTTTTGCTACTTGTATGCTGCAACTATGGTAGATACTTGTCTAAGAAACTCCATCAGGACAACCTTATCAGTAGGGTATCTTGGTAGTATAAGGGGTTGCCCCTCAAATCCTTCTATTCTTATATATGAAAATGTGGCATATTGGATGAACCAGGCCCCATGTCTGTAAACAACTTCCTAAGCCTCCATGCTTAGTCTCTTGGTTTTGTCTTCCTCCATGGTTCTGACTAGATGCATAGAGAATGCATCATTTACCAATTTGTAATCTAGGAGGTAGTTCTTTCTCTGTAGCTGAGGATAGTGATCCCATATGCGGGCATCATCTACATCACTACCAGCCTTACCCACTGTAGTCAGGGCATCAAATGTTCCCTTGTAAGCACATGAGTATAGAACATATGAGGTGATATTGAACATGCATGCCTGACCTCTCAGGTTCCTCATGCCTTCATCCAGTGCATCACTAATGACTTTGGCCCATAATGGCTTGTTATCTGTGTATAGGACCATCTGGATGATTCCAAACATCTAATTCTCAAAATTCCCTGCATGAAGCTTACTTGTCATCCTGCTTAGCAGGGCCATCATGTACTGGTATTCATCATCAAAATCAAACTTATACAGGTGTATGGGAAGTTTAGCTGAGGCAGTGTAGGTGCTGCTCTTAGACCTCCACTGATACATCCTCTTCCTTGCACTCTTCTTATTGTTATTGTATTATGTGTCCAACTTATGTAGATAGACACTAACCACCTTCCTTCCAACTAGCAGATTGAAAGTAGAGGTGTTGCCCTTAATTCAAAAGTCAGCATATACTCTTCCATGCTTCTCCACCCGCCTGGTCTGAGTGTTATAGTTCCTGGCACACTCCACCACTAGCTCTGGGGTTTCCATGGCATATGGAAATCCAGCTGCATACCACATCTTTGAAACATATATTGTATCCAGGAGGGTATTGTCCTTATAATGATCTATTCTGGTTGACCACACTACTAGATCTGTATCTCCTTGGTGAGTATCACCAATGATGCCATACTTACATTGTACCCCTTCAGGCTAAACAAACATGGGCTTAAGAAATTCTGCATCAGACCTATTCCATCTAAGATCCACAATGGACTCCTGCAATAAACATGCTTTGTCTTACCATACAATATCCATGTGCATTCATACAATATTATGTACCTCTAAGGCATCATGCATACTATATCTATCATCTTTACTTCATCATGATATGCACATTTACATATTCAAACCACAAGAAATAACATACTCCCTGAACATGCGGAAAATGACAACAGGAGGGCTTTTCAATTACTTACCTAATAATGCTTTCCTCCTGGGTTAGATGGGTGATTACGAAAAAGAGCTGTAGATGTTGAGGATCACCTATTCCATTACGTTGGAAGATCTGGTCTATTCACAGGTAGCTGTATGAGGGTTTGACTTCTCTACTTTGTAATTTCTTATTTTTTCACAAGGTAAATGAAAATAACCTTGGAAAGTTACCTTTAAACGTATCCATAGGGCAAATTAGGGTAAAACTAGGTTGGGATGGCTTAATCCATCGATCTTCTGTAGAGAATCCATGGATGATGCCAAGTGTTTGAATTGTATTCGCAATCGGTGGGAATCCATCTACCGCATTTAAGTCCATTTAATGTCAAGAAATAGAGATGGGGGGTGATCTTTGAAATATCATGTGATATTCAAAATATGACCCCCTGTAGATAAAATGACCCTCCGCCTTTGAGCAACAAAATAAGTGCAAAAGAATTGGGTGATGTGGTCAACGTTGACCACATGTAAATTGGGTCATGATTTTAAAATTAGGTGATGTTCAAGATATGATCCCCGCAAATAAAATGATCCCCTTGGGAAAAATATCAAGATGACATCACTGTGTCGGTGACCTTGTTTAAGCATTGTGTCGTAATGATGTCATCGTCATGTCGTTGAATATGGTGGGCATCGGATATATAACTTCGCGGGCTAAAATGGAATGATGATGTCATCATCAGGGTGATTTCCTTCGTTCATTAGGTTTAGATGATGTCAGCATCATATTGGCATAGGGTGATATTTTATGAAGAGGGTGATATTCGTAAGATTGGGTGATATTAAAAATATGACCCCGCAAAATATGTGAAGTCATTTGACGGGTAGATAACAGCTACTACGTAAAATTGACATCCTGACTTCGTGGACCAAGTGATTAACAGATGAATATCAGGGTGATCTTATATAATATGACTAATGTTTGAAATATTACCCCCTCCTCGGAATATTAGGTTTGACCAAAACTTTGACTTAACATAACTTTCTCCCCTTACAGAATCTTGGGGTGATTCAAAAGGCAAACCTACATGGAATTTCATGCACATTCCAACCTTGAGGTTAATGATATGAAATACTAACTTTGACAACTAACCTCATCATGGTGACCTATCTACCCCCCTGTAGGGTGTTCATGCATGACTAATTTTACCAGACCGCCCAAAACAGTAAAACAACAAGCCAGAGCAGCAAAAAAAGTCAGGTCCCTATTTTGTCAAGTCAAAATGGGGCGTGTTGTGTAACCACACAACAACTTGCCACCAAAAAATATAACTAAATTCTAATGCTTCAAGTGATGTGATCACATTCTAACATAGTATCCTAACTCTTTCTAAGTGTAAGTATTATAATCTTTCTAAATGATAAGATTTCATCATGGCAACAATGCTAACAAAGTATCAGGTGTGTGCACATGATTAATTATCCTCATCTTGAAAGTAAGTTGAAAACATGAGTAACTGATGTTAAGCTACATAGTTTGGGAGTACCCCTCATAGCCAACCTAGATAGAGGCTTGTTGCTAGCAGGCATCTATAGCCCCGACAAGGTTATCTATACAATCTCCCTAAGTATAGCCCCACTGCCAGTAGACGTCTATAGCCCCGGTAGAGTTACTTAGATGGCCTAATATTATTTCTTTTTGGATTTTCAATATTTATTCCCTCTTTATTCATATGATATCATCATGTAAGCTTAATTTGCAAGGCATGGTCACTTGCTAATTTAGGTTGGAGATTGCATTGGTAGCAAGGGAGTCCCTTTAGATTTTTCACTTAACACCTATACTTATGTGTTTCACAAACCCAAGGCTGTTAGGTGAGTCATTGTGAAAGAATAACTTTGGTTAAGAAAAGGCACCCTGATGAAAAGATATCACAGACCTGATCACCAACACTTCTCAAAATGAGTCATAACCTATATATGAATTTGTTCACATTACTTGAATCTTAACAATTTAGTTATTTTCTTAGGGTGATGAACTACATCATCTTGACTAACCAAAACAGAACTCAACAAGCAAACAAACAAAACAAAACCAAAACTGTACAAACAACTATACAAATATGCACACTATGATACACATGACTTACATGACACTGTTTCAGGCTTGAAAATAATGTTTGAGAAACTGTCCATTAACAGGTAATAGAACATCCTCACCGGTTAAAGTCTTAAGCCTATAGGTATTATCTCCTAAGATTTTTGAAACTTGATAGAGACCTATCCAAAGTTTATCAAATTTACCATGGTCTCCTTTCCTTTCATGTTCTTTATCCCACATAAGGACTAAATCTGAAATTCTAAAAGCTTTAACTATGGCTCTTTTGTCAAACCAACGCTTGACAACAGCCTGATGTTTAGCAAATTGATCAATTGTTGTATTCCTTTTTTCTTCTAGGTGCATCAACTGAAGCAACCTGACTTCTTATTTGTTATCTATACCTAGATATTCTTGTGTAAACTATAGTGTGGGAATCTTTAGGTTAACAGGGAGGATGGGATCCACCCCATATATTAGGTGAAAAGGTGAATTTCCTAATGCAGCCTTCATCTTGGTTCTATCTACCCACAAAGCATACTTCAATAGGGTGTTCCACTCCCTTGGGTTCTTTTCTATCAATTTCTTTATGATGTTCAATAAATTCTTGTTTGTGGATTCTGCTAATCCATTCCCTTGGGGATAGTAATTTGACAAAAATTTCAAGATAATTCCATGGTCAAAAGCCCAACTTGATAATCTTATTGAAGTAAAGGCAGACCCATTATCACATACTAAAGCATAAGGAGCTCCATACCTAGTGACTATATTGCTTTCCAAAAACTTGATTACATCCTCAACATTGCATGTCTTACTGCTGACAGCTTCAGTCCACTTGGTACAGTAATCAGTGATAGTTAAAACATACTTGTGGCTTGAAGATGACAGAGGGTTCATAGGTCATGTGAAGTCCATCCCCCATTGAGCAAATGGATGCATCTCCATCACTAGCTGCAAAGGCTGAGTAGCATATCTTTCTATTTGCAGCAACCTGACACATATGACAATATTTGATGTGTTCAACAATATCTTTAAAAATAGTAGGCTAGTAATACCCTGCTTTGAGGATAGCATGAGTGGTAGCTAAGTATGATCCATGTGCAGTTCCAAACTTATCATGTAATTCTGCTAGCACTTTGTCTTATTCTTGCCTTTCGAGGCATCTAAGGTATATTCCCTCATAGTTCTTCTTGAAAAGGACTCCTCCTTTTATCCTGTATTTTTGTGACCTTATTTTTAAGGCTCTCCTATGTGAGAACTGCAATCTTGAAGGACATCTTCCTGTAATCAAGATGTGCTTGATGTTTGAATACCATTCTCCATCTTCCCCTGCACTTATGACATACTATTGGCTCATGATGTTAGGATCAATTTTTGATATCATCTGACTCAATGCTTGTCCTCTCACTAATTTCATAGGTGTTTTGTCCATATCATACTCTTGGAGGACAATAATCCACTTGGCTCGCTTCTCACTTGGTTCACTTTGCATTAAAAGCATCTTTACTACGGCATCTAGTACTACAACAATCACTTTACTTCTCAGGATGTAATGCCTGAACTTCTTGATTGCTTGAACCAGAGCAAGTGTTTGTCTTTCAACATCCATGTATCTGAGTTCTGCATCCCTGAAAGGACAACTCATGAAGGCTATGGGCTTTTCTTCTTTAGCCTCATTTCTCTGTGTTAATACTGCTACAGATGTATGCCCTGAAGCAAATGAGTAAATGTAAAAATCCTTGGTATAATCTGGATTGATCAGAACCAGAGCATTAGATATGGCTTTCTTGATATCTTTAAAAGCTGCTCTAGCTTCAGGTGTCCACTCAATTTTGGCATCCTTTTTTAGCATGGCATTCAATGGTTTGACAATTTCTGCAAAGCCAGTAATAGACTTTCTAACAAAATTAATCTTACCAAAGTAAGATTTGAGCTCCTTCTTACTTCCGGGAAGATGTATCTTCATGATTGATTCTACTCTCCTAGGGTCAATGATGATCCCATTCTCTGTTATCAGGTGACCCAATAACTTCCCTGTGGTTACCCCAAATATTTATTTCTTAGGGTTTAGGGATATTCCATAATGTTCACATTTCTTTAGTACCTTCCCTCTCTCTTTAGAGAAAAATGTCAAGTCATCCATGTATATGAATATGCATTTACCAATTAGCCCTCTAAAGGCTATATCCATTGCTTGCTGAAATTTGGCTCCAACATTTATCAATCCAAAAGGCATGTGCCTATAGGAAAATATTTCCCACTTAGTGGTGAATGCAGTCTTCAATCTATCTATCTTGTCTACCATCACCTAGTTGTAACCTAAAAAACCATCCAAGAATGACATCATCTTTCCACCATTTACAATCTGCAAGACCTCATCCAGAGAAGGAAAAGGATAGTTATCCTTTTCAGAAGCTCTATTTAAATGTCTGAAGTCTACACACAATCTGATGTCACCATTCTTCTTCCTTACTGGGATGAGGTTAGCCACCCATGTGGAATGCCTTATAGGAAATATGATCCTGGCATTAAGCAATTTTTTAACTTCTTCAAAAATGATGGGCTCCAGCAAGGCATTGATAGGTCTTTGTTTCTGTCTAAAAGGCTTGACATCTGGCTTTAGAGGTATATGATGAGTGATGATTGATGTATCATAGGTTTTCAACTCATCATAGGTCTAGGCAATGACATGGATATAATCTTTAAGGGCTTGTGTTATTCCTTCCATCTCTTCTTCTATACATACTTTTCCAATTAGGACATTCTTTTTTTCATCATCATGTCTAATGTTAACTTGTGAATACTCTCCTCCATCTGCTTTAGGGAGATCTTTCTATTTTAGCATGTTGTCTAAATCAAATGCACTTTCCAACTCTATCATTCCTTTCAGAATCTTGCTACTAGGCAACTCTAGGATTTCTTCTTCTTCCCAGATATGATCTTCCACATTTCTTTCATCTATGATTTGTGCATCAAAGACATCTCTGTTGGAAATGAAGTCTAAAATGTGTTGGTCATCATCAAACACTTGAAGGTTAACTACATTATCTGGCACAGAGGGTACTGATACTAATTCAACTAAAAATCTCTTCAAACCAGATATGGACAATGGTTCCAAAGTGCTTGCAGCTTGGGCTAAGGCATTTGCCCTGTGATTTTGTTCTCCAGGCACATGGGTGATGTTAAATGCATCAAAATCTTCTACCAGATCCCATACCCTATGTCTGTAATTAGACAGCTTCTTATAATTACAAGAATATATACTTCTTACTTGTCTTACTACCAATTATCAGTCTCCATAGACATGCAGAATCTTCACTTTCTTTCTGAGTGCAAACAATATCCCATGAATCAGGGCTTCATACTCTATCACATTATTTGTGCATGGGAACTACAATCTGTATGCTGCTAAGTAGGATTTACAAGCTAGATCAATAAGATCTATTCCTACTCCAGCCCCTTATTTTGATTTGGATCCATCAAACCTGAGGATCCATGGCTTATCTTCAGTTAAAGGCTTGTCTGGGCCTTCTCTTTTCTTTTTAGCTCTGGTAGGTACACCATTTGATATCCACTTTAATTTTGGTGTTTCAATCTTCTCAAACTTCACTTTATCTGGCTGATGTGAAGCTGATATTTCTTCTTTTTCTTTACCATCAACAGGAAAATCTTTTGGACAAGACAACATCTTCCTTTTCATAATATGCAAACATAATGAACAAGTAGTTTGTGAATGTGGTGCTTCATGTAACCTGCACCATCCCTTAATTAGGACATTATGTGGAAATCTTTGTTGCTGTATCATCTCTTGAATTTGTTTTGATAAAAACTCTTCAAACTTGAACAAATTACTGCCCCTATCTTCATCAAATAGTTTATAATCTGACTCTACCAAACAATCACTTCCTAGGGTGATTTTCCTATTACTCTTAGCATTACTCTTGCTACACACCAAAATATCTTCTATCTGAAAAGGACTTTCATCATGATATGTGCTTTCTTCTATTCCTGCAGATGACAAACAAAAATCAGTGTCACTATCGCTACAGGCAGAACTTATCTCAGATGATATGGATGATGCCTCACTGCATGCTTGTTCCAATTCCATCATGTCTAAGCAAGCATCACAAGTCTTTTCAGAATGCGCCTCATCATGTAACATACACCATCCTTCAATCAGGGCATCATGAACAGGCACTTTTAACAATTGGCAACCTTGTACTTCTTTGGACAAGTGCATCTCAAAATTCTTGAAGTGATCTACTTCTATCTCATTTTCAGGGTTACAATCAGATTCTAAAGTTATTTTATCATCTTGAAGATTATCATCATGAACATGAGCATCATACATGGGGATCTCTTCTATCTTGACTATCTGGGGTCTGATGGAGTAAAGTCCGGGTTCTACATCCACATACATGATCTCATTGGTCTTATTATATTCAGTGATCATATGTTTCATGTGAGGCTCAGCATCTATCCTTATTTGATTAGGTATTCCTTTCCAAGGTAACCACATGTGACTAAAATCAGTGGACATGTATCCATTAAGGATTTTTTACCAATCCCTATTGAGTAGCATCCCATAGGTATCAGGTATATCAACTACCTGAATATCAATGTAGTACTGGATTCTTGGATTTGATGCTAATTGCATATGAATGTGAGTTAGTTCTCCTACTACACTCACCTCTGTTTTATCTAACTGGGTTACTTTCTTCAATGACTTAGCAGGATGCAACCCTAAGGCATTGCATATGGATAGGGGCATTACATTGGTAGATGCTCCTAAATCTACTAAGCAATTATGCAAATTTTTACTAAACATCCTTATGGTAAGGAGAAAAGGAGGTGACTTAGTCTTATCTATGTAAAGAGTCATGTGTGAAGTCTCTGCAGCTTAAACAGTGGTTGGGGCTTTGTGTTTAACATTAACATCCCTAATGGCATGATCTTTATGCCCAATTTGACCTGAGGTATGATTATCTTCTTTTGGAATAGGATCATCTAAGGATTTCATGAAGGCTTTTTTGATAGCCGGGGTTTTGAGTAATTCTAACAATGACAGGCTAATTTTGATCTTTTTCATTTCATCTACCAGATATGTGACTAACTTATCAGACTCAGGAGGTAGATTACCAGCTTTTGGTGCTGTATTTTGTGGTGCTAAGTACTGAGGATTGACTTTGGAAAATCTAGGGTTATTGCTTGTCTTAGGATCAAGAGTGTAGAAATTATTTGGAGGCAAGGATGTAGTCAAAGGATCAGCAGGTCTGTTTAAATTATTTCTTAAATTGTAATTATGCCTACCCTGATATTTCTGTTGATAAGCATTTACTTCTTCATGTTCAATTGATGGCTCATTTTCATCTTCAAATGGAAAAACATAATTAGTTTCAAAAGCCATGGCTGACTCTTCACATGCTAAGGTGTAATTCTAATGAGGTGACATTGTCTGCTAATGAGGATGATTGATGAAACTTTCTAGCACTAGAGCAAAATCATATCCACAGGGGACAATTTCATTTCCTTCGCCACAAGGTGGATTACCTGAAGTATTAGATACTTCAGTTTGGAATATACTGGCAGCAATCCTGAACTGAGGAGAATCCATCTTTGCATGAGCATTGGTGTTATGTATCCTACACTAGTTTGTAAGGTCTGCCTCTCCAAGGTTTACTCTAGTGGTCTGCTTAGGTTCATTAGGAGGCTGATTATCTAGGGGTGATGGCAGAGAACCATTGTTTGGCCTAGTGTTCCACACTCTAGGTTGTCTAGGAGGATTATTGTTACCATTATTGTTATTGTAGTTGTTATTGTATCCCCTATTAGGATAATTAGGTCTATCATTGGCATATCCTCTATTCTGACTTGGCTGAGAATAGAAATTTTGACTCCTTAAATGAGTGATCTCAGTGGTGAGTTTCCTTAATTGTGCTGATATCTCTTTAATTTCTTCCTTTTCTTCCTAAACCTTTGCTACTACATTCTCTGTTTGAGGTTTGAAAAAGGAAGATCCATTATTATTGTTACTAGATTGTTCCACAACCTGAGGTACCTGAGTATGTCCTGGATATTGTAACATTTGACCATTTCCATTTGGAGGTGGCATGATACTCAGTGGAGGTATCTGTAAAGGAATTGGCATTACAGCTGGAGGTATCATGACTCCATTAGTCTATTGCTAAGAAGGATATGTAGGATAAGCAGGGAGTGTAGGAAATGCAATATTAGGTGTTGGAGCAGGGATGAGCTATTGACTGACTTTGACAGCTTCTTCAAAAGCTCCTGTCAAGGTTGTGACACCAGGATGTGGTCTCCTGATAAACATGGAAGTCAAGGGGTCTAAGGCTGAGTAGTATATGCTCCTAGCAGCTTCATCTAGTACAATATATGGAGCAACTAGCTTTGAGAACATCTTTTGGAATCTTGCATTGAAATTAGCAATAGGTTCTCCTTCAAATCTCTTGATTATGGCAAACAGATGATAATTCATTGAAGGATCTATAGGTATTTTGAATCTATCCTTAAAGGCTTTCTCTAAGGTAGCCCATGAACCGACTGAACCTTGACCAAGAATGATATACCAGTTATATTTCTCTCCCCTAAGGAAAATGGGAATAACCTACATACCACATCCTGATGTTCAATGCTAGCCCTACAACAAGCTTCCTTGAAAGTTCTAATGTGATCATCAGCATCCTGATATGGATGATATTTAGGACAAATCTTATCAGGATTTTTAGGTAAAGGATGATATGCAGTAAAAGTCAAAGGTGACTCTGTAGTAAAAAATGTCATTGTGACTGGTGGAGGTTGGACCTGAGGTGTGACAGGTGGTCCTGTACGTGTGACAGGTGGCCCTATAGGTGTTTACAACCTGATAGGAGTTACAAGGACACGTTCTGGTGAAGCTCCTGGTGCACTAGAACCAGGAGAATGATGAATATCTATTGTTCTAGGTCTAAATCCCTGGACAGGCAATTCTTCAACGAGTCTATTGGATCTGGACCTGGTGTTTGGCCTGAGAGCCAGGATTTCTTGAATTTAAGGAAATTTGGCTTGTTTACTGTAAAGATCAGCTGAAACTTCTTAGCAAAGGTTGTATTTATGATCAGAATCTAAAACTGATTGGATATTTATGCAATATTTGCAGAAAAGATGCAAATATGAGGTGATATGAGGCTTTGGGACACAAGCAACTAGATATCAAGTCTCTTAAGAAAATTACCTCAAAGCTTTAACAAAAGACTTGAAATATGGCTTATCCTTGAAATATCATGGTGATCAACCACAAAGCTTGAAATACTTATACTCAATTTTGAAAACTTTGCAAAGTACAAGCATGCATGGACTTAAAATAGTAAATCTTTGCATATGACTTGAAATACAGAGCTACATGAATATTACCTTTCTATCTGCATCATTAAATCAGACAAATCTACTGATGAAAAGGCCCTCCTTCTAGCACCAATTTATGTTGATGATTGTTAGTCATAACAACATGCATAAAAATTTGTACAACAAACCTTTATTATCTTGTAAAGTACGATCAACTTAAGATAAGTTGATGACTCCAAGTCTCCGTTGATTAGGTCATGCTCGTCTGACGTTACTCAGAGGTTGATGTGACATGCTATTTTCCATTTCAAGGGGTCTTACATTTGTCTTGATGATTAGTATTGTTCTGTTTCCTATAAATCTACTCCACAGAGAGGTTATTTATACTCTATTTCCAAAGATAGTGATGTATTTGCAAGTTTGATCAGTTCTTCTAATTATTGATCATCATGAACTTCTTTTCTTCTACGATGTATATTTATTCAAATGCTATGTCCATAAGTGGATATTTACATGTATCTCATGGATTTTTGTATGAATTTGTATGATATTTGTCAATTTAACATGCTTTTACTCTAAATATGCTATGTATTTCTAATTATCTAAGGGATATCAGCATATTTCATGTTATTTGCTTCTAATTCTCTATTATTTGCAACTATGGTGATGATCTGTTATGAAATTGAAAGAAATTTAAAAGAATGCTTCTAATTTTGATGAATCTTTAGCCATTCAACAACATACATAAAAGATACATTCATGAGGAGAAGAGATCAAACCATATGTCACCAGGATGTTCCACAGCTAGATATGGATGATGCTAACTTCAAAGGATAAGGAATGAAAACAACACATGCAAACTGACAAGCACTCCAAGGGACACAGCTGATCAAATCATGTATCAAGATGAAAAACATGGATTACTCAAGATTTATGATGATTTGTAATCAAATTGTCTTCTCTTTCATTTAGTATGCATAACATGTACATCTACAACAACTTTGAAATGAGTCCTGATATTTCAGCAATCAAATTTCAATTAAGTTTTGAATGTTCAAAATATGGCACCCCTGCACCTTTTATAGAATAAGGTGAGGAGGCGGTTACAAAATGACCTACGGTTAGGATTTGTCAATTAAGATCAACAGTAGATTATCACTCTTTCACCCAGTCAACTGTTCCTTGTGGCACAGGTTGCCAGCTAGCAACCATCTGGATGACTCATTATCATATGAGTACCTTATGCATATGTCTTCTTCATCATGCATCTTCATTTATTCCTTGGGTTTCTCCTCTTCATTTTCTTCTTCTTCATCATGATCATCATCCTCATTACTTTATGTATCGCTGTCACCCTGATGAACATCCTCTTGTATATGGACCTTCACTGTTGTCCTGATATTCTCATAAGCTTGTACTATTTTATCTACCTCCCCGCCATCTTGGATTTTGGCTTTTGTTATGGCATGCTTGTGAGACTAGAATTTAGCTTTGATTGCATCCAACTTACCCTTACTATTGTTCAACGTCTCATTGTAAGTTTCCACCTTGACCTTGATCCTCATGATCTTATTCATCACCTCTTCCGTCAGGTGGGTAAGGGGGTCATCAGCTACCGGCTAGAAATTATAATGTAGAGATTTGATAGCAAAGTCTGCGTCTTGATTTTCAATCTTTCCCTCTACTTTCTCTTCTAATGCTTCAAGGATCTCTGCTTCATGTGCCATCAAGTTGTGCAGATTTATACTAATATCCCTAAGCTTGCCACTACATTTCTTTAGGATATCATATTCAAACCTGATATCCTCATACCATATGTCTATCAATAGGGCAGTGTTACTATCCAATAATTGATTGTTTATTAGGATCTGAGGATCAATCCTCTTCATCTCACTCAAAGCAGTTAGGTCCTCTTCCAATTGGAATGACCGTCTCCCTGTTTCATTTTTCATTTTATCTACTTTTCTCTTTAGACTACTTAAAGAATTCCACCTCTGTAAAGAGGTTCTCAATACATCTTCAGCTCCTGTGAGGGCTGACAGCATCCATTTCTCCATGATCATGGCCTCATGCTTCATGAGGTCCAGCTTGGTGACCTCGTCCTAGGAAATGACAACCAATGGGACTACCGGATAAATTGGTGTACTATCAGGGTTAATCAACCCCTTTATATATGAATACAACTGGGCAATGTGCTCCTTATGCTGTTTATTTTTCTCTTTCTCCTTCTTGACCCTTTGGGTTAAAGAATCAATAATGTCCTTCCCTTCCTGACCTTCTTGGTCCTCATTGGCAAAACCCAAATCAACAGTTGTGATTTAGAATTCCTCATGGGTGATCTTGCCCTTCTCTTTCTCTACTATGGGAAGTGCTACCTAGTCAGTCCTTCTACCTGTAGCAGGATCTCTTCTAATAGCCGATGTCAATCTGGCTTTCCTCTTGGGCTTCATTATTGTTTTTGCAAATAAGGTGGAAATGTCAAATTCTTGAATTTTAGACCCTCCTTCCATACCTATTTCTTTCTCCAACCACTGAGGCACTTCATCTCCAGACCCTTGACGTCCTTTGTCATCATCATGTCCACCATGATCTCTAGTATCTGCCTCTATTCTCAATGGAGAAGGGGACTTCCTAATTTCTTCCTCATGGAGTTCCTCATGAGGGGGATCTTGTTGCATCTCTTCTTGCTGAGGGGCCTCTTTCTATGGGGGAGGATCCTGTAGAATGTCTGCATGATGATCATGTGCCTAATCCTATACTCCCTCTTTCTGAGTTTCATCCACTTTAGTGTTTTCCTCATCTTCAGGCATATTGACATTCGTGGGTGATTTCTGAGTGTTTGGGCCTTGTGCATCACCCTGATCTTGGGTCACTTCTTGCTCTACACCCGAGGCACTGATATCTTGTGCCATAATGTCCTCATGACCTGATTTATCTTTTTCTTCTATATCTCCTTGAGTCCGAGCAATAGCATCACCTAATGCATCTATATCAACCCCACCTTTCTATTGGACTTCCACTATCTTTGGCTCAGTGGGTATCTCATGTTGTTGCTAGCCCATATCCAAAGCATTTCTCTCTTCTTCTACCTGCTTGGCCACTTCAACATTTTCTATCACCTCAGGTACACCTGACTTATCCTTGGGGCTCACATCCTTCCTGTATGTCAAATCTAAAACTGCAGGGCTAGTCACCTAATCGACTAACTTGTCAGGCCCAATTTTTTGGGCTGCCCTTTCTGGGTTACTTTATTTTTCTTCCTTCTCTATTTGCTTCACCTCCTCTAATACCACCATCTATGCTAATGGGGTCCCATGTGGAGTCATACGACTACTGGAGGTGAGAGTCTCCATCTACTGAGAGTCTACATTCTGCACTACCTCATCATCTAATAAGTCGATGGTGTCCTCCAAGGAGAAAGGACCATCCTGACCTACTTTGAAAGCTTCTTTGGCTTGTTCTTCTACACTCTTAGTCTTAAACTTAATTATGGTGGGAAGTAGCACGTCATGTCGCATCTCCTTCTTGAATGCTTTGCCACCTACTCCTCTCAATACTATAGGATCGGACCTGATATCACCCTGCATAGATGTTCTTTGCTTCTTTGGTGGTGATGTCAGTGGCACCGCCCTCCTTTTCTTGTTGACCATCATTGGGTCATCACCTGCAGGCTCCTTTCTTACCTCTGTTTCCTCAAAAGGGATATTTTATTTTACTTCTTGTTGTGAGGTTTGGCCCTCATCCTGTACTTCTACAGTTTCTACAGTTGGCCTCAGGATCCTCTTTGTCTTTGGTTTGTCCATTAGAGGCGGTGCACATGAGGCGGATGCCTGACGTGATGTTGATGCACCTGCAACTGGTATGGCAATTCTTTCGATTATCACCCCCTTAGGCTCATCATCAGGTTTCTTTCCTCTAGGGGGACCCTTCATCTATTTCTATGTGGGTAGTCTCTCCCCATTGGACTTTCTCTTATCATTGAGGAAGTCAACAAACTCCTCATCAGCTAGTTCTTGCCTTTTCTTCTTGGCATCTACAGTAAGGGCCACACCCCTTTTCTTAAATCTATTTATTTGCTCATCTACCCAAGCTTGGGTTAATTGCAGCACCCCACCTGTAAGCTGATCTAGGGATATGTCTTTAGGCTGTGTTAGGTCATGGGATGATATGGTGTCATTGTACACCTTTTTATCTTCATATTCATTTGACATAGGTTTTCCATCATCCTTCTTCAGCTGTGCTGGCACTGGGATGCAGTCAAATGTCCTTACCTAGTTCAAGGTGAGCCTTTGGTAGTTTCTTCTTCTTACCTCAGATTCATCCTCACAATCAGTCCACAAATCCTCCAGATGCTTCTGGTTAATAGGTTTTCCTATTATTTTCTACATCCTGCCATAGGGGTCATAAGATCTAGCCATTAGAAATGGCTGCAGATAGATCAGTTTCAATCCCCCTATGGCATGCTTTATGCTCTCTGAATCAGAGCACATATACCAGCCCATAGACACTGGAAATAGTACTGGAGGTATCTTCTTTTGCTCCTTGTATGCTGCAACTATGGTAGATACTTGTCTAAGAAACTCCATCAGGACAACCCCATCAGTAGGGTATCTTGGTAGCATAAGGGGTTGCCCCTCAAATCCTTCTATTCTTATATATGAAAATGTGGCATACTAGATGAACCAGGCCCCATATCTGTAAACAACTTCCTGAGCCTCCATGCTTAGTCTCTTGGTTCTGTCTTCCTCCATGGTTCTGACTAGATGCATAGAGAATGCATCATTTACGAATTTGTAATCTAGGAGGTAGTTCTTTCTCTGTAGTTGAGGATAGTGATCCCATATGTGGGCATCATCTACATCACTGCCAGCCTTACCCACTGTAGTCAGGGAATCAAATGTTCCCTTGTAACTACATGAGTACACAACATATGAGTTCATATGAAACATGCATGCCTAACCTCCTAGGTTCCTCATGCCTTCATCCAGTGCATCATTGATGACCTTGGCCCATAATGGCTTGTTATCTATGTATAGGACCATCTAGATGATTCCAAACATCTAATTCTTAAAATTCCCTACATGAATCTTACCTATCATCCTGCTTAGCAGGGCCATCATGTACTAGTACTCATCATCAAAATCAAACTTATATAGGTGTATGGGTAGTTTAGCTGAGGCAGTGTAGGTGCTTCTCTTAGACCTTCACTGATACATTCTCTTCCTTGCACTCTTCTTATTGTTATTGTATTCTATGTCCAACTTATGTAAATCCCCACTGACCACCTACTTTCCAACTGGCAGATTGAAAGTAGAGGTGATGCCCTTAATTTAAAAGTTGGCATATACTCTTCCATGCTTCTCCACCCACCTAGTTTGAGAGTTATAGTTCCTGGCACACTCCACCACCAGCTCTGGGGTTTCCATGGCATAGGGAAATCTCGTTGCATGCCACATCCCTGAAACATATATTGTATCCAGGAGGGTATTGTCCTTATCATGATCTATTCTGGTTGACCACACTGCTAGATGTGTATCTCCTTGGTTAGTATCACCAATGATGCCATACTTAAATTGTACCCCTTCAGGCTGAACAAACATGGGCTTAAGAAATTTCGCATCAGACCTGTTTCGTCTAAGATTCACTATGGACTCCTGCAATAAACATGCTTTGTCTTACCATACAATATCCATATGCATTCATACAATATTATGTACCTCTAAGGCATCATGCATACTATATCTATCATCTTTACTTCATCATGATATGCACATTTACAGATTCAAACCACAAGAAAGAACATACTACCTGAACATGTAGAAAATGACAACAGGAGGGCGTTTCAGTTACTTACCTGATAACGCTTTCCTCCTGGGTTAGATGGGTGATTACAGAAAAGGGATGTAGATGTTGAGGATCACTCGTTCCGTTACGCTGGAAGATCTGGTCTGTTCACAGGTAGTTGTATGAGGGTTTGACTTCTTTGCTCTATAATTTATTTTTTTTCACAAGGTAAATGAAAATAACCTTGGAAAGTTACCTTTAAATGTATCTGTAGGGAAAATTAGGGTAGAACTAGGTTGGGATAGCTTATTCCGTCGATCTTCTGCAGAGAATCCATGGATGATGCCAAGTGTTTGAATTGTATTCACAATCAACGGGAATCCATCTACCACATTTAAGTCCATTTAGTGTCAGGGAATAGGGAAGGGGGGTGATCTTCAAAAGATCAGGTGATATTCAAAATATGACCCACTCTGGATGAAATGACCCTTTGCCTTTGAGCGGCAAAATTAGTGCAAAAGAATCAGGTGATGTGGTCAACGTTGACCACATGTAAATTAGGTCATGAATTTAAAATCAGGGGATGTTCAAGATACGACCCCCACAAATAAAATGACCCCCTTGGGAAAAATATCAGGATGATGTCACCGTGTCGGTGACCTTGTTTAAGTGTTGTGTTGTAATGACGTCATCATCATGTCGTTGAATATGGTTGGCATCAGATATATACCTCCGTAGGGTAAAATGGAATGATGATGTCATCATCAGGATGATTTCCTTCATTCATTAGGTTTAGATGACGTCATCATCATATTGGCATAGGGTGATATTTTGCAAAGAGGGTGATATTCGTAAGATCGGGTGATATTAAAAATATGACCCCACAAAATATGTGAAGTTGTTTGATGGGCAGATAACAGTTACTCCGTAAAATTAACGTCCTGACTTTGTGGACCAAGTGATTATTGGGTGATAAACTTATATCAGGGTGATCTTATATAATATGACTAATGTTTGAAATATGACCCCCCTCCTCAGAATATCAAGTTTGACCAAAACTTTGACTTAACATAACTTTCTCCCCTTAGAGAATTTTGGGGTGATTCAAAAGGAAAACCTGCATGGAATTTCATGCACTTTCCAACCATAAGGTTAATGATATGAAATACTAACTTTGACAACTAACCTCATCATGGTGACCTATCTACCCTCCTGCAGGGTTTTCATGCATGACTAATTTTACCAGACCGCCCAAAGCAGAAAAACAACAAGCCAAAGCAGCAAAAAAGTTGGGTCCCTATTTTGTCAAGTCAGAATGGGGCGTGTTGTGTAACCACACAACAGTTACAATCAGGTCTCACTTACCATACAAGCCTCATTAGCTACAAAGAGGTCTCACTGACCATACAAGCCTCATTAGCTACAAAGAGGTCTCACTGACCATACAAGTCTCACTGGTACATAAAGCCTCACAGGCGAATACAATCACTATCATCAAAACTTAATGCTTAGTGTGCAAGAAATGATTGCAAGTCAATCTGATTTGCACCATTACATAACCTGTCTTCTTTGATTTTGCATATACCTTTGCAATCATGCTCAATCCAATTTGAATATTAGTCTCATGATCTCTGCACAATCAATTACATATTGTCTTCATGTTTGACATGGTTCAATCTGTGAGTTTGTTGCATAATATCTTCAACTTGTGTTTGATTCAAAACATAATGTTTTATTTGTATTTTCTCTTCAACATAATTTTCAAAAATATCTTCAATACTGCATGTTTGTCCACACACACACTTCCTCATCTTCATAACCTGCATATTTATATTACTTCTCATTAAACCCTTGATCTTCCACATTCAGATCAACCTGCATTTGCATAATTTTTTTTAAACAAAATCCATTCACATTGTTCTGAATAAATCATCTTCATATTCCTTCTTCTACAATCTCCAATCTACATTCTCATTTTCATTGTACACACAAAATCCATTCACCTTCAAAAAACTTATTCACAATGTCATTAAGATGAAATAATCTTTCATCTTCCTCTTCTCTATACATTTACTTCCACCTACAATCTCTTCATCTTCTTGCAAAAACAAAAATCCATTCACCTACAAATAAAAAATCTTATTCACAATGTTATGAAAATAATCTTTCATATCCCTCTCTTCAAAAACCTTCAACCTCTTCATGTTCTCTGCAAAAAGAATATAATCTTCAAAAAAGTGTCTTTAAAAATTAGTCAATTTGCCCTTTTATCCTTCCAATAGAAGGCCCTACATCTTCTCCACATAACATGGTCTTTAAAAAAAATTCCCAATTTAAAAATGCAATAAATATTGCATGAAATGTCATAATGTGAAAAAGGACTAAATGTCTTAATTTTCTCCACGAAGGTTTTCAAAAAAAACTCCTTAAAAACATTCCTTTTAAAAAAACACATCAACTGCCTTTTGATTGGGCTAAACTGCCTTTAGTAACCATACCAAACTGCCTATTTGATTGGCTAACAAATAGCCTTAAAAAAAATACACTGTAGCCTGGAAGAAGAGATGTTCACATACACGTCAAAATTTCAATCGACAGGGAGGTTTCTTATTTTAAATAAGAGCCATTGATATACTCTTTTGTGCCCACCGAAGGTTTAAAGATAGCCTTTGATTTCCTTATGGCACCTGATGGGAAGGATGCCTGACCGGTGGAACTGGTCACCATAGGTAGAAGGGGCCAGTTTCCCACGATGATTAACCCCTTAAATTGTCACTTAAGTGACATTCACCTGTGACTGCAGGTCACTTTAAAAATAAAACAAAAAGTTCATTTAATTAAGACGGGTAGAGAATGAAATGTAAAATAAAAGATTTTAGACTTCAATAAATCTTGAGCCCTTCAGATATGATGATCTTATTATACCAAATTGACCATGATCTATATTATCAAATAACAACTGCATCTTCTTCTGCATATTGTGCCTTTAGTCTGCAAGTAATACTATACTCTGTATCATATTAAACAAACAATATCATAGTGTCATCATGTGAACTAATCCTTCAAAACCTTGATGTCTACATTCCTTGAACTACAATCAAACAAATGTTGTCCAAATGAAGTGGGTGTTCTATGTGACTCCATGGCAACCATCCTCATGAAAACTTATGTCATCCAATCCTGTGAATTTGATCATCTTGAAACATGACAATCATGAACTTGAAGCAACATGACAATCAAAATGAAGCAGCATCACTTCTCAACAATTAGGATTATGATTAGGACATGATCAAAACATGATTAGTTCCATATCAACCCAAATTCCCAATTATCATCTTGACACAAATCAATGAAGGAACTCTTGATTATCACTGAAAGATGAAGACCCATTAAAGCAAGACATTAAGCAACATACCAACTTTGAGCAACTATGTCAACTATCTTCAAATCAAGAATCATGATCATCATAACATGAAGAATGGTAAGCATCATAACAACAATGTTAAGAATCATGACAACAACCAAACCTTCAATGTTAAACTTTGTTACACTATGCAACTCTTGATTCAAACTTTATGACAAGATATCGACATATTAACTCAACTCTAATCATACAAAAGTTATCATAAAGAATAAAGACCTGATACTGGACAACCAACAAATCAAGTAAGCTCTTGTGATGGTAAAAACAAACTCACATAACCATCACCATTCCTTATGGTTGTGAACCCATCAACTGATCTCATCAATGTATGTGAACACTTGAAGCAACTTGATATACCAAGAAGACTTCAACTTTCATAACATATCATGACCTTGATGTCTTGTATTGATGCAATCCCATAGTGAAGTTCTCTACCATGAATGACAACTACACCAAGACTAATATCCCAAAAGGTATCAACAAATCTGATCAATATTAAAGCATCCTTGATGAACATTTTTAGCATTAATGACAATCAATCTCCATCAATAGCATCATCTCGGACTTAACTCTAGAACCGCAGACCATAAAGCTTAATTGTAGAGAAATGCGGAGCAAAATACTTTCTCCCTATCACCACTGAATGTACAAAAAAATAGTTTTTGTTCTGGTGAATAGAACTCACTCAAATATTCATACTAGAGGCTCAAACTTGAGATATAGCATCTTTAGACAACCCTTTAAATAACTTCCAAACCACAAACAAAGATATGCAATATACAAGATATGCGGAGCAAAACACTGCACTATTCTTCAGCAAAGCAGGATACTCTGCAACTCACTATTTCCACTAGTAGAGAAAATTTTCAAAAAAACACTTGGAAACTCAATAATAGAAACATATTCTCATGATCTTCAAGACTTATGCAAGGTAATACTCATCACAAGAAAGCAAAAAAATAAGAGCGTCGTTGACACCAATGACAACATAGATATGTTGAAATCAATGACAACACCGGTTAGTACATACTTGCAATAGTGGATCCTTAGTTGCTATGATATCTATTCTCATTATGACTATCCTCTTCTACTTTTGGCAGTGAGACTCTTCTCTTGGCAATGAGCCTCTTCTTTTGTAGTGAGCATTTTGGGAAGTGAGCCTTGTTGTAATTTTGATATATCATTTATATTATGAGTTAACCCTCATCGTGGTTTTTCCCTTATTGGGTTTTCCACATAAAAAATCTGGTGCCTCATGTGTTGAAAATGTGGATGTGTTTAAGTTTTTGATTTCATGCTTTCATGGTTAAATCATAATAACAGTGATTAAGTGGTTGATGTGTTGATATTTATAAGAAGTTAAGTTTTGGTTACAACTGATTCACCCCCCTCTCAGTTGTCTTGTGTTAGGGTTAGCCGGCAGAAGATATCAATTAAATGCAAATAAAGATTAAATAGAGAAATGGAAATACACAGAAATAATAACAATGAGAGACAAGTTTTAACGTGGTTCACCCAAACTCGGGCTACATCCACCAAACAGAGAGTCCAATATTATTATCCAGTAAATCAAACCGATTACAATCAGCAATCCCTGCAACTCAATACCACTGCAAAATGCTACAATACAATACCAAAACCCTAACCCTTAGCCGCTTTTTCTCAAGCTTTTTGCAAGTTACAAAAAATAGGGTTTTCTTATGTCGGTCAATGAAAAATTAACTCCCGGTGCATTATGAAATAATAAAAAAACCGTGTGAGGTTTCGGGGGCGCTGCCCCTCGACCCCGCCCTGTATCGGGACAGGGAACGCGACAGGGAACACGCCAGGGGCGCTGACCCTGGACCCCATCTTGGGGGCGCTGCTCCCAAACCCCCACAAGGGGTGCTGCCCCTTAACCCTGTAGGAATTTGGGGAGGAAACCGCACCAATAAAAGTGGGGTAAATATAACCTCCGAGTCTGATTAGGCTCCATATAACAACATCTTGTGCATTTCAACAATTGGTATCAGAGCCAGGGTTCCTTGAAAGAAAGCCTAACAGCTTAAGGTAGATCTAGGTGAAAGGAAGCAAGGTATGTGGAAACACTTCCTACACTGATCTAATAAGGGGAGAAGTATGCAAATTCTTTTTAATCCTTACAATTGCAGTAATGTTAAACATATAACAGAGATATTGCGACAACAAACACAATAGAAGAATAAGAGTTGACACAAGATATTGTTGTGTGGTTACACAACACGCCCCATTTTGACTTGGCAAAACAGGGACCCAACTTCTTTTGGCTTGGTTTGTGTTTCTTGCTTTCTGGCGGTTTGGTAAAAATCAGTCAAGTGCATCATCACGTTGAGTCAGGATGAGGTAAGTCCCCAGTATGAGGTTAGTTTGTCAAAATTCACATTTCGTATATGTGACCTCATATTCTGAAAGAACATTAAATTTCATGCAGGTTTGCCTTTTACATCACCCTGATATTCATCAGGATGTGAGAGTTATGAACAGTCAAAGTCTTGGTCAAACCTGATATTCGCAAGAGGGGGGTCATATTTTATAACCTCAGTCATGTTTCGAACATCATCATCATATTTGAGACATCCCCTGATATATCCTGTGGCTCAAATATCCAGACGTCAACTTTAGGTGGTAGTAAGTCTTTCCCGTCAAGCGGTCTTTTATACCGCGAACATCATGTTTTCAAATATAACCCGATATTTGTTAATATCCTCCTAACGTGAAATATCACCCTTAGCAAATATCCTGATGACATCATCTGAATACGATAAACGAAGAAACAAACATCCTGATGACATCATCATCATATTTACATTACGACAGGATATTTTACAAACATGATCATGTGCACCCAATATGACGATGACGTCATGAGACATTTCTGATACAAAGAACAAATATCATGATGACATCATCCCGATATTCTAAAAGGGAGATGAGTAAGTTTCGAACATCGTCATCCTATTTTGTAACATCACCCGATAAATCGAAATACCCTCCTGATGTGCTAAATTAAACGAAAGGTGCATTGTTACCTGAATCTTGTCGCGATAACAATTTCAAGACTGGGGAGGATGATATTGAAACTCAACCCGATATTTGTGAATATCATCCTGCCCTCATGATATCTTGTCATATGGATATCCCCCCGCTCCCTTTGCCGCCATTATCATTAAATGCGCATAGATATGGTAGGTGATTCCCGCTGACCCCGGAACCCAATGAAATACTTGGCGAGATCCTGAGTTTTCGCACGAATGATCAAAGATTGCAATCTAACTTGTAAGAGTTGCCCTAAATTTACCCTAAATGCGAGGTTAAAAGGTAATTCAACCGCCATTGTTACATTTACCTGCGTTAAAATTGTTTTACAGAGCATCAGCCTCCATATCTGCATAACAGCTACCGTTGCGCAATTCAAGCTCACAAACAGAAGGAAGGAAGTGATCAGCAGTTGAATCAAGAGCGTCTTGATGATATACTGGTATAAAGGAAAATTTGCATAACCAAGTAAGTAAATTGAAACCCTCATCATGTTGTTTCTATATGACGCTGTAAGTTCTGGTTATGCATCCATATGAGTAAGTAATGTTGAAATTGATGCTCAGGCATGATGATTGCAATATGTATGCATGTATATCCCTTTTTGTGAGAAGAGATGTTGTTAATTGCAAGTACTCATGGCTAAAAAATGATTAATCAAGAGTCAGGAGGAATTCAGCAGGCCTATGTTCTCTTCTCAGAGAGGGGTCCTGTTCAAATATGGAGCAATTACAGACACCCATCAGGGGATTACCAACCTGGAAGCCTGGTCAGCCAAGCTAAATGATGGACATGACAAGAGTCTGGTATTGGACGCAGTGTTTGTATCAGGTATGTGGAACGCTGCTAGCTTCCCATACTCCATGGAGTCTCCGGAGCTCGTCATTGAGTGCGCCTGGAATTATAACCCTCAGATGAGGCAGGTGGTGAAGCATGGGAGGGTGTTTGCAGACCTATCCATCAAAGGTCTCTCCCGAACATTTGGACTGCCAATGGGCAGTAAGGTAAAGAGTGTAGACTTGAAGAAGTCTGAAAGAGAATACGAGGCCAACAAAAAGTCGGCCAGAAAGAACATGTATGCTTGGCGGGCTGAGAACAACACATACAATGCAGCGGCCAAGCTTCCTGTGCACATGTTCAAGTTTGATTTCAATGAGGAGTATCAGTACGTGATTGCCCTCCTGAACAGGGTGACTGGCCAGCCTGATACTAGTGAATTTAGAGATTGGATGTACGGAATCATAATGATGTGTCTGTATGCAGATATCAAGCCACTGTGGGGCCAAATAATAAGTGATGCTCTGCATGAGCAGCTGATGAACCTGGGAGGTTCAGATTGTACATTCTACATGACATCCTATATTGTTTATTCTTGTGCTTATAGAGGTACTTTTGATGCCTTAGTCACAGATGGAAAACTAACAGGCACAAATGCAGCATATATCTGGGATCATTATCCCCAGCTGCAAAGAACCAATTATCTCAAGGACTACAAACTGGTCAATGATGCATTCTCTATGCATCTGGTAAGGACCATGGAAGAAGATAGAACAAAGAGATTGAGCATGGAGGCTCAAGAGGCAGTATACAGGCATGGGGCATGGTACATACAATTTGCCACCTTTTCCTATATAAGGGTTGAGGGTTTTGAAGGACATCCCCTGATGCTGCCAAGATATCCTACTGATGCAGTAGTGTTAATGGAATTTATCAGGCAGGGCTCCACCATGATACAGATGTATAAGGATGCCAAGAAGCTACCACCAATTTTGTTCCCAGTCAGCATCGGCAACTACATGTGCCCTGACTCTGACAATATAAAGAAGGTGATGGTCACCCTGAATAAGATGAATCTACAGCCTTTTCCAATAACCAGACCATATGATCCTTATGGCAGAATACAAAAGATTCTAGGAAAGCCTATTCACCAGAGGCACCTAGAAGATTTTTGGGCTGACTGCGAAGATGAGGCAGAGGCCAGGAGAAGGAGGTATCAGATGTTGACTCTGAACCAGATTAGAACATTTGACTGCATCTCTCTCCCTCAACAGCTGAAGAATGATGACGGTAGGATAATGGCAGATGAGTATGAGCAGAAAAAGATTTATAATGATACCATCACTACACCTGACATCACCGTGCAGGAGGATATGTCCTTAGACCCATTCCTTTCCAGAACCCTACACTTGACCCAAGCTTGGGTAGATGCACAAATAGAGGCATTGAAGAAAAGGGGTGTTGCCATCACGATGGACAACAAGAAGAAGGGGCAGGACATCCCTGCAGATGAATATGATGACTTCCTGCTGGAGAAGAGGAAGACCAAGGGAGAGAGAATCCCTCCACCACAACAGCCAAGCAAAAGATCCCCAAGGGGTAAGAAGGTGGAAAAGGGACCGAAAGGTATAATAATTGAAAGGGCAGTGTTTATAGCAGAGGAGGCAGCAGGATCGGGATCAGGATCAGATTCCCCTCCAAAGAAGGAAAAGCCCAAGAAAAGCAAGACAGCAGAGGCTAGAATAATTGAGTCACAAGAAGTGGGTCAGTCTTCCAAACAACCAGGAAAAGATATCCTCATGGAGGAGGAGCCTGAAGAAGAAGAAGCTCCACTGATAATAAGAAGAAAGAGGAGAGCTCCGCAGGTGCTGGTTCCTACCACACCTAAGAAACCAAGAACCTCCATAAGAGGTGAAATAAGCCAACCTCCTGCACTAGTACAAGGGGCAGGTAGTGAAGTGCCAAAGGAACTTCAACATAATGTTCCACTTCCTACCATTGTCAAGTTCAAAACTGAACTTGCTGAAGAGCAACAAAAGGAAACCTCCCAGATGCAAGCAGAAGGACATGTCTCACTGGAAGAGACAATCGACCTGTCTGATGATGAGATTGTGCAGGATGTCTCTGCACAACAGATGGAAACACTGGCTGCTGGTACCAGCATGACTTCTCACAAGCCTCCATCTGTTCAATCAGTGCTTGAGGAGATGAAACAAGCAGAGGCGGAGCAAGAAAAGAGTCCAGAGCAAGTAGCTCAGGAAATGGGGCTGGACACACTGATCACAGAGGTGACAAGTCCTGCAGTGGGGGACTTGACAGAGAAACATGATGCAAGTCCTAAACAGCCAGCAAGATCACCTGATAAGGGCCACCCAACAGAAGAGGTAGAGATGGCAGAATCTGAAGGCCATGCTATTAAATCAGGCCAACAAAGCCCACAGGATACATCAGCAGGACCTGCTATAGTAGAGGTCCAAGAAGCAAAGGCTGATGAGGAAAAAGCAGCAATAGAAGATCCTGCTGCTAAGACACAAGAGGTGGATAGTGCAGGAATAGAACAGATGTCGTTACTTCAAGCAGACCTCACAGCATCCGGAATGGTGGACATGCCAACAGGAACAGAGAAACCAAAGGAGGATGATCAACCTCTACAAGGAGAAGAACTGGGGACAGGTGAAGTAATGATGGAGAAAGATCATGATCATCATGACCTACATACAGATGCACCGCAGGGTTCCCCACACCGAGAAGATGCTCCCCCAGAAAAAGAAATCCCTCAACAGGAGGAGGCACCGAAGGATCAACAGCAAAGCGAGCATCATGAGGGAGAGAAAGCAAAATCACCATCTCTGCAACACTTGTTAATAGAAACGGGAGGTATAGGTGAACAGCAGCATGATGCCGAAAAACATGATCAGGTACCTCCATGGTTGACAAAAGAGGTAAACGTTGAGGAGGAACTTGAAATTCAAGAGTTCGACGTCTCCACCTTGTTCTCCGCGGATATAATGAAGCCCATGAGGAAGGCTAGAATGACTTCGGCCATCAAGAGAGATCCGGCGACAGGGAGAAGGACCGCACAAATTGCTATACCTGCGGTGGAGAAGGAGAAGGGCAAAATCACTGTGGATGAATTTCAGATAAGCACAGTAGATTTGGGTTTTGCCAACGAGGAACAGGAGGCTCAAGAAGGTAAGGATATCATTGACTCTCTAATTCAAAAAGTGAAAAGAGAGAAAGAGAAGAATAAGCAACATAAAGAGCACATTGCTCAGTTGCATGCTTATATTAAAGGCTTGACCAATCCTGATGATACTACAAGTGAAGCTGCAGTCCCATTGACTGCCATTTCTCAGGAGGAGGTAAATAAATTGGACCTCATGAAACATGAGGCTTCCGTAATAAGGAAATGGATGTCATCCACATTGGATGATGCTATAGAAATAATGAGGGCTTCTTTGAAGAGGTGGAGCATATTAAGTGACTCCAAGACCAAGGTGGATAAATTGCAGATGCAGACCGGGAAGAGGTCTTACAGGCTGGAGAAGGTCCTGAGTCTCTTGGGAGAAATAAGGAAGATAAACCCACAACTGCTTATCAGTAAGCAAATATTGAATAATAATACTGCACTATTAGTGGACATCTGGTATAGGGATGTGCAGTTCGAATGCGGAGTCCTCAAGAGATGCAATAATAAGCTGAGGGAGATCAGCATGAAGTTGCGGGACTTAATGGGCATTAAGGCAAAGATGCTAGAAACACTAGAAGGCAAAGTAGAGGGAAAAATAGAGAATCAAGATGAAGACTCTGCCCTTAAGGCTCTGCACAACAACTTCCAAATGGAAGAAGATGGTCCACTCATCCACTTGACAGAGGAGATTATAAATAAGGTGATGAGAATCAAGGTCAAGATGGAGACCTACAATGAGACATTGCAGGACAGGAAAAATAAGCTGGATAACAGCAGGGATAAGTATGAAGCACACAAGCACGCCATTATCAAGGCAAAGACTCAAGATGGCGGAGGAATAGATCAGGTTGTGCAGTCATATGAACAGATCCGGAGCAGCATGCAACCCCATATGCAGCAGCATCATCATCAGGATAGCGAAGGTTCAGGAAGCGATGCACATGATGATGACCCGCATGAATCAGCTGAAGAACATGATGGAGATACATCATGAAGGGGGATATTTGCATAAGTAATATAGATAGTTGCCAGCTGGCAACTTGTGCCATTTTGTATGAATTGACAAGTCATGAAATTATGACCATAGATCTGTATTGATAAATCAGGATCGAGGATCTTTTGTAACGGCCTCCTCACCTTATTCTATAAAAGGTGGTGGAATGCATTATTGTAGACATTTGAAACTTAATTGAAATCTATTTGCTGAAGTATTCAGGGCTTATTTCAAAGCTGCTGTATATGTACATCTCTTTTGCATACTTAATGAAAGGGAAGAGTATTTTGATTACAAATCTTCATAAATCTTGAGTAATCTGTGCTTGAATTCTGGATATGTGCTTTGATTTGCTGCGTCCCTTGGAGTGCTCATCATGTTGCATGTATTGTTTTCACTCATTATCCTCTGAAGTTTGCATCAACTGTATCTAGCTGTGGAATATCCTGGTGAACATATGGTTTGATTTCTTCTCCTCATGACAGTATCAAGCATGTATGTGGATCAAAAGCTAAAGGTTCAACTTAATTAGAAGTATTTCTTTTAATTTCTTTCAACTTCAGAACATCTCACGATCGCAATTGCAAATAACTGCTAATCTTAAGCAAACAACACAAAATATGCAAACATCTCTTAGATAATCGCAAATATTTAGCATATTTGAATACTAAGCATGCACAATTGAAAATATCATGCAAAGATTGAGGTATTTTTACATCTTTTCATCAAATAACCGCATAATTTGACTTCTCTGTAAAGAATTTCTACAGGAACGTCATGATGATGATAATCTTCATGTAAGGCCCCAAAATGGAAACAGCAACTCACATTAACCTCTGAGTAACGTCAAACGATTAAGACCTAATCACCGGAGACTTGGGATCACGAATTCTCTGAATTCACAGTATCTTTCAAGATGAATAAAGGTTAATGTGTACTTTTATTCTATGTTTGTTTGTGACTAACATCATGACCAACATAAATTGGCGCTAGAAGGAGGGCCAGAGTCTAGGATACCATGCTCATCATCAATATTTTCAGGTTTGATGACGCATAGAGTAAGGTAACCTCAGATCGTTTGTGAATTTCAGTAAATTAAATGAATATTTACCATAAGAAGTTTGAATATGCTCATGCTGTGTAAAGATTTCCAGATCTCACATCAGTATTGCAAGCTTTACAGTAGATTGTTGTGAATTCACTAATATTGGCCAAAGATACGTAAATTTGTTCAAAGTTTTGAAGAATTTAGGCCAGAGACACTTGAGATCTCGTGTTATGGGTCAAGATACCCCAATATCCTGTCATATTTGCAGTACCTTTGCAAATATTTCGTAAATATCCAGTCTGATTTGCCATCTGACTACAAATATCACCTCATCCAGTGAAATTTAGCCAATATTTGCAAAGTTTCAGCCAATTTGCCTCCAAATCAAGAAATCCTGGCTCACAGGATAAATACCAGGTCTAGACCTAGTGAAGTTTTTGAAGAATTACCTGTTAGAGGTTTCAGACCTAGGACTGTAGACATTCATCATACTCCAGGGTCTAGTGCGTCAAAGGCTTCACTAGAACCTCCTCTCGTGACTCCTGTTGGTTTGCAAATACCTTCTGGGATATCTGTGACACCTCCTGTTCAACCTCAGGATATACCTTTAGTTCAAACTCAGCCAGCTGCACCACCAGTTCAGCCTCCTCAGGCTACAATGTCTTTCTTTGCAGCAGAGTCACCTTTGACCTTTAATGCATATCACGAGTTACCAAAGAATCCAGACAAACTTTGTCCAAAATATCATCCTTATCAAGATGCTGATGATCATATCAGGACATTTAAAGAGGCTTGCTGCAGAGCCAGAATAGAGCATCAGGACGTGGTGTGCAGATTATTTCCTTTTTCCTTAGGGGAAGAGGCTTATAATTGGTTCATCAGTCTTGGCCAAGCCTCTGTTGGTTCATGGGCTGTCTTACAGAAAGCTTTTCTTGACAGGTTCAAGGTCCCTATTGATCCATCTATGAATTATCACATGTTTGCTACAATCAAAAGATTTGAGAATGAGCCTATTGCTAATTTCAATGCTAGGTTCCAGAAAATGTTGTCTAAGCTAGTTGCCCCATATGTAGTAGCTGATGCTGCTGCTAGGAGTATTTACTATTTAGCCCTGGATCCATTAACTTCCATGTTCATCAGAAGAACACATCCTGAGATCACTACATTGACAGGAGCTTTTCAAGAAGCTATCAAAGTAAATCAGCAGTTGATACCTGCCCCTACTCCAAATATAGTATTCCCTACCTTGCCTGGCATGCAGTCACAATATCCTGCATCATATCCTACACCGTATTCTTCACAGTATCCTACACAATATCCTAATGGAGCAGTGATACCTCTGGCAGTCATGCTTGCACCTTTGCAAGTACCTCCACTGAGCATTATGCCTCCTCCTAATGGAAATAGCCAATTACCACAATATCCTGCACATGCTCAGACACCTCAGGGTACTGATCTGTCCAACAATAACCATGGATCTTCTTTTTTCAAGCCTCAGACCAAAAATGTAGTGGCCAAAGCCCAAGAGGAAAAGGAGGAGATCAAAGAAATTTCCACTCAATTGAGAAAACTCACCACCGAAGTAACACATTTGAGAAATCAAGGGTTTTATGCACAGTCAGGTCAGAATAGAAATTATTCCAATGATAGACCAAACTACCCTGACAGAGGATATAACAACAATAACTTCAACAATAATGGTGGAAACAACAATAATCCACCTAGACAGCCCAGAATATGGAACTCCAGGACAAATAACGGTTCATTACCATCACCCCTAGATAATCAGCCTCCGGGTGAAGCTAAACAGACTACTAGAGTCAATCTTGCTGAGGCAGCCCTTACCAATTGGTGTAGGATCCACAATACCAATGCACATGCAGAATTAGATTGCCCACAATTTAGGATTGCTGCCAGCATCTTTCAGACTGAAGTGTCCAACACTTCTGGAAATCCACCTCAGGCAGAAGGAAATGAGATAGTTCCTTGTGGATATGATTTGGCTTTTGTGCTAGAAACGTACACTAGTCAGCCTCATCTGAGTTATGATCAGACCTGTGAGGAATCTGCTTTAACTTTCGAAACAAATTATGTTTTTCCTTTTGAGGATGAAAATGAACCTGCAAGAGAGCATGAGGAAGTACATGCATACCAACAGCAATATCCTAGTAAGCACAATTATAACTTGAGAAGTAATGCCAATAGACCTACTGGTCCGTTGACATCATCTTTGCCTCCAAACAACTTCAACACACCTCCTGATCCTAAGGCTAACAATAACCCTGGGTTCCCTAAGGTGAATGCTCAGTACTTGTCACCTCAAAGCACCGGATCAAAGGTCGTAAATGCACCTCAAGAGTCCGACAAGTTAGTCAGCTATTTGGCTGATGAAATGAAGAAAATCAAGATCAGCCTGTCTTTATCTGAGTTACTGAAAACTCCTGCCATCAAAAAGGCATTCATGAAGTCACTAGATGATACTGCTCCTAAAGAGGATAGCCATCTTTCAAGTCAATCTAGTGGCAAAGATCATGCTGCTAAGGATAATATTATCAAGCCTAAAGTGTCAGCTACAGTCCAAGCTGCTGAAACCTCCCATATGACCTTGTACAGAGATAAAACTGAATCACCTCCGTTCCTCCTCACTATAAGAATGTTCAGCAAGAACCTACACAACTGTTTGGTTGATTCAGGAGCCTCAATGAATGTTATGCCTTTGTCAATATGTAATGCTTTAGGACTGCATCTTGCTAAATTCTTAAAGAAGGTCACTCAACTGGACAAGACAGAAGTAAGTGTAGTAGGAGAACTAACTCACATCCACATGCAGCTAGCATCTGATCCTAGGATCCAATATTACATTGACATTTAGGTAGTTGACATACCTAATACATATGGGATGTTGCTTAGCCGAGACTGGTCTAAAACGCTTAACGGATATATGTCTATAGATTTCAGTCACATGTGGTTGCCATGGAAAGGTATACCTAATCAGATAAGGATTGATGCTGAACCTAGGATGAAACATATGATCACGGAGTACAACAAAACGAATGAGATCATGTACGTAAACGTAGAACTTGGAGTTTACTGCATCAGGCTGCAGACTGTTAAAATAGAAGAAATCCTGATGCTTGATGTTCATCATCATCATGATGATCATCATCATGAAGACCGGCTAGTTATAGAACCTGATAATGATCCAGATAATGAAAATGAAATGAATCGCTTCAGAGATTTTGAGATGTATTTATCTACTCAGGTAAAACGTTGTCAATTATTAAATATACCTGCTAATGACATTTTGATTGATGGATGGTGCAGATTACACGATGAAGCACATTCAGAAAAGACTTGTGAGACATGCTTAGATATGATGATGCTGGAGCAGACATGCAGCGGAGCATCATCATCATATTCTGAAGTAAGTACTACATCTGATGATGATGATGATACTAATTCTTATTTGTCTTCTGCAGGAACAGAAGAGTATATAGATCACGATGAAGATCATATCCTGGAAGCAGAAGAGATCCTGGTGTCCGATCAGATGAATGACGCGACAAAAGAAAAGATCACCCCTGGTAGTGATTGCTTCATGGAACCAGATTATGAATTGTCTGATGAAGACAAAGGCAGTGACCTAACCAAGTTCGAAGAATTTCTGGTAAAAGAAATAGAGAAGATGACACGACAGCATAAATCTCCCCACGAGGTGTTAATTAAAGGTTGGTGTAGGCTGCATGAGGCACCTCACTTTGAAACAACTTGCTCACTATGTTTACACATTTTGAAGAAGCATGCAGCTATAGATCCTAAACATCATCCTCCTGCTGATATGGAAGAGAAAACAGAAAAGCCATCAGGCTCACAAAATAAAGGAAAGAAGAAACTTGAGGAGGATAACACCTCTAAGTTAAGGTGGATATCAGGCGGAGCAGCAGCCAGAGCTGCAAAGAAGAAAGGAAGACCAAATGGATATCCTGCTAAAGATAAATGTCCTGCTGAGGATAAGCCTTGGATCTTAAGGTTTGATGGATCTAAATCCAAGCAAGGTGCTGGGGTGGGAATTGATCTTATCAATCCATCAGGAAAATCCTACTTAGCGGCCTATAGACTACAGTTCCCCTGTACTAACAACGTAGCAGAATATGAAGCTCTGATTCATGGAATGTTGTTTGCTCATAAGAAGAAAGTGAAGATCCTGCATGTCTTTGGGGATTCAAAACTAGTTGTGAGGCAAGTAAGAGGAATTTACTCCTGTAACTACAGAAAACCATCAAATTACAGACATCGAGTGTGGGACCTGATTGAAGACTTTGATGCCTTTAATATCATTCACGTACCAAGAGAACAGAACCAGAGGGCAGATGCACTCGCCCAGGCCGCCAGTACGTTGGAACCGTTGTCTATATCTAGTCTAAAGAGATTTTCAGTAGAATTGGTGTCAACGCCTTCAGTACCTGACAATGTGACTAATCTCCAGGTGTTTGATGATGATCAGCACATCTTGGACTTTATATCAAACAGAGACATATTTGAAGCTCAGATTATAGATGAGAATGGTATGGAAGATCATGTCTGGGAAGAAGATGAGATATTAGAGTTGCCTAGCAACAGAATTCCCAAAGGTATGATTGAATTAGAAAGAGCTTTTGATCTAGATAATATGCTTAAACATAAGGACCTGCCCAAGGCAGATGGGGGTCAATATTCACAAGTGAATATAGGACAAAAGAAAGACAAGAAGAATGTGTTGATTGGTAAAGTATGTACACCAGAAGAGTTAGAAGGAATAACTCAGGCCCTTAAAGATTACATACATGTGATTGCATGGACTTATGATGAGCTAAAGACATATGACACTTCTGTCATAACTCATACTATACCTCTCAAGCCAGATGCAAAACCTTTCAGACAGAAGCAGAGGCCAGTCAATGCTCTGCTTGAACCAATCATCCTTGAAGAAGTCAAGAAATTGTTAAATGCCCGGATAATATTTCCTGTAAGGCACTCCACTTGGGTGGCAAATCTTGTGCCAGTCAGAAAGAAGAATGGAGACATCAGGTTATGTGTAGATTTCAGGAACCTAAACAGAGCATCAGAAAAGGATAATTATCCTTTGCCCTCCTTGGATGAAGTTCTACAGATTGTAAATGGAGCCAAAATGATGTCCTTCCTGGATGGTTTTTCAGGATACAACCAAGTGATGGTTGATAAAATCGACAGATTGAAAATTGCCTTCACCACAAAGTGGGGGATATTTGCATATAGACGTATGCCATTTGGACTCATAAATGCTGGAGCTACATTCCAGCGAGCAATGGACATAGCCTTCAGAGGCTTAATAGGAAAGTGTATAGTCATCTACATGGATGACCTGACGGTTTTCTCTAAGGAAAGGGGAAATCATGTTGCTGATCTCAGAAGTGTACTGAAGAAATGTGAAGAGTACGGAATATCTTTGAATCCTAAGAAGTGCATATTTGGAGTCACAACAGGAAAATTACTAGGCCACCTGATCACAGAAGATGGAATTATCATCGATCCTGATAGGGTGGAGTCTATTATGAAGTTACAACTTCCAGGAAGCAAAAAGGAACTTAAGTCTTACTTTGGTAAGATAAATTTTGTGAGGAAGTTCATCACCGGCTTTGCTAAGATTGTCAGACCACTAAATGCCATGTTGAAAAAGGATGCACAAATTGAGTGGCCACCAGAAGCCAAGGTTGCTTTTGAAGATATAAAGAAGGCCATTTCAGATGCTCCTGTCCTCATTAGTCCAGATTATACAAGAGATTTCTACATCTACTCATTTGCCTTAGAACATACTTCTGCAGCAGTGTTAACTCAAAGAAATGAAGAGAAAGAAGAGAAACCAATTGCTTTCATGAGCTGTCCTTTCAGGGATGCTGAATTGAGATATGTAGATGTTGAGAGACAGGCACTTGCATTAGTCAGAGCAGTAAAGAAATTCAGACATTATATACTGAGAAGCAAAGTGATTGCTGTGGTACCAGATGCAGCAGTGAAGATGCTGCTGATGCAGAGTGAACCTAGTGAAAAAAGAGCCAAATGGATTACTGTATTACAAGAGTATGATATGGAGATCACACCAATGAAGCTGGTAAGAGGACAAGCTTTGAGCCAGATGATATCTGAAACGGATCCAAACATCATCAGTCAACAGTATGTGATCAATGAGAAAGACAATAGAGAATGGTATTCAGACATCAGGCACATTCTGATCACCGGAAGATGTCCTTCAAGAATGCAAGCTTCACAGAGAAGAGCCTTGAAAATGAGATCCCAAAAGTATATGATGAAGGGAGGAACCTTGTTTAAGAAGAATTATGAAGGAATATACCTGAGATGCTTAGAGAAACCAGAAGCAAATAAAGTTTTGACAGAGTTACATGACAAGTTTGGAATGGCACACGAATCAGCATTGGCCACAACTCATGCAATCCTCAGAGCAGGATATTACTGGCCCACCATTTTTAAAGACACAGCTGATCATGTTAAATGTTGTCATGTTTGCCAGGTTGCTACCAACAGAGAGAAATATGCTGCGCAACCATTGCAGCCAGTAATGGAAGAGCGCCCATTTGCACAGTGGGGCATGGATTTCATAGGACCGATCAATCCTCCATCTTCCTCAGGCCATAGGTATGTCTTAACGATTACTGACTATTGTACTAGATGGACTGAGGCTACCAACAGCAAAACTTGCACTGCTGATGATGTCATTAAGTTTCTGGAGAGCAACATTGTTACTAGGTATGGAACTCCTTATGCATTGGTAAGTGATAATGGTTCTGCCTTCATTTCCACCAAATTGTCAAGTTGGGCTTTTGATCATGGGATCATACTGAAGTTCTCATCCAACTACTATCCCCAGGGGAATGGATTAGCAGAATCCACCAACAAGAATTTACTGAGTATCATAAGAAAACTGATAGAGAAAAACCCCAGGGAATGGAACTCATTTTTGAAATATGCCTTATGGGTAGACAGAACTAGAATGAAAACTGCATTAGGAAACTCACCCTTCCAACTTGTTTATGGGGTAGATCCTATCCTCCCTGTAAACTTGAAAATTCCTACTCTACAGTTTGCCCAAGAATATCTAGGCATAGATAATAAACAGGAAGTCAGGTTACTTCAACTGATGCACTTGGAAGAAAAACGGAGTCAAGCGATTGACCGATTTGCTAAGCATCAGGCTGTTGTCAAACGCTGGTTTGACAAGAGAGCCAGAATTAAAGCTTTCAGGATATCCAATTTAGTCCTGATGTGGGATAAGGCCCATGAAAAGAAGGGTGACCATGGTAAGTTTGATAGATTATGGATAGGCCCCTTTCAAATTTCTGAGATATTAGGAGACAACACTTATAGGCTTAAGAACCTGACAGGTGAGGATGTCCCATTGCCAGTCAATGGACAATTCCTCAAACATTATTTCCAGGCCTGAAGGACTTCATGACAGTCAGTATGTATCATAGTGTATATTTGTATAGTTGTTTGTACAGTTTGTTTGTTGTGCTTGTTTTGTTTTGTTGGTTGGGACCTTGTTCTGGTAAGTCAAGATGATGCACTTCATCACCCTAGAAAATAATTAAGTTGTTAAGATTTAGATGATGAGATCACATTTAAACATAGGTTATGATTCATTCTAATAAGTGTTCATGATCAGGTTTGTGATATCTTTTCATCAGGGTGCTTTTTCTTGATCAAAGTGAATCAATCACAATGAAACACCTAACAGCCTTGGGTTTGTTGAACACAATAGTATAGGTGTTAAGTGAAAAATCTAAAGGGACTCCCTTGCTACCAATACAATCTCCAACCTAAAGCTGCAAGTGACTATACCTTGTACAAATGAACTGACATGATAATATCAGATATAAATATGAAAAAAAGAAAATCAGAAAAGAAATAAAATTAGGCCATCTAAGTAACTCTACTGGGGCTATAGACGTCTGCTGGCAGTGGGACTCTACTTAGGGAGATTGTATAGATAACCTTGCCGGGGCTCTAGATGCCCGCTGGCAGCAAGGCTCTATCCAGGTTGGCTATGAGGGATGATCTCCAACTATGTAGTTTAACACCAGTTACTTACGTTTTCAACTTACTTTCAAGATGAGGATAATTAATCATATGCACACACCTGATCCTTTGTTAGCATTATCACCATGATGAAATTTTATCATTCAGAGGATCATGATGATTGTACTTAGACAGAATTAGAACACTATAGATGAATGTGATCACATCACTTGAATCATTGGAATTTGTTCATTTTCTTTGGTAGCAAGTTGTTGTGTGGTTACACAACACGCCCCATTTTGACTTGGCAAAATAGGGACCCAACTTCTTTTGGCTTGGTTTGTGTTTCTTGCTTTCTGGCGGTTTGGTAAAAATCAGTCAAGTGCATCATCACGTTGAGTCAGGATGAGGTAAGTCCCCAGTATGAGGTCAGTTTGTCAAAATTCATATTTCATATCTGTGACCTCATATTCTGAAAGAACATTAAATTTCATGCAGGTTTGCCTTTTACATCACCCTGATATTCATCAGGATGTGAGAGTTATGAACAGTCAAAGTCTTGGTCAAACCTGATATTCGCAAGAGGGGGGTCATATTTTATAACCTCAGTCATGTTTCGAACATCATCATCATATTTAAGACATCCCCTGATATATCCTGCGGCTCAAATATCCGGACGTCAACTTTAGGCGGTAGTAAGTCTTTCCCGTCAAGCGGTCTTTTATACCGCGAACATCATGTTTTCAAATATAACCCGATATTTGTTAATATCCTCCTGACGCGAAATATCACCCTTAGCAAATATCCTGATGACATCATCTGAATACGATAAACGAAGAAACAAGCATCCTGATGACATCATCATCATATTTACATTACGACAGGATATTTTACAAACATGATCATGTGCACCCAATATGACGATGACGTCATGAGACATTTCTGATACAAAGAACAAATATCATGATGATGTCATCCCGATATTCCGAAAGGGAGACGAGTAAGTTTCGAACATTATCATCCTATTTTGTAACATCACCCGATAAACCGAAATACCCTCCTGATGTGCTAAATTAAACGAAAGGTGCATTGTTACCCGAATCTTGTCGCGATAACAATTTCAAGACTGGGGAGGATGATATTGAAACTCAACCTGATATTTGTGAATATCATCCTGCCCTCATGATATCTTGTCATATGGATATCCCCCCGCTCCCTTTGCCACCATTATCATTAAATGCGCGCAGATATGGTAGGTGATTCCCGCCGACCCCGGAACCCAATGAAATACCTGGCGAGATCCTGAGTTTTCGCACGAATGATCAAAGATTGCAATCTAACTTGTCAAAGTTGCCCTAAATTTACCCTAAATGCGAGGTTAAAAGGTAATTCAACTGCCATTGTTACATTTACCTGCGTTAAAATTGTTTTACAGAGCATTAGCCTCCATATCTGCATAACAGCTACCGTTGCGCAATTCGAGCTCACAAACAGAAGGAAGGAAGTGATCAGCAGTTGAATCAAGAGCGTCTTGATGATATACTGGTATAAAGGAAAATCTGCATAACCAGGTAAGTAAATTGAAACCATCATCATGTTGTTTCTATATGACGCTGTAAGTTCTGGTTATGCATCCATATGAGTTAGTAATGTTGAAATTGATGCTCAGGCATGATGATTGCAATATGTATGCATGTATATCCCTTTTTGTGAGAAGAGATGTTGTTAATTGCAGGTACTCATGGCTGAAAAATGATTAATCAAGAGTCAGGAGGAATTCAGTAGGCCTATGTTCTCTTCTCAGAGAGGGGTCCTATTCAAATATGGAGCAATTACAGACACCCATCAGGGGATTACCAACCTGGAAGCCTGGTCAGCCAAGCTAAATGATGGACATGACAAGAGTCCGGTATTGGACGCAGTGTTTGTATCAGGTATGTGGAATGCTGCTGGCTTCCCATACTCCATGGAGTCTCCGGAGCTCGTCATTGAGTGCACAGAATTATAACCCTCAGACGAGGCAGGTGGTGAAGCATGGGAGGGTGTATGCAGACCTATCCATCAAAGGTCTCTCCCGGACATTTGGACTGCCAATGGGCAGTAAGGTAAAGAGTGTAGACTTGAAGAAGTCTGAAAGAGAATACGAGGCCAACAAAAAGTCGGCCAGAAAGAACATGTATGCTTGGCGGGCTGAGAACAACACATACAATGCAGCGGCCAAGCTTCCTGTGCACATGTTCAAGTTTGATTTCAATGAGGAGTATTAGTACGTGATTGCCCTCCTGAACAGGGTGACTGGCCAGCCTGATACTGGTGAATTTAGAGATTGGATGTACGGAATCATAATGATGTGTCTGTATGCAGATATCAAGCCACTGTGGGGCCAAATAATAAGTGATGCTCTGCATGAGCAGCTGATGAACCTGGGAGGTTCAGATTGTACATTCTACATGACATCCTATATTGTTTATTCTTGTGCTTATAGAGGCACTTTTGATGCCTTAGTCACAGATGGAAAACTGACAGGCACAAATGCAGCATATATCTGGGATCATTATCCCCAGCTGCAAAGAACCAATTATCTCAAGGACTACAAACTGGTCAATGATGCATTCTCTATGCATCTGGTAAGGACCATGGAAGAAGATAGAACAAAGAGATTGAGCATGGAGGCTCAAGAGGCAGTATACAGGCATGGGGCATGGTACATACAATTTGCCACCTTTTCCTATATAAGGGTTGAGGGTTTTGAAGGACATCCCCTGATGCTGCCAAGATATCCTACTGATGCAGTAGTGTTAATGGAATTTATCAGGCAGAGCTCCACCATGATACAGATGTATAAGGATGCCAAGAAGCTGCCACCAATTTTGTTCCCAGTCAGCATCGGCAACTACATGTGCCCTAACTCTGACAATATAAAGAAGGTGATGGTCACCCTGAATAAGATGAATCTACAGCCTTTTCCAATAACCAGACCATATGATCCTTATGGCAAAATACAGAAGATTCTAGGAAAGCCTATTCACCAGAGGCACCTAGAAGATTTTTGGGCTGACTGCGAAGATGAGGCAGAGGCCAGGAGAAGGAGGTATCAGTGGTTGACTCTGAACCAGATTAGAATATTTGACTGCATCTCTCTCCCTCAACAGCTGAAGAATGATGACGGCAGGATAATGGCAGATGAGTATGAGCAGAAAAAGATTTATAATGATACCATCACTACACCTGACATCACCGTGCAGGAGGATATGTCCTTAGACCCATTCCTTGCCAGAACCCTACACTTGACCCAAGCTTGGGTAGATGCACAAATAGAGGCATTGAAGAAAAGGGGTGTTGCCATCACGATGGACAACAAGAAGAAGGGGCAGGACATCCCTGCAGATGAATATGATGACTTCCTGCTGGAGAAGAGGAAGACCAAGGGAGAGAGAATCCCTCCACCACAACAGCCAAGCAAAAGATCCCCAAGGGGTAAGAAGGTGGAAAAGGGACCGAAAGGTATAATAATTGAAAGGGCAGTGTTTACAGCAGAGGAGGCAGCAGGATCGGGATCAGGATCAGATTCCCCTCCAAAGAAGGAAAAGCCCAAGAAAAGCAAGACAGCAGAGGCTAGAATCATTGAGTCACAAGAAGTGGGTCAGTCTTCCAAACAACCAGGAAAAGATATCCTCATGGAGGAGGAGCCTGAAGAAGAAGAAGCTCCACTAATAATAAGAAGAAAGAGGAGAGCTCCGCAGGTGCTGGTTCCTACCACACCTAAGAAACCAAGAACCTCCATGAGAGGTGAAATAAGCCAACCTCCTGCACTAGTACAAGGGGCAGGTAGTGAAGTGCCAAAGGAACTTCAACATAACGTTCCACTTCCTACCATTGTCAAGTTCAAAACTGAACTTGCTGAAGAGCAACAAAAGGAAACCTCCCAGACGCAAGCAGAAGGACATGTCTCACTGGAAGAGACAATCGACCTGTCTGATGATGAGGTTCTGCAGGATGTGTCTGCACAACAGATGGAAACACTGGCTGCTGGTACCAGCATGACTCCTCACAAGCCTCCATCTGTTCAATCAGTGCTTGAGGAGATGAAACAAGCAGAGGTGGAGCAAGAAAAGAGTCCAGAGCAAGTAGCTCAGGAAATGGGGCTGGACACACTGATCGCAGAGGTGACAAGTCCTGCAGTGGGGGACTTGACAGAGAAACAGGATGCAAGTCCTGAACAGCTAGCAGGATCACCTGATAAGGGCCACCCAACAGAAGAGGTAGAGATGGCAGAATCTGAAGGCCATGCTATTGAATCAGGCCAACAAAGCCCACATGATACATCAGCAGGACCTGCTATAGTAGAGGTCCAAGAAGCAAAGGCTGATCAGGAAAAAGTAGCAATAGAAGATCCTGCTGCTAAGACACAAGAGGTGGATAGTGCAGGAATAGAACAGATGTCGGTACTTCAAGCAGACCTCACAGCATCCGGAATGGTGGACATGCCAACAGGAACAGAGAAACCAAAGGAGGATGATCAACCTCTACAAGGAGAAGAACTGGGGACAGGTGAAGTAATGATGGAGAAAGATCATGATCATCATGACCTACATACAGATGCACCGCAGGGTTCCCCACACCGAGAAGATGCTCCCCCAGAAAAAGAAATCCCTCAACAGGAGGAGGCACCGAAGGATCAATAGCAAAGCGAGCATCATGAGGGAGAGAAAGCAAAATCACCATCTCTGCAACACTTGTTAATAGAAACGGGAGGTATAGGTGAACAGCAGCATGATGCCGAAAAACATGATCAGGTACCTCCATGGTTGACAAAAGAGGTAAACGTTGAGGAGGAACTTGAAATTCAAGAGTTCGACGTCTCCACCTTGTTCTCCACGGATATAATGAAGCCCAGGAGGAAGGCTAGAATGACTTCGGCCATCAAGAGAGATCCGGCGACAGGGAGAAGGACCGCACAAATTGCTATACCTGCGGTGGAGAAGGAGAAGGGCAAAATCACTGTGGATGAATTTTAGATAAGCACAGTAGATTTGGGTTTTGCCAACGAGGAACAGGAGGCTCAAGAAGGTAAGGATATCATTGACTCTCTAATTCAAAAAGTGAAAAGAGAGAAAGAGAAGAATAAGCAACATAAAGAGCACATTGCTCAGTTGCATGCTTATATTAAAGGCTTGACCAATCCTGATGATACTACAAGTGAAGCTACAGTCCCATTGACTGCCATTTCTCAAGAGGAGGTAAATAAATTGGACCTCATGAAACATGTGGCTTCCGTAATAAGGAAATGGATGTCATCCACATTGGATGATGCTATAGAAATAATGAGGGCTTCTTTGAAGAGGTGGAGCATATTAAGTGACTCCAAGACCAAGGTGGATAAATTGCAGATGCAGACCGGGAAGAGGTCTTACAGGCTGGAGAAGGTCCTGAGTCTCTTGGGAGAAATAAGGAAGATAAACCCACAACTGCTTATCAATAAGAAAATATTGAATAATAATACCGCACTATTAGTGGACATCTGGTATAGGGATGTGCAGTTCGAATGCGGAGTCCTCAAGAGATGCAATAATAAGCTGAGGGAGATCAGCATGAAGTTGCGGGACTTAATGGGCATTGAGGCAAAGATGCTAGAAACACTAGAAGGCAAAGTAGAGGGAAAAATAGAGAATCAAGATGAAGACTCTGCCCTTAAGGCTCTACGCAGCAACTTCCAAATGGAAGAAGATGGTCCACTCATCCACTTGACAGAGGAGATTATAAATAAGGTGATGAGAATCAAGGTCAAGATGGAGACCTACAATGAGACATTGCAGGACAGGAAAAATAAGCTGGATAACAGCAGGGATAAGTATGAAGCACACAAGCACGCCATTATCAAGGCAAAGACTCAAGATGGCGGAAGAATAGATCAGGTTGTGCAGTCATATGAATAGATCCGGAGCAGCATGCAACCCCATATGTAGCAGCATCATCATCAGGATAGCAAAGGTTCAGGAAGCAATGCACATGATGATGACCCGCATGAATCAGCTAAAGAACATGATGGAGATACATCATGAAGGGGGATATTTGCATAAGTAATATAGATAGTTGCCAGCTGGCAACTTGTGCCATTTTGTATGAATTGACAAGTCATGAAATTATGACCATAGATTTGTATAGATAAATCAGGATCGGGGATCTTTTGTAACGGCCTCCTCACCTTATTCTATAAAAGGTGGTGGAATGCCTTATTGTAGACATTCGAAACTTAATTGAAATCTGTTTGCTGAAGTATTTAGGGCTTATTTCAAAGCTGTTGTATATGTACATGTCTTTTGCATACTTAATGAAAGGGAAGAGTATTTTGATTACAAATCTTCGTAAATCTTGAGTAATCTGTGCTTGAATTTTGGATATGTGCTTTGATTTGCTGCGTCCCTTGGAGTGCTCATCATGTTGCATGTATTGTTTTCACTCATTATCCTCTGAAGTTTGCATCAACTGTATCTAGCTGTGGAATATCCTGGTGAACATATGGTTTGATTTCTTCTCCTCATGACAGTATCAAGCATGTATGTGGATCAAAAGCTAAAGGTTCAACTTAATTAGAAGTATTTCTTTTAATTTCTTTCAACTTCAGAACATCTCACGATCGCAATTGCAAATAACTGCTAATCTTAAGCAAACAACACAAAATATGCAAACATCTCATAGATAATCGCAAATATTTAGCATATTTGAATACTAAGCATGCACAATTAAAAATATCATGCAAAGATTGAGGTATTTTTACATCTTTTCATCAAATAACCGCATAATTTGACTTCTCTGTAAAGAATTTCTACAGGAACGTCATGATGATGATAATCTTCACGTAAGGCCCCAAAATGGAAATAGCAACTCACATTAACCTCTGAGTAACGTCAGACGATTAAGACCTAATCACTGGAGACTTGGGATCATGAATTCTCTGAATTCACAGTATCTTTCAAGATGAATAACGGTTAATGTGTACTTTTATTCTATGTTTGTTTGTGACTAACATCATGACCAACAGATATATCATGGGGAAAACCTTTTTGAGTGAAAAACCCCACACTCTAAAACCTACACAATGTATTATCAAAACAATAACAGTTTACAATACACTTGTAATGCAAGTTCTTCCAAGAGTCTTCAAATGTCATTTATGGAGTGATTCTGGCAGCATACTGGTACCTATACATCAACTATGCAACTACAACTCTAAAACTATGCAATATATAGAGATACAAGCAATATTGAGAAGCCTCTAGAGATAGGTGTTCATATTGGCCACATGGCCATTTTCCTGCATCAAAGGACACGTGTCCAAGGTTAAAATACCTCTCTTACATCTGTCATAACATGGCAAATTTGAATTCCCAAGGATAGAGTGCTCAATGCTAAAAATAGGCAATGATAGATGCTCTTATGTATCTTACAACTATCATAAAAATCTGCAACATGACAACACTTAATGTTGTAAGAGAATCTTTCATACACGACTAAAAATAGAATATTCCTCTTACAACATTTCATAGCCCAACTTGGGCACCCAAAGATGCCTTTCTCTCATGCAAAGATACTCTCCGACACTTGTCCCCACTTGTCATAGGAATCTTTGTACTTGGCTCTTACGCGTCATAGATTATGTCATACGGAATATCCTCTTCCACATACCACAAGATGCTGACACATGGAATATTAGTGCCACCTAAATGACATACCCAAATCCATGTGAGTTTGACTTGACCATCCAAGTCACATTCCAAGTAGGATGACATGTCACAATGCCACCACAACTAAGTGACCAAACTGAATGTGCAAGTAAATACAAAATTAGAAAATAAATAAATACACAATTAAATAAACAATGCTAGGAATTTACAAAGGTTGAGACATGTTAATTCCCAACACAGGGATGACACACAAGAAGGATACTCTGTAGTTCGATGGGACAGGTTATCCTCTCTAGAAGGTACGGATTAAAAGTCATCTCATTTCTCTTGGTTATAGTGTTTGGAAGATGGTAGAAACAAAGTATACTATTCCTCCAAATGGTCCATCATCTGAAGGTGAAGTCAAATAGTATGAGTTAAATGGAAAAGCTAGAGATACTTTGTTGAATGCCTTATCTAACACTGAGTTGGAGAAAGTCCTAGATCTAGAAACTGCTCATGAGATCTAGGACAAGTTGAAAAGTTTATATGAAGGAGATGAATTTGTAAAGAGTGCCAAATTGCAAAATCTGAAGGTGAAGTATGAAGCATTGAAGATGAGTGATGATGAGAACATAACAATCTACATGCAAAAAGTTGATGAAATTGTCAATGGAATCAAGGGTCTTGGAGGAACTATTGATTAGAAAGAGGTCATGTTGAAGATTCTTAGGTCATTGCCTAAATCCTACAGTCACAAGGTATCTATAATTGAAGAACTTATGACTTTGAAAAAGCTTACAAAGGATCAGTTTCTTGGAAAGCTTACTGCTTTTGAGATGAGAGAGTTTGGTGATGTTCTACCGAAGATAGAGACTACTTTCAAAGACAACACTTCAAAAAAGACTTCAAGATCTGAGAAGTATGTTGTGGAACTAGATGATGAACTTGATGAGATTGAAGCCAACTTTGTGGATAGAATGCAAAGAGGTACAGGTAAGTTCAAAGGCAAATTACCATTCAAATGCTTTACTTGTGGTAAGATTGTCATTATGCTTCTAGGTGTCTGAAGAGAATTGAGAAGGTCAAGAAGTTAGAAAGTAGACATAGGATCATAAGGAAATGCTATTATGTTAGAGAGGATGATGATGATAGTATAACAGATGATGAGTCTGATGATACTAGTGCAAATGAATATTTGTTTATTGCTATCAAGGAAGAACCTATGTCTACTAATCCTGCTAGCTATGTGAAGGAAGAAAAACCAGTGGAAGAGAGTGCTTTGTCTGTATGTTAGGTTGAGAAAGATAAGGATGAATGGATTATTGACAGTGGATGTTCACATCACATGACCAGTGATAAAAGTAATTTTGTAAGTTTGGAAAAGTATGATGGAGGACTGGTTAGGTTTGGAGATGATGCAGTTGGTAAGATTTGTGGGAGAGGATCTATTTCTTTTGATGGAAAGCACAATACAAATGATGTTCTATATGTGAAGGGTTTAAAGCATAATCTTTTGAGTGTTGGCTGGATGTGTGATAAAGGGTATGATCTAAGATTCAAGGATAATGGATGCAAGATTATATAAAGCTTCAGAACAGTGATTGCTACTGGTAAGAAGATTAGAGGTAATGTTTATCACTTGCGAGGAACTAATTATTGTTGTTTGTTGGCTAAGATAGATGAGAGTTGGTTTTGGCATAAAAGTATGTGTCATATAATTTTTGACAACCTGGTGAACATAAGTTTAGTACAAGCTATTAGAGATTTGCCTATACTTGTGAAGCTTGCTAATTTTATTTACAAGGAATGTCAATTTGGGAAACAAACAAGGGCAAGTTTCAAGAGTAAAGAAGTTTGCAAGGAGACATGTACTTTATGTTGCTTATTGATGATTATTCTAGAATGACTTGGGTCACTTTTCTAAAAGATAAATTAGAAGCCCTAGACAAGTTCAAATCTTTCAAGGAGATGGTTGAGAATGAGTTAGAATTGAGGATCAAATGCTTAAGGTCTGATAGAGGAGGAGAGTTCACATCAAATGAATTCAATACTTTCTGTGAAGAAAATGGGATAAAGAGACAGTTCTCTACTTCTAGGACTCCTCAGCAGAATGGAGTTGTTGAAAGAAAGAACAGGACAACTCAAGAGGCTACTAGGTCAATGATGAAGGAAGCTAACCTACTAGAAGTGTATTGGAGAGAAGCTATACATACTATTCTCTACATTCAGAATAGAGTTCAACTCAAAGGTAATGGTACTAAAACTCCTTATGAATTATGGTATGGAAGAGCTCCTACAGTGAAATATTTTAAAGTCTTTGGAAGTAAATGTTATATCAAGAGAGAAGAAGAGTTAGGCAAGTTTGATGCTAGGTGTGATGAAGGAATTTTCCTTGGATACTCTACTAAGAGTAAGGCCTACTAGTGCTACAATAAGAGATTGAGAAGGATCTGTAAAGTGGTAAAATTTGGATAGTAGGTGTTTGATTAGTTTGATGTCTATCATTCTTTCACCAATTACATTCAAGGACTTTGGGTCAAGTCGCAAGGCACTATTAGACCCTTGGTTACTTAGAAATGTAGGGAAACTTGGATTTATGTGATTTGATCACCAATTATGTTTAATTATGCTAAATTATACTTCAAAACCCTAATTATGCATTTACAAAAGCAAACAGATAAATTACTCAACATGCTGCTATACGAAGATGTAAAATGATAGATGAATGCACACCTATTTTCAAAGTTTTGAAAGAAGAACAGTTGGGGACTAAGTAGCGAGCACTCAAGTCCAATGTCCAAGTTTTTGTCAGGATCTAGAAACTTGATCTGCAACCTGTTCCTTCTGTATTAGATATTTTCTCGTCACGGAATCTAGAGGACTAGGTAGCCAATACCCAAGTCCAGGGTGTTATTTTTAACTCTGATCTACGAATCTGACACTCTGTAATATCCTCCTGTAACTCCACTTTTCCTGTATCTTCAATCTATAACCTGCAATCATAGAAACGTTGGGAGGGGGTTGTGGTGTTTAGAGGCTTGTCTTAGTAAACTCCCGGAGAGACATTCAAGTCTTCTGAACACTGTTGTCAGATAGGGAGTGTGTGCCCTTTGGAGGTAGAGGAAAAAACCAAATGATAAATGCTTAAAAACACAAATAATGTCACCTTGTAGAGAAGATCTCATTGAAGGAAGAAGCTCTTCATGCCATGAGGATATGGATGCTCAAATCTACAAATACAAACACACAAACAACACAAATCTTCTCTTGCCACAAAGCGAAAGCCTTGAATCACCTTTAGGATGCCAAAAGATCACAATAATCATCTCTAGTAATCATCTAGTTTACAAATGAATGCCTAAACATGCTTATATATGTAACTACAAACACTCCTACCAAAGATTTTGTAATTCAAACTTACCATGTCAGCATAGGACCCAAATAATAGTCACAAGCTGACACTCAAAATTTGGGACAAACCCAAAATAGGGCAGGACTAGGGCGTGGACACCCAAGTCCTCCCTCCCTATTTTGGTCAGGGTTAGGTTCAAGGGATCCCCCTAGGTCCCATTCGTCATGAAACTTAGGGCTCATTTCATTAGGATGTCAAAATATGATGCAATATGTTCTAAATGCAGATAAAAGACCTGGGAGCTAAACCTTATGAGGGAAAAGCCCCCAAGGGGACATTTTTTGACGTTACATTTAGCCCTCACTTTAATGTATGTATAAATGCAAGGCCAATACATGCATTTAAGTACGGTCAACAAAAAAAAAAAACACACCAAGCACAAAGAAGACACGCCAATCACATTGAAGACAGTGACAGGCATGCAAAACATGGCTCGAAGACAATTACAGTCACGCAAAACATGGAGAAAACAATAGATGCATAGAAGACAGTTAATGCATAGAAGATAGGAATGATTTCTTTTCTTTTCTTTTTCTCATATATATGAAATGCAGATGCAAGTACAAGGAAAGTAAACACACCTCCCATAATGCAGGAAGCACTCATTGTGATGGTCTTTAAACTGCATATATGGGGCAACACAAATGCAAGACACACCAAACCTCCCAAAATGCAGGAAGCACTCATTACACTGGTCTGTAGACTGCATATGGGGTAACAATCACGCCAAACACACACACTTTGAAGACACGGAGAAAACACGTCAGACAAGCGATGGAGTGTTTGTATTTCTAGGCTCATCACCATCTCAGGGACATTACAGGCATACATCGATGATTGGGCTTCACCAGAACAATTGTTGAAGACACTCTACAAGAGATACACCACCCCTGCCTCTGCAGAAGGCTTAAGATGACTGATTGATTGATTGATTGCAAACAAACTCAGAGTGCAGGAGGGACTCATCACCACCAATCTTTAAACTACACCTGAGGACAAGCACATTGCTAACATCTGCAACAGATAGCTTATCTTATCTATGCCCCCACATTAAGGTGGTTGATATCATGTATCGATATTAAGCACATTAAGGTATGAATAAAACACACAAGGGAAAATAAACCTCCACAAAGCGCATGCCCCTCGAAGGTGACATGTACTTTACGATTGCCAAATGTTCCCACAAACACATCCCTACAAGAAACATGTTAGTGTCCACATAATCATGATGAACAACAACATCAATGCATATGATCAATCACACAAAGGGCCAAGGTTATACCACAAATTTAGAGATCGAGGATAACCGTGGGGATATATCATGAAACTCTCTGAACTGAGTACCACCAAGGCGAGATTCAAAGACAATCAAAGTGCGTGGAGCAGTAGTATTGTTAAGGTTTGTAAGTGAGATAAAAAACATCATTAAAATCACTATGCAAAAAGTATGAGTGCTTCTACTAGCCAAGCATCAGATAAAATAGTACAACCCCATCGTCATATTAGGAACTAAGTCCAATTTTTTATTTATCGCTAAAGGGACGCTAGGTCCGCATCAGTATAAATGTTTTTTGCCATCTGCTCGCTAGATAGAAACACCAGAAGAAGGGAAACAATAAATCAGAGAGGAGAAACAAGTCTCTTAGAGACAGTCATGTAGGAGGGTGCCTCCAATTCACCAACCGCAACACTATGTCTATAAGACACATCACACAACAATGAAATTAGACAGAGAAGCAACATAGAAGAATGATGATGCAAATAGAAGAAGGTCACAACAGAGACGGTCTCCTAGTATCTTAGACCTTACAAGAGAATCCAAGGTCATCCCAGGAGGCCTAAAGAACAAATAGCACATCATGGGGGAAGCACATCATGAGAGATAAAGGGTTAGAGATAATTACTTGTAGGATCTTTGTATCAGATTTTTGAACTTGTGAACCTCTTGGAGAGGTATTCGACCATGTTGAGTGCAAAGTTTGAGTGATTTTTATGAAAGTCTTGTTTGTTATCGTATGATGCTTGTTTATTATATCATTGTGTAAATGAGACTTTTTGTTGCTTATGAGGGGGAGAACCACTATTATTTCCAACTACTGATAGTCGTCTTACTCTTTTCCAATTTTTAGTGAGTTTTCGTTGTTGAAGCCATCTAAAACAGTAATATGAATCATCCTATACCATCTCACTCATATGTATCGGTTGTTCTATTTGTTTTTCTGATGCATTTTTGTTATCTTCAAATCCTATATAGGATAATGGAGGAGGAACCTCAGTATAAATCCCATTTCTTCGTGGACGAGGTGGGTTATCCACCTTTTCCTTATCCACCTCAACCATACCCATGATGTTATCATATTCCAAGTAATCATTATCAGCTACTTCCACTAGACCTTGTTCCAACATATTGTTATCAGTATGCTTAGGGCAAGGATTAGTGAAGATTTTAAAATTTTGATTCGGCCAAGCAACTAACTTATTTCCATTATCATTCACACCTGATACCTAAATGATATTCGAATTGAGGAGGTCTTGTATTTCATGTTTAAGATGTATACATTGATTAGTATCATGTCCTTGTGTTTGATGAAAATGACAAAAGGTATTAGCATCAAAGTAAGGTCCTTGTGCCCTACTATGACTGTCAGGCTTAATCGGGGGAAGCTTCAGAAGGTTATTGCTCACAGCTTGATTCATGATAGAATGATAAGACTCAGATATCAGAGTAAATTTTCTTGGTTGATATGATGCTTTATTCAGATTACTGATAGCAAACACATTAGAAAAATTGTTCATGCTTGGTCCATTAATCTTGATGAAGCTCCTATTATTATTCCTCTTAAAGTTGTTTTGTGATGATCCACCCATGGATTGACCAACTGGAGCCAGTGAGTTTTGGTTTTTATACTAACTAGATGAAAGTTGATAATCACGAAGGGCGGTACATAAGTGTTGAAAGGAGTTATACTTCATCAAGAGGATCTTATCATAGATGTTAGGTTGTAGATTAGTGATAAACACCTTCTGAACATCCTCATCTTTCATCTGATATTGAATTTGCATATATAAAGCTTGATACTGACTAATAAACTTAGTTAACTTCTCTTTCAGACCTTTCTTGCAATGAACTAAATCAATCAAAGAGACTTGAGGTCCAATGTTTACTTGAAAATGTTGTAAAAATTGATCAATCAACTACGAAAAGAAGTGTATTGAATTCGGAGGCAAAGAGCAAAACCATTCTAATGTAGTATATTTGAGAGATCACAGGAAACGTTTTGCTAACAAGTCTTCATCAGAATAGAAATCACTACACATAGCCGTGAATGCTACCACATGAGTATTAGGATCATTTTTTCCACCATATTTTTCAAAGTGAGGATTCTCAAACCTCTCGGGCATAGGATTTCTCAAGATTGCATAGGGAAGGGGATTATGGGCATGATATGTTGGTATATTAGGTTGGGAAGAATTTATCAAATTTGTTACCTTTTGTTGTAAAGAAGTCATGCCCTACAAAAGTTGGTTTAGGATGGCATCATTGGGAGATGCAGTTTGTTGTGAGGAATTGTAACCAAAGTGAGGAGGTGATTGAGCTTGAGATATGATAGGCAGAGGTTGTGAATGGGTCAATGGTGGTTGGACATAGTGGTAGGTGTTAGGTGGTTGAGAATAACTATATGTAATGGGAGGTTGAGAATAAGTTGGGTGAAGAGGTGGTTGAGAGAAGTTATTCATAGAAGAGGTCCCCTTGGAGACCAAATTCTTATAATTAGGTAAGTGCAAAAAGATGGGGGGCCAAAAAGTGGCCAAATTGTTTTCAAAAAAATTTAATACATAACGCGCTCACATTATAACATGAGCATGTTATAACGCGAGTGCATTATGAACTACTATAAATAAAAATAAAAGCTTTTCATCTAATTTCATTTCTATTTTTCTCCTCTATACCCACAGCCTACAAACCCTAGGAAACGTGCTCACATTTTGGAAAAGACAATTCAACACCAAAATCATGTTGATTCATCACCAAAATGCCGCCATGACATCGAGTACGCCAAAGAAGTGAGTTTTATTTGTTTGTTTTTTGAATTTATTTCTAAATAGGTAGGTTTGAGTTAATTTTTGATGTATATTTCATTAATTGTCAGGAAATATTAATTCACCTCCTCCTCCTCAAAATCCACAAAATCCTGAGGAGGAAATACCTGCAGAACAACCACCTCCTCTGTCCATTCCTTAACATGCCCCTAGAACACAAGAAAATATAATGGGGCAAATTGAAAACAACAAAAAAGAAATTGAAGATATAATTGCAAGGTTGAAAGATCCTTCCACTTCAACCTTGCATAGGTCCACACTTGCTGAAACTCTTGAATCTATGTTATCAAATGTAGATTCAACTAGCAAGCAAATATCTAGTTGGATGGATAAAAGGAGAGAGTTTAGAGACTATTATGCAGACAAGTTGTCATACCAAGATGTGAAAAAATTCAAAATTACAAAATTAGACTTGTGTTCGATTTTCACAAACCCACAAACAAATCAACCTCCACCCATTACATGCAAGAGGTTCCCTATCCATTGGTGCAACAACCAAGTGATAAGGGACAATTTTGGGCAGAGGTGGTGGATGGTTTTTGACCATCCTCCATGCAATAATAATGAGGTCCTGCAATACTTTTTGAGGAAACTCTACTACGAGTTTGTCCTCAATAAAGTGCCAAACTATTTTGATATGTGGGACTTCCAAGGTAGAGGTGGGGGGTCAGCACAAGATAGACCATGGGCACGTGTTGACCCACAGCGGCCAGTGAGATGAGTAATCAGTAGACTAGCCTATGAGCATGTTTCTATCCCTTCCATTGTGAAGGAGAGTGTTTAGGTCGATACACTTCAGTCCATTAGTGCCTTGACCCAGAGCATCATAGAGCATGCCAATCCTGCAGCACAGAGTGGGTTGGGAGATAGTGCAAGAAGTAGGGTCCCACCCCATACTTGTCAGACTTGCAAGTCAGCCTATGGTTATGACCCCAAGGATAGTCAAGACATAGGTGCACAGGCTACATCTGCAGCTGAGCAGATGGTGATGATAGATACCCTCCTGAGTGAGACTTTCAGCTTTGATACTCAAGTAAATATTAGCAAGTTTATTGAATTTAATTTATTAAATTTTATTTTTAAAATGCAAGATTAACTAATTTAGTTTGATGATTTTAATAAAATTTCAAGGTCATAGCATTGATGCAGTTTTTAGTGGTTCTCCACCTGCATATTACACTAGATCATCTATTGTCGGAGTATGTAACTAGTAAACAATTATAAATATTACATGTGAATAGCATCGTTAAATGAATGGTATTCCAATATCTGATTTTGGATGTTGAATAGGTTAATATTAGAGATTTCATGGCAACACCTGCCAGCGGTGGTGGACTTCAAAGCTTCATGGAGGTAATAAAATAAATAGTTTAATGAATGAATTGTACTTACTAGATTTTTGTATGTGACTTGTATGCTTTATTGTGTGTACTTCTATGTTTAGATGAACGTTTGTGTATGTTAGGAGCCATGATTTGCAACACTATTATAGTTTATCTAATTGAATAATATTGTTTTATTTCTAGATGATGTAGGCTGTGGAGACACCTCCCGATGTTCATAGGGCAATGGAGCATGGTGTGACCTCTGCGATTCATAGCTCCATGGCATTGACAGGGGTATGAGGCAGATTAGTAAATTTCAATTTACATTCATTGTTATAGTTGTTTATTTTTGAAAAATCAAAAGATTATTGATTTGAAGTTTAATTTCTATCTGGATGGTTTCTATAGGACATGACATCACCACGACCTATTCCTGCTACTGAGGCAAGTGAGGAGACACATTATATGGTAGTGGTAAGTGATTATTTTGGTAAATGTTTCATTTTTTATGACATGTAATTTCTATATATTAATGTCTATACTTTTTATTATAATAGCTAAAGATGTAGGAAGAATTAAATAGGAGTAGCAGCCCTCAGGTTCATAGTAGACAACTGACATGCACGTCTCCATCCCCTAGAAGATCAAAGGCTGCCCGTGATCTATTCTCTTCACCAGCCAGAGGAGAATGACTTTTTATTGTGTTCCTTTGTTGTATGCCTATATGGCTTTTGTGGACATATATTTTGTATTGTATATAGTTGACGTTGTATGCCTATATGGCATTCTTGTAAGCCTATATGGCTATTTTGTATATATGTTATACTTATATTGACAGATATTGATGTATGCCTATATGGATATTTGGTTAATACAAATCTTTTTTATTGATGTCATCCATACTTGCATTATAAATCCACGTTTGAATGGATATTTGTAGATGGCTACTTCAGATATTTAAAGTCTAATTGTATTACATAGGATGTTTGTTGATCCAATAAGCTAGCTATTGTTATTTAGGTATCACCTAAACCTCATTTTGGAACTAAAAGATAAAAGTTGTATTTAAAAAAAAATGAATCATCATGTTGAATAGAAAATATTAATATTCTTTATGAGTTGCTTAATTGAAAATATTCAAATGAGTATGCTGATCCATATTCTTTATGAGTTGGTCAATTGAAAATATTTCTTAATTTCTTATTATTATACCATATTGGGATGCAAAGAGTATGTTTGTTGTTTTGAATAAGATAGTCAAAATCATTTGCTTATGAGCACCTGATGACCATTGTGGTTATTAAATGTAATTCCTCTTGCATATAAGGCGAGGTTATGAGATTACATTGAGTCTTACCTAATTTTAGTATGCAACATAACATTGGGGCTATAGGCTTCCATAAGTCATATTGTTGTGACCAAATGACACATCGCCCCATTGCAAATGGGGACCTCCTTTTTTTTGAGCTCTGATGCTTTGCATGAAGTTTTGATGATGTCTTTAGTTTAATGCATGATGAAGTCAGTGGTGTTTGAGTCCTATAGTCCTCTGATGACCTGATCTTGATATTTGAGATCCTGAAAATGACTAAGTCTGATTGCCTAATATCCTAAAACACTAAAAATTGACTAAGTCTAAAATCTGGTGGATCCTCCAAATTCTATAATCTACATGTTAAATCCGGTCGATTCGAGACCTATCTCAAACATCCTGAAAGGTATATTGAAAATATTTAAAGTATATTCAATATACCTTATCCTCTAGGACTTACACTTCTAGGCGTGAAATTGCTCTAGGGAGTTAGGCACGCTTTCCCACCTCTGTAGACTCAAATCAGCACCTAAGATTGAGACCTCAAAGTGCGCCTAGAGAAGAAAACAAACCTTTGATCATCCCAAGTTATGGCGCCTTGAATGGAATTGATACAAATGACCTTAAGCATTAAAAATTTGACAAGGAAAATACATTATGAGTTTAAGCACCCTTCATGCTTCATATCACCAATTTTGGCACCTTGGCAACATAGTAGATGAATAACACCTCAAAATGAGTGCCTAAGGGTGATGTAGTAATACAAGGGTGCAAACAAGTGTTAAAAGCCTTAAAATATCAATGAATAATCCAAATTCAAGTAAGGCACATTTTCACACCTTGATCATCATCTAAGGCACCTTGCAAAGGAGGTCTTGAGCAACATAAACCTTAGGCACAATTTCTTACTTCTACAATCAAATTTGAGTGCCTAAGGAGTGTATTGGTGATGGACATCACTTTGAGCACCTTAAAAGTGTTTAAAGGTCTGAATTGGTGAATGATAGCACCTAAAGGTCTTAGAACCAACTAGAATAAGGAATTGAAGAATGAGTTAACCACTTTGAGCGCCTTGAAGGAGAGAAGTATGTATATGAAGATTGATTGAATGTTTGGAGTTTAGGTGCACTTTCCTTGTCATCTAATCACACATTGGCACCTAGGAAGAGTTGACATGAAATAATCCTTTGAGTGGACTCCTTGATGGGATCTCTCCCATTTCTTAAACCTGTTGAAATGTTAAAAGCTAAGTCAAATGGATTATAGGTGCTCTTTGCCTTCAGAAAGACCTTGAATTGGCACCTAAGCATAACAAGAGAGTTTAAATCCATTCAATATGGCACCTTGTAAGAGGAGAGCTTAAGAGCATGAGACTAGATGGCATTTAAGAGTCAAGATCATCAAAATACAAAGAAATGGGCTAAGTAAGCTAAGGCACCTTTGCTTGTCATTCAATACCTCCATGAGCACCTAGATTGAAATTGCATCCAAGGACATCTAAGAGTAGGCACCTAGAGGAGAAAAGTCATCCTAAGACCTTCATAATTATTTAAAGCATAAAAAACACCAAGTATAAAGCTTCATGATGTTGGGCGCTCTTTCATCTCCATATAGATCTAGATTGGTGCCTTAGATAAAGTATCACAAATCTATATCATTGAGTAAGTTCCAAGAGAGAAAGGCTTACTTCAAACATGTTTAATCATTCAAGGTCTTACAAATAATGAATAGAGCCTAAATTGATGCTAGGTGCCCCCTCTTGTCTCTACTATCTAGTTTTGGTGCCTAAGGAGAAATTGCATCTAGTGAACTCATTAATTGGCGCCTAGGAGGAAAATCCTTAAACTTACATTATTGAGTCAGCACTTTAGAAATTGAGCCATTCCTTGTCAATTGGAGTCATAAAATATCAAATACAAAGTTAAATTGGACTTAGGCACCCCTTCATGTAATTTCCCACCATCATGAGTACCTAGATCTAAGAAGATCATCCAATTGTGCCTAGGAATAAGATACAAGTCCAAGACCTCAAATTTGAGTGTGAAGAAGCTACATTGGCGCCTAAGGGTAAGTTGTATCTAATGACATCACCTAATTGAGCGCCTAGGAGGTATAAAGCTTAACATTGACATGAGGATAAGCGCTTAGTAAAGGAGAGTTTATCAAACATTTAAACATGTGAATGAAGTAATATAAATGCACTAAGTCATCTAGGTGCCATTTTCCCCTTGTGTACCCTTACATTTGCGCCTAAGAAGAAGTTTCTTCAGTTCATTGGAGTGTTTGAGTATTGAGGATTTCTTAGCAATGCTTTGAACCCCTTTGAAGTTGAAGAAGGTATTTACCTGAGTTAAGGCACAAATTTACACCCCAATCATCATTAAAATGCACCTTAGGAGAGATCAACATTATTAAGGAAGTCTAGGTGAGTTCTTCAACTTGTATAACCTCCAAGCGTGCCTGGCAAGCAAGAATTATTATAAGTCATCCTCAAATGTTTGAAATAGAAATACAAAATCAAATTAGACTTAGGCGGCTTTCACTCCTCTTTTCACCTATATATGTGCCTAGATTTGAAATAAGATTATTGCATGTTCCTTTGTGCTATAAAGTGTTTATCATAAGGATTGATGTGTTTCTTGGTTTGTATTGCAGGAAGATTGAAGGAAAAGAAGTATCGCATAGGTAGGAACAAGAGCTTGGAGTCACTTTCAAGGAGTCATCATGTATCTATTTCAAAGGAGTCATTCACATTCATTCATGCTAGAGAGTTAAGATGGGAAGTAATCACTACCAAAGAGACACCACTTCAAGAGATAGCTGCTCCAAGAAGTCACAACAAGATACATCTCAGGTCTTCTTCATCAATGACATCATGTTAGATCACATCAAGTACGACATACTTCATCAAGTTGCATCATGTCCAAAGATCTTCAATCACTTCAAGTTCCATTCATCTTCAAGTATCGATTAGCTTGTTCATCAATCATTGCTTCAAGGTCAACATGCCAAGTGCACTACTTCATCTTCATCATATCATCAAGCAAGGCACTTCATCCATCATACTTCAAGTTCTCCCAATCTTTAGGTCTTTGAGAAGAGTCTTCTACTCCATGTCATCAATAAAGTTTCATCATCTACTCTGAGTCATGAAGGAGCATCATTATCCTCATCTATTCTACATGAAAGAGCATCAAGGAAGGTCATCAACCTACCTACAAGAAGAAGAAATATCATAGAGTTAGTCAAATGAAGCTATAAGCATCATACATATCCTACTTACAATGAACAAGGCAAGATCAACAAGATACATCTCAAGTGTTAATTATCAAAGTAATCATATTGAAGATATCATACAAAGATCAGTTTGGCCACACGAGGAGAAGAATGAAAGTTACACCCCTTTGCAACTTTACACTACCTCCTTCTGACAATTTTTGGGGCAGCAGAAAACCTTTGACCACGGGCAAATTCCTCAGAGATATAAAAAACTGAGAGAGGTTATTGTAGAGACACTCTACATGATCATGTTACCTCAGACAAAATATTTCTAAGTGACACAGTTTTTGAGTAACATCTCATCAAAGATTGCTACCTTTTTGCACTTTAGACTCTTCAGGGATATTGTCGGTACAATGTAGCTCAGACTGTTTCGACATGTTTGGGTGAAAAAAAAGACCATGCCTAGTGTAAATGTACCCATCTGGATGCATTGGAACAGTCATTTTGGTCGCATCAGGAGCAAGACGAAAGTTACACCCCTTTGCAACTTTACACTGCCTCCTTCTGACAATTTTTGGCGCAGCAGAAAACCTTTCACCACAGGCAAATGCCTCAGAGATATAAAAAACTTAGAGAGGTTATTGTAGAGGCACTCTACGTGATCACGTTACCTTAGACATAATTTTTCTAAGTGACATGGTTTTCAAGTAACATCTCGTCAAAGATTGTTGCCTTTTTGCACTTTGGACTCTTCAGGGATATCGTCGGTACAATGTAGCTCAGACTGTTTTGACATGTTTGGGTTAAAAATAGGACCATGCCTAGCGTAAATGTACCCATCCAGATGCGTTGGAATAGTCAGTTTGGTCGCATCAGGAGCAGGACGAAAGTTACACCCCTTTGCTATTTTACACTGCCTCCTAATAATTTTTGGGGTAGCAGAAAACCTTTCACCACGGGCAAATGCCTCAGAGATATAAAAAACTGAGAGAGATTATTGTAGAGGCACTCTACATGATCACTTTACCTCAGACGAAATGTTTCTAAGTGACACAGGTTTTGAGTAACATCTCATCAAAGATTGCTGCCTTTTTGCACTTTGGACTCTTCAGGGATATCGTCGGCACAATGTAGCTCAGACTATTTTGATATGTCTGGGTGAAAAATAGAACCATGTCTAGCATAAATGTACCCATCCAGATATGTTGGAACTATCAGTTTGGTCGCATCAGGAGCAGGACACCAAAAATGCAAAAGTTGCTTTATGCAACTTGACAACATTGACACTTTTTTGCAACATGACTCAAAGACTCAAACTGACCCCAAATGACTTAAAGTGACTTAAAATCACCTTGATTTTGGCGTCCAATGTACATTATAGAGGTCTAGGCGCTCCTTATCATTCAAACATTTTAGATGAGTGCCTAAGAAAGGAAAAAACTCTAAGTTTCATGATCATGAGCGCCTAATATCAAGAGACTTTAATGGCTCAAACCTTAGCATGGAGTCCTAAGACACATTTCATGTCTCCTTTCATCCATTTTGGTGCCCTTATGTAAATTTTTCAACTTGATTTGGTGCCCTGTATGTGAAGGAAGATCTAAAGGCATGAAAGTGGATGTCATTTTGCAAGAGTTTGGATGATCAAAATTGAAAGAAATAGTCTATTAAGCTTGAAGGCCCTTGGTCTTCTTTTCATTCATTATGAGTGCCTTGGGAGAATGGTATATAGGTCATCATAATGATTGGGTGCCCTGGATCCAGAGTGTTGGAGAGATCATCAAATGGTGTCTAGAGGAAGTAGGGTGAGTTATGAGTTTGGTCACATCAGGAGCAGGACACCAAAAATGCATAACATGATGATGTAAAAATGTGTATATGTGTACAAATGTAGGAGGAAATTAAAAAAAAGACAAACCTTACAAATTAATGTGCATACTTACAACTCAATGTAACATGACTTTACAAAATCAATGTCAATACTTACAAATTAATCCAATGAACCATCCGGGTCTGCTCTACTCTTTATTGTGTCGAGTATTACTTCATGGTTAGACTCACGCACCTTCCACAAGATTTTGTTCAAAGGTCTACCCCGATACTTTATCAAATGAACATTGGATGCCACGACAAGGTTCGAGTAATGAAGAATCTTCTGATGCATGTCAAAGTCTTGAAATAGCCAAATATTAACACTCTTATGTGGGTACCTTCTAAGCCATGTTCCAGTAATAACCACTAAGCCTTAGGGTATTCGATGTTTTCTCCATCTGTAACAGGGGCCTCAAATTTCTTTTTGGCCTCAACACAATGACATAAGTAAAAATCTGTTCCCTCTTCATTATCTTCATCTGCAATAACTACATATACATGCCCTACATTGATATGTGTAGCAAATTAGATGAAATTAGTCAACATTACAAAAACACTACAAAGTAAGATGACATTACCTGGTTGAACTAGATGGAATTAGATGCATATATGTGCCCTATATTACCTGGTTGAACTAAATCTAATATGTGGTCAAAGTCAACTGATGAGTCCATCTGTGTTAGTTCCAGTGTCATCGGGGGTTGATACGTGTCAAGTGGGCTAAGATAACTTAACTGCCATTCGTCAACCCACTCCTTTGACTCGCACTCATCCCAGACTTGAATTGTATAGGAAGAACAAAAGCATGACATCTTTCGCAAATGGATACTCCATGAACCTGCAATTGAGCTTCTGAAAGAGTGCATCTCATTTGATCTTGTCAGTGTACAATAGTCCTCATATGGTGCAATGTTAGTATCATCTATCAACCAAAAAAATCTATGAACTAAAGACTTACCTTCATTACCTGGACCCATGGAAGCATTATACCACTCGACAATCGATTTTGCATTTTTCAACTTTGCATTGTCTTTATACTTTAGCTCTTCTCGTGTTATGGCTCTTTTGATACATTCTCCTGCACCATCATGCTCCCCCTTTCCATGCCCAACCTCACAAAAGTTCCACATATGCTGAATACCTATAAAATTATGCCTCCTACTCAGCCAATAGAAATTCTGTGAGTTCTTGAATTGTGACGCACAGTTATTTGACCATATGATATGCTGACTGAATGATATGCCCCTTCTAGCCAAATCATTGTAGAACACCTAAAAGAAACCTTGCACAAACTCCATAGAATGCGTGTGATCATCACTAATATAGAAATTATACTCCCTTATGATCTTTCTGTCATCCTCTGTACTATCATTCGCATGAATGAATGCGATGTGCATAAATATAGAAACCTGTGTGGAGTTGTAATATTGTGATTGCACCTCACGCTGTGGCTGTAGACTGTAGTTCTCTGCAAAGTCAACGACTAAAACAATGCTACCAACTAGAAATGTGTCCTTGCATAACTTGAATTGCAAGTCCAACCATTGAGCTCTATGGGCATGTCTTGCATACTCATACACTATGCTGTCACGAAATATAGGCATAAACTGATACACTGGAATCTTTTCAATAACCAATTCACACCTCTTTGCTTCTTTACCATCTTTTGTATTGTATGCCACTATTTTATACTTTCCAAACTCTACTAGTTCATTTCCAACCGCATGTGTTCTTTCCATATGTTCACATATTGGCAAATGTTGCAAGCCACCACAACGATGACATGTGCCATCCAAGCATAATTTATTGTAGAATATTTGACCTTCCTCTCTTTCACATAAAATTCTTGATATGAAGTCTCTTGAAGATGTTGGTGGGGCACATATGGTACAACCCTGCAAATCATTGTTAGTATGCATATCTAAACATATAGACCTATAAGCATCAAAATGGTTAGAAAATTTAATATGTAATCTACAACAACAAGTAGTGCGTGTGTGATTTATCTTGACATAGAAAGGTTTTAGCATTTCGAAATATCTTTGACAAATTTTAATTTGAGGATACTTCTCTAGAAATTTACCATAAAACTATGTTTGAGTCTCATCCAAAAAATGCTTTGGATGTGGCTCACGGTTCTGACTACCGATTCTCCTACTTACCACATCCCTTTGATTCAGAGATACCCTTGTGTAATTCTTCCAAAAGTCTTCAATTAGTGATCTCAATGCTTCAACAATTGGTTTATCTTTTCGTGGTAGTCTCCCTGAGAACGCCCATAATTCATTGGCATTAGTGTCCTCAATTCTTTGGCATCTTCCAACGGATTTTGATAAAGTTTTCCTATTAATTCTCAATTCTTGACTCGTCTTTCTAATAAGACGAGATTTCCTCGTTTGACTACTTACTATAGTCGATGTAATCACACGCCGTGTTGCATTACTATCTTTTGTGCGTGAGGTGTTACCCACACTCTCATACGCACTCATTAGATTCTTGACAATAGATTTTTCACTTGAAGCCTCTGATGTTCTCAACCCAAGAATCTTCATGATGGACCTATACTTTATACTTCGCATCATTTCAATGAATAGTTGACATCTTGCAGTCTCATTTAACTTTTCAAAGAACAATCTCCAAATCTTATGAGCATATCTTCTACAAGTGCGTTTTGGAATCTTACCTTCCATTGGCTGTAAAATATTCTCATCAATATCAATCAAATACTTTGGATTTCTATTCAAAATTCTAGGTGGTGTTAAGTTAGGTAAATTCATCTCAACATTAGGAATTTCATCAATAACTAAATGAGATGGGATAGATGGCATACCTTTGATCGAAGATGGAATAGATGACATAGTTGAGGTGGGAATGATGGCATACCTCCTTCATGACATGTGAGTGATGATATACTCTCAACTTGAGATGTGGTAGATGGTGTCCCTACATGTTGACTTACGGTAGAGGACGTGTCTCCAACTATGGTATTCAAATCTCTTGTAGCATGAAGTTTTTGCATTCGTTCTCTTTGTGTTGCCAATACCATATCTCTTTGTGATGGTTGTGGTTCCTCTTCAATTGGCATGTCTTCATTTATCATGTCCAATTTCCTCTTCTCACGAAGTTCCCTCATAGCCACTGCTTTCTTTGCATTCTTAGCTTCTATCTCTTCCTGTGTTGGTTTAATTCTTGATCATTTCCTCGGCATGACGGATAATTTGTCTGTAGCATGATAAAGAGACCAATATTACTTCCTAAGAAATGAATACAAGATAATAGTGGGATTGTATTTTTATTATGTTGTAAGGATTTATTCTTGTATAGTTTGACATCATGGTATGTTAAGGTCTGTTTATTACACATAATTGGGAATGTGTCTATTTTAAACATGTATGATAAAGCATGATAAAGTAATTCAATCCAAATTAAGGAAAATGTAAAGAACATGCATGTAAAGACTTGACATACCTAAAAAATGAAGATTTGAATGGAGAGAGTAGCCAATTATGTAGTGTTTTTTTCTTCTTGCATCAAACTCCTCAACAATTTGAATTTTTCACCACTTGCTTCCTTTTCAATGTTAAATTGAATAACACTCAAATATAATTACTAACAACAATACTATTAACCAATCTATAATGTTAAATTCCTAAAATTGAATCACAATTAACATTGCAACACTACAAAAATTGAAACTTGAATAGATATATATCAAACATGGTGTGGAAACTATGTTATTTCGTCCTTCTCAAGTTGGCAAAGTAGAAAAGGTGGTGGAAAGATCATGCAAAGGTGGTACAATGTGTCAAATGTGCATGTGAACTTTCCAACAACATGAAAGCACTTTTTTTTGTCAGAGCACGCGCAGAATCAGTATGAAAATAGAGCATGTGGACCTAGATCATGGGGGTCAACACTTTTTTACTGTTTCTATAGCAAGACAGAATGCGAGCACATTATAACATGCTCGCGTTTTGTCCTGCTATAGATTGATCACATCCTGTGCATTATCTTCCTTAACACAAGAAGGGATGACCACATCCTGAGCTTCATCAACTGACACTTCCAAGCCTTAAATTCCTCTTAAATATGGGAGGATCCATGACTGGAAGAGCCAAGCCACTTCGTCCGGCCTTGTTGAAGGATGACATTCTGGGAGAATCAGGAGATTTTCCTTTGGAGATCATATAATCTTTAAATGCTTTCCATCTTGGTAGGTCCTCTACATCAGAGAAAAACCACTGATGGTGTCTAAGAAATAAGAAATTCTTCATCTCTTTGGTGATCCATTTCTCTTTCCAAACCTCAACCCTCAACCCTCAACCCTAAACCTTATCCCTAAACCCTGATCCCTTAACCCTCAACCCTAATCCGTCATCCCTCAACTCTAATCCCTCATCCCTAAACCCTAAATGCTATCCCTATTCCTAAAACCTCAACAGACTCGATACTATACCTTAAACCCTAATCCCTTATCCCTAAACCCTCCAACCCTATCCCTAATCCTTATACCCTCCACACTCTAATTTAACCCTAATCCCTTGATCCTCAACCGTATCCCTAAACCCTTGACCCTCAAACCTCAACCCTCAACCCTCAACGTCAAACCCTGATCCCTCAACCCTTAACTATGATACCTCGACCCTCAACCCTATCCCTAAACCCTAAACCCTAAAGCCTCAACCTTCAACCCTCAACGTCAAATCCTAATCCCTCGACCTTTCACTCTAATCTCTCAACCCTAAACCCTATCCCTAAACCCTCAACACTATACCTTAAACCCTAATCCCTCAACCCTCAACCCTAAACCTTATCCCTAAACCCTAATCCCTCAACCCTCAACCCTAATCCGTCATCCCTCAACTCTAATCCCTCATCCCTAAACCCTAAATGCTATCCCTATTTCTAAACCCTCAACAGACTCGATACTATACCTTAGACCCTAATCCCTTATCCCTAAACCCTCCAACCCTAGCCCTAATCCATATACCCTCCAAACTCTACTTTAACCCTAATCCCTCGACCCTCAACCTTATCCCTAAACCCTTGACCCTCGAACCTCAACCCTCAACGTCAAACCCTAATCCCTCAACCCTTAACTCTAAACCCTCGACCCTCAACCCTATCCCTAAACCCTAAACCCTAAACCCTAAACCTTCAACCCTCAACGTCAAATCCTAATCCCTCAACCCTTCACTCTAATCCCTCAACCCTAAACCCTATCCCTAAACTCTCAACACTATACCTTAAACCCTAATCCCTCAACCCTAAGCCTTATCCTTGAACCCTAATCCCTCAACCCTCAACCCTAATCCATCATCCCTCAACTCTAATCCCTCATCCCTAAACCCTAAATGCTATCCCTATTCCTAAAACCTCAATAGACTTGATACTATAGCTTAAACCCTAATCCCTTATCCCTAAACCCTCCAACCCTATCCCTAATCCTTATACCCTCCACACTCTACTTTAACCCTAATCCCTCGACCCTCAACCCTATCCCTAAACCCTTGACCCTCGAACCTCAACCCTCAACCCTCAATGTCAAACCCTAATCCCCCAACCCTTAACTCTAATCCCTCGACCCTCAACCCTATCCCTAAACCCTAAACCCTCAACCCTCAACGTCAAATCCTAATCCCTCAACCCTTCACTCTAATCACTCAACCCTAAACCCTATCCCTAAACCCTCAACACTATACCTTAAACTCTAATCCCTCAACCCTCAACCCTAAACCTTATCCCTAAACCCTAATCCCTCAACCCTCAACCCTAATCCGTCATCCCTCAATTCTAATCCCTCATCCCTAAACCCTAAATGTTATCTGTATTCCGAGACCCTCAACAGGCTCGATACTATACCTTAAACCCTAATCCCTTATCCCTAAACCCTCCAACCCTATCCCTTAACCCTAATCCCTCGACCCTCGACCCTATCCTGAAACCCTTAAGCCTCAAACCTCAATGTACTCAACCCTCAATGTCAAACCCTAATCCCTCAACCTTTAACTCTGATCCCTCGACCCTTAACCCTTAAAACTTAAACCCTAAAACCTATCCCTACACGCTCAACACTCGACACTATATCTTAAACCCTAATCCCTTAACCCTCATCCCTAAAGCCTCAACCCTAAATCATTAAACCTTCAACCCTAAACCCTATCCCTAATCCCTCTACCCTCAACACTCTTATTTAACCCTAATACCTTGACCATTAACCCTATCCCTCAACCTCAACCCTCAACTCTCAACATTAAACCCTAATTCATCAACCCTAAACCCTAATCCCTCAAACCTAAACCCTATCCCTAAACCATCAACCCTTAACACTATACCTTAAACCCTAATCCCTATCCCTCAACCCTTAACCCTTAAAACTTAAACCCTATCCATACACCCTCAACACTTGACACTATATCTTAAGCCTTAAACCCTCATCCCTAAAGCCTCAACCCTCAATCCTTAAACCTTGAACCCTAAACCCTATCCCTAATCCCTCTACCCTCGACACTCTAACCCTAACCTCGACATTAAATGCTAATCTGTCAACCCTAAACCCTAATCCGTCAACCCTAAACCCTATCCCTAAACCCTCAACCCTCAACACTATACCTTAAACCCTAATCCATCAACCCTAAAACCTAATCCCTCAACCCTCAACCCTAAACACTATCAATAAACCCTCAACCCTCGACACTATACCTTAAAACCTATGAGAAAAGCTTTGTGTATGGTACATCCATAGTGAGTAATTAACAGTTGAAATCAGAAGGATTATCATTATGAGAAAAGATTTGCATTGGGGTACATCTATGTTTCTTGTTGTCCACCCTGCACTTAGGGAAGGTATATTGTTATGAAACAGGCAAATAATCTCCCATTGTTTACTGGCTCTATCCACAAGAACTACTAAACTATACCTTAAACCCTAATCCCTCAACCCTAAACCCTATCCATAATCCCTCTACCCTCAACACTCTACCTTAAACCTAATCCCTCAACCCTTAACCCTAAACACTATCCCTAAATCCTCAACCCTAAACCCTAATCCTCCAAGGTCCTAAACTCTAATCCCTTATCCCTAAACTCTAAATCCTATCCCTAAACACTCAACCCTCAATCTTAAACCTTAATCACTCAATCCTTATCCACCCCTCTCCTCCCCTATCTGGCTCACTCCCATCTCTACCCTCATCTGCCCTCGACACTATACATACATACATATAGGCATACATACATACATATAGGCATACATAGATACATAGATACATATAGGCATACATAGATACATACATACATACATACATATAGGCATACGTAGATACATACATACATACATACATATAGGCATACATACATACATACATGATTAATAGCCTTGCACATAAAAAAATTAAGGGGAACATAACGCAAGCGTGTTATAACGCGCTCGCGTTATGTGAAACATGACAAACAACATACTTTTACGGAAAAGGAAAAATGCAAAGCAAAACATAACACGAGCACATTATAACGCGCTCACGTTATGTCTTGCTTTGGGAATCCCAAGCCTTGGGCTTGGGATTTGCTTTGGATTTCCAACCCAAAGGCTTGGAGTGCCTTTTGAACAGTCACAGACGTGTTTTTCCATATTCTTCAAGATTTCACATAATTTCATTTGTGCTAACCCTCAGATTTGTACGTGTTTCAAGGTCGAACAAATCGAACACCTGGGTAATGTTAGGCTTCCTCTTAGCTATTTGACAATGTGATTTTTTCACATTTTAATAATGTTAAGCCTTTCATCTTTAATTTCTTTTGTTTGTGTCTCTGTTTTTGGGCAAACACCATTATTTGGTCTTTTTTTCATTGTAAATTAACTATTCATTGAAATTTCAAAAAAATTACATATTTAGAAACTAGACTCCATTCTACAAATATTAAAAAAATAAAAAAATAATTTTCAATTAGTTTTCAAATTTTATAGGGGTAGCACGGCCAAAATTCTATTTTTTAGGATGTGTCCACTTTGAAAATTAGTAAAAAATCAAATATTCATCAAAAAATTATCAGAAAAATAGGGCATAAACTACATCCTATTAGCTAATTTCTTACTAAAGCAATTTTAAAAATACCAAAAAAAAGTTGATCTTTTGAGGGAGCCACAAAACATGCTATGTTATGTTTTTTTTATAGAAACAACACCAATCTTTGTGGCTTCCTCTTTTGAACCCCTTAATCTATGCCATTTTCAACAAAAAAATAGTAGTTTAGAAAGGAGACTCGAAGCACTACGAACATTGTTTTGGTTGCATCTCCAAATTTTGAGTGTAACTATGCTCAATTTCTCATCCAAGGCCAGTATTTCTTGATTTCAGAAAAAAAAAGTGGCCACTTAAGACCCCTTTTTGGCCCCCCATCTTCTTGCCCTTACCCTTTATTTAATTAGTCTAGATTTAGGTCATAGGATAGGGGAGATTAATTAATTATGTTTTACTTAATTAATCAGGATTGGGAAAAAGGATATTAATCAAATAAATATTTAGGATATTTATTTAATCAATTGAGGATGATGTTCTAATGTTTAGTAACAAAATAAATAAATTAATTCATTACAAAGGATGATTGATTAAGATGAATGGTTAGGGATGAATGGCTAGAGATAAATTAATTAAAAAAATTGGATTTATTTAATTAATTGTCAGAAAGGATAAGTTAGTGATGTAAGGATGCAGGAAATTTGTTTGCGGGGGCAAATTAGTTTCAATTGTCTACAAGTTATATATAATGCCAAAAGAGTAAAAACTACTTTGGATCATCCAAAAACAACATGAAACTCGTACTAAATACAAATTCCAGTGCAACCCTCTCCATGTCTTTTGTGCAACCCCTCATTCCACCATACTATCACCATAGTCCCCTCTCACTTAGCATTTTAGTCGCATAGTTCCCTGCTGGTTTTTAGGAGCCTTAGTTTGAAAAGTATTATGGTAAGGGTGATCCATAAACACATGTGTCTATCTTTACCGCTTTGTGTAGCAATTTCATATTTCAAGAGCAACTATTAGAAAAAATCTTCCCACAGTCATTGAAAGACGCCTCACTAGATTGGTTTTCCTCATTACTGAATCACCTCATTTCTTCATTTTAATAATTAATAAATCAATTTCTCCAACATTTTCAAGTGAATGAATGGAATTTCTTGAAAGAATAAAGGGAATGATTGTGTCACAAAAATATGTGGAGCACATGTAAAAGCAAAGTTTGTGGGACTAAATTCACAACATTTTATCTTTTGGTAACCATTGTTCTTTTCTTGTTATCTCAAGAAAAATGCATGCACGTTATAACACACACACACACACATTTTATTTATCTTTTCTTTGGAAATTTCAACTTGTTCACTTGGATTTAAGTTATATATCTAAGCCAAAGGGCTAGACCTGCATGTAAGTTGCCTAAACCTATTTTGCATAAAACATAAACAAATACAGAAATGCCAAGTGTACTTTCCATCAAGTTTACACATTTTAAGATATTATTCTAGAAAAATACCACTATTATGTCCATCTCTCTCTAACCTTTCTAACTATGTAATTTTAGTATTCAATATATTAAGTTTTTGATCTTCAATTGCTTTTGCCAGTGCCTTCATTTTTTGTCATAAAAAACACATGTATTATTTTTTTGTTTCATTGTCATTTTTGTATGCTCATCCAATTTGAAATAAATTAAAATTTTATATTCTACATTCCATTCTATACACATTAAAATTTATATTTTGGAGTACTTTTTTTCTAAAAATATTAAGGGTGTAGCACACTTAATTTTTTATTTTTCAAGATGTGTTCACTTTGAAAAATAGAAAAAAAATACTATATTAACTAAAAAATTAAGAAAAAACTTTGACATAGACTATGTGATGTTAGATAAATTTCTATCAAAGGGAATTATGTTATACTTTTAAAAATTTAACATTTCAGGGGGAGCACACCTAACACTATGTCATATTTTCTGACAAAGATAGAATCACTTTGTGTGCTCCCCCTATTTGACCCTCTTAATCTCCATCATTTAAAAAAAATAGTACTTTACAAACTACATTTTGAGCACTACTAATTTTTCTCTGCTCTCTCACCTAGGCAATTTGATTGTTGTTTTGAAGCATGATTTCTCTATTTTGTGTTGTGGTTTTCTTCTATGTGAAGGAGGCATTTGAGAGACTGAGCTCGAATTGAAGGCTCGCAGCCTATCTTGAGGCTTACATTTTACTTTGGCAAGGCTCCCTTTTACCTACCTATGGGGCACCCAACAAGGCGGGTCGATTTTCTTCAGAAATCAGTGAGAAATCCGTGGGATTGGATTCCAAGCGGAAGCCACAGCCAAAGGTCGGCCGAGAATTTTGTGATTGTTGGTGTGATCTCTATTGGGAGGTGTGTTTTCTTTCAGAGGAGGCATGATTCTTCCTTTGGAGACTATGAGTAAAGACTAAAATTTGTTGTTTGAAGGCTCGATTTGTAGTTTGGAGAGGCCCAATTTCCTCAATTTGTAGTAGTCGTACGGTGTTTTTCTTGGTAGATTATGTTTTTTATCAGACTTTAATAGTTTATAAAGTTTTGCATCAAAATATTTGCTTAGGGTTTTCTATGGTGAGACCAATGTGAGCTGGTTGAAGTTTTCTCTGAGATCCTTAATCCCACATTGCCCCCACTGCAGTATTATTTACCCTTCTTATATGTCGACACTCACATTGTGTTGTGAAGTGATTGTGACAGCTTGTGGAGTCTGTGTTTGGGAAATCAATGCTTGGTGATTGGTGTGAATTTGTTGTGTGATGGGTCCATTTGGACAGGTAAATCCTCCTAATTTTGTTGATTTAAAGGTTAATGTCTTTGTAATTTTGGAGATTTGTCATAGTACATTATGGGGTTTTCATGTCATCCTGTTGTGATTATGTTGAAAAGAGTAAATTATAAAAATGGGTTAGTAATATTCAAAATCTTATTAGTACAACAATGATTAAATGTAACTAGCATACATTTATAAATTTACACCATATAATTTTTTTTATTTATACAGTTTAATTAATTATTTATTTAGATGTTGTAGGGAAATATATTGGTTACCCTAAAACCCTAAGAAAACAATAATAAGTAGTATTATGATTCAAATCTACATCTTAGATGGCTTCATTTGTTGCCACATTTATATAATCTTCTTCCCCTTCCTGGTACTGATACTAACAAATTTGCATTGAATTGCAAAAGGGATCATGTCCTAGGAGTTATTGCAATGCATATTAATGATGCCACTTTGAATGCTATTGATCATTTTGAGTGTCCTCATATTCTTTGGTCTAAAATTTGAGAAATACATGGAGATCCTGATACTCAGTTATTCCCAGACGATCCTATTTCAAATTGTCTTGTGCCTCTTCATTTTTCAGACAAGAACCCTAAGATCATGCTACTATGCAGGAGTTTGAAGTTTTGGAATACTTTGAATCTTCAGATGAGGATGACGAGGGTTCTTCAGATGCTCTTTTATCTCCATCAGGGACAGTTGATGTACCTTCACCTTCAGTGATTCATTATGCAGAGTCATTGATTGAGGCTCCTATCATTCATGTTCAGTAGGACCATTCATCTTTTGGTGGTGATTCATTGAGCATGTCCATTGATTCATCACAACTAGTATCTCATTGTCTTCCTGATTGGGATTCGTATTTGTAAGATATTCGTTCCTTGTTCATAGAATCTCATATTTCTGACTTGGAAGACACATTTGAGGGTATATCCCTCCTATTTGATGATAGTTGTGGTACAATTGTTATCACCCTATCACTGTCTCTAGAGAATGTTCAGAATCAATTTCCAGTGGTACCTTGTTTGTCACCTTCTATTGTGATTGGGCATGTTCTTGATTGGTTTGTGGCATCATCTTCCAAGGTCTTGGTGACACATGAGAAGATTTCAGAGACATCATCTTCGTTCTTCATGATTCCATCTTTCAAAGCATATCCAGAATGGGAAGCATACCTGCATCTATACATGGTTTTGTTTCTTCCAAAAGGGAGACAAGTTGTTTGCCGACATTGGATCATGTTTTGTCTTCACGTACTTACCATTTTTGAAGGCAATTGCACATTGTGGGGGGACTACATAGTCTCTCACATTACCTTTTATGGGGGGGTCATTGATTGTATATACATGATGTATGTAGTCCTTGGGGGGTGTTATTGATTCCTCCATCCATGCATTGTTTTGTTTTCCTTTTCTCTCTTTTGGAGAGGGGTTTTTTCCCACAGGGTTTTCCTCCTTTTCTCTGGTTGTGAGAGATTTTTTTGCACTGTAAATGGGTACCTAACATGGTTGTGTAGCCAGGACCTATATTGCATCTTCATTTTGCATAGTAATTCTCCCTAAGTTGCACTTAAGGGGGGTGTTGGAGTAAACAATTTTTACCATTTACTCGCTTAAGCTTACTTAGGTAGAATAGTTTAATTAATCATTCGCGTGGTTTTTTTCCATGTTGGGTAGTTTTACACCCATCACATATTTCATGCCTTTAAAAGGCTTATACATTATGTAATTTATTATCTCAAATTTATTCACTTGTTTTGGTGAAATGGCCTTGTGTTGCCTCTCTCATTTTCTATGAAGGTTTATTGCAAATGGTGCTCCTGGGAGGTGGATGACACCAACAATTTCAATTTCCTCCTTCAACTTTATTTTAAAGAAACTTTCTTCTTTTACTAGGATTTGAGTGTCCTTTAAATAAATGTGGTGTTTTGTATTGAAAGAGTGTTTGATTGGGTTGATTTTTTACTTCTCTCATGTATAATGTTAGCACCATGTTCTTGAATTACCATCTTGATAAAGTGATAAGTTTCACCAATATATGGGGTACCACACAAGCATTTGATCTTATAAACCTCAAAGTTGTCTATGGATTCACATGGATTTTTGGTGGAAGGGATGCTTAAGCTCCTTACAATGTTGAGTGGTTTGAAGTAACACTTCATGTTTTTTTTTTCTAAATGATTCTAAAGATTTTATTTGAGATGCCTCCCACATAGGGGAGAATGGAAAGAATGAAATTTTGTTAGGATTAAGGTGCCATCAACCTTGTAAATCCTATGTAATTAATTACTCCTAATTTTATTTGTAAATCACCCATAAGGGATGAAAGGTCTCACCAATAGTGATCTTGTTTCAATCACATGTTTATATATAATCCTTGACGCTAATTTGTCCACGACAGGGGGTCGCAGAGGGTTTGCCCCCTACGAGGGGTCTGAGAGGATCATCCTCCCAGTGGGGAGGTTCAGAGGCCATGTAAACCTAATTTTATTTATATTTTATCATTGTAAATCTGGATCGTTCGTCATTAGGTCACAAATCTAATGGTCGATGTTATGTCAGTTTTCTTGCCCTAGAAGGCAACCCCCTTTTATAAGGATATTTGTACTACATTTTCAGTGGAGTTTAGAGTAACAGGCGTTGTTGGATTGAAGACTAGAGAATGAGAAGAAGTGCATGTATTGTAATCTCATATTTGAAGATAATACAACTTGGAGCCTCTTTTCTTGGTGGATTTTTTTACCCGAAAGGGTTTTCTCCATGTTACATATTGTGTTATGTGTTCAGTTCTTAATGCATGTTATTTATGTGTAGTGGGTTTTATTTTTTTTGCAATCTCCATTGATTGTACATTGTTTAGAGGACATAAATAAGGTTTGAATCAAATTTCCGTTGTGTAGTTTGCACCTTTATTTCTAACAAATTTGAGGAGAAATCATTGATTTTGGGAGAGGTATTATGGGTTTTAGCTTGCTTGAATGTTCTACAAATGTGTTTGGATTTGTACCTATTGAATTTAAAAACCTTATTCATGTGCCCCCCTCTCTCTGTCATTCCATATATCTTCTTTCTTGAGGTTTCACTCTCCCACCTCCTCAAACCCCTTTAACCTTTTGTAACTCATTTTTGGGTTTTTGTTTATATTCGAACTTTTTCCCCCCTTTGGATTTCTCTTTTTCTTTCTCTTCCATAGTCCTCCATTTTGGTTGGTCTCACCCTATCTTGTTTTCCTTTCTTATTTTTCAATCATCCCCTGTGGCTTTGTTTTTATCTTTTTGTCTAGTTGCACCTCTCACCTATTAGTTGTTTTCCATTCTTTACGACCTTTATATTTTTTTCATTTCTTTTCATTTATTTTTGTGCCTTATTTATCTTCCTTTGCCTTTCATTTTTTTTTAGGTTATTGTGTTGAACCCCTTTTACAATTTATTTTTACTTTATTCTATTTGATTTTTCTTTATCGTCTCTTTCATATTGTCTCTTCTTAGCTCTCTCCAATCTTCATTTTATATTTTATCATTGCCGCACTTATCTAGTTATTAATTTATTGATTATAAACCAATCAAAAGACAAGATTATTTTTCTTATGGGGTAAATTTGATTTAAATTTGTACTTTTCCTATGTCAATATGATAAATTTTTAACAAAAAAATATTGAAAAATGATTTATCTATATTATCATTGGCTGAAAAAAAAATGACCTCTTCTCTGGACAGTGCAACAAAAAGCTATAAATGTGGAGAGAATTTAGGTTTTGAAGGGAGGATGTGGCAAGTAAACAAATTATGAACACAAATTTTGTTTCCCACTAGTTAAGTCATGCCCAAATGGATGGCGATAATTATGAGAGGGAAGAATCATTATTTTTTTGAATTTATTTTGCTTGATTAGCTAAAACGTAAAAATTATTTTTTGTCAAAGGGACAAAGTTATAATATTAATAATACTATTAAAAATATAGGGTTCTACACATTTTATTTTATGAAATTAGATTATTTTTGGAATTTCAATTTTATTTACTCAAGAGTTAAAAAGTTAGTATTTCAATTTTATTTACTATTAAAAATCTACAGTATCATGAAAAATATTTCGCCATGTTATTACATTTTTTATTTTATTCTTCAAACATACAATATTTTAATGCATGTTAAATTATCATAGTATTAATATTATGACATTTTAATATCGTAAGCCAACATTTCAAATCTATATACACTCAACTAGGGCCAAGGCTCTTCACATAATACAAATATGCAACCTTTGTAAAGTTTAGTTTTATAGTTAAGGAAATATTTGTGTTATTTAATAGGCTTTGTAAAGTTTAGTTTTATACTAAGTAATTATTTTAGTGCTATTTTATTTTTATCAAATTAAAATATTTTTGAGATTTCAATTTTATTTACCCAACACATTTCAAAACGAGTTCACATAAATTTTTCATTATAAATTTAGCTCTCCAAATATAATACTTACAAATTTGAAATGACAAACAATTCTTTATCTTTAGAAAACAAATATTAGATTAATTAAAATAATTAAAATCATGTTCTTTAAAAGTACATTTTAATATATCTCTCCACACCCAACTAGGGTTAGGGTTCGACACATTTTATTTTATGAAATTAAATTATTTTTTGATTTCAATTTTATTTACTCAAGTGTTAAAAATCTATGATTAATATTTCAAATCTCTCCATACCCAACTAGGGTTACGGTTCTACACATTTTTTTTATGAAATTAGATTATTTTTGGAATTTCAATTTTATTTACTCAATAGTTAAAAATCTAGGATTTAAATTTTATTTAGTCAAAAATTAAAAATCTACAGTGAAAAATATTTCGCCATGTTACTATATTTTTTATTTTATTCTTCAAATTTACAATATATTTTAAATTATAAAAGTATTTGTATTATTACATTTTAAGGAAATATTTGTGTTATTTAATAGGCTTTCTAAATTTTAGTTTTATAGTTAAGGAAATATTTTAGTCCTATTTTATTGTTACCAAATTAGATTATTTTTGAAATTTCAATTTTATTTACCCAAGACATTTCAACACTCTTCAAAAATTAATTTTTCAATTATTGGAATGCAATTTGTCTATACAACCAATACCTAATCAACAAAAAAATTACAACTAAACAAATACTATATGCAACTAATAGTTAATCAACCAAAAAAAATACAACTAAACAAATACTATAATAACAACACTACAAGGCATGTGGCACTTGTTTTATTTCACTTTGTTTTTTTATTATTATGATTTTTATTTTTTATTGTATTTTTTATTTTATTTCATTTAATTTATTAGTTTTATTTGTTGGCAACTTTTGTTCCCTTTTTTTCTTGATCCTTTGCAATTTTTTTCTCTATATTATGTTTTTTTTTTATTATAAATTTTCTATCTTTTAACTCTTATTCTTTATAGTAAGTATTGTCTTCCCTTGTCTAGAAAAAAATATTATTTAGACTTTATAATATATGTATTGTGTTTTTTATTTTCAGAGTAATACATGCTTTGGTCTAATTTTTATAGGTGTTTGTAGACAACCGAATGAATATGTAATTGATTAGGCTACACTTTGATAATAGCTTTAAACTCTTAATTGAAATTAAGAAGATATGCTGAAATTTTCATAAAAATCCCATATTTTAAGAGGTTGACTGTACAAAGTTAAAATGTGCTGCTGGAAATATTGATGTAAAATAAAATTACACACTTATATCTATAAATTCTTTTATTCGTATTATAGACCATTCCACTTAATAAAAACAAACACCATTTAACTGACCAAATTTTTTGAATGGCGTTCACTTAAAACCCTCATATAACCCAACAATGCAACGTTTAGATTCATTCTCCAAAGATTTGCATCTCTGGGAGCTTGGAGTGCACCTAAACCGTCCCGTACAAGAGTTATTTTAGCCACCTCAGGCAGTTTTATTTTAAATGGAGTAGTTTTTGCTCTAATCCATCAAAGCAATTATGTATTGAAAGAATGTGAATTACAATAGAACAGTCAAGATTACAAAATGACAACAACAATACATATAAACAAGGCTGAAATATATGACTGTCCCAGAAGAGTTTGCAGGCAATAGCTGAAGAAATGACCGTCCCCAATGGCATGCACCAGCACAAACTAACACATAGTGCAAACCTCTGTCCTGAAACTGCAGAGTTATTCAGTCAGGCTGTATATTAATTGAAATGTACATAACCCCTATAATAACAACACGCAACATTGTACGGCAAGTAGTTTGAATTATTTGCACTTTCCAAGGCTATAGACGACAGTCTGCATTTGTTGGTACCCATACAAATTAATTGCCTACGAACTTTCCAGTTTATTAAATGTAAAGCAGGTGCATCGGCGTGAAAACTGACAATACGGCCGAAGCGAAAGTTAATTTGTGAGAACTTTATCGGATGTAAATGTCTTGCATGTGGTAGGGGAAAGGACCCAATAGGTGTGATAGTTCCAATGGTTGGGAGGGTAACTGTTATAGTTTGATCTATTAGTAGAACATATGTTCATTATTGCTTAAATATAAAAATATCAATAAAAGTAATTTTTTGTATTAATAACTATTGCTTTTAACCAAGTCAAACATGATGTTTTTGAAGAACAAATAAACACACTTCGAATCATACACATGGGTGACAACCAATGGAATGCAAGTAAAACCTAGGTGCAATACCTGAACAAGAATCTAGCAAGGAGATGCATATAAATAGAGAATGAACATTAAACATGAAAGCTCACATATTTGAAGCAACTATCAAGCAAAACACTAAAGATCTTGAAGTCCATTAAAATCATTCAAATTGATTCATGACGCTCAAGAAAACAAAAACAAGATGGACCACGAGCCATAGGAGGATATAGGGCATTGTGAAAGCATAGCCTGGACAAAACATAGAAGTAAAAAAGAAACCAAAAGATCAAACATGAAATACAACGAGGGCCAAAGTGGCCAAGATGCAAGATGTCATGGACAAGGGCGTGTATGGAAAAAGATGCATGCATGACAATTACGTAGAGAAAACATGGGAAGATAAAAGTGAAGTCTATTGGTTCCATTAGTTCATCAAAAATTAAAGGAATATTGCAATAACAACAACACCAAGAATAATAGCTCTTTTGAGCATATTTTCTAATCTAAAAAGAAAAATATATTGCCTGCAAGAGATAAAATTTGAAAATAGTTGGGTAACAGATTTAGTGTTACTACAACTGCAACCACTTTCTAATCTCAAAGATTTCTGTAAGGTGAGGTGATGGCCACCTTGCTAGTCACAAATCACAACCCACTTATAAGAAACACAATCAAAGAGACATTGAGAAATAATGATAGGAATTCAAAGTATTTCCTTCCCAATATTCAAATACAAAAATGACAGGAGGTATATAAATGCAGATTCTTATTAATATTGTAATCACAAAGATAGAATGAAAAACATGACTTCTCACTGATCTAATCAATTATCAAAACATGACAATACAACTAACATTGGCCTGCAACAATCATCCTTCTCTATGTACATCTAATAATGACTCACTAACTACTGCCTACACTCCCATCCTTCTGTTCTTCTTTCTGCACATTCCCCTTCTTTATGCAACGTTGGCCTTCTATATACCCGAGCTATCGTTCAGCTGTTGTCACTTCACCTTCTTCAGCAATCAGGGATTTTCTTGTTGTAACTGTTGCTTCCTAGCTCATTTGGCCTCTTCCTAGCCTTCACCACCGTCGGCCTCTTGGCGATTCATCTTCTCATCTTCCCAACTAACTGCTTACATGCTCTGATTCTTTACCGCCTTTCTCCATTTGTCATTAAACCACCTGGCAGAGACTCAACAATTCCCCCTCAAACTGATTCGTAGAGATCATGGATTCCTTCGTCGGTTACTATTTGTTCTAGATTTGTTCGATGCCTGTGACCCTTCAAATTCCCTAATTGCTGAGCAACCGTTAGGTTAGGAAAATAACCAATGACAAATGAGACTCTTATAACTTTCTCTTCTACTTCTATCGCTCAGGTGATAGGAACTTCAAAACAAAACTTAATTCCTAAGCAAACACATGGCGACAGGAACTCCTCATCGAATTTAGCTTTACCCAAAGATAGGAGTTTACCAAATAATGATAGAAGACAAAGAGTCACCACCTACAAAAGCTAACAAAAAGAACAAAACAACAAAAAGAAGAAAAACCAAAATTGTAGGGCAAGATGCCCCCGCATCAAACTCCCCAGGCGGGAAGAAATCATGAGCTCTTACTCATGAGGTCTACTATTGAATGACCCAACTTAATGATCTCATCCTCTAAGATCCAGGAAGCATCTTCAATGGGATGATTACTCCATTTGATGAGATATTTGAAATACTCATGCTTACGGGTCTTCTTCAGCAACTGCTTGTCCAAAATGCATTCTATCTGATGTGGAGTAGTGATTGTCCTAGATTGTTCTTCTAGAGATGGAATTGCTGCTTCATTTTCCTCTGCTTCTATATCCCCCTTATATGGATACAAATCTGCCACATTGAAAATAGGAGATATATTCAGTTCTACAGGCAAAGAAATCTCATATGCATTAGTAGAAAACTTCCTAAGGATTTGGTAAGGACCAATCTTTTTCATTTGCAGTCTGTTGTATGTTCTTGTAGGAAATCTCTCCTTTCAAAGATGTGCCAATACAAGGTCTCCAATCTGAAACTGTAACTCTCTCTTCTTTTGATCAGCATACTTTTTGTATTGCTTATTGCTATTCTTAATGTTATGTTTTACCTTCTCTTGAATGTCATGAATGACTTGACCAAATTCCTCCCCATTTGCACTCCTCTTCTCCATACCAGCAAGATCACAAAGTTCAAATACACCTCTTGGGTGCATACCATACACCACATAGAAAGGACTAAAACCTGTGCTTTTATTTGGGGAGTCGTTATATGCAAACTCAGCTTGTACCAACATGAGATCCCAACTTCCAGGTGAACTACCAACAAGACACCTTAACAAATTGCCAAGGCTTCTATTAACAACCTCGATCTGACCATCCGTTTGTGGATGATAAGTAGAACTAAAATTCAGATTTGTGCCTAATTTCCTCTATGGAGTCCTCCAAACATGACCCACAAACTTAGTATCCCTGTCAGAAATTATGCTTCTTGGAATACCATGCAGCCTTACAACTTCTTTAAAGAATAAATTAGCAATGTTAGTGGCATCATTAGTCTTCTTACATGGTATAAAATGCACCATTTTTAAAAATTGATCTACCACAACAAAGATTGAATCTTTGCCCCTTTATGTTCGAGGCAAACCCAAAACAAAATACATACTCACTAAATCCCAAGGCCTGGTTGGAACTGGTAATGGTTGATAAAGCCCAACATTTATACTTCTTCCTTTAGCATGTTGACAAATTGTGCATCTTTCCACATATCTTTTCACATCTGCCTTCATCTTTGGCCAATAATAATGAGTGATTAGCTGTAGAAAAGTCTTATCCTGTCCAAAGTGACTAGCAAGACTACCACTATGTTTTTCCTTCAAAAATTATCTCTCATGGAGCCTCTAGGGATACACAATTTGTTTTCCTTAAACAACAAATCTTCTTGAATCATGTAATCAGTCCATGGCTCTCTATTCCAGCAAATAGGATCATTGCAAGCTACAAATGCTTCTCCAAAATTTGCATCCTCTGCATACAATTATTTCAAACCTTCAAACCCCACACTGTTAGTTTGTATTTCACTCAACAATAAACTCTTCCTACTTAAAGCATCATCAACTCTATTCATTTGACCACTCTTATGCTTCAAAACAAAGTTAAAACTCTGAATATACTCAACCCATTTAGCATGCCTTTGATTCAATTTGTGTTAGTTGTTACTGAACTGCAAAGCATGGTTATCTATATACACAATGAACTCTTTGGGTAATAGATAATGTATCCATTTCTTGAGGGACTGAACCAAAGCATAAAACTCCAAATCATAAGAAGAATACTTTCTTTTTGCTTCATTTAATTTCTCACTAAAATATGCAACCGATTTTCCCTCTTGACTTAGGACTGCCCCAATAGCCAAACCACTAGCATCACACTCTACTTGAAACACTTTATCAAAATCAGGCAAAGCAAGTATGGATTGTTCACTCACCTTCTTCTTGAGAAATCTAAAATTTTCTTCAGCTTCTTTAGTCCAAACAAATGGTCTTTTGCGCCCTTTAATAGTCTCCAATATAGGTGCTACTACCTGATTGAAATTTCTTATAAACTTTCTATAAAAACTAGAAAAACCATGAAAACTCCTTACCTCCATGACACTTCTTGGTGATGGCCAATCAAATATAGCCTGAACCTTCTCCTTATCCATTTTCAAACCATCTTTTGACACCACAAAGCCCAAGTAAATCAGTTCGGTCTGCATAAATAAACAGTTCTTCAAATTAATCTACAACTTCTCTTCATGTAGTCTCCTCGTAACTTGCCTCAAATGCTCTATATGCTCCCTTTTGGACCTGCTAAACACCAAAATGTCATCCAAATATATAATCACAAATTTACCAAGGAATGGTTTCAAAACCTCATTCATTAGTCTCGTAAAAGTACTAGGGGCATTAGACAATCCAAAAGGCATAACCAGCCACTCATACAACCCATCACTAGTCTTAAAGGCTATTTTTCATTCATCCCTCAGCCTAATTCGTATTTGGTGATAGCCACTTTTCAAATCTATCTTAGAAAAATACATGGAACCACTCAAACAATCCATTAAATCTTTAATTCTAGGTATGGGAAACCTATATCTTATTGTAATTTTATTAATTGCCCTTGAATCAGTACACATGCGCCATTCCCCTCCTTTCTTTGGAACCAACACTATAGGAATAACACAAGGGCTTAGACTTTCCCTTATCAATCCCTTCTTCAAAAGGTCCTCCACTTGCTTCCTTATCTCCTCATTTTCCATAGGTGTTAACCTATATGCATCCTTATTTGGAAGGCTAGCACCTAGAACCAAATCCATATGATGGCTAATACTTCTAATAGGAGGCAATTCATCAGGTAAATTAGTTGCAACAATGTCTAAATTCTCATTCAAAATGTCTTGTACTTCAATAGGCAAATCATCCAATTTTGTAGAAATCATTACCCATCTAGGTTTAGGAACCAAAGTATAACAAATTTCTTCATCCTTCAAATCATTCAAAAACTCTTTACCACTTACCATCATTACCTTATTACTACTGATGTTGTCCTCTTCTTTATTCTTTATGGGTAGAAATGTATGCTTCTCTCCATCCTTCTCGATGGTATAAGTATTCTCCTTTCCATCATGTACCGATTTCCTATCAAATTGACACGGTCTTCCAAGAAAAACATGGCACACATCCATGGGCATTATACCACACAAAACACAATCTTTATAACTGCCAATCTCAAAATCAACATAGACCTGCTCACTAACCAATATTTGATAACCTTTTTGTAACCAAGTCACTTTATATGGAGTGGGGTGCTTAATCCTTTTAAGATTCAACTTTTCTACCATCTCAGTTGCAACAATATTATCAATGCTACCACTATCTATAATGAGCTTACAACATTTACCTTATGACTTACACTTGGTTTTGAACAATGTTCTCCTTTGGATTGACTCTTGACTCTCTTTTTGTCTTTAACAACACCCTCTTAAGCATTAAAGACTCACCTAATTCTACTTCATCCTTGTGGTGTACCAGTGATCCCACACTCTCTTGATCAGCATGAACAACTTGATTACTCCTCTCAAATTTTGAATGTCCTCCTTGTGATGATTCAAAGCACTCCCAACTCTTGTGCCCATATTGATTGCACTTAAAACATTTTCTTGTAAATCCTCTTCCTCTACCTTGTGAACCACCTCTCGCATAAGACCTTCCTCCTCTTCCTTGATATCCACCTCTTTCATTATTGGTTGTCCCACTAGAACTTCTAGCCTCTTCACCTTGATGATGTTGTTGTCCCCTACTTGTTTATTGTCCCCTTCCTCTAAAACCTCTTCCCCTCTTCTTCTCTTGCTTACTTTACTTCTTTTACAGCTTCTCTTCTACCTTTAAGGCAAGCTGATAAGCCTCTTCTAGGCTCTTAGGAGACAAAAGACTCATTTCATCTTGCAAACTATACTTGAGACCATTTGCATATCGGGCTATCTTCTCCACATCTTCTTCAGCATGCCCAGACATTGTTACTAACTTGTAAAATTCCTCTGTATAGTCCTTCATAGACATATCCTTCTACTTCAAATTCTACAATCTCTTAAAGAGATTTACTTGATGATCACTTGGCAGAAATTTGGCCTTCAACTTGGCCACCATTCGATCCCAAGAGTTGATCTTTTCCTTATTTCTCCTTCTCCTCTCATTTTAGACAAAGTCCCACCACATGGCAGCATGACCCTTCAATTTGGTGCAGGAAAACTTTACTCTTTTCTCCTTTTCTACACCCTCATATTTGAAATACTTTTCTAACTCAGTGATCCAGTCTATCAAGTCTTCACCATTGAGGCTTCCGACATAAGTTGGCACCTCTATCTTAGGTTTAAAACCCAAACTCATGACTGACTTCAGCAGTCTTTCACCAAATTCTTCTTCTTGATCCACCTGTCCTTCCTCATTCTCTTCTCTCTGTTGTTCTTCTTCCTCATCACTTACATCCTCAATAGAAGGGTTTCCTCTCCTCTGTGCTCTCTCTAAGGCTTCCATCCTTGCAACCAAATTTTGCAATAACTTGGGCTCACCATGGTCTCTTCGACCTCTACCTTGGCCTCCTCCTTTGCTCATTCTTCTTGGAGGCATCTTGACCACTTACCAATGCCCAACCTCAACCTTTCTCTGATACCAATCTGATGGCTGCCTTACCCGTCACAGATCACAACCCACTTATCAAAGAGACATTGAGAAATAATGAAAGGAATTCAAAGTATTTCCTTCCTAATATTTAAATACAAAAATGACAGGAGGTATATAAATTCATTCTTATTAATATTGTAATCACAAAGACATAATGAAAAACACAGCTTCTCACTATTCTAATTAATTATCAAAACATGACAATACAACTAACATTGGCCTGCAACAATCGGCCTTCTCTATGTGCATCTAACAATGACTCACTAACTACTACCTACATTCCTGTCCTTATGTTCTTCTTTCTACACATTCCCCTTCTTTATACAACGTCGGCCTTCATATACTCGAGCTTCCATTCACCTGTTGTCACTTCACCTTCTTCAGCAATCGGGGATTTTCTTTCTATAACCATCGCTTCCTAGCTCATTTGGCCTCTTTCTATCCTTCACAATAGTCGGCCTCTTGGCGATTTGTCTTCTCATCTTCCCAACCGACTGCTTGCATTCTCTGATTCTTTACTGCCTTTCTCCATCTGTCATTAAACCACCTGGCAGAGACTCAACAATTCCCCCTTGAACTGATTCACAAAGATCATGGATTCCTTCGTTGGTTACTATCTATTCTGCATTTGTTTGATGTCTGTGACCCTTCAAATTCCCTAACTGCTAAGCAACCATCGGGTTAGGAAAATAACCAATGACTGATGAGACTCTTATAACTTTCTCTTCTGCTTCTATCGCTTGGGCGACAGGACCTTCAAAACAAAACTTAATTCCGAAGTAAACACATGGCAATAGGAAATCCTCATCGAATTTAACTTTACCCAAAGATAGGAGTTTACCAAATAAAGACAGAAGACAAAGATTCACCACCTACAAAAGCTAACAAAAAGAACAAAACTTCAAAAAGAAAAAAAACCAAAATTGTAGGGTAAGATGCCCCTGCATCATGAGGTGAGAACATATGGTGGACAATTATAAATGGCCCTAATTTGGTAAAGTGCTTATAGAAACAATCCTGGAAAGAGCTCTAATACCATTTTTAATATGTAAGATAAAATAAATTGAACACATAGAAATATCCAGAATTGAGAGAAATAGAATTGCTTTATTATCTTTGCAATGCCACTTGGAGGGGGCAACTTCGTAATAGTGCATACACTCCAATTAGAAATATATAAGATGCTTTCCATTTGGAAAGTCATTACAATATATAGAGTTTTGCCAAAGGGAACTACTACCATCTCATATATGTTGGATAACTATTTTATTCTAACAACTAGTGGGATGAATTACAAAGCACGTGCATCCTCTTTTATTAGTACTAACTAAGGGAAACTAACAAAGCATATGCACCCAACTAATACAAGTTAACATATAGTAGAATGGGATTCATAACAGACATGTAAGAGTTGAGGATTCCAGTAATACTGAACTATGGCCAATCTTTTGTAGACTTTGATGGAAAGACAAAATCATAGTTGAAGCCTTAAAATCCCTAAATGAAGATTTTTTGACAAATAACACAAGGTTTCACCTACTAAAAGAGATGTAAAAAGAAGAATTGGTCATTGAAACCATGAACCACATCCTCAACATTGTTTGAATATGAGTGAAACATAATTTTATATTAAGTGTCAAGTTGTCCTCAAATAATAATTAGTCAAATCTATTTTAAAATGAAAAAACCTTTTATGTTAAAATAAATTAGTCACACACTACTTGATGTAGTCCCTATCAAATTTACAAAGAATTATGATGTTTTATAGCATATATGTGTTACTTTACATGCTAACAATAGTTTGTAGCAATTTCTAATAGAAATTCCACCTAGATGAGAATGGGATTTCATCTCAAGTTTATTCTATGAAAGAGCTGATGGATAACTTTTTAATAAGAAATCATGTTTGGATGGAACCTATGAGAGTTGTGGTAGTTTACAATGTTTGAAAAATTACACACACACACAAATAATACACATGTAATTAGAAATGAACTAGTTAGTTTTCAGAAATACAATCTAGTGCATACATTTTAAAAGATTGCAAAGAGTCCTAGAGGCGTGAATTAGAGAGCAAAGAAATATGTGTATCAAAATTTATGGTTATATCTTCAGAGAAGATAGTGTATGAATTTGCAAGGCATACACACATAGATCAGTAGTTAAACGAGTAATTCAAGTTATATGAAGACACATTTTCTCTTGGTACCATTGTGTTAGTCATAATTTTGTAGAGAACTATACACTACAACTGCAAAATAAAATCTAATCGCAGTACTACAACTCCATTGAGGTTGTCATATTTGTATATATAACATTCAGTCATGCACTTGACAACACAAAGGAAGATAGAAAAATATTGAGGGAGTATCATTTTTATATTAGTGATGACCATGCACATCCTATAGAGTTCATGCAAGTTCCTTTGAGATGTTCTATGGTAATTTGAGTAACCAAAACATCATATTTGGTGAACAAATCATATGTTCAAATAACTATACATCATAATTCAACAACTCATGGATGTTCTACTAGTTAATTAGAATGCATAAGCTGTGTGGTGTTCAACATATTTAGAATTTCACTATGTTTGCGCATGGAAAGGGAGAGCATGATGGTGTAGGAGCATGCATTAAAAAACCCTAGCACAAGAAGAGTTGAAGTAAAAAGATGGTGTGAAATTGATAGATCCAACATCCATCACCGAATGGTGTAACTTAACAATAGGTCTAAGTATAAAGGTAAGTATACAATTTGTATATTTTCTGGTTGATAAAATAATCTAACTTTGCATAATATGAAGATTACTTTACAGCAACAAGATCGAGTGAGTATTATACTCCTTTAGAATCTCAAATGTAGGTTCATGGACTATTCATACTAGGTAGATGGTATTTTTTTATTCTTCATGTATATAATTTTTTAGAATGAGTATGAGTTGAAAGAGTGGGTTGATGAATGGTGTTGTAGACCATTAAGTCCACTTAAGTTGTATTGACCTCATGAGCATTACAACTCATGAAAGTAGAATCATCAGTTGAATTTGACCATATATTATATATAGTGCAAATAGGTATTATAGATGCGTTATTTATTTAAAATTAATATTCTATCTCCTTATGTAGTATTTGTATCATTTATTGAAATTAATGTTTTTATATAATTCAATGTGGGTCATGTTTATGCAGTTATTACAAATGAAGGTAGTGGAGAAAGAATAGATTGTTACTTGTGTTGTTGTGTCGAAGCAAAAAATAAATCGACAACTCCTATCACTAATGGAGAAGACATTGAGTATCATATAGGGTCTATCATTACTATTGAAATGTGGCTTAGAAAGTACACAATTAAGAAGTGTGATGTATGGTTATTCGAGGACATTGACACACATAGGAAAATTCTTCATTTTTCTAACCTGGTTCTTACAATAAATGTTTAATTGATTAAATATGGGGGTGGACCACACAATAAGAACTTATGGAAATTTGATGAGTTTGACTATGAAGCACTACTTGACACCATAAAGAGTAGAGTAAACCTACATGTTTTGTTGGATTGAATTAGTACAATGGCACATAAGTTTTATAGTTTGTAAGTATATTGTCAAATTCTTAAGTTTTGTGTTTTGAGTACATTTTCACTTTATTTTAATTTATTTATTACTTAACGTTATTAATGTAGGTTAGTGGTTCCAAACAAGCTTCCACCTTCCAATGATTAGTGTTATTAGTAAATAATTTATATTCTTGAAGCAAATAGAAGCTTTAACCCTAACTACATTATAATGTCATATTGTTACTAATGTTATTTAAGGAAATGAAAGCATATGTTGGTTCTCCAAATTGTACCGCACCAATTCTAAAACTATTTTTTCTAGCTTATACAAAATTAGTGGAAAATGGCCAACGAGCATGATATATGCCTAAAAGATGATATCCTTTATGCTTTAAGGTCTGCAAGACCTAGGTAGGTTTCCCTTCTAAATATTGGTTACAGAAATATGACCTAGTTGATAAACGCAGTGTTGGATAACAGATTCCTTTCACAGAGAAAACAAAAATATTAAGGTGTCTAAACTTGTGAATAATGCTCTTTCCTTACTTTTAAATAGTGTTGTGAAAGCGGTAAATAATTAAAATAAATTACATGGTGAGCGAGATTTATCATTTTGAATATATTTGGGTGGTTGGGAAGGTGACATAACTTTGAGACTGGTGCTTGTTATGGGAAACATAGTTGATATGATTTGCAGGGCTTTATAATGAAAATATCACAAGTCAAAAATTTTATTGATCCTTTTACGAATATCAACTCCTCGACGTTAATATTGATTATCAATGTTTGCAAACATGATCCAACTCGTTCTTTAAAATACTTTTACACTATGAAAATAGTATTATTCTAGCATGAAAGAATTATATTGTTTACTTCAAATAGATACTAACATACATAATAATTCATAACAAATAATGTGCTACGGGAAAATCAATAAACCCTTGATTGTATTGATTCTTGACTATTTTTACAGTGTTTAGAAGGAGATGAAGTGGATACAATTTGCATTCTATCATTAAAATCAACTAATGAAGTACATTACAAAGATACTTATTGTTAAAAAATCCCCTATCTTTCTAAAACACAAACAACTAAACTATAAAATCTATATCCCTTGTATTTCACCAACCAACCCTTTGCAACAATGAGCACATCCCTTTTATAGAATAGGGGGGCTTCTTACAATCTTTAGATGAATGACACGAACTCAAAACAATAATCACTTTGCAAGGTAGAGAGCACGCGAGCAGTTATATTTTCTTTCCCATACCATTGAAACAATTGCATTATGTTTGAAATGGCATGAGGATTGAACGTGGGTAGCTAGGTAGTCATGTGGAAAGACCACAAATTACTCTTCACCCACCCAAGCTGAGTTGGTCGCACCTGCTCATTGTGAAGATGGGGATGAAGAGGAGGTCAAGTGCCTGTCACCTATTCCCTTGTACTAGTGAATATATCCCCAAACAGTTACCTGTTTCTGGACCACCTGAACGTCATACCCTCCTTCTGTTATGCACCAAGGAGAAGGAGGAAGGGTACTAGAATGGAGAGGCCTTGCCCACCCATTTGATTTTGCCAATCAAAGTTGGCCATTGGAAATGAAGACTTCTCTGTGTAGTCCAAGGGGCATCTACATGTAGTCGAAACAATTGAGCAGTAATACCATTCTCCATTAAGTCCCAGCCATTGGAAGGGGAAACTAATGAAAATGAATAGTTGGTGCAAAGATAGTATTCTCATTTTCCTTGAACCCTCCATCCCATAAGGAGGGATTCTATTTTCTTTTTCTTGAAGGTGCACAATCACAACCAAGAATACTTAGACATTATTTCTCTGAACAAAAATTGCACCTCAAGGATGTGCAAGACGTTCATAGCCATCATACTGAGAATGATAAATGTTCTGATGTAGAATGCTTTGTTTTGTTTTATAACCAAATATGTGAACCAATAATAAAGAAACATAAACCAATATACCTGCATTTCCATAAATGAACCTTATCCAGAGAAATGTTGCAACCCAAATGACGGTGCTCAGACCACCTGATCAGCTTATCACCTCTTCAATGGACATTTAAATCTCATTATGCTTTGGATACGATGTCATATCACACATTCCCACATCATCCTGGTAAAGCCTTCATTTTATAGTCACCCGTGATTCAACACACTTTCAAATTTTTGACATGAGAAAAATATTCGGCATCTAAATGTACCTCTACTTTCCATTACATAGTTGCTTGAACTAGGGTCCAAATTTGGAAATTTATCCATTTTCATAATTGTAACTAGCCTTTTTGCTCATGTCATTAGATAAGGCTGATTTGACAACATTTATGGAAATAATTTCAAATTTCCCTTTTCATTCTGACAGAGTCCTTTTCAGTCCCATCATTACAATAAACTGGTGCTTAGGAGTACACTGCAAGTTGTACCTCCTCGAAATTCTCCACAACTCTAGTTATGTTCTTTTTCTCAATACATCTTTCCTTGATTTTTTAATTTTCCAAAAGTAACAATTCTAAATTTCAAATGCTCAAAGTGAAATCTGCATATAGAAAGAGCATCAAATTTTAGTCAGGGTCACTTTTGGAAGTATCCAAAAATTCAAAAAAATGAAGAAGTTATTTCAACTCGATGTTCCAACCGAACATCCTAACCGAACATGAACAAGCTTGACCATCCACATCTAGATCCACATCTAGATGAAGATATTGTAACATGGCATATTGAAAAGGTTCTAGCAAGAGGCGGTTCCTTAAGCTTTTGAAACAACTCTTAGAATAAACTCTGGACCTGACCAAAATCTCAAATGCAATTTAATTTCATGGAATGAAACAATTCATAACCTAATCTTCCAACTGGACATGATATTACAAATACATAACATCTTGTTCACTTGGAAGATCCACATCTGATTAATATATATAAAGCAATTCATATCTAGAAACTTTCTCAATGAACTTCATATACTAACATGAGCTCAATATTCATTTGGATACTAAGCAACTAGTCCACAGTGAAGGTCAACATCTGGTTCCACATCCGGATGAACTTTTTAAACTTCATACCAAACAAGTGAATCATAATGACGTCACATTTCAACCTGACCTGTCCTACCCGATACATCCTTCTCGATCAAAGTAGACATATTAATGCAACAAAAACTGGATACTAAAACACAACCTGATATCCACTTAGAAGTACGAAGGAACCTAACTGGATCTAGACATGAAATTGACCCGATAGTAATATATAGAAGCATAACAGGATACACAGACATCTAGATAGAGCGATGAACATAACTTGGCCAAAAATCATCAAATTTTCACCAAATTTGAACTCCAGATACTCATTTGGCTTCTTAACATGTGATGCACTTTTTACTTTGACATAATTTCAACTAGACCTACAAGATCCTAAACATTCATCACTTAGGCAGATATTCAAGGAAATTAGACAAGACAGTCATTTTTTAGGCATGAAAATATGAGTCTCAACAACATCTACCATAGGTAATCTTCAAGAGCTCTCTATCTCTCCAGATCTCTCTCTCACCCTACTTTCTATTAAATATATATCAATGCATTCATTGCCACTGTAAGAAAATTGTTAGGAGTTGGGAGAAATTAAGAGAGATTTTTGTAGATTAACCCAACACCTAGATATAGATTTAGATAAAACATTCATAGGTGCCCTAGATTGCAAGAAATTTTCTGTCAAAGTTTGACAGTTTTTCCCTCTAAGGGCTCTTAAGAGGCATCCTTAGATTGATAAAGTTTGAATGGATTGAGATGCTTATACAGTGAAATGAATACACTATTAGTGTCTACCAACACACTCATATGTGCCAATGACATTTATTTGATATTATGAAGTCTAGATTACAAAATGGCATTCTCAACACCCTAACACTAAAGCAAATTGATGATTTTTACAACATTGTGTTTGCTACCATAGTAAGAAAAATATAAAAAGTTGGGGAAACTAGGAGAGGATTTTGTAGATGAATCCAACTCCTAGTTGTAGGTTTAGATATAACATTCATAGGTGCCAAAAACTACAATAACTTCTTGTCAAAGTTTGATAAGTTTTTTCTCTTAAGGATCTTAAGAGGCATCCTTGGACCGATGTATCCTAAAAGGATTAGGATACTTGGGCAGTGAAATTACACTTCCAATAGCATCTACCATCCCACTTAGATGTGCCAGTGCATTATCAATTTAGTGCTATGAGGTGTCTATTGTAAAATAGCATCCTCGACACATTAACACTAAAGCAAATTGATATTTTTTACAACATTATGTTTGCTACCACCATAATAAAACTTTTAGGATTTGGGAGAAATTGAGAGACTTTTGTAGATTGACCTAGTATCTAGCTATAGGTTCATATGGGACGTTTTTAGGTTCATCATAGATTGTGTTGAGATTTTTTCTTGCTACCCTCGGATCTAAGGCATGACATAACACCTATACCCAGGGATTCAAGTTGATCTAGGTATAGTGGCAAAAATGTGATCAAATCAATGACAAGAAAAAGCTAATTAGACAAGAGTGGGATAGCTCTTCTACACTTTGAGCCTTGTCAAGCTCATGAGGGTAATCCTAGAGACCTTTATAGAATGATAACAAGCTAACTAGGCATATTTTGACCAAACCCTACATGTATAATTACACTCCACAAAATAGATGTCACACCATGTCCACATACTGGTCCATTGGCTTACAGGTCATAGTCTCTTCATAAGGAAGAATTGTGGCATGCCATGATGCAACACAAGATGTACAAACAATTTATATTCCTATGGATGAGACTTCTCACAACACTTTAAAGAAATCAATGACCTAAAAAGCTAACAATATGCATAACCCTTTAAAAATAACTCATAAATTCAACATCCCCAAAGGTTCAATAGAGGTTTCTAACACTAAATTCATGCACACTGACAAAACATAACTTATAAATAATTTATAAGAGCTAGGTGAATGCTATGCATTTAATTCCAAAGAAACTATATCAAGTTCAACTACTAGACCGTTGTCTAATTCTATAGCAACAGAGTCAAATCTAGATTAAAAAACTACAATGACCAAGTAAATCATAATATTCAACTAAGCCTAATTGACTAGGTTTCTACCATGCAAAAATATTAGACCCTCGATTGCCCTCCCATTCCTAGAAATACACCCATTCTTAGTTATCCACAAAAAATCTAAATGCCCCATATATCAATCCTGAAAGAGTTTATACTTAAATAATCTAAGTAGAACACTTTTACATCATTCCTCAAATACAAACAAACTAAGACTTGACATAAAGAACAACAAATATGAAGCTAGAAACTCCTTGAATTTCTTGAAGCACTCAAATAGAAGTGGAGACAGAAGGTAAAAATGTCAATAGAAGTGTGGTATTATATTGATTTGTTGAAAGAAATTACAAAGCCATTACATAATTTCAACACAAATTAGATAGCTCTACATAAATCAAACACCAATTACAATGCATCTTAAAGGCATACCAAGTTTAGTCCCAATACTTTAGGCCTTGCCTACAAGAATGAACAGAGACCAACGATTTTTTCAATAAAACATAATCTCTATTTAAAGGAGAGGATAGTGCTAATCTCATGTGGATGATTGACACTTGTCACTTTTTGATCATACAAATAACAATTGTAAAATAGTTCATTCCCACTTGAGTGCATAAAGTGAGTGTGCTATCCTTCTAGTGTTCATGGAGCTATCACATGATGGGGCCTTCCTAAAATGAGATGGTAGGAGAACTAAATAGCCATGTCTTCCTAATTAAGTTCAACTTCATATTCATGCATGTTGGAAAAAGGAGAAAGGGGAGTTGCAGTGACATCCCTTTTAGAACCATCATCACCATGCTCATGTAATGTCCTTCATGGGCATGAGCTCAAGGAAGAAGAAAAAATACGACCCACAGGTTGAGGAGGCCACCAAACTGCAACAACAACTTCTTCATTTCTAACTTTCAAGCTTATTGTGCTCACACATCCATTGTATGAACCTTAGGGTTCAACTATCCTTCGACTAGAGATGCATTAAAAGATAACATACTGCTAGTTAGGAACTCATTTATTTCCTCCTAACAAGTCTACTCATGATGAACCTTGTTTTGTAGACTACATGTTGCATAGGGTTGTTGGAATTCAACCCCTAAATCTAGCTATCTTTCCTCATCTTCAAAAGTAGTTTCAAAGAAATAGAAACACATTGATGAGCCTATACTTTTAGAATAAGAAAGAGAGTAGAGAGAAAGACCTAGAGTAGGAATACTATCATAGATAGAACCAAAAATTCATACTAGATCCTCGCATGCCATAGCTAGGTAGAAAACCTGTGAAGCAAGGTGATTTTGTGGAAGTGATAAGAGAAGAAGAAGAGAGATCTTGTTCCTATGTAAAGGTAGAGTAGGGAAACAGAGCAGTCCGAGATGAAGAGTTTTGAGACAGTTTTTCAGTGCTTCATTGGAGATGTAACCATGCATGTGTAGATGCAATATGAGTAGTTCAACCTGGCAATGAGCCTTTCTTGCAATTAGCATTTCTTTGGGCAGTGAGCAATAAGGTAGTTGGGCTTCTTGTAATTTGGTATTGTTCCTACATAAAATATTGTGAGCTAAAACTCACCATGGTTTTTCCTAGTTTTGGGTTTTCCATGTAAAAAATCTTGGTGTTCATGTGTGATGGATTGTGGTTGTTTCTTCTATGTTTAATCTACTTGGTTATTGCATGTGGTAAATGGATACTATTTTAACAAGTAAAAAGTTTAATAGAATACTGATTCACCCCCCCTCTCAGTATCTTGGCTTTTCAACAATTGGTATTAGAGCCTGATTCCTTGGAAGAAGTATAACAACTTAAGGAAGATCTTGGAGATTGAACACATGGTAGGTAAAAAGCATCCTACTCCTCCTGAAGAAATTGATTCAACTAAAACTGAAGAAAATGAATGCATGCTTGTTAATGAAGAAGAACTCAAGCTTTCTGTTGAAGATCTTGAAAATGTTGAATTAGAAAATAGGGATCTAAAATATAATGTCAAGGAAGCAGATAAGTGCATCAAAAAATTGAGGGAGAAAGTCAAGAAGTTAAAAGAAAAATGTAAGGAGGCTAGTAACAATTGATATCTATAAATGATACCTTGAATAATCTGAAAGTGGAAGTTATACAAGAAAAAAGGAGAAGAAGGCATAAATCAGTTGGTGAAAAGCAAAACTGAAGACTGCACAAAGCTTGAACAAGAAGTTGTGGATCTAAAAGCTGATCTAAAATAGGCATGGATTTAGGAAGATAAATTTAGAGTGAGTACTACCCAACTTGATAGAATACTTGAAAGTTAGAAGAGTCCTAATGACAAAGAAGGCTTGGGATTTGAGAGAGGTGAAAGTTCTAAAGATGATCAAGAAAAGAATGCTGAAATCAAGAAGGACAAAGGAAAATAGATCCAAAATCAAAGTAACAAACCTAGAAGACCATCAGACTAAAAACCAAATGCTAAAAGGTACCCTTCTTTCAATGGTTATTGTAATACATGCAATAAGTTTGGTCATAAGGCTACTCAATGTAGGAGCAGAGTGAATCAAAATGTTCCATCATTCTCTGGTTAGTATTTCACTTGCAATAAAGTACTAGGTCACAAAGCTAATGAATGTAGAAGTCAGATAAAGAATGGTTACAACAATGGAAGGAATGCTCAAACCTTCAAAGGTAACTACTTTATATGAAAGAGGTTTGGTCATAGAGCTAGTGAATGAAGAAGTCAGATAAGGAACAACTATAATAATGGAAAGAATGCTCAATCTTTTAATGGGAATTATTGTGAATGCAATAGAGCTGGATAAAAGGCTAATCGATGCAGATCAAGGATGAACAAAAGGAACAATGGATAGACAAATGTTGTATGCTTCAATTGCAATAGGCATGGACATATTACAATGTTCTGTAGAAGCAAGAATATGAAGAAGGATAATCAGGTAGAGATGAAGGTACTGGTAGAAAAGATAGATCTGAAAAAGATCAAGGAGATGAATACGATTTGGGTTAAGAAGGAAGCATAGGAAGTCACGGATGAGTCTGCACTAGACTCTGGTGCAGGTACTTCCTTCGGGAAGTAAATTGGGATATTTGGCTTAGGGGGAGCTTAAATAAAAAATCATGTTCCCCCAGCCATAGAAGTGGTGCTGACATCCAGCATGAAGGTATAAGCTAGAAAACAAGAAAACAAATCTTTTGAAGAAGATTTTGAGAAAAAATAATCTAATGTGGTTGATTGTGGAGCAATTTGGATTGACTATGAGTAACAGAGAAAGTTTTTGACAACTTTTTTAAATAAGCATTTATGATGATTAAGTCCTAATGAAAAGAAGATACAAGGAATTCATTTAAATGAAAAATCACTTTGCATTCAAACTCTCAAAGTGACCAAAGAGAGCCAAGAAGTGAGCTAGAGCAAATTCAAGCATCTGTCAAAGAAACCCAAATGGAGGCAAAATGTATTTACCATTCTCTCTCTTGAAAGTTTTCTGTGTTGAGTCTATAAAGATGTATACTCCTCAAGTAGTTGAGATAACAGAGAGGCCCCACCCTAAGTTAAGAAGCATCCCTTTAAATCATTAGAGACTGATCTAGCTAGTGCATTTTCTAAGATTTTGCATGGTGTTATGCATACGAAAGACGTTAGGACATATATACATGCAAACCTAGATGAATATGATCATGGAAAATTAGGGGAAATTTATCTAAAGGAACTAACTGGTGACAAATTTGAGATAAAAGAAGAATATAGTACCCTGTATGAGAAGCATTTGGATACCTGGTTGGATTTTCCAGTGGTCCTAGATGATTCTTGTGTTAAATATGTCTTGAGCAAGATTCATGATGAGTTCTTTTGGCTTGATATGCCTTATATGATAACAAAGGATGCCATCAAAGCAATTATTGGCATGTGTTCCACCAAAAAGGTTCTAGAATTGAAGACTATGAAAAACAATACAGTAATGCACTTGATAGGTACAATATTTGATAAAAGAACATTAACTGTAAATGATATTATGGATCCAACAGTGGGATTTGCATCAAGGGTCATTAGTTACAAGGTTTATTTCTCCAACAAGGAAAACTCAATCTCTGCAACATCCATATATATAGCATATGATATGGTTAAGAACAACACAGACTATGATCTATGTGAGTTACTCTAGCACAACTGATGGAGAACCTAAAAAGGACAAAGGACACAAAATATCCCTTCAAGTATGGAACTCTAATTATTTGTCTATTCTTCTATTTTCTAAGGGAATTACTAGGTATGAATAATATTGGTTGGCTTGGTCATTCACTAGTAGCTGCACAAATTAGAAATCATCTATAAAGTTTAGGAAATGTTGATAAATAAAATACAACACTATGGGGTTATTTCAAGAATTTCAAAATGAAAATGTAGGCTAGGGCTAGAATCCTTAGAAAATTTGTAAAGGAATATGAAAAGGACATTGTGTTCATGGTGGACAAGTACAAATGCCTCATGGAGGCTATAGAACCTAGAACTGTATGGGTCCTAGTCATGGGGTATGAAGTGATAGAGGAAGTTTTGATTGGATTTGCTGATTTGATGTTAAGCAAACCGAAAGACCCTAAGGAGGGAAGATTTGGAACATTTGAAGAATTCTCTCAAAGTCTATTTAGAACAAAAACAAGGAAAAATCAAGAAGAATGCAAGGAAAATGGCAAATGAGTTTATCAAAAGCCAAGGATTTACAGATGAACAAATAAATGAAGGAAGATCAAAGGTAGAGGCATCCAAGGCTGCAAGTGCTTTGGAAGGGAAAACATGAAAGACTCCAAAGAAGAAAGAGGAGAAATTTGAGAAAGAAAAGCCTGCATCTAGCTCTAGGAGAAGAACAAGAGCCTCATCCTCAAAAATAGCTACCATTGAGGTTGAAAAAGAAAAGGTAAAGTCCACAGAGTAAGTGCCAAAGAAGAAGCTGGAAGAGAAGAAGAAAAGAAAGAAAGTGAAGGCTACAAAGAGAGTATATGTAAGCCTTGGAGGAGAAGAAGAAGAAGAGGAAACATAAATAGATGAGGAAGTTAAATCAAGAAGTGCAAAAACAGATGAATTCACTACTAAGAAGCCCTCTGGAAAGGCTAAGGATAAGAAGAAGAAAGAAGAAAAGACTGAGAAAAGGGAAGAAGAAGTGAGTATATCCTTGGAAGCCATGCTCAATGCATTTTCTTAAAGGAAGTAAGGTATGCAGAAAACGCTTCCTACACTGATCTAATGAGGAAAGACTTATGCAAATTTTCCTTTTATAGTTACAGATTAAGATGCACATTAACAGAAAGATAATAACAACTTCCAAATGCAAACACAAAACTCACAACACAAGATATACGTGGGGAAAACCCTTTTAGGTAAAAACCCCACACTCCAAAGCCTCCCAATATATTATTCAGGAATCATGAATATTACAATATACTTGCAGAGCAAGCTTTTAAAGGAGTATATCCAACTAGAGATCCAAGAAGTAATTTGGCATTTGTAAGATTCTTACATACAACCTCCATCTCAGGTTCCTGATATATAGGAGATACAATACAGTACACCGCCAATGGTAATTACAAAACCATGAGCCAAAACCACCAAAAAAGTGGCATCTAAATTTTCTCCAATCAAAGATGCCTTGTGATGTGCCAAACCACACACGAACATGTGTAACTCTCCCGTTTATAGCTGTTTTATGTGTCCAACACGTTTTTTATTTCCCAAAACAGAAGGTCCAACTTTCAAAGGCCATAACTTTTGATCCGGGTGTCTAATTGATGAACCGTTTGATGTGTTAGAAAGATAATGAAGAGAGTTGTCACCCTATAACCCACTACACCGGTTATGACAATTTTCAAGATGTTTAGAGAAGTTTCAATTCCAATAATTGAGTTCAAAACTTTTTTAGTAGTTTCAAAAAACAAAAACTTTAATATCTCACAATCCAGATATGATCTTGAGTCCAAACTCACTCAAGATGTTTACTTATCTATTTCACACCTTCTGGGAAAATTTTAGGTCAATCTGAGGTCAAATGTAAACTTACTAAAAATAGTAATCCCTACCATTTTTAGCCCTTTTGGAAACTTTGAAAGTTCTCGATCATTGTTCAACATAAAGGGTATTCGAAATGACCAAAACTGGGAAGAATAGTAACCTTTCAAGGTTGGAAGGTTGAGACACTTTTCCTAACATTCTCCCACTTGTCGAACATCTTGCAAGAGCAAAGGGAGTATCAACACAATGATTTAATTGCTAGGGGCCATGAGGCCCATAGACTCTAAACACTATCTGAACTTCTCTGTGCTCATAGGTTTTGTCAAGGAATCTGCAACATTCATCAAAGTTTCAACTTTTTCCAATTTTACCTTCCCATCCTCTACCATGTCACAAACAAAATGGTACTGGACATCAATATGCTTAGTCCTTGCATGGAAAGTAGGATTCTCTGCCAAACATATGGCACTCTGACTATCACAAAAAATAGTAATCTTCCTTGCATCAAACCCAACATCAGAACACAATCTCTTAAGCCAAATGGCTTCTTTACAAGTTTGAGTTGCTGCCATGTACTCAGCTTCAATAGTGGACAAAGCAACCACAGGTTGCTGCTTACTCATCCAACTAATAGCACCACCGAACATAATAAACACATAAGCACTAGTGGATCTCCTGTTGTCAATGTCACCTGTCCAATCTAAATCCACAAATCCATGAATACAAAGTGAATGATGAGGTCTTATAGGATAACCATGATAACATAAGGAATACTCAAAAGTACCCTATAAATATCTGAACACTCTCTTCACTACATCCTAATGTACTTGTCTAGGATTAGCCATAAATCGACTAAGGACTCCCATTGCTTGGGCAATGTCTGGTCTTGTGCAAACCATCGCATACATCAAACTGCCAACCACACTAGTATAAGGAACTTTGCTCATATCCTCTGTCTCAGAAGGAGACTTTGGACAATCTTCAACATATAACTTTGTCCCCATTGTTATAGGAACAGTCAAAGGTCTGCAATCCATCATACTGAATCTCTCCAACACAATGTTAACATACTTACTCTAGCCTAACCAAAGTTTTCTGTTTGCTTTGTGTCTTCTTATTTCCTTTCCTAGAATGGACTGAGCTACCCCTAGATTTTTCATCTCAAACTATGGTAACAACTGAGACTTCAAATCTGAAATCAAACTTTTACCATTCCCAATGAGTAACATATCATCGACATACAATGCAATAATGAGAATGCAATCATTGTCAAACTTGTAGTAAACATAATGATCTGATTTCTATCTCTAAAATCCAATACTCAACACAAAGGCATCAAACTTCTGGTACCACATCCTAGGAGACTGTTTCAAATCATACAAAGACTTTTTCAACTTGCAAACTAAATTTTCTTTACCTTTCACCATGTAGTGCTCTGGCTATGACATATAGATTTCCTCCTCCAAGTCACCATGAAGGAATGTTGTCTTCACATCTATCTATTCCACTTCTAGATCATACACTACTGCAAGAGATAACAGGAACTAAATAGATGTTAGCTTTACAACAGGAGAGAAAATCTCACAATAGTCAATTCCCTCCACCTGAGAATACCCCTTCACAACCAATCTAGCCTTATATTTCTCAACACTGCCATCTACACCGAATTTCTTTTTGAACACCCATTTGCATCCAAGAGGTTTTCATCCTTCAGGCAAAGGAACCAAGTCCCAAGTATTATTATTTTCCAAAGAAGCCATCTCCTCTTCCATGGCCTCCTTCTAGGAACCTACATCTTCATACCCATAGCCTCTTTCATAGTTCTAGGCTCATCACTGTTAGAAATCAAAGAAAAAATACAACTAGAATCATGCAATGAATAACCAAACCTATCAGGTTGTTGCATTATCTGCGTGGACCTCGTCAAAGGTTGAGGTTGAGGTTCTTCATCTTCTTCCAAACTTTCAGAGCTACTAGAGCTCTCCTCATTATCAAGTCTAATAGATGTTTTTGGTTCAACTTTCTCAAGGGTGGAAGGAAACTGAACCACATCATCTTTCTTCTCTTCTTTCTCTAGCTGCAAGACAACAGAAGAAGGATTGAACTCTCTAAAGATCACGCTTCTATTATATAGAACTTTCTCAGCTACTGGATCCCAAAGCTTGTACCCTTTCACACCGATGCCATAACTGATGAAGATACACTTTACAGCCTTTTTCTCTAACTTAGACCTCTTCTCCTTTTGCACATATGCATGTGCCTCACAACCAAATACTTGAATGTGTCTTAATGAAGGATTTTTACCAGACCATACCTCCATAGGTGGCTTATCAACGAGCGCTAATGAGGGAGACCTGTTAACTAGGTAACATGCAGTAGCAACATCAGCCCAAAACTTTTGTTCAAGACAAGCTCCACTTAGCATACTCCTTGCCCTCTCCATCAATGTTCTATTCATCCTCTCTGCAACTCCATTCTACTGAGGGGTATATAGAGTTGTCTTGTGCCTCTCAATCCCCTATTTTTTATAGAACTTGTTGAAATTTACTAAATATAACTCACCACCAATGTCAGTCCTCAAACACTTAATCTTTCTATCCTTTTGATTCTCTACAAGAGCTTTGAACTCTTTGAATCTATTAAAGACTTTAGATTTACTTCTAAGTAAATACACCCATGTCCTTCTACTATAATCGTCAATGAATGAAACAAAGTAAACATATTTTAAAATTGAAGGAACATTAACAGGACCAAACACATCAGAATGAATCAAGTCCAACACCTCAGAAGATTTGTGAAAACTGGAATAAAATTGAACATGGTTTTTTTTTTTCCATAAATGTAATGTTCATAGAAATCAAACTCAAGGTTACACTCATTCATACCCTCAACAAGATTTTTATTCTTTAGGGTCCTCAAACCCTTTTCAACAATGTGACCAAGCCTTTCGTACCACAACATTGTCTTCTCAACTAGAAGTTTCATCTCCATAGAATGAGCACCCTTAGGTATCCAGAAAGCATGACCATCAGAAGTAGATGCAATAGTCTTCTTCGCTGCTGGTTCCAATGGTCAGGATGAAGACTCTAAAGCTCTCTTCTTTGAAATAGAGGCACTATTGCACTAAATTGCATATGCATCAAGCTGAAGCAAAGTGCCAATTTGAACACCCTTAGCCAACACCATAGATCCTCTAGTCATCTTGCATCCTCCATTCAAGAAAACAACGTACACACCAACAACATTCAATTTACTTACATAAAAAAGGTTCCGTGTCAAACCAGGGATATGCAGAACACCATTGATTTCCTTTACTCGTCCATCAGGGAATTGGATCAGGACTCTTCTACGACCAACAATATCTAGGTGAGAATCATCACCGAAGTACACCTTTCCACCATCGTATTCTTCATACTTCTATAACCAACCCTGATGTGAGATCATGTGAAAAGATGCACCAAAGTCAATAAGCCACACTTCCTTAGATACATGCATTACCAAGGTAGCAACAAATGCTTCTCCTTCATCTTGAGAGGACTTGTTAGAATCAGAATCATAATTCTTCTTCTTTTTCTTTTTCTCCTCCTTACACTCCTTGCGGAAGTGACCAGATTTGTCGTAGTTCCAACACAAGGCCTTGGACTTTTTGGGAGACTTAGATCACCCACGTGATTTGGATCTTCCTTTTTCTTCCTTCTTCTTATCCTTTTCTTTCCCTTCTCTTTAGATCTACCATGAACCGCAAGAGCCTCCTTAGCCAATTTGGAAGACTTTCTTCACATCTTTTTAAACAATAGTGAAGAAATCACTTCATCCATCTTGAAGATGGTAGGGGTACTCCCAATGGACATAACAAGGTGGTCCCACAAATTTGGTAAGGAACATAGTAATTTCATACATCGATCTGCCTCCTCTATCTTCACACCAACAGAAGTCAACTGGGCAACAAGCATATTGAATGTATTTAGGTGATCAGTGATAGATCCTCCATCTTCCATCCTCAAAGAATACAATTTCTTTTGCAAGAATAACTTGTTCACTAGGGATTTAGCCTGATAAACATCTCCAAGCTTCTTCCAAAGTTCCTTTGCAGTCTTTTCTTCATGGATATTCATGAGCAACAAAGTCTTATCAAACCCTTATCTTTTCAATCTTTGAGATCCCAGTCTTCTTGAGACATTGCCGTTGGTTTTGTACTAGATATGACTTCTTATAAATCTTGATCTACAAGCATATCCTCCATTTTGAGTTTCTACAACTCAAAATTACTGCCATTAAAATTCTCTATCTCAAACCGCCCAGATGTACTTGCCATCTCTTATCTGCAACAAAGATTTCAAAATCCTCTACACAAGCTCCCACTCAAATGAAGATCAGCTCAAAAAACCCTCTACCCAACAACTAGAACCAAAGTTGATCAGGCTCTGATACCAACTGAAAGGAAGCAATGTATGCTTAAAATGCTTCCTACATTGATCTAATGAGGAAAGATTTATGCAATTTTTTCTTTTACAGTTACAGATTAAGATGCACATTAATAGAAAGATAAAAACAACTTCCAAATGTAAACACAAAACTCACAATACAAGATATACATGGTTAAAACCCTTTCAGGTAAAAACCCCACACTCCAAAGCCACCCAATATATTATTCAAGAATCATGAAGATTACAATAGACTTGTAGAGAAAGCTTTTATATGAGTATATCCAACTAGAGATCTAAGAGGTAATTCAACATCTATAAGATTCTTACATACAACCTCCATCTCAAGTTCCTGATATATAAGAGATACAATACAGTACACTACCAACGGTAATTACAAAACCATGAGCCAAAACCACCAAAAAGTGGCACCCAAATTATCTCGAATCAAAGATGCCTTGTGATGTGCTAAACCACACACCAACATGTGTAACTCTCCCCTTTACAACTCTTTTATGTGTCCAACACGTTTTTTATTTACCAAAACAGAAGGTCCAACTTATGGAGGCCATAACTTTTGATCCGGGTGTCCGATTGACGAACCGTTTGATCATTGGAAAGCTCATGAAGAGATCTATTGCACTATAACTGAATATGCTAGTTATAACAATTTTTGGGATGTTTAGAGAAGTTTTGATTCTGATAATTGAGTTCAAAATTTTTTCAACAGTTTCAAAAAATAGAAACTTTAATATCTCACAATCCAGCTATGATCTTGAATCAAAACTCACCCAAGATATTTACTTAGTGATTTTACACCTTCTGGGAAAATTTTAGGTCAATCCAAGGTCAAATGTAAACTTACTAAAAATAGTAAGCCCCGCCATTTTTAGCCCTTTTGGAAACTTTGAAAGTTCTAAATCATTCTTCAACATAAAGGGTATTTGAAAAGACCAAAATTGGGAAGAATGGTAACCTTTCAAGGTTGCAAGGTTGAGACACTTTTCCTAACATTTTCTTAGCATGGAACCCTGAAACCTATTGCTGATATGTATGATGAAAGATTAGATGCAGATAAGGTAATCATTGAAACAACAGTTGTAAGATATTTGGATATGTTTTGCAAAACATTGATTGAAGTTATAGATGTGTCACCAGATAGTTTGGCTAGCATAATGATGACAAGAAAAGAAGGGGCCATGACCAAATATGCTGAAATAAAGGAATATGTCTTATTAAAACTGTGCTGAAACATCACAAGAGAAGAAAAGGTCAATGTCACTAAGAATCTCAGTGATGAATTTAGAACAATGAAGAGAGTCAATGCTTTGATGTCTGGTGACACTGAGAAATTGGTAAAGGAGACTAAAGAGATAACACTAAAGGTGTTACATGAGCTATAAATTCCAACTACTGCTGACACTAATGAAGAGGAACATAATGTTGGTGCATATAATACAATTCTTGAAATAAATGTGGAACATAACATGGAACAAAGTATAGTTACTCCTCTAGTGGACACAAGAAATGAAGAAGAAATGAATACAGAAAAGAGTATGGATCAAAGTAGAATAGTTCCTCCAGTAAGTATTGGACAAGATGAAGAAATAAAAGAACCTAAGAGAGAAAAGAAGTCTGAAGAAGCAAAGGTAGCTCCATAAGAGAATATAACTTAGAGACAAGAAGAACAGAGAGAAGAGATAAATGAACAAATGGTAGAAATCTTGATCCAAAACTAGAATGAACAAGAACACAGTCAAGAACTTCCCCCGGAGAGACAAGATGTTGAGGCATTTCAATTTGAAGAAAATAGAGACACTGCTGACTCTTTGAGAGACTTTTTGGAGAAACAGAGGGAAGCTCATATTTTAACTGCACCTAAGCTATTTCAAGGACCTATCAACCTTGCTACAGTGTTCCCTTTTCAGAAACTAAGACTTGGGACAATCTTTCAATCTACTGGACAAGATGAAATATTGAAGTCTCATATAGAGGTTAGTGAGATGATTGAACATGCATCAACAATTTTTGAAACATTGATGCCTAGAATAAGGAGAGATACATCCTTGGCCCCTGCTACACAAATAAAAAAGATAATGAAATCAATCAACTCTCATTTTGAGTCCCTTGAAAAGGTTGCAGAAAAGAATGTAAGGGCAAAGATTGATGACAAAAGGTTAGTTGAGCTTACTGACAAATTTGTTCAAGATAAAATTTTGTTAGATAAAAGTGTAGAGTATGCATAGTTGGCCCTTAAAGAAGCTAGTGAACTATATCAATTTTTCCTTACATGGCCGGTTAAGACTAAGGACATAAAAGATAAAATAGATAGACAGGAAGCTCAAATAATGAAGATATCTAGAACGTACGACCTGATAAAAGATGCTATTGGCAATTAGAGGGCACAAGTTGAGACTATTCATTCTAATATACATAAGTTGTAGACCTAGAGGGAGGTCATAAAGCATAGAATGAGCTAGCTCTGAGAGGTAGCAAGCTTCAAGATTGCATCCCTAACCAAGCTAGTAGCAGCAACAGATAAGACAAGACAGGCCCCTGCTACCGTAAAGAAAGTGGAAGAGTTGTGCCCAGATTAATGGCCACATACTAGTTTTGAGTGATGCTAAGGCCAGTTGGGATGAAGAAGTGGTGTAGCTAAAGAACATCTACAAAGATGTTCTCCATGAATAATAGTAAGATATTTTGATTTTACTTCTATATATGCGAAAAGTAGAAAAATAGTTTTGGAATTTTGGCAACTTGTACATATCTTTGTATCATACATCTTTGCCACTTATGTCAAAGGGGGAGAAGAAATGAAACATGTGAAAGGTAAGAAGTAAAGCATGAATCTAGGGGGAGCAGTGTGCAAAGAGAAAGGGGGAGTTGTAATAGTTTTTCACATAAAGTGTTGCTATCAATACCAAAGGGGGAGATTGTTGGCAACTTGGCAAACATCATTAAGAGAGATACACTACTGGTATGATTGTGCATGATGTTCTAAGGTTTTATCATTGATGGCAACAAGAAAAGGAATAAGGTTGTGACAAAGATTTTGGTCTAGTGAAAAAGACTTAGTCATTTTGGCTAAGTGTTGGTAGTACACGAGACAATGACAGGGAGACAGTGTATTGGCTAGCATTGGTCCACAATTGAAGATCAGATCATGCAGTTTTGGTATGTTGTTTATAGTCCTTAAGTGATCTTATATCAAATATTTTAGCCCTTGTTAAGTACTGGAAGCATATCTTCAAACACTCAAGTCTGGTAGAGCAAAGTACAGTGCTATTCAGAGCATAACACTAAGTTGATTTGGTCTGCATTCCTTCAGTGTTGTATATTCTGTTATGTGGTTTTAAGGTGTTATAAACACTTGTATGAAGTGTCTAAATCTAGAGTTTCAGGTTCTAAAGTCCACTGGAAAGATAATTACAAGCTGCTGAGTATCGCTACATTGTTTGATAGTGTTTGACTGTGATAGGGCATGTGTTCTTGGGTTCCACATTTTTTTGCAAGAAGATATTTTGCTTTGTGGTTTTGAAGGTATGATCTGTGATTCCTAAAGAGTCTTTGATATGATTTTGAGCAAGTCTTGTGGTCTGCAGTAAAAGATGTAGTTTGAAAGATGAACTAAACTAGTGGCAGTCTATGTTGGAGGCCGACATGATAAGTTTAAATTGTATGTAGTAAGTTCTATTATTTATAACTTAATCCTAAGTGGTGGAATAATTGAGGCCAACATATGTGAATGTGATTCAAGTGTTGTCTAGGTCCACTATGAATTTTTGGTGAATGAATTTGGCTGACAAATTACATAAGGCATGACTACATGCTACATCTTATTAGGCCGACCTAACATGAAGCTTTTAAGTTTTGCAGATATATATGGGATTGAATTTGGTGTTTGAGGGAAGTGATGTGAATGTGAATACTTTTTTGTGTGACATGTAAAGAAAGGCAATTTTGTGGAAGTGATAAGAGCAAAAGAAGAGAGATCTTGTTCCTATGTAAAAGCAGAGCAGTGAAATAGAGTAGACAAAGATGAAGAGTTTTGAGATAGTTTTAAGTGCTTCATTGGAGCTGTAACCAAGCATGTGTAGATGAAATTTGAGCAGTTCAACTTGGAAGTGAGCCATTCTTCCTTCTTTCTTTCTCTAGGTAGTGAGCCTATTTTGGCAGTGAGAATTTATTTGGTAGTGAGCCCTAGGCAATGAGCCTTCTTGTAATTTGGTAGTGTTCCTACATAATATATTGTGAGCTAACACTCACCATGGTTTTTCCTATTTTTGGGTTTTCCACGTGAAAATCCTAGTGTTTATGTGTGATGGATTGTGGTTATTTCTTCTTTGTTTAATCTGCTTGGTTATTGCATGCAGTAAATGGATTACTAGTTTAACAAGTAAAATCTTTAGTAGAATACGGATTCACCCCCCTCTTAGTATTTTGGTTGTTCAACATCCACATCCCCTACTTATCATATCCATTCCACCATTAATTTTTGGATCATCTCCTTGCATGCCAACAACCACAAGGTCACAAGCTAAAGAAAAAAGGATGGAACCCAATAGAGAGTTTGGGATGCCTTGTGGTTTTGGAACAAGTCACACATTTTACTCAAATCATGATTGGTCCTCCCTATCTTTATCCTCCTCAGAATCAGGAAAATCAAAACTTTGATTAAGAAGTCATGGACTTTACACAACATCCAAGTGTTGTGGAGTTGTTAGACCGAGTCCTAAAATTCAATCCCAATAGATATTTTGACTTCTTTCTTCAAAATGGTGTCATAGTATCAACTAGCCCACCCACTAACACATAACAACTATCCTCATCCAACAATACACCCAACACCTCTACATAGTCCACTTCTAAGTTGACATCAACATCAATTAACATATCAACACCTACGTAAAAATCTACCATATCCACATCCATCCCACAAATCACCCTCAACATCCCAAATAGTTCCATATACACTAGTACTTCCATTAGTGTTCCCCAACTCAACCAGAACACCATAGCATTCATATCACAATACCTTTCTAACTTCAAGAACAACCTACAAACATCCATGTCCACTTTCCATCTCACAACCACCAACATCATCTTCCACTTAAAACTTCAACCACATATTCCTCAAACAACTTCAACTCCAACAATAATAACAACAACAAAAAAATCAACAAAAAAACAACAAATATCGTCCAACTTCCTTCAACAACTCATCACCCAACAACAACAACAACAACAACAACCCAATTTTGTCCAACACTTCACCAATCAACAACAAACCAACATACTAAATCCATCTACCATGGACCTATCACAAGTCATCCAACACTTGATGTAAAAATTGGATGGCATACAACAAGGGTGCAAAAGGAAACAATACTCTATGAATATTTGTCCATATCCTTTTGATCACTCTCTCAATATGCCCCCCTTTCCTAAAAACTTTGAAACACCAAAATTAGACAAATACAAATGGAAAGGAGACCCTTGAGAGCACCTCAGGGAATTATATATTACTTTCTTAGTAGTCTCTTATGATGACACTTATCTCATGAGGCTTTTCCCTCGAAGCTTAGGAGGACGAGCTATCAAATGGTTTGTACACCTTGCTCTCGAGTAAAAACATTTCATGAACTTTCAAAGAAATTCCTTAACCACTTCTCTTATAACTTTGAACATGAAGTTTCAATTACGGACCTTTGTAATACCAAACAAAAGAATGGGGAAACCTTCACTGCCTTTTTACAATGATGGAGAAGCCTCATAGGCAAAGTCCCATGGCCCATCCCTGAGAAACAATTAGTCAACATAATTGTTACCAATCTCAACCAAGAAATGGGCTGTCATCTCCAAATACAATGTCCCTCAACCTTTGAAGAAGTCATTGACAAAGGTGCTACCATTGAAAGGGCCCTTATTGCCAAAGGGGTCACCAAAATTTATAGGGAAAATAATGAAAACAAAAAAACAAAAAGGTCAACAATAGCAACACCAACACCAACAATAGAAACAATAATCATTCCTATGAAAAACCTCACTTTTGGGGTAAAAACAAAAACACTCTCAACGATGGTGTGATCAATATCAAGAAAGTTGAAAACATACAAGTCCCTACACCATCTAACCCATCCATGAGAAACAATAACGTCAACATTCCTAAAGGACCACCAAGAAAAAATAACACACTTAAATAGAGTTTTACACTTTTAGGAGAATCTATTGAAAATGTTTTGTGTAATTTGGTTAAAGATGACTTAGTCCAATTGTTTGCTATTAGACCTTATGATGACAATCATTTCAAGTCCTCATGGTTTAATGAAAATGCTTATTGCAAATACCATAGGGTTAAAGGTCATAAAACATCTAACTACATAAGGCTAATGAATTGTATACAAGACCTCATAGACTAAGACGATATCACAATTGATAATCCTCCAAAACTATCAACAAACAAAAACCTTGGTGCATACAAATTTCCACTCCCTAATCATGACAAAGGGAAAGCCTCTAGTCCAAACCAATCATATAACATTATTTCTCCTCCTCCTTACGATTCCATTGTAGGATGAACTAAGGAATGATCCAACTGTGTATCTACCATCACCATAAGAGCTAAGGCTCCAAATTTTGTTATTACTACTCTCTATGGGCACATCACAATTCAAGGAGCCTCATCCAAAGCACCATCCACAAACCCCCCATGTTCCTCAACCAAATACAACATCCTCAACCACCTTGGAAAGACTGTCGCACAAATATCTATCCTAGAATTACTTTTTACTTCACCAACCCATAAGGAAGTCCTTGACAAAGCTTTTCAAGAGACATGTGTTCCAAACGAACTTAATGTAAATCAATTTTAGGCCATGGTAGGACATCTTTTATGTTCACATAACCTTACATTCTTTGAAAAGGATTCACCCACATCCAATACATCTCATAACGATGCATTATATATTGAAGTTCACATCCATAAACATATCATTAAATGAGTCCTCAAAGTTGGTGTGTCAGGCCTAAACCTTTTCTCTCTCAAATTAATAAAAAAATTGGGATATCCCAATGAGGTGGTATATTCTAGCAAAAACATCACTATAAAAGGATATGATGATAATGAATGACAATCTGAATAAGTGATCAAGTTACCTATTCAGGTAGGACCTATGATTTTGGACACCACATGTCAAGTACTTGACCTTGACCTACCATACAATATTCTCATCAGCCTCCCATGGATTCATAATATGCAATTCATTCCATCCACATTCCATCAATACCTCAAGTACCCCATAATGGGACTAAAATAACCCTATATGCTCAATATTGTAGAATGTTGGAAGGAAGATATAAGAACTTCAATCAATCTCCCATCAATGATGCCATCAAAGCATCCACATCATATATCGATCCATAAAATATCACCTCATCCTCCACTTCACTTCCCACCATTCTTAAGGTCAAGGTCAAGATAAATTATCAAGGACATGTGGAGAATATAACTTGGAAAAACTCCCACCTTCTCCAAAGTCATATGGAAAACCAAAATCTTCCGACTTAGTGTCAGCAGTGGTTATAAAAGGAAAATTTGAATGCAAACATTTCTTAGATCAAGATGATCTTGAAGATGTATCACAATGGCTCTACAAATATGAGGAAGATGAACCTGTTTCTCTTCCTATAGAAAAATATGGAAATGGTCTTTGCATCATCCAGAACATGGGATAAAAAGGACATAGAGGCCTAGGCTTGCATGAACAAGGTACTATTAAACCCATCAAAGATACACAAGGTTATCGTTATCAAGGCCTATGATATAGGTCACCCGAGCCTCCTCCCTCAAAACTCAAATGTATACTTAGTGAGGTAGCTAAGGCCTTTCCTAGTAGTAAGAACACTGATGAAGGCTCCCACAATGACTCCTTCAAATATATCGATGACCTATTCAAAGATATGGCCATTTGCACCATTTACACCTTTTCATCCATATCATCTCTATCCAATGATATCCCTCTCTCTTATCCCCAACTGATAGACTGGGACCAACAAGGGCCTCCTATACTCGATACCTTTTAGAATGATGAGGCCATGGTAGAACCAATGGGAGTTAGAGAACATCCTCCCTTAGGAGAGCACAAAGTAGGGTATGTCATCGAACTCAATACACATGCCTACTTAGGGGAGACTATAAAATTCCTTAGTCACAAAAATAACAATATCAAAATGACATCCCCTAGTGAAAACCACCATGTGGCACTATCAGATGACAAAAAAGTAAAAATAAATGACATATCCTCTAGTGAAAACCCTGACCTAGATGATGAGGAACTAGATCTCCCTAAGCTACAAAGTTTCTATCAAGAAAAGTCTACAATCTTGATAGAAGAAGAAGAAGAAGAAATGAATTTGGGAATGAAAAAAATTCCAAGGATCACTTTCAAAGCTACATCTCTAACCCTATCAGAGTAATCAGAAATATTATCATTCTTGAAAGAAAGGTCTCACAACTTTGCATGGACCTATGCAGTTATGCCAGGATTAGATCCTAAATGTGTGGTACACTTCTTGTAGTCCATCCAAACATTAAGTCTATTAAACATAAGCTTTGAAAGATGCATCCGTAGATTGCACTCCTGGTTAAAGATGAACTCCAAAAGTTGCTCCAAGATAACTTCATCCACCCTATTGATTATCCTAAATGGGTATCCAATCTTGTCCTAGTAGATAAAATAATAGGGAGCATCTGTATTTTTATAGATTTTAGATATCTTAACAAATCATGTTTTAAAGATGATTTCCCATTACCAAACATCAACATCATTATTGAATTTTAATAATAGGGCATAAAATGTTGTCACTCATGGATAGATTTTCATGGTATAACCAAATCTGTATAAAACTAGAACACCAACATAAAACCACTTTCACATGTCCTCGGGACACGTACTATTGGCTAGTTATGTTGTTTGTGCTCGAGAATGCTGGGGAAAATTACCAAAGGGAAATGACAATAATATTCCACATGTTAAAAAAAACAATGGAAGACTATGTTGATGATGTCTTGGGAAAATTAAAAACAAGAGGAACACACTTACAAGTACTGGGAAAAATCTTTAACCATCTAGAGCAGTAGAGCATGCGTCTTAATCTTAGGCTAGCATTAATTCTAAAAAAATCTTAGGCTACATTAATTCTTGAAGAGGCATCAAAGTTGATCTTGCAAAAGTCAGAGCTATAGTTGACATGCCTCCCCCAAAGAATTTAAGGCAATTACAAAGCCTTGAAGGGAAATTACAAGCAATTACGTGATTCATTGTACAATTAGCGAAGAAATGCCATCCCTTCTCACATCTCCCAAGGAAAGATGTAGCATTTCATTGGGATGAGAAATGTCAACAAGAATTTGAAAAACTAAAGGAATAGATCACATTTGCTCTAGTACTTATGCCTCCTAATTCAGATAGACCTCTACTATTGTACATTTTTTCTACATCAGCAACACTAGGGGCTTTTTTAGTACAACATGATGAGACTGGAAAGGAATGAGCAATATATTACATTAGCAGGACTTTAGTGTGATATGAGCTCAAATACCCTTTGATGGGATGAGCATGCCTAGCAGTCATCTCTACTCAAAAATTAAGACACTACATGCTCAATCACAAGATCAAGCTCATCACTAAAGTAGACCCACTTAAAAACTTGTTGTCAAAAGCAACACCCACAAGATGTATGGAAAAATGGGTTATGATTCTAAGTGAGTTTGACATTGAGTATGTTGATCACAAGCACATAAAAGGAAAATTGATAGTCGATCAACTAGTAGATGCACCTATTCAAGATTGTAAGGAAGCTAATGTAGAAGAACAACTTCCTACACTAATCTTGGGAGGATGATAATGCAAAACTTTATAGATCTTTAATAGATATAGAAATTTAAACAAAAATAAACATAGATATCATGCATGCCACAACACAATGATGTACATGGGGAAAACCCTTTCGGGAAAAAACCCCACACTCCAAAAGCCGCCCAATATATTATTCAAAAATCACAAAGATTACAATATACTTGTAGGGAAAGCTTCTTGTAGGAGTATCACCACTAGAGATCTAGAGACAACACAGCCACTATCAAACTCTTAAAATACATCATGATACCGTAGTCGTAATACAATGCCCTTATAAAATAGGATTACCTTCTAGGGCAAGACAAGCCAACAAAATATCTACCATTAGATCTAAAACCTAATAATGAATAGACTAGATTTACAATATAGCATTAATTTAATGTATGTCAGCCATTTTATAGTTTAGGTTAACAAAAAAATGTTAACATGCATCCCATTCCACCCCATGCTCCAATTGTATATTACACCTATTGGTGTAACTACGAAATATATATAAATATATATCCTATCAACAATAAACCTTATATAATTGCAAGGTTGAGACATATTTTCCAAAAAAATCTCCCACTTGTCGAACACCTTGCAAGAACAATGGGAGGGAGTAAATATTGTCTCTTAATTGCTAGGGGCCAAAAGGCCCATAGTCTTTGAACACTATTTGAGTGTTCACAGGCTTAGTTAAAGAATCAACAATATTCATCAGCATCTCTACCTTATCTAGCTTCACCCTGCCATCTTCGACCATATCTCTAACAAAATGATATTGTACATCAATGTGCTTGGTCCTAGTATGAAATGTCATGCTCTTAGCTAGACAGATCGTACTTTGACTATCATAATAAATTATCACTGCACCTTGTTTTATTCTAATATCTAAACACATTCTCTTAAGCCAAATGGCTTCTTTGCAAGCACGAGTAGCTATCATATACTTAGCTTCTATAGTGGAAAAAGCAACCACAACCTGTTGCTTACTCATCCAACTTATTACACCACCAAATAAAGAAACCACATAAGAACGGTAGATTGTCTACTATCAATATCACTTGCCCAATTTGAATCCACACAACCATGAATATCAAGGGAAATATAATCTTTAGTCAAATTACTATGATAACACAAGGAATACTTTGAGCTACCACAAAAATATATGAAGCCTCTTTTAACTGCATCCCAATGAACTCTACCAGGATTACACATATATCTAGAAAGAACTCCCACTACTTCAACAATGTCTAGTCTAGTACAAACCATAACATACATCAAACTTCCAACTGCACTCTTGTAAGGCACTTTGCTCATCTCTTCCATCTCTAATGGAGATGTTGGACAATATGAAATAGATAAATTTGTTCCAACTGAAAAAGGGAAGACACAATGGTCTACAATCTTGCATGTTAAACCTCTATAACATTGAATTGACATACTTTGGCCAAGCCATAGCTTTCTATTCACTTTATCTCTTCTAATTTCCATCCCAAGAATGTGTCTAGCTACACCAATGTCTTTCATTTCAAATTTAGCAGCAAGTTGAGATTTCAGTTTTGAAATCATACATAGAAATAGGTCTAGACCTAAACAAAATTTGCTAAGGGAAAGATGTATGCGGATCATGTTATTCCTTAGTTGGGACTCAAATGCAATTTTCCATGCCACGACATGCTTCCATAATATTTGATGAATCTCTGCAAGTAGTGAAAACAACCAAGTTGGCCAAGATTGGTGTTAACATTAAGTCTTCTAAGAACAGACTTCATCCATGATCCAAATTTCTCTTTGCAGACCAATCCAAAGGTAGGAACATGATCAGGAGACATCCACAATCACATTGTAATCACCAGGAACAACTGTACAATCTCTAACCACTATGTCAAGAAGATTCTTCAAACCAGAGCATATAAACAACACTGTCAGCTATTGTCATAGAGAAAAGATAGCTTGCGGATCACTAAATCATGAACCATTGGAGTTGAAGGCACTTATCATCATTTCAAACTTAACTCATGAACTGTAGATCATAATACTTCAATGCAGAGGAATGCGGAGCAAAATACATTCTCCCTGTCACTAGTGAATGTATAGAAAAAATAGTTTTTACTCTGGTGAACATTACTCACTCAAATCTTCATACTAGAGGCTCAAATTTGGAGCATAGCATCTTCAGACATGCCTCTAAACAAATTCCAATCCATAGACAAAGATATTCATTCTACAAGAAATGCGGAGTAATCTTCTGTATTGTTCTGCATTGTAAACAAGGATACTCTTCTATACACTGTTTCCACTGGAGGAGTAAATTTTCTCAAAAACACTTTGGAAACTCAATATCAGGATCACTTACTCAGTATCTCCAACACTTATATAAGCCAGTGCAAAGCATCTAACTCATTACAAGCAAGCATCAAAACAAGAGCACAGTTGACACTAATGACAACACAGATATGTTGACATCAATGACAACACTGGTTAGGCACATACTTGCAACACTCAAGTGTCTAGTGCCATGAGTAATGATAGTCCCATTAGAAAGCAATGTCATTGCATGTACCATGTCAAGTCATTGTACTCATCAATGTTGGTATGGGGACTGTATGAAAGTGAGATGGAGTAGGTAGATAGCAGATTATGTATGGATCTTGCATGGATGGATTATGATGGGGATTAGGATGGAAGGATAGTGGATTAGGATGGATATAAAGAGATAGATAGAAGGACTTCTGCAAAAGGATAGGTGAAAGGTTTATCCAAAAGCATGGACCATAGGGATAGGATGGGGAAAATATGTAGGATAACGGTTGATTGATGGGGTGATGGAGGTATGTGGAAATATGAGTGAATGAAAGGGAACCATGACAATTGGTTGCACACACCATGATAAATATTGAATCTTTTGATGTGGAGGAGGTGTAGGAAGCAATGGAGATGTTTTCTTAGTGGATGGGTGATGTAAGCATTTAGGGACCCACATAGACTTAGTATTTTTCTAATTTTTGCTTGACTTGTGGGATGAAGGAATTTAAAATTTTGGATGGAAGAGGTTTGTTGGGATTTTTGAGATGTGGATGCTTCATTTGACTTGATTTCTTTGTGCTTAGAGATCTAAACCATTTTGCTTTTTGAATTTTCTTGTGAAGGCATGGGCTTGGATAGATTTTTATATGGATTTTGATTTGATTCTTTGCTTTCGTATCCTAAGGCATGAGGACCGTTAGGATTTTTGACTTTATGGAAGGATGCATCCAAATGTTTATTTTTGAATTGCATGGGTTGGGTGGAAGCTTCTTGTTTAGACAATGTGTGCATTGATTGTAGAAGTTATGAAACCAACCTCATAGGACCCAGTAAACACCTACAAAACCTAAGATTAACCTTCCAAAAGAGAAAAAAGAAGAAAATAATTTACACAAAAAAGGATGTAGTTAATGAAATGAATTAAAGAATTACATGAGAGAACTTGCTTTTATATTTGCAAGTTAGAAAACCCTAATAAGAGATTCCTAAGTTTAGCATAAGTGAAATAAATTAAAGGTGACTTAATTAATTAATCAACATGATTAAATTAATTAAGTAAAGAACTTATTACTCTAACACCCCCCTTAAGATGAAATTAGGGAGAAGCTAAAAAACTAAGAACAAATGCATGAAAGCAAAGATGGGTTTTGGCAACTAGGCCTGATGAGGTAGCCATGTACAAAAGAGTCTCTCACAAATAGAGAAAAAGGAGAAAAGCACGTGGGAAAAACTCCTCCACAAAAGAGAGAAGAAACATCCCTACAAGAGAGAGAGAGAGAGAGAGAGAGAGAGAGAGAGAGAGAGAGAGAAGCCTCCACAAAGGATGTCCCAAAAGAATAGGAACATGAAGAACTCTACTGAAGCATGAAGAAGCTGCAAACACTATCGAAGACTAACTGCTCTAGTGCTGAAAGAAGAACCTCATCTAAAACAAGATGAAGATCAGAATCAAGAAGACAAGAATCTACCTAAGTGGCCCCAACGACACTACTTGAATCAGATGGAAAATGAAAGCAAAACATATGGAACTTGAAGATACAAATGGCACAGGTACCAAAAGTCTGAAGAACCTATCAACTAAAAACAGAAGGTCACCTCCACAAAAGAAATGCAAGAGTGTCCATATTAAATGCTCCATCTCACTGAAATGTATGGGTAACCAGCTGCTAATGTACCACTTTATCCGCTTAGTACATAGGAACAAATACTAGATACATAACTCACTCCAACATCACCTATTACTCTAACACCCCCCTTAAGATGAATTTAGGGAGAAGCTAAAAAATTAAGAACAAATGCTTGAAAGCAAAGATGGGTCCCAACAACTAGGCCTAATGAGCTACCCATGTACAAAAGAGTCTCTCACTAATAGAGAAAAAGGAGAAAACCACATGGGATAAACTCCTCCCCAAAAGAGAGAACAAACCTCCCTACAAGAGAGAGAGAGAAAGAGTGAAGGACTAAGAAGCCTCCACGAAGGATGTCCCAAAAGAATAGAAACATGAAGAACTCCACTGAAGCATGAAGAAGCTGCAAACACTGTCGAAGACTAACTACTCTAGTGTTGAAAGAAGAACCTCCTCTAAAAAAAGATGACGATCGGAATCAAGAAGACAAAAATTTGCATGAGTGCCCCTAGTGACACTACTCAAATCAGATGGAAAACAAAGGCAAACCATTTGGAACTCAAAGATACAAATGGTACAAGTACCAAAAGTCTTAAGAACTGATCAAGTGAAAATAGAAGGTCCTCTCCACAAAAGGAATGCAAGAGTGCCCATATGGTAAATGCTCCATCTCACCAAAATGCATGGGTAACCAACCACTAATGTACCACTACATCCACCTCGTACATGGGAACAAATACTAGATACATAACTCACTCCAATGTGAAACCAAGGAAGCATTAGCCCCAATAGTAGAAACCCCCCATAATGCAAACAAGGGAGAGCCATGATAGGTACACTGAAACTATGTGAAACCAGGAAGTGCATGTAGAAGAAACAAGAACATCTGAATATGCAAACATGAAAGTACCAGCAAATAAAAGGGTGTACAAACCAAGGCACACATGCATGAGGCAAGAATCAATGTGATTCACTGTTGTCATGGAAGGGACAGTCACTTGACAAAGGTGTGATGGCAAAACAAAAGGCAAACATCAACCCCCTCATGGCACTTTATATCATAGTGTGAGTACAATGAGACTCAAAATGATGTGCAAGATCTCAAGAATACATGTACAATGCTGAGGCACTTTATTTCAGTGCATTTACATATGAGAAGTGCTTACAATGGAAGCTCACAATGTCTAAAAAAGGACCACATGCTGAAAATATAATTCTTTGATAGAAATAGAGAAAACTAATTACACCATGATGAAGTATACAGAAAAACATGCACTTTCAAAAAAATGGGACCCAAAAAGGAGTCTGTATGTAGAAGATATGGTCCATCAAAGTCTCCAAAATGAGAACTGCACAGAAACAACATTGAGAAAACTAATTTCTAGAAAAAATCAGAAGTCAAAACTAAAAACCACCTACACCACTGTGAAGAACATGAAATTCTACCATGTTTCAAAAAATATTGCATTGAAAAATATGATCGTATGGCCAAGATATCGCCATTTAAAAATCAAGTGCAAAAGTGAAACTACTAGTGGTGAGGGGTAAAAAATCCATCTCCACCAAATTTAGTACAAGTGCTGCTAACTTTGGAGGCTTGCCAAAAATAGAGACTTACCAGATGATTTGGAGGTTCACCAAGTATAGAGGGGCCCAGACAAATTTAGAGCTATGTTAATTGGAAAAAACCCGCCAAATAAGCCTCTAAAATAGAGGTTCTACTAAAAAAGCCACCAAGTGGCACAAATCTCGAGGCAGGTACAAAAGTATATGGTTTTATTGCACATGCTTTTTTTAATAAAAAAATGCAAAAAAAATGCATGCTTTTTTAATAAAAAAATAAAAAAATACAGATTGTTTTTTTCAAAAAAAACATTTAAAAAAATTATGAATTTTTTATTTTGCAAAAAAAAATTTTAAAAAATGTGGGGGTGGAGGGGTAAAGTGTTGCAAGTATGAGGTAAACCAGTGTTGTCATTGATGTCAACATACTCATATTGCATTGACAAGACGGATTGGATGAACAGTGTGCTGAGGATATTGAGAAAATTAGCCTCAGTCAGGAACAGTGAAGAACAGTGATGAGAAGAAGGCAAATGTACTATATAGGATGAGAACCGGAGGATGCGGATTAAAGGGTCTGTAGATATGAGTCTTGAGATGCTTCAGTTAAGATTTCAGAGGTCCGCATGAAGATCTGAAGGAGTTGTGGCTGTTGGTATGGAACCGGTTCCGGCAAGTGTTCAGAGGTGACAAAGGATCACAGAAAGGTCCGGTGAGGTCCGGAATTGTATTATCCTAATCTGCGGATTGGAAGGAGTGTTTGGGATGTCCTTGTGATGTGTCATCCTAATTTGTGTATGATTTGGAGGTCCAGAAGTACCTTTTACATTATGACAGTGGCGACAGACTGTGTTCTTGAAGTTCCAGATGAGGAAGACAAGAGATTCTAGTAAGTAAAGGAATTGCAGATGTATCCGGTCATTCAGGCAGGCTTGTGAAGGTTCTTGGATCATGTTGAGGTTGTGTTGTTGATCCGCATTGGTAGTAGAGCCTAGAATTGAAGATATTCTTCCGGATGAAGTTCTTGTTCAGACTAGCCGACCGGATGAGTTGATCATCCTGTGAATGTTCTTGTGGTGGCCGACCAGATGTGTTATTCATCTTGCGGATATTCTTATGGTTGATTGCCGACTTAGATGATTGTTCCTAAGTCGATGTCTTGTATAAATAAAGGTTTGTGAGTTCATTTTGAGTGTGTATGGAGTGGATGAGTGTGGGATAGCGAAGAGAGGTGCGAAAGACAGAGCAGAGGTTTTGGGCTTAAATGGAACTGATTCGGACATAGTAGAGATGTCATTCTCCAGTTCAAGATTGTGATTTTTATCACTTTGTAGACAGTGTGTCTCCTTGTAGGCAGTGGGCCTCTTTGTGAGTAGTGTGCTCGGGCAGTGAGCCTTAATTGGCATGTGCCATTCATTCTTCTTTATTCTTCTAACAGAGAATAATTCTTGGGTTAATCACCCCGTGGTTTTTCCCTTAACCGGGTTTTCCACGTCAAAATCTTGGTGTTCAATGTGTTGATGTTCATCTACTCTGAGTTTATGCATTATGCTTTCATAGATGGTTAATTGATATGCTGTTAACTAACAAAGAACAATCAAGTGTTTAAAGTAAGAGCAAGTTTTATACAACTGATTCACCCCCCCCTCTCAGTTGTATGCCCTAGATCCAAGAATTGGTATCAGAGCCACGTTCCTCTGAAAGGAGCTTAACCACTTGAGGAGATCCAGGATGTCGTCATACAAGAAGGATAGTCCGAAGTTCAATGGAACCAACTTCACTCTCTGGAAAGGTCGCATGAAGTGTCACTTGGAATGTATGGGAAAAGCATACTTGGCTATGGTCTCAAAACCATATGTACCTCCACAAGGTGGTCCGACAACTCTGAATGAGATTACAGATGCTGAAAATAATCTGCGGACCAAGGAAGCCCTACTAAGCGCATTGAATGATTCAGATCTCTCAAATGTTATTGACCTACCAACTGCATATGAGATCCTGACTAAACTGGAACTTCTGTATGAAGGAGATGAGTTTGTCAAAAGTGCAAGGTTCCAAAGTCTGAAAGGGAAATTTGAAAGATTGAAGATGAGAGATGATGAAAACATCACCACCTTTATGCCAAGAGTGAATGAGCTGGTATGTGGAATTAGAAATGCTGGTGGAACTCTAGATGAAAATGAGATTGTCTGCAAAATCCTAAGATCCCTTCCTGCTGCCTACAAAATCAAGGTTGTTGCCATTGATGAATTCAGAGCCCACACAACTATCACAAGAGAACAACTGGCTGGCAAACTAGCTGCATTTGAAATGACTGAGTTTGGAGATGATCCTCCCAAGACTGAATCTGCTTTCAAAGCCAGTGCCTATGTGAAAGGCAAACAGAGATTTGATCCGGGAGAAAACTCATCAAGGAAAATGTCATGGTATGATCAAGCAAGAAGAGACATGGAAGAAGAAGAAGCAGAAACAGCTCAAATTGAAGCCCTCATTGCAAAGAGACTGCCAAGAGGATCCGGTAAGTATGAAGGAAAACTACCCTTTAAGTGTTTCAACTACAATAAGATTGGTCATTTTGCTTCAAGATGTCCGGAAAGATCTGCAAGGTCTAATACTAACAGACAAAGGTTTCAAAAGAATTGCTATTATGTTCATGAAGAAGATGACAATGAAGGAGTAACAGATGATGAATCAGAACTAGGAAGCAAATCCGGAAATGAGTGGGTGTTTATTGCCATCAAGGAAGAAGATTCAATACTCTCTGAATCTGTCAATCACAAAGTTGTTGAGAAAGCTTTGGCTGCTCAAGTGGAAGAAAAGGATGATTGGGTTATTGACAGTGGATGTTCTCACCATATGACTGGTGACAAGAATAAGTTCTTGAATTTGGAAAGGTATGAAGGAGGAATGGTAAAGTTTGGTGACAATTCTGCTGGCAGAATCAGAGGCAGGGGAACTATTTCCTTTGATGGAAAGAGCAAAACAGGTAACGTACTATATGTTGAAGGATTGAAGCACAATCTTCTCAGTGTTGGTCAGTTAGTGGACAAAGGCTATGATCTCCGGTTCAAGAATGGAAAATGCAGAATCTTTACAAGCTCCGAAACTGAAATTACATCCGGTACTCAGACAAAAGGTAATATCTTTCATCTGGTTGGTTCAAATAAAAGTTGTTTGTTTGTTCAAATTGATCAGAGTTGGTTATGGCATAGAAGAATGTGTCATGTAAATTTTGATAACATCATCAAGATAAGCAATACTCAGGCTGTAAGAGATCTTCCAAAATTGATGAAACCTACAAATAGTTTGTGCAAAGAATGTCAGCTAGGTAAACAAAGCAGAGTCTCTTTCAAAAGCCAAGATCAGTCTTCTACCGGATTGTTGGAATTAGTACATACTAATCTCTGTGGTGCGACAAGAATCAAGAGTCTGCAAGGTGATAGATATTTCATGTTGTTAATTGATGATCATTCCCGGATGATGTGGGTTACCTTTCTAAAAGAAAAATCAGAAGCATTTGAGAAGTTCAAAATCTTCAAAGCTATGGTAGAGAATCAAACCGGATTGAAACTAAAGTGTCTAAGGTCTGATAGAGGTGGTGAATTTACATCTGGTGAGTTCATTGACTTTTGTGAGAAGCAGGGTATAAGGAGACAGTTGTCTGCTCCTAGGACTCCACAGCAGAATGGAGTAGTTGAGAGAAAGAACCAGACCATCCAGGAAGCTGCCAGGACAATGATGTTGGAAGAAAATGTTCCTCAAATGTTTTGGAAAGAAGCTATCAGCACTGCAGTCTACACTCTCAATCGAGTTTAAATCAGAAACAACACCGGTAAGACCCCCTATGAACTCTGGTTTGGCATCACTCCTACTGTGAAATATTTTAGAGTATTTGATAGCAAGTGTTATATTAAAAGAGATGAAGATCTAGGAAAGTTTGATGCTAGAAGTGATGAAGGAATTTTCTTGGGTTACTCCACTCAAAGCAAAGCATACCGGTGTTACAATAAGAGATTGAGGAAGATGATAGAAAGCACCAATGTGAAAGTTGATGAAGGAATTGAGAAGCCTTCAAGATTTTATGAGTTTGATGAAGATGACCAAGACAGTGTTCAAGGAACTCAATCCTCTTCGGTGAGACAGAGTCAGCCTGATCCGGTAAATCAGGAAGAAGAGATAGGTTTGAATGAGCCTGATCAAGAAGCAGCAGTACAGGATAATCCCAAAATTCCAAGGTATGTAAGACTGAACCACTCTGAAGATCAGATCATAGGGGACAGAAGCAAAGGTGTACAAACTAGAAGGAATGTTGCTCAAAATCAGGATGAATGTTGTCTGATTTCAAAGATTGAACCTAAAACAATAAATGAAGCCTGCAATGATGAAAACTGGACCAAAGCAATGGAAGATGAATTGATGCAAATTGAGAAAAATCATACTTGGGATCTTGTTCCCAGACCTAGAGACAGGAATGTAATTGGAACCAAGTGGGTCTTCCGGAACAAACTAAATGAAGCTGGTGAAGTAATCAGAAACAAAGCTAGATTGGTCTGCAAAGGCTACTCTCAAATAGAAGGAATTGACTTTGAAGAGACTTTTGCTCCGGTGGCAAGAATTGAAGTAGTCAGATTACTTCTTGCATTTGCTGCCTTCAAAGACTTCAAGGTATATCAGATGGATGTCAAGTCTGCCTTCCTAAATGGTGATCTGGAAGAAGAAGTCTACATTGAACAACCGGATGGATTTCAATTGTCTGATAATGATGATATGGTCTGCAAGTTGAAGAAAGCTTTGTATGGATTGAAGCAAGCCCCAAGAGCATGGTATGAAAGGTTGGATAAGCATCTTGTGCAGATTGGATTCAACAAAGGTACTGCTGACAGTAACTTATATTTCAAAATTGATCATGAAAACATTTTGATTGTTGAAGTGTTTGTGGATGATATCATTTTTGGAGGAAGAGATAGTATATGCAAAACTTTTGCAAATCAGATGAAAAGTGAGTTTGAAATGTCTATGCTTGGTGAAATGAATTTCTTCTTGCGTTTGCAAATTACTCAAACAAAAGAAGGGATCTTCATTTCTCAGACCAAATATGTGAAAGAATTGTTAAGGAAATTTGGTATGGAAGACTCAAAGCCAATGAACACTCCTATGGCAACCGGATGTAAGTTAAGCAAAGATGATGATTCTCCAAAGGCAGATCAGACAAAGTATAGATCAATGATTAGTGGATTGTTGTATCTCACTCAAACTAGACCAGATATAATGCAGGCTGTTGGTCTTGTGGCAAGATTCCAGGCTGATCCTAGAGAATCTCATGTTATGGCAATCAAAAGAATTTTAAGGTACTTGAAAGGAACAGTTGAGTATGGTCTATGGTACCCTAGAGATCCGGATTTCTCTCTTCATGCTTACACAGATGCAGATTGGGCAGGAGATGTGGATGACCGGAAGAGCACTAGTGGTGGAGCATTCTTTTTGGGGAAGAGATTGGTTTCTTGGTTAAGCAAGAAACAAGATGCAATATCTTTGTCTACAACTGAAGCAGAATATATTGCAGCAGCAGGTAGTTGCACTCAAATCTTATGGATGAAGCAGATGCTAAGAGACATTAAAGTTGAATATGAGGAGCCTATCACAATTTTCTGTGATAATTCAAGTGTAATTAATATTTCTAAGAATCCGGTATTGCATTCTAAGACTAAGCACATATCTATCAAGTTTCACTTCTTGAGAGAACAAGTGAACAAGGAAGAAGTCAGATTGGAGTATGTTCCCTTCAAGGATCAGATTGCAGATATCTTTACTAAACCTCTTCCCAAGGACTCTTTTGAATATCTCCGGGAGAAGTTAGGGGTCATGGCCCCTCCGGTGATGAACTAGGATGCACTGATGTGCATCAGTCCGGTGGATATCAAAGTCATATCTTGTGATCCGGATTGATGATGGGGAGCTGCAACTAAGGGGGAGCAGCTGGTATGATTCTGATGTATGAGAATTGCAAGTATGAGCCCTTTGCCATTGATGTCAAAGGGGGAGAGAAGACATGTGAAAAACAAGTAGCTGATGATCAAAGGGGGAGCAGTAAATGGTGAGAAGACATGTCACTGATAGGGGGAGCTGTGACAGAAAGGAGAAGTTCTTGTCTTGATGGTTTTTCACATCATATGTTGCCATCAATGACAAAGGGGGAGATTGTTCCAAGTATGAGGTAAACCAGTGTTGTCATTGATGTCAACATACTCATATTGCATTGACAAGACGGATTGGATGAGCAGTGTGCTGAGGATATTGAGAAAATTAGCCTCAGTCAGGAACAGTGAAGAACAGTGATGAGAAGAAGGCAAATGTACTGTATAGGATGAGAATCGGAGGATGCGGATTAAAGGGTCTGTAGATATGAGTCTTGAGATGCTTCAGTTAAGATTTCAGAGGTCCGCATGAAGATCTGAAGGAGTTGTGGCTGTCGGTATGGAACCGGTTCCGGCAAGTGTTCAGAGGTGACAAAGGATCACAGAAAGGTCCGGTGAGGTCCGAAATTGTATTATCCTAATCTGCGGATTGGAAGGAGTGTTTGGGATGTCCTTGTGATGTGTCATCCTGATTTGTGTATGATTTGGAGGTCTGGAAGTACCTTTTACATTATGACAGTGGCGACAGACTGTGTTCTTGAAGTTTCGGATGAGGAAGACAAGAGATTCCAGTAAGTAAAGGAAGTGCGGATGTATCCGGTCATTCAGGCAGGCTTGTGAAGGTTTTTGGATCGTGTTGAGGTTGTGTTGTTGATCCGCATTGGTAGTAGAGCCCAGAATTGAAGATATTCTTCCGGATGAAGTTCTTGTTCAGACTAGCCGACCGGATGAGTTGATCATCCTGTGAATGTTCTTATGGTGGCCGACCGGATGTGTTATTCATCTTGCGGATATTCTTATGGTTGATTGCCGACTTAGATGATTGTTCCTAAGTCGATGTCTTGTATAAATAAAGGTTTGTGAGTTCATTTCGAGTGTGTATGGAGTGGATGAGTGTGGGATAGCGAAGAGAGGTGCGAAAGACAGAGCAGAGGTTTTGGGCTTTAATGGAACTGATCCGGACATAGTAGAGATGTCATTCTCCAGTTCAAGATTGTGATTTTTATCACTTTGTAGACAGTGTGTCTCCTTGTAGGCAGTGGGCCTCTTTGTGAGCAGTGTGCTCGGGCAGTGAGCCCTAATTGGCATGTGCCATTCATTCTTCTTTATTCTTCTAACAGAGAATAATTCTTGGGTTAATCACCCCGTGGTTTTTCCCTTAACCGGGTTTTCCACGTCAAAATCTTGGTGTTCAATGTGTTGATGTTCATCTGCTCTGAGTTTATGCATTATGCTTTCATAGATGGTTAATTGATATGCTGTTAACTAACAAAGAACAATCAAGTGTTTAAAGTAAGAGCAAGTTTTATACAACTGATTCACCCCCCCTCTCAGTTGTATGCCCTAGATCCAACATAAAGGCCCCCCACGCAGTCCCTCTAAGGGGTTTCCGTGGCCCCAAAAAGGGGTCTGCAGACTCCTTAGGGGACCACAACCGCTATGGTGGGTGCGGGACCCAAAGTGGTAGGGCCTGCTGACACAGGTATAGGGGCCTGCGCAGGTACCCTGTACCATAATTTTTTTTCTTTTTTTCTTTAATTTTTCAAAGCCCATAAAAAAAACCTGCTTTTTTGAATAGATATTTTTTTTCCAAAATATTTTTTTGAAAAAAACTTACATGCAGGAAAAATTAAAATATTTTTTTTGACAATCACCTCGGTCTGCGTGCTGGAGAGGCTGTACGACTTCCCCAGCAAATGTTTTTTACCCCAGATGAGCCTGAGGCTAATTTCATTGATTTGATAGTTGATCTTAAGGTTTTTGGGCCTTCTAAGCGTGATGGTGAGGTCTGTTTGGGCCCAAAGCACTCCAAAAAAAGTTTTCTTACGGATCCCAAAAAAAATGCACCCGTCGAAACCCTTGCAGATTTAGACTATGAAGCTCAAATCGAGCCAAATAAAAGGCTAATCTAACTATTTTGACTACTCTAAATCCAATGGATACTCTTGTTTACACAAAAATGTACCAAGAAAATGGCTCTTGCTCAAAAATTTCTCCAAATCTAAGAAGGGGCTTGCAGATCTAGAGTTTTGATACCATATAGAAGTTGTGAAACCAACCTCACAAGACCTAGTGAACACATACAAAACCTAAGTTTAACCTTCCACAAGAGAAAAGAAAATAAAGAGAGCAATTTGCACAAAAAAAATGCAATTAATGAAATGGATTAACGAATTACATGAGAGAACTTGCTTTTATATTTGCAAGTTAGAAAACCTTATTGAGAGATTCTTATGTTTACCTTAAGTGAAATAAAGTAAAGGTGACTTAATTAACTAATCAACATGATTAAATGATAAGGGTGTGGTTTGGTGGTTAAGCCACTCGATTGTAGTGGTGGACACCAGAGTTTAAACCCCCGCTGGGCCAATGATCTCGCATACTTTACACCTTCGCTGGGCCAATGAGCTCATGGGTTTGAAGTGTTCTTGTTAGGGGATGAGGTCCCCCATGTTGTGGCCTCCCCCATGTTGTGGCCTCACCGGTTCATTGCTCTGGGCAAAAGCATTCACGTGGAGCCGGAGGGCATGTCACACCAGTGTCACCGGTCATGTTAAAAAGTTTACCAAGCACATTTAAAAAAAAATTAAAAAATTCAACATGATTAAATTAATTAAGTAAAGAACCTATTACTCTAACATTGATTGGTCATGATTAGGAATGTGAGGGAATTTATGAATGATAGGTATATTAAGCGTTGGAAGCAATGGTGGTAAAGTGGATGGAGGGATAGTGGGTCTGGCTTCTGATCACTGAGTTTGTACAAGGTGAGAGCATACACCTACCACCTTACAAGCATAACAAACAGTGATTAATTAACCCCCTAGATTAAACTAAGTGCCTAGATTAGTGATAAAAATTTGATTTTCGACAAGCGGTGGTGCATACAATCTATTAGTAGTTTCAATGATTTCATCTTCGACAAACGAGATAGCTGTAATCAAAGTGTTAGCACAAAACCAAATCCCTGAAAAAAAATTAGAAAATAATGTTAAAATGCAGCCATAAAAAGATAACCTCATTAGAAGATTTCAATTTCAGATACTTTTTTTTTTTTTCAGATAGTTACATAGATTTGATCATTTTGAAATGTTTTTGACCTAAAATGTAAAAACTCATAAAAGAGACCCATACTAATTTTCTGAGACCTTTCTAGAAATATAAAAAAGTTAGAAAAATTCCTTGATTTGTGCCTAGAAATACAGATTTATGAAAAATCTATAGTCGACAAAAATCTAATCATTTCATACCTTATTTAGCCTCAAAATTAAATCTATAAAGAACAGACCCCCATTAAAATTTTAGGAGTTTTCCATAAATGTAAAATTATCTAGAAGATTTGCTAATTTTTGCCCAGATATGTGAATTTATGAAAAAACATAAAATCGTGATAACACATGCAAAATGAAGATAAACACACAATTTTTCTTCTATAGCTTCCTTAGATGATGTGAAAACTTATGTGAACATTTTGTAAAAAAATTTGCATCCATTTGTAAGATATGATGAAAGCTTTAAAACCTAGGGTTTTGTTCAAAAATGACATAAATCTACAACAAAAAATTAATAGAACCTACAAAAAGCAAGCTAGATTTGCAAATTCAAGCACAAATCTACAAAAAGTGAGGGTTAGAGCCGTGTGTGTGCCAAAATGTATACATGAAAATTGATCAAAGGAAAACAAAAGATAAATGCAAACACAAAACCTTCTCCTTCAATCAAATCCACACACTTTGATTGATAAAATGATTGATATGTTGGTTGGTCATGATTCCTGCCACATAACTTTACTTTGTTGTGTCATGACAAATGGCTTGGTTGAGGCCATATTTATGAAGTTTCAAGGATGAAGGGAAGAAGATTTGGTAGGGATTTGATTTTTTACTTTTATGATCAAAGAGGAAATAAAACAAGATAAGATAGGATTTCAAAAGATAGAAAGATTTAATTTTAGTTTTAAAGGAAATAAATCTTGAAAAAGATGAGAGGGATAATTGATGAATTATCTAATTAAATTAAATTAATTAGATATACATGAGTTCAATTTTGGAATGAAAGCAAGAAGATATTTTTAGGATTTTCTTAATTAAATAATATAAATTATTTAATTAATATTAGAAGAAAGAAGGGATTTGATTTTTAACTTTATTTCACAAAAGAAGAAATAAAACAAGTAGAAGATAAGATTTGAAAGAGGAAAATGATTTGATTTTTATTTGATTTAAAAGGAAATAAATTAAAAGAAGATCAGAGGATAATTGAGAGGATTATCTAATTAAATAAATTAATTAGATACGCATGAGTTAAAAAGGAAAGGAATCGAGAAGAAGATGTGATATTAATAAAATAAATATTTGATTTATTTAATTAATGTAGGATCATGATTTAATTAATTAAATAATTATAAATTATTTAATTAATATTAAAAGAAAGTATGGATTAATTAAATAATTGTTAGTTATTTAATTAATGCTAGGAAGTGGGAAAATTAACTTAATTAAATAATTAATAATTATTTAATTAATGTGGAAGAATAAGGTATAGTGAGTGATGGTGAAATTGGAGTCAATTTTAGGTGTCTACACTATGAACACTAAAGAGACGAACAAACAAGGATGGTTAGTGATGAGGTATAAACAACCTCATTTCTTTGATGAAACAAATAACCCTTTTTGCATTGCCCAATCCCCTAGCATTGCCAATTTGTTTGTTTTTATAAGCAATATTTTATTTATTTTTATTAAAATGTTGTACACATCTTTATTTCCTAAATTCATTGATATTAGCTCTTAAATGTTGATATAATGGTATGCAGAGTTGGGTAATTGTGCAGGGTTAATGCATGGCCTATAGGGGAAGTGCAATTCATGTAGCTGAGGTCAAGTGCACCAGAAGTTGAGGGTGCCAGAAATTTTAGGCATGCATTGATTGAAGATTCTTTTTAGTTATGTTTATTCATGTTGGTTATCTAAGAGATTACGGCTCCACTCAGAGCCTTTTATAGGTTTTAAAGACATCAGTAGTTAAAGATTGTATTTTTATATTATAAGACTTTTTCAAATGACATTTTACCGCCATCTAAAATTTAGGAGTTTGAAAATAGTTCAGTTTTAGTTGGTTGCTCAAAACATAGATATATATATCATACTATAGATGGATGAAAATCAATCTTTGGTTTTTAAAAATAAAAGAGCTATGTACTGAAATTTTTCCATGAATGCAAATAGTGTTGTTTTGAGTATTTCTTTTGAGATATAAAGATCTGAATGGAGTTACCATGTTGTTGTGGAAATGATTGAATGTGATATGAGTTAAAGACAAATTTCTCCCAAGAGCTAGCCACTCACGAGATTGTACAGTAGAGAAGTATTTATGTTTCTGTGAATGTTTCATTTAAGCTCAAGTTATTTTATGTTTAGTATTCTATTGTGAACCTACAGGGTGTGTTGTTTAAGGCATTAGTTCTAGAGCTCTGTTTGTTTAAATATTTCTAGAGCATCTAGTTTAGTTTAAAACTGTTGTTTACTGATAGATGAAAGTTAGAATGTTTGTGTAGTATAGAATTTGTCACCATTCAAGATCAAAGTAAAGTTGCATGTCTGAATTTCTATATAGAGTTTATATGCTTTCTAGTATAGAGTTTATATGCTTTCTAGTGTAGATTTTACATGCTTTCTAGTATAGAGTTCAAATACTTTCTAGGATAGGATATCACTACTTTTTAGTTTAATATGTTGTTTAAGTTTTTCAAAGGAATTAGAAAGTGCTTCTAAATGAGATATCCAAATAATACCCCCTCTTGCATATAGCCTCAGACACTACCCCAGTTGATAAACTAATATTTTTCAACTAAAGTGTTAGGACCTCACAACAGCCTGTCACTTTTTTGCGTCGTTGCTAGGGAAGTGATTCTTTTCTAAGTTTTATTAGGTAAATGCTTGGAAATCTCTTGTAGTAAAACACCTAAAAATTGTCACCAAACCTCTCTTTCTGCATGGTTAGGAAACGAGGCCCACACAGAAGATTTATACCAAAAACCCCCAACAGTAGTTCCAACCATAAATAGGGAGGAAGAAGTCTCAGCTGAAGAACTAAGTTACGAATTGATCAAGAATGATCAACCCTAGACCTCCCAAAATACCCCAGAAGTTCTACTAGTTGACCAAATCTTTGAGTAGGTGGTCATTTAGCCAACCAACCTAGTCTTCGAGGAGGAGAACATTCCTTTTATGATTATGGCTAATAATCACCATAATGAGATGGTGATATTCCAAGAAGACTGGCAGCACGAACCTTTACCTACCCTATTGCTCTTAACGAAGATGATGATGCACTAATGAAAAACATTTCACCATCCATTTTACTGACTTTCAGGAGAATTTCCTCTGAAGATCCTAACCAATCCCTCTTCGATTTCAAAGTCTTGTGTCAAACATATGACTACAAGAACGATAACCAGAAACTTAAACTCTTTTCCTCCACTCTGAGAGATGCTACAATGCATTGGTTCATGGGACTAGTTTTTTGGGTCAATCACTACATGGGATGAAATAGAAACTGTCTTTTTAGACAAATACTAGAGTTATTGCAGAGTTAGTGATAGGAAAGAGGAATTGTTCAAACTAAAACAAAAAGAAGATGAGAGCCTAGAAGATTACCTTGATAGGTTTATCTTTCTAACCAAATGATGTGGTGAAGAAGCCATAAGTCTAGAAATTCTAAAGACCATATTTCTCAAAGGACTTGATGAATATGCTAGGAGAAGCTTATATTTAATGGGAAAGGGAGATGTGTCCCAACTTGAACTTGGTGATATCTCTGAGTTATACAAGAATTTTCCCATACTCGGCGAGGTATCCGAAAATATAGCCTTTTAGGAGTTCAAATGAAATAGGTAAATTGTGAGAGGAAATAGCAAATCTAAAGACTAACATTCTTGTTTAGTTGAACACTACTTTGGATGGACTACAGGCCAAAACACGTAATCCTGATACTTTATCTATCTATTGCCCTAGGTGTCAGAACAAGCATCTGTTAAGAGAATGTCCTTTGGATAAGGCTAGCAATTACCAAATTTGTGAAAAGAGTCATGCCACTGATCATTGTGAGATCCTGAATGCAATCAAGAATTCTAAAAAACAATCATCTCACACTGAGGAGGAAATCATTTTTGTGAGTCAAAGACCTAGTGAAAATTTCTCCTATGGTCAAAACTCCAACCCTACATGGTGACCTCCAAAAAATTGGAACAATACATAGTGGATAGCTCCTTAGCCTTCAGCACCACCTGGTTGGGGATCTTACCCAACTTGGGGATCACTTGAATGGATGAACCAAGATTGGGGAAATCCCCAATGGCTAAATTAGTAATGGCACCCTCACAATCAACCTCCATAATGGACCTAGCCACCAAATCAATTCTATAATGGTCCAAGATAAATGTCAAATCTACAATAGAACCTCCTTATGGCTCCTCAGAATCCTCAGCAAAATGAACAAGTTAATCAACCACCACTACCGGCACAACCTGCTCCTAATCCCAAGAACACATGTCAAAATATCCCAGTATATACTACTGATCAGGATAACATGACAGGGGTTAATGCTATCTATTGTGGAAACCTTGAACTGAGGTTAGGCAAAACACTTAATCAACCTACCATTGTTGAAGTCATAGAAGACCTAAATGAGAAACTTAGCATAGAACGAGAGACTCTTCTTGTACCTATAGAGTGTGACCTCAGGAACAATCAAGAGGAATCATCTCCAACACAATTTTGAGTGACTCCAGCACCTACCATAGAACCATCTCAAGAAGAAGTCACCAAGTGACCAATAATTACTTCAGTAAAAGATCCTATGCTAAGAAAGAAAATTTAGGCACCCTTTCTAGAACGTCTCAAATAAACTATTTTGAGAAACCCTCTGGAAGTATCATTGTCTAATGAAAGTACTTTGATGCAAGAAATTAAATGACTCCATATCGAGATTCCCTTATTACAAGCAATTAAAGAAATTCTTGAATTGAACTAGCTAGTTAAACAATTGTGCATTAAAACACCAGGAAGGAAACTAAAACAGGTTAATACAGTCCACATCAAAGGATATAAAGCCAACCTTCTAGCTGGAAAGACCTTAACCCCAAAATATGGTGACCTAGGTAGTCCACTCATAACAATAACAAGTAATGAGGTAGCAATACCTAATGCATTGGTAGACTTGGGAGCAACCATCAATGTTATGATACTGGATGCTATGGAAAAACTTGGACTCACTGATTTATGTCCCACAACTACCATATTACAAATGATAAATCAGTCCATAGCCATCCCCAAAGGTGTCTTAGAAAATGTCATTGTCAAGGTTGACGATTGGGAATATCCGGTAGACTTCCAAATTCTCCAGTCTGTCACACCTAAGGACAGTTACCTGATAATACTGGGTAGGCCATGGTTAGCTATAGTTGTAACTAAGATTGATTGTAGAGTAGGAGGAATGATCATTTCACATGGTCCTAATAACAAGCATTTAAATCTATACCCCCCCACTCAACCTGTCAAGCATAACCAAGATTGGGTTGATGAATAAGATAAATCTGACAAACAAGAGAATCTAGCTTCACTTGCTATGGTAGTTATTAATCAACATGGTGAAGAATTAGAAGATGAATTAGAAAACATTCAAGACCTTTCCTTAGACTCAGGTGATGAAGAGATTTTAGAGGTGGAAGAAATTTTGGGACATCCAATACACATTGATGACAAGGAACATGATTATACCAACTTCACAACTCTACCTTGTCCCTTGGCGAATATCATTATAAAAATAGATCACTTCTTCGAAGATATTTCCAGACTCCATAGAACTATACCATAGTTGTACTCTCAACACTTTGACAAAAGAAGTTCACACTGTCATCTCCAATTACCCTAGGACCAAGACTATCATGTTATTACCAGGAAAAACTTTAAATATCAATAACTGGTTGATAGAATCAGATGAGCTCAAATTGTTTGATGTTTTGATGAATAGGTCCAAAGATTTTTCTTGGGACTATACAGACATGAGAGTAATTCAATCAAGTGTTTGTACCCACCACATTTATACTAAAGATGTTAGACCGGCCCATCAACCACAACGAAGATTCAATTCTGCTCTCAAAGATATTCTCAAAACTAAAATTAAGAAAATTTAACAAGTAGGATTTATTTATTCTATCTTGGATAGAAAATAGGTTTCACCCTTGCTAGTAGTGCCAAAGAAAAATGAGAAATGGAGAGTGTGTGTTGACTACCGAGAACTCAACAAACCAACCTACAGAGATTATTTCCCACTACCCTTCATAGATCAAGTTTTGGATAATCTAGTAGGAAGGAAGTATTTTTCATTTCTGGATGAGTTTAGTGGATATAACCAAATACAAGTGGTAGTGGAGGACCAGGATAAAACTACTTTCACCTATCTTTTAGGAACATTCACATATCAGGTTCTTCCCTTTGGGCTCTTTAATGCTCTTGCCACATTCTAGAGAGTTGTTCTGGCTATCTTTGCTGAACTTGTAAATGATTGTGTAGATGTCTATATGGATGAATTCACAGTCTATGGTTCCACTTTTGATGAAGACCTCAAAAACTTGGATAGAGTATTACAACAATGTGAAGATCATCAACTATATTTAAGCCATGAGAAGTGTCTAATAATGGTAGAACAAGGTATAGTGCTGGGACATCATATCTCAACTGAAGGGATAAAGGTTGACCCTAAGAAGATTGAAGTAATACAACTAGAAACCCCAAAGAATCAAACTGATGTTAGAAGTTTCTTAGGACATGCTGGTTATTACTAGAGGTTCATAGAAAACTTCAGTAAGATTGTAGCTCCCATGTTCTCTCTTCTACAGAAAGACATGGATTTTGTCTAGACAAAAGAATGTCAAATATCCTTTGACATTATTAAAGGAAAGCTTGTCTCAGCTCCAGTCCTATGGGGACCTAACTAGAAAGTTCCCTTCCATATTTATGTTGATGCTTCCAATGATGCTATTGGAGCAATCTTAGGTCAAGAAGATGAGAATGGAGGAAAGTACGCTATATATTTCATCAATAAAAACTTGAGCCCCACTGAACAAAATTACACCACCACAGAGAAGGAATTTGTAGTGATAGTTCATGCAATAAACAAATTCTGACATTACATCATAGGATACAAAGTGACTGTGTTCACAGACCATTCGACTATCAAATACTTGATGAACAAACCCTTAGTGAATGGGAGAATAATCAGATGGTTATTACTTCTCCAAGAATTCAATGTGACCATAATGGATAAGCTAGAAAATTCAATGTAGTTGTAGATTTTCTATCCCAGATAAAACAAGATAATGGAGATTGTACTCCTATATAGGATGAATTTCCTGATGAAAATTTATTTGCTGTCTCCATTAAAATACCTTGGTTTGTAGACATTGCCAATTACTTAGCCACCTCTGAGCTTCCCCTAGATTTTACATCAAAACAAAAGAAATGTCTCATTTAGGAAAGTGCTCACTTCAAATGGATTAATGGCATGTTATTTAGATATGGGCCTAACTTGGTCCTGTGGCATTGTGTCAAACCAGATGAAACATACAGCATCCTCAGAGCTTGCCATGATGATCCATCTAGTGGACACTACTCTGCCAAGAGGACTTCCTATAAAATCTTAGGTGTAGGATACTATTGGCCCTCTATGCACAAGGATGTGAAGAACTATGTTCGTTGTTGTGATGAATGCTAGTGAGTGGGAAGACCTACGACATCCAATAAAATGCCTCTACAGCCACAAGTGGTTTTTGAACCATTTGAAAAGTGGGGATTAGATTTCATCAGTTCTATAGATCCCCCTTCGCAAGGAAAATACTATATTCTGGTCTGTAAGGACTATCTTACCAAATGGGCAGAAGTCCAAGCTTTAAAAGTTTCTAGAGAAGAACAAGTTGCAAATTTTTTGTATAACATGATTTTTCTCAGATTTGGAGCCCCTAGGTCAATTGTCATAGACCAAGGACCTCAATTTATGTCTAAGGTTTTGTTAGCTTTTATTGATTATTTCCAGGTAAGCCATAACAAGTCGTCACCCTATCACCCACAAGAAAATGGTCAAGTAGAGGTCACTAATAGGGAGCTCAAAAATATCCTGACAAAAATAGTTTCATCAGGCAGAAAGGACTGGGCCAAAAAATTGCCTAAAGCTATTTGGGCTTACAACACAAATTAGAAATCTACCACTAGTCTTACTCCTTACAAATTGGTCTTTGGAAAGAAACCTCTTCTTCCCATTGAATTTGAACTTCAAATTATGAGAACAATAATGGAGTTAGATTTAGACCTTGATCGGGCTCAGGTAGAGAGAGTCTTACAGCTTAGTGAACTAGATGAACTTTGTTTAGAAGCTATCCATAAAACTGAGCTAGTTCAACAACAACAAAAGGCCTGGCATGATAAACACATCAAGGAAAGAGAAATCCATGAGGGAGATTGGGTGTTGCTATTTGATTCTCGATATAAAGACCAGAAAGGCAAACTCAGACCTCATTGGTTGGGTCCATATGAGATTTTTGAGGTATTCCCAAATGGAGCAGTACAACTCAAACCCATTGATGGTGATTCTTGAACTCTCTTAGTCAATGGACATCAACTCAAGATCTAACATAAACCTGTCAACAAAGAGGACTTTACTTGACTAGTAGAAATGCAAGGAGAAACTCAATGTGTTGATTCTGCTTCGATAGAAACAATATGATGAGTGAGTAATAAAATAAAAAAAATAAAAAATAAAATTTGCCTATGTGTATGAGTATTTAGGAAACATTAATTCATATATTCATCTTTGTACTTGCCTAAATTTCATCACTATTTTGTAGGGTTACATCTTTGAAGAAGTGCTACAAATTCCAATGCATCTCCTAGTGATGCTCTAGAACTTGTTGTTTGAAAGGATCCATACCCTCACCATGTTCCTGCATTTCAGCTGCATCTTTCAGCAATGCTCCAGAACTTTATTCTTGCATTCTGGCTGCATCTTTCAGTGATGCTCCAGAACTTTGTTCTTGCATTCCAACTGCATCTTTCAGCGATGCTCTAAAACTTTATTCTTGCATTCTAGCTGCATCTTTCAATGATGCTCTGGAATTTTGTTCCTACATTCTAGTTGCATCTTTTAGTGATGCTCCAGAACTTTCTTCCTACATTCCAAAGTTGCATCTTACAGCGATGCTCTAGAACTTTGTTCTTGCATTTCAGTTGTATCTTTCAGTGATGCTCTAGAACTTTGTTCCCTCATTCCAATTGCATCTTTCAGCAATGCTCTGGAATTTTGTTCCTGCATTTTGGCTGCATCTTTCAGTGATGCTCTGGAACTTTGTTCTTGCATTATGGTTGCATCTTTCAGCGATGCTTCATAACTTTGTTCCTACATTTCGGCTGCATATTTTAGTGATGCTCCAAAACTTTGTTCCTACATTCTGGCTACATCTTTCAATGATGCTCTGAAACTTTGTTCCTGCATTCTGGCTGCATCTTTCAGTGATACTTTAGAACTTTGTTCCTACATTCTAGCTGCATCTTTTAGCGATGGTTCAGAACTTTGTTCCTACATTCCAGCTACATCTTTCAGTGATGCTCTGAAACTTTGTTCCTGCATTCCGGCTGCATCTTTCAGTGATGCTCTAGAACTTTATTCCTACATTCTGGGTGCATCTTTCAATGATGCTCTAGAACTTTGTTCCTGCACTCTGACTACATCTTTCAGCAATGCTCCAAAACTTTGTTCTTGCATTCCGGCTGCATCTTTTAGCGATGCTCTGGAACCTTGTTCCTTTAGCCCGGTTGCATCTTGCGATGGTGCTCTAGAATTTTGTTCATATCTTACATATCTATTCCTTCGATATCTTCCTCCACCATTGTGAATTTGTGATTTCCTTCTATGTAAGTGTTCATACATTCTTAAAACACACCATTGTCACCCACGCAATACACCACATTAAACAATCATGAGTTTGTCATTCCCTACCATAATAAATAGTGTTATCATGGTGACTTGTCGACATGATAAATTTAGCCACCCCATTATCATGTCATAATAAATTCATTCCATCCAAATCCAATGGTACCGCCACTTAGGATGCTATTACATCAGCAAAAACAAGCGACTTTCAAATCAATAATGGAATGGAAGGTAGGTACATCTTTTATTTTAAATAGATAATTTATTGTGAATAAAAATAGATTAATTGGCACGAACCCTTTTTCTTTTCTAAATTTGGCAAATGTGTGAATTGTTTCTTCACTGGAGAGGGTGGTGGCTCGTTCACTCTATCACATGCAATGTCATAATTAACTGCTGAGAAGCTAAGTACCCTAAATCAATTCCTATTTTATTAACATCACCAAAGTACAAGTGGCCTCAAAAGCTAGATTTTCTTTAATTTACCTATCAGTTGCTTGAGCAGTTTTATCATTTTGGATGCCATGATATTTCAGTAGTCATTTGAGCAATATTATCAACAGGAAATAGAATGGGAGGAGCCAAACACAAGTCTGAGCCAGCTTCACCAGATAAATTGCTAGCATTAGGGAATATTTCAGAGATATTCTAGAGGGTGGGATGGCTGGAATTTATGAAGAAATCAGAGGGACACCATGCGCAACTAGTCAAGGAATTTGTCAAGAACTTTGCAAACGGCCAATCAATTGTGTGAGGAAAGAAATTCAAGGTGAGTCCCTGAATTATCTCTAAATTATCTAGTATTGGGAATGAAGGTGTTAATTTTTCAAAAACCACAAATATTTCCTATCAGAAAATGATAGAAATTTTTGCATGGGAAGGGGAACCTCACCCATTAGTAGTTGTAAACACCCGAGGGAAAAATAAGGGATTCCACATAATGTCTATTGTAGAACCATGGTGAACAATAGTTGTATGGATTATTAAGTACTTCACATGTGAAGGGAAATGCACCACTATAGTTGGTCCTCCCTTTCAACTACTCATTCATCTGTGCCATGGCTTGGAAAACCCTAAATTAAGGGTTAACATTCTTGCCTTCCTCCATGATTCCCTTGTTAGTGTGATAGAGAGGTTTAAGATAGGGTTTGGGCCTTTGAAACATCATGTTCTTGTTCATTGCATTTGCAAATATCATTTCCATAAGAAAAGAAAACCAGATGCAAAATGGCAAAAGCTTCTGCAAAAATGTGAGAACCCTTATCCCTCGAGGTAATTTGAGGAAGGCGAGTCATCTGGTATGGCAACCCAAAATGTGAGAGAACTCTCCCCTGTGCCTCAAGTTGATAGACAAGCTCCTTATGGCAAGGCACCAAAAAATCTAGTAAACCTCTTAGACCCTAAAGGAAGGCCTAAACCACATAATGTACCTAAGACCCCAGAAAAATGAGAAAATGTGGATTTAGTAGATTCAGAGGAGGAATATATTTAGCCCCAAAAAAAGGATAAGAGACCCAAAATGGAATTGCAAAACCCTCCTCCTCCAAGAAGAAGAAAATAGATGGCCGTTGAATCTAGCTATGTGATAGCCTGTGAATTGCCCCCTATTCCCAAGAAAAAGAGGCAAGAAAGGTAGCCTTGTGAAAAAGTAACCTGGCCAGATGAGAATGTATCTTAGACATATGTAAATGTAACATAAACCATGGAAAGTAGTAAACCCCCTGAATTTGGACAAGGAACTAACCCATCTAGGGAAGAACAAAAAGAAATAGGAGAGGAAAGATAAGAGGAAACTAGTGAACAAATGACCAATTATGTCCTAATTGAAGAAGAGGAGGGTCATGAATATGAGGCTGTAGAAATAATTCCTTCATCACAACAACTAGTAGACATTCAGGGAATTGATACAGTGCCTGAGGTGAGACAATTGTCTCCTTTAAATAATGTTGGCGACATCGAACAAGGTCCATTAGAAGCCATTAATGAAGGACATATGTCCAGTAGTGAAACATAATTTTTTATTTCCCCCTTTCCACAGATGTAGAGGATAACAAAAAAGAGTATATGACACCTGAAATAGAGGAATTAAAAATAGAAATTATGCAGTTGAAAAATAAAATACAACTAAATGAGGAATAATTAAACTAACAACAACAGGAGATAAAGAAACATATAGAGCTTCTAGAATAGAAGGATCAAACCATTAGAGAATTGTGATCCCAATTGCAACAAATTGAAGAAAAAGATAAGCACTGTCTGACTAGTTTATCTAAAAAAGATAGAAAAATTAAGAATTTAACCTTCAATTTAGAACAGTGCCTAAAAACTTTTGCAAAGGAGCAGGAAAAACAAAAATTGAAGGTAAATAAAGTTGTGAGTAGAATTGTTGAATTGGAACAGGATTTTTAGGAAGAAATGTTAAACCAACTATGGAGTCAAAGGAGGTTCAAACTGAGCCAACTAAGATGGAATGGTTCCAAGTCCATATTCCTCCTATGTTGACCAAGTGGATGGAGCAATGATATTCCCTAAGACAATCTGGGGCTGAAAATGCTAGACTTAAGAAAGAAATGGTATTGTTAAAGGAATCTTATGATAGATTGTATCAGGCTTAAACAGATGCATGTAAAATTGGAGAACTATTATTGGCCTGTAGGAAAGCATCCAGATTGTATTCAATGCTCCTTAATGAGCAGCTATTGAGATGGAAGCTCTTAAGAATCTCTTGCAACTTACCACATGACCCAGACGATTGGCAATTCCTAGAAGCATTTAAAGAAGCATCTCCTATGCAGAAAAATTTGTTACGTGAGTTTTTCATCCATAATTTGTTTCTTGAAAAACATAATGATTTCTTCATCAATCTATTTGTGGGGGAAGTTCAATTAAGGGCATTTATGTGAAACATACAAAATCAGATTCAGTGGTAGGATAGGACTAGGGAATATCTCTATGTAGAGAGGACTGTGGGATTACAAATTATATATCCTAATTGGAAACCTTTTGCTTTTAAATCCCAATTCCAAGGAATTAAGAGTTATGAACATATGAAAGAGAAATATAATGGAAGTATTAGGATCTATTTTGAAGACTTCAAAGTTAATGGACCACCATTGATTGACAAAGCTTGGAGTGCCTACGAAGAAAGATATACCCCTCTACCTATGTATTTGAAAAGGAGAGAAATGATTTCCCCTACCAACCTTAGATGGTCATACAAAAGAGTTGAGGCATTGACAGGGATTCTACAACAGCTTAAAACTAAGTGGATAGGGATGCATTATAGGCCTCTGTTACTTTCACAGCCACCCCCTGTAGTCTTAGTGGTTACAAAACAAGATCCTAGAGACTTATATACCTGGCAAATGAGAATCAAACTAAACAAAGACTTTCTAAAAGTCCTTGACCATATTGATGAAGAGGCAGATGAAATATATGACCTTAATTCAACATTTGATGAGTTAAATAGGAAAAGAGATGCAGAAAGACAAAGGATTCATCAGAGAGCAGGATGAACTGCTCAAGGTTAGGAAAGGAAGGGTAATGAGGTATAAACAACCTCATTTCTTTGATGAAACAAATAACCCTTTTTGCATTGCCCAAACCCCTAGCCTTGCCAATTTGTTTGTTTTCATAATCAATATTTATCTATTTTTAATAAAATGTTGTACAAATCTTTATTTCCTAAATTGATTGAAATTAGCTCTTAAATGTTGATATAATGGTATGTAGAGTTGGGTAATTGTGCAGGGTTAATGCATGGGCTATGAGAGAAGTGGACTTCATGCAACTAAGGTCAAGTGCATCGGAAGTTAAGGGCGCTAGAAATTTTAGGCGTGCATTGATTGAAGAATCTTTTTCTGTTTATTCCTATTGGTTATCTAAGTCATTATGGCTCCTCTCAGAGCCTTTATAGGTTTTAAAGAGATCAGTAGTTAAAGATTCTATTTTTCTGTTATAAGACCTTTTCAAATGACATTTTACCACCATCTAAAATTTAGGAGTTTGTAAATAGTTCAGTTTTAGTTGGTTGCTCAAAACATGGATATATATATCATACTATAGATGGATGAAAATCAATCTTTGGTTTTTAAAAATAAGAGAGCTATGTACTAAAATTTTTCCATGAATGCAAATAGTGTTGTTCTAATTATTTTCTTTTGAGATATAAATATTTGAATGGAGTTACCATGTTGCTGTGGAAATGATTGAATCTGATCTGAATTAAAGACAAATTTCTCCCAAGAGCTAGCCACTCACGGGATTGTAGAGTAGATAATTATTTCTGTTTCTGTGAATGTTTCATTTCAGCTCAAGTTATTTTATGTTTAGTATTCTATTGTGAACCTGTAGGGTGTGTTGTTTAAGGCATTAGTTCTAGAGCTCTGTTTGTTTAAATATTTCTGGAGCATATGCTTTAGTTTTAAATTGTTGTTTACTAATAGATGAAAGTTAGAATGTTTGTGCAGTATAGAATTTGTCACCATTCAAGATCAGAGTAAAGTTGCATGTCTGAATTTCTAGTATAGAGTTTATATGCTTTTTAGTATAGAGTTTATATGCTTTCTAGTGTAGAATTTACATGCTTTCTAGTATAGAGTTTGAATGCTTTCTAAGATAGGATATCACCGCTTTTTAGTTTATTATGTTGTTTAAGTTTTCCAAAGGAATTAGAATTCTTTTCTAAATGAGCTATCCAAACAATAACCCCTATTGCACACAGCCTCGAACACTACTCCAGTCGATAAACTGATATTTTTTTACTAAAGTGTTAGGACCTCACGACAACCTGTCAGTTAGACAAGCCCAATTCACCATAATTCACCAATATAAGTCACCTCAAGACTAGGCTAAAGAGTAATGCATAAACTAACTAAATTGCACCCTATCCACTATGCAATACTCTTGATTTGCCCTAAGATATACTAGACTATATGTAAATTGCTAATGTTATTGATATGTTAAGTGCTCAATGAGGTAGAATTTCATTACATTCAAATTGCTTGTTGGAAATGGAGGGGAAGGGCTCAATTTGTAGAATTTTGGAGGTGAAGATGGAATGCTAGGATCAATTTTGAAGATCAAGGGCTCACACTGCTTGAGGATCCTCAAGCAGGGATAATTGGACAAATGGCTCAAGGAGATTGCTTGAGGGAGATACTTAAAGATTTGAGGAGAGATCCAGGGATGGGATTGAATGGTTGAATGGATGTCTAGGATTGGGTAGGTGTATGATATGTAAGACATCAGTTATGAAAAGACATGGTTTGTATTTTGTGAGGAATTTAAAATTGGGAAGAGAGGACAAGTGTAATTTTAAATTCCATGCAATAGTGCCATATGTAATTTAAAATTGAGAGAATAGTGGAAAAAAGGACAAGTATGACAAAAGGAAGATTTGCCCATACTTCCAAGGCACCACTTGTCATGTACATGTATGTACATGAGATGACAAGTGGCCATCTAGAAGCATGGGGGAAAGGGGTAAGCTAGGTTTAGTTTAATTAACCCATGTGCACGCATTTAGGAGAAATTAATGATTGATTACAAAAGTAATAAAAAATGAAAAAATTGGGTAATTAAATAAATAGGTATATTTATTTAATTTTTTGGAGGTGAATGTGAACTATACTCTTTAAATGGATATTTGATTTTTGGACTATAGTAGGAGAAAATGCTTTTTTTGTGATAGGAAGAGATGAGAAAATATTAATTAAATAATTATGAATTATTTAATTAACATATGCATTGGGTGGAATAGTGGAAATTATTTGATTGTAATTGATCTATTGTGCGGATGATGACAGATGGTGGTAGTGACCATTTTCAGGTGTCTACAGAAACCATGGTGCACATAAACACAATAAGAAAACCCACACAATAAACGTTCTAAAGCACATGTGGTACCATTTCATTAGTCTTTTGGAGCATAGTTCCATGTAAAAATCGTACATAGTCACTAGAAGCTAAACACACACTAGATTCACTTAAGATTAATGTAGGTGAATAATATTAAATTAAAGGGGATAGATACAATTTCCTTAAGTAGTTTCTGTAGACACCCAAAATTGACTCATGGCATTTAGGCATTTTATCATATTCTCACATTTCCATTGCATCTCTACATCGCATGCTTTATCTTGTCTAACACACTTGCAAGCAAACCCTAATCATTTCCTCTATTTGTCTCCGTCTTTCTTCATGATTAATTAAATAAATTTTATTTGTTTAATTAATCACCTTTTTATTCTTCTATCTTCTTCTCTTTCACTTCCCTATCTTCTATTAATAATTAAATAATATTTTAATTATTTAATTATTATTCATTTTCTTCTAATAAATAAATAAAATTTACATTTTATTTATTTCCTTCACATAGCATATGGATTAAATAAATTCAATTATTTAATTTATATTATCATTTTCCTTATATCCACTAACCTCTCTCACATATGAATTACATAAATATATCTAATTCATTTGCATGCACTCTCCAAAATCCTCCACCGTCGATATCCTTATTTCCTCTCCACCGTTGATCGAGTACCTTCTAAAAACACTCAACTCTCTCACTTAAAAGCCCCAAAATAACTCATTTTTAACTCTTGGTCATTGCATTTGGAACAAGAGTCTATCATTTGTGAGTAGAGAGAGAATATTTGCATTTTGGATTTTATGCATTCACGACAATGGCCCAGCAACATACTTGATCTGCATAATTTTCATGGAATCCCTTGTTGCATGTTGAATCTTTATCATTTTTTATGAATCTACCCTTGCATTCTTGAAATCTTCTTTGCATTCTTGATCATCCTCATGGCAGCTTTGATGGATTCAGTTGCATGGAGAAGCAACCCATATTTAAAACAAGGAATCGTCTAACCCAGGTGATATCATTTTGGTTTGCATGTCTTTTAATTCATTTTTTGGGTTTTGATTTCTTGAGTTTGGCTTTAAGTTTGATCTTTGTTTGTTTGATCTTGTAAAATTCCACCCAACACAAAATGGCATGCCTGGTGGGACTAGTCGTCTAGTCTATTTTTGCTATTAAAATTGTATTTTTTGAGTTCAGGTTGTGGGCAAAGTCGCATCTGGGGTGAAAAGTCACATTTGAGCAATAGAAACTCACATTTGAATGATCTAAAATTGCATATGGTTGGGGGAAACTTGCCTCTGGTCAATCTGCAGGCGCATCTGGTGAATAGCCAATCGCATTTGGTTACATGCATTGCATTTGGTTTAGGTCTAGGTTTTTATGGTTGACTTGAGTTTTTCTTGCAGGTTTACATCATTTGGGTCTTTGCATGTAGTTTGCATGTCATCTCAGATTCAATCTTAGGCATTCTAAGTCATTTTGAGTAGTTTTCTTCAAAGATCTTTAACTGGCATTTAGTATAATCCACAATCTCTGGTATTTTTGCAAAACATTAAGCATGGGTATGACAAAATCCTTCTTTTTAGGCATTTTAGGACCTCATATTTCACATGTAGAGACATGCAAGATGTTTTGGTGCTAGGTTTTTTATAAATCTGTAGGCAGAATGTGTATTTGATCAACATTGTGTCATATCTAAGCAATAGAAGATCACATCTGAGCAATTCAAACTTGTAGCTGGATGGTAAGTTATTGCATATGGTAAGCTTTGCATGCACATTTGATGCACAGAAAGTCACCTCTGGTTATTCCTGTACACATTTGGTTTGAAACTTTATAGATCTAGGGTTTTCTAGAAACTAATGTTTTATTTGTGCAACTTGACTTAAATGCTTGTCTGAGAATGGAGGCAAACAAATTAATGACGTGTTTTCTACAGATCTGAGCAGTCCAAGAATTCATCTTTTATCACTAGAGTAGGCACATTTCATTTGGTACTTAAAATTAACACTGTCTACTTTGTTTCTACTTTTCTTTTATTTTGTTTTCTTGTCTGGTATGATTGTAACCTAATTTAGTAATGAAAGTATCCTCTCCCCTTGCCTAACCAATGGATCTGGGGTGCATGAGAAATCATTGCTAACTCTAGGTGGGCCTGCCTTCCCATTGTGAGAAGGGGATGACTTGAGTGGAAATAGGTCAAAACCAAACCATTCCAATCCACTTGATAAATAATGCGTATGCACAGAAAGTTGCAAGCGATGGGTGTTGATTTATCTATGTTGATGGATGTGTTGGAATTAGTCTAGACAATTGAGAGGAGGGGGGTGAATCAGTTGCATACAAATATTAATCTTTTCTGATTTTAAACTTCTTTTACAACTTGAAATCAGATAAACATTAAACCATGAATCAATAACATAAGAGTAGAAATAGATTGAACACACATAACACAAGAATTTTTTACGTGGAAACCTGGTTGAGGGAAAACCACGGTGGGGGTTAACCCACAAGATTTGTACCCTGTTAAAAGTACTTAAATGAAAAGAGAAGGCACATGCCTTCAAGCTCACTACTCAAGAGAGGCTCACTACATACTAAATTTGTGTTTCGTACAAAAGGAATTAACTAATAAATAGCATCTACTTCATGCCTAGTTCAGTCACATTGAAATTCTTACAAAACTTCTACTCTGCCCCATATACTTCTTCTCTAATTCTTCATCCTCAACAACTTTTGTTCTTCTGCTTCTTCTCTGCTCTATTCTGCCTTTGATCCTATCTTTGGATTTTATTATTTTCGCACAAGGATGATTTGCCACACTTCAACTACGTACTTTTATATGCTTCATCAACCTTGGAATAAACATCAAGGTTGGCTTGTCTTAACGTGGATCACTATACTGTCAGCCAAACATATCTGAGACTTGAATCTACCTCCAAAAACACGCCGGGCTCTAGAGAATTGCTCTTTGATCAATCGCAACATACTTAAATCATCCAGTTAGCCAAGACTAGGAAGAACAACAACACCAAGAGGGAAATCTTCAATAGTTAGCTCAAACTTCAATGTAGACCTCCAACATAGCAATCAGACGGTCTAGAGACTTCCACAAACACATTGAATTCAACATAAACATCCGCACTCCTCCAAATCATCAGAACCACTTGCATCTTCCTCCAAAACCTCAAGAACACTATCTACCAAGATTGCCACATTAGAAAAATTACTTGCAGACCTCCAATCCATGAACCACTTGAATGCATGATACACACTAACTTCCAAAACATGCCTCTAGATCTACAGATCATCATTTGACATATCTAGAACAATTTGGATCCCTTTCCTATCACTTTATCTCTTCAGAACATTGTAAGATTGGTCCAACTGAGATGGTCATAGCTTCTTCAAATTTTCATGTGAACCTTTCAAAACTTAACTAGAGATTCTTCAGACAATCCTCTACTCAACCATATGGTTAGCATACATTGGTCTTCATTAATTTTCCCAATATCCTCAATAATCCAGTCTTCTAAACAAGCAGCAAAATATGATACAGTTGACACCAATGGCAACAGGGATATGTTGACATCAATGACAACACCGCTTAGGCACATATTTGCAATAGGATGTTTCCCCCAAAACCCCATAGAGCGTAACCTTTGTGGGCTGGGAAGCCTCCATTAATAGAGTGAATTATTGTATGCATGACTACTCAAACAAAAACTCGAACTAAAAATTATGTTTTAGCAGCCAAAAACCCCTATCCATTGGTATAGAAGGACAGCTAATTAGGCCTTTGATAGCTGTCCCAAATTTTCGTAGCTTATGGTAGAGATAACAAGGTACCTCAAGATTTGTGTATCTTGAGGACCTGGAACTTGGTGTGCCTGAGAAGTGAGTGCACTATAAGGGGGAGCATGTGCCCCAAGTTCCTAGAGATATACATCATAAGTAGGCGCGGCTAGGTAAAACCAAGTGGGAACCCAACAAGTATAGTCCTTGCCTATCCCTAGGTTGTAAAGTTTGAGCATGGATTATGTATGAGTGTTTTCCATTGTGTCACCAAATTCACCAAAAATAATGCCTAAAACCAAAACCTGCAACAAAAATAGCCTTTTCAACCATGTAAAATTACCTTTAAACAGTAGCTACTCACATCTGATCAACAAAAAATCACTTATGAACCTCTCCCAGTTACCTTTGGTCCTTAGGAAATTTCCATTGGTTAGCACACTTTCCTACAAAACTCACCTTTAATCAACAACCAATCACCTATGAATTGCAGTGACTCACCTTTGACCAACATCTAGTCACCTATGAGCCTTAACTACTCGTATTTGATTAACAAACAATCACATTTGAAGCATAGAACACCGCCTTTGGTCCTTAGGACATCACCTTTGGTTAGCACAGTTTGTTTGTAAAATGCACCTTTGGTCTCTATAAACTCACCTTTGAATCATAGTAGCTTGCCTTTGGCCTGATTTAAGTCACCTATGAGGTATTGTTAGTCACTTATGCACAGTAGTTTGTTGCTTATGCACAATCTGTAGTCACCTTTGATTTAGCAGTCATCACTTATGAATTGCAGAAAATCACCTCTGGAGTATCCTTAGTTGCCTTTGCATTATTTCTAGTCGCATCTGAAGCATAGAGCATCGCATTTGGTTTTCCATAGCCTACAAACTATCCTCCTAGTCAAAATCCCATTTAGTCAACCTGTCATAGCAAAACTGGTCACTTACAGTCATCAAATCATCTCGGTTAGCTATCTAACAATAGTCAAACTAAACAAACATTAATCAATTAACCTCTCTTTTGACTTTGGTCAGCTTGTCTTTAGCAAATCTTTTTCATCAATCAATCAATCACCTAATCAATCAATCTACCCATCCAAAATTAGACACATCAATTAGTCTAACCAGGTCAAAATCAACCACCAATCAAATCACCCAATCATCAAAATCTGATCAATCCATCCTAATCAATCAAATCAAAATCCAACTATCCATGCCTCAAACTAGGAGCCAATACAAAGAAGTTATGGAAGCCAACCTCAAAGAATTCCAATCCAATCCACTCTCCTCAAGGATGCTACAAAATTCACAACTAGTATGTCACCTAATGTTTTTGTACCTAAGGGTTATACCATTGGACAATCATCTTCATCAATCTTACCTCAACAACAACATTTTGAACCCTCATCTTCTACAGTGATGCCATAGCCTTTACTTGTCTACAATGATTCATCATATGAAGACCTACAAGATCCCAAGGATTTGCGACAAGCAAATAAAATAATAAAACCTAACCAAGAATAAATCCTTTTACAATTGATCCAAGCTGGACTCAAGCTACCTAGCGACTTTGATGTGTCTACAATCTGTAAAGAGAACCCCACCCATGTTACTACAGATACCCCTACTACTGTTGCCACTATGTCTACCAAGTCCACCATACCTTACACACTATCCTTGTCTAGCCAACCCTCTCATACACTCCAAACATTATATGCACCTATGAGACCTAGTGTGTCACATGCTACTGCATCATTTGAGTCATTATTGACCCCATCTTATGCTCTTACCTCCACGGTCTCTAATATGAGTGGATCCTCCATTCGTATGTCAGCTTCCATTCCATCTGCTTCCATGAGTACCATTTCCACTCAAGCCCCGCCTATGTCCAACCTGAATGTGTCGCATGTTGGGTCATCCCAAATACCTAGCACCACCTCACATATCATCTTACCACCTAATCAACCAATCCAAACCTCATATATCCCCATACCACCTAGTCAACCAATCCAAACCTCATATATCCCTGTACCACTTAGTCAACCAATTCAAACTTCACATATTATTATACCTCCTAGTCAACCCATTCAAACCCCACATGTTGCATATAATCCAAACATGACCCTCATAGATAAACCTTTCGTGTCAAACACATCTTCTAACATCTCATATGTTGATCAACTACTTTCCCTTGGACAACAACCACCTCATGTCACTCCACCACCCATCTCCCGAGGTCAATTGATCTCGACACAGCCCCCGTCATATACCAACACCACCTTTGGCTCACATGCGATACCAACCTACACTATCAACCCAACACCAAATCCATACATATCACCCCCACTTGGTAGTCATATCCAAAACACTTTTATGCAACCTTAAGACACATATGGCCCATCATACGATCCATCACAACAACATTCATCGAGTCATAAATCGACCTATCATATCCCTCCACCAAGTCACTAGGATCCTATGTAACAAAATCAATCAATTCTATCCCAATATGAACAATGACTCCATCAAATGAAACAAAAAATGACAGACATGAGCATGGGCCAAAACAAGAAAATATTTTCCTTTGAGGATGTATGCCCATCTCCCTTCGACAAATCATTACAAATGGTACCATTTCCCCCACACTTTGAAGTACCACAATTCGATAAATATAAGGGGAAAGGAGACCCAAATGATCACCTTCAAACCTTCTATGTCACCTATCGCGATGTGGCCTATAACAACACATATCTTTTACGACTCTTCCCTCGAAGTCTAGGGGGGTAGGCCATGGAATAGTTTTCTCACTTGCCTCCAGGCATCAAAACCTTTAAGGAACTCACTCACAAATATATATCTCACTTTGCGTTTAACATAGAGCATGAAGTCACCATGAACGATCTTGTTAACAACAAACAATGTAACGGTGAAGCCTTTTCATCCTTTCTACAATGATGGAGAAACATGGCCAGTAAACTATCTTGGCATATGCCTAAAAAGTAGCAAGTGGACATCTTTCTTCAAAACCTCCATCCTGAGTTGTCATTCCAACTATAAATGCACAGTGCCACCTCCTTTGATGAGATTATATCTAAACGAACCAAAATCAAAAAAGTATTAATCGTAAAGGGCATCATCAAAATCTTTAAAGAAAACAAGGATAATCCATAGTCCTCCAACGATAAATCTCATTTTTGGAATAAGAATAAAAATGTTGTAAATGATGGAGTTGTAGATGCAAGGAATGTGTAAGCTGTACAAGCACCTATCCGAGTCCAACCAACACCTAATGCATCACCTTTCTTACCCTGTGATCAAATGAATACAAAACTAGCACCAAGATGCAAATTTACCTCCATTGGGAGAACCAGTTGAGATCATTCTTAGAAAACTAATCTAGGTGGGAAACATTACCTTACCTAAAGTCAGATCAAATGAAGAGCCACAATTTAAACCTCCTTGGTACAAGGACAATGGGTATTTTGAATATCATAGGGTAAATGAACATAATACCACTGGCTACATGAAACTTAAACACTTGATTTAAAACCTCATCGATCAAGGACTTGTTAATGTTACAACACCAACGTAGACATCTAACTATGATCTAGATGTTGGGATAAGGTGCCATTAACCTTGTAAATCCCAATATTGTATTTATTCCATTTATTATATGTAATTTGTAATTATCCATGAGGAGATGTACTAGTTTCAATGGCAGTGGTAATTTTGGAGTTATCGGCGATAGTTACGGAGTGACTTTTACTGTTGGCAAATGTAAAAACTTAAAGTAAATGAGGATAGGCATGCTCCCTTGAGGAATCTACTATTTTTGGCATGTATGACAACTGTCATAACATTTGGTAAGTGAATCTATGATAGCTGCAAGTTGTCATAAGATTCTAAGATTCTATGATGCATATGACGGATATGTTAGTTGTATATTTGCTATATTTAGCCCAAGGTTCTTATCTTGGAAAGATACTATTTTTGTGGAATATATGATGGTTATGATGCATCATAAGATGCTGTAAGAGGCCAGATTTAGTCTCTTGGTCCCCTAACCTTTGCATGGCTATTTTTAGACAAGTGTAAGATGCTTGTAAGATGGTAATTAATGTTTACAAGCTGGAGAATCTTAGGAGAGAGAAGGTGAATGCCTAGGATGAGTTGGAAAAACATTTCTGTAAGTATTAGCCATGTATTTGTTGTTGCAATACAGATTTTAGGTACTTAGGTGCTACTGGAAAGCTATCAGATTAAAGACTGGTGGAGAGAGTTGAAGTGTTGTTGTATTGTAAATCATTTTTAGATTAATACAAACATTGGGCCTCTTTCCTACGTAGAGTTTTTTACCCAAAAGGATTTTCTCCACATTAAACATTATGTTATGTGTTCATATATCTAATTTTGCATTTCTGTGAAGCATAGTTTTGATTCTGTGTTACAATCTCCATTAATAACACAGTTAAAGATTGCTGAAATTTATCTTGAATCAGATTTCCATTTAAGTAGTGTTACTTTCATTTCTAACATTTGGTATAAGAGCCTGGCCAGCTTTGACTCTTGGGTGGTAGTGTGGAAGCTGTAGCTACAGCGGGAGATTTGGTTGTGTTTGTTTTGCAGATCTTGTGTTGTTATTATGGCTGCATCCATCGTTGCATCAACCTCTCAAATGGACATTGAGAAGTTCAATGGAACGGGGTATGAATTGTGGAAGTTGAAAATGAAAGATTTGTTGGAAGAAAGAAACCAGTGGTTGGCTATTCAAAAAGAGAAGAAACTTGACGATGTCTCTCAAGATGAGTGGGATAGACTGGATAAGGAGGCACGGGGAACCATCCGGTTGTGTCTTTCAAACTCTATCATGTTGAATGTCGCAAAGGAGGAGACCACAAACAAGTTGTGTAATCGGTTGGGTGAGATCTATCAAGCCAAGAGTATGGTGAATAAACTTTATTTAAAAAGAAATTTGTTTTCCATGAAAATATGAGAAGGTGAATCTATTGAAGAGCATTTAAATTCTTTTAACTTGTTATTGAGTCAGCTTGATTCAGTAGATGATGAGGTTAGTGAGGAAGATAAATGTATCTTACTTCTTTGTTCTTTACCTAAGTCTTGGGAGAATGTTATCCTTGCTATCACTACTAACCTTGCACATCTGAAGTTTGATTCTCTTGTTTTAGTGCTACTATCATAGGAATTGAGGAAGAAGAGTTCAAATAGTTTAGGGGATGTTCTCAATGTCAGGGGAAGGTCTAAGGAAAGGGGACCTAAAGGAGATCAGAAAGGGGCTAAGGACAAGTCCAAGGGCTAGTCTACGACTCCTGGTAAAAAGAACAGAGTTAAGTGTTGAAACTGTGGTAAAAGGGGACATGTGAAGGAGTGCAAAAACCCCAAGAAATAGGGGGGGAGAGTGCTTCAGATAAGTCCTCAAATGCAGGTGAAGATGTTTTACTTTCTGCATGTAATGTTGTTTCTAATGATCACTAGTTGGTTGACTCAGGATGCTTGTTTCATATGACCCCACATAAGGAATGGTTCTCCACATATGAAGACTATGACAGAGGTAATATCTACCTTGGTGACAACTCTTCATATCTGATTGTTGGGAAAGGAAAGGTATTGTTGTGTTTCAGTGATGGGAGAATTAAAACCATCCCTAGTGTTTTACATGTTCCTGGATTAGCTAGAAATCTGATTTTAGTTTTGAAATTGAATGCTTTGGGAATGCATGTGATATTTGACATGCATGGCTATAGATTGGTGAGAGGGAACTTGGTGGTAGAGAAAGGGAAGAGATTCAGGAACTAGTTTAAGCTTGAAGCCACTATAGTTTGTAATGCCTCTTATGTTTCTGAGACTTATGAAAATACTTGTATGTTGTGGCACCGCAAATTGGGCCACACAAGTAATAATGTATAAAAAACTATTAAGAATAAAAATTTGTTGGATGGTTTCTCCTATTTTGATGAGCACTTTGATTTCTGTGAGAATTGTGTGTTTGGTAAACAAAATAGAAAATCATTTCCTTCAGGAAGCAATAGATCAAAAGAGAAGTTAGAAATTATTCATACAGATGTGTTTGGACCTATGGATAATGAATCTATCAGAAAATATCATTATTTTGTAACCTTCATTAATGATGTATCCAGATTTACATGGATTTGTTTTATGAAGCATAAATCTGAAGTTTTCACTAAGTTTAAGGAATTCAAATTTTTAGTAGAGAACCAATCAAGTTTAAAGATAAAAATATTAAGATCTGACAATGGAGGGGAATATTGCTCTAAGGAATTTGATGAGTTTTGCAAGCATACAGGTATAATTAGACAAAAGACAACTCCGTATACAGCACAACAGAATGGTGTTGTAGAAAGGATGAACCAAACAATTATGGAAAGAGCCAGAAGTATGCTTAGTGATGCACAGTTGGATAAATGCTTTTAGGCAGAGGTTGTGTGTACTGCTTGCTACGTGATAAACAAATCTCCTTGTAAGGCTCTTGATTCAACACCTTATGAAGTGTGGACATGTAAGAAACCTTTTGTTTCACATTTAAGGGTTTTTGGCTGTGAGGCTTTTGTTCATGTGCCTAAGGAAAATCGATCTAAGTTGGATCCAAAGGCTAAAAAGTGTTCATTCATTGGATATGGTGATAATGTGAAAGGTTATAAGCTTTGGAATCCACTAACCTACAAGATTATCTTTTCTAGAGATGTTATTTTCAAGGAACTTAGAGCTATTTCTGAACCTGAGGAGCCAAAAGAAAAAGAAGAAAAGGTAAAGAAGGTGCACTTTGATTTAGAGCAGCAAGATGTAGCTCAAGAAGAACAGAGTGATGGATTGAGGGGTGAAGAAGAAGAAGATTCAAGTAGTTCTGATGAAGATGAGTCTGTTGTTATAGAAGAAGTTGGTGTAGATGATCATGTAGAAGAACGAGTAGAGTCTCTTACTCCACCCTTGAGGAGATCCACAAGATAATAGAATCTAATTGACAGGTATAGCCCACCAGATTTTTGTTGTGTATATGCTTTATTAACTACTAACAATGAACCTAGATCCTACAGGGAAGCTATTTCTACAAATGATAGTGAGTCTTGGCAGTTAGCCATGCAGGAGGAGATGATGGCTTTATACTCTTATAACACTTGGGATCTTGTTCGTTTGCCCAAAGCAAGAAAGGCCATAGGTTGGAAGTGGGTCTTCAAGAAGAAGTTTAGAGCAGACGGGTCATTGGAGAAGTACAAGGTTAGACTGGTAGCCAAGGGCTACTCCCATAGAGAGGGAGTTGATTTTGGTGAAATATTCTCTCCTGTTGCTAAATTGACTTCTATTAGATTTCTATTATCCATTAGTGCAACTTATGATTGGGAGATTGAGCAAATGGATGTTAAGACCGCATTCTTACATGGAGATGTTGAAGAAGAAATTTATATACAACAGCCTATAGGTTTTGAGGTAAAAGGAAAAGAACATTGGGTTTGTAGGTTAAAGAGGTCTCTTTATGGTTTGAAATAGTCCCTCAGAATGTGGTATCAAAAGTTTGACTCATTTATTTTGAAATTGGGTTTTGTTAGAAGTGAGGAGGATCATTGAGTTTACATTTATTGTGTTGATGATTCTATACTGGTTGTTGCTTTGTATGTTGATGACATGTTTTTCAGCAATAATGAGGGTATGATTAATGAGCTTAAAGCCCAACTTTCAGGTGCATTTGATATGAAGGATCTTGGTGCTTTAAGGTATATTTTGGGAATGGAGATCAGGAGGGACAGAGTTAATAGAAAGCTTTGGTTGTCATAAAGTAAGTATGTGAATACTATTTTGCAGAGGTTTAGTTTGCAGAACTGTAACCCAATTAGAGTTCCTTTACCCATTGGTACTAAGATTTCATTAGATATGTGTCCAAAGACTGAGGATGATCTTGAGGATATTAATGTGCCATATGCTAGTGTTGTAGGGAGTTTGATGTATGCAATGGTTTGCACTAGACCAGATATTGCCCAAACAGTGGGAGTTTTGAGCAGATTTATGTCTAACCCTGGTAGACAACATTGGAACTATGCGAAGATGGTGTTTAAATATCTTACAGGTACTCTTGATCATTGTTTGGTGTATTCTGGTATTAATAGTACTGATAAATCTTTGGAGATACAGGGTTTTGTTGATACAGATTGGGCAAGTGACTTGGATAGTTGAAGGTCCACTAGTGGCTATGTGTTTACTCTATTTGGAGGTGCAGTGAGTTGGATGAGTAAGAGGCAACCCACAGTTGCTTTGTCCACCATAGAAGAAGAATATATGACTACAACTCATGTCTTTAAGGAGGTATTTTGGTTGAGGAGATTGTGTATAGGTATTGGATTTGATTGCAGGATCATTCAGATTGGTTGTGATAGCCAGAGTGCTATCTGTTTGGCCAAGAATCCCATGTATCATGCTCAGACTAAGCATATTGATGTTCAGTATCACTTTGTTCGAGAGTTGGTTGCAAATGGAGAAATTGAGCTGAAGAAGATAGACACTCAGGAGAATGCTGCAGATTCATTGACCAAGCCTGTGAGCACAGAGAAGTTCGTATGGTGCAGAGAGGCCATGGGTCTTGTTTCTAGTGCCTGATTATTTTTCATTTGATTTCCCATGGGTTGATTTACAATGTATAATGTCAAGTGGGAGAATGTTTGGATAAGGTACCATTAACCTTGTAAATCCCATTATTGTATTTATTCAATTTATTATATGTAATTTGTAATTATCCATGAGGAGATGTACTAGTTTTACTGGCACTGGTAATTTTAGAGTTACCAACGGTAGTTACAGAGTGACTTTTACTGTTGGCAAATGTGAAAACTCAAAGTAAATGAGGGTAGGCATGCTCCCTTGAGGAATATACTATTTTTGGCATGTATGACAACTGTCATAATGTTTGGTAAGTGAATCTATGACAACTGCAAGTTGTTATAAGATTCTAAGATTCTATGACGCATATGACAGATATGTTAGTTGTATATTTTCTATATTTAGCCCAAGGTTCCTATCTTGGAAAGATACTCTTTTTGTGGAATCTATGATGGTTATGAAGCATCATAAGATGCTATAAGAGGCTAGATTTAGTCTTGGGCCCCCAACATTTGCATGGTTATTTTTGGACAAGTGTAAGATGCTTGTAAGATGGTAATTAATGTTTATAGGTTGGAGAATCTTAGGAGAGAGAAGGTGAATGCCTAGGATGAGTTGGAAAACATTTCTATAAGTATTTTCCATGTATTTGTTGCTGCAATACAGATTTTAGGTACTCAGGTGCTACCAAAATGCTGTCAGATTGAAGACTGGTGGAGAGAGTTGAAGTGTTATTGTATTGTAAATCATTTTTAGATTAATACAAACATTGGGCCTCTTTCCTATGTGGATTTTTTTACTTGAAAGGGTTTTCTCCAAATTAAACATTGTGCTATGTGTTCATATTTATGATTTTGCATTTATGTGAAGCATAGTTTTGTTTTTGTGTTACAATCTCCATTAATAACACAGTTAAAGATTGCTGAAATTTATCTTGAATCAAATTTCCATTGAAGTAGTGTTGCTTTCATTTCTAACACTAGATGCGTATAAGAATCCCCTTCCTTCTCATGATAAAGTAAGTGCTCCCAATACCAGGAAGAATGTCAATTACACTTATGAGTCTAGCATTGGCCGTATTGAGCAGTCTTGAATATCCACTATTACTATAAGAGGAAAAGCACCTAATTGCTCTGTCACTACTTGTTGTAGCCACGTAACCATTCAAGGAGCACCTCCACCTGCCATTTGTCCAAACCTTGACTATAATATCCTTGACCATCTAGGTAGAACTCTTGCTCATATCTCCATTTTAGAGCTATAGCGTATATCTCCCACTCATAAAGCTATCCTCGATAAAGCCCTGCAAGAGTCCATGGTACCACATGATATAGGAACAACGCAATTCCAAGCTATGATGGAAAGTATCACATCCCCTCATCACTTGACTTTCTCTGATCAAGACCTCACATCCTCTGACCCATCCAACCATGAAGTTGTCCATATCAAAGTGTTCATTAACCAATGTTGTGTTAAACGGGTGCTAGTAGATGGTGGAGCCAAACTTAACATATGTTCCTTGAAATTGGTGAGATTGTTGGGATACACTGAGGGTTGTATAAACACCACTGGAAGAATAACAATTAAGGCTTATGATGATGGAGAAAGAGATTCAGAGGGGATCATCTTGTTGCCCATAAGAGTTGGTCCTATTACTACTGCTACTAAATGCCAAGTCCTCAATGCTGATTTGCCTTATAATATTATCCTCAGCCATCCTTGGATCCATGCCTTAAAGGTAGTCTGATACATATATCATCAATGCCTAAAATTCCCTTATGATGGTGTGGAAATCACGATCCCTACATATCCCAATGCCTTTGAATATTGTCGAGCCTTTCAAGCCACCTATCAAAATCCCAATCGTATACCCAACAATATTGAGGCCCATCCATCCTCGTCCTATGTGGATCCATCTAATCTAACCAAGCCATCCACTAGCAAGGCTATACCCAAGATTGAAATCAAAGAATGAGGACTTAACGAGTATAGTTTACAAGAATCTTGTTGTGTAGGAGCCATGCCTTTGTCTCCCAAATCATATGGTAAACTACTTGTCTCTAAAGCCAATTTATCCAAAACCACTATTGCCATCCCCCCAATTGTATTTATCCAATTAGGGTTACTTGATGATGAAGATGTGGATAGTGATATTTCATCCTGGGTTTTCTACGATGAAAATGATCAAGTTTCTTTAGAAGTGGAATGATACAATAATGGGTTTAAGATCATTAAGAATATGGGCTATAAAGGGAAGGGAGGACTAGGGTTGAAAGAACAAGGCCCTCTGGAACCTATCATAATTACTAAGAAGTACAATAGACATGGTCTAGGGTATGGAAAGGAGGTCTCGCTTTCCGCAGACATTAAGTTTATCCTCGATGAAGTAGCCAAAGCCTTTCCTACGGAAGAGGCAACCAGTCGGGGTACCATTGATGACTCTTCTTTCTACATCACTGAACTATTCCAAGAAGCCTCCATTTTCATGCTGTCATCTATCTCATGATCCACACCACTAGAACTTCAACTTGTATACCCTAACCTAATTGATTGGGACCAACAGGGGGCATCTATCTTAGACACCTTCTAGAATGAAGAGGCCATAGAAGAGTTCATGGGTTTAAGGAAAGGTTTACCTTTGGGGGACCACAAAGTTAGATTCATGATTGACCTTCCTTAGCTGACATACTTTGGTGGAAGTTTCAAATCCTCCAGTTGCAAAAGTGAAATAAATAAAATAAAAAAAGAAGGGTCACTAGGTGAAAACTGTAAGGTGCCTCTTGACTATGAAAAAATAAAAATAAAGGACGTATCCAAGGGTGAAAACCTATCTAAGGCACCTAAGGATGGAGGATTTGACCTTCTTGTGACCCCCACACATCAAGAGTGATCATCTCTATTGGTAGAGGATTCTAAAGAAATCAATCTGGGCACAACATAGAACCCAAAAGTCACCTTTCTAGCAACATCACTATCATATGAAGAGAATGTTAACTTTACAACATTTTTCATGAAAAGGGCAATAAATTTTGCATGGACTTACGCAAATATGCCAGGTTTAGATTCTTCACTGGTAGTGCACCATCTAGTAGTATCCCTAAATTTACTAAGCCAGTCAAACAAAAGTTGCGAAAAATGCATCCCCAAATAGCTCTTCTAGTCAAGATAGAAATTTAGAAGCTTTTAGATGCCAAATTTATTAAGCCCATTGACTATCCTGAGTGGGTTTGCAATCTTGTGCCTATTGCAAAGCTAGATGGATGGATTCAATGCTATAATGACTTTAGAGATCTCAAGAGGGCCTACCCCAAAGATGACTTTCCATTACCAAGCATCGACATAATTGTCGATCTCACAACTAGTCATGAAATGCTTTCACTGATGGATGGGTTCTCTGGGTATAAACAGATTAGAATTGTAGAAGAGGACCAACATAAGACTTCTTTTATCTATCGATGGGGTACCTACTGTTGGGTGGTCATGCCTTTTGGCCTCAAGAAAGCAAGTGCAACTTACCAACGAGCTATGACCATTATCTTTCATGACCTCTTCCATACCATCATGGAAGACTATGTGGATGACATCTTGGGAAATTCTAAAACAAGAATTGGAACAAATTTTTGATAGGTTGGAAAAATATCAAGTTAGGCTAAATCCAAAAAAGTGTATCTTTGGTGTAACCTCCAGTAAATTATTGGGCTACATAATCTCTAGAAGAGGAATTGAGGTTGATCCTGCCAAGGTAAAAGCTATAGTCACCATGCCTCCTCCATCAAATTTGAAACAGCTACGTAGCCTCCAAGGTCACCTACAATCTATCCGTAGATTCATTTCATAGCTCGTTGATAAATGCCATCCTTTTTAGCACTTGCTCTGGAAAGGAGACACCTTTAAATGGGATGACAAATGTTAGTAAGCTTTTGACTAGATCAAAGAATACCTAGAAACACCGCCTATGTTAGTACCACCTATCTCTGATCGGCCTTTGCTCTTGTATACCTCTTCAACGATAGTGGCCCTTGGCACTCTATTGGCTCAGAATGATGACACAGGAAAAGAACGTGCCATTTACTACATAAGCAAGACTCTTGTAGGTTATGAGATAAATTATACAACTGTAGAAAAAGCATGCTTGGATGTAGTGTTGGCCTCTCAAAAATTGTGATATTACATGCTAAATCAGACAACAAAGCTCATATATAGATTCAACCCACTCAAATATCTTCTTTCTAAAGCAACACTTACTGGAAGATAGCAAAATGGGTGATGATCCTCAGTGAGTTTGACATTAAATATGTTGATCAAAAAGCTATCAAGGGACAAGTCATATTCAATCATCTAGCAGAAGCACCGATAATAGACACCTAACCTATTCATTCTACTTTTCCTGATGAAGAAATATTCAATGTCTGCTCTTCTGAAATGTGGCAGTTGTACTTTGACGGTTCCTACACTCAACATGGATTAGGAGCTGGAATCCTGTTTATCACCCCCCAGGGTGATTATATTCTAAAATCCTATAGAATTGCTTTTCCTTGTACTAATAACATAGTAGTGTATGAAGCCCTAATCACAGGCTTATGCATGGCTATCCAGTGGGATATCAAAGAGATGCAAGTATTTGGAGATTCACAACTTGTAATTAAACAAGTCCAAGATGAGTACCAAACAAAAGATGAGAAGCTCCTTCCTTACAAGCTAATGGTTGATGACTTCAGGAAGTATTTCTTTAAGATAACATTTGAGTAGATCCCCAGGATCAATAATAAGGTAGTCGATGCTATGGAAACCATTGGTTCTCTCCTTGACATCCCCGCCAATATTCAGAGGTGTGAGTTCTTGGTAGAACAACTCCTAATTCTAGCATTCAAGGTGCCTCAATCAAAGCTTATCTGTGCAATAGTTGGCCCCAACTCCCCTTGGTACCATGACATTTACGAATATCTAAGCAATGGTACTTTCCCTAGACAACTGTCCAACACCCAGTGCAAAACCATCACTCGACAAGCCTCCCACTACACTATACTTGCAAAACCTTCACTCAACGAGCCTCCCACTACACTACTCCTTGGCCATTTTCATAATGGGGACTTAACCTCATAGGTAAGATCAATCCACCCTCTTCTTGTTGGTAAGAGACATTGCTCTAGTATTGACTTATATGTTGTATTGATGGAAACAAGGCTCAACAAACCTATCTCCATGATAGGAAGAGATATCTCTAGAAGAACATGTTGGATTCTAGGTCCAAGTGACAGAAAATGGCTAAGTATGGAAGGTATTCTGAGTGGAAGACAGTAAGATAGCTAGTATGCCTCCGCAATTGAAGACTTACAGATGCGGTTCAAGTATGATGTCCGTTGGTGTTTGATAGTGTTATGTCTCATAGATTAAGTCTTGATCCTCTCCAAAAGTCATCTTGAAGAAATGTCTAAGTCCGGGCAAGCAAAGGTATAGCAGGAACAATGAACAGGGTCTAGTGTAGTGGTCCGCATTCTTCCATAGATAAGTATTTTGTTATGCGGTTGTAAGGTGTTGTAAACACTTATATGAAGTGTCTTATTCTAGAGTTAGGGGATCTGAAGTTCACCGAAAGGATAGTTACAAGCTACTAAGTATCAGAATAGTGTTTGACAGAGTTAGAGTCTGAGTTCTAATGGTCTGCATTTCTCCGCAAGATTATATAATGCCTCATGGCTCTAAGGGAAAGATTGGAATGTGTAAAGAGTCCTTGATATGATTTGGAAGGTGTTTTGAGATCCTCAGTAAAAGTTGTGAGTCAGCAGATGAAGTTGCTAAGCATGCTTTTGAGTAATAGGCCGACTAGTGAGATAAATCATGATGTGAAGAAAGGATTGTGTGTGGAAGATCTATGTAAGTAATTGAATGATTAGAGCCGACCTATATGAACAAGTTTGGGAGAAGATTTGGGTCTGTGCGACACATAGTGCATTGGATTAAGCCGACAAGGTACATCTTTCTATGTACATGTTTCACTTCTTAGATGCTAACATGCTTATGGATTAGATCATGATGTAGATATATAAGAGTGATGAATTTTAGTTGAATTTGAGTGGTGGTGTGTGATACAAAGATACAAATAGTGGAGTAGAGTTAGAAGATCATCAGTGATGAAGACTTGGGATTTAGAATACAGTTGTTAAATGACTACACCCTGGAATAGTGGTAGATGCTTAAGCAGTACTCAGTTATTATGTGTGATCTGATTGGAAGCAAGCTTTTGTCATCAAGGCAGTAAGTCGATAGTGAGCCATCAATAGGGTTTAACAAACCTCATTGTAATCTTGCTAGGTTTAGGGTTGAGGCAGTGAGCCTGCTCAATCTAGTTGTACTTCATGGTTGTAAGGCAACATGTTCTAGGCCCGTGGAGTGACCAAGCTTGAACATCATTTCTGTAAAGATTACAATATATTTATGAGAGCTAATCCTCTTCGTGGTTTTTCCCTCTTTGGGTTTTCCACATAAAAATCTTGGTGTTATGTGTCATGCTTTTGTGGATGCTGTTAGTTGTATATTTTGCTTCTATTGGATTATTCTATTAAAATGGTGAAAAGTAAAATTATATGAAAAGATTTATAGGACACTGATTCACCCCCCCTCTTAGTGTTCTTGACATTCAACACTTCTAATGGCCATAAGTTTATTATTACCGCTACTAAGTATTTCACCAAATGGGTGGAAGCCATCCCTATGACCTACATCACCAGCAAATAGATTTCCAAGTTTATCCTCCACTATATCATTTTCCTATATGGTGATCAACAAGCCATCAATACTGACAATGGGTGCCCATTTAAGAACTAGGAGGTCCATGATTTATGCAACAAATTTCATATCCAACACAGATTTTCAACACCATACTACCCCCAGAGTAACGGTCAAGCTGAGGCCTCTAACAAGACCATTATAAAAACCCTCAAGAAGATGGTCAATGAGGCTGGCCGTGATTGGCACCTCCAACTGAACCCTACATTATGAGCCTATCACACAAGTGTCAGAACTTCTACTGGCACAACCCCCTACGCCCTTGTCTATGGTATTGATGCCATTCTTCCTATTGAGGTCGAGATCCCCTCATTGCGAGTCTCGCTCCAGCATATTATCTTTGATGAAGAGTACATAACAACCCATCTAAATGAGTTAGAGCTATTGGATGAAAGAAAAATCATAGTGCTTAACCATCTTCAGGTTTACCAAAATCTTCTTCGCCGTAGTTATAACAAAAAGTTAAAAGAAAGAAGGTTCTAGGTGGGCAACCTAGTCCTGAAAGAGAATCAGAGAAACCAACAGCAAAGAGAGAAACATGGCAAATTTGAGCAAAATTGGCTAGGGCCCTTTGTCATTACATCAGTGTTTGGGTCTGGAGTTTACATTCTCGCAGCCCTTGAAGGCATCCCTCTATATGAACCACTCAACAATGTTCATCGTAAAAAGTCTTATCATTGATATTTGCATCCTTTATTTGTAGAAAAGATATAAAAAAATCAAAAAATGCAAAAAACTACAAAAAAAAAAAAAAAACTGATCCAATAGTGAAAACCACTTCAGTGGCACTTTGTGTTAGCATCCAACGGTGAAAAGTTGGCAAACAAGCACCTTGGATAGGTACCATAGTGAAAACCTACCAAACAGGTGCTATGGTAGAACCAACTCTCACCATCTACTTCTCTACCTATTTAATCCCCATCATGCCATATCATTTCATCCATCCTTTGACAGCCTCATCCATCCATGTCTAAGTTGATCATCTTATTTATCATCCCAGTGCCTTACTGCTATCATGGATTAGAAATTGTGGAAGTTAATATATCATTTGCAGCCACAAGCTCCCATATGAGTCAACTACGACCATCCCAGTCCATAGCAAATTTCCATGCCCTTTGTACATAACCAAATTTTTTCCCACATTGGGGGCACTTGCTTGCACTTCGATGTTGGGTGAATGCTTTGAAGCATCATGGTCAATCATATAATGTCCTGAAAAAATCTTAAAAAATCATATAATGTCCTAAAAAAATCCAAAAAAATCGTATATTGTCCTAAAAAAATCCAAAAACATTGTATAATGTCCTAAACAAATCCAAAAAAATCATATAATGTCCTAAAAAAATCCAAAAAAATTCATATATTGTCCTGAAAAAATCTAAAAAAATCGTATAATGTCCTAAAAAAATCTAAAAAAATTGTATGATGTCCTGAAAAAAATCCAAAAAAATTGTATAATGTCCTAAAACAAAATCCAAAAAACATTTCAAACATCTTCAGATCACAAACAAGAACCAAACTCCATTGTCACTACGTCCAAGTCACATCAACCATCCCCATCACCATCTCATAATAAATCAGAACTACATATCATATTTATCGTTGAGTGCCTTGATCCCATGGACACGGGTATGTAGGTAGTCTGGTGTATGAAGGAAATACATAAATTCAGGCATAAGATGATATCTCTCCTCTATCTTTCATCTTTCCTCTACTCATCTTTCTCATCATTTCATCTCATTTTCTTCTATCCTTTATCTCTCACATCATCAATCAACACCCAGAACTACATATTCATCATGTCTCATCATCATCATGTGGTGCTTTGATCCTGTGGATACGGGTATGTAGGTAGTCTGGAATACGAAGGAAGTATACAGTACACAAGTACCAATGATTTATTTCTTCCATCCCTCGGTCATCTTTTCTTTCATTCGCCTTCTTCTCTTTGACTAACTCAAGCAGAACCAAACTATGCAACTAGCGATAGCTCAAGTACTTATCAAATCAAGGTTTAACTGAGGTCCTTTGTTCGTATGTCTTACGCCAACATATGCTATGTCTACCAACCATCTTAGCCTTCAATAGGATATATATTTCCTTTTAACAAGGTGCTATCTATTCAATCCATGCAAGAGCAATCTAAATTTGGCAGGAGAACATGATGGGAAGGTCCTTTGTTTTTCTTTTGATTTATCTTTTGTCCCTTTCTAATACCTAGTCAAGACTGCCTTGATCTGTCATATCTAGGTATGTTGCAACAAAGTATGGACTGGGGCATGGTCATTTTCTTTCGTATGTTGTGTTTGTGGGATGATCTTATTCTCTACTATGCCTAATGGTATCTTGTACGTGTTGGGATTAGCATCTTGTATATCAATATCTTTTGCATCTAAGAAGCTAAACAATCTCTTATGCACTAAGACTATTCTATGCTAAGACTATTTCCCATACATATAACCAACAAGGTTCATTATGTCTAGTGGAAATAAGCTCAAACCTTTTGCTTATTTCGATCGGCTAATATTCATATCTTGTGTCTTGACAAGGTTTTATTAGCCTGTCTTGCATTAGATACTCGACACCTCGGTCCTTATACCTTGGTGCATAATATCTAGTGCTATATCAAACTTTAGGATTTCATTTCTCCAATGTCTTATGCAACCATTCGAAGCTGCCTTTTCACCATCCATCATTGCATTCCCAACTTGATCAATGGTTTTATCATATTTCTTCCACTCCTCTTCTCCTTCACCTTCCTCATCATCCCACCTTCTTCCTACAAAACAAGTGTGTTAGACATGCTAGTATCATCCATCATATCATATTATTAACATACATAATTATCCACATTAATTATAAGCATTTACCATCTATCTATCACTTAGGCATTTATGCATCCATTCACGTATCCATAAGCATATTCATTATATGCATTCCAAAATCATAGTATCATCATTACCACATCATAAATATAAGCATGTACTCATTATAACCATTGCATAATCACGATAACATAATAATCACATCGCACACATAAACATCCATGTCATGGATATAAGTATCAAATCATCCAAACCTATAGGTCCATGCATCTCAACATCCATAGCATAAAAATATATAAAAATCACAAAAATCACAATGCATATCCATAACTCATGTGCATGTAGAATCATGTCATCATATATATAAATCATCCATCCATGTATGTCATATGAGTCAATATACAAGTGTATGTCATATACAAGTGTATGTCATATACAAGACATATACAAATGTGGTTATCAATGAGCTATCCAAAACTATGTATGTACAATAGGCACACATGCCTCAAAAATGATACACAATATTTACAAAGTTGGCTATCCCTGCTGTCTCGGGAGGTTACTCCCCAAGGAGGCCTCGCCTTGATCTCTACCTCCTCCACCTACTCCACCTGTCCCACTTGTGTCCCTCTACTGGGGAGTTCCCATAACTAATGCTACTGATCTAGGGCCCCTTGTCCAGCTCGAGACTGACGCCCCTGACCGACTCCTGTAGCTAGACTGCCTCTGATCTATTGGTACTATCCCATGGTATAGTCCTCGATAATACTCAGCCTCGCTCGGGGCTCTCGTGACCTCGCCCTGCAATCGACTCATCTCTGTAACCATGAAGAATGTATACTGATTTGTGCCCATGGTGGCTACAACAACATCCCTCTCAAAAATCACCCGCTGGGTCCTCTATACAGCGGTGTCCCTCTTAGCAGTAAGGGCCTATACCCTCTGTAATGTAGCATCTCTCTCAGTTGTGACCCTAGATAGGGCCCCATCATCTAGTGCATTATGCGTTGTTTTCTGCACCTGCGCATGTAACTTCACTATCTGTGCCTAATACATCTCCACCTATCCTCTAGCATGTCTCATCACTACTACTATCATATCCCTATCTGCTGCAATACATCTCAACTGGGCTCGTAGCTATGCCCCCGAGCTAGCTCTCTGTCTAGCTACCTGTTGTGTCTAGTTGTTGCATCACCATACCCTCCACCCCCAACAATGTGCTGTGGCTGGGGTGGCATCTAAACATGTCTAGGGACTTGCTCTAGTATCTACCCCTGGACCCCTCCTATTGGTGCTACTGGTGCTATGGGAGATGCCACCGCTCCCGCCCATGGTGCTCATCTCTGTCCTCTAACTTTGCCCTGCCTAGGAGCGTGCACAACTACCTCTCCCTAATCTCCTAACACAGTCAATCTAGAAGGTTTGTGTAGTATCCAATAAGATTCATACTCTAGAATCATCCCTGCATCTGCCAGCCCACTTATCCAGTCCCAAATAACTAGCTGTAATCCCTCCAAATCTGCCAGGGCAACGTCTACAATGATCTTGGGGCCCCAATCTGGAATCTCCCGCCGTGTCTACCCAAAGATAGCATTGTCCATTGGCTTACCCTGGGGCAAGCCAAACTATCTTAGAAATCTCTTGGGAAAGTATCTCTCATTGACATATATGCTACGTCCAAATAGATAACGAGGCTGCCTAACATATCATAGCTCTAGAACATCACGTCCTAGCTCTCGCAGCCCTGCCACGGTCTCTAGATGAACTGGTCCATCTCATCAAAAGTCCTCCTTCAATATATTAGAGCATGGAGCTTCCTATATGTGGTGACTCCTCCATATATGTGTGCATACGGCTGCCCAGGTGCCCCCTATCTCAACCCCATCGGCCTCGTCACTGCTATGTGCTCAAAAGCCCAGACATTTAATAGAGTAACTCCTGCCGACATGCTAGACCCTGCATTGTAAACACAGTCATGTAAGTATATGTATAGATGCCCTAGTATACAAGGGGCCCATGCATATCTAGTCCTGTACTCAAACATACTCTCTAGCATGGTCCCCCATCCTACTAGGAATCTGCAAGCTCACCGATCTGGCACCAAAAATTTGATGACCACCACCACAACTCTCTGTAGCTGATCACATAGTCTCCTCATGGTCTACATGGACACCTTAGGATCATCATCCTCTATTTTTTCTGTCCTGAGTAACTGACGCAAAGCTACCAGTCCATGATCAAGATCATAGTCTACCCGACACCCTCTATAGGTACTTGCAAAATACGCCGCACATCCTCTAGCATGATAGTGGCCTCACCTATAGGAAGTAAGAAAGAACTATACTCACTGCACCATCTCTCCACCAATGCAGTCATCATGGCAGTATGTGCTCTCACTGGTGTGATCTTTGTCGAATGATCCAAACTGATGATCTCAAGAAATAAGTGCTCCTCTACATCCAACTAACGAACTAGCCATAGGTCTAAAGGATGTACCTTTCGTGATAGTAATGGTTGCAACACAGACTGCACCCATAAAATATCAACTTAGCATTTCTGACATTTTTTTGCAAAAAGCACAAAATAACGAATAAAGCTACTAAGTTTGACCAAAAGTGACTACTTTTGACCATAGGTGACTTTTCCCTGACCATATGTAACTAGATTTACCATTTGCAGTGTGCTCTCACTCATATGTGCATACATTTACCATATGCAAGCTTCTATTATTTAGATGTGACATTATTTTCCAAATGCACATACCAAAGACCCAAATCTTAGTTTTCAACCATATGCGCATTGCAAAAACTACATGTGACACTCTATTAATCATATGCGAAGCATTTAACAATATGTAATGCCCTGCTATTCATATACAACATTTTCTACCATATGCACATGACATACTCTCAAAACCTAAACATTTGACCATATATGCATTCAAATTTACATATGCAACTGACTTGTGTGCATATGTGACCAGTTTTGCCAAATATGACTTTTTGTTGCTCATATGCGCATTACCTAGACACTATGTGCCTTTGGTGGCATGAACCTATTAATGATAATTTGACTCATAATAAATGTGCATTTGGAAAGTTTTTTGACACATACCGGTAGAGTACTTTCTACTGGTCGCCTGTAGGTTCTTACCCTCTCGAGCGGGTGATCTAAACGTGGAATCAACATCCTGGAAGCTCCAAATGGCTCTCGAACACTCATAGAGGCTCAAAACACAAAATCTCTATAAGAAAATGGCACAAATGATCTGCAATTAACCATTGGACAATACTTATACGGTCCTAACCCTAATTAGTTCTTTTGAGCCAAAAAAGCCTTAATTATCCATGCCAATTGTAACCTAGCCTATTCTTCTATTGTTTTCTTGTCGCGATTCAACCCAACCTTTGCCCTGCAGCCTGGATTTCCTCTCGATGGGGCATCATCCACCAGTTTCACTGGGGCATAGCCTGTTTATCCAACACATCATATCTTCTTTGAAACAATGCCCTAACGGACATTGTCACAAAGAGGGGAAAAATGTAGACACCCAAAATTGACTGATATCAGCATTTAGGCATTTTATCATATTCTTGCATTTCCATTGCATCTTTGCATTGCATGCATTATCTTGTCTAACACACTTACAAGCAAACCCTAATCATTTCCTCTATTTGTCTCCGTCTTTCTTCATGATTAATTAAATAAATTTGTCTATCTTCTTCTCTTTCACTTCCCTATCTTCTATTAATAATTAAATAATATTTTAATTATTTAATTATTATTCATTTTCTTCTAATAAATAAATAAAATTTACATTTTATTTATTTCCTTCACATAGCATATGGATTAAATAAATTCAATTATTTAATTCATATTATCATTTTCCTTCTATCCACTAACCTCTCTCACATTATGAATTAAATAAATATATTTAATTCATTTGCATAGACTCTCCAAAATCCTCCACAGTCGATCTCCTTATTTCCTCTCCACCATTGATCGAGTACCTTCTAAAAACACTCAACTCTCTCACTTAAAAGCCCCAAAATCTCTCATTTGTAACTCTTGGTCATTGCATTTGGAACAAGAGTCTATCATTTGTTAGTAGAGAGAGAATATTTGTATTTTGGATTTTATGTATTCATGATAATGGCCCGATAACATACTTGACCTGCATCATTTTCATGGAATCCCTTGTTGCATGTTTAATCTTTATCATTTTTTATGAATCTACCCTTGCATGCTTGAAATCGTCTTTGCATTCTTAATCATCCTCATGGCAACTTTGATGGATTTGGTTGCACGAAGAAGCAACCCACATTTTAAACAAGGACTCGTCTAACCCAAGTGATATTATTTTGGTTTGCATGTCTTTTATTTCATTTTTTGGGTTTTGATTTCTTGAGTTTGGGTTGAAATCTGATCTTTGTTTGTTTGATCTTGTAAAATTCCACCCAACACTATTTCTTACTTGAGTTACAAATTATTGGCCTAGAAAAGTTTAACATGATCTATGACTAGGGTTTCAATGGGCTAGACAAAACTATGTGGTATCATATTTAGCCATTTTGATGTTTGGGATGATTTATGGCTACTATAATGTTCACAAAGCTCATCTTCTAAGTAAATAACAAGAGGCACACCATGATTTTTTTTACCAACAACAATAAGACACGTAATCTTAGGACTTTAAATCCATTATGATGACTTGTTAAACCTTCATGGTGATCAATGCCATGAGCAAATTTACTTAATCCATAGCCTTGAGATAATGAGAGGGCATAGGAGATTCCTAGTAATAGTTTGACCAATGAGTAAAGGCCAATAAAACATGGCATATCACTCTTCAAAGCTTTGCAAGGCTTTAGAGAGAAAACAAGGACTGGACAAAGAGGTTGGTCAAGGGGTCAATGCTAGTTACTAGTGACAAAACAATGTCAAATGATAACTTAATTGAATGTTGGTCCTAGGTATTACAAGTAACCATCCAATTAGAATGAAAAGCATAGGGGGGTCAAAACAAAGGTTTGATACATAAACATGACAAAACACACCTCAATCAATTGTTTAAAGTTTGTGTTATCATTTCATTGGATTTTTGTATTGTAAATCCATGTATTTAGACTTGACCAATGGGACTTAACACAATGGGTTCCCTTTGTTTGTTTTTAAATTAAAAAAACACAAGTGCATAATAGTAAGGACCTATTGATGGGTGTTTTTACACGCAACAATGCAGGTGAAATGTAGGTATCTCACCTCTCTTGGAAGGAATCCTATCCTAGGAAAACCTAGAATAAGACTGCCTTAAGGTTTATACTGTCAGGTTTTGACTTGTAGGATAACTCAATTGGATATGTACTTTGTTGTTCTAGTTAAGGGGACTTACATGCAATATAGGGTTTTATGGGATATGACAACAGAAAGTGCTTGAAACCCTATGATGATGTAGACTGTGAAGTCTAAAATTTTACCAATAGATGATCATTGTAGTTTTACTCAAACCCTAAATCTACTAATTTGTATAAATAAAATGTAAAAGGATTAAGGGATAGATAGATAATGAGTAAATACTAAGGACAAATCACAAAAAAATTGAATGCTTTAGATAGACAAATGCCCTATATTAACTAATTTATTCTTAACTAGGTCAAAACCACAATGCTACAGAAATAGTGCAATCTCCAATGGTAATTAAAGATTTTCAGATTACATGCATTCATTAAACACCCAGTTACTAGTGCAACTTAATCAATGTTATGCAATCGAACTTGATTCATTTAATAAAGTTTAGACTAACCATGGAAAGTTACTTACAATCAACAAGAAACAAATGGTATGAACCAGGGCATTCATCAGATATCTAAGCATCCATTCAACACTGCAATTGTACTATATCTAAAGAAGAATGGAAATTAACCATGAAATCCAAAATATTATAACACAATAACACAATATGCAACAACACCTATAATCATGCTTTGTATTAAGTCAAAATTTTGGTAGAGTCTCAACAATTCAGTTTTCTAACCTTACAATGAGAGAAAATGACTACCCATTTATAGAGAGTAGGCATACTGAGTTTTTCAATGAATGGTGGAGATTAGTTCATTACCAAGGGCTTAGATTTACAACATTTAATATTGGATGGTGGGTAGTTACATTCCTAGATTTGACTTTGTCCTATAGGAAAAAGATAAATTACAACTTTACAACTCATGATAATGCACAAAATAGTCACATTTTGAGTTGTCTATAAGGATAAAACTCTTTTACAATGAATAAATTAATAGAAAGAGACACATGGCATGTTTTGGTTGTGGTGGCAGCTTGCTAGACTTGGCATTTGACTTATGCCCCTGCTATGTCAGCCTTCTACTTATCTTTGTCATCTATCACCACTTTACTCTATTCTTCTTCTTTCTTCCTATAAGCCATGAGTACCTCTAGCATTGGATTTATCTCTGCTAGCATTGGGTCCTTGACAAAAGCTATCCTAAATTTGATAGTATCAACTGATTGGGATAGTTTATGATATAATACTGAGTTATCCCTTCTGCACTTTTTGAATTCTTTGAATTGAGCTCTCAGATCACTCACCCTGTCCAGATCATCTATGTAAAAGGGTAAAGAATCTCATTGTACTACTAACCCAAACTACTTTTTACACTCTTGAATGTCAATAGGAGCTATATCATCGACATATAGCCATGTAGCAGCCCTCAGTAAATCATTGAATCTATAAATTGTTTCCAAAAGTTGAGCTTTGGCAGATTCAGCTTCAGTTCTGGTCCTGTCATAAATCTCCCTTCTTAACTTTATCATTTCTAGCCAGTGATCAAGTATATGCAATCTATCCTGTTTCAAAATGTTCTCTTCAATGAGAACTTCTTTAGATAACTTACTCATGGCCAATGCCCTTGGATGAATGTGGGAATGGTAATAATCATAGTTACTGTAATCTTCTAATATTTCTTCCCATTTAGCTTTGAGAGCATAAAATTCTTTATGTATCTCAACAACTTCTTCAATTACCTCGCAGTCATCCACACATATTCCTCTGACCCATTCCTCAATAATCGAGGCAACTATTCTGATGTTATCAAAATCTTCTAATTCCTCCTTCGAGAGAATAGAAGGTGCAATGGTTGCTCCATCCTCAGTATGCATGGGCTTGATCGTATATCTAATACATACCCTTAGTTCCTCATTCTATTGTTTGAGTTGTTGTTTGGTCAACTCATCTTTATTCAACCTATTCAGAATATTTGAAACTGAGTCCTTGAACTATTGGAGTAGGTGTGTTGTACACCTTGCATAGCATTGGTATTATTTTATTATGTAAAATAAGTATTTAATTACAGTGCATCATGTGATGTGTTTAGCCACATTGGATATTTATTTGGACACCATTTGTAATCATTGTATGTAACATTGGATTAATTACTTTATTTGTAATTATTTGATTATTTGGGAAAACTTAGTACCAATAATCAAATGTGAGGATCAATAGTTGTGTAGACACATGGTTTTGGGGAAAATGATATTACAATACCACATGTTGTATTTGTGTGAGCTTTTGTCTATAAAAGCAAACACATGAGTATTGTTGAGGTAGAGTTGATTGAGTGAAGGCTTATTGCCTTTGGCTGGGTTTGTAGCTTCTCTTGCAGGTTGGCTGTGTGAGCATTTGAGGCATGGCATGGGAGGTATGGTTACATGCTTGTTCACATGGAGTGTATTTAGAGAGCTTGATGTTTTAGAGGTGATCTCTGCATATGTATTTGTTGTTTATTGCTGAATAATACATGAGAGATGCATACTTTTGAAGGTTGGATTTTTTCCAGGGTATATCTTGTGTCACCATTGATGGTATGATTGTCTATTTCTTTTGTATGTGGATTTATGGTTATGTTGCACATTTAATCTCTTATTGGGTTATCAGGAATTAGTCTATATGGCTATATATTTCTAACATTTGGTATCCAAGCTTGGTTTCCATGATTTGGGAGGAAATCCCTATTTGATAACCCTAGATATGGGTGGATTTTTTGTGTATATTGGAATACATGGACTTGCAGGAAAAGAATGAAGACATTGCAAGATATGAGGATTTATGTAGGTTTTTTATTTGCAGATCTAGGGTTTTGGGGTTGCAGATTTGTAGTGATTTTTTGTAGATTTGGGAATTGAAAAATCATGGAGAAAAGGGTTTGATTTGGGTTTTCATGAAGAGGGTTTTGAGGACAAGCTTTCATAGATGACCTCCTGGGACAAAACGAACCTCTCCATTGAGTGGCCTGAGACATGAAGATTGACATAAAATTTGGTCTATTTCAGCCACAAAACAAAAATGCCAAAAAAAATTACCCCCAACCTTAGTCGTACGACTGTATGGCGGGAAGTGTTGTAGAGGTACCCAGTAATTGATGAGGTTTAAATAACCTCATTTCTTTGATGGAACAAATAGCCCTTTTTGCATTACCTAATTCCCTAGCCTTGCCAATTTATTTATTTTTATAAGCAATACTTATCTATTTTTAGTAAAAGGTTGTACAAATCCTTATTTCCTAAATTGATCGAAATTAGCTTTTAAATGTTGATTTAATGGCATGAAAAGTTGCATAATTGTGCAGGTTAATGCATTGCCTATAAAAGAAGTGGACATCATGCAGTTGTGGATGAATGCGCCAGAAGTTGAGGGCGCTAGAAATTTTAGGCGTGCATTAAATGAAGACTTTGTTTTAATCTTGTTATATATGTGGTTACCCAAAAGACATTATGGATCCACTTGGAGTCCTTTTTATGTTCTAAAAGACATTAGTAGTAAAGATTCTATTTTTCAGTTATAAGACTTCTTTGAATGACATTTTCCAGCCATCTAAAATTTAGGAGTTTTGAAGTAGTTCAATTTTAGTTGTTTCTCGAAACATGGATATAAATATATACCATGGATGAATGAAATACAATCTCTTAGTTTTTGAAATCATCAAAGTTGTGTACTTGCAATTTTGCATGAATGCAAATGATGTTGTTGTGAGTTTTAGTTCTTTGGAAATATGAAGTTTTGAATGAAGTTATCATGTGCTGTGAAAGTGATTGAATGTGACTTGAGTTAAGACAACCTTCTCCCACGAGCTAGCCACTTGTGGGACTATAGGATAGATAAGTATTTTCATTTCTATGGATGTTTTCATTCAGTTGAAGATATTTTATGTTTAGTTTTTTGTCATTAACATACAGGGTGTGTTGTTTAAAAGTTAAACTATTGTGTACTGTTGTTTGAAACTTTCTGTGTTGATTAGAAGTTTTCTGCCACATCTGCCTTAGTTAGAATTACTATTTTTTGATAGTTAGAATTTTAAATGTTTTCAGCATAGCAAATTGCATTTGTGAATTGTTAACATAAGGATTTATTTGCTTTATAGTGTAGAATTTATATGCTTTCTAATCTAGAGTTTTCATGCTTTTTAGTATAGAATTTGGATGATTTCTATAGAAGGATAATTATTGTTTCATTTCATGTATTGTTTCAATCTTTTAATTGAACTAGAAAACTATTTCTCAATGAAATTTCCAAACTCCCTATTGCAGACAACATCGGACACTACCCCAGTTAATAAACTGATAATTTTCATCTAAAGTGTTAGGACCTTATGACAGCCTGTCACTTTTTGGCACTGTTGATGGGGATACATGATCTTTTCTAATTGTTATTAGGGCATGCTTGGGAATTTCTTGTAGTAAACACCCAAAAATAGTCACCAAACCTCTCTTTCTGCATGGTCAGGAAACGAGGCCCACATAGAAGATTCATACCAAAAACCTCCCCAATAGTAATTCTAACCATAAATAGGGAAGAAGAAGTCTTAGTTAAAGAACTAAATTATGAATTGATCAAGTAGGATCAACCTGAGACCTCCCATCGTACCCTAGAAGTTTTGCCAGTTGACCTAGTTTTTGAGGAGATAGTTATTCAACCAACCAACCTACTCTTGAAGGAAGAGAACATTCCTTTTAACATTATGGATAACAATCTCCATAATGATGATATGGCAAGAAGATTGGCAACACGAACCTTTATGTACCCCATCACTCTCAATGAAGATGATGATGCACTAATGAAAAATATTTCACCATCTATCTTGCTGACTTTCAAGGGACTTTATTTTGAAGATCCTGACTAGTTCCTCTTTGAGTTTAAAGTCTTGTCTCAACTATATGACTACAAGAATAACAATCAAAAGCTTAAACTTTTTCCCTCCACTCTGAGAGACACTACAATGTGTTGGTTTATGGGATTATCTTTTGGATCAATAACTACATGGGATGACATGGAAACTGTTTTCTTAGAAAAATACTAGAGTTATTGTAGAGTTAGTGACAGGAAAGAAGAGCTATTAAAACTAAGACAAAAATAAGATGAGAGCCTAGAAGATTACCTTGATAGGTTTATCTTTCTAACCAAACAATGTGGTGAGGAAGCCATAAGTCCAGAGATTCTAAAGACTATATTTCTCAAAGGACTTGATAAGAATGCTAGGAGAAGCTTAGATTTAATGGGAAAAGGAGATGTGTCCCAACTCAAACTTAACGATATCTCTGAGTTATGTCAGAATTTTTCCTGTACTCGAGGAGGAATCCAAAAATCTAGCCTCTTAAGAAGCTCAAATGACATAGGTAAACTGCAAGAGGAAATAGTGAATCTGAAAACTGACATTCTTGTTCAGTTGAACACCACCTTGGATGGAATACAAGAAAAAACACGTAACCCTGAGACCTTATCCATGTATTGTCCAAGGTGTCAGAACAAGCATCTGTTAAGAGAATGTCCTTTGGATAAGGCCGACAATTGCCAAATTTGTGAAAAGAATCATACCACTGATCAATGTGAACTTTTGAATGCAATTAAGACTTCTAAAAAACAACCATCTCACACTGAGGAGGAAATCAATTTCGTAGGCCAGAGACCTAGAGGAAATTTCTCCTATGGTCAGAACTCCAACCCTACATGGCGACCTCCAAATCCTTGGAACAATACATAGTGGTCAGCTCCATGGCCTTCAGTATCACCTGGATGGGGATCTTATCCACCTTGGGGACCACCTGAATGGATGAACCAAGCTTGGGGAAACCCACAATGCCCAAATCAGCAATGGCATCCTCATAATCAACCTCCATAGTGGAATCAACCACCAAATCAATTCTATAATGGTCCAAGACGAATGCTAAATCCGCAATAGAACCTTCTTATGACTCCTCAAAACCCTCAGCAGATTGAACAAGTTAATCAACCACCATTACCATCATAACCTATTCCTAATCCCAAGAACACAAGTCAAAATGCCCCAATGTATGCTGTTGATTAGGATAACATGGCAGGGGTCAACACTATCTATTGTGGAAACCTTCAATTGAGGTTGGGAAAAAAACACTTAATCAACCAACCATTGTTGAAGTTACAAAAGACCTAGATGAAGAACATAATGTAGAACTAGAGACTCTTCTTGTACCTATAGAGCATGACTCCAAGAAAAATTAGGAGGAATCATCCCCATCACAATCTCAGGCACCTATCATAGAGCCATCTTAGGAAAAAGTTGACAAACAACCATTAACAACTTTAGGAAAAGATCCCATACTAGGCACCTTTTTTAGACCGTCTCAGATCAAATGTTCATAAGAACCTGCTAGAAGTATCATTGTCTAATGAAACTGCTCTGATACAAGAAATTAAATGACTCTATATCAAGATTCCTCTATTACAAGCGATTAAATAAATTCCTGAACTAAATTAGCTAGTTAAATAGTTGTGCATTAAAATGCCAGGAAGGAAACCAAAATAGATTAATACAGTGCACATCAATGGATATCTGGCTAAACTTTTAGATAGAAAAACCTTAACTCCAAAATATGGTGACCCAGGTAGTCCACTTATAACAATAACAATTAATGGGGTAGCAATACCTAATGCATTGGTGGACTTGGAAGCAACCATTAACATTATGATAGTGGATGTTATGGAAAAACTTGGACTCATTGATCTACGCCCCATGACTACCATATTACAAATGGAAAATTAGGCCATAGCTATTCCCAAAGGAGTTTTAGAAAATGTCCTTAGCAAGGTTGACAATTAGGAATATCCAATAGACTTCTAAGTTCTCCAGTCGTAGCCAAGATTGACTGCAAAGTGGGAGGAATGGTCATTTCACATGGTTCTAGTAGAAAACATTTAAGTCTATACCCCCGACTCAACCTGCATAATATAATCAAGCCTAGATGGACGAATCAAATGAATCCAATAAGCAAGAGAATCTAGCTTCACTTGCCATGGTAGTTATTAAACAACACAGCAAAGAACTGGTAGATGAATTAGAAAACATCCAAGATCTTTCCATAGGCTCAGAAGATGAAGAGACTTTAGAGGTGGAAGAAATTTTAGGACATCCAATCCACATTAACAACGAAGAACATGATTATGTTGATAACTGAGAGGGGGGGTGAATCAGTTATCCTAATTATTTCTTCTTTTGAACCTTCTTCTTAATCAAAGCAGTATTGAATCAAACAGACAAATATCATCATGAAATAAGAAACACATGACACAGTATTTTGATGTGGAAACCCGGTTAAGGGAGAAAACCACAGGGTGATTAACCCAAAGATTATTCTCTATTAGAAGAATAAGGAATTACAAAATGGCACATGCCAATTAGGGCTCACTGCCCGAGCACACTGCTCACAAAGAGGCCCACTGCCTACAAGGAGACACACTGTCTACAAAGTGATAAGAATCACAGTCTTGAACTGGAGAATGACATCTTTACCATGTCCGGATCAGTTCCATTAAGCCCAGAAACATCTGCTCTGCCTTCTGCACTTCTCTTCGCTACTTCACCTTTTTCCTCATCAGCCACACTTCAAAATGAACTCACAAATCTTTATTTATACAAGACATCAACTTAGGAACAATCATCTAAGTTGGAAATCAATCATAAGAATATTCGCAAGATGAATGACACATCCGGTCGGCCACCATAAGAACATTCGCAGGATGAACAACTCATCCGGTCGGCTAAACAGAGCAAAAACTTCATCCGGAAGAATATCTTCAATTCTGGGCTCTACTGTCAATGCGGACCAACAACATAACCTCAACATGATCCAGGAACCTTCACAAGCCTGCCTGAATGACCAAGTACGTCCGCATTTCCTTTACTTACTGAAATCTCTTATCCTCCTTATCCGGAACTTCAAGAACACTGTTTGTCGCTACTGTCATAGTGCAAGAGGTACTTCTGGACCTCCAAATCATACACAACTCGAGATGGCACATCACAAGGACATCCCAAAGACTCCTTCCAATCCGTAGATTAGGATTATACAGTTCCGGACCTCACCGGACCTTTTGTGATCCTCTGTCACCTCTGAATACTTACCGGAACCGGTTCTACACCGACAGCCACAACTCCTTCAGATCTTCATGCAGACCTCTGAAATCTTAACTGAAGCATCTCAAGACCCATATCTACAAACCCTTTAATCCGCATCCTCCGGTTCGCATCCTATACAGTATATTTGCCTTCTTCTCATCACTGTTCTTTACTGTTCCTGACTGGGGCTAATTTTCTCAATATCCTCAGCACACTGCTCATTTAATCCTTCTTGTCAAAGCAATATGAGTATGTTGACATCAATGACAACACTGGTTTACCTCATACTTGCAACAATCTCCCCCTTTGTCATTGATGGCAACATATGATGTGAAAAACCATCAAGACAGGAAACTTCTCCTTTCTGTCACTTCTCCCCCTATCAGCAACATGTCTTCTCCTCATTTGCTGCTCCCCTTTTGATCATCAGCTACTTGTTTTTCACATGTCTTCTCTCCCCCTTTGACATCAATGGCAAAGGGCTCATACTTGCAATTTTGACACATCAGAATCATACCAGCTGCTCCCCCTTAGTAGCAGCTCCCAATCATCAATCCGGATCACAAGATATGACTGTGATATCCACCGGACTGATGCACATCAGTGCATCCTAGTTTATCACTGGAGGGGCCATGACCCCTAACTTCTCCCGGAGATATTCAAAAGAGTCCTTGGGAAGAGGTTTAGTAAAAATATCTGCAATCTGATCCTTGGAGGGAACATACTCCAACCTGACTTCTTCCTTGTTCACTTGTTCTCTCAAGAAATGAAACTTGATAGATATGTGCTTAGTCGTAGAGTGTAATATCAGATTCTTGGAAATATTAATTGCACTTGAATTATCACAGAAAATTGTGATAGGCTCCGCATATTCAATTTTAATATCTCTTAGCATCTGCTTCATCCATAGGATTTGAGTGCAACTACTTGCTGCTGCAATGTATTCTGCTTCAGTTGTAGACAGAGATATTGCATCTTGTTTCTTTCTTAGCCAAGAAACCAATCTCTTTCCCAAAAAGAATGCTCCACCACTAGTGCTCTTTCGATCATCTACATCTCCTGCCCAATCTGCATCTGTGTAAGCATGAAGAGAGAAATCTTGATCTCTAGGGTACCATAGACCATTCTCAACTGTTCCTTTCAAGTACCTAAAAATTCTTTTGATTGCCATAACATGAGATTCTCTAGAATCAGCCTGGAATCTTGCTACAAGACCAATAGCCTGCATTACATCTGGTCTGGTCTGAGTGAGATACAACAATCCACCAATCATTGATCTATACATTGTCTGATCTGCCTTTGGAGAGTCATCATCTTTGCTCAACTTACATCCGGTTGCCATGGGAGTGTTCATTGGTTTTGAATCTTCCATACCAAATTTCCTTAACAATTCTTTCACATATTTGGTCTGAGAAATGAAGATTCCTTTCTTTGTTTGTGTAATTTGCAGACCCAAGAAGAAATTCATTTCACCAAGCATAGACATTTCAAACTCACATTTCATCTGATTTGCAAAAGTTTTGCACATACTATCTCTTCCTCCAAAAATGATATCATCTACAAACACTTCAACAATCAAAATGTTTTCATGATCAATTTTGAAATATAAGTTACTGTCAGCAGTACCTTTGCTGAATCCAATCTGCACAAGATGCTTATCCAACCTTTCATACCATGCTCTTGGAGCTTGTTTTAATCCATACAATGCTTTCTTTAACTTACAGACCATATCATCATTGTCAGATAATTGAAATCCATCTGGTTGTTCAATGTAAACTTCTTCTTCAAGATCACCATTTAGGAAGGCAGACTTGACATCCATCTGATATACCTTGAAGTATTTGAAGGCAGCAAATGCAAGAAATAATCTGACTGCTTCAATTCTTGCCACGGGAGCAAAGGTCTCTTCATAATCAATTCCTTCTATTTGGGAGTAGCCTTTGCAGACCAATCTAGCTTTGTTTTTGATTACTTTACTAGCTTCATTTAATTTGTTCCGGAAGACCCATTTGGTTCCAATCACATTCCTGTCTCTAGGTCTGGGAACAAGATCCCAAGTATGATTTTTCTCAATTTGCATTAATTCATCTTTCATTGCTTTAGTCCAGTTTTCATCATTGCAGGCTTCATTTACTATTTTAGGTTCAATCTTTGAAATCAGACAACATTCATCCTGATTTTGAGCAACATTCCTTCTAGTTTGTACACCTTTGCTTCTGTCACCTATGATCTGATCTTCAGAGTGGTTTAGTGTCACATACCTTGGAATTTTGGGAGTATCCTGCACTGCTGCTTCTTGATCAGGCTCATTCAAACCTATCTCTTCTTCTTGATTTACCGGATCAGGCTGACTCTGTCTTACCGGAGAGGATTGAGTTCCTTGAGCACTGTCTTGGTCATCTTCATCAGATTCATAAAATCTTGAGGGCTTCTCAATTCCTTCATCAACTTTCACATTAGTGCTTTCTATCATCTTCCTCAGTCTCTTATTGTAACACCGGTATGCTTTTCTTTGAGTGGAGTAGCCCAAGAAAATTCCTTCATCACTTCTAGCATCAAACTTTCCTAGATCTTCATCTCTTTTGATATAACACTTGCTACCAAATACTCTGAAATATTTCACAGTGGGAGTGATGCCAAACCAGAGTTCGTAGGGGGTCTTACCGGTATTGTTTCTGATTTGAACTCGATTTAGAGTGTAGACTGCAGTGCTGATAGCTTCCTTCCAGAACATCTGAGGAACATTTGCTTCCAACATCATTGTCCTGGCAGCTTCCTGGATGGTCCGGTTCTTTCTTTCAACTACTCCATTCTGCTGTGGAGTCCTAGGAGTAGACAATTGTCTCCTTATACCCTGCTTCTCACAATAGTCAATGAACTCTCCAGATGTAAATTCACCACCTCTATCAGACCTTAGACACTTTAGTTTTAATCCGGTTTGATTCTCTACCAAAGCTTTGAAGATTTTGAACTTCTCGAATGCTTCAGATTTTTCTTTTAGAAAGGTAACCCACATCATCCGGGAATGATCATCAATTAACAACATGAAATATCTATCACCTTGCAGACTCTTGATTCTTGTCGGACCACAGAGATCAGTATGTACTAATTCCAACAATCCGGTAGAAGACTGATTTTTGCTTTTGAAAGAGACTGCTTTGTTTACCTAGCTGACATTCTTTGCACAAACTATTTGTAGGTTTCATCAATTTTGGAAGATCTCTTACAGCCTGAGTATTGCTTATCTTGATGATGTTATCAAAATTTACATGACACATTCTTCTGTGCCATAACCAACTCTAATCAATTTGAACAAACAAACAACTTTTATTTGAACCAACCAGATGAAAGATATTACCTTTTGTCTGAGTACCGGATGCAATTTCAGTTCCGGAGCTTGTAAAGATTCTGCATTTTCCATTCTTAAACTGAAGATAATAGCCTTTATCTACTAACTGACCAACACTGAGAAGATTGTGCTTCAATCCTTCAACATATAGTACATTACCTGTTTTGCTCTTTCCATCAAAGGAAATAGTTCCCCTACCTCTGATTCTGCCAGCAGAATTGTCACCAAACTTTACCATTCCTCCTTCATACCTTTCCAAATTCAAGAACTTATTCTTGTCACCAGTCATATGGTGAGAACATCTACTGTCAATAACCCAATCATCCTTTTCTTCCACTTGAGCAGCCAAAGCTTTTTCAACAACTTTGTGATTGACAGATTCAGAGAGTATTGAGTCTTCTTCCTTGATGGCAATAAACACCCACTCATTTCCGGATTTGCTTCCTAGTTCTGATTCATCATCTATTACTCCTTCATTGTCATCTTCTTCATGAACATAATAGCAATTCTTTTGAAATCTTTGTCTGTTAGTATTAGACCTTGCAGATCTTTCCGGACATCTTGAAGCAAAATGACCAATCTTATTGCAGTTGAAGCACTTGAAGGGTAGTTTTCCTTCGTACTTACTGGATCCTCTTGGTAGTCTTTTTGCAATGAGGGCTTCAAGTTGAGCTGTTTCTGCTTCTTCTTCTTCCATGTCTCTTCTTGTTTGATCATACCCTGTCATCTTCCTTGAAGAGTTTTCTCCCGGATCAATTCTCTGTTTGCCTTTCACATAGGCACTGGCTTTGAAAGCAGATTCAGTCTTGGGAAGATCATCTCCAAACTCGGTCATTTCAAATGCAGCTAGCTTGCCAGCCAATTGTTCTCTTGTGACAGTTGTGTGGGCTCTGAATTCATCAATTACAGCAACCTTGATTTTGTAGGCAGCAGGAAGGGATCTAAGGATTTTGCAAATGATCTCATTTTCATCCAGAGTTCCACCAGCATTTCTAATTCCACACACTAGTTCATTCACTCTTGGCATAAAAGTAGTGATGTTTTCATCATCTCTCATCTTCAATCTTTCGAATTTCCCTTTCAGACTTTGCAACCTTGCACTTTTGACAAACTCATCTCCTTCATACAGAAGTTCCAGTTTAGTCAGGATCTCATATGCAGTTGGTAGGTCAATAACATTTGAGAGATCTGAGTCATTCAATGCGCTTAGAAGAGCTTCCTTGGTCCGCAGATTGTTTTCAGCTTCCGTGATTTCATTCAGAGTTGTCAGACCACCTTGTGGAGGTACATATGGTTTTGAAACCATGGCCAAGTATGCTTTTCCCATACATTCCAGGTGACATTTCATGCGACCCTTCCAGAGAGTAAAATTGGTTCCATCGAACTTCAGACTATCCTTTTTGTATGACGACATCCTAGATCTCCTCAAGCGGTTAAGCTTCTTTCGGAGGAACCTCACTCTGATACCAATTGTTGATAACTGAGAGGGGGGGTGAATCAGTTATCCTAATTATTTCTTCTTTTGAACCTTCTTCTTAATCAAAGCAGTATTGAATCAAACAGACAAATATCATCATGAAATAAGAAACACATGACACAGTATTTTGACGTGGAAACCCGGTTAAGGGAGAAAACCATGGGGTGATTAACCCAAAGATTATTCTCTATTAGAAGAATAAGGAATTACAAAATGGCACATGCCAATTAGGGCTCACTGCCCGAGCACACTGCTCACAAAGAGGCCCACTGCCTACAAGGAGACACACTGTCTACAAAGTGATAAGAATCACAGTCTTGAACTAGAGAATGACATCTTTACCATGTCTGGATCAGTTCCATTAAGCCCAGAAACATCTGCTCTGCCTTCTGCACTTCTCTTCGCTACTTCACCTTTTTCCTCATCAGCCACACTTCAAAATGAACTCACAAATCTTTATTTATACAAGACATCAACTTAGGAACAATCATCTAAGTCAGCAATCAATCATAAGAATATCCGCAAGATGAATGACACATCCGGTCGGCCACCATAAGAACATTCGCAGGATGAACAACTCATCCGGTCGGCTAAACAGAGCAAAAACTTCATCCGGAAGAATATCTTCAATTCCGGGCTCTGCTGTCAATGCGGACCAACAACACAACCTCAACATGATCCAGGAACCTTCACAAGCCTGCCTGAATGACCAGGTATGTCCGCATTTCCTTTACTTACTGAAATCTCTTATCCTCCTTATCCGGAACTTCAGGAACACTGTCTGTCGCTACTGTCATAGTGCAAGAGGTACTTCCGGACCTCCAAATCATACACAACTCGAGATGGCACATCACAAGGACATCCCAAAGACTCCTTCCAATCCGCAGATTAGGATTATACAGTTCCGGACCTCACCGGACCTTTTGTGATCCTCTGTCACCTCTGAATACTTGCCGGAACCGGTTCTACACCCACAGCCACAACTCCTTCAAATCTTCATGTGGACCTCTGAAATCTTAACTGAAGCATCTCAAGACCCATATCTACAAACCCTTTAATTCGCATCCTCCGGTTCGCATCCTATACAGTACATTTGCCTTCTTCTCATCACTGTTCTTTACTGTTCCTGACTGAGGCTAATTTTCTCAATATCCTCAGCACACTGCTCATTTAATCCTTCTTGTCAAAGCAATATGAGTATGTTGACATCAATGACAACACTGGTTTACCTCATACTTGCAACAGATTATACCAACTTCACAACTTGACCTTGTCCCCTGGCAAATATCATCTTGAAAACAAATCATTTCTTCTCATATATTGCTAGACTCCATAGAATCATACCATATAGTTGTCCTCTCAACACATTAATAGAAGAAGTTCACACTATCACCTCCAATTACCCTGGAACCAAGACTATCATGTTATTACCTGGAAAGACTTTAAATATCAATAGTTGGTTGACAGAATCTAATGAGCGCAAATTATTTGATGTTTTGATGAACTAGTCCAAAGCTTTTGCTTGGGAATATACAAATATGAGAGGAATCCACCCAAGTGTTTGCACCCACCATATCTGTACCGAAGACGTTAGACCAGTCCGTCAACCCCAATGAAGACTCAATCCCACTTTAAAAGATATTGTCAAAATTGAAATTGAGAAACTCTTACAAGTGGGATTTATTTATCCTATTTCAGATAGCAAATGAGTTTCACCCTTGGTGGTAGTGCCAAAGAAAAATAGGAAATGGAGAGTGTGTGTTGACTATCGAGAACTCAACAAAGAAACCTACAGAGATTATTTCCCACTACCCTTCATAGACCAAGTTTTGGATAATCTAGCAAGAAGTATTTTTCATTTCTGGATGGGTTTAGTGGATATAACCAAATACAAATACTTTCACCTATCCTTGGGGAACATTCACATATCAGGTTCTTCCCTTCGGTCTTTCTAATGCTCTTGCCACGTTTCAAAGAGCTATTTTGGCTATCTTTGTTGAACTTGTAAATGATTGTGTAGAAGTCTATATGGACGACTTCACGGTCTATGATTCCACTTTCGATATGGGTCTCAAAAATCTAGATAGAGTGTTGCAACAATGTGAAGATCATCAACTATCTCTAAGCCATGAGAAATGTCTCATAATGGTAGAACAAGGTATAGTGCTGGGACACCATATTTTAGCCAAAGGGATAAAGGTTGACCCTAAGAAGATTGAAGTGATACAACGTCTGGAAACCCCAATGAATCAAACTGATGTTAGAAGTTTCTTAGGACATGCTAGTAATTACTGGAGATTCATAGAAAAAATTAGTAAGAGCACAGCTCCCATGTTCTCTCTTCTACAAAAAGATGTGGATTTTACCTGGACAGATGAATGTCAAAAGTCTGTTGACATCATTAAAGAAAAGCTTGTCTCAGCCCCAATCCTTCGAGGACCTAACTAGAAACTTCCCTTCCATATATATGCTAATGCTTCCAATGATGCTATTAGAGTAGTGTTAGGCCAAGAAGATGAGAATGGAGGGAAATATGCTATATATTTCATTGGTAAGAACTTGAGCCCCACAGAACGAAATTACACCACCATGGAGAAATAATTTCTAGCCATAGTTCATGCAATAAACAAATTCTGGCATTACATCACAGGATACAAAGTGACTATATTCACAGAGGATTGAGCTATCAAGTACCTGATGAACAAACCCTCAATGAATGGACGAATAATCAGATGGTTATTACTTCTACAAGAATTCAATGTGACCATAATGGATAAGCCTGGAAAGTTCAACATAGTTTAAAATTTTCTATCCTGGATAAAGAAAGATGATGGAGATTGTACTCCTATGTATGATGAATTTCCTGATGAAAATTTATTTGTTGTCTCTATTAAAACACCCTAGTTTGCAGACATTGCCAATTACTTAGCCACCTCTGAACTTCCCCCAAACTTCACATCAAAACAAAAGAAAGTGCTCACTTTAAATGGATTAATGGCATGTTATTTCGATATGGGCCTGATTTAGTCCTACGATATTGTGTCAGACCGGATGAAACATACATCATCCTTAAAGCTTGCCATGATGACCCATCTGACAGACATTACTCTGCCAAAAGAACTTCCCATAAAATATTAGGTGCAGGTTACTATTGGCCCTCTATGCACAAGGATGCAAAGAACTATGTTCATCATTGTGATGAATGCTAACGAGTGGGAAGACCTACAGGTAACTTTTGAACCATTTGAAAAGTGGGGATTGGATTTCATTGGTCCTATAGATCCTCCTTCTCAAGGAAAATAATATATTCTAGTTTACACAAACTATCTTACCAAATGGGTAGAAGTCCAAGCCCTCAAAGTTGCTAGAGAAGAATAGGTTGCGAACTTTTTGTATAACATATTTTTTCTCAAATTTGGAGCCCCTAGGTCAATTGTCACAGACCAAGGACCTCAGTTTATGTCCAAAGTTCTATTATCTTTCACCAATCATTTCTAGGTAAGCCATAAAAAGTTGTCACCCTATCACCCACAAGCAAATGGACAAGTAGAAGTCACTAATAGGGAGCTCAAGAACATCCTAACAAAAATAGTTTCATCTGGCAGAAAGGATTGGGCCAAGAAACTTCCTAAGGTTGTTTGGGCTTACAATACAGCTTGGAAATCCATCACTGGTCTTACCCCTTACGAATTGGTCCTTAGGAAGAAACCTTTTATGCCCATTGAATTTGAACTGCAAACACTTAGAACAACAATAGAGCTAGACTTCGATCTTGATCAAGCTCAGGTAGAGATAGTCTTGCAGCTTAGTGAACTAGATGAACTCCACCTAGAAGCCATTCATCAGACTGAACTAGCTCAACAACAACGAAAGGCCTGGCATGATAAATACATCAAAGAAAGAGAATTCCATTCAGGAGATTAGGTGCTACTATTTGATTCCTGACACAAGGACTAAAAAGGTAAACTCAGAACTCATTGGCTGGGACCATACAAGATTTCTGAGGTATTCCCAAATAGAACAGTTTAACTCAAACCCATTGATGGTGATTCTAGAACCCTCTCAGTCAATGGACATCGACTCAGGATCTACCATAAACCTGTCAACAAAGAAGAATTTACTCAATTGGTAGAAATGCACGGAGAAACACAATGTGTTGATTCTGCTTCAATAGAAACAATACCATAAATATCTTGTAGAATTTTTGAAAAAATAAATAAATTTATGTTTGAATGTGTGTATATGCATTTAGGAACAATTCTTCATATTTTCTTCTTAGTATTTGCCTGAATTTCATCTCTATTTTGCAGGGTTTCATCTTTCAAGAAGTTTCACAAATTCTAGCACACATCCTGGTGATGCTCTAAAACTTGTTTGAGTAAGATCCATACCCTCACTTTGTTCCTACATTCCGGCTGCATCTTTCAGTGATGCTCTGAAACTTTGTTCCTACATTCTGTCTGCATCTTTCAATGATGCTCTGAACTTTGTTCCAGCATTTTGGCTACATCTTTCAACGATGCTCTAGAACTTTGTTCCTACATTCTGGCTATATCTTTTAGCAATTCTCTAGAACTTTGTTCTTGCATTTTGTCTACATCTTTCAGTGATGCTCTAGAACTTTTTTCCTGCATTCCAGCAGCATCTTTTAGTGATGCTTTAGAACTTTGTTCCTGCATTCCAACTACATCTTTCAGTGATGCTCTGAAACTTTGTTCCTACATTCTGGCTACATCTCTCAGTGATGCTTCAAAACTTTGTTCCTCCATTTTGGCTACATCTTTCAATGATGCTCCGTAATTTGGTCCTTCAGCCAGCTGCATCTTACAACGATGCCCTGAAATTCTATTCATATTCTCCATATCTGCTCCTTTCATATCTTCTTCCACCATTGTTAACTTGTAATTTCCATCCATGAAAATGTTCCTATTATTTGAAAATACACCATTCACCCTACAATCCACTGCAAACACCATCATGAGTTTGACATCTCCGATCATAGTAAATGAACATTATTATGAAAACCTTTCGTCATAATAAATTCTAGCCACCCCATCTTCATATCATAATAAATTTAGCCACTCCATTATCATATCATAATAAATTCATTCCATTCAAACCAGTTAGTATCACCACCTAGGATGCTATTACGTCAGCAAAGACAAGCGACTTTCAAATCAATAATGGGACAGAAGGTACATACATCTTTTATTTTTAATAGATCAATTATTGTAAGTAAAGATAGATAAGTTGGTATGAACCCTTTTCTTTTCCAAATTTAGTAAATATGTGAACTATTCCTTCATTAGAGAAGGTGGTGGCTCGTTCACTCTATCCCATGCAAAGTCATAATTAACTACTGAAAAGCTAAGAACCCTGAACCAACATTACCAAAATCCAAGTGGCCTCAAAACCTACATTTCTTTTAATCTTCCTATTAGTTTCCTGAGCAGTTTACCACTCTGGGTTTCGTGATATTTCAGTAGTCTTTGAGCAATATGGGAGGAGCCAAACACAAGTCTAAGTCAGCTTCACTGGATAAATTGTTGGCATTGGGGAATATTTCAAAATTGTTTTAGAGAGTGGGGTGGCTAGACTTCATAAAGAAATTTGAAGGACACCATGCATAGCTGGTCAAGGAATTTGCCAAGAACTTTGCAGATGGGAAGTCGATTGTGCATGGGAAGAAATTCAAGGTAAGTCCTTGAATTATCTCCAAATTATCTAGTATTGGAAATGAAGGTATTAATTTTTCTGAAACTACAAACATTTCCTATCAGAAAATGATAGAACTTTTTACACGGAAAGGGGAACCTTGCCCATTATTAGTTGTAAATACCTGAGGGAAAAATAAGGGGTTTCAGAGAATGTCCATTGCAGAGCCCTAGCAAACAACAGTTGCATGGATTATTAAGTATTTCACTTGTGAAGGGCAATGTGCCATAGTAGTTTGTCCACTTTTTCGGCTGCTCATTCATTTGTGTCATGGTCTAGAAAATCTTGAATTGAAAGTTAACATTCCTGCCTTCCTCTATGATTCCCTTGTATGTATGATAAAACACTTCAAAATTGGGTCTAGACCTTTGAAGCATCACGGTCTTATACAGTTAATCTGCAAATATCATTTTCATAGAAAAAGAAAACCAGATGAGAAATGGTAAAAATTTTTGCAAAAATTTGAGAGCCCTGAACTTCCAAGACAATTTGAGGTAGGAGAATCATCTGGTAGGGCAATCTAAGACATGAGAGAACTCTCCCTTGCACCCCAAGGTTATAGACAAGCTCTTGGCAGTGAGGCACTAGAAAATCCTCCAAAACCTCTAGACTGTGAAGAAAGGCCTAAATCACATAATGTACCTGAAACCCAGAAAAATGAGAAGATGTGGATTTAGTACACTCAGAGGAGGAAGGTGTTCAACCTAGTAAAAAGGAGAAGAGGCCCAAAATGAAACTACAAAGCCCTACTCCTTTGAGAAGGAGCAAAAGGCTAGCTGATGAGCCTAGTTGTGTTGCAGCCTGTGAATTACCCCCTGTTCCCAAGAAAAAGAGAAAAGAAAGGCAGCCCTATGAAAAAGTGACTCAGCCCGATGAAAATGTATCTCTGATTTGTGTAGATGTAACTCAAACTTTGGAAAGTGATGAACCTCCTGCTTCTAGACCATCAATTGACCCATCTGAAGAGGACCTATAGGAAAAAGGAGAAAAGGGACAAGAGGGAATCGGTGAACAAATGCCTAATTATGTCCTAGTTGAAGAAGAGGAGGGTCGGGAATATGAGACTGTTGAAACAACTTCTTCATTCTAGCAGCCAGAAAACATTTAGGAAGTTGATACAGTACTTGAGGAGGGACAATTGTCTCCCTTAAATAATTTTGATGATATAGAACAGGGTCCATCTGGGGTAATTAATAAAGAGCACATATCTAGCAATGAAACAGAAGTTTTGATTACTCCTCTCCCTATAGATGTAGAGGACAACAAGGATGAGTCTATGACATTAGAAACATAGAAACTAAAAGCAGAAATTATGCAATTGATAAATAAAATACAATTGAGTGAAGAATAGTTGAACAAGCAACAATAGGAAATAGAAGAATAGAAAGAGCTTCTGAAGCAGAAAGATCAAACTATCAGAGAGTTGCAATCCCAATTGTAGCAAAGTGAAGAAAAAGATAAGAACTATCTGGATAGTCTATTTGAGAAAGATATCAACCTAGAATAGTGCCTAAGGATATTTGTAGAAGAGCAAGAGAAGCAGAAAATTGAATTAAATAAGGCCATAAGTAAAATTGTTGAACTGAAGCAAGATTTACAAGAAATTAATAGTAGGCCGATTATGGAATCAAAAGACGTTCAAACTAAACCAACTAAAATGGAATGGTTTCAGCTCCACATTCCTCCCATGCTAACCAAGTGGATGGAGCAATGCTATTTCTTAAGACAATTTGGAGCCGAGAATGCTAGACTTAAGAAAAAAAATAGTATTGTTGAAAGAGTCTTATGATAGATTATATCGGGCCAAGATGGATGCATGCCAGATTGGAGAGCTATTGCTAGCTTGTAGAAAACCATCTAGATTATATTCCATGTTCCTTAATGAGCAGTTGTTAAGATGGAAGCTCCTGAGAATTTCTTGCAATTCACCACATGATCCTGATGACCAGTAATTCCTTGAAGCATTTAAAGAAGCATCTCCTATAGAGAAGAATTTATTATGTTAGTTCTTCATTCATAATCTATTTCTTGAAAAAAATAATGATTTCTTCATGAATCTGTTGTGGGGGAAATTCAATTAAGGGCATTTTTTGTCAAATATGCAAAATCAAATTCAGTGGCAGGATAGAAGTAGACAATATCTTCATGCAGAGAGAACTGTTGGACTACACATGAGGTACCCCAACCAAAAACCTTTTGCTTTCAAAGCTCAGTTAAGGAGAACTAAGAGTTATGAACATGTGAAAGAAAAATATAATGAGAGCATTAGGATCTTCTATGAATATTTCAAGATTAATGGACTACAATTGATTGATAGAGCTTGGAATGCCTATGAGAAAAGGTATACCCCCTTGCCTATGTATTTAAAAAGAAGAGAAATGATTTCCCCCACTAACCTTAGATTGTCATACAAAAGCGCTGAGGCATTGACAAAGATTCTTTAGCAACTAAAGACTAAGTGAATTGGAATGAGATACAAACCACCTCTACTTTTACAACCACCCCCTGTAGTCTTAGGGGTTATAGAACAGGAACCAAGGGACTTACATACCTAGCAACTGAGAGTCAAACTTCACAAGGGTTTTTTGAAGGTCCCTAACCATATTGATGAAGAGGCAGATGAAGTATATGATTTGAGCTCAAAATATGATTAATTGAGCCAACAATCTCCCCCTTTGTCATTGATGGCAACACATACTCCCCCTTAGATGTAAATTTCTCTCTCTCCCCCTTTGACATCAAGGACAAAGGGAAACTACTCCTTTCCCTTAGGGCACAAACTTTTCCCCTTAAGATGTACATTTTCTTAATTTTCTCCTCCTCTGATGTTCATGCATTCTTTCTTGAAACAACTTAGGGCTCCCCCTATCAGCAACAACCACTAACTGCTCCCCCTGAGAGGTAGCCACCATCAATCTAGGAAAATAAGGATATAGCATGAACTCCCCCTAGACAGATGCACCACTATGCATCTAGCAAGAATAAGGATGGGCAATTACCCCTAACCTCTGTTGGAGATCTTCAAAAGTGTCCTTTGTAAGGGCCTTTGTGAAAATATTTGCAATCTGATCCTTTGTTGGAACATATTCCAACTTTACTTCCTTATCTGCAACCTTCTCTCTCAAAAATTGATACCTTATTGTTATATGCTTGGTTCTAGAATGCATCACTAGATTCTTGGAAATATTGATAACACTTGTATTATCACACAAAATAGGAATAGGCTCATCATACAATACCTTAATATCTGGCTTTAGGGTTTGCTTCATCTACAACACTTGTGTACAACAAGATGTTGCTATAATATACTCTGCCTCTGTAGTTGATAAGGACATTAAATCTTGCTTCTTGTTCTACCATGAAACCAATATGCTTCCTAAAAAGAAATCACCACCACTTGTGCTTCTTCTATCATCAACACAACCAGCCCAATCAGCATCAATGTAGGCACTCAGATCAAATTCATTACCTCTTGAATACCATAAGCCATAATCCAAAGTTCCCTTCAAGTATCTGAATATTCATTTCACTCCCTTCTCATGTGTTTTCTTGGGATTAGCTTGATATCTGAAAACCACACATACTGCATGCATAATATCAGGTCTAGAAGCAGTCAAGTACAACATTCCTCCAATCATAGATCTATAGGAAGTCTAATCAACCTCCAGAGACTCATCATCTTTTCTCAAGTGACAACAAGTAACTAGAGGAGTTCCTACTAGTTTAGAGTCCATACCAAAATTATTTTAACATCTCTTTGACATACTTAGCTTGAGAAATAAAGATACTAGCATCTAGCTGAGCAATTTGAAGTCCAAGGAAGAAAGACATCTCACCAATCATAGACATCTCAAACTCTTTTTGCATCTCCTCTGCAAACCTTTTACACATATCATCATCTCCACCAAAGATGATGTCATCAACATCTACTGCAACTATCAATATCATATCTCTTTCTTCCTTGATGTAAAGATTGCTATTTGTAGTACCTTTCTTGAAGCCTTGCTAAAGTAAGTACTTATCCAACCTAGCATACCAAGCTCTAGGTGCTTGATTGAGACCATACAAAGCCTTCTTGAGTCTCCACACCATGTCTGGATCTTTTGATATTTGAAAACCATCTGGTTGCTCAATGTAGATTTCTTCCTCTATATCACCATTCAAAAATATTGACTTGACATCCATCTAATAAACCCCGAAGTTCTTGTAAGTAGAAAGAGCAAGAAACATCCAAATTTCCTCGATCCTGGCTACTGGACTAAAAGTCTCCTCAAAATCAATGCCTTCAACTTGATAATAGCCCTTACACACCTATCTTTCTTTGTTCCTCACAACTTCACCATCTTCATTTAGCTTGTTCTAGAACACCCACTTTCTTCCTATAACATTCTTATTAGTTGGTCTGGGAACCAATTCCTATGTTTAATTTTTCTTTATCTGATCCAATTCTTCTTCCATTGCTTTTATCCATCCATCATCTTTGCTAGCATCAAAAAATGTTTTGGGCTCTACTTTTGATAATAAACAAAAGTTTACTTGCTCATGTGCCTTTGCAAACCTTCTCCTGGTATACACACCTTCATTCTTATCTCCAATGATCTAATCTATTGAATGGTTCTTCTGAACATACTTTGCTGGAGTCTTAGTTGTATATGTTCTAGTTCTTGTTCCTTTTATTCTTTCTCTTCTTCTTCTTCATCTTCAATGGATGGAAAGATATCAAATTCGGAGTCCTCTAATTCTTGTGAGATCTAATACAAGTCTTCATCTACTTTGACATTTGTGCTTTCAATCATCTTTCCCAATCACTTGTTGTAGTTGTTGGCAAGAGACATTGTGTGGCTTCATGAGTATTGTCATTGATGGCAACAAAGTCCATCCCACACATCCGTAGGACATGATATGACTATAGCAGAAGTCGGATTGAAGAGTATTTTGGTCCGTTAAGCAAGAACAGAGCATACAAGAAGGTTTGACAATCAGGTCCAGATCTCTTAGAGGAAGTATCTTAGTAAAGTGTAGACTTGGGGAAGTCAAGAGGAGTACCATGACTAATACATTCTAGAGATTGAGCCTTCGGTGATAAAAGAGTGAAAATATATGAGCACCTAAGTGTTGGGTTCCTATTTGGCAGAGTAGACTAAGGAAGAACTGACTGGCAGAGTATCAGACCTTAATCCGGATGAGATATTGATGGTGATCAAGTTTCTTGAGGGATCATTCATGATTGATGACTTCTATGAGTATCTCTTTGATACACATCACTTAGTAAGCAAGGATTCAGTCGACAGACTAGAGTTTGGGAAAATATTGAGTATTTCGGATGTCGACTAGAAAAGATGTTGAAATCCTTGGTGCAGATATATATACCAGATGGATTTCAATGTGAAGGTATGTGTAGTGTGTTGTGAAGTGCAAAGAAAAATAGAGAGCAGTGTGGAAGTAGTAATACAGGTCTGGTATGTGACAGAATAGCAACACTAAAATAGAGGAAGAATGAAGTGTAGTAGATCATATTGAGCCTAACCAGAACTAAACCTCAACATATGTGAATGCTTCTCATCAGTTCAAATACTTGGTTTCTTTCTATAAACTATTGTAGGCAGTGAGCTTCTTGTGAGCAGTGTGCTCAGGCAGTGAGCCTAATTGGCAAGTGCCATTTTGTACTACCTTATTCTTTTAATAAAGAATGTTGCAAGTATGAGGTGAACTAGTGTTGTCATTGATGTCAACATACTCATATTGCTTTGACAAGAAGGATTGGATGAGCTGTGTGCTGAGGATATTGAGAAAATTAGTCTCAATCCAGAACAATGAAGAACAGTGATGAGAAGAAGGTAGAAGTACTCAATAGGTTGCGATTCAGAGGATACGGATTAAAGGGTTTGTAGATATGAGTCTTGAGATGATCCAGTTAAGATTTTAGAGGTCCGCATGAAGATGTGAAGAAGTTGTGATCGATCAAGTGGAACCGGTTCCGGGAGATGCTCTGGAGTGACAGAGTGTTACAAAAAGGTCCGATGAGATCCAGAAGTGCATTGTCCTATTCTATAGATTGGACAGAGTGTTTGGGAGGTCCTTTTAATGTGTCATCTCGATTGGTATGTGGTTTGGAGGTTCGGAAGCACCTCTAGCAGTATGACAGTGGTGATAGACTATGTTCTTGAAGTTCTGGATAAGGAAGAGAAGAGATTCCAGTGAGTAGAGGAAGTGCGGATGTACCTGGTCATTCAGGCAGGCTTGTGAAGGTTCTTGGATCGTGTTGAGGCTGTGTTGTTGATCTGCATTGGTGGTAGAGCCCGAAATTGAAGATATTCTTCCAGATGAAGTTCTTGTTCAGACTAGCCAACTGGATGAGTTGTTCATCTTGCAAATGTTCTTGTGGTGGCCGACCGGATGTGATATTCATCCTGCAGATGTTCTTATGGTTGATTGCTAACTTAGATGATTGTTCCTAAGCCGATGTCTTGTATAAATAAAGGTTTGTGAGTTCATTTCAAAGTGTGAGTTGTGGGGGAAGATGAGTGTGGTATAGCGAAAGAGCGAAACGCAGAGCAGAAGTGTTTCGGGCTTAAATGGAACTGATCCAGACATGGTGAAGATGTCATTCTCTAGTTCAAGGTTATGATCCTTATGTTCTTGTAGACAGTGTGTCTCTTTGTAGGCAGTGTGCCTCCTTGTGAGCAGTGTGCTCAAGCAGTGAGCCCTAATTGGCAAGTGCCATTCATTTTATCTTATTCTTCTAACAGAGAATAATCCTTGGGTTAATCACCCTGTGGTTTTACCCTTAACCGAGTTTTCCACATCAAAAATCTTGGTGTCTAATGTGTTGATGTTTATCTGCTCTGGTGTTTATGCTTTCTGCTTTCATGAATGGTTAATTGATATGATGTTAACTAATAAAGAAGAATCAAGTGTTTCAAATTGAAGCAAGTTTTTATACAACTGATTCACCCCCCCTCTCAGTTGTGTGCCCTAGATCTAACAATTGGTATCACAGCTAAGTTCCTCTGAAAGGAGCTTAACTGCTTGAGGAGATCCAGGATGTCGTCATACAAGAAGGATAGTCTGAAGTTCGATGGAACCAACTTCACTTTCTGGAAAGGTCACATGAAATGTCACTTGGAGTGTATGGGAAAAGCATACTTGACCATGGTCTCAAAATCATATGTTCCTCCATAGGGTGGTCTGACAACTCTGAATGAAATCATAGATGCTGAAAACAATTTGCGAACCAAGGAAGCTCTTCTAAGTGCATTGAATGACTCAGATCTCTCAAATGTTATTGACCTACCAATTGCATATGAGATCTGGACTAAACTGGAACTTCTGTATTAAGGAGATGAGTTTTTCAAGAGTGCAAGGTTGCAAAGTCTAAAAGGCAAATTTGAAAGATTGAAGATGAGAGATGATGAAAATATCACTACCTTTATGCCAAGAGTGAATGAGCTGGTATGTGGAATTAGAAATACTGGTGGGACTCTGGATGAAAATGAGATTGTTTGCAAAATTCTCAGATCTCTTCCTGATGCATACAAAATCAAGGTTGCTGCCATTGATGAATTCAGAGCTCACACAACTATCACAAGAGAACAATTGGCTAGCAAACTAGCTGCATTTGAAATGACCAAGTTTGGAGATGATCCCCCCAAGACTGAATCTGCTTTCAAAGCCAGTACCTATGTGAAAGGCAAATAGAGATTTGATCCGGGAGAAAACTCTTCAAGGAAGATGTCATGGTATGATCAAGCAAGAAGAGACATGGAAGAGGAAGAAGCAGAAACAACTCAACTTGAAGCCCTCATTGCAAAAAGACTGCCAAGAGGATCTGGTAAGTATGAAGAAAAATTACTCTTTAAGTGCTTCAATTGCAATAAGATTGGTCATTTTGCTTCAAGATGTCCGGAAAGATCTACAAGGTCAAATGCTAACAGACAAAGGTTTCAAAAGAACTGCTATTATGTTCATGAAGAAGATGATAATGAAGGAGTAACAGATGATGAATCAGAAAGAGGAAGCAAATTTGGAAATGAATGGGTGTTTATTGCCATCAAGGAAGAAGATTCAATATCCTCTGAACCTGTCAATCTTAAGGGTGTAGAAAGAGCTTTGGCTGCCCAAATTGAAGAAAAGGATGATTGGGTCATTGATAGTGGATGCTCTCACCATATGACTGGTGACAAGAACAAGTTCTTAGATTTGGAAAAGTATGAAGGAGGAATGGTAAAGCTTGGTGACAATTTTGCTAGCAGAATCAGAGGTAGGGGAACTATTTCTTTTGATGGAAAGAGCAAAACCGGTAATGTACTATATGTTGAAGGATTGAAGCACAATCTTCTCAGTGTTGGTCAGTTAGTGGACAAAGGCTATGATCTCCGGTTCAAGAATGGAAGATGCAGAATCTTTACAAGCTCCAGAACTGAAATTGTATCCGGTACTCAAACAAAAGGTAATATCTTCCATCTAGTTGGTTCTAACAAAAGTTGTCTGTTTGTTCAAGTTGATCAGAGTTGGTTATGGCATAGAAGGATGTGCCATGTGAATTTTGATAACATCATCAAGATAAGCAATACTCACGCTGTAAGAGATCTTCCTAAATTGGTGAAACCTACAAATAGTTTATGCAAAGAATGTCAGCTAGGAAAACAGAGCAGAGTCTCTTTCAAAAGCAAGGATCAGTCCACTACCAGATTGTTGGAATTAGTACATACTGATCTCTGTGGTCTGACAAGAATCAAGAGTATGCAAGGTGATAGATATTCAATGTTGCTAATTGATGACCATTCCCGGATGATGTGGGATACCTTCCTAAAAGAGAAATTAGAAGCCCTTGAGACGTTCAAAATCTTCAAAGCTATGGTAGAGAATCAAACTGGATTGAAACTGAAATATCTAAGGTCTGATAGAGGTGGTGAATTCACATCCGGTGAATTCATAGACTTTTGTGAGAAGCATGGCATAAAGAGACAGCTGTTTGCTCCTAGGACTCCATAGCAGAATGGAGTAGTTGAGAGAAAGAACCAGACCATCCAGGAAGCTTCCAGGACAATAATGATGGAAGCAAATGTTCCTTAGATATTTTAGAGAGAAGCTGTCAGCACTGCAATCTACACTCTTAACCGAGTTTAAATTAGAAGCAACACTGGTAAGACTCCTTATGAACTTTGGTTTGGTGTAACTCCTACTGTGAAATACTTCAGAGTATTTGGTAGCAAATGTTATATCAAAAGAGATGAAGATTTAGGAAAGTTTGATGCTAGAAGTGATGAAGGAATTTTCTTGGGTTACTCCACTCAAAGCAAAGCATACCGGTGTTACAATAAGAGACTGGGAAAGATGATAGAAAGTACAAATGTGAAGGTTGATGAAGGAATGGAGAATCCCTCAAGATTCTATGAATGTGATGAAGATGATCATAATGATCCTCTGGTGCAAGGAGCTCCATCTTCCTCTAAAATTTAGATCCAGACTGATCCGGTAAATTAGGATGAAGAAGTTTGTCTGAATAAGCCTGATCAAGAATTAGTAGTGCAAGAAACTCCCAAAGTTCCAAGGTATGTAACTCTAAATCACTCTAAAGATCAGATCATAGGTGACAGAAGTAAAGGGGTACAAACAAGGAGAAGAATTGCTCAAGATTCAAATGAATACTGTCTGATTTCAAAGATTGAACCTAAGACAGTTAATGAAGCTTGTAATGATGAAAACTAGACCAAAGCAATGGAGGAAGAATTGATGCAAATTGAGAAAAATCATACTTGGGATCTTGTTCCCAGACCTAGAGACAAGAATGTGATTAGAACCAAATGGGTCTTCTAGAAAAAACTGAATGAAGTTGGTAAAGTAATCAGAAACAAAGCTAGATTGGTCTGCAAAGGCTACTCTCAAATAGAAGGAATCGATTTTGAAGAGACCTTTGCTCCGGTGGCAAGAATTGAAGCAGTCAGATTATTTCTTGCATTTGCTACCTTCAAAGACTTCAAGGTATATCAGATGGATGTCAAGTCTGCCTTCCTAAATGGTGATCTAGAAGAAGAAGTTTACATTGAACAACCGGATGGATTTCAATTGTTTGATAGTGATGATATGGTCTGCAAGTTGAAGAAAGCATTGTATGGATTGAAGCAAGCCCCAAGAGCATGGTATGAAAGGTTGGATAAGCATCTTGTACAGATTAGATTCAACAAAGGTACTGCTGACAGTAACTTATATTTCAAAATTGATCATGAAAACATTTTGATTGTTGAAGTGTTTGTGAATGATATCATTTTTGGAGGAAGAGATAGTATGTGCAAAACTTTTGCAAATCAGATGAAAAGTAAGTTTGAAATGTCAATGCTTGGTGAAATGAATTTGTTCTTGGGTTTGCAAATTACTCAAACAAAGAAAAGGATCTTCATTTCTCAGACCAAATATGTGATAGAATTGTTGAGGAAATTCGGTATGGAAGATTCAAAGCCAATGAACACTCCTATGGCAACTGGATGTAAGTTGAGCAAAGATGATGACTCTCTGAAGACAGATTAGACAAAGTATAGATCAATGATTGGTGGATTATTGTATCTCACTTAGACTAGACTAGATATAATGCAGGCTATTGGTCTTGTGGCAAGATTTCAGGCTAATCCTAGAGAATCTCATGTTATGGCAATCGAGAGAATTTTTAGATATCTAAAAGGGATAGTGGTGTATGGTCTATGGTATCCTAGAGATCACGATTTCTCTCTTCATGCTTACATAGATGCAGATTGGGCAAGAGATGTGGATGATCGGAAGAGAACTAGTGGTGGAGCATTCTTTTTGGGAAAGAGATTGGTTTCTTGGCTAAGCAAGAAACAAGATGCAATATCTTTGTCTACAACTGAAGCAGAATACATTGCAGCAGCAGGTAGTTACACTCAAATCTTATGGATGAAGCAGATGCTAAGAGACATTAAAGTTGAATATGAGGAGCCTATCACAATTTTCTGTGATAATTCTAGTACAATTAATATTTCTAAGAATCCGGTATTACATTCTAAGACTAAGCACATATTTATCAATTTTCACTTTTTGAGAGAACAAGTGAACAAGGAAGAAGTTAGATTGGAGTATGTACCCTCCAAGGATCAGATTGCAGATATCTTTACTAAATCTCTTCCCAAGGACTCTTTTGAGTATCTTCGGGAGAAGTTAGGGGTCATGGCCCCTCCGGTGATGAACTAGGATGCACTGATATGCATCAGTCCAGTGGATATCACAGTCATATCTTGTGATCCGGATTGATGATGGGGAGCTGCTACTAAGGGGGAGCAGCTAGTATGATTCTGATGTGTTAGAATTGCAAGTATGAGCCCTTTGCCATTGATGTCAAAGGGGGAGAGAAGACATGTGAAAAACAAGTGGTTGATGATCAAAGGGGGAGCAGTAAAGGAAGAGAAGACATGTGAAGAGTTGTTGTTGATAGGGGGAGCTGTGACAGAAAGAAGAAGTTCTTGTCTTGATGGTTTTTCACATCATATGTTGCCATCAATGACAAAGGGGGAGATTGTTGAAAGTATGAGGTGAACTAGTGTTGTCATTGATGTCAACATACTCATATTGCTTTGATAAGAAGGATTGGATGAGCTGTGTGCTGAGGATATTGAGAAAATTAGTCTCAATCTGGAACAGTGAAGAACAGTGATGAGAAGAAGGCAGAAGTACTCAATAGGTTGCGATTCAGAGGATACGGATTAAAGGGTTTGTAGATATGAGTCTTGAGATGATCCAGTTAAGATTTCAGAGGTCCGCATGAAGATGTGAAAAAGTTGTGATCGATCAAGTGGAACTGGTTCCGGGAGATGCTCTGGAGTGACGGAGTGTTACAAAAAGGTGCAGTGAGATCCAGAAGTGCATTGTCCTATTCTGCGGATTAGACAGAGTGTTTGGGAGGTCCTTTTAATGTGTCATCTCGATTGGTATGTGGTTTGGAGGTCCGGAAGCACCTCTAGCAGTATGACAGTGGCGATAGACTGTGTTCTTGAAGTTCCAGATAAGGAAGAGACGAGATTCCAGTGAGTAGAGGAAGTGCGGATGTACTTGGTCATTCAGGTAGGCTTGTGAAGGTTCTTGGATCATGTTGAGGCTGTGTTGTTGATCCACATTGGTGGTAGAGCCTGGAATTGAAGATATTCTTCCAGATGAAGTTCTTGTTCAGACTAACCAACCGGATGAGTTGTTCATCTTGCAAATGTTCTTGTGGTGGCCGACCGGATGTGTTATTCATCCTGCGGATGTTCTTATGGTTGATTGCTGACTTAGATGATTGTTCCTAAGCTGATGTCTTGTATAAATAAAGGTTTGTGAGTTCATTTCAAAGTGTGAGTTGTGGGGGAAGATGAGTGTGGTATAGCGAAAGAGCGAAAGGCAGAGCAGAAGTGTTTCGGGCTTAAATGGAACTAATCCAGACATGGTGAAGATGTTATTCTCTAGTTCAAGGTTATGATCCTTATGTTCTTGTAGACAATGTGTCTCTTTGTAGGCAGTGTGCCTCCTTGTGAGCAGTGTGCTTGGGTAGTGAGCCCTAATTGGCAAGTGCCATTCATTTTATCTTATTCTTCTAACAGAGAATAATCCTTGGGTTAATCACCCTATGGTTTGTCCCTTATCCAGGTTTTCCACGTCAAAAATCTTGGTGTCTAATGTGTTGATGTTTATCTGCTCTGGTGTTTATGCTTTCTACTTTCATGAATGGTTAATTGATATGCTGTTAACTAATAAAGAAGAATCAGGTGTTTCAAATTGAAGCAAGTTTTTATACAACGGATTCACCCCCCCCTCAGTTGTGTGCCCTAGATCTAATAGAGTATACAATCTTGGGTTAGTCACCCCATGGTTTTTCCCTTAACAGGGTTTTCCACGTCAAAATTAGTGTTATGTGTATTGATTTATTTTTGCTTTCATGGTTATGCATGCTTATATGATTTGATGTTGCACTAGTTGTTAAAGAAGAACAAAAAGTTAAAATAATTAAGATAACTGATTCACCCCCCTCTCAGTTATCAACAATTGGTATCAGAGCTAAGTTCCACCAAATAGAGCCTAACATCTTGAGGAAGATCTGGGAATTCCAATGGATATGTATGGTATGAGGGATCAACTTCAGTCTGCCCTAGATGATCTTGAGCAATCTCACTCTGAAGTCAATAACTTGAGGGAAAGACTCAAACAAGTTGATGATTTCATAAATGAACTAAAAGAGAAATTGATTATCTCTATGAAAAAGAGAAAGGAGCTACTTCAACAATTAGAAAGTCAAAATGAAGCCAATGATGCTAATGAAGATCTGAATGAGAAGAACAAGTTATGTGAGAAGCTATCAAAAGAGGTCATTATGGTAAGACATGAAATGGAATCAGGGTTATGAAATTCACCCAAGAAATTAAAAAAAAGAGAAAAATTGAAGATAATCTAAAACAATCCCTCAATGAAAAGTCAGAAGACTACCACAAAATGGATAGAATAATCAGGCATCTGGAATCTGATCTTGAAGAAGCTAGAGATAATGAAGAACAACTTGAGAATCATATTGACACACTTAAAAGGGATCTTCAAACAACAAATGAATACAAAGAGATTCAAGATAAGATCTACTCAACTAGAAGTTCTTCTTGAAAGCCAAAAGAGGGTAGATGACAAGCAAGGCTTGGGGTATGAGAAAGGTGAAAGCTCCAGATCTGGTCAGAAGAACTTTGGATCAGCAAATCCAAGGAACAGGCCTAGAAGATCTCTGATAAGACAACCAAATGCCCAAAGATATCCATCCTTTAATGGATACTGCCACAATTGCAATAACTTTGGTCATAAAGCAAATCAGTACAGAAAAAGAATGAATCAAACTAATTCATCCTTCCCCGGACAGTGTTTTAACTACAAAAGGTATGGTCACAAATCTCATGAATGTACAAATATGCAAATAAACAATTCATTCAATGGTAGATGCCTTGAATGCAATAGAATGGGACATATGGGTAATCAATGTAGATCAAGAGGATACCAGTCAAATATGCAAAGAAATGTTGTTTGCTACAATTGCAATAGATCTGGTCATATTGCCAAATTCTGTAGAAGTAGGAATCAGGACAAAAGGGGTCCGATGCATCATAGCTAAAATGAAGACAAAGGAAAAAGAAAAGTAAATGTGGATGAAATTAAAAGGGAGATGAAAAAGATTTGGGTGAAGAGAAGTATAGAAAATGTTGGGGATGGATCCGCACTAGAATCTGGTGCTGATATTCCTTCCGAAAACTAAATAAATGAGCTCTGGCTTAGGGGGAGTCACAAAAGAAAACAATTTCCCCCAGCCAGTCAATTGGTGCCTGAAACTGGCACTTGGAAAGTTACAGATTAAAAGGGCTCTCAGAGAAACATCTAATTAACCCTTGGTAAAAATATGAAAGATCCACAAGGAGTTTGAAAAGGTTAATCATCCAAGATTAATCCAGTTTAATAGTCATCCAGTAAAAGCAAGTTGCACACAGTCAGATCTAGTATGATTTAAAATTCAAATATCTTGATCTGTGGAAAAATGGAATGATTGAAAAAGGAAGATAGATTGTCACTTATCACCAAGAACCATTCTAAGTGCATCACAGTAATCTGGAAAGATCTTTCTGAGAACAATCAAAACAAGACAACCAGAATGACTTAAGTTGTGCATTTATTGCAATATGTAATTAGGGTTTGTGCATAAATATAAGGGTTCTCTTGTTCATGATTTGCTCATTTGCATTTGAGAAGAAGAAAGAAGGAGCTCTGGAACAAAATTACCTCAAACCTCTCAAATTTCAACCGTAGTAGTCAATTCATCCAACAATCCTATATGGCTCATATCGTGAACCCTAGAAGTGTAAAAAGGTATTTTCGCTCTTGATATCTCTCTCTAAATCTTTTGAAAGATGGCTACTCTGAATGTTGTCAAAATCACTGATAGACCATACCCTAAGTTCAAGAAACACCCTTACAAATCTCTAGAAGTTGATCCTTTAGGCGCCTTCTCTAGCATTATGCATGGGGTTTTGCATGTAGAAGATGTTAGGGTATACATTCATGTGAATATTGAAGAATTTGGGGGATCCAAGCTGATGGATATCTATCACAAGCAATTAATTGATGAATCATTTGAACTCAAACCTCAGCACAAGGCCATCCGGGACAAGCATTTTGGACATTGTATCCATTTCCCCTGTTTTGCAGAAGATGAATGGGTCTGGTATGTTCTAACCAGAGTGCATGACAACTTCATGTGGTTGATAAGGCCATTTAAGATCACAAAAGATGCCATTAGGGCGATAACTAGATTGCACTCATCTAGTGGGTTGTGCCTACTCTCAAATCAGTCAAAAACCAAACTGTAAGTGAGGCTACCGAATCAAAATTCAACAAGAGGGCTACGACAATAGAAGAAATCATAGATCTAGATATCAAATTTGTCTCTATGATAATTGGTTAAAAAATCTATCACTCCAGTAGGGAAAACTCAGTATCCAGAACTGCCATATATACTGCATATGAAATGCTAAGGAAAAATGCTGACTATGATCTTTGTGAGCTTCTCCTAGACCAACTATTAGAGAACTTACTAAAAATAAAGAAGGATAAGAAGAATTCATTTAAATACGGTGGCTTGATTCTATGTTTATTCTTTTACTACATGAATGAGCTCTCCGGATCTAGTGGTTGGATATGGCAAAATGATAGACCAGTTGCCATACAAATCAGAGACTATATGTATTGGCTTGGTGATGCCAAGGCACAAAACACAGCTCTCTGGGGTTACTTCAAAAACTTCCAAAGCATGATGCAGGCTAGAGAGAGAATTCCCCAATCTCTAGTTGAAAAATACAAGGATACAGTGTGCTTCATGGTAGACATTGATCAATGCCTAATGGAGGCAATGGAACCAAGAATAGTGTGGATTATGCCAATGGCGTATGAAGTAGATGAGAAAATCCTAGGGCTGCATATCCAACACTTGTTGAGTCAGCCTAAGGACCCTAAGACAGAAAGGTTTGGAACCTTCCAAGAGTTAAGTGTAAAAGTTCATGTTGAACTGAGACAGCCTGAGATCAAGAGAAAAGTGAGAAGGGAAGTGGAAGAAGTTGCCAAGAGATATGGGATATCAAAGGAGGTAGATGATGCCAACAAAGAGAAGATGGAAAGGGCAGAGAAAGAAAGGCAAGAAGTAGAAAAAGAAAGTGCACCGGTGCAAGCCCCCTCCTGGACTAGATCCTCAAAGAGCTCTGCACCTACCACTACTAAGAGCCCAAAAGCCTCAAAACTGGAAGCAAAGACATCCGGTAAAGGAGAGAAGAGAACTAAGACAAAGGCCACAAGGTCATATATAAGTCAAAAGGATGATGAAGAGACAGAATCAGATGAGGAGATCAAGAAAATGAGAAAAAAAAAGAAAGCATCTAGTGAACCCTCTACCGGTCATAACAAGGAAAAAGAGGCAGAAGAATTCGTTGAAAAGCCTACTCTCTACATTGATGATATCATCAAATTAGTCACTGTGGATGGGAACCTAAAACCAATGACTAAATTTATGATGAATATAATGAAGCTGACTAAAAGATCTTGCAAGATGCTACAGTCAGGTATCTGAACATCTATAATAAAGCATTTATTGAAATCATATCTCTAATTCCCAAAAGCCTAGAGAAGGAACTTGAAATAAGAAAGAACAATGCTAAGGCAAAGGAACTGGAGATCTGGGAATAGATAGATATTCAGCTCTATCCTTCCATCACTCCTAAACAAATGAACATGATCTTCAAGGATTGCAAGGATGAGTTCTGGAGCAAAGCCAAAATGAACAAGCTTATGCTTGGAGGAACTAATCAAGTGGAAAAAGAAACAGAAGACATCCTCTGAAATGCATACAAAAGATTCAATATTCCTGTCATAGAGGATATAAGTGATGAACCTGCAGCCATGGATGTTGAAGGACAAAGTGTATCAAAGGAAGATCTTACTGAGAAAATTGTAGAAGAATCAAAGGACATAGGTGAGGAGAGGACTCAAGACTTGGATTCCTCTACTCTGGAAGAGGAAGTCCTTGAAGAAGTCAACATCTCTCTTCTGGATCCCCCTGATATTTATGAAACTAAAGGAGAAGTAAGAAAAGATGAGAAAATTAGTCAAGAAGAAGAGGTCAAGAGAAGAGAAAAAGATCAAATAGAGAAAACCCCAGAAGATAGTTCTAAGGCCACAAAAGGAAAAAAAACTGTCTCTGGCAAGAAACTTTGCAAAAGCTCTTAAAGACTTCCTAACAAAAGAAATGATGGAGATTGATGAACCGGAGCTATTTCAAGGACCATTCAATTTTGATTCCCTCTCCCTGGTTCAAACAATGAAGATAGCTTCCTTTGCCCAAGCAAAGGCAAAATAAAAGCTTCTGAAGTCTCACATGGAAGACTGTGAGCTAATAGAGATTGCATCTGGTGCATTGGAAAAGATCATGCCATCCTTCCAGAAGGATCTTTCAGCCTCCTCATCTGGTAACTTAAAATCTCTTGTTAATTCTATTAGCACACATTTTGATTCTTTGGAGAAGTCAGTAGAAGATAAAGTCCAAAAAGAATTTTTTGGAAAGAGATTCTCCAAAGTACAAGGGCTAATAACAAATGATAGGAGAAATATGGATATTGGGATAAAGAGCTTAGAAAATGCTCTTAAAGATGGCAGAGAAATATATAAATTCTGTTTATCTTGGTCTAAAGTGACAAAGGATATTGAGAAGAAAGTAAAAGAACAAGAGGGTAAACTGTCAAGTTTATCTCATAATTTTGATCCTCTCACCACATCCATAATAAACCAAGAATGTTAGACTATTTCCATTCTAAATGAACTAAAGAAACTTGAAAAGGAAAGGAAGAATACAATAAGTAGGATGGGTGAACTTAGAGGGATAATTATCCCTAAATTAGAGGCCATGCATGAGGCCCTAACTGATGCTCAAACCACAACTCAGACCAGTGATCTGACAGATCTAAACAGCGTAGAAGCTTTTGCATTCCTATTGAGTGGTCACATCTCAATTTTGGACAGGATGAAGCAGAGTTGGGCAACAGAATTTGCCCAGTTGAAGACAACTTTTGCAAATATACTTAAGTATATGTAAGTATAAAATTGTATATATACTTATGCATCTATGAATAGGATAATTTTTGAAATTTTGGTGTGCAGATTCTACCCTTTTCCATTGATGTCAAAGGGGGAGTGAGGAGCAGTGAAAAATGTGGAATCTAGCTAAGGGGGAGCTCTAGAAAAATGTACTTTAGAACAAAACATCAGCCAAGGGGGAGTGTAGTGTGACACTTAGTCATTTTTCACTAAGTGTTGCCATCAATGCTAAAGGGGGAGATTGTTGGCAAGAGACACTGTGTGGCTTCGTGAGTATTGTCATTCATGGCAACAAAGTCCATCCCACACATCCGTAGGACATGATATGACTATACCAGAAGTCAGATTGAAGAGTATTTTGGTCTGGTAAGCAAGAATAGAGCATACAACAAGGTCTGACAATCAGGTCTGGATCTCTCAAAGGAAGTATCTCAGTAAAGTACAGACTTGGAGAAGTCAAGAGGAGTACCATGACTAATACATTCTAGAGATTGAGCCTCCGATGATAAAAGAGTGAAAAGATATGAGCACCTAAGTGTTGGGTTCCTGTTTGGCAGAGTAGACTGAGGAAGAATTGATCAGTAGAGCATCAGACCTTAATCCGGATGAGATATTGATGGTGATCAAGTTTCTTGAGGGATCATTCATGATTGGCCGACATGATTGATGACTTCTATGAGTATCTCTTTGATACACATCACTTAGTAAGCAAGGATTTAGCTGACAAACCAGAGTTTGGGAAAATATTGAGTATTCCGGATGCCAACTAGAAAGATGTTGAAATCCTTGGTGCAGATATATATACCAGATGGATTTTGATGTGAAGGGGTGTGTGGTATGTTGTGAAGTGCAAAGAAAAGAAGAGAGCAGTGTGGAAGCAATAATACAGGTCCGGTATGTGACAAAACAGTAGCACTAAAATAGAGGAAGAATGAAGTGTAGTAGATCAGTATATTAAGCCTAACTGGAACTGAACCTCAGCATATGTGGATGCTCCTCATCAGTTCAAATACTTAGTTTCTTTCTATAAACTATTGTAGGCAATGAGCCTCGTGTGAGCAGTGTGCTCGGGTAGTGAGCCCTAATAAGCAAGTATCATTTTGTACTACCTTACTATTTTAACAGAGAATATAATCTTGGGTTAGTCACCCCGTGGTTTTTCCCTTAATAGGGTTTTCCACGTCAAAATTATTGTGTTATGTGTATTGATTTATTTCTGCTTTCATGGTTATGCATGCTTATATGATTTGATGTTGCACTAGTTGTTAAAGAAGAACAGAAAGTTAAAATAATTAAGATAACTGATTAACCCCTCTCTTAGTTATCAACAGTAGCATCTATATGCCTTGCTTCTGGTTGATTAACCAAGAAAGATCCATTCATCACTTCTTGAATCAAACTTTCCTAGGTCTTCTTCATCTCTTCTGATATAGCATTTGCTACTAAAGATCTTGAAGTATTTGACAGTGGGTGGTCTTCCATACCATATCTCATAAAGGGTCTTAGTGCTATTAACCCTTAGTTGTACTTTGTTAATTAGATAGACATCAGTGTGAACTACTTCCTTCCAGTACATGTCAGATAGGCCTGCATCTTTCAACATTGCCCTAGCCATCTCTTGCATAGTCCTATTCTTCCTTTTCACTACCCCATTTTGTTGAGGGGTCCTAGGAGATGACAAATATCTCCTAATACCATGATCTTCACAAAACTTTTCAAATTCATTTGAAGTAAACTCACCTCCTCTATCAGACCTTAAACATTTGATCTTAGTATCCATTTCATTCTCAACCATAGCTTTGAAAACTTTAAACTTATCAAGGGCATCTATTTTTCTCTTAAGAAAGTAACCCAAGTCATTCTAGAATAATCATCAATAAGACGTATGAAATACCTTTCACCTTGTTGACTCTTTACTCTTGTAGGGCCACATAGGTTAATGTGAATCAACTCTAGCGACATTGAAGAAGAGTACTCCTTGCTCTTGAAATTTTTCTTTGTCTACTTTCCCATTTGACATTCCTTGCATAATGTGTTTGCAGGCTTGGTTATCTTGGGCATGTCTCTCACCGCATGAATAGATCTGATCTTTACCATATTGTCAAAGTTGGTGTCTCCAATTCTCTTATGCCATAGCCATCATTCACTAGATTGAGCCAATAAGCATGTTCTTCCATTTATCTCCTTTGCATGATAGATATCACCATATGAGTTGATACCTTCTACAACTAGTTTTCTGGACCCTGCCTTCCTAATTTCACAACCATTGGCATGAAAGGTAAGATTGTATCCTTTACTACACATCTAACTGACACTAAGAAGATTGTTCTTTAGCCCTTTGACATAGAGGACATCCTTAGTCTTGTTCTTCCCATCAATAGTTCTAGTACCCTTTACATAGATTTGTGTTGACTCATTACCACCAAACTTTATAGCTCCACCATTCCACTTCTCAAGCTTGATAAACTTCTCCTTGTCACCAGTCATATGATTAGAGCAACTATTGTCAATTACCCAAGCCTTGGCTTCTTCTCTTGCATGAAAGGTAGTCCATACAACCATTGATCTATCATTGTTTTAGTCAGCTTGCAAAGCATTAGCCTTTTCACATTTTCCAACATCAACCTTTTTTTCACCAACATTCAAGGCCATGAAAAGTGGTTCATCATTTGAATCATCATGATCCTCATCTTTTGAAGAACAACTACTCTCTATGGAATACAAGCTTCTTTTGAACTTATCTTTCTTGTTACCACCCCTTGATTCTTTAAAAGGACATTTAGAAGCAAAATGACCAATCTTTCCACAATTGAAATATTTGAAAGGTAACTTACCTTTGTATTTGTATGTGCCTTTCTTCAAGCTTCTTACAAAGTTTGCTTCTACAGTTTCATCAAGGTCATCATCTTGATCAACTGCTTCATCTTTTGTCTTCTTATTTGTTTTGAATGTAGCTTCCTTCTTTGGAGCACCTTTGTCAAATTCTCTCATTTTGAAGGCTATGAGAGAGCCAAACAATTGATCTATTATATATTTATCTAAGTCTTGAGATTCTCAATGGCAAACACCTTATGACTGTAAGATTTAGGAAGAGATCTCAAAACTTTCTTCACAATCTCATCTTCTTTCACTTCCCCACCAAGACTTCTGATGCCATTGACTATTTCATCCACCTAGAGCATGTAACCAACAATGTTTTCATCTTCTATTGTCCTCAGGGTCTCAAAATTACTCTTGAAAGTTTGCATCTTGGCTTGCTTCACTTTGTTATCTCCTTCATAAATACTTTCAATTTTATTCCAAACATCCTGAGAAGATGTACAACCCATTATTGCATAAAGGATCAACATGTAAACTCAAAACATCAAGGTAAACCATCAATGTGCCCAACATGTAACATATAACCATCCATGTGCTCCAAGATACCTACAATAATAATCAAGGAGTCCACCATCTCAAACAAGAATCCCCTCATCCTCCATCTAGCCAATCCATGAAGAATAAGATCCTCCAAAGAGATACCACACTAAATTGTCACATAGAATCAAGACACCTACATCAACTGATATCCAAACACACACACCAAATCTAATGGTAACAAATAAGCTCAAGTAGCTAACAAGAATTAATCATAGGTGAAATAGCAACCGCAACTAGTTGCTAATGCATCAACTAACCATACCTCCAAACCAAGGTATACAAATGATAAAAAGTAGACCTTATGCCAACAACATATCCAACTCAAATCACAATGATAACAAGTCCCTATATATACTCAATCCTACATAAATAATTCCTCCAAGGTAACAACACAAAGCATGTAATAAAAAACCTTAAGACCCTCCATACCACAACATAATGAGAACATCCAACAAAGGAATCATATACACCCTGAAACTCCCACTACATGAGTAAATGTCAAATCTGAAAATAGATCAAGATATCCAAAGATCCACTAATAGGATGAACATAGAATATGTGGCTAAATCCTCTATCACATAATGTCAAATAGTGCACACATAGATATGCAAAAATTGCAAACTAAATAGCTACAACATAACTCTCCCCTCAAGTCCATATCTCTCCAAAATCCTCCACATCATAGGAGAAGAAGTAAAAGAGACTCAAAAGATCCATACACATCTCAACTCTAATGTCACATGTGAACATAAATATCCAAGAAGAAGAATAAGACCAATCAAGAGAGAACCTACAAATCATAACCATGTTTTTCTATCCACACTAATGTGTTATAGATGTGAAAAGTATGATCTCCTTTACAACCCAAATACAAGAAGCCTCCTCAACATCCAAAAAATCAAGATGCAAGCCTCTCAAACCAAAGGTATATCAAAACTCATTACCATTCCAAAAGTAGGAATAATCCCAAATCCACTAACCATATCCATTACACACAATGATCTCATAACAATTTAGGATCAAACATAAGGAGATAACTAATCATGTCCATGCATCTACTCCTCAAACAAGTCCTCACAACCATAGTCCATAGCTCAAGACTCAAGCATGAGAAGATGTGATACAAAGAAAAGAATTCATTTGAATAACAAGTGGGCACACCTATCAAATCATTCACCATCGAGTGGACCAAGAGTGGGGATGAGATTTCTCCTCCAGGATACACCAAGCCTTGAAGGCTTTCTCCAAGAACAATCTCCTCAACATGTCCATGTTGAACTCACGTCCAACCAAGGTGTAGGCTCCTCAATCTTTTTACTAAAATCCTCGTCAAAGAGTAACCATATCAGCACATGTCTCTAATCCCAAGAGAAATCAAGCCTCACCTAAGTCTCCAAGTATCCATGAGTACCTCCATGATCAATCCATGCTAAACTCCAAGTGCAACACCACACCATCATGAAGCTCCGAAGCACATGACCAATGTACCCAATACCAAGAGAACCATCAAGATCATAGTCAAAGCTCCCACTGTACGTGTGCATAACCTAGGAACATATCATGACATCATGATCTAATCATCTCCTAAAAGGAAGATCACATGCACTAATGCACACATCCTGTCTCAAGAGAACGTGTATCATGTCAAAACTCAAAATTGGTATCAAGAGTAAATCATGACACAATACCAACCATCCTATAAGCAAGGATCACCTGTCAAAACTGACAAATATAACCAACACCTCAACCAAAGACTAGAAGAGTCCTCCATGGCACCAAGATGTCAACATCTCCAAACCACATGAAGATAACCATATCTTGTCAAAGCTCCCACTGAAGTGTGATATTGAGTTACACATGGCAACATCATAAACAACAAACCATCACTGTCAAAATCTCCCACTGAAACCTGTAACCAAGCTATCCATGACATCGTGATAACCATCTTCTACATGAAGATCATCCATGGCCCCAACACAATCAAAGAATTCACTATTACGACAATAGCTCCCAAAAGGTCAAGTAAACCATAATCTCCAAATGAAGAAGATGAATAAAACTTGTAAACCAAACATCAATCATACACCACCAAAATGGCACCTACAAAACAATCATGTCATGCACAAGTACCAACCAAACAAGGAACATCCATGAAACCATTATCAACACCCAATGTACCTACACCAAACTCCCATCAAGTCTCACATAATTGCACCATATAGTCAACAAGCATAGGTCCCATATCATTACTATATCAGGTAATACCATCTCTCTCCATATCTCATAATGATAAGTCAACCAATATAACATGTGATTAGACCAAGCCACAAATTAGAATCTGCATCAACACTAAAACATCTGTGGGCATAGACAAACCACATCCAAGTCATATATGCAACATGTAAGCATAGATAACCTACAACTGTACACAACTTGTATATCTCATAATGCAACATGTAAAATCAACAATACATGTATAATGATGTCAATAAAGGATAATTAGAGATAAACATGTAAGTCTACAATGACTCAAACACCAAATCATCCATATTTGATTTGCCATCAACTCACAAATGCACCAAAAGTCAAAGGAACCAAAATGAGCTCAAACTGATACAAGATGAACAAACCTTAGAATATCATCTCCAAACCTACTCCACTATGTAGCTCTTTGAAATACCTTTCCAATGCCTATAAGAAGTCTGAAATCTGACTCCGTATGCACATGTTATGCCCCGTCAAAGTTCAAACTAAACATTTGGCTTCCAACTGGAAAAAACTAGTCAAAATGGAAAACTCAAGAAAAATCTCTAACACCATTGCATAGTATGCAGAAAGAGCTTTATGTGAACTATAAGAAGTTGAAAATCTGACATCGTGGGAAAAAGTTATGCCCCCTGGAAAAAATCTGCCCAACTAGGCTTATAGGGCAAAACTTGGTGGCTCTCCAATGGTGGGCCAGTGGCCCGCTGGTAGCAGTGGCATGCCAGTGGCACTTTGGCTAAGCAGTGGTGGTGGATTGGTGGTGGATCCAAAATTTTATAGAAGAAACATGTTTAATTTGTTTGATTTGAAAGATTTTAATTTTTAATGAAATTTTATACACCCCAAGGGATGACGGTAGCAGCCACGTTGTCTTCCTAGTCAGCCAGGCTACTAGACTAGGGGCTTTGATCCCTTAGCCAGGCACCTACCAATTTGAGGGCCTTTGGGCCTGCCAGTGCCTACCTCCAATTGACAGGGCCAAGAGGACCCTGCCAAGCCAGACAACCTGCCAGGCCTAAGTACGGGGGTCTGCAGACCCCTGCCCCACCCCCATTTTTTTTAATTTATTTTTTTAATTAAAATGAAATTCTAATCATGTATGGGAAGAATTTAAATTTTTTATTATTATTACTGACAGGTAGTCGTAAGGTCCTAACACTTTAGATGAAAATTATCAGTTTATCGACCAGGGTAGTGTTTGAGGCTGTCTGCAAAAAGGAATTTGGAGATTTCATTGAGAAATAGTTTTTTAATTTAGTTAAAAGATTGACACAACAATTATATCCTTCTACAGAAAGCATTCAAGTTCTATACTAAAAAGCATGAAAACTCTAGACAAGAAAGCATATAAATTCTACACTAGAAAGCAGATAAATCCTTATGCTAACAATTCACAAATGCAATTTTCTATACTGCAAACATTCAAAATTCTAACTATTAGAAAACAGTAATTCTAACTAAGGCAGATGCATCAGAAAACTTCTAATCAACACAGAAAGTTTCAAACAACAATACACAATAGTTTACTTTTAAACAACACACCCTGCAGGTTAACGATAGAAAACTAAACATAAACCATCTTCAACTGAATGAAAACATCCACAGAAATGAAAATACTTATCTATCCTACAATCCCACAAGTGGCCATCTCGTGGGAGAAGGTTGTCTTAACTCAGGTCACATTCAATCATTTTTCACAACACATGATAACTTCATTCAAAACTTCATATTTCCAAAGAACTAAAACTCAGAAGAACATCATTTGTATTCATGAAAAATTGCAAGTACATAGCTCTGATGATTTCAAAAACTAAGAGATTGTCTTTCAGTCATCCATAGTATATATTTATATCCATGTTTCGAGCAATAGATAAAACTAAACTACTTCAAAACTCCTAAATTTTAGATGGTAGGAAAATGCCATTTGAAGGTCTTATAACTGAAAAATAGAATCTTTACTACTGACATCTTTTAGAACATAAAAAGGACTCTGAGTGGAGCCATAATGTCTTCTAGGTAACCACATAAATAATAGGATTAAAATAAAGTCTTCATTTAATGCATGCCTAAAATTTATGGCACCCTCAACTTCCGATGCATTCATCCACAACTGCATGATGTCCACTTCTTTTATAGGCAATGCATTAACCTGCACAATTACCCAACTTTTCATGCCATTAAATCAACATTTAAAAGCTAATTTCAATCAATTTAGGAAATAAGGATTTGTACAACCATTTACTAAAAATAGATAAGTAATGCTTATATAAATAAATAAATTGGCAAGGCTAGGGAATTGAGTAATGGAAAAAGGGCTATATGTTCCATCAAAGAAATGAGGTTATTTATATGTCATGATGAATATGTGTTTTCATTGTGTTGTCATTGATGTCAACACTTAGAGTGAGGTCAACACTCAGTTTGTGATGTAGATTTAGTGAGATGTAGTGATGTTTCTAATGTTCATGGTTGGATGTCATGCCCTGATCAATGTCAAGTCAAGTTGTTTTGATCATGCTTATGGTCAACAAAGATGATTTCATGATGAAATATTAAGATGGGAATTGGAAGTACTAATATGAATGATGAAATATTAAGATTGGAATTAGAAGCACTAAGATGAATGATGAAACACTAAGATGGTAATTAGAAGCACTAAGATGAATGATGAAAGATTAATGATGAAATATTAAGATGGGAATTAGAAGCACTAAGATGAATGATGATACATTAATCTATGCTAAGGATGAGAAGATATTATTGAGGGCTTGTGGCATGTTGTATGATCCTTCCTATTATTCTTAAGGATGTACATGTTGTTATATGAAGGTTTTGGCCTTCGAAAGTTGGTGAAGGTTTCTGCTATAGAGAGTTGATTGGAAGACTGTCAGGTAAAATGCTATACATTCCTCCACATTTGAAGATATGTTCATACAGTATAGAAGTTAAGTTCAATATGATGTAAAGGTGCTAAATCCAAAGCTTTAGATCATTTATCCCTCTGTAGTGAAAGTTATGAGAGACAAAGTTCCAGTCTATGCTCTGGCAGAATCAAGTGATGATGAAGACTATTTGGAATGCTTTGCATTCCTCCGCAGTGATAGATATGACTGTACAGGTTTGAGGATATGTTCACAGTAGTATATGAGTGCATCCACATGAGTTTCAGGTGTTTTGGAGGTTCGTAAGGTTAGTTTTCAAATGACAGTTGTGATACAGATAGTTCTAGATGCCTAGTTGTTCCTAGGACATATGCTGATGATGTTCACCAACTTGGTGTGGCATGAAATGGTACATAAATAGATGGAAGATGGTCCTGACGATCTTGTGTTGTTTCCAATTGTTGTGCAAGGTGTTTTTCTTCTCTCTCTAGAATTGGCTGAGGTCTGAAATGATGATATTGCCAGACCAAGCCTCTTTTTGGCTAATTGAAGAATGTTGAAGGTATGCACCACAATGTTGTTTCTCTATGGAGTTCAAGGAATGTTTGGAAATGATGTATAATTCCTATTGACTCACCTGGAAGAAGAACAAGCAATTTTTTATCATTCATGGGTACTAATAAGTTGAAATGACTATTGTGCTACATGTTTCATGTGTTCTTGCTTAAGGGTGACCTAATTCAAATTTGTGAAGTGTACATATGTTATTTCTTGAAGAATGATGTTGTGAAGGATGTTTAGGACCAGACTAAGCATGTATTGGGATTTGCAAGGCATGTGTCTCCTTTTGGAGTAGCATGTTGTTTATGATAGGGCTTGTCCTATGCATGTTTCATATTGTGATCTATGCCTGGCTTGTAAAAGGTAATATTCTTGTTGTATTGGCCGACTTGTAATGAAATCAATGTAATTTCATGTATATATTATAAACCTAGTTGGTCTAGGTGAAGGCATGATTGTGAAAATGAAAATATGAAAGTGTAGAGAGTAGAGTATGAATATCATATGCATTGTGATGTGCAACTGAAGGAGAAAGAGTAGAAGTGTTAGAGGCTATCATGGTTCATCTTGAAGATAGTTTTGTGATAGGAGGGAAGTGAAGAGTGTGGGTAATTGATCCAATCACTAGAGGAAGCAGAATTGCAATCATCAAAGGTGTGAGCTTCAGTGTCAATTTTTAGGAAGTAGAATGACTGTCATAATGTAATCATTTATGAGTTTGTTCTCAGTTTAGGAGTAGTTGCTTCCTTGGGAGTGACCATAAAATAGTCAACAAGGAGTAGTAGCTTCCTTGGGTTGTAACCTTAAAATAAAGTTATAATTTTGAGCTTCATATATTGTGAGTTAATCCTCACTGTGGTTTTTCTCTTCTTGGGTTTTCCATGTATATCTGGTGTTATGTGTTGATGTGCATTGTGTAGATCTTTCATGCTTACATTAATGCTATAATACTTAAGTTTTAATTTGCTCCAAAGGATTTGAAGTTTGATTAGATACTGATTCACCCCCCTCTCAGTATCCTGGTGTGTTCAACACATTTCTAATGAGGAAGATCAATAGGAACAATTGGATGCTGAGGAAAGAGGAAGAACTCTTTATGATGAATTATATTTGCTCAATCATATTGGGAATAGGTAGAGAGAAGTGTATACCTTGCTTGATTTGTAGTAGGCCTAGCTTGCTCCAAATGTATAGAATTCATCTCAACATCAAAATATCCAAAACCCCAGACATACAACAAAAGAGAGACAACCTCAACAAATAGGCCAACAGAGTAGGAATCAGAATCAAAATCAAAAAAATCATCAGTTTCCAAATCATCCACCGTAGTAGCAGAAAAATCAATAGTATGTGAATGCCTCGAATCCCAGGCTTGCAGTTCAAAGGCAAGCTCAAAGGTTTCCTCCTAGGCAGCCCTTGGGTGCAAAAAGATATAAATAGTTGGATTACGTTGGTATTCCTAATTTTCCCAACCTGATTCTAAATGAGATAAGGGGTAAAATTCCAAGGTTTCAAGGTAACAATGCAGTCACCTGTGAAAAACATTTGAGATACTTCATCAATGTCACAAATGAGTACGAGATTGAAGATGAAGATGTGATGATGAATTTGTTTGTACATTCATTGGAGGTATGTGTTAAAGAATGGTATAAGGCACTTCTTGATAACAATATTGACTCATGGGAAGAATTCATCAGAGTGTTTAGACTATAGTATGGAGATAGGATCAACCCCAAGTTTTCCATCCATGAGCTCACTACAATCAAGAAAGGAATCAATAAGACTGTTGTTGACTTCAATAGCAAATTTATCATGACGATGAGAAAGGTACCCACTAATCTCAGATCAAATGAATCAATGTGTTTAGTGTTGTACTATGGCATGTTTGATTCTAAAATTGGTTATTGCTTGAGAGATAAGAGTCCTCAAACATTGAGGGAAGACTATGTTGTATCCATTAACATTAAAAGTAACATGAGACCATCCAAAAAACATGTTAAGAGGTCTAATGTGAAGATACCTCAACTAGATAGGGAAATTTTGAGAAAACCCCTCACCACATAAGACAAATTGGATAAAATTATGGGAGTCATGAAGGACATGTCCTATAAGATAGCACAAAATGGGAAAGGGTTGCCTCCATAGGATGCTGCAACACATTTCAATGGAGGACAAAGACTACATAATGGACCTTACAACACCAATTGGTCTAAAAGGCCACAACAACAAACTTAGAGACAAGCTACCCTTAGGCAGGTCAGGTTTAAGCAACCTAAAAAGGATATACCTGACCCATTGAGAAAAGAATAGATAAACTATCAAGATGCATTGCCTTGGTGTAATTTATGTTGTCTCCCATATGATTTAACAATTATGTTGTCTCTCATTTAATGGGTAGAGATGAAGAGTTTCCAAGTGAAGAAGGTGCAGCTGAGTATTATGAGGATGAGATAAATCGGTTTGATAGCGAAGATTATAAGCAGATAGGTGATAATGTCAACTACGATAGTTATCAAGAGGATGATCATGTATTCCAATATGATCATGTTGCAAGTCCAAAGAAATATCAAATTCTAGCTCATGATTTTGATCACTTAAGGGATCTCATGCTAATAAGTACAAGTAGTCTAAACCTTTGAAAGATATGAAAACCATGACTGATGCAACCATTATGCAGGTCCAAGGAGGTTATCAACTAAGAAATAGGCAAGTGCCTATGCAGAACTCTCCTACTGTAGAGTCAAGACAATGTGGATTGGATAGTAAGAAAGAAAAATGTAAGACATCTATGGAGAAGAAAGGCAACAGTACTACTAAGAAGAACATCCCAAAAAATAAGAAAATTCCAGCACAACCATCAACAACAAAGAAGAAACATATGCAAAAAGATCCAACACAAGTGATGCAGTCAGTTGCTACATCCATTCCGAAGGTACAAAATCCAAAGAGTGGTGAAAAATGTGATCAACCTCAGGTATCGAAGGAACCAGAGAAGAGAAAGAAGAAGGTAAAGCAATTAAAAGGTCTGGATGTTTCTTCCAATCAATAAATAGCTTACATTCCTTATGCTGATGATATTATTGTCCCTTGTAGTACTCTACCAAATTATATGCCTATTGACATGGCCTAAGTTTAAAGCCAAGTTAGAATTTCTATGCCAGTAGGGAAAGTTATTAGAATCCTTGAACATTGAGATAGGGTGGTGTCATTCATCACTACTGCTGATGCACAAAAACAACCTATTATTATTTCTAGTGATGATGATGAGGGTAAAGGCAATGATGAAATTATAGAGATGTATCTAGGAACAACTATTGTTAACAATGAGATCAGTGTAGAGATTATCTATACAACACTGATCATAAATGGTTGGTTGTTAGATAATTGCATGGTTGATTCCTGTGCTTCTAGAAATGTTATGCCCTTGGAGATAATGAATGAGTTGGGATGTAAAGTGTTTAGATCTTTTGGTAAGTGCTTTGCCATGGATTCCAAGGAAGTTAATGTGATTGGTCTGGTTAAATATGTTGAGTTCCAACTTGATAGTTACTCAGACAAATCATTCTTGATGGATGTCATTGTTGTAGACTGCCCTGCTAAGTGGGGTATGTTGTTATCTAGAAACTGGATAGCATATATGGGTGGAAGTATCTAAATGGATCTTTTGTATGATACCATTCTAGTCCATGGTGTAGAAGTGAAGTTGTATAGGGAGAAAAGGTGGACAATGAAAATATTGAGGACTGATATAAGGCATAGGATGATGATGCCAACTTCTTTGACATTGACATTGATCACTTTATGGGATATTGCAATGAGGATGATCATGTTGGAAAGATGGTTGCCATTGCACCAAAAGATTGACCTTTTAATGCCCAATACAACTGCCTGAGTTCATGAATCCATGGGAGGTGATTAAGCCTTGTCATGAACCCAAGCGTTGCGTTGTACAACACAAGGAGACCAAGGGTGCGCACCTTACAACAACCCCCCCAGCGCATGCGAGGGGGTAAAAACCCGTGACCCAGGCTCTAATACCAAATTTTAGAAAGATGGTTACCATTGCACCAAAAGATTGACCTTTTAATGCCTAGTAAAACCACTAGAGTTAATGAATCCATGAGAGGTAGTTAAGCCTTGTCACAAACCCAAGCACTGCACTGCACAACACAAGGAGACCAAGGGTGCACACCTTGCAACATATCACAACCTTGATATTTTACCTTCCACTCTTGCTACTCCTACATAAGATGCATGTGATTTATGGACAATGTATTTTGATGGTACATATTAAAGAGAAGGATCAAGTGTAGGTGTTTTTTAATTTCACTAGATGATGAACATTTTAGACTTTCCTTCATCCTCAAATTCTAGGGCACTAACAACATTGTAGAGTATGAATCTCTTTTGCTTGGTTTGAATATTTCTCACAAGCATGGGATAAAATGTTTGAGGGTCCTAGGAGATTTAGAGTTGGTGGTATAATAGGTCAGATATTTTTATATAGCCAAGGACAATAGGCTAAGATTGTACCGAAATGCAGTTTGGGACACTTTGGAATTGTTTGATGCCATTGGTATTGAATGGATTGAGAGAAATAGAAATGAAGAGGTGTAATGCAGTCAAGGTAGGAGGGTCCAGTGAGGGACTATCCAACCTTGCATCCTTAATCAATTAAAACCATGATCATAATGGATATACAATGGAAGCTAACAACTAATCAATAGAAAGATAAAAGGTATTCATGAACACATAACATAAGATGTATCCTAGGAAAACCCTAACAGGGAAAAACCCATCCTTCAAATCTTGTTCTTCCTATATTAAAACTTTAGATCAAATTACACATGCCTCAAGGGCTTTACAGATGCTAGGCCATAATGCCAGGATTATAAAAGATTCATACAACAATATTCTTTCATGATTTCTTTCTTCTACATCTCAATTCTCTACTCTGTAACTCATTCTGCTTCCTTCTCTACCTTCTACTCTGTTTTACTACTCAATCAGATCAAAACAACTTAAGATCTCACTTCATATCTTTGTGCCATCGATCACTTACCTAGAAATAATCCTCTATCTCTTATTTATATCCTTCACAAGCTTTCTAAACACCAACAAGTTGGCCTAATTGCAACAACTAGTTATGAAACGTGTGTACACAGATAGGTCAGTCCTAAACATAAGGTATTGCTCCGCAAATGCATAGAACTTCATGTGGATCTCTATGAAGGTCATTTAGGTCCTATACTTCATTGAATAATGTTTCTTTAGGCTCCACAAGTTATGAATTTGCTCTGCAAGTTGATTAAACTTCACCGAACATAGTTAGATCTGCTATGTCAAATGTGCAACAATAGTCAATCTTCTGATAGTGATATATTTCTAGAATCAAGTCCAAATGATCTAAATTCTTGCTATGTTGTAGCTTCCTATGTCTAGATGTTATGTCTAGTTCTACAGCCTCTTATGTTCAAATGCGGTAAAATACGGTATCTCCCAGGTCACCACCTCAATATTCTGCAACTCACTGTCAACTGTCTCACCTATTTTGAATTCTTCTAGATGCTTCTGCATTAGACTCTCAAGGTTATTTGAAAAGTGAACCTCTTCAATTTGGTCTATATTATGCCAAAATCAAATAGCTTCGGTGATCTATCTTCAGGTACTTGCAACTGCCTCTAAGGTTGGCGGTCTTTTTAAGTCCACCCTGTAAAATTACCTCAAATTCTTCTAAGTTCAACATTATACTTGCAAGCCTCGCACTGCCTCAATGATCGGTAGTCTGAGCAAGTCCTCTCTACAAGCTACCTCAAATTCTTCATCTTGTCATGGTCTAGGTTTGGCGGTGTTCCTAGAAGCCCTACATTGCCTCAATGATCGGTGGTTTGAGCAAGTCCTCTCCGTAAGTTGCCTCAAGATCAATGTCTACTTGAATCAATTAAGAGTCAATAAATACATACTTCCATCCTCCGAAACAATCAGTTAATTTCTTGATACGTTCTTGAATACTTCTCTATAATCATTGTCTAAGTCTAGGTTCCTGTCACAATTTCTTCCACACTCATCAAAATCTCATAGTTTCCTCTCTGCATATACTTCTTCTATACTGTTCTCTATTTCTTTATCCATGTTTCCTTTATGTCAGTACACAAACTTTATCCTCTGGTAGAATATCTTGTCATTTCTTCTTTCTCTACAACATGAATTTCCTTTCTCTGTTATGCTTCACACTTGTCCACACACAACTTTCTCTTGCACTGCTTCCTCAGATGATTAGTTTATAACATAATTATTCTTAAGATCAATGCTTCACCTTCTTCTGGTTTCTCTATCAAATCTGATGTCTAAAAAGGTTCCTCTTCCTCTGTATAAACTATCTCTATATCAACAAGCTCTTCTTCTTCTGCATAAATTATCTTTGTATTAATAGGCTCTTCTTCCTCTACACAAACTATCTCTATATTATTTATTGCTTCTCCTTCATTAGCTCCTTTGGTAATAGGTTCTTGATGACTTTCATTGCTTGATTATTTTCTCCTCCAAACTTGAAAATAGGTTCTTTTGAATGGTCTTCTATCAAATCCTCTTTCATTTCTTCTATATCCTACACTGTGATAAGAATTGCGACTCCTGTCATTTCTCCCTCTATAGATTGAATTTCTGTCCTTGTTTTGGTTTGCATAATTTCTTCTGTCTCTATATCATGATCCTTCTTTTCTTCCAACATATGAATGCTTCCATCTATACAGTCTTCTGAACATACAAGTAACATGTTTCCATCCTGCTCCATCAATCCATCCATAGTTCATCTACATACAATCTATCATAGGATTTCTTCTTCTCATTTTATTCCAACACATCTTTTCATAATGATTCCTTAGTCCACAAAACTTACAAGGATATAGATCCCAACACAATTCCTTCTCATGTCCATGTCTATTACAATGTGAACAATACATACCTCTTCTTCCCTAGTTTGATTTGTTTGATTTTATAGCAACATCCTTACCTCTGTCAGATCCAAGGCCTTCACTTCTTGATCTATTACTAGTTCAATAGGTTCTATAATTCCTTGCTGCTGCATTCCCAATCCTTGTCCTTCATATCCCATTCTTTGCATGATTTTGAAACCAATACCATCACCAACAACTACAGGTTCTATCACATTGTCATCTTTAATCCCACTATCTAAAGAAACTTTTGTATCATCACACAAATCATTAGTATCACATGAAACATCACAAATTTCAAGCTTAGGTCTCAAACTTTTATTTTCTTTTCTGCATACTACAAGTGACTGCTCCAACTGATCCATCTGCTCCTTCAATTCTGATATCTCCTTCTTCTGTAGACTATTCTCCTTTTTAAATTCTTCCAAACTTTCTTCAAGATCTCTGTTCCTCTTTCCCACCTCCAATAGTTTGAAACCTTCTTCCAATTCTGCAAATCTCTATTCAACATCTTCAAAAAAATTTAGCTCTACCTCTAAATCTTCATTCCACCTCTTTACATTTTTTAATTCTTCTTCAAGAGCATCATAGTTATCTTCTCCTAGTTCTTTCATCCTTTCCAACAACTTTGAATTATACCTTTTGACTTCACACAATTCTTCCAAAATATCTTTTTCGCATATTAGGTTTTCATTCTCTTTCTTCATCCTCTTTCCAATCTTCCCCATTTCAACAAATCGAATAAACAACTTAATTTTGAAAAGCTTACCCAAATCCTTGCCTTGATCTTTCTTCTATGATGATTTATGTATACTCTAGGGTTTCACACTTCCTTCAACATGATCTTCCTTCCCAATAGATTTGCAACCAACCCAGCAAATTCAAAACCAGCTCTGATACCACTTAATGTAGTCAAGGTAGGAGGGTCCGGTGAGGGACTGTCCAACCTTGCAGCCTTAATCAATTAAAACCATGATCATAATGGATATACAATGGAATCTAACAACTAATTAACAGAAATATAAAAGGAATTCATGAACACATAACACAAGATGTATCCTGGGAAAACCCTAACAGGGAAAAACCCAGCCTTCAAAGCTCATTCTTCTTATATTATAACTTCAAATTGAATTAAACATGTCTCAAGAGCTTTACAGATGCTAGGCCGCAACCCAATGATTACAAAAAATTCATACAATAATATTCTTTCATGATTTCTTTCTTCTACATCTCAATTCTATGCTCTGCAACTCATTCTGCTTCCTGCTCTACCTTCTACTCTATTTTGCTACTCAATCAGATCAAAACAACTTAAGATCTCACTTCCTATCTTCATGCCATTGATCACTTACCCAAAAATAATCCTCTATCTCTTGTTTATATCCTTTGCAAGCTTTCTAAACACCAACAAGTTGGCCTAATTGCAATGGCTAGTTATGAAATGTGTGTACACGGATAGGTCAGTCCTAAACATAAGGTATTACTCTGCAAATGCATAGAACTTCATGTGGATCTCCATGAAGGTTGGCCAAGTCCTATACTTCATTGAATAATGTTCCTCTAGGCTCCACAAGTCACAGATTTACTCCACAAGCTGATTAAACTTCACTGAACACAGTCAGCTCTGCTCTATCAAACGTGCAACAATAGTCAGTCTTTTGATAGCGACATCTTTCTGGAATCAAAGCTAAATGATCTAAATTCTTGATATGATGTAGCTTCCTATGTTTAGATGTTAAGTTTAGCTCTACAGCCTCTTATGTTCAAATGCGGTATCTCCCAGGTCACCACCTTAATATTCTTCAACTCACTGTCAACTGTCTCAACTATTTTGAATTCTTCCAAATGCTCCTACATCAAGGTGGATCCTTTGGATATTTTTGGTTCAAAGTTTGATCTGCAATCAAATTTATGTCCTTTTCCCCATTACGTTGAAGTTCTCACCAGGACAAAAATTTCTAATAACATTTATAGTTGGCAAGTTTTCAATGACAACAATCAGATTTATAGCTTCCTGAATTGCATAAATGAGTTTGACAATAAATTTATTGATTAGGAGCCTATGATAGAAGTTGAAGATGGTAATGAAACTCTGTTTGGTATTGAGGTCATGCAACTAAAGATGAATACCATTTTGAAAGGATTGGTGGCACTTGAAAGGATGTTTGATAATGTTGACTACTATAAAAGTAAAGGTAAACTAGTTGAAGAAGAAAATGTTAAGGGTGTCAACCTTGGGACTGAGGAGGCACCTAAAATGGTTTACATTGGCAAGAAGTTGAAGCCTCGTGAGAAGAAAATGTTGATTTCTCTGCTGAGAAAATTCAAGAAGTGTTTTGCTTGGTCCTATGATAAGCTCAAGGCCTATAGGGAGGACTTGTTTCAACATACTATTCCCCTCTAGCCTGATGCAAAACCATTTAGATAGAAGAAAAGGCCTATAAACCATACCATAGCTCCCAAGATGCAGAAAGAATTGTTAAAGATGAAAGAGGGAGGTATCATTAAACCCATTAGACATTCGGAGTGGGTATCGAACCTTGTCCTGGTAAGAAAGAAGAATGGGGAAATTAGGTTGTGTGTGGATTTCTAAAATTTGAATATGAAATCTATTAAGGATAACTATCCAGTCCCAAGCATGGACCATTTGTTGTAGAAAGTGACTAGATAAAAATTGATGTCCATGATGGATGGATTCTTCAGGTACAACCAAGTGATGGTTAAAGATTTAGAGCAATACAAGACAACGTTCATGATTCGTTTGCGTACTTATGTCTATGTGAGGATGCCATTTGGCTTGAAGAATGTAGGGGCAACATTTTAGCAAGACATGGATGTGTATTTTTTTGGTCTTATTGATGAGATCATGGTGGTGTATCAAGATGACCTGACAACATTCTTGAAGGAAAGAGATGAGAGTTGTAAGTACCTTGAGATTATCTTAAAAATATGTCTAGAGTACAGAATCTCACTTAATCCCAACAAATGCATATTTGTTGTCGAAAAGGGCAAGTTACTTGGGCATATTGTGTCAAAGGATGGGGTATGAATAGATCCAGAATGAGTCAAGTCTATTGATCTCATTCCTTAGCCCAAATCAATCAAAGGAATATAGTCTTTCTTTGGGTAGATAAACTTTGTCAGGAGGTTTGTTCCTAACTTCACGGAGAAGACTAAGGCCATTTCTAAAATGCTTAAGAAAGGATAGTCAGTTGTATGGATTGCAGAGCGATCTGAAGCATTAAAAGATATTGAAGAAACCATCAAGGAGGTGTCAAAACTGATAAGTCCAAATTATTCCAAACCCCTATAGTTGTTATTGTTTTCTTCATTTTATAATGTTGTTGTTGTGTTGCTCAAAAAGAATGATGAAGGGTATGGACAACCTATGTCATTTTTCAGTAAATCATTGCATGCAGATGAGTTGAAATATTCCATAATGGAGAAGCATGTCTACACATTAGTCAAGGCCATAAAATTTTTAGATCCTATCTCACAGGTGTGAAAACCATAGTATATGTTCTACACACAACAATAAAATATATATTTATCTAGCAATAAGATTTCGGTAAAAGATGCAAATGGATCAATAGGATCCAACAATATGACATGGATATACAAGTGACAAAATTGGTTAGAGGCCAAGGTTTAGCTAAGTTGATGGATAATTTTGATCTTGAAGTAGCAGAAGTAAATGAAATAGATGTAGAAGCTACTCATCATTGTAGATTGATTGATGATGCATGGTACAAAGATGTTATATTTTATATTGAAAATATGAATTGTCTACCATATATGGATGAGAATCAAAAAAGGAGCCTCAAGCTAAGATCTCAAAGGTACATGTTGTTCTAGAATGAGCTGATGTGGAGGAATCATGAAGGTGTATTGCTCAAGTGTTTAGATCAAGAGCAAGATGAAGCAATAATGAATGAGTGTCACCATAGCATTTGCGGGGGATACTTCAAGGCTAAGACCACTACTCATTAGATCCTTAGAGCTAGGTATTGGTGGCTTACTTTATTCAAGGATGTAGCATAAAAGATAAGAAAATGTGATGCTTACCAACATTTTTCTAGTAAGTTGAAGTTTGCTCGAGAACTACCCCTTTTTTCCCTCATAGTTGATGCACCTTTCTAGTAGTGGGGAATTGAATTCATTGGAGAAATAAAAGAGAAATCCAACAATGGATTTAAGTGGATCCTTGTGCCCACTGATTACTTCACCAAGTGGGTAGAGGTAGTCCCCATTCACAATGCAACTTCCAAGGTGGTTATCGATTACATATTCAACAATATAATAACTAGGTTTGGAGTGCCAGCTAGGATTTTGGTAGAAAATGCAATGTGTTTCAGGTCTCAACAAATGTTTAATATATGTTCTAAGTTTGGTATAACCCTAGTGCATTTGTCTCCTTATCACCCCCAAAGTAATGGATAGGCTAAATCAAGTAATATAATCTTAATGAATATTATAAAAATGACATTGGATCAGAATAAGAAAAGATGGGATGATAGTTTGAAGTATGCTCTATGGATTGATAGGATAACTTTTAAAAGATCTATTGGTAGAAGCCCATTTAAACTAGTGTATGGAGCAGAGGTGAAAATGCACATTAGCATGGAGTTACCGGTCTATCAGTTTCTGCATGATATAGAAGAAGATCAGTGTGACACACTTTCCCAAAGGATCATGCAATTGTCTAAGTTGGAAGCGGAGAGAAGTGCTGCATATGATAAAATTTTGGATCATAAGTAGACAATGAAGTGTTTATTTGATAAAGGTACCATGTCAAGGGATTTTGAGATTGGTAGTTTGGTTCTCCTTTGGAATGCAAAGTTTGAAGACAAAGGGAAGCATGATAAGTTTGATCCATTATGGCTTGGGTAATATGACATGGCTAAGAAGTCTGAGCTCAACGTCTACCATTTGATGACTCTAGAAGGAGAACTCATGGAGCTGCATGTTCATTACTTTTCACAAGTAATGATTTCATTCCAATTTTGAATGGTGAAGTCAAGTTCTATTTTTCATATTTTGAATCTCATGTAGTCTTGACTATTATTGGTCATGATGGTGTGTTTATGTTGTGTTTTTCCCGTTCTTGTTTTTTTTGGTCTACTCAAAGATGTTCTAGATTCTCATTGTGTCAATTCTTGACACACATCCCCAACTAGAGCCACTATTGGGACTCCTATTTTCCATGTCTCAAAATTGCAAAATTTTCACAAATTCCTCAAAAATTTCCTAATGGGTCCATGTGCCTTTACCCTGATGCATGTTGTTGAACCCCTGAATTTGGCTAAGTCTAAAACCTTGAAACCCTAAAAATTTACTTAGTCAAATTTAAGGGATCCTCCAAATTCTAGAATCTAAAATTTAATTCATATGGATCTAAAACCACTCTCAACATCCTTCGAGTATATACATAAAATATAACTTAAAGTATAAGAAAGGTAAGTGATAAAAGGTAAATACCAACTTATACTTAGATGTTATATTTTATGTATATACTCTTTCAAAATCCTAAAAAATCCTAAGTTTTCCTATCTCTAGCAGAAGTTGGTTCAAATCCATAGACACGATGAGTAGTTCTATAGGTGTGAAAATTAACCAAAACATTAGATAATGAGTTTGATAATATAAAGGAAACCATTTGATATTTCTCATGGCCTTGATAAATTTATGATTCAAGTTAAAACATATTACAAAATCTATATCAAGTTTTATATTGTATACTATTATTTTATTTATTTAATTCATGTGCATTTATTTTCATATTATATTTAATCAATCTCAACCCATTAAATAATTTATAGAAATATAAGGAAGTTTTGAATGGCATTTCTCCCATCTCCTCCATGAATCCTAGCTCTTGCTTTAGATGTCTCTCTCTCACCTAGTTTTCTTGTTGGTGCCTGCAAGGGTTTGGGGGCCATCTCTCTCTTAGTGATGACATCTAAAAACTTACCTGCGACTACTCTCCCTAGTGTTTGCCCTACATTGCGTGCACATTCTATTGGTGTCTTCCCTATTTTTCTCACCCATCATGTGCTTTGTGTGTTGATGCCCTGGTCTCGGGGGTCAAAAATGGTGATTATGCTAGTGGTGTGAAGCATGTTGCTTTTCCTAGGTCAAAAAATGGTTTTGCTCCTATGAAGGGTGTGACTCATGGCTCCCCTTTGTCCTATGCATCATTGCTAGGAAGGGAGCCCCTTGTTGCCTTCCACATGGCAACACTTGACCCATCCCTTTCTCTCAATTCCCCCCTATCATCATGTGTGATCAGGTTATGATTGATAATGAATTATTTTATGCTTCTATGGCATGGTTTACAGATTTACCAGCATGTGGCCCTTTCTTCCAAAGTTGTACATGTGGGTTTTGGACTCTTGGTGGTCTCTTGTTGAGGGGAAAATTGAGTTGTACCTATGTGCTAGGAGTTTCTTTATTGCGACATTCAAATTTTCACATGATAAGGATTTGATTTTGGATAATCAGTTGTGGATGTGGGGTGAACATTCCATTTTGCTCAAGCCATGGTCTACCTCCAATTTGTTTTTGGAACCACTTAATATTAGGCATGTTTGGGTCAAACTTTCCTATCTCCCTCTTCAATTCTGGGTTGAGTCTTTTTATGAGGTTATTGGCAATGCTATCAAGGTCATTTGAAGGTTGATGCTACCACTACTCTCATGGGCCATGCTACTTCCGCTTGTATTCTAGTGGATATTAATACCTCCAAGACACTTCTTGGGGATGTTACTTTGATGGTAGAGGATAGGTCGTGGACTCAACTACTTAATTATGAGGGTCTCCCCTTCCTCTATAGATGACATGTTTTCTGACTATCCTTCTCATCACAAGGTGGGCTCGACTATGTGATGGTGGAATGCCCTTGTTGACCACTTGAATAACATTGGTAATTACAAATATTAGGATGATAGCCCTTCTTCTCCTATTTCCCTTGTAGTGGATATTGTACCTGAGGCAGTTTCCCCTAGGGTGGTGAGGATTTGGTGATCTCCTTGATTCTTGTTGAGAGCTCTTCTTCAAAACTATCTCTGGTCACTCCCTAGTTGGTTCCCATCCCCCATGACTTGTTGCATTGGGACCCCTGTTCCAGCTATGTTTATTGATTTTATGATGCTTTTGACTTCCATGGTAGACATTTTTCCTCCTCGTAGGAGGTGGCTTTGGTAGAGGTTGTGGTAGAGGATTCCCCTCTCCTCTATCCTTGACCAAAAGATTCAAATAATGGTGTTTCCTAGATGACTGTCATAGGAAGAGGGGACTTCCCAAATTTGTGTCCGACTCTTACCCCCTAGCTCAAGGGTTTGTGGATTTTTTGTTCAAGATCTAGTGTTGTGTAGGTTGGCCCTTTATGTTTTGGGAGTTTTTGTTCTTAGGGGCAGCTTGGCTTCAACTTTGTAAGGTTTCAAGTCCTATTAAACCTAAAGTTTGTACATGGTTAATGGTCCCTTTAAAACCAATTTATCTTAATCAAAACTCATTAAATAATTTCTAAAATTAAGTGACTCTCTTAATAATTTATTCAGTCTATATTTACTTGAAAAGGTAAAAATTATTTTATTTTTCATTTATACAAAATAAAATAAAAATTATGAAAATAAAATTATTATTTTTCAACATTTCAAATGATACTTATAATTTATTATCAAAATTAAAAAATAGAGATCAAATTTATAAAACATAAACCATTTTAAAGTGCGTTTAACAAAATCTTACTAAGGTTAAACTAATGTCAATTTTCACCCTTCCACATAGATTTTATTGAGAGAGCATGTGGCTGTCTTTTGGCATTGGGATGCTCTAAACCAACTTTATACAATCAATATGCTATATCATATTATTTTCTCTGCTTTATATACAAAGTAAAATCTTAAACTAACATCAATTTTCACCCCTCCACACATATTTTATTGAGAGAGCATGTGGTTGCCATTTGGCATTGGGATGCTCCAAACCAACTTTATATGGTCAATATGTTATATTATATTATTTTCAATGCTTTATAAAAAGTATAAGCTTAAAAGCTAATATCGATCTTCACCCCTCCACACATATATTATTGAGAGTATGTGGATGTCATTTAGCATTAGGATGCTTCAAACCAACTATATATGGTCAATATGTTATATTATATTACTTTCACTACTTTATACAAAGTATAAGATTAAACTAACGTCAATTTTCACCCCTCCACATATATTTTATTGAGAGAGTATGTGGCTATCATTTGGCATTAGGATGCTCCAAACCAACATTTTATGGTCAATATGTTATATTATATTATTTTTGCTGCTTTATACAAATTATTTGATTCATCTCAAATCTCATCAATATGAAGTGACACAATTGTTTACATGGCCCAACACATTATGTAAAATGTGAGGAGCATGACTAGCATGAATTTAAGCATTACACTTTCGAGGGTTGCTATTAAATATTCAATTACTTTTCCACCCCTTTTCCATGACTAAAGCACCTTTGGAATATTGATGTATTGTTTCTTTCCCTCAATTAAGTCTTTTGCTCAAATGTGTTGCCTTGAACATGCCTTAGTAAAGTTAATACAATCTACATTTAAGTTTTGCTAGCAACCCCACCATGTGGAGATGGAACATTTATGCTAATATTTAATTTTCTAAGTTATAATATAAATATTTGTTGAAATAAACTTGGAATCATTTTTTTATAGGTGAAAATGGCATTAAGGGATCCATACCCAATAATTAAAAACATAATTAAAATGTATATTAATGTTATGTTTCAGGTTGCTCCAATGGAGGGCCATTATTAGATTTCCAACTCGCTTTCTTCTTTAAAAAAACCCCCTACTTGTATTTCCTTCTATTTTGGTTTATACATCTTAGTATTTATAATAGGTTTCTACAAAATTTGACCTTCCTATCTTTCTTTCTCATTTTTATATTGTTGAACACCTTTCATACTATCTATTTATGTCCACCATCGCTTCTCCACAACCTATTTTTCATTCTATATGTCTATAGGCTTAATACATAAATGTTGAAACACATTGATCCCACAATTCACAGTACTTGGGTAGTTGAGGTGCCAGCGTTGCTGCCACCATCCTCATCATCCTTCAACTTGAAGCTTCCAATATCAAGAGAAAAAGACCAGTTTGCCTCTGGTGCCAATGCTACCCCATGATGGCTTTGAGAAACTCAAATCCCCACTTCACCAAGTATGTCATCATGCCTCATCATTTTCACTAATAACTCTTATCACAAATGACATCCATAGCCTCGTGTATGCCAGATTTATGCTTGGCCACATCCCAAGATTAGAGTGAAATCCCAGCCCTAGAATAACATCATCTATTATTTTCTTTGGGTCACATCTCCACCAAGGTGTTATTGTTGCTTCAATTACCTCACAAATCACTTATTTTTCCTCCCCAATTTTTGTTAGAACTACAAAGAACATGGATGAAATGTTGGTATTCACCCTATACCTGTGCTTTGAGGACAAGAAGGTATTAGCCAATATCATTTTGATTGTGTGTAGCAGCATACTAGCCCTAGTTTGAAACAACTTAAGTCTAAAATCTGACACCTTGCTCAAAAATGCAATTTACCTCTTCTTTGCCTTTACATAGATTGTGTATCCATCCTGAATGCCCATTTCAAAAAATGGTTCAATGAACTCAAGATATCTCTCTGTGGCTTGAAGTACATCACCATAATTGCCTTCACCTTCAATCAGTACCTTCTTCTATCCTGAATCAATCCTCAGGTGTGCCAAACTATCTCTCATTCCTTCTCATTATAGAATTTATTTATTATTGTTGAGTTGTAAAATGTGTACACTAACATTTTACACCTAGGTTGGACCTATGTTGTTGCTTTTGTTAATTAAGACCTATTTTAATACATTTTTGATCTCTAAACAATAAATATCCCAATCTCGATAAATAAACCCAACATAATCAACTTAGGATTGAACTAAGCCCCCGTTAAAAGACACTTTGCAAAGTTTATGGGCTAAAAGGTCTAGTGCACCCAAGTTCCCCAATCCCACTTGGGAATTTTAGCCCCAACTTGTGGTGTCGGATTAGAACACTCCTCTAGTTAGTATTTGTCGGCCTAAAGGTATTTTATTTGCTAAAGGTGAGTGGGAATGCATATTTAGGTGTGTGTTGTAATTCATTTTACAACTAACTGAATGAATGCGAATTTTCTCTCATGTGATGTTTTATGATCAAGGATTCTTCATGTTTGGATTGTCCTCTACTTGTGAATGCTATTGAAGTTTTTTGCAAGCTTTGAAGGAAGCTTGAATCCCTCTTCATCACTGTCTTTTGTTGGTGCTAAGTCTTCTGTTGGGAATTAAGGTGTCTCAACTTTTGCAAATTCCTAGCATTGTGTATTTAATTGTATATTTATTTATTGCCTAATATTGTATTATACTTGCACATTCAGTTTGGTCACCTAGTGAGGTGGCACGGTGACATGTCATCTTACTTGGAATGTGACTTGGATGGTCAAGTCAAACCTACATGGATTTGGGCATCCATTTAAGGTGGCACTATTATGCCATGTGTCAGCATCTTGTGGTGTGTGGAAGAGGATATTCCATATGACAGAATCTATGATGTGTAAGAGCCAAGTTTGGAGATTCCTATGACAAGTGATGACAAGTGTTAGTGAGTATCTTTGCATGAGGGAAATACATCTTTGGGTGCCCAAGTTGGGTTAAAGCATGTTGTAAGAGGAATATGCTATATTTAGCATTGTATGATGGAATCACTTACAACATTAAATGTTGTTATGTTGGAAAAATCTATGACAACTGTAAGATGCGTAGGAGCATCTGTCATAGTCTATTTTTAGCCTTGGAGCACTCCATGTTGGGAAAGTCAAATCTGCCATGTATGATAGATGTAACAGATGTATTTACAGCAAGGACAAGTGTCCTTTGATGTGGGATAATGGCCATGTGGCCAAGGTGGACGCCTATCCCAAGATGCTTCCAGAATATGCCTTGTAATCTCTATATATTGCATAGTTTGGAGTTGTAGTTATATAGTGTTTTTACAGGAATTGTTATGCTGCCAGAATAACTCCATAATCAACATTTGAAGACTCTTGGAAGAACTTACATCACAAGTGTATTGTAAACTATTATTGTTTTAGATAATAAATTGTGCAAGTTTTAGAGTGTGGGGTTTTTCACTTGAAAATGTTTTCCCCACGATACATCTTGTGTCTACTTCTCTCTGTCTACATTCTTGTATTATGTTTGCTTCTGTAATATCTCTTATATATGTTTAATATTGCTGCAATTGTAAGGATTAAAATGAATTTGCATACCTCTCCCCTCATTAGATTAGTTTAGGAAGTGATTTCTGCATACCTAGCTTCCTTTTAGTTGGTATCAGAGCCTGGCCAATTTTGGTCCTAGCTATTGGGTAGAGGTTTTTTGTACTGATCTTAGATTGAGTGGGAGTTTGTGTAGAGTATTCTATAATCTTGTTGCAGGAAGGAGCTGCTAGACACATCCAGAAGAATAGAGGTGGAAAAGTTTAATGGCAATAATTTCAAGTTGTGCAAACTCAAAATGGAAGATATGCTCATTGATAAAGACCTATGTGAAGCAATTTCTGGTGTAAAACCAATGGCAATGTTGCAAGATGATTGGGATCTCAAAGATCATAAAGCCAAGGGTCGTGTGAGACTCTGTTTGGCTGATTCCATCTTGTTAAATATTCATGAAGAGAAAACTATGAAGGAGTTGTGGAAGAAACTTGGTGATGTTTATTAGGCTAAGTCCCTGGTAAATGATTTATTCCTATGGAAGAAGCTATATTCTCAAAGGATGGAAGATGAAGGATCTATTGCTGATCATATGAATGCCTTTAATATGTTAATTTCACAATTAACATACATTGGTGTGAAGATGGAGGAGGAGGATCATTGTATGACCTTGCTTTGTTCTTTTTTGGATTCGTGGGATCATCATGTAATGGCCATCGAAAGTGCTACAACCACTTTCAAGATTGATGAGGTCCTGTCTTTACTGTTATCTAAAGAGATGCAGAGAAAGTCATCCGAGTCAGCCAGAGAAGCTCTTGCGGTTCATGGAAGACCCAAGGAGAAAGGGAAAAAGAAGGACAAGAAAGCTAAGAAGGGTAGATCCAAATTTGGTGGGAGATCCAAATCTCCTGGAAAGTCTAAGGCACTGTGTTGGAACTATGGGAAAACTAGGCACTTTTGAAAGGAATGCAAAGAGGAGAAAAAGAAAAAGAAGAATATCCTAGATTTAGATTCTGACAAGTAACAAGATGATGGTGATGCCTTCATTACATCCTTGGCCACCCATGCATCTGATGATGTGTGGCTGATTGATTCTGATGCCTCTTTGCACATGACCTCGTGTCAAGACTGGTTTACAAAGTATGAAAAGTTTGATTTGGTGGAAGACTGTACCTAGGTGACGACTCTCATCTAAAGATAGTTGGCCATGGAAGAGTCATAATTTGATTCCCTGATGGATGAGTGAAGGAGATCTCTGGGGTTATGCACATCCCAAGCTTGGCACATAACCTGCTTTTTGTAAGTAAATTGAATGATGCAGGTGTGCAAGTTGTCTTCTCGAAGGAAGGATGCAAGATGACTAGAGGAGCTATGGTGCTTACGAAGGGTACTCAGAGAGGTACTCTATTTTAGATGGAGGCATGCATTTAAAAATGCAATAATTCTTCTGACTCAAAGAAAAGAGCTGCAGTCACTTCATCCCCACCATTGGAACCAGTAGTGAAAAGATCTGTTGTATCAAATTCTAATGGTAGTGCATTTTGGGTACATAAGGTGCTCATGCTTTGGAAGTTAAGCTTCCTGCTGAGAAATCAATGTTATGGCATAAGAGACTTGGCCACATTGGTGAGAAGGGTCTTAGAGCCCTAAAAAATAAAAAACCTCATTGAGGGGTTGGATGATTGTAATCTTGATTTTGACTTTTGTGAACATTGTATATATGGAAAGCAAAACTGTGTTCAATTTTACTCGAGTTCTCATAAGTGTTCTGGTGTATTGGATCTTATACATTCTAATGTGTTTGGTCAAGTTAATGTTTCTTTAATCTCTAAATCTATATATTTTGTATCTTTCATAGATGATTACAGTAGGACATGGATTTATTTTCTCAGAAACAAATCTGAAGTCTTTAGTCAGTTCAAAGAGTTTAAATCTTTTCTTGAGAATTAGACTAGTAAAAATATTTAAGTGTTTGAGAACTAAAAACGGTGGTGAGTTTTGTTCCACAGAATTTGATAAGTTCTATAAAGAACATAGGATTGAAATACATAAGACAACTCCATACACCTTGCAGTAAAATGGAGTTGCAGAGAGGATGAACATGACACTGATGGAGAAGGCTAGGAGTATGCTAAGTGGAGCTGGCCTCGAACAAGAATTTTGGGCTGAAACTATTGCCACTGCTTGCTACCTAGTAAACAGGTCTCCTACATCAACTCTTGTTGGTAAGACACCCATTGATGTGTGGTCTAGTAAGAAGCCTTCAATAAGACATCTTCATGTTTTTGGTTGTGAGGCATATGCTCATGTGCTTAGGGAGAAGAGGTCAAAATTGGAGAACAAGGTTGTTAAGTGTATCTTCATTAGCTATGGTGTTAGTGTTAAAGGATACAAGCTTTGGGATCCTGTGGCCAAAAAAGTGTTGTTTAGAAGAAGTGTTATTTTTAGAGAGCTAACACCTTCCACTGTTCTATAGCTAGAAGAGAAAGAAAAGAAAGAGGATGTGGTTCAGTTTCCCACTACCCCTAAGAAGACTGAATTGACAGACCTTGTGAGACTTGATGATGAGGAGAGCTCTAGTAGCTCTAAAAGCTCAGAAGAAGAAGAAGAACCTCAACCTCAACCTTTGAGGAGGTCTACATGAATCAAAAAGCAACCTAAGAGGTTTGGTTATACATTGGTTGATTCTAGTTGTGCTTATGCTTTTTTTACTAACACTGATGAGCCTAAAACTATGAAAGAGGCTATGGGCATGAAAGATGTAAGTTCCTAGAAGGAGGCCATGAAAGATGAAATGGCTTCTTTGGAAAAGAATAAAACTTGGGACTTGGTGCCTTTGCCTGATGGATGGAAACTTGTTGGATGCAAATGGGTGTTCAAGAAGAAATTTGGTGCAGATGGTAGTGTTGAGAAGTATAAGGTCAGATTGGTTGCAAAGGGGTACTCACAAGTGGAGGGAATTGATTATGGTGAAATTTTCTCTCCCATTGCAAAGATAACATCTATTTGGTTCCTGTTATCTCTTGTAACAACTTATGATTTAGAAGTGGAGCAGATGGATGTGAAGACAATATTCCTTCATGGTGACTTGGAGGAAGAGATTTATATGTCACAGCCAGAGCATTGCATAGAAAAAGGTAAAGAAAATTTGGTTTGCAAGTTAAAGAAGTCTTTGTATGGATTGAAACAATCTCCTAGGATGTGGTACTTGAAGTTTGATGCCTTTGTGTTGTCTATTGGATTTCTAAGATCGAAATCAGATTATTGTGTGTATTACAAATTTGGCAATGATCGTATTCTCATTATTGCACTATATGTTGATGATATGTTGCTGATTGGGAATGGTAAGAATATGATTTTTGATTTGAAGTCTCAGTTGTTAGTACAGTTTGAAATGAAAAACTTAGGGGCAGCCAGGTACATTCTGAGGATGGAGAACAAAAGAGACTAAACAAACAAAAAACTTTGGTTAAGCCAGAGTATGTGAAGACCATGTTGGATAGATTCGGCATGGCAGATTACAGACCATTATGTGTTCTTGTTTCATTGGGGACAAAGTTATCTGTGAATGATTTCCAAAGTCTCCTTCTGAGATGGAGGATATGAACAGAGTACCTTATGCTAGTGTTGTTGGTAGCTTGATGTATGCTATGGTCTGTACAAGACCAGACATTGCCCAAGCAGTGGGAGTCCTTAGTTAGTTTATGGCTAATGCTGGATGGGTACACTAGGATGCAGTAAAGTGAGTGTTCAGATAATTGCGAGGTACTTTTGAGTATTCCCTATGTTATCATGGTCATCCTACAGGACCTCCACATTCTGTATGTATTTGTGGATTTGTGGATTCTGATTGGGCAAGTGACATTAACAGCAGGAGATCCACATAGTGCTTATGTATTTACTATGTTCAGTGGTACAATTAGTTGGATGAGTAAGCAGCAACCTATGGTCGCTTTGTCTACAATAGAAGCTAAGTATATGGTAGCTACTGATTCTTGTAAGGAAGCCATTTGGCTTTAGAGGTTGTGTTCAGATATTGGTGTTGATGCAGGACAGATTACTATCTGTTGTGATAGTCAGAGTGTGATTTGCTTAGCAAAAAATCTAACTTTCCATGCCAGAACAAAGCATATTGATGTACAGTTTCATTTTGTATGAGACATGGTAGAGGATGGGAAGGTGATATTGGAGAAAGTAGACACTTTGAATAATGTTGCAGATGCATTGATGAAACTAGTGGGCACAGAGAAGTTCAGATGGTGTTCGGAGTCTATGGGCCTCTTGGTCCCTAGAAGTTAAATCTTGTCATTTCTTTTGGCTCTTGCAAGGTGTTCAACAAGTGGGAGAATGTTGGAAATTAAGGTGTCTCAACCTTTACAAATTCCTAGCATTGTGTATTTAGTTGTATATTTATTTATTGCCTAATATTATATTTTACTTGCACATTTAGTTTGGTCACCTAGTGAGGTGGCATGGTGACATGTCATCTTACTTGGAATGTGACTTGGATGGTCAAGTCACACCTACATGGATTTGGACATCCCATTTGAGGTGGCACTATTATACCATGTGTCAGCATCTTGTGGTGTGTGGAAGAGGATATTCCATATGATAGAATTTATGACGTGTAAGAGCCAAGTTTGGAGATTCCTATGACAAGTGATGACAAGTGTCAGTGAATATATTTGCATGAGGGAAAGGCATCTTTGGTGGCCAAGTTGGGCTATGACATGTTGTAACAGGAATATGTTATATTTATCATTGTATGATGGATTCTCTTACAACATTAAATGTTGTTATGTTGGAAAAATCTATGACAACTGTAAGATGCGTAAGAGCATCTGTCATAGTCTACTTTTAGCCTTGGAGCGCTCTATGTTGGGAAAGTCAAATCTGCGATGTATGACAGATGTAAGGGATGTATTTGTAGTAAGGACAAGTGTCCTTTGATGTGGGATAATAGCCATGTTGCCAAGGTGGACGCCTATCCCAAGATGCTTCCAGAATATGCCTTGTAATCTCTATATATTGCATAGTTTAGAGTTGTAGTTATATAGTGTTTTTATAGGTATTGTTATGTTGCTAGAATAACTCCAGAATTGACATTTGAAGACTCTTGGAAGAACTTGCATTTCAAGTGTATTGTAAATTGTTATTGTTTCGAATAATACATTGTGTAGGTTTTACAGTGTGGGGTTTTTCACCTGAAAAGGCTTTCCCCATGATACATCTTGTGTCTACTTCTCTCTGTGTACATTCTTGTATTGTTTTTACTATTATAATATCTCTAATATGTGTTTAATATTGCTGCAATTGTAAGGGTTAAATGAATTGCATACCTCTCCCCTCATTAGATTAGTTTAGGAAGTGATTTACGCACACCTAGCTTCCTTTCATCTTCATCAACTAAGATTGGACATCTTGCAGTTTTTATCATCATTTATCATCATTATCTATCATATTGTTGTAGATCTGGCCTCTGTCTTGCTAACGCACACACTCTTGGATCTTAACAATTGTTTTTGTGGAGGTGGGAACACCAACACATGGTTTGACTAAGGCAAATCCTTAAACCAATACAACTGTTTCCCTCTTTTGTGTGTGTAGGTGAGAAGAATAGGTTTTGGAGGCTGGTTTCGAGAGGAAGGTAGTGCAAATGAATACAAATCCAACAAAGCTTGAAGTTCTGTCTAACCCTAAAAAGGGACCAAGATGCTTGAGTGCCCCTGTCCTAGACATTTTTGCTAAACTTTCCATGTTCTAAAACACTTCCTTAGCTCTGTCATGCTTACTGATATATGTGGTTGATTCCCAGTAGTCTGAATTAGCCTATTATGCTTCATATTGTAGTTTAGTCATAGTCTAGGCTTGTTTGTTTGGATTTGGTTAAACTTGGTTGGTCCTTCTATATACAACAAAAGGGTTGAATCCCTATAGTTTGGCTCTCCTCCTTGTGTGGAAGCCATGCTCAGTTTGTGCCCCAATGTTTTGTAGAAGAGGGATGAACTAGTTTGACTCTTTAGGCTTGGGGTCTCTTTTCTACCTAACATTTTAGTGAACCCGTCATTTCTTGTACCTTTTCCTTTCATATCCGGGTTGTTCATCACTCTAGATCTAATTGGGAGTGTGTTCTTTGGTTTCTTTGCATTCATACATAGTTAAACTTTGCATAATTTCAACCTAGGGTTTGTTAAAGTCTTGCATTGATAGAATATATTGCTAGTTGTGATCCTAGGGTTTTAGATTTGAATGTTGTTTAGATCTTGTTGCATTGATTAGAGCATATACATTTGCTATACCTTTTTCTATTTGTTGTTTAAATCATTTTACATTTTACATTGAAAGTTGAAAAAGAAAAAAATTACATCCTATCTATTTGAAAAAATGCATTGAAAATTGTGTTAGCATTCTTGTTTGAATTGAATTTGATTAAAGGTATACTATTGCTTCATTTAAAGGAAAACTCAAATATTTCTTTTGTTACATCATCAATTTATTCTATTTGTGCATTTTATGTGTTATTAAATCTTGTAGTCACTTTATGAGCTTTATGACCTGGTGCCCTAATTCTAATACATTTGTAGGAAGAAACTTATTGAATTATGGGTTCTAATGTTGATGCATCTGAATCTAAAATTCTTAATCAAGTCACACAACTTCCTACTAAAATTATCCCTGAAACATCAATTGCTCAAGAATCCATCGATATCGATGACCTTATCGCTCATGTTCCTGAGGCCCAAATTCAAAAGATAGACACAGAGTTGGCTAAGATTCAACAATTTGTGAGCAAGGAACATATAGCTGATGAGGTTGTCCCTGTCACTAAGAATCTTAGAGGGTTGTTTCTTGAGAGACAAGAGTGAGTAGAAGTCTTACATGGCCTAGCTCACATAGTGCATGGAAACATTATGTCGACAACTAGTTGTGCTGAAATTATATCAAATGTAACTTCTCCTAATCAAATTGGGACTCAAGTGTTGGTACCCATACCCTCATTCTCTATGGCTAACTATTCATCTACTATTCTTACCACTACTACACAGCTAAGTAATACTTCTACCACATGTGTTGGGTTACCTTCTGGGAATCATGTTCACCAGTATGGTTGTATTCCTTATAATTACATAAAATTTCACCTAATATCATTCCACCTACATCTAAGCCACCTATTACATTTCAAAAGGCTATTAATACACCATCACCTAGTCCTTCATTTCAATCCCTACCTGAATCTGCTCCTGACCCCATCATAAACCAATTGTTGAAGAACATGACCTCCATGCAACAACAATTGGCTAGCATGAGTAATAGCCTGCTTAAAACTAATATCACAACACATTACCTTCGTAGCCCTTTGTCTTAAGAACTCCTATGACCAAGAATTTTGAGACTCCTCTCTTTAAGAAATATAATGGGAAGGGAGACCCTAGCAACCATGTGGCAACTTATATCACTATATGTAGTGATTTCTACTTTGAGGATGCGATCTTAGCAAAACCTTTTCCTAGGTCACTCAAGGACACATCCTTGGATTGGTTTTGCACACTTTCTCCTAATTCTATAGCCACATTCTTAGATTTAGTCACTAATTTCCTGGAGCACTTTCAAGTGAACATTGGACCTCAAGTCTCTTTGATGGACTTGGTTCATTGTAAACAAGGAATGAAGGAGAACATAACTGATTTTATGGGGTGTTATCAAGCCCTCTTTTCACAAATCCAATATTCAATCCTAGATGTTGATGTGAAAAGAATCTTCATAGGAAAATTAAAACCTCACATCCGTGATAAGATATTATTGATGAGGTATGATTCGCTCACTCATCTATGCATGACTCTTCATTATTATTAACTTTTGGTTATTCAGTATGAGCATAATCAATCATCGGCTCACGTTGGTTGAAGGCTCTCATAATCATTCTCTTAAAAGACAAAATAAGAATTTCATCAAGATAAACAAAATTTTAGTAAATAACATTAGAAAACATGTGGCAGCAGTGTCATCTCCTGCTTCCACCTCTTATAATTTGAAACTGAAAACAAGAAATTTTACACCTTTATCTAAATCTTTTCATTCTATCATGACACAACTTTTAGAAAACAATCTCATCAAGCTCCCACCTGTTAGACCTCTCAATACAAAAAAGATGCAATCATTTTATTTTGATGTGAAGGCCTTTTGCCAATTTCACCACTCCGTTGGTCATGACACTGAAAGATGCATGTGTCTTAAACATGAAGTTCAAGACCTCATCGTCTCAAATGTCATCCAAGTTGCTGGTGTGAATGACAAAGGGAATAAATCGGTGGTAGCTCCTAATCAAAACCTTCAGATATATACTAATCCTTTACCTCATCACAAATCTAATTTTATATCTCATGACGAGGGTTATGATGAATCTTTTTGCATGGTGGATGCTTGCCCTCATAAAGAGCAAGTAAATGTGGAACCTGTTATATCTTTTACTCCACATGATGCTACAAACAAAGCTCCTAATGGAACTCTTTACATTACTATTTGAATCAACAAGAAACCTATTCAGGGTGCTATGATAGATCATATATACATGGTGAATGTAGTAATTGAAAATTTTCTCTTCATGCATGGTTTGCACTGAGATAGATATGATGTATCAGAGGTGGCTATTAGAGCACACAATGGGTCCATTCGTCTAACCCTTGGTGCTTTAATTCTTGAAGTTAAAGTTGGGCCAAGAGTGTTGGACATCTATTTTATCATCATTCCTACATTGGATCTATTTCATGTGAAGTTGGGATACCCATGGCTCTGCACCATCAAAACGATCCCCTCTATGTATCATAAGTGTTTGAAGTTTCCATTCGAAGGGTTGGTGCATGCTGTACATCATAGTCAATATCACCCTGTTGCTTGGAATGGACTCTTTTCACTTGACTACTTCTAGCCACAACCAGTAGGAGTCACTTGAGAGAGAGAGATGATTTATTCTTTTTATCATATCAGAAATTTAAATCAAAGAAGATAGTTGAATTATCGCTTAGTAATATTCCTCCTAGTGATGGTGCCTGTTTAAGGTAAAATTCATAAGAGGGTTTGATTTGATGGTTTATGTGAATCCTCCTTTCACCTTAAACATTCAAGAACTTTAGGTCAAGTAGGAAATCTACTATCAGGCTTGTGGTTACCTGGAATGTAGGGAAAATTGGAATTGTGTAGATTTGTTGTTTAATTATGCCCAATTATGCTCAAAACCCTAATTATGCAAATTCGGAAGCAAACAGACAAATCATAGAAAATGCTCAAACACAAAGATACTAAATGATAATCAAATGCATACTAGATTTCAAAGTTTGGAAAGTGGAATAGTAAGAGACTAATGAGCGGGCACCCTAGTCCAGTGCCACCATTTTCTTCAGGATTTGGAAACATTATCTGTAACCTGTTCCTGATGTTTTGAAGATTCATCAATTGTAGGATTTGGAGGACTAATGAGTAGGCACCTAAGTCCAAGTCCCTATTTTCTCTTCAGATCTACAATTTTGACAGTCTGCACTACTCAGCTATAACTCCACTTTTTCTTCTCCTACAACATGTAACCTATAATCATGAAAAAATGGGTTGGGGTTGTGGTGTTTAGAGGCTTGCCTCAGTTAAGCTGCAGAGAGACATTCAAGTCTTCCGAACACTGTTGTCAAAGAAAGAGTGTGTATAACTGCGAGATAGAGGCAAAATCCAAATGATAAATGATTGAAAACAAAATTGATATCACCTTGTAGTGAAGATGTCATGGAAGGAAGAATCTCTTCATGCCATGAGGAGATGGCTGCCTTTGATATAGTGAAGGCCTTTTGCCAATTTCACCACTCCGTTGGTCATGACACTGAAAGATGCATGTGTCTTAAACATGAAGTTCAAGACCTCATCGACTCAAATGTCATCCAAGTTGCTGGTGTGAATGACAAAGGGAATAAATCAGTGGTAGCTCCTAATCAAAACCTTCAGATATATACTAATCCTTTACCTCATCACAAATCTAATTTTATATCTCATGACGAGGGTTATGATGAATCTTTTTGCATGGTGGATGCTTGCCCTCATAAAGAGCAAGTAAATGTGGAACCTGCTATATCTTTTACTCCACATGATGCTACAAACAAAGCTCCTAATGGAACTCTTTACATTACTATTTGAATCAACAAGAAACCTATTCAGGGTGCTATGATAGATCATATATACATGGTGAATGTAGTAATTGAAAATTTTCTCTACTTGCATGGTTTGCATTGAGATAGATATGATGTATCAGAGGTGGCTATTAGAGCACACGATGGGTCCATTCGTCTAACCCTTGGTGCTTTAATTCTTGAAGTTAAAGTTGGGCCAAGAGTGTTGGACATCTATTTTATCATCATTCCTACATTGGATCTATTTCATGTGAAGTTGGGATACCCATGGCTCTGCACCATCAAAACGATCCCCTCTATGTATCATAAGTGTTTGAAGTTTCCATTCGAAGGGTTGGTGCATGCTGTACATCATAGTCAATATCACCCTGTTGCTTGGAATGGACTCTTTTCACTTGACTACTTCTAGCCACAACCAGTAGGAGTCACTTGAGAGAGAGAGATGATTTATTCTTTTTATCATATCAGAAATTTAAATCAAAGAAGATAGTTGAATTATCGCTTAGTAATATTCCTCCTAGTGATGGTGCCTGTTTAAGGTAAAATTCATAAGAGGGTTTGATTTGATGGTTTATGTGAATCCTCTTTTCACCTTAAACATTCAAGAACTTTAGGTCAAGTAGGAAATCTACTATCAGGCTTGTGGTTACTTGGAATGTAGGGAAAATTGGAATTGTGTAGATTTGTTGTTTAATTATGCCCAATTATGCTCAAAACCCTAATTATGCAAATTCAGAAGCAAACAGACAAATCATAGAAAATGCTCAAACACAAAGATACTAAATGATAATCAAATGCATACTAGATTTCAAAGTTTGGAAAGTGGAATAGTAAGAGACTAATGAGCAGGCACCCTAGTCTAGTGCCACCATTTTCTTCAGGATTTGGAAACATTATCTGTAACCTGTTCCTGATGTTTCGAAGATTCATCAATTGTAGGATTTGGAGGACTAATCAGCAGGCACCTAAGTCCAAGTCCCTATTTTCTCTTCAGATCTACAATTTTGACAGTCTGCACTACTCACCCATAACTCCACTTTTTCTTCTCCTACAACATGTAACTTGCAATCACGAAAAAATGGGTTGGGGTTGTGGTGTTTAGAGGCTTACCTCAGTTAAGCTGCAGAGAGACATTCAAGTCTTCCAAACACTGTTGTCAAAGAAAGAGTGTGTATAACTGCGAGATAGAGGCAAAATCCAAATGATAAATGATTGAAAACAAAATTGATATCACCTTGTAGTGAAGATGTCATGGAAGGAAGAATCTCTTCATGCCATGAGGAGATGGCTGCCAAATCTGCAAATACAAAGAGAATAACAACACAAAGTCTGATCTACAACACACAATGAATGCCTTGGATCACTTCTACACAAGCTCATGAATCAAAATTGCCATCTAGTTTACAAATGAATGCCTAAACATGCTTATATATGCAACTACAAACATTCCTGCCAAGAACTTTGTAATTGAAACTTACCGTGTCGGCATAGGACCTAAATAATGGTCACAAACCAACACTTAAAAATTAGGCCTAACCTAAAATAGGGCAGGACTATAAGTGCATCCCCTGAGTCCAAATTGCCATGGAACTTCATGTTTTTCTCATTGTGAAGTCAGATTATCATGAAAGATGCTCTAAATGCACAAACAGGACCCGAGAGCTAAACCTTAAGAGGGAAAAGCCCCCAAGGGGACATTTTCTGACTTAACATTTAGCCCCCACTTTAATGTATGTATAAATGCAAGGACAATACATGCATTAAAGTACAGTCAACAAACATAGAAAACATGCCAAGCACGGAGAAGACACACCAATCATAGAGAAGACAGTAATAGGAACATAAAACATAGAGAAGATAGTTACAGGAACACAAAACATGAAGAATACAGTATTGAAGACAGTGAATGTAGAGAAGACAGTAATGATTTTCTTTTTCTTTTTCATTTTCATATATATGAAATGTAGATGCAAGCATAGGAAAGTAAACACACCACTCATAATGTAGGATGGACTCATCGCCACCAGTATTTAAACTACATATGGGGCAAAACACATGCAATACATGCCATACAAATCAAGCACGCCATACAAATCCCAAAGCATAGGAGGGACTCATCACCACCGGTCTTTAAACTATGCTTGGGAATAAACACACAATACACACACACTTGGAAGACATGAAGAAAACATGACAGACAAGCGGTGGAGTGTTCCTAATTCTAGGTTCATTACCATCTCAGGAACATTACAGGCACACACTGATGATTGGGCTTTACCACAATAATCACTGAAGACACTTAAGGGTTGAGTTAGTCACAGAACTGCTCCCTGCCTCACGATGAGGACTTTTGAAAATGACAGGATGTGCACTCTCCATGAGAAATACACCATCCCTGCCTCACGATGAGGGATTAATATAGAAAAGGGATGTGATATCCTTACCTCCATAGAGGGCTTAAATGATAGATTTCAAACAAATATCAAAGTGTAGGAGGGACTCATTGCCACCAGTCTTTAAGACTGCACATGAGAACAAGCACATTGCTAACATCTACAATAGACAACTTAGCTTATATATGCCCCCACCTTAAGGTGGTTGATATCAGGTATTGATATCAAACATGTTAAGGTAGGAAGAAAACACACAAGGGAACACAAGCTCTCGCAAAGCCCATGCCCCCTGGAGGTGACATGTACTTTACGAGATCACCAAATGTTCCCACAAACACATCCCTGCAAGAAAAATGTTAGTGTCCAAATAATAATGATAAACAATAACATTAATGCATATGATCAATCATACAAAGAGCCAAGGATATACTATGAATTTAGAGATCAGGTATAACCGTGGGGCTCTACTACAAAAATCTCAAAACTGAGTGTCACCAAGGCGAGATTCAAAGAGAAACAAAGTGCACGGAGCAGCAGTATTGTTACATTTTGTAAGAGAGATAAGACATCATCAAGATCACATGACAAAGTGCACGGAGTGATTCTACTAGCCAAGTGTCAGATTAATATATCAACCCCATCATCATATAGGAACTAAGTCTAATTTTTGATTTCTTGATAAAGGGATGCTAGGTCTGCATCAATATAATATGTTTTTTGTCATCTACTTGCTAGGTAGAAACACTAGAGGAAGGGAAACAATGAATTGAGAGAGGAGAAACCAGTGCCTTAGGGACAGTCACGTAGGAGAGTACCCCCAAGTCACCAACTACAATGCTATGTCCATAAGACACAACACACAACAGTGAAAAATAGAGGAGAAGTAATATAGAAGAATGATGATACAAATAGAAGAAGGGTCACAACAGAGGTAGTCTCCTGGTATCCTAGACCTTACAAGACAATCAAGGGTCATCCCAAGAGGCCTAAACAACACATAACACATCATAGGGGAAACACATCATGAGAGATAAAGGCTTAGAAATACTCATTTGTAGGATCATCGAACTAAGTGTTGTCATCAAGCAAATCATCATCATCTTCCCACTCTCGAATGTTAGAGGAAAGTGGGACATAAGGTACGATAGCCCAACTCTTGTTCTTGTTGTCAAGTTGTCCAGTCTTAAGATTTTCTTGGTTTGGTTCAATGTTTGGTGAGATGTTTTCTTATTGAGATGCAAGTCGTTGGGCATATTCTTGTTGTCTCTTCCTCCTTTCTCTTGCTTGTCTATTTCTTTTTGTCTTACCACTTATCTCTTGTAAGATAGTGTTTTTCTCTTTCATAGGTTTTTGTGTTTTAGAGGAGGAAGCACCAAGGTCAAATCTCATTTGTCTAGGTGGAATATTCTGTTGTGAATAACTACCTACCGATCCTTGTAAGGATGGCAGGGGAGGAACCTCAGCATAGGGTCCACTTCCTTTTGGTCTACGATTCTCTTCAAATGTGGGTTGTTTGTCTCTTGTTGTTTCTTGCATAGAGGGACCGGCCACTTGATGTATTAATTTTTCTTTGTAGTTTCTATAGCCCAAGAAGTTAAAGTCTGTTCGTGGCTCCAGTTCCACCTCAGATCTTTCCCAAAAGTAATCCAGTGTAAAATGTTGTCTTGTAATCAAAGGTTTATACCTATTGCCATGAATAGTATGCACTTGTTCATTCAAGGGACAACTTTCATAGTCTTTAACCATGGATGTCCTAGTTTGATATGGAAAAGGTTAGAAATAGGGACAACATCGAACCATTGTTCTACATGTTTATCAAAGACAGTGACCAACAAAGATATCTTCCCAGAAGTGTTCACAAAGGTTCCCTTATGTGTCTTAATCATCATATCCAAAGGGTCATAAGAGCCTTGCATTAATTGATGTGAATAGAGGAACTCTTCTGTGGCAAAATTAGTCATGCAATTAGGATAAATAAGGGTTCCATCCACAAGATTTTCTATTATCTTCATAGTGATATAAAGAGGTCCTCCAGTTTCTCCAATTGTTCTATCATGAGGTGTAAACACAATTTTAGGTTCAAGGACCTTTCTTTTCATATAAGGCCTAGGAGGGAACCTATTGTTATTGTTGTGATTATAAGCCATGTGTATATGTATTCAAATCAATGTGAGATCAGATTTTAAAATATTTTCAAATTTTATGTAAAAGATAAGTACAAAATTATGTATGAAAATGACCTAAAATGCTTGATTTTTTCAACTTTTTTCAATGCAAATAAGTGAAAGAAAAGGTGTTTTAAGAAAAATAATCAGGGGAAGAAAATAAAATGTCTTATATCAGTCCAATAAAGTAATAAAATCCTTCACAACACACTTTTGATGCAAACCTAGGATGATGACAAGTCAAAACCTAGTGAAAATACACTAAAATATTCAAATTTTCACAACTTTTTAATACAAAGACCCAACGAAAGGGGTATTGTAAAGAATTTTAGCAGGTGCATCAGATTATATCAGTAATATAAGTCACCTAAATCCATAAAATCTTTCACAACTCGCTTGGAGTGCAAATCTACGTTAAACACTAGGTCAAATATAGCCAAAATATGCAATTTTCTACCAAATTTCCACTGTAAGAGGCCAACAGAAAGGTATTGTAAATAATTTTAGGAAGGGAAGAATATAATAACCCTAAAAATAGCCAATTAGTACATAAAAATTCTTTACAACATGCCTTGGATGCAAATCTAGAGAGACGATAAGGCTAAATCTAGTGAAAAATCAAGTTTTTCAAACCCTAGGCATGAAATTTTCCAAGCAAACCACTATGATGCAATACTACAGTTATAAATAAATCCTAATGAGTGTTTTAAAATGGTAGTAAAATTTGAAATAAGATTTTGACTACAAACCCTAGCTATTGCAAAATTAGGTTATATGAAAAAATACACGATTTCAAGCAATTTTTATCAATTTAAGCATGAAAATGCAATCTAAATGAATGATGAATGAAAAATTCCTATAAATTATATCAGATTTGATGATAATGATAGAAATTTATTGAAATTAAATTCCAACTAATTCAAATTATATGAAAATTCAAACTAAAAATGCCAATTTTTTTCAAAATTTTCTAAATATTTCATTTTTTTTGTAATTTTCCAATGCAATAAGATGAACAATGAAATGGATGAATGAAATGAATGTAAATATGAATAAAAAAACTCACAAAGTGCAAAATTTAATCAAAACACGGGTTCACCAAAATGTTTAAGGTAAAATTTGTAAGAGGGTTTGATTTGATGGTTTATGGTAATCCTCCTTTCACCTTAAACATTCAAGAACTTTAGGTTGAGTAGGAAATCTGCTATCAGGCCTACAGTCACTTGGAATGTAGGGAAAATTGGAATTGTGTTGATTTGTTGTTCAATTGTGCCTAATTATGCTCAAAACCCTAATTATGCAAATTCGGAAGCAAACAGACAAATCACAGAAAATGCTCGAACACAAAGATACTAAATGATAATCAAATGCATACTAGATTTCAAAGTTCAAAAAGAAGAACAATCAGAGACTAATGAGTAGGTGCCCTAGTCTAGTACCACCATTTTCTTTGGGATATGGAAACCTTGTCTGCAACTTATTCCTCTTGTTCCAGAGATTCTTCAGTTGCGGGATCTAGAGGAATAATGAGTGGGTGCCCTAGTCTAGGTCCCTTTTTTCTCTTCAGATCTACAATTCCAATAGTCTGTACTACTCCCCTACAACTCCATTTTTTTTGTTCCTACAACCTATAATCTGCAATCATAGAAAAATGGGTTGGGGGTTGTGGTGTTTAAAGGTTTGCCTCAATCAAGACCTGAAGAGATATTCAAGTCTTTCAACACCATTGTTAGAGAAAGAGTGTGTATCCCTACATGATAGAGGCAAAATCCAAATGATAAATGATTGAAAACACAATTGATATCACCTTGTAGTGAAGATCTCATGGAAGGAAGAAGCTCCATATGCCATGAGGAGATGGCTACCAAATCTACAAATACAAACATAATAACAACACAAAGTCTTCTCTACAACACATAATGAATGTCTTGGATCACTTCTACACAAGCTCATGAATTAAAATTACCATCTAGTTTACAAATGAATGCCTAAACATGGTTATATATGCAACTACAAACATTCCCGCCAAGAATTTCGTAATTGAAACTTACCGTGTTGGCATAGGACCTAAATAACGGTCACAAACTGACAATCAAAAATTAGGCCTGACCTAAAATAGGGTAGGACTAGGGTGTGGGCGCCCAAGTCCACCCCCTATTTTAGGCAAGATTTGTCATAGGTGCATCCCCTGAGTCCAATTTGCCATGGAACTTCAGGGTTTTCTCATCGAGAAGTCAGATTATCATTAAAGATGCTCTAAATGCACAAACAAGACTCAGGAGCTAAACCTTAAGAGGGAAAATCCCCTAAGGGGACATTTTTTGGCATAACAGTGCCAAACCTCCTCAATCTTCTGAGGCTACAACCGTAATTCCTCCTATCTCACAGGTAGTGAATGAGGCAAAGCTCAAATCGAAGGTTCTTCCCCATCCCTGAGTGTTTGGTAGATATGTTGAGGTTCCCCCTCCACCATCCCTTCAAGGACAATGAGGCAACCTTCGTGCAGAAAATAGACCTCCTCTCAACCACAATATAACTTTTGTTCCACCTACCTCTAAGGAGACTAGTGGTGATCAATCGGTTGCACAAGTTTTATTTCCTGAGGTTTCTCAACCACTTGAGGATGCTCCTATACTTTTGCTTGCTTCACAAGTTGTGAAGGAAGAGCATCCCATATTGAGGAACCCTCCCCTTGTGGTCTCCCAGCCTTTGGTGTTTCCACTCATTTCTTCTAATGTTCCTTAAACAAAGGAAGGAAAGGAACCCATGTTGGAAGATACTATGGTTCCCCTTAAGAACATCACAAATAAAGCTAAGTGAAATAAGATTATGTGAGAAAGAAAGAAGCATTGTCATGCTATGGCTCACCTTGCTATAGACAAGGAGAATCTCCCTCCTCACAAGTGCTTATCACTGATGAATGCCAAAGAGATAGGTACTACTCTTGTGTCTCCTACAGAGAAAGAAGAAGTTTCACCTACCACTATAGAGCCTATTGTACTTGTTTAGCATGAAAAAGGTGAATGATGATAACTAGCATGCACACTAGATCAAACCCTTATCCATATAACATTAAAGGACAAGACTGAGCCAAATCACTACCAAATGAAGGTGGACTCAACTACATATCTTGTACTCAGGTATGTTATAAATGGATCAAATTTAATTTAGCCTTTTTTATCAAACCCTAGGTTAACAATGCATGAAACCCTAGTTCTACAATGATAATCTTATAATAGAATAAGTACAACAGTAATCCATAAACCAATTGCATAGGGATTATTAGGAAGGTAATAGAACCTATCCCTTGAAAGAAGAGGTGTCGAAGGACTAATTCAGGACTGCCCAAGTCCTGACAAAAGGAATCTGCTAAGACTGTAAACTAGAAAGATGTTGCCCTAATGCCAGATCTAAAGTCAGAACGGGAAGAAAGACTAGGGTGTTGTTAGGGTTAGCTGGTCGATGATATCAATTAAATAAAAATAAAGAATAAACAAAGGAATGAAAATACACAGAAATAATAACAATGAGAGACAAGTTTTAACATGGTTCACCCAAACTCGAGCTACATCCACCAACATAGAGTCTAATATTATTATCCAATAAATCAAACCGATTACAACCAACAATCCTTGCAACTCAATACTGCTGCAAAATGCTACAGTACATCAACCGAAACCCTAACCCTTAGCTGCTTTTATCAAGCCTTATGTCAGTTACAAAATAGGGTTTTCTTATGGCGTCCAATAGATATGGTGTGGGGTCTGATCAGTCTCCAAGTGGGAGAGTATTGCTATATGGAGCCTAATCAGACTCGGAGGTTAAATTTACCCCACTTTTATCCAAATGGTTTCCCCCCAAATTATTTAATGGGGTCAAGGGGTAGCACCCCTTGCGGGGGTTTGGGGGCAACATAAAAAACCCTATTTTGTAAAGGTGCTAGGAGTTATTTTTCTATTGGTCGAGATAACAAAACCCTATTTTATAACTGACATAAGGCTTGATAAAAGAGGCTAAGGGTTAGGGTTTTGGTTGATGTATTGTAGCATTTTGTAGTGGTATTGAGTTACAAGGATTGCTAGTTGTAATCAGTTTGATTTATTGGATAATAATATTGGACTCTCTGTTGGTGGATGTAGCCCGAGTTTGGGTGAACCACGTTAAAACTTGTCTCTTGTTGTTATTATTTCTATGTATTTTCATTCCTCTATTTAATCTTTATTTGTATTTAATTGATATCATCTACTAGCTAACCCTAACAAGTGGTATCAGAGTGGGTTGTGTTTGATTATCATCTATAGGAAGGTCTCACGGTTGAGTGGGAGTAATAGCAGAAGAGGGTAAATTGAAGGTAGATAAATTCAATGGACAGAACTATTAGTTATGGAATATGTAGATGTAGGATTATCTCTATCAGAAGGATTTATGGAGGCCGTTGGATGGAATAGCCAAGAAATTGGCAACAATGACTGATGAGGATTGGAATCTTATGGACAAAAAGGCACTGGGAACCATTCGGTTGTGCCTAGCACCATCAGTGACATTCAATATAACGGAAGCAAAGACAACAGATGGTCTGATGAAAAATTTGGCTAAATTGTATGAAAAACCCTCAGCCTCAAATAAGGTATTTCTCATGAAGCATTTGTTTAATCTGAAAATGATTGAAGGTGGATCTGTGACAGATCATTTAAATGAATTTAATATGATTACCAGTTAATTGACTTCTATAAATGTAAAATTTGATTAAGAAGTTAGAGCTCTTCTGTTATTATGTTCTTTGCCTGAAAGCTGGAATAGTTTGGTAATGGCACTTAGTAACTCTATTTTTGGTTCAAATACCCTAAAATTTGATAATGTTGTTGGTGTTATTCTGAGTGAGGAAATTCAGAGGAAAATCTCAGGTGGATCCACATTAGGCAGTGTTTTCAATGCAGAAAGTAGGGGCAGATCAAAGGAGAGAGGAAAAGGTTCTGGATGTCATGGGAAGTCACGAGGAAAATCAAAGGAAAAGAGATCCCAATTCAGAGGATAGAAGGATTGCTGGTACTGTGGGAAACCAGGTCATTTGAAGAAAGATTGCTGGTCTCAGAAGAAAAAAGGAGACAAACAATAAGGCAATAGGAGGAAAATGTGGTAAGTAATAAATCTAAAGATGATGCTTTGATTCTTTCCCTAGATAATGCTGATGATTCATGGGTTTCAGATTCAGGGGACTCATTTCATGTTACGCCCCATAGAAGTTATTTTCTTGATTATGTCCAAGGGGATTTTGGGCTGGTTTATTTGGGAGATAATAAATCCTGTCAGATTGTTGGAAAGGGAAGAATCAAGATTAAGTTGTAGAATGGGAATCATTGGCTACTACAAGAGGTAAGGCACATTCCAAGGCTAAGTAGGAATTTAATTTCAACAGGGAAGTTAGCTGATGAAGGTTGCATTGTTACATTTACTTATAAAAATTAGAAGGTTTCAAGAGGTGCCTTAATAGTAGAAAAAGGTGTGAAAGTAGGCACCTTATATCTTTGTATAGGTCATATTGTTCCTTCTACTTTAGCTATTGCAGAGAAAAAATAAAAAGCTTCAGGAACAGTCACTGCAAGTTCGTAGGAAGAGACTAAAATAGTTAATGCAAGTTCTGAGACAACACTATGGCATAACAGACTTGGGCATATGAGTGAAAAAGATATGAAGGTACTTCATTCTAAGAAAGTTTTACCAGGTTTGAAATCTATTAATATAGATTTCTGTGAAAGTTGTGTGTATGGCAACAAAAGAGAGTAAGCTTTCTCAAGGATGGGAAGCAAAAGAAAGATGAAAAGTTAGAGCTTATACATACAAATGTATGGGGACTAGCTCAGGTATCTTCTCTCGATGGCTCTCGGTATTATGTTACATTCATAGATGATGCAACTAGGAAGGTTTGGATTTATTTCCTTAGGCAGAAATCTGATGTATTTGAAACATTTAAGAAATGGAGAAGCTTGGTTGAGAATGAAATAGGTAAAAGATTAAAATATCTTAGATCTGATAATGGCGATGAGTATTACAGCAAAAAATTTGAGGATTATTATTCCTTTAATGGAATTCATAGGCAGAAAATGGTTCCAGGGACTTCACAGGAGAATGGAGTGGCTAAATGCATGAATAGGACAATAATGGAGCATGCAAGGACCATGAGATTGCATGTTGGGCTGCCTTTAAACATGTGGGCAGAGGGTGTCAACACCGCTGTATATTTAATTAATAGAGGTCCTTCAGTTCCTTTGGGCTGTGGTATTCTAGAGAAAGCATGGACAAGTAAGAAGGAGAGTTATTCTTTTCTCAAAACCTTCAAATGTGAAGCATTTGCATGTGTAGATTCTTAAAAATAGAACCAAGATGGATGTAAAATCAACAAAGTGTACCTTCGTTGGATATGGCATTGATGAATTTGGTTGTAGGCTTTGGGATTTTGAAAATCAAAAAATTGTGAGAAGCAAGGATGTTGTATTCAATGAGAAGGTGTTGTACAAAGATCAGTTGTAGCAGCATGAGAAGAAAGAAAAGGATTATATGGTGTTGGATGATACTCTAGATAATGATGTTCCAGTGGTTCCTCATGCTCCACAACAGCAACAAGAAATACCATAAACTCTAGTGAATGTTAGATGGTCAACAAGGCTAAGTAGACCTCCTGAAAGGTTTTCTCCCTCTTTGTATTCTATTTTGTTAATAGATGTTGGTGAACTAGAAGGGTATGATGAAGCTATGCAGGTGGATACAAAGGTTTAGTGGGAGTTTGCAATGAAAGAAGAAATGGACTCCTTGCTAAAAAATTAGACTTGGGAATTATGTAAGTTGCCTGCAGGTAAAAAGGCTTTACCAAACAAATGGGTTTATAGGCTGATAGATGAAGATGGAGGTAAGAAATGATTTAAATCTAGATTAGTTGTAAAAGGATTTGCATAGAAAAAGGTATTGATTTTGATGAGATATTTTCTCTAGTTGTTAAGATGAATTCTATTCGTACTATTTTAAGTATTGTGGCTACTGAAGATTTGCATTTGGAATAGATAGATGTAAAAACTGCCTTTCTCCATGGTGATTTGGAGGAGGAGATATATATGGAACAACCCCAAGGATTTGAGGTCAACGGTAAGGAGAAACAGGTATGCAGATTGAAGAAAAGTTTGTATGGCTTGAAACAAGAACCTCGGCAATGGTATTTGAAATTTGATAGTTTTATGGTTGAGCAAGGCTACAACTGGTGTAATTCTGACCATTGTGTTTATTTTAAGAGGTTGGATAATGACAACTACATTATTTTATGTTTATATGTTGATGAGATGCTTGTAGTAGGGTCTAACATGGATCACATAAGAGAGTTAAAACAACAGTTAGCACAATCATTTGCTATAAAAGATTTGGGGGCAGTAAAACAAATCCTTGGTATGAAAATTTGTAGATTTAGGAAGAACAAAAAATTGACTCTATCTCGGACTGATTATGTTGAAAAGGTGTTGCAGAGATTCCAAATGGAGAATGCAAAAGCTATCAACACACCTTTGCCAAGTCATTTGAAAATGACTAAGGAGATGTGTCCTAAGACACAAGATGAGGAAGAAAAAATGTCCAAGGTACCATATGCTTTAGCTATAGGAAGTTTAATGCATGCCATGGTATGCATGAGACCAGATATTTCACATGTTGTAGGAGTCGTAAGCAGGTATATGGGTCATCCCGGATTGAAGCATTGGAATGCAGTAAAATGGATTCTTAGATATTTGAGAGGTACATCTAATAAATGCATGTCTTGGGGGCTCTAATACTGAATTAGCAGGTTATGTAGACTCAGATTTGGCATGGGATATTGATACCAGGCGGAGTACTACAGGTTATGTCTTTACTATAGGTGGGATAGTAGTGAGTTGGATCTCACGATTGCAAAAGGTGGTTGCTTTATCCACCACAGAGCCAGAGTCTGTAGCTGCAACAAAGGCAAGCAAGGAAATGATATGGCTGCAATCTTTCATGGAAGAACTAGGCAAACAATAAACTAACAGTTATTTGTTCATGGATAGCCAAAGTATCATACATCTTGCAAATAATTTTGCCTTGCATTCTAAGACCAAACACATACAGTTGAGGTATCACTTCATTCGATCAGTGTTGGATGATGAACAATTATGGTTGGAAAAGATCAATATAGATGAAAATCTAATAGATATGTTAACGAAGGCAGTGATAAGGGAGAAGTTGAGCTCCTCTTCAGCTTCGGTTGGTCTTCAAGACTAAAAACAAAAAATCAAAATAGCAAAGTCTAGGGTGCTTATTTCTAGTGGGAGCTACAGGGTCAGCAGTGTTATGATCAGTCTCCAAGTGGGAGATGATATGGTGTGGAGTCTAATTAGTCTCCAAGTGGGAGATTGTTGTTATATGGAGCCTAATCAGACTTGGAGGTTAAATTTAACCCACTTTTATTGGCATGGTTTCCCCCCAAATTATTTAATGAGGTCAAGGGGTAGCACCCCTTGCAGGAGTTTGGGGGCAGCACCCCCAAAATGGGTTCACCAAAACTCGGGCTACATCCACCAACAGAGAGTCCAATATTATTATCTAGTAATCCTTGCAATTGAATACCACTGCAAAATGCTACAATACATCAATAAAATCCCTAACCCTAGAACTCGCAAGGTGCGTTGCCCCTTGACCCCATTTTGGGGGTGTTTCCCCCAAACCTCCGCAAGGGGCGCTGCCCCTTGACCTTGTTAAATAATTTGGGGGGAAATTGTGCCGATAAAAGTGGGGTAAATTTAATCTCTGAGTTTGATTAGGCTTCATATAACAATAGGTGCCACCACCCAAGTCTTAGATAGAGGAATATTCTGTAATTGTTGTCAGATCCTAAAACCTTAATCTTCACTTAGTCTTCCTGTATTTTCACATTCTCCAGATCTCGTTCCTATAACCTCTACATAAGATGACAAGAGAGGGTTTGGGGGTTATGGTGTTTAGGGACTTGCCTCCGTCAAATCTTAGGATATTATTCAATCTTCCCAACATTGTTGATTGATAGAGAGTGTGTGATGTAATGTCCCCTTCCTGATATTGCCATAAATCATGCCCTAGAATCACAAGTTTAATATAGTTAGGGTTATAACTTACCAATTAAATGCTTTAAGTAAGATAAATCCTATTTAGGTCCTACAATCATGTTAGCTAATATTGGAAATATAGTTCATATGATTAAAACATATATAATAAATATTGTATCTATTTAAACCATTTAAGATACATTACTATTTCGAATCTATATAAACTACACAATATCTATAGTGCATGATAGATGATCAGCCATAATTCATAGTGGAAGTTTAATCATAATCTAGGATTTCGATGAGAAACATGATAAGTCTACTTGAAGCTATCCATGCTAAGCTGAAGAGAGGATATAACATCCCTCTTGGCCCCAAGTGGCAAACTCGCGGGTATCTAACATGGGGTGGTCTACTTGGCAGATAAACTTATATCTGCTTTCCTTATCCATGCTACCATATCCATCCCTCTTATGATTGAAACTCCTTGAATCCATCCAACAACCAAACCATGTAGAGATTAAGGAAAAGCTATAGTAGGAGGCTCATAGATTTACTTTTCTAATCCCAAGGGTGGACACTCACCCCCTTGGCTCCAAGTGATAGACACATGGCCACCCATCATGGAGTGGGGTACTTAGAAAGGAATCTAGTATCTTCTCACCCTATTGGTATTTCCCACTCTCCTCATGGTTGCTTGATGAGAATTACAAACACTAAATACATACAGAATCATAGAGGTTATACAATCATAAAGATATTATTATACACCATAATAGAACATACCACAATATCTATTAAAACATAAGACTGTTGTGGTCTCAGAAAAAGATGTATTGATTATTGATGTTGCCCCTGTCTGCTACGTGTAGATATATTTCTTGATGTAATATGATTTCCTTCATCCCTTGATCGATGCCTTTAAAATAACCCCATCATTGGCTTCTTATATCTTTGCCAAGGTTGTGTCTTCAATGAATAGGTATGCCCTTTATTAATTAAACCCCTTCATAAAACAAATCGTAGCATTACACCTTTAACAAATTGCAACCTTGTCTTTTAATCTTTTGTCTTCTAGTGCACTATTTATTTGTTGTCCCTTAATATATATTTTGGATACATGGAGTCAGTGTTAGAGGATTTAAACAAGTCGACCTCTTCATTTCATTTCACATCTTTAAATCACCTAAAGTCAGCCACAATTTTTTCGATGCATTAAATATTTAATTTAATTCTTATTTGATTTTATTCATTGATCTTTGATGGGGGATATTACAGTCTACCCTTCTTGAGATTGTTTGTCCTCAAGCAATTTCAAATTGGGATGAATGAAGATTTTGGTTCCTTCCCAATTGGTAATTATCTTGGTTATGTCTGACTCTACACTTTGATGATGTCTTTGAGGAGTAGTTTCTAGTATACTTGCCTCAACCTAACTACCAATAAGGTTAATACCATCCTCTAACATATGAGGACAATTTATTGTCCAATAGTTTTCTTACTATTTCCCAATAACTCTCAACAACAAAACCAAGAGTTGAAAATTGGCAAGACTTGTTACTTAAGATGATTTTTCTCTCATTTCATCACCCCAAGGTGTTAGATTCAAGACAGACAACTGAGAGGGGGGGGTGAATCAGTTATCCAAAAATTTCTTCCAATTAAACACTTAAATCCACTTTGTGATTCAGCAGCATAATAATAAATTAATCAAGGAAACATAATGCATTAAATCAAGAGCAAAAACATATCAACACATAAGACACCAAAATTTTGATGTGGAAAACCCAGTTAAGAGAAAAACCACAGGGTGATTAACCCAAGATTGTATTCTCTGTTAGAAGAATAGAAAGAACAAAATGGCACATGCCAATTAGGGTTCACTGCCTGAGCACATTGCTCACAAGAGGCCCACTGCCTACAAGAGACACACTGTCTACAGAATAATAAGTATCACCTACTTGAACTGGAGAATAGCATCTTCACCATGCTTGAATCAGTTCTATTTAAGCCCAATACTTCTGCTCTTCTTTTTTCTCCTCTGCTCTTTACCACACTCTCAACTCGACAAGATACATTTGAAATGACTTTACAATCCCTTATTTATACAAGACATCGACTTAGGAATAGTCATCTATGTCAGAAAACATCTACAAGAACATCTGCAGGATGTGTAACTCATCCAGTTGGCCAAACTTAGGAAGAACACCATCATCCGGAAGTAATTCTTCAATTGCGAGCTCAAACTCCAATGTGGACCACTAACACGAACTGGACATGATCCAAAGACCTTCACAAGCTTGCCTGAATTACCAAGAATATCCACACTACATGTTCTTACTGAAATCCTTCTCTCCTTCATCCAGAACCTCAAGAACATAGTTTGTCACAATTGTCATAATGGAAAAGATGCTTGTAGACCTTCAGACCATGAACCAATCGAGTTGTCACTTCACATGGACTTCTTAAACACTCCACCAAATCCGCAGAATAGGGTAAGGCATTTTTGGATCTCACCAAACCTATGTGTATCACTCTGTCACCTCTGAACACCTGCCGGAACTGGTTTTACTTGAGCAGCCACAATTTCTTTAGATCTTCATGCGGACCTCTGAAATATTTACTAGATTATCTTAAGACACATATCTCTAAACCCTTTGAACTGCATGCTTTGATCTTCATCTTAGTTAGGATCTTTAGCTTACCGTCTTCACTGTTCTTCTTTGTTCCTTATCATTAATGCAACAGAAGTATGTTGACATCATTGACAACACCGGTTAGGCCCATACTTGCAACACAAGGATCCTAGACAATGATCCAAACTCGTCATTACCCCTTGATGAAATCTAAAATCATGAAGGATTGTGGGAATGTTGTGAATATCAAGATCCCATTCCTTTGTGCAAAATCACTTTTGCATTTGTGTTAAAGGACCTAGATGTTTGAATGACAATTTTCCTTAGATAAAGTATGTTTCATTTTGTGTAAACATTCAAAGTTTGTGGTAAGTTTGTTTCTCATGAGGAGCTTATAGGGTTTTTTTATTACTTCACCTAGTCAAACATCTGTCATACCCATAGGTAGTTAATATTTGAGTACAAATTTATGGGATTGATCAAGTCAATAAAATGAAAGATGTACCATAGTTTAGCATTCCTAGTAAGCAATAGGAGGACTTAAATTTATAGGTTTATCCTGATATCCAATTCTTGTTCCATCTTCTAATTCAATTAGAGGTTATCACTCGTCTTTAACATATCTTCATGTTTGGAACTAAATTTATTTTCATATCTTGGGAAAGTACCTGATTTATTTAAACAATATCAATTTATCCCAAGGTTTTATAGGTGAGAATGATCCTAGGATTTGTGGATTATGGGCCCATAATATAACTTAGCATAGGCTTATGTAACAATTTGGTTGTAACTTGATTTGTATCAAATTTATCTAAGGTACCTACATGCCTAATACTAATGTCCTTGATATTTATGAATATAGAGTTACTTTTATCAAGACAAGAACTTAGGAGGAGACTCCTGGAAGAATTGATCTAATATAGAAGTGAATTTGGTTCACAAGACAAAGTTCACTAGATCAATTTTATAAGTTACAAGGTAGATCATATGTGTTATGGACTTGATTGTATCGCCATTGTTTCAATGAGTGTGGGATAGATCAATTGATTTTACATTTGATCTTGTTCCAAAGGAATAGAACAATTTATTCATAATTATGTTCCTCCTCCATGAAGCTTGATGAATATATCTTATGATAGATTTCCAACATTTCTCTTAATATCTCTGAAGAGTCTAAATTTGTAGGTTCCTAAAGAATTAAGTTGTCTTCATTACATTCTCTCAAAAATGTTGTTTTGGATTTTAAGAGATTGACCATCCTAGGTCAATATGATACCTCAGTGCACATAAATCTTGAAGTTGGAAAGATAATCTTAATCCATCTTTGTGTCTTTAGTTATGCCTAAGTTTCTGTGACAACTAGTGATGGCAATGGGTGTATTTCTATTTGCATTTTGAAAGTTAAGTTATAGATCGTTAGATTTTATCCCTAACTATGTTGAGTTGTTATGATTGTTCCCTCCTTGGGAATCTTTTTTGAATATTTTGATTTCTTGATTTCTTGAAGGATAGGTGAGTGATGATTGCTTATTAAATGTCAATGAATTGATTTATCCTTATATCCATTTTGGGGAGTCGCCACCCTTCATAGTTAATAAATCACCACCCTTCATGGCTGCCTTAAGAATAATACTTTACTTCCAAGTTGATTGAGAGGTTTATTTCCTATTGATGTTTTTTTTCACAAGGAAGTGATTCCCCTTTTATATCTCCTTGTTGAGGGGGTCATAGTTTCTCACATTTGAAGGATCACAACTTCTCACATTTGGAGTCACATCACTATTCTTGAGAACCTAATTTAATTCACTTACAAATTCACTTAAGGTTCTATTCTTAGTTGAATTCTTCAATGATGTTTTGGATGTCTTTCTCAAATGAAATGCTCTCCCTTTTATATCTCAAGTTTGAGGGAGTCACACTTTTACACTTCAATAGTTACAACTCTTCATTATTGCATTTGGGGACTAATAATAATATAATTTTAAATAAGTTAATTTGTTAGTGCTTCTCAACCCAAGAAGCATTTGATAGATAAAGCTTTGATAAAATTGGCATTTTCATAAATTTTAAGCATAAAGTAATCTTAAACACACATGGAGCAAAATTGTTGAAGAAACATCAGACATGAAGCAACACACAAATACACATGATACATAAAGTATACACGTAAGACATGAAGCATGAAGCATACATGTAATATATGAAGTATACACATAAATACATGTAAGACATGAAGCATGAAGCATACACATAAATACACGTAATATGTAATGCCCCTGCCAAGGAACCCTAGAGGACAACACTAAACTAGATCAAATTAAAGGAGCAATTTTTTTTAAAAATAAAATAACAATAGAATGCATAACATAACATAATAATCTAAACCTAGGTCTTCTAAGGTTCCTCCACTACGCTACTCACAAATCAAGATTACAAGAAACAAAGGTTACATAATCGATCTAACAAGTAAGGTTCATTTTAAAGCACCAAGTTAAATGATCCTATATTACTCACTTCCATAATGTGGCAACTGATAATCAAACAATAAAGATCATTTCTAGCTAACTAACATATAAATGATTCATTACTTTACGGTACTCTTTACAAGAAGAGATCATCGATAATTGTTACATCTTACAATACTTACAACAATGCTTCCCTTAGAACATGTGGGAAGATCACATCAGATTACATCAAGAGATACAAAATGAGATACAATCCAATTACAAATACATGATAGGAGATCTTCTTAAACAGGAACAAGAATTGGAGCCCTCAGTGTAATGAACAATCTCCACGCACATGAACATGCAACAAGAATACCCAATGAAGAAAAGGCACCAACCTCCCGACCATGTGGAACCCTAAGGTCCACCCCGCGTGCTAGGAGATAACACAAGATCCCACATTCAATGAATAGTCAGGAGAACAATAGGCTAACATAAACAACAAGGTTATACATGACACCAATCACCATACTACCGACAATCAACATCATGTACACACTTACTGCACTTCTAGAAGTACCCACACAACATAAAGAGGTAATACAACTAGGGAGTGCTAGACTCTAATAGGGAGGAGTGTCATTACATGGATTGATATAGGTTACCCTGGTAGATCTTCCTAGGCCCCAGACCCCATACAAACTCATGCAGAACCAACATACCTTTCATGAGGATAAGGTAGTTAATCTTGCCATTCTAGGCCTTCTCATCTCATCTCAAGCCTAAACAAGCACTTGAGCCATGAGTGAGGCATACATTATCTTGATTAATGTGCATTCTACCCATTACCCCTAATTCATTAATAAGTTTATCACTAGAGTAAGAAATCCTTCAATGGATTGTCCTAGACACCACTTTGGTTTCTGGCCCCCATTGAGAGCCACTCCCCCTACTTGCAACTAGTAAAACCTACACAGGGCAACCTTGCATTGACCATCTTGCACCATTATCATAACCATATAAATTCATATAAGAATAGGAGACAGCATTCTAGGGCTACAAATTATAATATAATAACAAAAAAACTAATGGTGGTGCTTCTGAAATCTGTGAAGGGAGATGGAAGGGCTACAATTTTCTCCATTGTCTTGATGAGCAATGGTTCCCTTCAGGAAGTGGATGGCAAATATGAGGTCAGTTTAGGGCCTAAAACTGAGCACTAGTCTTCTATTTCCCTCAAGCAAATTAGGGCTAACAATGGTACATGGGTTGCGGCAGGTCATGTTCGATCATATTCGATGGTGGTCGAAGGCTTAGGGTTGACAAAGTGAGGGCATGATAAAGGGCAAAAATAATCAGATTCAGGCACTATTGGCTAGCCAACAATTTCACCTAGAGGTTGGGGATGGGACAGTGACAGGACTATACGACATTCATCCCCATAGTAGATTTGGGGGTCGCTCAATGGATCGGGGGTGAACTCAAAGGCGGGGGTGGTTGATCATGGTGAGAGACAGATTCCTAGGGTTTTCCGATGTGCATACTCCACCCTAATGATCTCCTTTGAGGGAGACATTGTTGATGAAGTGGCAGAAAATGTAAGTTATTTTGCACAGAAGGGGTTGGTTGGTAGATTCAAGGGGTTTTGACCATGCCTTGTAGAGCTGCATGATTGGATTGTAGAGAACTAGAAACCTATTTTAGAGGGGGATGGAGAGATCTACCCCAATGCAAGGGGATTCTTTGTGGTGGTCTTCGAATCTATGAAGGATTGGAAGACAGTTCTATGTGATTATTTGTGGAGATGGAAGGCACAACATCTATTGATGTTGAAACCTTGGCACCCCTCCTTCAATCCTACTATAGAATCCTTTGACATTGTTCTTGTCTAGATAAGGTTGCTGAATCTCCCTCTTCAGTTTTGGTGTGATTCTTGTTTTGAGGCTATTGGCAGCTCACTAGGGAAGTTTTTGGGGGTGGATGAGGGCTCCTCAAATTTCTTGCACACTACATATGCTTGCATTTTAGTGGAAATAAACATAACCAAAGACCTTCTAGTAAATGTCTTCCTGAAATATGAGGGTACAGATTGGTGTCAACTGCTCAATTATGAAGGCTTACCCTTTCGGTGTTGCTGTTGTTTCGACATGGGTCATATGGCCACACACTTCTCAAAATGTAGACATGGGAACCGGACTACTTGGTGGAAAAAGATGACCAAGATGTTGAGGTACCAAATGAGACACCAAAAACTGATGATGGCACGGGGTGGGCTCCATCATGCACTCCAAAGGTGGGAGTTTCTCCCTGTGTAGAGGTGAATAGCACCAAGGATAGTGAGGCCTCAGCAAAGGGTAAAACTCCCAGTTCAGTCACATTGAAAGGAGACTGGGCCCAAAATCTAGTGGCCTTAGTAGATCCTCCCCTTGGGGATCAAGCTAGTGGTATTGCAGGAATGATGTCTTCAAGGGACAGCCAAGCAATCAGAGGTGTTGAAAAAGGATAGGGTAGTGGCTTGTCAGAGGAGACTTGGATGAAGGTGCAGAGGAGAAAGAAGAAGAATGAAGAGAAATTCAGCATGCAACTCTGCTCCCATTCAAAATGTGGAGTATTGGAAAAATCATGAATGTACTCCTTATTGAAAATAATACAAGTTGCTGCAATGGCGGTAAGGTAGGTCAGGGAGGAGGAAGGGGAATAGCAGGATGAATACGCAAGAGTCAGATGAATTGTAACTAAGTAAATTAGTCAAGTTGGAATAGGGTTAGGGTCAAGCAAATAGATGATAGTATTTTAGAAGAAGGTAATAATAGTCATGAATATGGGTCTGAAGAACATCAATGGACAATGTAATGATTTTTGCTCATTAATATAAGGGTGCTGCCCCTAGCAGATATTTAATAAAAAAACATTTTAGGGTTACAATTTACATATAAATATGACCCACCACATAGCCAACTAGCTTCAGGGTTACATAATCATAAGGGCCATACACACAATTACACCCTCCTAGGCCTCTGGAAACCAACTTCCTAGTGAAACAGTCACTTGACATCACACTTTAACAATAGTATAAACATTTAATCCATCTTTCAAAACACATCGATTACTACAGACAATTAATCACAACAAAGTTAACAGTGTAAAATTCTAACTACGCAGGTATACTTTGTTATTATCTAATCTACAATCATACAATTCTTGATATTTAAATAAACCAATTCCCTTAATTTTATACACGACCAAATATTCGCTTTAATTGGTTATTCTATTCAACTTCACTATCAATCAAATTATAATATTTTAAACTTTATTGTCATCTCTATTTATTATTTTCCCATCCTACCATTAATTTAAACTCTATAACACAATACATCTACAACCAATAACTACTATCATAATGTATAGAAATGAAATATAACTGTCCATATTCACATTCATCAATTTAATTGAAAACACTATAATTAAATAATAGTGGAAATATTTTGAAGTACAAATAATTTGTATATTAGGCATTTCTATAGCCACAATAATGGTTGTAAGATTGCACTTGTCGATAAAAAAATCCTCATATAAGAAAAGACTTTCTTGACTATTCGCTAGAATAAAATAATCTAATAAAATGAAAACACATTACATTTATTACATTCACATTATCAAAAAAAAGAAATCCTAATATAATATTCAAATGATTAACACTTACAATATAATATGCTTCATAATATATGCAGCAAATATTTAAATACAATACATTGCATTTCCTAATAACTGCATTAGTGTTTAGATATGAAACCCTAAATATTATTGTGCACCAAAGGGATTTGTTGAAACGTAAATGAAATTGGCAGGTGTAATACCAGACTCAAGACCTTTACCAGATACATTATACCTAAAAATATAGAGGTAAACTTAACTACAATTTGTGGAAACATAGACAAGACACACGATCAGTTTGACAGCATGCCTCAAGAGATGTCATTTTTGGGGATGTAATAGTTATAGGATATGCACAAAATGGATTTGTTGAAATAGATTGTCTCAATGAGACGTCATCTTATGGGATGCAATGATGCAGGATAGTCACAAAATGGATTTGTTAAAAAGGATTTAGAAACTTTCAAACAATTGCAACTTGTAGGCGTAAGACCAAATTCACAACCTTTGCCAGCACTTCTCTACCTGTGCAGTGTGGGAACTTAAACGAGGCATGTGATCTGCTTGACTGAACACCTCAAAGAGATGTAATCTCATGGACTGCAATGAGTGCAAACTATGCACAAAATGGATTTGTTGAAAATAGATTTAGAAACTTTCAATCAAATGTAATTGGCAGGCGTAAAACCAAATTCACAACCTTTTCTAGCAATTCTCTGCCTACACATGCCTGTGATAAAATGAGAGCTTTGGAAAGGGTATGGACATCCATCATAGTATAATTGAAGATTTAGTTTAGTTTGATATTATAATTGGAAATGCTCTTGTAGACATATATGCAAAATGTGGACACACAGCCAAGGCACGAAAACTATTTGACAAAATCTCATAAAGAGATGTCATCTCATGTAATGCAAAGATTGTAGGACTACACAAAATAGATGTGTTGCACAAGCTTTAGATACTTACAAGGAAATGCAATTATAAGGTGAAGTATCAAACCATAGTCATGCCATCATCCTGTTGGAATTAGGTTGGACAACTGAAAGGGGGGGTGAATCAGTTGTCTACAATTTTAACCTTTTCTACTTTTAATCTTCTATATCAACTTACAACTAGATTAATGATGTAACAATTAAAGCATGAATTAACAACACATGAGTAGAAACAAGATGAACACACATAACATAAGAGTTTTTACGTGGAAACTCAGTTAAGGGAAAACCACGGTGGGGGTTAACCCACAAGATTCGTACCCTATTAAAAGGACTTAAAAGAAATGGAAGGCACTTGCCTTCAGGTGTACTACCCAAAGCTCATTGCTCAAAGAGGCTCACTACCTACAGGAGGCTCACTGCCTACAAGATTTTATGTTTAACACAGAAAGAATGAACTGAGAAATAGCATCTTCTTCATGCCTGGTTCACTCCCATTAAAGTGCATACCTCCTCTATTCAGCTCGCACACTCTGCTCTACTCTACCACATCTTTGCTCACATTCACACCTTTGACAACCTCACTTCACTTATTTATAAATGACATTGGAATGATCATCAAAGTCATCTTTACAAACATCTTATTATAAGTGTTCTTTAAGGTCGGCCTAACAAAGTATTACAATTATAAGACTTGATCTGATACAAAGTATTACATGTGAATCCTTATAGTGTTGGCCAAACATTTTTTGGAACTTGAATCTTCTTTAATCAACACGCTATGCAACAAATAATTGCTCTTAGATCATCTACAACATGCTTGATCCATCCGATCAGCCAAGACTGGGAAGAACAACAACATCAAGGAAGAAATCTTCAACAACAAGCTCAATCTTCAATGTGGACCTCCAACACAATAGACACATGATCCAGAGACCTCAACAAGCACATTGAATTCAACAATAACATCCGCACTACTTCAAATCATCATAATCACTTGCATCTTGATCTGGTACCTCAAGAACACTATTTACCATGATTGTCACACTAGATAGATTGGTTGCGGACCTCCAAACCACAAATCACTTGAGTCAAGGATACACACTGACTTTCCAAACATGCCTCTAAATCTACAGATCATAAGTTTTTCATTGTGGAGTAGTCTTGACCAATTTCCTCTGTTACTTTTGAACACTGCAAAACACAGTTCTACTCAGATGGCCATAGCTTCTTCAAATCTTCATGCAGACCTCTCAAATATTAATTGGAGCTACTTCATACAATCCTCTATGCAGCCATATGGTCCACATACTTTGATCTTCATTCCTTTGGGAATGCAGAGCAGTCTACTTCACTAATCTGCACTATTTCCCCTATTTCTGACAAAGAGATATGTTGACATCAAGACACAACATCATAGGCACATATTTGCAACAATCTCCCCCTTTGTCATTGATGGCAACATATGATGTGAAAAATTGATTCAACCATCAAGAAAAGGATTTCTCCCCCTTTCTCTTATCACTTCTGCAACCACTTTCTTCACTGCTCACCCTTTCATCAGCAGCTAGTTTTTCACATGACTTCTCTCCACCTTTGACATCAATGGCAAAGGGCACATATTTGCAATCTTTTTTTTTCTTTTTTTTTGTTTTAGATTGATCTCCAAAATGCATACTAACTACTCCCCCTGAGTAGTATCTCCTTAACATCAATCCAGATCAAGATATGACTGTGAATTCCTCTGGACTGATGCACACTAGTGCATCTTAGTTCTGAATAGGAGGGGTAATAACCCCTAGCTTCCCTCTGAGATACTCAAAAGTATCCTTAGGTAGAGGCTTGGTAAATATATCCACAATCTGATCCTTTGAAGAAATAAACTCCATTTTGACTTCATTCTCACTTACCTTCTCTCTCAAGAAGTGAAACTTGATGGATATGTGCTTTGTCTTTGGATGCAACCCCAGATTCTTTGAAATTTTTATTGCAATTGAATTATCACAGAAGATTGTAATAGGGTCTTCAAACACAGTTCTAATATCCTTCAACATTTGTTTCATCCACAAGACTTGAGTACAATTGCTTGTTGTTTCTATATACTCTACCTCTACAGTAGATAGAGATATTACCTCCTGCTTTTTTCTCAACCAAGAAACCAATCTCCTTTCCAAGAAGAATGCACCACCACTAGTACTTTTCCTATCATCCACATATCCTACCCAATCAACATCTGTATATGCATGAAGCATGAAGTCATTATCCTTTGGATACCATAAGCCATAATCAAATGTTCCCTTTAGATATTTGAAAATTCTTTTGACTGCTACAACATGGGATTCCCTAGGATCCACTTGAACTCTAGCAATAAGTCCAAATGCATTAATAATGTCAGGTCTAGTCTGAGTCAAATAAAGCAGTCCTCCAATCATTGATCTATATCTTTTCTGATCTGCCTTAGGTGAATCATCATCTTTACTCAACTTGCATCTAGTTACCATAGGAGTACTCATCGGTTTTGAGTCCTCTATTCCAAAAATTTTCAACAATTCTCTCACATACTTAGACTAAGATATGAATATACCTTTATCTGACTGAGTGATTTGCAGACCTAAGAAGAAATTCATTTCACCAAACATGGACATATCTCAAATTCACTTTGCATCTGATTAGCAAATTTCTTACACATGCTTCTATTTCCATCAAAAATGATATCATCAACAAATACCTCAACAATTAAGATGTGCTCATGATCAATCTTGAAATAAAGATTACTTTCAGTTATGCCTTTACTAAATCCTAGCTTTAGCAGATACTTATCTAATCTTTCATATCAAGCTCTTAGGGTTTGTTTAAGTCCATACAAAGCTTTCCTTAATCTGTAGACCATATCTTCTTGATCAGACAATTGGAATCCTTTTGGTTTCTTAATGTAGACTTCTTCCTCTAACTCTCCATTCAGGAATGCTGACTTGACATCCATCTGGTAAACTTTGAAATCTTTGAATGGAACAAATGCAAGAAATAATTTAACTACTTCAATTCTTGTCACCAGAGTAAATGTTTCTTCAAAATCAATTCCCTCTACTTGAGAATATCCTTTGCATACCAATCTTGCTTTGTTTCTCACACCTTCACCATCTTCATTCAATTTATTCCAAAAGACCCATTTGGTTCCAATTGCATTTTTGTTTTCAGGTCTAGGAGCAAGATCCCAAGTATGATTCTTTTCAATTTGCATTAATTCTTCCTCCATTATTTTTACCCAGTTCTCATCATTACAAGCTTCATTCACTATTTTTGGTTCAATCTTTGAAATCAGACAATGCTCTACTTGATCTTCAGAAATTCTTCTTCTAGTTTGAACACATTTATTCTTGTCTCCTATGATTTGATCTTCAGAATGATTTAGCCTTGCATACCTGGGGGTTTTGGGAGTTACTTGAATTTTTGATTCTTGAGCTTGTTCCTCAACATCTGCATTAACTTCTTGAGTCACTAGATTTTCTGAATCAATCTGGATCTGAGTCTATTTTTGAACTTGCTCTCCTTGACTTTGACTTTCATCTTGATCATCTGAATCATATCCACAAGGCCTGGAAGGTCTTTCTTTGCTCTCATCAACCTTGACATTAGCACTTTCAATAATCTTTTTCAATCTCTTGTTGAAGCACCAGTATGCCTTACTTTGAGTAGAATAACCCAGAAATATTCCTTCATCACTTCTTGCATCAAACTTGCCTCTATCCTCATCTCTTTTGATATAGCATTTACTACCAAAAACTCTAAAATATTTCACAGTAGGAGGATGACCAAACCATAGTTCATAAGGTGTCTTACCAGAATTGCCTTTGATCTGCACCCAGTTAAGAGTGTAGACAATAGTACTCATAGCTTCTCTCCAATAGACTTGTGGAACATTTGCTTCCATCATCATGGTCCTAGTAGCTTCATGAATGGTCCAATTCTTTCTTTCCACAACTCCATTTTGCTGAGGAGTCCTAGGAGCAGATAACTCTCTTTTTATTCCATGCTTTTCACAAAATGTATCAAACTCATCGGAGGTAAACTCTCCACCTCTATCGGATCTTAGATACTTTATCTTCACACCAATCTCATTCTCCACCATAACCTTGAACACTTTGAATTTGTCAAGAGCTTTTGATTTTTCTTTCAAGAATGTTAACCACATCATCCAGGAGTAATCATCAATCAACAACATAAAATATCTATCTCCTTGCACACTCCTAATTCTAGCAGGACCACATAGATCAGTATGCACAAGTTCCAACAGTCCACTTAAAAATTGTTCTTTACTCTTGAATGAAGTTCTATTCTGTTTACCCAATTGACATTCTCTACACATGCTATTAGCAAGTTTCACAAGTTTTGGAAGATCTCTTACAGCCTAAATAGAACTTATCTTGACAATATTATCAAAATTCACATGACACATTCTCCTATGCCATAACCAACTCTAATCAATCTGAGCAATCAAACAACTTTGGCCAGTACCACTTAAATGAAAGATGTTACCTTTAGTTTGTGTACCTAATGCAATCAAAGTTCTAGAGCTTGCTAAGATTTTGCATTTTCCATCCTTGAATTGGAGATCATACCCTTTGTCAACCAATTGTCCAACACTGAGAAGATTATGCTTCAGTCCTTCTACATACAGAACATCATTAGGGTTATTCTTACCATTAAAAGAGATGGATCCTCTGCCACGAATTCTACTAGCCGAGTTGTCTCCAAACTTCACAAGTCCTCCTTCATATCTTTCCAAAATTATGAACTTACTTTTATCACGTCATATGATGAGAACATCCACTGTCAATCACCCATTCATCCTTTTCTTCAATCTGAGCGGCCAAGGCACTTTCCACATTCACACAGCTAGTAGATTCAATAGACACTAGATCTTCTTCTTTGATGGCAATGAACACCCATTCATTTCCTGAGTTGCTTCCCTTATTAGATTCATCATCAGTGACACCTTCTTCAGCTTCTTGGGCATAGTAACATTTATTTTGAGCCCTTGATCTATTACGGTTTTGCTTTGAAATCCTCTCTGGACACCTTGAGGCAAAATGGCCAATCCTATTACAAGCAAAACATTTGAAAGGCAATTTTCCTTCATATATACTGGATCCTCTTGGCAACCTTTTGGTAATAAGTGCTTCAAGTTCTGTAGTCTCAATTTCATCATCTTCAAGATCCTTCCTTGCCTTCTCAAATCTATTTGATCTTTCTGAAGAGCTTTCACCTAGATCATATCATTGTTTTCAATAAACACTGGCCTTAAATGAAGATTCAGACTTAGGAAGAGAATCGCCAAACTCACTCATTTCAAATGCTGAGAGCTTACCAACCAATTGATCCCTTGTAACAGTTGTCACATTCCTGATCTCTTCAATGGCAATAACTTTATGCTTGTATGCCACATGTAAGGATCTGAGCACTTTGGCAACAATCTCTGATTCTTCCAATATTCCACCAACACTCCTGATACCGGTTACAAGTTCATTCACTTTCTGCATGTAGGAAGTAATGCTTTCATCTTCACTCATCATCAACCTTTCGTATTTACCCTTTAGGATCTATAGCTTGGCACATTTGACATATTTATCACCTTCATACAGAGTTTCCAACTTTTTGTAGATTTCATGAGCAGTTTTAAATTTTAGGACATTTGTCATTTCTGTATCAGTTAGAGCACTCAACAATGCTCCTTTAGCTTGAATATTGTATTCAGCTTCCTTTTGTTCTTCTAGAGTTGAAGGGCCATCCTTCAAAATCTTATACTCATCCTTAGTTATCAACCAAAAAGCATCACCCATACATTCCAAATGACACTACATGCGTACCTTCCAAAGGGAGTAATTTGTTCCATCAAATCTCGAACTATCCTTTTTGTAAGTCGACATCTTGGATCTCCTCAAGTGGTCAAGCTTCTTTTAGAGGAACCGACTCTGATACCAATTGTTGGAATTAGGTCAGATAACTAAGAGGGGGGTGGGGTAAATCAGTTGTCTACAATTTTAACATGTTTTGCTTTTAATCTTCTTTATCAACTTACAACTAGATTAATGATGTAACAATTAAAGCATGAATTAACAACACATGAGTAGAAAAAAGATGAACACAAATAACACAAGAGTTTTTACATGGAAACCTAGTTAAGGGAAAACCACGGTGGGGGTTAACCCACAATATTCGTACCCTATTAAAAGTACTTAAAAGAAATGGAAGGCACTTGCCTTCGAGCACATTGCCCAGAGCTCACTGCTCAAAGAGGCTCACTGCCAACAGGATTTTATGTTTAACATAGAAAGAATGAACTGAGAAATAGCATCCTCTTCATGCCTAGTTCAGTCCCATTGAAGCGCATAACTCCTCTATTCAGCTCTCACACTCTGCTTTGCTCTACCACATCTTTGCTCACATTCACACCTTTGATGTCCTCACTTTGCTTATTTATAAATGACATCAAGTTTGGAATGATCATCAAAGTCGGCTTTACAAACAACTTATTACAAATATTCTTCAAGGTCAGCCCAACAAACTATTACAATTATAAGACTTGATTTGATACAAAGTATTACATGTAAATCCTTATAGTGTCAGCCAAACATTTTCTAGGACTTGAATCTTCTTTAATCAACATGCTATGCTCCAGAGAATTGCTTTTAGATCATCCACAACACGCTTGATCCATCCAATCGGCTAAGACTAGGAAGAACAACAACATCAAAGAAGAAATCTTCAACAATGAGCTCAATCTTCAATGCGGACCTCTAACATAGTAGGCACATGATCCAGAGACCTCAACAAGCACATTGAATTCAACAATAACATCGGCACTACTTCAAATCATCAGAATCACTTGCATCTTCATCCGGTACCTCAAGAACAATGTCTGTCATGACTGTCACACTAGAAAGATTGCTTGCAGACCTCCAAACCATGAATCGCTTGAGTTGAGGATACACATTGACTTCCCAAACATGCCTCTAAATCCGTAGATCATAAGTTTTTCATTGTGGAACAATCCGAACCAATTTCCTATCACTCTGTTACTTCTAAACATTACAAAACATGGTTATACTCAGATGGCCATAGATTCTTCAAATCTTATGCGAACCTCTCAAATCTTAACTAGAGCTACTTCAGACAATCCTCTATGCAGCCATATGGTCTGTGTACTTTGATCTTCATTCCTCTAGGAATACAGAGCAATCTACTTCACTAATCTGCATTGTTTCCCCTGTTTCTGATAAAGAGATATGTTGACATCAATGAAAACACATCATAGGCACATATTTGCAACACATCCTTCCTCCGTACCACCACCCCCCATCTATCCCCCACAAGAAAATATTTATAGGAAGAAGAAGGTTGTTCGTTGAACGGAAAGACCAACCAACTATAAAACAAATTATAATTAAGTTTTTGATTTATTAAATTAACCTTCCCAACAATAATAGTTAATTTAAATTGATTAGAAGCATTTTATTTAAAAATTATAGTTTGGGTAAAAACGATGGATGCCCAAATTGACACAAACGGGTAAATCCATTTACCCACATTTACGCATACATAAAAATTAATTATACAACTCCAACCTTATTATATTTTTATTTATTTATCATATTATTTTATTATTCTCTACAATTATTTATTCATATATGTATTTATATATTTATTTATCAAAGTATACCCCAAATTATTTTAATAACCAAAGGCATAATATCAAACAAATTAAACCAAGTGTCAAAATAATTACCTGACCACTATCTAGGGTCAAAAGCAAAACTTCAAGCAACTCTGACTGACCACTAACAATATTGACAACGTATCAAACCGGATACTCATCCTCTTCGAGGATGATAACTAGGGTACAGGACCAAGTGTTATCTCCGATCAACTAATCCATTGGGTTCAAGGCACACTCAGACCTGCCAATTTAGGTGGAACCGATGCCTAGTGCCTGCAACCTGCAGCCTTAAACATATATAATAAGTCCTATCTTGACCTTCACACATAGTCCATAAATTCATAATATACAACATCAACTACTTAACATCATTAGCACATACCTTTAAATATCCCTATTATTTTACCTTCATCTCCAAGTTCCAAAGCCAACTACCTACACACCCACGGTGAGAATGGAGGGGCACTACATAATACATAAAGTATACACATAAATGAAACATGTAGCATACACATAAATAAATGTAATACATGAAGTATACACATAAATACACGTAATACATAGAGTATGCATATGAATACATGTAATTCACGAAGCATACACATGAATACACATAAGCCATGAAGTATACACATGAATACACATAAGTCACAAAGTATACACATGAATACATGTAAGATACGAAGCATACATGTGAGAGGCACACACATATAGAAATGTATTATTGGCCTACTTAAGAGGAAGGCACAATAGTTAATTAAATGATGGTTAAATTAGGTTTACCCTACAAGCTGGCAGGATTAAGGCTTTGATACCATTTGTAATGTCCCCTTCCTGAGATTGCCATAAATCTTGCCCTAGAATCACAATTTTAATATAGTTAGGGTTATAACTTACCAATTAAATGCTTTAATTAAGATAACTCCTATTTAGGTCCTGCAATCATGTTAGATAATATTGGAAATATAATTTATATGATTAAAAAATATATTTAATAAATATCTTATCTATTTAAACCATGTAAGATACATAACTATTTGAAATCTATATAAAGTACACAATATCTATAGTGCATGATAGAAGATCAACCACAATGCATAGTTAAAGTTTAATTATAATAGGACTTGGATGAAAAACACATGATAAGTCCACCTGAATCTATTCATGCTATGCCCAAGAGCGGATATACCATCCCTCTTGGCCCCAAGTGGCAGACACGCAGGCATCCAATGTGGGGTGGTCTACTTAGTGGATAAACTTGTATCTGCTTTCCTTATCCATGCTACCATATCCATCCCTCTTATTATTGAAACTCCTTGAATCCATCCAACAACCAAACCATGTAGAGATTAAGGAAAAGCTACAATAGGAGGCCCGTAGATTTACTTTTCTAAGCCCAAGGGCAGACACTCATCCACTTGGCTCCAAATGGCAGACACACAGCCATCCATCATGGAGTGGGGTACTTAGAAAGGAATCTAGTATCCACTCACCCTATTGGTATTTTCCACTCTCCTCATGGTTGCTTGATAAGAATTACAAACAGTAAATACATCCAGAATCATAGAGGTTATACAATCATAAATATATTATTATACACCATGATAGAGCATACCACAATATCTATTAAAACATAAGACTATTGTGTTCTCAGAAATAGATGTATTAATTGTTGCTATTACCCTTGTCTACTACGTGAAGATATATTTCTTGATGTAATCTGATTTCCTTCATCCCTTGATCGATGCCTTTAAAACAACCCCATCATTGGCTTCATATATCTTTACCAAGGTTGTGTCTTCAGTGAATAGGTGTGACCTTTATTAATTAAACCCCTTCATAAAACAAATTGTAGCCTTACACCTTTAACAAATTATAGCCTTGTCTTTTAATCTTTTGTCTTCTAGTGCACTATTTGTTTATTGACCCTTAATATATATTTCAACTACATGGAGTTGGCCTTGGAGGATTTAAAGAAGTTGGCCTCTTCATTTAATTTCACATCTTTAAATCACCTAAAATCAGCCACTATTTGTTCGATGCATTAAATCTTTAATTTAATTCTTATTCAATTTTATTCATCGATCTCTGATGGGAGATATTACATGTGGCCTCGTGGGGGTAGAAGATGAAAACAAAGATAATAATGATGAATCAAATGATGATAAATAACAATGATATCACCTATGTGATGATAACTTAGAAATATGAAGATTCTTCAACTCTTAAGGTGGATAGATGATAGCTTCATGCCTGCAACAAACACACAAATCTACTCTAGAATCACAATGAATGCTCTTGCTTTCTTTCCTTCAATATCTCAAGTTAGCTATAGCCATCTTCATTACAAATTAACTCAAAAATACACTTATATATGCTTTCCAACTCATAATTGTGAAATTAAACCAAAAGAGCCAACAAGGAGAAACCTCTTGAAAGGTCCCAGGCCAACATAAACTTGATTTTGTCTTGACCAATCAGGAGGGACTTGGGTGGTGGAACCCAAGTCTTTTAGCTCCTTTTGACTCCAGGATAAGATAAGTGAAGGGGCCCTTATTCCAATTTTATATTGGTGTCAAACAATTTTGCATCGGGATGAACATTTAGGATGAATAATGTAATCACGGGTACCTAGGAGCTAAACAAGGAGGTAAAAAGACAAGTGGACACTTTTAACTCCATAACATTTATCCCCCACTTTCATGTGTGTGTGATCTTACAATCAGTACATGCATTAAAGTATGGTCAAAACCACATCAGGCACATTAGGCACTAGAGTGAAGATACACCCTAAGTTTGGAAGATCATCTCTAGCCCTCAAGCTTTGGCAAACATAAGAAAACACTTGACAATCATGTAAAACACAGACAAGATAGTAATGAAGTACATAATACATGGAGAAGACATGAACATAGTCACACAATACATAAGATATACATGGAGAGAAGACATGATTAAACAATTATACAACCCTAACTAGGCAATGGGGGAGCTTATCACTATGTGCCACTATCAAAGCACACAAAACACACAACGTGGGGGAGCTCATCTCTACACACCTCAACAGAACACGCAAGACACATGGTGTGGGGGGAGCTCATCTCTACACACCTCCACAAAACATGCAAAACACATAAAAAACACATGTAATACACACAGAATATATGAGCACCATAGAGTTTGTCGTCGACCCACTATACATCTTATACAAATAAAACATGAGTGACAAGGAGGAACCCATCGCTACACTCTGTCATCTAAAACACCCTAAACACACCTGACGATTGAGCTACACTACCACAACCTCCAAGAACATGCTTAAGGGTGAATAACTCAAGATCCAACCCTGCCTCCTGTAGGAGGAATTTTTCAATAGTATGTGCAACCTACTCAAGGGAATACATCATCCTGGCTTCCATTGAAGGGTTTTCAAAAGCATGCAACCCCACCTGCGTCGCAGAGATGCCTTACGGTGAAAAGTAAGCATGTGCACAAAGTATATGACCCCACTTGCATCAAGGAGATACCTTACGGTGAAAAGGAACCATGTACACAAAGTATATGACCCAACCTACATTGTGGAGATGCCTTACGGTGAAAAGGAAGTATACACAGACACACAAAACAAAGTATAAAACTCCACCTACATCACGGAGATGCCTTATGGTGAAAAGGTAGTATACACACATTTTATCACAATGTCCAAGATATCCAAACATTTACCACAATATATGCCCCCACCTTAAAGTGGTTGCTCCCACTTGTCTATAGAAATCATGCTTAAGGTAAGGTTGAAATCACATGAGGGAACAAGAGCTTTCACAAAGCCCATGCCCCAAAGTGACATCTGCTTGCAATCGTTGAATTGTTCCCAACAATCCTATGATAGAAACACATTAATATCATTTTCTAACAACCATTGAATATACAAAATATAATTAAAACAAGATTTGGTTAGAAAATCTTAAGCTAAGATAACAACCAAATCATTTCATGAAACTGATACATAAATAATGTAACATATCACTTAACCAAACCAAGGCTATTCTTATGGATTTGGAACTGAGTATAGCTATACTTTAGGTATCTTAGAACCAAGTGTAGCTACAAGGTGAGAGAAAAGCAATTCAAAGTCCATAGAAGTAGATTTTAAGTATTGCAAAGGCTTGTTACAACAATTTCACAATACGATACATGATCATGTCACAACATAAAGTGATTCTACTAGTCAATCGTCAGTAACAAATTACCCCCATCTTCATATATGGACTAGGTCCATTTTTATTTTCTTGTTTAGGGACTCACGGTCTTTATCAGAAGTGTATATTTGTTGTCGTCATCCACCGACTAGTAGAGCCACAAGTACAATGAAAGAATAAAATCATGAAAAATGAGAGAGGAGACAAAAGTGACTTAGGGTCGTAACATGGGAAGATGCCTCGAAGACACCATCCACAACATTATGCCCCCAAGGCACCACACACAATAATTGCAACAAGAGAAGTATAGAAGAATAGAGAAACAAATAGAAGGAATATCATAATGGAGGTAGTCTGTTTGTATCCTTGACCTTACAAGAGTATCAAGGGTCATCCAAGGAGACCTAAACAAACATTTAACACTACATGAGGGAACACAACACACACACACACACATAAGAAGAGGCCAAGCTCATGAGCATCTTGGAGCGGTGCTTTATCAAGTGTGGAGGAATAGGTGTGGGATTCATACCTATTTGATTTTCACAACAGTTGTGTAGTACTTGATACACAATTTATTGTATATTTGAAATCTTCTGATGCTTACGAGGAGGTGAATCATTACCCTTTTCAGTTGATTTTGATGACTCGTTCCTTGCTCTTTTTCTTTCTTTTGCTTTCTTATTCTGCTTTTCTTGATGAATGAGCTTTTCATGATGAAATGGGATACTTTTCATTGTTATAGATTTCTCCTTCTTATTGTGATTGTATGTAATCTGTTCCTTTTGTGTATCTTGTGCATTTTAGTTATCTCCAGATCCTTGAAGGGATAACAGAGGAGGAACCTTAATATAGATACCTTTTGCTCATGGATGGGGTGGATCTTTGGATTTAGGCCAATCTTCTTTTTCCACCTTTTTTGGTTCTATCAGTCTAACTATTGCATCATATTTGAGAAATTCAACTTTAGGCATTATTTCATTTTGTTGTTCTACCATGTTGTTGATGTTATTCTTAGGAAAAGGATTAGTGAGGATCTCTAGATTTTGATTCAGACGAGAAACTAACTTATTTCCATTCTCATTCACACCAGTCACTTGCATTATGTTAGAATCGATGAGGTATTGAATTTTGTGTTTAAGATGCATACATCTTTCAGTGTCATGTCCTGCTGAGTAGTGATACTGGCAAAAGCAATTAGGATCAAATGAAGGTCCTTTCATCTTTCTACTAAATATTGGATGAGTAGGAGGAAGCTTCAGAAGATTGTTGGTTATAGATTGAATCATTATCGAATGAAGAGAATCTGATAATGGAGTGAATTGTCTCTATTGCTATCTGAATTTGAATGGGGTCTGATTTGAAATAGTTGCCACTTATGATTGAAAGTTGTTCAACTGTTGCCCATTAATCTTGATGAAATTATTGGTATGCTTCTTGAATGATTGATGAGATGTTCCAGCTTCAGATTAACAAATTGAAGTCAATGAGTTATTATTCTCATAATGACTAGCCAAAGGTTGGTAATCATAGAGAGTTGTGCATATATGTTGAAAAGAACTATATTTCATTAGCAATATCTTGTCATGTATATTTGGCTATAGATTCATAATGAATAACTTTTGAACATCCTCATTTGTAATCGGATATTGTATTTGTGCAAAGAGAGATTGATACCGACTAATGAATTCTGTTAATTTCTCTTTCGAACCTTGTTTACAATGGACCAAGTCAATCAATGAAATAGGAGGTCCAATGTTTTCTTGGAAGTGTTGCAAGAACTGATCAACTAGCCGTGAGAATGATTGTATTGAATTAGGAGGTAAAGAGAAAAACCATTCCAAAACTGTATCTTTAAGAGATCGTGGAAAGAGTTTTGCTAACAATGCCTCATCAAAGAAGAAATCACTACACATTACCGTGAATGCTGCCACATGATTATTAAGATCACCTTTGCCACTATATTTTTCAAAGTGAGGAGTCTCAATTTTGTTAGGCATTTGAGCTCTTAAGACTGTATAGGATAAAGGACTGTGAGAATGATATGTTGGTATATTTGTTTAGAGATGAAGAAGTGGTCATATTCACTACTTTTCATTGCAAGGATGCCATACTTTGCAAAAGTTGATTTAATATTGCATCACTAGGTGATGCGGTTTGCATATTGGATACCATGTTATTAAATGGTGCAGTATTGGAAGTGAGGGGTAGTTGGAAATAGTTATTCATGGGTATGGACACACGGGGTAATAAATTTTGGTAATTGTAATTTACAAATTTGTAATTGTTCACATTAGATGTTCCCATGTTAGTGGTAGCATTACCACAAGCTTGTGTAGTAGTGATGAGAATTGTTGATGTACAAGTGGATACTCTTGTAGTCGGTATGGGTGCCAATACTTGTGTACCATTTTGATTTGGTGATGACACATTTTTTATGATATTCATGCAGTTAGCCATTGATATAATGTTGTTATCCACTATATGGTCTATTCCATGGAGTATGTCAACACCTTTTTGTTCTTCTTGCAATAATCCTCTTATATCTTCAACAACAGGTACTACTTGAGCTCGATGTTCATTTCCCATAAATTCTTGAAAATCAACTAGTTCTTTGTCTAGTTTCTTGATTTGAGCTTCTGGTACATGTGAAACTATGTCAATTATGTCTTTAGAGTCGTGAAATGCTTGTTCTTCTAAAATATTGACATTAGCTACATTTTACAAATATGTTGATTCACCTATTGTAAAGTAGTTGAGTAGTGGATTTTCTAATGTTTGCATATCGTTGCTATTCAAAGCACTAGAACCCATCAATCTACAACTTCTTCTTACAAAGGTGTTGGTGTTAGGGTAGTGGGTTAGACAACTCATGCAAAGTTTTATAACACTCAATACACTAACCAAGGATATGATCAATATGCTTATGAATATTAAGGTAGTTATGCTTGTTGAAATACACAATGTGTAATTGTAAAAGTATTAATTTTCAAATCAAGGATATGAAATGATGCACGATTACTATGCCAAATCAGATTTGATAAATATTTAATGCAACCAGTATGATCATGCAAGAGAATTTTTGAAACCCTAATGCAACATTTTACGAAAATACAAGATTTCTAAGCTTAAATATGCACTTTTTCAAAAATTATGCAAGATTTTTAAATGAACATTGATAAATTGTAATATGTTGCCCTCTTTGCTACCCAAATTTTTTGTACTTCTTTCACCCACTCATCTATGAAGGTATTTTTGTCAAACAGTTGGAAACCTTACTGATTTGCATTCTTTACCATGTCATTTTAACAAACAGTTTGCTTGATGGTTTAATGTTTGTTATAATCTTGCAAGGAATTGCAAAATTAAACATGTAACTCAAATTAAAGATTACCAAAATACAAAGACCTGATCTGATTTGCAAATAACACCATTTTTTACCATTAAAGAATTCAAAGATTACAAAGATATCACAAAATTAGAATGTGTTGTTCAAAAATAAACATAATTTCCACCTACAATAGGTTTTTCCACTATAGAATGCCACAATACAATAAGACATAATACCCATGTAAAGGAAAGAGCTTGTCATTAGAAATCTTGCATACACATTAGCTGAAATGAAGTTACAAGATTGTCCAAGTTTGTTACATCATGCTAGGTGCTCTGAAATTCAATTGATATTCAGCATTCGTGATCTGTAATGCATCAATACATGAAACAATACCTAACCAAGTGCTGGTGCCTCCAATGGTGTACAAATAAGATAGAAAATGGTTCCTTAAGAACCCACAACTCCTTGCTGGTATGGTACGACCTTGCAGCAATAGTTATGAAGCTCAAACGCCCCTCAATCTCCCTCCAAACTGCCTTCTATTCGCTAATATTGAACTATTATTAATTGTAGCCCTCAAACACCTAGATATGAAAGGGACACAATGAGAAATCTACCCAAAATAGACCCTAAGTACTCTCATCCTAGTACAGCCAGGTACAACAGTGGTAAGACTAGGTTATGGGCTCAAATGCAAGTCAAAACCCTCCAAAAATGTAATCCAAGCAATGTAGTATGGTCTTCATTAACCCCTTGAAATTATAGTGTTGAAAAACTAAAAATATCTCCGTGTAAAACCTTCCGCGACAACCTGCAATACCTCCAATATGTATAATCCAAATTTATCTACACCTTGAAAACAACTACCTAAATCTGTAGAATATCTTTCTCAGCTCTAGTACTAAACCTTCGATATGCAATGAAGAACAATGTGTAGCCTCTGTGCGAAACTACCAGCAATCAACCTGAGAGGATCTTTCACCACTGAGGTTGATCATTTCCAAGAGGGTTTTCATCCTCAAGAAGGCTGAGATGAACCAAGTTCAATCTCCAGAACCACAAGGGTTTCAATCAGAGAAATAGAATAAACTGCATAATCCAAATGAGCCTCTCAAATGCCTTTTTATACTTTTTCCACCTAACTCTCTAGAAGCTTCTATTTTCAAATTCACTTTTTAATTAAACTCCATTTTAGCTCCGAAAATGGACCTTTTAAAAAAAATGATAATTTGACACACAAGGTCCTTGTTTAATGCATCCGTAATTTAAAACATTTCATCCTGGTTTTGATAAACTATAACACTAAGGTGCTCTTAAAATATTTTAAATAATACTTTAGCAACCTTAGTAAAATAATTAAATAAAGCCATTCATATACTCATTTTGCTGAAACTTTCAGAATGCATCAGAATCAAAAACTGATTGCACTAGAGTGATCTTGATGAAGAATAATGATGAACAGAGGCAACTAGGTGACTTTCTATAAATAGACCCCCTCTCCAAGAATCTTGGAGCTAAAATCAGAAGTCAGAAATAACTTTTGAGAGCGTCATATGACTCCTCTAAACCATTAGAGGTCACTGGTAATATCAATTTACCCCTCTAAACAAGATGACATAGACTCAAAAGATCAACAACAACTGCACTACTAGAGAACCCAAAAATGGGGACAAAATTAATGCAAGATCCAATTTGAACAATTAGCAAGATGCAAATGCTCGAACCTATTGGTTCACCAAAATGTTTGGTATGAAAAAGGAGAATAATGACAACTAGGATGCACACTAGATCAAACTCTTTTCCTATAATATTCAAGGACAAGACTGGGCCAAATCACTACCAAATGAAGGTGGACTCAGCTACAACTCTTGTACTCAGCTATGTTAGAGATGGATCAGATTTAATTTAGCCTTTTTATCAAACCTTAGGTTAACAATGCATGAAACCCTAGTTCTAGAATTGTCAACTTATGATAGAATAAGGACAACAACAATCCAGAAACCAATTATATAGGGATAATCAAGAAGATGATTAGAACCTATCTCCTAAAAGCAAAGATGTCAGAGGACTAATTCGAAACACCCAAGTCCTGACTAAAGGAATTTGTTGAGACTATAAAATGGAAGGATGTTGCAAATGTTGCCCTGATGCTAGATCTAAAGTTAGAAAGGGTAGAAAGACTAGGGCACCACTACCCAAGTCTTGGATAGAGGAATATTCTGTAACTATTGTTGGATCCTGAAACCTTGATCTTCACTCAGTCTTTCTATATCTTCACATTCCTTGGATCTCACTCCTATAACCTACACACAAGACGATAAGAGAGGGTTTGGGGAGTTCTGGTGTTTAGAGACTTACCTTAGTCAAATCTTGGGATAGCTTTAAAGCTTCCCAAAACTATTGATTGATAGAGAGTACATGCTCATGTGGGGGCAGAGGATGAAAACAAAGATAATAATGATGAATCTGTAAGGAAAGCACAGGTGTGAAATACAACTTCCCTAATGTCAATTCAAAGGGGATAATGTAGACAGGTAACATTTAATTAAAAAACACAGATGAGCACACCAGAAAGTATAGAATAAACATGTAAGATAACAGAGAACAACACTAGATGTACGTGGGAAAACCCTTTCGGGTAAAAAACCCACCACTACAAGAGAGACAATCTTTATTTATAGTAAGCTTAGAAAGAATACAATAAAGATACCAGCCTTCTTGCTCAGGGATCGATTCTTAGATCATACAAATAGTTCACTTTCAAAGTTCATCTACCAAACGAATAATATGATCAAATCACTTCATCAATCATAGATAGCTTTGCCAAAATCTGTATTTTTGCCATAGTCTTTAGAGCAAAAACGTTTGAACTTCTACCTTAACTTCCAACCATCACAACTATTCACATTCATGTGAGACCTTTAGTCCCACATTCACCAGTTCGCGTTAGACATCTAGGTTTAAATACTCAAACATACTGTATGACTATCGTCAGAAATTTTGTTACCGACGATGCGAGTCAAAGCCTCATCAGTATAGCCTTAACCATCGACGACAACTCCACCATTCACATGGATGAGTCCTTGTCCCACTGATGCTCACGCCTTCAACCTTCATCGGAGTGACCTCTGCCATCGGCCCAAAGACTTTATGCTGTGCTGATGAATATCTTCTTGCCGAACATTGGGATGATAGGCTCATCAGTAAGAACCATTACCACTGAGCCGATAAAGCTACTCACTCTGATGGTCTTCCATCGGAGTGACTCATGCCGACCACACCATCGATGAGACATAGATCATCGGTGATACTACTTCCATTTGCGTTGATACAGGAAGTCTTCCCGATGGCCACTAGCATCGGTGAAATATATGATGTTGGTAGAGCAATTTAAGTGTTCACCGATGGTGTTCTATCAGCCCGATGAACGAAGAACATGTGAATGATATGAAAAAAAACCAACGATTAAAAAATGAGGTTTCAAGCAATAATTTGAGACACTAGGTCTCTTCAATCTCCCACTTGTCGAAGAGATTATTGCTACCTCTTAATCTGCATATGATTACTGAGAATTATGGGCCTGAAGATCCATTTCATCTGAACACCATTTGAACTTGGCCATCCTCACTAGTTTAGTTAAGGCGTCAGTAACATTTTCCAAAGTGTCAATCTTTTCCAGCTTCACCTTCTTGTCTTCCACCATATCACGAACAAAGTGATATTAGACATCAATATGTTTTGTCCTAGCATGAAATGTAGGGTTCTTCACCAAACATACAGCACTTTAACTGTCACAGTGAATTTGTATTTGCCCTACATCAAAACTGACATCAGAACACAACCTCTTCAACCAAACAACTTCTTGGCATGCACGAGTAGCTACCATGTACTCTGCCTCTGTTGTGGATAAAGCGACTACAGCCTGCAGCTTGCTCATCCAACTGATAGCACCACCATTTAATGTGAATACATATCCACTAGTGGATATTCTACTATCAATGTCTCCTGCCTAATTAGAATCAACATATCCTTGAATGCTGATAGGTTTCTGAGATCCAACTGAGTTTCCATGATAGCATATAGCATAGTCAGAAGTTCCCTTCAAATACCTCATAACTCTCTTCACAACATCCCAATGTGATTTTCCTAGATTTGCCATAAATTGGCTCAAAACTCCCATTGCCTGGGCAATGTCTAGTCTAGTACAAACCATTGCATACATTAGACTGCCAACAACACTTGCATAAGGCACTTTTTTCATGTCATCAATTTCATTCGAAGATTCTAGACAATCTTCAACAGATAGTATCATTCCCTGAAAAACTAGAACAACTAACTATTTGCAATCAGACATATTAAATTTATCAAGAACATTAGTAATATAATTTCTCTAGATGAGCCAAAGCATTCTCTTAGATCTGTCCCTTTTGATTTCCATTCCCAGAATGTACTTCGCTGCCCCAGATTCTTCATTTCAAATTTCAAGGACAACTATGATTTTAAATCTGAGGAAGTGTTGAGGATGTCCTTGTAAAGTATCAACTAGATTAGTTCGTGGGTTGAAGGTCTAGAAGAGCCTATTCATTTGTGACGGTGATGACAGACTGTGTTCTTATAGCTCTAGATGAAGGAAAGAAGAATTCCAGTAGGATGATGAAGTATGGATGTTTTTGGTGATTCAGGGAAGGTTATGATGATCGTTGGAGCATGTCTAGTTAATGTTGGCGGTCCACGTTGAAGTTAGAGTTTGCATTTGAAAAATAACCACGGATATTGGTGTTCTTCTTGATACTGGCCGACCGGATGTATCACACGTCCTGCGGATGTTCTTATAAGTGTTTGCTGACTTAGATGATTGTTCCTAAGTCGATGCCTTGTATAAATAAGGGATTGTGAATTCATTTTGAAGTGTGGCTTGTGGTGATAAGTGTGTGGTAGTAGAGAGAAGTGTGAAAGGCAGAGCAGAAGTATTGGGCTTAAATGTAGCTGATTCAAGCATGCTGAAGATGCTATTCTCCAGTTCATAAAGGTGATATTTATTCCTTTGTAGACAGTGTGTCTCTTGTAGGTAGTGAGCCTCTTGTGAGCAGTGTGCTTAGGCAGTGAACCCAAATTGGCATGTGCCATTTTGTTCTTTATATTCTTCTAACAGAGAATACATTCTTGGGTTAATCACCCCATGGTTGTTTCCCTTAACTAGGTTTTCCACGTCAAAATCTTGGTGTCATATGTGTTGATATGTTTCTGCTTTTTTTTTTAATGCATTATGGTTCATGATTAATATTATGCTAATCACTAGAGAAGATTCAAGTGTTTAAAGAGAGAGTTTCACACAACTGATTCACCCCCCCTCTCAGTTGTATGCCCTAAGTCTAACAATTGGTATCAAAGCTAAGTTCCTCTAAAAGGAGCTTAATCGCTTGAGGAGATCCAGGATGTCGTTATACAAGAAGGATAGTCTGAAGTTTGATGGAACCAACTTTTCTCTTTGGAAAGGTCGCATGAAATATCACTTGCAATGTATGGAAAAGGCATACTGGTCCATGGTCACAAAAGCGTATGTACCTCCACAGGGTGGTCCGACAACCCTAAATGAAATCACAGATGCTAAAAACAATCTGCGGACCAAAGAGGCTCTTCTAAGCGCATTAACTGACTCAGAGCTCTCAAATGTTATTGACTTACCAACTACCTATGAGATCTGGATTAAACTGGAACTTCTGCATGAAGGAGATGAATATGTTAAATGTGCAAGGTTATAGAGTTTAAAAGGGAATTTTGAAAAACTAAAGATGAGAGATGATAAAAATATTACCACTTTTATGCCAAGAGTGAATGAGCTGGTTTGTGGAATTAGAAATTCTGGTGGAGTCTTGGATGAAAATGAGATTGTTGGTAAGATTCTCAGATTCCTTCCTGCCTCTTACAAAATCAAGGTTGCTACCATTGATGAATTCAAAGCCCATACAACTGTCACAAGAGACCAATTGGCTGGCAAACTGGCTACTTTTGAAATGACTAAATTTGGAGATGATCCCCACAAAATTGAATCTACATTCAAAGCCAGTGCCTCTGTGAAAGGTAAACAAGGAATTTGATCTGGGAGAGAACTCATCAAGGAAATTATCATGGTATGAAAAAACAAGAAAAGACCTGGAAGAAGAAGAAGTAGAAACTGCTCAACTTGAAGCCCTTATTACAAAGAGATTGCCAAGAGGATCCGGTAAGTATGAAGGAAAATTGCCTTTTAAGTGTTTTAACTGCAATAAGATTGGTCATTTTGCCTCAAAATATCCAGAAAGATTTTCAAAGCCAAATCCTAACAGATCAAGGTTCCAAAAGAATTGTTACTATGTTCATGAAGAAGATGATAATGAAGGAGTAACAGATGATGAATCAGAGACAAGAAACAAATCTGGAAGTGAATGGGTGTTTATTGCCATCAAGGAAGAAGAACCAATATCCTCTGTATCTATTAATCATAAAGTTGTAGGAAGAGCTCTAGCTGCCCAAGTTGAAGAAAAGAATGATTGGGTCATTGACAGTGGTTGCTCTCACCACATGATAGGTGACAAAAATAAGTTCATAGATTTGGAAAGGTATGAAGGAGGAGTGGTGAAGTTTGGTGACAATTCTGCTAGTAGAATCAGAGAAAGAGGAACTGTTTATTTTAATGGAAGAAACAAAACTGGTAGTGTACTGTATGTTGAAGGTTTGAAGCATAATCTTCTCAGTGTTGGACAGTTGGTGGACAAAGGCTATGATCTCCGATTGAAGGATGGAAAATGCAAAATCTTTGAAAGATCTAGAATAGAGATTGCATCCAGTACTCAAACTAAAGGTAATATCTTCCACTTGGTTGGTACTGATAAAAGTTGCTTATTTGTTCAAATTGATTAGAGTTGGTTATGGCATAGAAGGATGTGTCATGTGAATTTTGATAATATCATCAAGATAAGCAATACTCAGGCTGTAAGAGATCTTCCAAAATTGGTGAAACCTACTAACAGCTTGTGCAAGGAATGTCAGTTGGGTAAGATGAGTACAGTCACATTCAAAAGCAAGGAATTGTCTTCTACCGGACTATTGAACTTAGTTCACACTGATCTTTGTGGTCCGGCAAGAACCAGAAGTATTCAAGGTGATAGATACTTCATACTGCTAATAGATGACTATTCCTGGATGATGTGGGTAACCTTTCTAAAGGAGAAATCAAAATCTCTCGAGAAATTCAAAATATTCAAGTCTATGGTAGAGAATGAAACATGAACAAAGTTGAAATGTTTGAGGTCTAATAGAGGTGGAGAGTTCACATCTGGTGAGTTCATAGAATTCTGTAAGAAACATGGAATTAAGAGATAGTTGTCTGCTATGAGGACTCCATAGTAGAATGGAGTAGTGGAGAGAAAGAACTGGACCATCCAGGAAGCATCTAGGACTATGATGATGGAAGCAGATGTTCCTCAAATCTATTGGAGAGAAGCTGTCAGCACTGCAGTCTATACTCTTAATCAAGTTCAAATCAGAAGAAATACCGGTAAGAACCCTTATGAACTTTGGTTTGGCATTACTACTACTATAAGATATTTCAAAGTCTTTGGTAGCAAGTGTTACATCAAAAGAGATGAAGATTTAGGCAAGTTTGATGCTAGAAGTGATGAAGGAATATTCTTGGGTTACTCTACTCAAAGCAAAGCATACTGGTGTTATAACAAGAGAGTAAGAAAGATGATAGAAATTACAAATGTGAAGGTTGATGAGGGAATAGAGAAACCCTCAAGGTTCTATGAGTATGATGAAGATGATCAGAATGGTGTTCTGGTTCAAGGAGCTCAATCCTCTCCTGAAAGTCAGATTCAGATAGATTTGGTAAATCAGGAAGAAGAGATAGGTCTGAATGAGCCTGATCAAGAAGCAGAAGTGTAAGAAACTCCCAAAGTTCCAAGGTATGTAAGACTAAACCACTCTGAAGATCAGATCATAGGTGACAAAAGTAAAGGTGTGCAAACTAGAAGGAAAATTGCTCAAAATTTAGATGAATATTGTTTGATTTCAAAGATTGAACCTAAGACAATAAATGAAGCCTGCAATGATGAAAATTGGACCAAAGCAATGGAGGAAGAGTTGATGCAAATTGAGAAAAATCACACTTGGGATCTTGTTTCTAGACCTAGAAACAAGAATGTGATTGGAACCAAATGGGTCTTCCAGAACAAACTAAATGAAGTTGGTGAAGTAATTAGAAATAAAACTAGATTGGTCTGCAAAGGCTACTCTCAAATAGAAGGAATTGATTTTGAAGAAACCTTTGCTCTAGTGGCAAGAATTGAAGCAGTCATATTATTTCTTGCATTTGCTGCCTTCAAGGATTTCAAGGTGTATCAGATGGATGTCAAATCTGCTTTCCTGAATGGTGACTTAGAAGAAGAAGTGTACATTGAACAACCAGATGGATTTCAGTTATCTGAGCATGGTGATATGGTCTGCAAATTAAAGAAGGCACTGTATGGTCTAAAGCAAGCCCCAAGAGCATGGTATGAAAGACTAGATAAACATCTTTTGAAGATTGGTTTCAAAAAAGGTACTGCTGATAGTAACCTATATTTCAAAATTGATCATGAAAACATCTTGACTGTTGAAGTATTTGTTGATGATATCATCTTTGGAGGAAGAGATAGTATGTGTAAAACCTTTGCAAATCAAATGAAAAGTGATTTTGAAATGTCAATGCTCGGTGAAATGAATTTCTTCTTGGGTCTGCAAATTACTCATACAAAGAAAGGAATCTTTATCTCTCAGACCAAATCTATAAAAGAATTGTTGAGGAAATTTGGAATGGAAGATTCAAATCCAATGAACACTCTCATGGCAACCAGATGTAAGTTGAGCAAAGATGATGACTCTCCTAAGACAGATCAAACAAAGTACAGATCAATGATTGGAGGATTATTGTATCTCACTCAAACTAGACCAGATATAATGCAGGCTATTGGTCTTGTGGAAAGATTCCAAGTTGATCCCAGAGAATCTCATGTCATGGCAATTAAAAAAAATTTTAGGTACTTAAAAGGAACAGTTGAGTATGGTTTGTGGTATCTTAGAGATCATAATTTTTCTCTTCATGCATATACAGATGCAGATTGGGCAGGAGATGTGGATGATAGGAAGAGTACAAGTGGAGGAGCATTCTTTTTGGGAAAAAGGTTGGTTTCTTGGCTAAGCAAGAAACAAGAGGCAATATCCCTGTCTACAACTGAAGCAGAATACATTGCAGCAGTAGGTAGTTGCACTCAAGTTTTGTGGATGAAGCAGATGCTAAGAGATATTCAAGTAGAATATGAGGAGCCTATTGCAATTTTCTGTGATAATTCAAGTGCAATAAATATTTCTAAGAATCCAGTGTTGCATTCTAAGACTAAGAATATATCTATCAAGTTTCACTTTCTAAGAGAGCAAGTGAACAAGGGTGAAGTCAGATTGGAGTATGTGCCTTCCAAGGATTAGCTTGCAGATATTTTTACAAAACCTCTTCCCAAGGACCCTTTTGAGTATCTCAGGGAGAAGTTAGGGGTTATTGCCCCTCCGGTGATGAACTAGGATGCACTGATGTGCATCAATCCAGTAGATATCACAATCATATCTTGTGATCCGGATTGATGATAAGGGAGCTGCTACTCAGGGGGAGCAGCTAGTATGTTATGAAGTAGTGAAGTTACAAGTATGAGCCGTTTGCCATTGATGTCAAAGGGGGAGAGAAGACATGTGAAAAATAAGTGATTGTTGATCAAAGGGGGAGCAATAAAGGAAGAGAAGACATGTGAAAAGTTGTTGCTGTTAGGGGGAGTTGTAACAGCAAGGAGAAGTTCTTGTCTTGATGGTTTTTCACATCATATGTTGCCATCAATGACAAAGGGGGAGATTGTTACAAGTATGTGCCTAACCGGTGTTGTCATTGATGTCAACATACTCATGTTGCATTAATGAGAAGGATTAGATGAGTTGTGTGCTGAGGATATTGAGAAAATAAGTCTCAATTAGGAACAGTGAAGAACAGTGATGACAAAAAGGTAAAAGTCCTCAATAGGTTGAGGATCAGAGGATGTGGTTTAAAGAGTTTCTAGATATAAGTCTTGAGATGGTCCAGTCAAGATTTCAGAGGTTCACATGAAGATTTGAAGAAGTTAGGGTCGCTCAAGTAGAACCAGTTCCGACAGGTGTTCAAAGGTGACAGAGTGCCATAGATAGGTCCGGTGAGATCTGATATTTCATTATCTAGTTCTACGGATCTGAGGGAGTGTTGAGGATGTCCCTGCAAAGTACCAACTAGATTAGTTTGAGGGTTGAAGGTACAGAAGAGCCTATTCATTTGTGACAGTGATGATAGACTGTGTTCTTATAGCTCCGGATGAAGGAAAGAAGAATTCCAGTAGGATGATGAAGTGTGGTTGTTTTTGGTGATTTAAGGAAGGTTATGATGATCGTTGGAGCATGTCCAGTTAATGTTGGTGGTCCACGTTGAAGTTAGAGTTTGCATTTGAAGAATAACCATGGATATTGGTGTTCTTCTTGAGACTGGCCAACCAGATGTATCACACGTCCTGCGGATGTTCTTATAAGTGTTTGCTGACTTAGATGATTGTTCCTAAGTCGATGCCTTGTATAAATAAGGGATTGTGAATTCATTTTGAAGTGTGGCTTGTGGTGATAAGTGTGTGGTAGCAGAGAGAAGTGTGAAAGGCAGAGTAGAAGTATTGAGCTTAAATGGAACTGATTCAAGCATGCTGAAGATGCTATTCTCCAATTCAAAACTTGTGATACTTATTCCTTTGTAGATAGTGTGTCTCTTGTAGGCAGTGAGCCTCTTGTGAGTAGTGTGCTTAGGCAGTGAGCCCTAATTGGCATGTGTCATTTTGTTCTTTCTATTCTTCTAACAAAGAATACATTGTTGGGTTAATCACCCCATGGTTGTTTCCCTTAACCGAGTTTTCCACGTCAAAATCTTGGTGTCATATGTGTTGATATGTTTCTGCTTTTTTTTAATGCATTATAGTTCATGATTAATATTATGCTAATCACTAGAGAAGATTCAAGTGTTTAAAGAGAGAAAGTTTCACACAACTGATTCACCCCCCTTCTCAGTTGTATGCCCTAAGTCTAACAATCCACATACAGTGCAATTATAAGAATCCGATCACCATCAATTTTATAATAGACACAGTGATCAAATTTAGATCTCACATATCCCAAAGATAAAAAATACATATCAAATTTATGATACCACATTCTAGGATATTGCTTCAAGCCATAAAGAGACTTTTTAAGTTTACAAACTAGATGTTCTTTACCTTTTTCCACAAAATGCTCTGGCTGGGACATATAAATTTCTTCTTCAAGGTCCCCATGAAGAAATGTTGTCGTCACATCCATTTGCTCAATTTCAAAGTCATACACTACTACAAGTGACAATAGAAATCTAAAGGATGTCAGCTTAGCTACAGGAGAAAAAATTTCTCCATAATCTATACCTTCCTTTTGGGAATACCCCTTAGCAACCAGTCTTGCCTTGTACTTTTCAATACTACCATCTGGACCATATTTCTTTTTAAATACCCACTTATAGCCCACATGTTTTCTACCTTTAGGCAAGGGTATCAGATCCCAGGTTTCATTTTTCTCCAATGATGACATTTCATTATCCATGGCTTCTAACCAAGAATCTGAATCAGGTAAACTAATAGCTTCTTTCACAGTCCTAGGTTCATCAGTATCAGTAAGCAAAGCATAGGCACAACTTGAATCAAGTACTGAAAATCCATACCTATCTGGTTGTCTTGTTTCACATATAGACCACCTCAATGGCTGAGGTGCAGGTTCAGGTTCTTGCTTTGGATCTGCATCTTCAGAGCTACTTGAACTCACATCTGAATCATCTACACTTGGTGCTTGTTGTTCCTCTTTTACAGGAGTTAGAGGAATATTAACAACACTCTTTTCTTTCTTTTCTTCTATCTTCTCCAGCTGAGGATCAATAACCAAAGGTTTTAGCTCTCTGAAAATTATATTCCTGCTATAAATTACCTTTTCAGTTTCAGGATTCCAAAGCTTGTACCCTTTAACACCGACTCCATAGCCAATAAAGATACATTTGACTGCTTTGTAATCCATCTTAGATCTTTTTACCTCAGGAATATGAGCATATGCCTCACAGCCAAAAACACAAAGATGTCTTAGAGAGGGCTTCTTTCCAGACCATGCTTCCATAGGCATCTTATCAACCAATACCGAAGTAGGAGAATAATTCAGCAAGTAACAAGCTATAGCAACTACCTCAGCCTAGAACCTTTGTTCAAGACCAGCATAACTTAACATACTTCTTGCTTTCTCCATCAATGATCAATTCAACCTTTCAGCAACTCCATTTTGCTATGGAGTATAAGGTGTAGTCTTATGCCTTTTTATTCGATGATCAAGACAAAATTTATCAAAATCTGCATTGTAATATTCACCACCATTTTCTGTTCTCAAACATTTTATTTTTCTACCAGTCTGATTTTCCACAAGATTTTTAAAATCTTTGAACCGACGGAATACTTCTGATTTATTTTTCAAAAAATATATAAATGCCCTCCTTGAATAATCATCAATAAACGATACGTAGTATCTTGATTTAGACAGAGAAGGAACATCAACTGGACCAAAAACATCAGAATGTACATAGTCCAGAACACCAGAAGATTTATGAGAACTAGAGTAGAAAGAAACACAGTTCTATTTTCCATATATGCAATGTTCACAGAAATCAAACTCCAGATTACAATCAATCAGCCCATCTACCAGGGTTTTAAACCTTTTTCACCTATGTGACCAAGTCTATGATTCTAGAGCATTGTTTTCTCTGCAGGAAGTTTAACTTCCATAGAGTTTGCATCATGTGTTACAATAGTAGCTTTTTCAGATTTTACAGAGACATTATTACAACACACAGGTTTAGCATCTAACCTATACAAAGTTCTAATGCGTTCACCCTTTGCTAGTATAATAGAACCTCTAGTCATCTTACCACCACCATTCACAAAAGTAACTTGCGCTCCAACATCATTAAGCTTACTAACAGAAAGTAAATTTCGAGCCAAACCTAGTATGTGTAGTACTCCATTCATTCCCTTTATTCTGCCATCTAGGAACTGGATACTAACTCTTCCTCAGCCAACAATTTCTAGTGTTGAATCACTTGCCAGGAACACCTTCCCACCAGCATATAGTTCATACTTAGTGAACCACTCTCTGTGAGATGTCATATGAAAAGATGCTCCTGAATCCACCAGCCATACATCTTCAGATGCAGGCATTGCCAAGGTAGCAATGAAGGCATCAGCATCACTCTAAGAAGAATCAGTGTCAGAGAAGTTCTTCTTCTTCTTCTTTTTCTCCTCTTTACAGTCTTTTCTGATGTGTCCTTTCTGCCCACAATTCTAGCACTTCACCTTGGACTTTTTGCCAGGAGATTTTGATCTCCCCTCTGATTTGGACTTAGACTTCTTTTCCTTCTTCTTGTCTCTTTCCTTTGATCTACCTCGAATAGATAGGGCCTCTTTGGCCATCTCAGAAGATTTCCTCTACATCTCTTCAGATAATAGCGAGGCAACAACTTCTTTAGTTGTAAATGTGGTTGTTGTACTTTCAATAGCCATCACAAGATGATCCCATGAGTTAGGTAAGGAACATAACAGAAGCATACAGCAGTCCTCCTCTTCTATTTTTACACCTGCAAAAGTCAACTGTGCAACAATTGTATTAAATGTGTTCAAATGGTCTGCTATAGATGCTCCTTCATCCATCTTCAGAGAATACAACTTCTTTCTGAGGAAAAGTTTATTCACCAAGGACTTGCCCTGGTAAATATCTCCCAACTTCTTCCACAAATCTTTTGCAGTCTTCTCCTCATGGATGTTCAATAGAATAGAATCTGCTAAACTTAATATTATCAATCCTCTAGATTTCCTATCTTCCAGGTCCCAGTCTTCTTACTTCATGCCTGAAGGTTGAACCCTAGACACAGCAACCCAAAGATCTCTGTCGACAAGCATATCTTCAACCTTAAGTTTCCACAACTCAAAGTTTATGCCATTGAACTTTTCAATGTCTATTTTTCTTGATGAACTTGCAATCTAATTTAATAAAATAGACCTCTACAGAACTGACACAAAAAACCCAACCTACCAACAAGGATAACACAACTGGCCAAGCTCTGATACCACTTGTAAGGAAAGCACAGGTGCGGAATACAGCTTCCCTAATGTCAATTCAAAGGGGATAATGCAGACAGGTAACATTTAATTAAAAAACACAGATGAGCACACCATGAAATATAGAATAAACATGTAAGATAACAGAGAACAACACTAGATGTACATGGGAAAACCCTTTCGGGTAAAAAAAACCCACCACCACAAGAGAGACAATCTTTATTTATAGTAAGCTTAGAAAGATTACAATAAAGATACCAACCTTCTTGCTTAGGTATCGATTCTTAGATCATACAAACAGTTCACTTTCAAAGTACATCTACCAAATGAACAATATGATTGAATCACTTCATCAATCATAGATAGCTTCACCAAAATCTATATTTTTACCATAGTCTTCAGAGCAAAAACATTTGAACTTCTACCCTAACTGTTTGTTCCAACTGACTTTGCATCGCTGTCTTCCAACCGTCGCAACTGTTCACATTCATGTGAGACCTTTAGTCCCACATTCACTAGTTCACGTTAGACATCCAGGTTTAGATACTCGAACATACTGTATGACTATCGTTGGCAATTTTGTTGCCAATGATGCCAGTCAAGGCCTCATCGGTATAGCCTTAACCATCGGTGACAACTCCACCATTCACAGTGATGAGTCCTTGTCCCACCGATGCTCACACCTTCAACCTTCATCGGAGTGACCTCTGCCATCAGCCCAAAGACATTACGCTGCGCCAATGAATATTTTCTTGTCGAACATCGAGATGACAGGCTCATCGGTAAGAACCATTACCACTGAGCTGATAAAGCTACTCACTTTGATGGTCTTCCATCGGAGTGACTCACGCCGACCACACCATCGATGAGACATAGATCATCAGTGATACTACTTCCATCTGCACCGATACAGGAAGTCTTCCCAATGGCCACTAGCATCGGTGAAATATATACAGTCGATAGAGCAAGTTAAGGGTTCACCGATGGTGTTCTGTCAGCCCGATGAATGAAGAACATGTGAATGATATGAACAAAACCAACGATTAAAAAATGAGGTTTCAAGCAGTAATTTGAGACACTAGGTCTCTTCAAAATCAAATGATGATAAACAACATTGATATCACTTATGTGATGATCCCTTAGAAAGATGAAGGTCCTTCAACTCCTAAGGTGGATAGATGATAGCTTCATGCCTACAACAAACACATAATAACAATACACAAATATCTTGGATAGAATCATAATGAATTATCTTGCTTGCTTTTCTTCAATATCTCAAGTTAGCTATATCCCTTTTCATTACAAATGAACTAAAAAAATCACTTATATATGCTTTCTCGCTCATAATCATGAGAATAAACCAAAAGAGTCGACAAGGAGAAACCTTTTGAAAGGTCCTAGGTTGACATAAACTTGATTTTGCCCTGACCAATCAGGAGGGACTTGGGCAGTGGTGCCCAAGTCTTTTAGCTCCTTTTGGGTCTGGGATAAGATACGTGAGGGGCCCTTATTCCAATTTTACATTGGTGTTGGGCAATTTTGCATTGGGATGAACATTTAGAATGAATAATGTAATCACAGAGACCTAGGAGCTAAACAAGGAGGTAAAACGATAAGTGAACACTTTTTACTCCATAATAGTACTACATTTTGATAGAAATTCTAAAGATAATACAGGTATGGCTATGATACCTTATACCTCTCATGTAGCCACTATAGTTCCTCTTGCATCTTATCCTCCTTTTCGAATGGATGAGGAACTAGATTGGGAGGAGGATGAGTTGCTTTAGGTTGACTCATATGAGAGGTACCTTGTTATGTGTGCATGTAATTGTGATTCCTCTATGATGTGTTGCTTGATGCTTTATTTTTTGTTTATGTGTCCGTATTGTTGTTATTATTGTCGTGTTGTTAAGTTTTCTTTGGATGACCATTGACACCCTTGTAGGTGCAAGGATATAAAGGGATCGAAATCCATTGTGACATTCTCTCTATTTGTATCATCATTCTTCTATATGTCATAACTTGTTTTGTTGTTGTGTCCTTTGGGGATGATGCAAGGCGTAGAATGTTTCAGCATTCTCCCTTGTTGACCCAAGGGATGTTTTCTTGGATTTCATGTGCTACTTCTTTCTTTGTCTCCATAGTTCTACTAGCTGGCAAATGATGACAATTCTATATATATGTATGACATAGTCTTGAGAATTCTCCTATTATACAAACATTCCTATATTGATGCCAGTTGGTTAGATCCTTTTGTGTTATTACTTTGTTCCTTTTATGTTTTGATTTTGTGGCACCCTGTTGCTATGCTCGGTACCATATTATGACTACACAGGCCATTGTGTATCATGCTTGTAGCATCACCTTGGTGCAATGTAATTCTTTGGAAATGCATATCTTATGGTATGTGCTTCTGGAAAGCTCTTGTACCTATTTTATGATTTGTTCTACCTCAAAGCACTTATTCCTTAAAAGGAGTTATCAATCACTTTAAGGTAGGGGCATGCATCATGCTATGCTCTATTTTGTGTATTTTCTTGTTGGTGTGGAACTCACCTAGTGATTCGGCGGTCCTCACTAGCCTGTGATTCTTCCTCTTTGGTCCATGAGCCACCTAGTGCAATGTAGTTGGCTAGCCCATGTGCTTCATGTGACTTAGCGTTGTCACCTAGTAATTCGGTGGTCCTTACTAGTGTGTGATCCATGGTGGCACTTTTCTTCATATGACCCCTAGTGATAGAGAAAGCTAGCATCAAAGTCATGTGCCTTGTGTGTTTTTCTACATGTTTTTTCTATGTGTATTCTTATGTTTGTTTACAAGTTATGTTTTAACTTATGTTCTCTATGTATTCATTGTATCTTATGATTTATGTGTAGTCCTTGTGCCTTAAGTGTATTCATTATGTATGCATTGTATTTTACATGTATACTTTGTTTCTTATGTGTATGCTTTTTGTTTGGCATGTATTACCTTCATGTATTGTGTGACTTCCACGTGTATTCTTGTGTATGCTTTTAGTACTCCACGTATGTGTGAATTAATAGTGTAATATCTTAAATGTTCTCTCTTTGCTTATGTGTTTGTAACCTTAGGATCCTAAGCCTAGGGGCTACTTGTAGTTCACAACTTGGTGGAATTTCTCGGTCTTCTATGTTTGTGTGCTTTGTCCATCCCTTTAGTATGAGTTTGAATGCAAGTTTGTACCCACACTAAAGTGGGGGCTAAATGTTGAGTCGTAAAATGTGTACACTAGCATTTTACACCTAGTTTAGCGCCTAGGTTGGACCTATGTTGTTTATTTTGTTAATTAAGATCTATTTTAACTCCTTTTCAAGCTCTAAATGATAAATATCCTGATCCTAACAAATAAACCTTACATAATCAACTTAGGACTAGACTAAGCCCTAGTCCCACTTGGGATTTTTGGCCTCAACTTGTGGTGTCAACTCAAGACACTCCTTTGGTTAGTATTTGTTGGACTAAAGTTGTTTTATTTTCTGAATGTGAGTGAGAATGCATATTTTAAAAGTGTGTTGTAGTTCATTTTACAACTAACCAAATGAATGTGAATTTGCTCTCATGTGATGTTCTATGCTCAAGGATTCTTCATGTTTGGATTGTCTTCTACTTGTGAATTCTATTGAAGTTGTTTGTAGGCTTTGAAGGAAGCTTGAAGCCCTCTTCATCACTCTCCTCTGTTGGTGCTAAGTCTTCATAAACTAAGGTTGGACATCTTGTGGTTTATATCATCATTATCTATCATATTGTTGCAAAGCTAACCTCTTCCCTACTAGGGAACACACTCTTGGATCTTATCAATTGCTATTGTGGAGATGGGAACACCAACACATGGTTTGACTGAGGCAAACCCATAAAACAACACAACCTTTTTCATCTTTTATGTGTGCAAATGAGAACAACAGGTTTCAGAGGCTAGTTTTTAGGAAGAAGGTGGTGCAAACGAATACAAATTTGACAAAGTTTGAAGTTCTACCTAACCCTAAAAAGGGACCAGGCCACCCAAGCGCCCCTATTGTAGATGTTTCTGCTAAACTTTCCAGGTTTTGAAACACTTCTTTACCCCTGTCGTGCTTACTGATCTGTGTGGTTCATTCAGTAGCATGTTATGCTTCATATTGTGGTTTAATCATTCTCTAGGCTTCTTTGTTCCTTCTATATAACAAAAGGGAAAAACCCCTATACTTTGGCTTTCCTCCTTGGGTAGAAGCCATGCTCAGTTTGTGCCCCAATGTTTTGTAGAAGAGGGATGAACCAGTTTGACTCTTTAGGCTTGGGATCTCTTTTCTACCTAACAATTATGAGTGAGTTGAGGTGATTGATGTGTTTGCAATCCAACTTGGCCATGCGTCAAAATAATTATCAAACTTCATATCTACCGCTATGTTCACCATCTTATCTTCCATGACATTAGTTTCCCGATAGACATGCTCTATCATATAATCTTTGAAAGTTTCAAGCAATACCTAGCATTAGAATAAAATGTTGTTTAGTTTCCAATTTTGTGTTTGTTTTTTCCTAATGGCATTTATTGTAATTAGGAATCCCCTTCAAGTTGATTTTTTTCCAGCCCCAATTTTTTTACCACTTTGGAGTCCAAGTAGTGTTGTATTGAACTTAGCTTTACTATTTGTTCCTTCTGGGAGTTTTTTGGTGCCAAACCTATAATTTCTCCTTCATAATTACTTATCACACATTTGGCACTAGGTAGCCTAGGGTTTCCTCTTGCCACATCATCAAAGCTTATTTTATGCCATCCCTTACTCGATGGAATCCATCTAAGTGCGTCTACTCTTGTATTATCAAATGGTTGATCTTGAATAACCCCTTGAACAAGGGAAAGTTGGAATCATTTTATGAATAGGAAAGTAAGTACATTATAATCATAAAGTATTGTAAAAGGGAAATTTACAATTTACACTACAAATATATATTTCTAAGAAATATATGTATGTAAGAGTTATTTATTTAGAGATGTATGATTTCTTTAAGATTCAAGTTTGTTTTAAAATTGTGGTAAAATGCAATAGTTAAAAATATGTCTTGATGTCTTTAATCCTTATTTACACCTAAATTTTATTTGATCCTTATCTATACATGATCCTATACACTTGCCTTATTTGTCTACCACCTATGTTGATCCATAAATAAATTCTTAGAACGTATTTGTTTATCATGATCGATTTTATTTGTCTAACACGAGGCCAAGTCTATATTCACAGGGTCATAATGTGTAAAGGTGTGTGAGATCTATTATATGAATGCAAATGATTGCATTTTAAAACAAACACATGACAATAGATCACACAAATGTGTACATAATCAACTATAGGAAAGAAAGACAAAGGGGGCTAGTCATCCAAATTTGAATTTACGTAGGTGAAGTTTGTGGTCGTAGGGTATGCCCACAAGCATGAATTTGACCTACCCAAATTTGAATTTGACCTAACCAAATTCAAATTTGACCAACTAGCCCCTTTTATCTTTCCTACCTAGATCTGGCTATATACACATTTATATTATCTATTATCAATTGTTTGTATAAAAATGCATTCATATAAGAGATCTCATAGACCTTAACACATTCATAATCTCTCATTTTAGGAGAAATTAAAATGACAATTAATATTGAAAAACTTGGATTTGGTGCTTAAAAGGAGTAACAAACCTGATTTCTAGGCATTTATCTTGTATCTTTGACCAGTTTGTCAAATTTGTTAATTTGGAATCCTTACACAATTTGACACATGTGAAAATTATTGCAATTCTATCAAATTGAAAGTTATGAATTCTACTAACACCTTTTTTCAGTGAGAGATCAAATAGTCTACTTTCATATTGCATAGAGGGCAAAATTTAGAGATAATCAAAGGTTGAGTTCATAGCTACAAATCGAGTTCACAATGAAGGGTTAGATCTAGATCAATGGACTTGATCCAAAGTAGAGTAGATAAGAATAATGTAATTTTGATTCATAAATTTGATTGTTAAGATCATTTCCTAATTTTGACGTGGATAGATTCTAGGGGTCTCATCTATTTGGCACACATTCTTCCACATAAATATAAGTGATTCATCATACTCATTTATTTCTATTCATGGGCTATCTGGTTCAATGCCATTGCAGCATGGGAGAGTGGCCAAGCAAGTTATACTGGGGCAAGGATATTCTGCCCAAGGCCGGTGCCTTTGCCTAGACAACAATCCATGGAAGGTGCCTTACACAGGACAGGCTGTGGAAGATCAAAGTTCAAGGACCATCAAGATGTGTTCTTTGCAAGGTAGAATCAGAGACATCCAATCATCTTTTACTAAACTACCCCTTTGCAAGCAAGTGTTGGGACTAGCTTCATAACATGAGAGACTACCACGGCCCAAGACCATAGGAGCTAAGGAATTGGTTTGATTCATGGCCTCTCTCAAAGTGCACTTTCATGTGGGACAGTTTCTAGGCAATTGGCCCATCCATGGTGTTATGACACTTGTGGAAGGAACAAAACTGTTGGATTTTTCAAGACACAACTCTCACCAGGGAAAGAGTATTGGAAGGAATTAAAAGAGGTATATGCAAATTATGGGATGAGGGAAAGGCAACCTCGGAGCAGTTGGTGCTGGGAGTTTATTATGGGATGAGAATGGTCAAATGATTTGGGGACTATCAAAGATCATTCCTTGGGCAACAAATAACAAGGCAAAGTTTGAGGCACTAAATGCTAGCCTGGTAATTTGTGCGTAGCAAGGCATCAACCTTGTTGACATTGAGGGGGAGTCATAGATCTGCATTGAAGAAGTTAAGAAAAATAACATATCTAGTTGGGATTTACAACTGACACTCATAGCTATTCGGGAGTCCTTGGAGTCCATTCAAGATTTCACCATAAACCATGTCTATAGAGAAGCAAATAGAGCTACAGATTTTCTAGCTAATTTTGGAGTGGCCCAGACAACACCTTTCATTTTTTATTCTGCTAGAGATAGATGGTCTAGCCTTGTAGAAAGAATATCTTCGGAAAAACCTAGCCCCTTTGGATTGTGATCTATTTTATTTTTACTTCTATATAGCATAAAGGGGCTACCCCCACTGGTAGCACTTAATCATAAAAAAAAATATTTCTATTCATTCCAAGTTGTCTAATTATTTATTATATGATTCATTCCACCTCTTTACTTTTTAGTCTAAGTTAAATATACTTATGTACATGCATTTTATTTGATTAACCTAAACAAACCCTTAAGGATTGTTTAGTTCTCTTCACTAACTTAATCACAATAATGGTGAACCAAATTAAAAAAAAAGAATAATATTCTAACATTTTCAACCAATAAAAATGATAAAAGCTACTATAATGTAATACATTATAACAATAATATTTAAGTTGTAATAGACATAATATAATAAGATGAAAGTTAAGGTGAAGAAAGTTGAATTGTTGGGTGGTTTTGAGGGAGGGTGAATAGAGCAAATAGACACTAAAAGAGTTGGGAGTTAAAAAAATAAAAATAAAGAGAGTATTATCCTTTTTAGGAGAAGTTTAGACCTTAATTTTTTAAAACATAAAATATGAAAGATACATTTAAATATTTTATAATAAAAAACAAAAATATTTATTAAATTTATTAATTGATATTATTTTATTTTTTAAAATAAAAAATAATAATTAAAATATATATTAATATTATTTTATATAAAATAATAAGTTGTATCATATTAATTTTTTATTTTAAAATTAATTAAATTGAATTTTAAAATGTACACTAAAAATATCTAATTGAAAACAAATACAAAGCAGAAAAATAAATTTAATAGTTAAATTCTGTCATATGTTTTAGTGGTATAATTGAATAAGACTTGTGTAGTTCTACACCACTTTATTTATACATCATCTACTCAATAATAGTTTTACACTTCATCTACAGTGGTAAATATTTTATTTTTATTTATCAGAATTATTTAAGTATACACTATAATTGATTCCTTACACACTCCATATGCTCTTTTTAATAAAGTGGGTCTCCCGACGCAGGGTTCTGTAGGAAGTACTATTTTTTTTGAATGATTTCTGCTTAGCCCTAAACTCTGAGTATAAGAGACTTCGTTGAAGGAAGAGACACAGAAAACTAAAACAAACGCACAGAATTGTTACAACAAAATATTTCTTTATCAACTTTTTCAATACTGCAAATGTTTATATATCACCTCCAAGATATAGAGTTTATGAAATTACAATGAATCTTCTAGAATTTATCCTGCAAATAACATGTAAATTTCAAAACTCTAACTCTAATACAAAAAGAATTGCTGCAAGCATCTTCATCTTCCTCTTCAACAAGGTTGCTTCATGAGAAATAAATGTTGACACCCTCTTCCAAAGATAAATAGGGAGGGGCATTGAACTCCTCCTCCTCAAGGAGCTTTGAAACTCAACACGGATGGTTCTTCTCAAGGAAACCCTGGTCATGCTGGTATTGGTGGAGTTGGTCGGGATAGTTCTAGGTTTGTGTAGTTTATCTTTTTTGTTTATAAGGGTCTTCATTCTAACAATTTGATGGAGGCTCTTGCCATTTTATATGCTATGGAGCGTCGCTGTCATTCTGGGTGGAGAAGGATCATTTGTGAGTCTGATTCAATAGACAACATTTAGCTAATGTTAGTTGGCATTTAGCTTTGGTCGTTAAACAGATTCTTAATCTATGCGATTCTTTGGATTCGGTTTCTTTCATTCATATTCCTAGAGAATGGAACGGAGTAGCAGATTGTTTGGCCAAATGGGCCTATGATCACATGCAAAATTGGAACATTGTGGATTGAGGTCAATTACCCCTGGAATTGTCTCAAAAGTTGGACCGCCTTGTTTGAATATATTTTTACCCCTCTTTTAGTAAAAGACTGTTTGTCCATTGAAGTGGATGATATTTAAGTAGAGATTGTTACAACAAAATATTTCTTTATGGACTTTTTCAATACTACAAATGATTATATATCACTTCAAGATATAGAGGTTTTGAAATTATAATGAATCTTCTAGAATTTATCATTCAAATAACATGCAAATTTCAAAACTCTAACTCTAATAATAATTGCATCATGAAAAAAAAAGAAATCTCAAAACTATTTGTCCATTAAAGTGGATGATATTTAAATAGAGTAGTTTAAGTAGAATAGGATAATCTTGAGATTTTTTTTTTCAACGGTTGAAAGCATATCAAATTCCAAGATTTGAGGTGAGCTGAAAGGGAGCGCGAACAGAAAACAAAAAGATCGCCTTCGGAGGAATTGATCCAGGGCTGTGGAGGAAATCTTTTTTGTTAAGGTATCAGCACAAAAACTAAAATCTGCAATTTCATTAAGCCTTTTTAAAAACATATGCGGAAATTTATTTCAATGCAGATATTTACATTGCTTCTTTCCTTGGATTTTTTTTACATCAAAAACCATTCTCTCAATTCTTTAGATAAAAGGGCTTTTAAAGAAATATCAGGCGGTTTCTGATTTATAATTTTTAAGTAAAACGAGGGTTCGATCTTATAGAGAATATAACGAGGGTGGCCATACAAAAAAACTAGGATGCAACTATAGAGATTGAAGAGATCTAAGTCGCCTTCTGTTTTGGTCATTATTGCCATTTTTCGCTAAATCGCCAGCATTGTGGAAACCGTTGTCTTTGAGTTAAAGAATGTTATAGCACTAAAACACCTTAGATACATCGATCTCTTGTCTGTGCATTGAAAATTGGTCTCAGAATTTCTAATTAAGAACATCTGTCACGCAACACAAGAGGGAACTACTGGAGGAGGGAAAATTAATATCTCCATTTTTTAAGTTTTTTTTATTTTTCTGTGGATCCACTGACTACTCACTGTGCCCTTCTACCCAAGTCACTAGAACATTGGCCTGTGAAGAAGGAATCACGATATGTTTCCTGGCAATCATATTTTAAACCTCCACCAGTTATCTACATATCTCCTGGAGTATGATCTTATCACTAGGGTACCTTGGCAACCTGTATGTGCCCTTATGGAATCTCCAATTCTAATATATGAAAAGGTCTTCAACTGGATGAACGAGCTTCCCTAGTTAACTAACTCATGGGTTTCTTCCAAGGACAACCTTTTTTTAATATTAATTTTCCAGGCACCTGATTATTGAAAATACAAAAGCATCATTAACTTGATTGTAATGTTTCTAGCTTTCCTTTAGTTCCAATTGCGAGTAATGATCATATATTTTTATTTCTCCCAACTGCATCTACCCCCCCTGTGTAGACAAGGTAGGAGGTCATGTAGAATTTATTTACCTCTACCTCTATCAATTGGTTATGTTGGTAGCCACTAATCAAAGTGACCTAGTCAATTGTCTTCTTGTCAAGAATAGTGGCCTAGTCAATTGTCTTCTTGTGTCGAGAATAGACAATATGAAGAAGCACATTCTCAATGGATGAAAAATTAGTAATAAAAAGTGAAGTTTTTAGAATTAAATTATAAACATAAAATTATTATTTAATTATTATACCAAAATTTTTCTTTTAAAAATAAGTTTTTAAAATTAATGGAATTATTTTAAACTTAAAAAATAATTTAGTTACATGAATGTATGCATTGATATATATTAAAACTATAAGATTAACTTTTAAGTAAATATAAATAAAATAAACTAATTCTTAAATAAATAAAATTACTATAAAATAACTCAAAATTGATAGCATTTTTTAAATAGATGTATTTTAGATATCTATAGTAGTATAAAAAATATAACAAAAATATTATTTAATTATAGTATTTGAAATTATTTAATTTATTTTCTTTTAAAAATAAGTTTTTTTAAAATTAGTTAAATTATTTTAAGTTACTTGAAAATAATTTAGTTACATGAATACATGCATTGACATATATTAAACTTATAAGATTAACTTTAAGTAAATATAAATAAAATAAACTAATTCTTAAGTAAATAAAATCATTATCAAATAATTCAAAATTGATAGCATTTTTTAGATAGATATATTTTAGATCTGTATATAGTATAAAAATATATAACAAGAATATTATTTAATTATACTATTTGAAATTATTTATATTTAGTTACATGAATGTATGCATTGACATATATTAAAACTATAAGATTAACTTTTAAGTAAATATAAATAAAATAAGCTAATTCTTAAGTCAATATAAAATAACTCAAAATTGATAGCATTTTTTAGATAGATGTATTTTAGATATCTATAGTAGTATAAAAAATATAAGAAGAATATTTTTTAATTATAGCATTTGAAAATATTTAATTTACTTATATAAAACACTTAAACATAAATAATTAAAAAATTAAGAAATAATAAATAAAAAATTTAAATAATTAATATAGTAAAAACATATAATCATAATATATAAATGAATAATATATTTTTTTAAAAGCAATCATCAAGTTAAAGTTATTGTTAAGGGAAAATTGGAATGATTATTAATAATATCAAATAAACCTAATAACTCAATGAAAAGGGAAATAATCAAAGATCAAACAAACAAAGACAAAACCTTGCAAACCTTAATACTTCATAGTTTCCATTGGTCGCCTAGCTCAATCGATCTTGTGTATGAATATAGCCCTCAAAAGGTGCACTTCCTTGCTATTTTCTAAGATTGTCAACAAAGAATGGCTATGATAGTTTATTGTAATGAAGATGAACTTCACAAGAATGATAATGATACAGTAACAAGTTGATCGCAAGCAATAAAGGAATTGGTGCTAAAGGCGTGCTATAATTCCTATAGAAATGGAGGAATAGGGTTGTACTTATAGACTTGAGAAAGAAAAGATCAACGCTATAGAAAGAATAAGAAGATCAACGGTATAGAATAGTTGAGGAATGTGCACAAATGGGAAGAGGACATGTGTCTTGCTCTATTTTGCATGAGAGAAATTAATAAAATAGAAGAAAGAGTTAACTAAAAAGATTAATCAATTAACAAAATAGATCAATTAGTTTAGAGAATAGAACTAGAAGAATGGAATTTACATGAGGATGAGAAGATATTTTGCTCAATTAAATATTTGGAATATTCAATTGCATGTGCACAAGGATTGAATTATATTTAGAGATAACTCAATTTTTAGAAGAAATAGACAACTTAAATAAATATTTGATTTATTTAAATTTAGAGGAGATATTATTGGAATAAGCAATTAAATAATTGGTATGTTAGGGAAGAAATAATTAAATAATTGGTATTATTTAATTTAGAATGATTTTGGAAGAACTAATTAAATAATTGTTATTATTTAATTTGTTGGAGGATTTGGAGGAATTTAATTAAATAAATTATTTTATTTAATTGTTGGAAGAATATGAATCAAATAAATAAATTTGTTTATTTATTTATTGATAGATGAATTAGACTTAAATAAATATTAAGAATATTTATTTAGATAGAGTTGTGTCATTTTTAGGTGTATACATTTTGCCCCTCTTTGAAGCATTGTGTTTTATCACGTTGTTTCAAAGAATAAGTTTTTTGATAATGATACATGCTCCAGTTTCTCCTTGGTATAGGTTTAACGACAATAGGACGTCCCCTTGGGAGATTGGACAGGAAGCAGGCAAAAGGCGTGAGACGAACATTCTCACGATGAGGAAGGACGAAGGAAGAGCCGAATGATACGCTATGCAAGATAGAATGATAACACACACAAGCAAGTAAGCAAGCATGGACAAATGATATAAGAACAAACAAGGTATTGCCCTTGTCCAGTGGTAAACCAACGATATACTAATAACGATATTCGATAGTGTTGTCATGGTGAGGAACGATATATCCATAGACCAACATGGCAGTCGTGTTGTCATGGCGGGGAATGATAGATCCCTAGAGCAACACAAAGGATAGTGTTTGGTTTCAGGAAATGAAACATGTCATGTAAGACACATGTGTTGGTATGATTTCGACAAGGTTACATCCTGTATAAGACAAATGTTTGATTTTAATTGATTGAGTTGGTTTACGATCATACAAGGGTCAAGACTAGTGGTTGTGATTGGATCATTTTGACAAGATTGACTTGACTTGATTGGTATGGAGTAAGGATGGACTTGCATTTGGATCATTGCTCAAACTGATAGCTAGAACTGTTGACAAGAGATAAAACAACAAATAGAAGATTGATTGACAGAAGGACTCACAAGCTTTTATTTGTAAACTCTGTGGTTTGGATCTTTATTTGCATGGGATATGGTATGGATGCTTTTGCAGATGTGAATGGTATGGATGTTTTGTGGATGTGAATGGTTTTTTGACATCTTGATAGTGCAAGTATTTTGAAGTGCTTATTTCATCATTGGGATTTTTTTTTTGTATTTTTTAAATGTTGTAAGAAAATACAAGTGTCTAGGTATAATTAAACCAAGATGCCCTGAGTATTGCTTACATGGATTTTGATTTAGCAAGTTAATACAAGCATCTAGGTATAATTGAACCGAGATGACCTGAGTACTTCTTGCATATCAATAGACAAAGATTATATTTGTTTCATGTTAGTCCTCTGATCTCCTCGATGATCATTGTGTTGATCATGTTCTTAGACAAGGCTTCACATTACTAAAGATAAACCCAGAAGAAACAAACAAACAAAAGAATTATGCCCCCATCATAGCATCTCTAGCTTTTGGCATCCTTCAGTAGCGTAGGGAACATGGTAACAAAAAGTGAAGACTTTAAGACACAATTTTAATTGAAACAAAACACTCTTGCATTAGATGTATCTTTCTTACCATAATTTGATAGAATCATTTGGATCAGTTTGTTCTTGTTTTTGCTTTTCTTTGGATAAGTTGATGTCTTCCATCAAAACTTTTTCATAGAAACAGGATTTTGCTTGCACGCACTTGCATTTGGTGAAAGGTTCCACAATCATGACTAGGGGAAAATGGACCCTAAGGGAATGACCTAGTGCCTCAGGGACGCATTGACAATGGCCTTGCCTATGTGACGACATAGAGGCAACGTAGTTCAGGATTTGGACCATGGATGGACTAGAGGATAGATGACAAGGTATGGGATGGATGGGGAAGCCTTAGGGGCGCATTGATAATGGCCTTGCCTACGTGACGACGATAGAGGCAATGTAGTTCAGGGTTGACCCTATGATAGTGACGACAGATGTCGTGCTAGGCTAACACTGTGGATAGGATACTAGTTAAGACCCTAGTTGACAAGGCGACAAAAGAGATAAAGTATCAAGCCATGATAGGTTATTGCTAGGTTTTTCTAATTATGAACTAGATATGGATTGGATGAGACACGATGGTAGGACGAAGGGACACAAGGTGATTGGTTTCCCAAAGATGAAGGAAGTGGATTATCACAATAGTGCATGTTTGCCAGGTTTTCATCACTTGCTTTTATTTGCACAAAAGCTAGAAGTACACATGACGCCTGTTTGCCAGGTTTTCATCATGGTACCTATCCAAGGTGCTTGTTTGCTAAGTTTTCACCAAAGGATGACTTTTTTTGTTGTTTTTATGATTTTTTTACTTTTTTATGATTTTATGATTTTTTTGTTTTTGTTGATATATTGCCCCCTTACACTGGGGTTCTCTTAGGTATAGAATCGATGAAGATGCATACTGTTGATTGGGTCATCAAATAGCTACAATGATGACATAAGGACCAAGCCAGTTGGGTTCAAACTTACCTTTCTTTTTCTGATCCTGTTGATTGTGGGGATTTTCTTTGAGTACTAGATCACCAACATTGAAGACCCTTGGATGGACCTTGTGATTAAAGCTTCGTTGACTTTCTCTGTTGATAGGCTTTGAGATGGTTAAAGGCCTGTTGCCTTCTTTCTTCCAGCAGTTCTAATTCTTGAATTTTGGAAACTCTGTAGTCTTCATCAGTGATGAGACCTTTTAACGACACCCTTAGGGATGGTAACTCAACCTCGATGGGCAAAATAGCTTCTGATCCATAGACAAGGGCATAAGAGGTAGCACCTGTGGGAGTACGTATACTGGTTCGATAGGCTTACAAAGCGAGATTCAGTTGTATGTGCCAATCACGACCAACATCATTGATTGTTTTCTTGAGGATCTTCAGAATAGTTTTGTTGGATTCTTCTGCTTGGCCATTGCCTTGTGGATAGTAGGGAGTAGAGAAACGATGTTGGATTTTAAATTTTTCACAAAGCTCTTGGACATCTTGGTTTTTGAAAGGTCTTTCGTTATCCATGATAATGGATGAGGGAATTTTGTACCTACAAATAAGGTAATTGAGGATGAATGAGGAGATTTGTTTACCTATGACAGTGGTGAGGAGAACAACTTCAATCCACTTGGTAAAATATTCAATGGCGGTTATAATGAACTTGTGGCCGTTGGATGATGGGGGTGAATTTTGCCCACAAGGTCGAGTCCCCATTGACAAAAGGGCCAAAGTGTCGTTAAAGGTCGTAGCTCTTGAGCTAGTGCATGGATGAGGTTCCCATGTATCTAGAACTACTTGCATTTCTTCACAAAGTGATATCAATCTGTTTCCATGTTTAGCCAATAATAGCCCAAATGCATGAGTTTCTTAGCTAAAGAAGGACTGCTAAAGTGTGTTCCGCAAATCCCTTTGTGCATGTCACATAAGGTAGTTTGTGATTATTCTCATTCTAAACATCAGAGTAAAGTACCATCCAGGCCTCGGTGGTATAGGGTATCAGCAATAATGGTATATCGAGAGGTTTGGCGAATGAAGGTTCGACGTTGGTTTGAAGACAAGTCAAGAGGGAGGGTGTTATCCTTGAGGTAAGTGTAAATCTTATCATACAGGGCTGAATCAGATCTAACTAATAGGTAGATGGAGTGTGTTTGAGGAAGATGATAAGCTGGTTGCTGAATTGACTCCACCAAGAACTCATACCGTGACTCAATCTCTAGGATCTCAAGGAGTGAGGCAATGGTAGCCATGGCATCTGCTGCTTTGTTTTCAATGCAAGGTATCTACTCAAAGGAGATGATCACAAAGTACCCTTTGAAGTAATCAACCATCTGCTTGTATGGGATAGGCTTCTCATCTTTGGTCTGATAGTCATCGTTGACTTGGTTGATCATTAGTTGGGAGTCACCATAGACATGTAGCTCTTTTATTTTCCATTCTGCTGCCATTTTGAGACCAACGACCAAGGCTTCATACTCTGCTATATTGTTTGTGCATGGGAATAGCAAACAATAAGACTTAGGTATGGTGTCACCATGAGGAGTGACCAACAAGATTCTTGCCCCCAATCCATGGTTTCTATAGGATCCATTAAAGTAGAGTTTCCATGAGTATACTGTGACACTGAATATGGCTTCATCTGGGAACTCAAATGTCATTGGTGTATTGTCCTGTAATGGAGCTTCTGCTAACTGATCGGCAATTATTTGACCTTTGATAGCTTTTCTTTCTACATACTTGATGTCATACTCACTTAACAACATTACCCACTTGGCTAGGTGACCTGTTAGAGCTGCTTTGCTTAATAGGTATTTGAGTGGATCTATCTTTGCAATAAGCTTGACTAAATGGGCTAGCATGTAATGTCATAGTTTTTGGGAAGCAAAAACCATAGCAAGACATGATCTTTCTATCTGGGAGTATTACAGTTCATAGCCCACTAATGTGCGACTGATGTAGTATATAGCCCTTTCTTTGCCTTCATGATCCTACTGTGCTAGGAGGGCTCGAAGAACAGTTGGCATTATAGATATGTATAATAAAAGTGGCTTGCCTTGTATAGGAGGAATCAAGATCGGTGGATTCATAAGATACTCCTTTAGTTTGCCAAATGCTTCTTCACACTTCTCATCCCATCTAAATGGAATGTTCTTATGTAAGAGATGACTAAAAGGTTGGCACTTGTCTGCTAGTTGTGATATGAACCACCTAATAGACTGTAACTTGCCTTGCAGTGACCGCAGTTGAGTGATGTTCTTTGGTGGTGGCATTTCCATGATAGCCTTGACCTTGGCAGGATCTACTTCTATTCCATTTGTTGATACAATGAAGCCTAGGAGCTTGCCCGAGGTAACTCCAAACACACATTTCTTTGGGTTCAACCTGACCTTGAATTGTTCTAGTCTCTAAAATACTTTCTCTAGTATATCCAGGTGTGATTCTCTTGTTAGTGAATTTGCAAGGATGTCATCTACATAGTCCTCTATAGTGACATGTATCATATCATGGAAGATAGTGGTCATAGCACGTTGATATGTTGCCCCGGCATTCTTTAACCCAAATGGTATGACATTCGAGCAGAAAGTGCCCCATGGGCAAGTGAAATCTATTTTATGTTGGTCTTCTAGTGCTATCCTGATTTCATTATACCTGAAGAAGCCATCCATTAGAGATAACATTGTATGTCCTGTTGTCAAGTCAACTATGATATCTATGTTGGGCAACAGAAAGTCATCCTTGTGGTAAGCTTTGTTTAGATCTCAGAAATCATTACATAATCTAACTCTGCCATCAGGTTTGGACATTGGTACTATGTTGGAAATCCACTCTAGATAGTCTATTGCTCTGATAAACCCTACATCCAATAGTTTCTTGAGTTCCTCCTTCACTAGTAATGCAATGTGTGGATGCATTTTCCTAAGCTTCTGCTTGACTGGTTTCACTCCTGGATCTAGTGGAAGATGATGTAAGATCAGATTTGGATCTAACCCAAGCATATCTGTGTATGACTAAGCAAAGTTGCCTTACTTTTTCTTGAAGAATGGTGCAAGCTTGGTCTTTTTTGGTGGAGTTAGAGACTTTGCAAAGTGAATGATCTTAGGTTGTTCCTCTATTCCAATGTTGACAGGTTCTGTAGGTTCTACAACAATCTAAGACTTCTCTTGGTGCATGTCATTAGGGAGAGTGTCAAGCCTTCCATCGTCAGGTGCCACAGTTGGGTTTTTACCATCAGATGCATCCTTTCTTTTTATTATTTTAGGATTTGATACTGCCACAGAGTAGTTTTCACCATCAGATCCATTTTTTATTTTGATATTTTTGCGACTGGAAGGCTTGGCACCCTATCCAAAATAAGCCACAGTATTTAGCTCAATGGCGAAGCCAGCTTTATGATCTCCTTGGGGTAGGTGGTCCCTAAGTTCCATGTAGTCAATATAGGCATCATAGTTTTAGAACATGTCTAGTTGCAGGGTTCCTCGTAAATCCCAGTTGATAAGTTTGGGATGCACGAGAGGGAGGGAGTCAGAGGATAGATCTGATTCATTGATAGTTTGAATGGATATGTGAGGAGTATTGGTAGGGGTAGGATCCAGGATGGTACTTTCCTCCAAATTGTTTATTGCGATAGAACTTTGACCTTCCTTGAAAGTTGTACTCTCAGGGATTGGAGAATCATACTCTAATGGTCTATGCTTTAACGTTTGTCCCTCATGGTAGGGGCTATAGGTTTGAATGGTATCAACTCCTTTGTCTTCATAGGAGTCCTTTGTGAGTTCCTCCCACTCATATTTGTTGGAATCTATGTCACTATCATCTTAGAGTGCACGAATCTATTCTACAAAACAAGCATTTGTTTTAGCCTTGCCTTTGTCTTGGAAGCCTAGTCCTCTTGTATTTCTTGCTAATGAGGATGAAGAGGGTTGGATGGGTTCTATTATGCCTTCTTTTGTTAGACTGATGGGGCCTTGTCCTTCATAACCCATTCTATGCAGGATAGACTCACCACGCCCATAGAGTTCAGTTGGGAGCTTAGGTGGTTCTTGTGATGTGTCATCTTCTGTGTAGAGCTAATATAAGACATCTCTCTCCTTAGTTTCATCTGATAGGGTCCCCCATTTTACAAAGGGAGCTGTGGGAGGTGCAGGAGGACCAGATGGCTTTGGAAAATGTTTAGGTCGCCCAAAGGATCATGAAGATAGAGGCATTTTGGCTAGATTGAGGCTGTGCTCGATGGAGTATTCCCCTACCCCTGTTTCTTTGATGGTAAATTTTTGCTCTTTAGGCTTGGATGAGGATGCTTCAGAGGTATAGTCATGTTGTGAGATAGGGGATGTATAGGCTCTATTGTTGGGAATGATGCAATTAGGCTTAAAGCAGATAGTATTGAAATATTGAAAGGGATCAGGATCACCTTGGATGGTAATCTTCTTGCCGTTATGAGGAAATTTTATGCATTGGTGATAGGTAGAGGACACAACTTTCATGGCATGAATCCATGGTCTTCTGAGGAGGATATTATAGGCAAGCTCCCTGTCTAGGACTTGGAAAACAATGTCCTTGATTACTAGCCCAATCTGTATCGGTAATACCACTGTTTCTTTTGTAGTCCTTTCTTCTTCATCATAGGCTATGATAGTGATCCTTTTCCTAGGATCCACTATAGCTTGCAAGAACCCCAATGGAAGGACTAGCTTGAGCATGCAAATATTTAAACCTGCTCCCCCATCAGTGAGAACTCTCTTGATGTGATGTTTATGGATGAAGGCAATGATGTGTAACAGTGTGTTATGGGTTGGGATACAGATAGGTCATCTTGGTTGGTAAATGACAAGGTGCTTGAGGAGGTTAGATTTCCTACCATGGCTTGAAACTTCTCTTGGACCAGGTTTGTGGCCACAGTTATTTCCACTAGGGCTTTGTCAAGAATTTCCTTGTGTGAGGGAGATAGATGCAACAACTCTAGGATAGATATGTGGGCAAGGGTCTTTTGAAGTTGGTCTATGACACTGTATGTATGGGGTTGGATGGAGAATGTGACGACCTTGGAGGAAGAGTGTTCAATGTGACCTTACAGCTACGGGTGATGATGCTGCAATCATTTTTTTTAGGTCCTAACTATTGGCTGGACATGATCACATTGATTTGTGGTATGTTCTCTGTTATGTAATTGATGGTATAGTCAAATGGTACGTTTGCATAGTTGGCATTGTTTTTCCCATTGTTATGATTTTGTCTGTTGCGGTTGTTATTGCCGTTGTTGGTGTTGTTATTGTTATTGTTGTATGGTCTGTCGTGGTTTAGGAGTGGATTCCTGTATGCTATGTGTGTCTCATTGGAGGTATGGTGTTGAGTGCCTATCTGATTTTGGTCTAGGATGTCTTGAATGACATGCTTGAGATGGATATAGTTGTTGGTCATGTGGCCTCTTCCTCTATGATACTCGCAAAAAGCAATGTCTTTCCAATAGTGAGGTTTTACTTGAAGTTCATAGTCACTAGTGGATGGAAGAGTGATCTCATTGTTGGATAACAACTTTCTTAGTGCAGACTCTTGGGACTCCCCTAGGGGTGTGAATTTCTGTCTAGGATTTGAGGTGAACCATGGCTTTGGCTTGTGAGAGAATGTTTTGTTGTGTGTAGCATTGTTTATCTCTCCTTTGAGGGTGAGAATTGGTTGTTTTTGCTTAGGAGCCACCACTCCATTGACGACATTCTTGTTCTTCATCCAAAATTTTGACTTGTCTATTGTATAGTTTGAGTTAGGTGTGTCCTTGTATATCTTGATTTTCCCCTTGGCGATTATAGCTTTTTCGATAAACAATCCCATCTCAATCACTTTCATGAATGAGGTAGGGCATTGAATTTGTATTTGGTAACTAAGATCGGGGTTGAGATTGTGGACAAACATTTCTATCATTTGTTTCTCTGGTACGTGATATGAGCATTTGCCTGTGAGTTGTCTCCATTTTTGTAAGAAGGCAGCGAAGGATTCATTGCTCTTTTGTTTGGTGTTGCATAGGTCTAGCATGGAGACTTTGTGCTCAATGTTGTATGAGAAATGTGTGACAAAAAGGTTTACTAACTCATTGAAAGTTTTAATACCTAGGGGAAGTCTTGAGAACCATTCCATGGCTTGACCACCTAGAGATCTAGGGAATAGTCTCATTAGGAAAGTTTCATTATGAGCCACTTCTAGGCATGCTACGCTAAACTCTCTAATGTGATCTCTTGGGTCCCCTTTCCCTTTGTATTTGTTAAACTTAGGAACCTCGAATCGAAAGGGGAAGGGTACCATGTTCAATCTTTTGTCAAAGGGGTATGGTGCAATGCCTTCCAAGGAATAAGTCTTAGTGGGTCGCCCCATTTTGAGTTCTGCTTACTGCTATTGTAAATCTTAAATTGTTTCGCTCTCGTGTCCATAGGCATGTTTTGGTCTATTGTTTTCTTACTTTTGCCTTTGTCAAGGGAGCTTTCCTCATTTGTGCTTTTTTTGAGAATTCTTTCTTCTCCTAGTTCTTTCAATGCATTGACATCAAAGTTAGTAGGGAGTTTGAGTGCTAAGCTTGCAAGGTGAAGAAAGTACTTTTGAGGGTCATCGTAGAGTACTTTGTCTAGCATACGTTGGAATTTGTGATCTTGGAGGTTTCCATAGAATTCTTTGTGAGATTTTTCCTCGTCACTATTGTGAGGGGACACCATTTTGTTAGATGTTCTAGCAATTTGTTTTTGGTATTGTGATCTAGTTAAGACCATGCAAGGCAACATGGGAAGAAGTGGGATGAAACTAGAGACTTTGGAAAGGTGATTGTGTAGGTTAGTGAGAAGGGAATACTTGTTTTGATGAGATTTGAACAAGGGACTCTTTTGACCAATGATTCCAAGTAAGATGGTCAATACAAGATGATAGCCACAAGGGTACTCGATACCTAGTTTACTATGTAGAGACTAGTCGTGCACTAAGACCACTAGCAAAGTTCTGCGACCTACTAGGGTTACTTGAATCCAAAATAATCAGAAAATGATATTGTACTAATCTGATATAGGATGCTTTGACTCTGTTTAGGGAAGACCTGGTAGAAGGTGGATGAGATGACCGATGAAAGAGAGGGTACACTATGGAAACAGATGAGAAAGTGACTGCACGGTAAAATTTGATCTCAGAAACCTAAACAAGGTTGAAATGGGTACCCAGAAATGATAATTTTTTTCTCTCAAGATATGGGGAAGTGCTCACTGCCACGGATGCACAGGAATAGATCCGCAGTAGAAGAGGACAAATGTACAGCAAGTCATGACAAAAGTGCAGTACTGGTAAAAATTAAATGCGCAGTAACATGTACTATATGCACAGCAAGTCGTAGTATATGCATAGAAAGTCAAAATAGATGCACAGCTTCAGATGACAAATATGCAGCTCTAGTTTTTTCAATGTTTTTTGCAAATTTTGATACATTTTTTAGTGTTTTTTAGTTCCTTGGTTGCAATTTGGTCTTTTGATATGATTTTGTCAATTATGGCAAGAAGACACAGCAAACACAGAATATTTTCATGGTTTTTTAGATTTTTTTTTTTGTAATTTTTGGACTCTTTTTTACAAGAAAGCAAGTACAAATCGTAGGCTAGTTGTGACAATATAAACCAAATTCTCCCTATTCTAGGTGAGGCATCTTTGGGAGGCAATAATCACACTTCCCTGCACCGGCTTATAGGGTTTTTGGCTATTAAAAATAAAGGATGATTAATAAGTGCAACCGTTTGAGTGGTTATACATGCGCAATACTACTCTCTGTTATAGAGTCTCCAAACACAATTTATTTATAGTGGCTTGGCAAAACTTGGCTTTAGCTTGTTACCACTTAAGGTCGTTCCCCAAGGATGGAAGGATATCCAAGGGCAAACCTCTCTAAAAGAAAAACACATGTGAAAATGATATGCCTGGCATTTTCGTCATCCAAGATAGGGGAGAGCATAGGCCTAGTATCATTCCCAAAAATATGAAAGACACCGGTTCTTTTCCCCTAGTTAAAAATGAAAAAGACTAAATGAATTAGCTACTTGGGCACACACGTGATTGTAGTTGTCAATTGTCCCTTATGAAATTGAAGTGTTTGACATTCATGTCCATTGTCCCTTAGAAAATTAAAGTATTTTTTGCATTCATACCCATTGTCCTTTAAGAAAGCAATATGTTCCTAAGACTTATATTGTAAAAAGATATTTTGTCCCTTAAGAAAGCAATATGTTCCAAAGACTTAGATTGCAAATATGATTTGTTCAATTGTCCCTTAAGAAAGTAATTTATTCCTAAGACTTAGTGTGATAGGTTTTTAATTCTTCAATGCTCGTCCTACATGAACATGTTAGAAAAACCCATTTTCTCTATTTAAGTAATAAAAGGCTGTAAAAAGTTGATTAGTTCCACCAAAAACTCAATAGTTAGCATAAAATCAATTGAACCAAAAGAGCTTAACTTATTAGGTGAAAAATGAGCAATCTGAAAAAAAAAATTGATAATAATGATTAGATACACTAGATTGGATATTATGATTAGATGCTACATGAAATTCTATGCAATTTTAAAATAATATTCATGAAAATTGAATAAATTTTGTACAATTTATGACCGTTTGAAGTTTTGCAAAGAAGGGTTGACTTTGACTAATTATACCTAACAAATCTGATAAATTACCTCAAAATTCTTTCACCATAGAAAAGTTAGGAGAGCCAGCTTTCTAACACCACTAGTTTCATGAAAAAGCGACTCCTTATGCAAAAGATATGCCCGATTTCGTGAAACTGATCTGAAAAAGCAAAAAAAAAATATTGGCTAAAAATAGGGACATAGATTGACATCTATTTTTCTCAAAATCCATACACTTCCTATAAAATGTAAGAGATACCCAGATAGTATTTTCATATTTTCAACAAAACCCAGAAATCTTTTGAGCTAAAGTTACACAAATATGTCTGATTTCATGAAATTACTAAAAATAGGCCAAAAAAATATAGGCTAAAAATAGGGACATAGATTTGTGATCTATTTTTCTTGAAATCTGTGCACTTTCTGCAAAAAGTAAGAGATACCTAGATAGGATTTCAATGTTTTCGACAGAACCTAGAAACCTTTTGAGCTCAGGTTACACCATTTGAATATTCAATGCCTATTCTCTAAATCCTCCTGTGTATGGAACCTTATCACAAAAAACTTAGTTTTTGGATTAAATCAGGGCAAGGCCCCATGGTGGGTGCCAAAAATGTTATGGGAAAATTGGAATGATTATCAATAATATCAAATAAACCCAATAACTCAATGAAAAGGGAAATAATCAAGATTAAACAAACAAAGAAAAAACCTTGCAAACCTCAATACTTCATAGCTTCCATTAGTCGTCTATCTCAATCGATCATGTGTATGAATATGGCCCTCAGAAGGTGCACTTCCTTGCTATTTTCTAAGATTATCAACGGAGATCGCTTGTGATAGTTTATTGCAATGAAGATGAGCTTCACAACAATGATAATGATATGGTAACAAGTTGATCGCAAGCAATGAAGAAATTGGTGCCAAAGGCACACTGTAATTCCTGTAAAGTAAGTTTACTAAAAGCTTCGATGATAGAAATGGAGGAATAGGGTTGTACTTATAGACTTGAGAGAAAGAAGATCAATGGTACATAAAGAATAAGAAGATCAATGGTATAGAACGGTTGAAGAATGTGCGTGAATAGGAAGAGGACATGTGTCTTGCTCTATTTTGCATGAGAGGAATTAATAAAATAGAAGAAAGAGTTAACTGAAAAGATTAATTAATTAACAAAATAGATCAATCAATTAAGAGAATAGAACTAGAAGAATGGAATTTACATGAGGATGAGAAGATATTTTACTCAATTAAATATTTAGAATATTCAATTGCATATGCACAAGGATTGAATTATATTTAGAGATAACTCAATTTTTAGAAGAAATAGACAACTTAAATAAATATTTGATTTATTTAAATTTAAAGGAGATATTATTGGAAGAACTAATTAAATAATTGTTATTATTTAATTTGTTGAGGAAGAAACAATTAAATAATTGGTATTATTTAATTTAGAATGATTTTGGAAGAAATAATACATAATTGTTATTATTTAATTTGTTGAAGGATTTGGAGGAATTTAATTAGATAAATGATTTTATTTAATTGTTGGAAGAATATGAATCAAATAAATAAATTTGTTTATTTATTTATTGATAGAGGAATTAGACTTAAATAAATATCAAGAATATTTATTTAGACAAAGTCATGTCATTTTTAGGTGTATACAGTTATTGTTTCATAATAATTAATATTTTAATTGCTCAATCTTAAATAGTATTCTATTACATGTTAATTACAAAGATTTTTAAACAAAATAATAATTAAAATTTTTAAATAATTAATATAGTAAAAACATATAATCATATTATATAAATGAATAATATATTTTTAAAAAATAATCATCAAGATAAAGGTATTGTTGTATAGTAATTAATATTTTAATTGCTCAATCTATATAGTATTCTATTACATGTTAAATATAGAGATTTTTTTGGTTTAAATATTCAATAGTCACATTGGTTGCTTTTTGGTTTTGTGTATTGGATTTTTACTTGGTTTGTCTTTTGCTAGGATATAATTGATTTCCAAATTGAAATTTTGCCTTTTCATTGCTTTTTGATTTTGTGTATTAGATTCTTATTTCCTTTGTCTTTTGCAAGGATATAATTGATTTCCAAATTGAAAGTTTGTCTTTTTATTTCCCTCTCTAACATTCAGCTGTCATTTTTGGATGTAGAAAAGAGATGGCTCAACCAGACATCCCTACTTGTACCTTTAAAGGTAAAGAAATTCATACTGGTGAAGTAAATGGTGGAGACTAAACACAATACAGTGCTTCAGCTGAAGCATGGCTCATCCAAGTAGAGAGCACACTCAATTCTCCAAATATGATGTGACAAGTGTCAGAAAGAGTTTGCATTTATAGGGTGCCTAAACCCTTAATGATTTGAATACAGGAGGCTTATGTTCTTTTGGTTGTATCATTTGGGCCTTACCATCACAAGATCAATCCAGAATTATCTAGGATGGATCAACATAAATTAGAAGAAGTCAGTAGAATGTTAATAAGGCTTTGGATAGATATGACCACATTGATTGCAAATATTTAAAAGTTAGAGTGCCAAATCAGGGAGTGCTATAAGGAACCAATAGTCTTGGATGGAAAAAAATTATCTTGGATGTTAGCAATGGATGCTTGCTTTATTCTTGAATTTTATAGGAATGGGAGGAAAAAGACATATTGCTTTAGCCTTGTTTTTCAAAAGGGAACTATATATAACACAATGACTTGTGCTATACTACTTGATATTATGAAGTTAAATCAAATTCCTCTATTTATTCTCATAATTCTACTCTAGTTAAAATTTGGATTTGGATATCAGGATCGTGCAACAGAAGAGTTAGCTAAACTACTGTTGCACTACCCTGAGTTTGGAGGATATCCTTTTTCATTCTTATGGCATGGTGATATATCAAAGCTGAAGAGACATATAAAGAAAGAACCACCTCATGCCATCTACTGGATCTATCTAGAATGGTGATTAAAGATCTGTTAACAAATTCAAGTTTAGAATCAGGTACTGCTATTATTGATATAAATTCCCATCATAGCAGGTCTACCCCTAGTGTTGAATTATCATACAAGGTTGGTATCAATTTTCAGCCAGGCCAATTGGGATTTGAAAAGAGAAGGCTTGGAAGTACTTTTTCCCTCCCTCAAATCATAGTGGTGAACAACACAAAACCATTGCTATGGAACTTGATGGCTTATGAAGAGTGTCAAAGGTGCTCAGCATCTTCGGAACTAACTGTAATTTCATAGTATGTTAGTTTGTTAAATGATTTAATCGATTTAGAGAAAGATGTTTCTGTACTTTGAAAATCTCTAGTCATTTAGAGCTTGCTTGGTAGTGATGTAAATATAGCTCTCATGTTCAACCATATTATGACAAAAATCACAATTGATTCAATTCAAGAATTTGAGGTGGTGATGGAGGAGGCGAGAGAATGGATGAGTCATGAAGAACATTGTTCAAAGCCATGGTATGTTGTCTTTGTTGTGGTGGTGTATGACTGCTGTGAAGAAGTAGAGTAGATTTTTTCAATCTTTAGATCTTATTTGTTATTAGCGTGTCCACGAAATATGTGATATAGAATTGTTAGTTGAAAGTTGTTAAACTCAATCATTATATGTATTTTCAATGCTATCCAGACCTATCCCAACAAGGTTGAGTTGTAGCAGTTCCTGTCGAATGCTGGTAGGATGGTTTTGTCAAGATTGTAGAGTGATATAGATTACAGTTGTGTGTTGATTATTTAGTTCCTTTTTGTGTTGGATTACTGGCAACTTTATAATTTTTATGGTTTGTAGTTTTGTGTTTTCAGAAACATTATTCATTAAATTTTAAAAAATCTTTTATTTTGTTTTTTTCCCTTTATATTATGGCATGGCATTTTACTGACTAGCTAAAGCATTCCATTGGTTAAAAAAGGGAAATATAGAAATAAAGTATTATTAAAGATGAAATAACAATACTAAATTTTGTTTTCAATCTTTATCAAAACACCTAGTTGGGTTGGTTGATGCTCTGCAACTAAAATTTAAAGGACTTAATAAGTCATAGATGATGAATTCAACCCAAATATTATTATATTCATTTCTTTACACACATGTGATTTAAGCATTTCTATATACATATTGGATAAAAGCTACAGGTTACAGATTCACAACAAAAAACATGCATGCATAGTCATAGTCTATCAAATTACTTAAAAACAGTTAAAAACATAGTGTGACTACTGAACAGTATTGGCAGTAGAGCATTAGTAAATCAACGTATAATAAAGAGCATAAATAATGAAACAACCATAATAAAAACAGCTTTTCAGTATATTGACTTATAAGAGAGAAAACTATATAAAAAGCTTTAAAAACTTACATCTTCTCATGCCACTTGCATGACATATTGGAAAGTAGTTCATTATTGAAATTTTAGGAGGAGCCATTTCTTGGGAAATAAAATAACTACTATAACTGTCTCTTTGCTATCTTCTATGTTGTTCTCATAATTTTTTTAATGAGATATAATAAAGATATATCAAGCAGATGCCAACTGCCAATCCATAATTACCATTGTCATGCAATACCCTAAGCCTATTGTAGAAATGTAGTCCACACTGATTAGATTGCCTTATAATTTCACCGATTATGTTATGTCTTGGTATTTATATTAAAATTAAGACTTATTTTGAGTATTAAAATAACATCTAGATTTGTAGTAATCAATAGTAGATTAAAATATGGCATGCAATAAACTATTATGTATTAAGATTCAATAGAAAATTAGATACTCTTGGTCTTCCATCAGATTTGACATTTAAACTGAAACAACAAAATAATCGTAAACAAACGGACTAGGTGGGCACAGGCTAATCTATTTGTTGTTTAAAAAACAAGCCTATTTGAAAATGCACAAATGGGTCATTTTGTGTGATGTTAAAACAAGCCAATTTGAAAATAGACAGCTAGGCCATGTTGAAAAGAGTGCATCCTCAAATACCATCCTACCAACAACTAGCAAAGATGGTTTATTGCAATAAAAGCCTATAAAATGGCTACATAATAGATCTCATTCTAGCAAAAACCATTATTGTTGATGTTTTGGTGGCTTCGGGAGGTAAGCCTAAAGTCAAGTTAGCCAAGAAGAACAAATAGGCCGACCTCCCTTTGTGAATAGTTACCTCTCCTTGGAGGATTGCCTCTCTTGGGTGAAGAGACATTTGAAGAAATATAAAAAGGAGATGGAATGGCAGTTAAAAGGACAAGGAAGAAAAACAATATACAATAGCATATCTGATCTTAAAACATTAACATGGTATCATAGCAGGTGGTCAATGCAGAACCAAGCTATGGAGGATTGTAGTTTCCTCTACAATCTTATGGTAGACTATTTGACAATGAGTTTGAGAAAATTAACAGATTAGAGCTGCAGGTTCAGATGGTCGCTCAAGTAAATATGTTGTGGCAACATTTGCAGTACTTCTCCTGTTCTCACATAGAGGAGTGTGTTAAGGACAAATTATTACTTTTCAAATGTTGCATCTAAAAATCAGCATTGGTGGTATAGGCCATGTGGGCCACTCTTAGTAGCTACTACTAGTGCTCAAAAGATGGTTATTGTTTATGATATATGCGATGGTGATCATGTGATGAAATGAGAGACACAAAGAAATGTAACTAACATGAATCATCTAGTCCGTTACAATGGAGAAATAAAGGCAACGTTGTTGTAGAAGAAACTGAATCTATCAGCCTTTGGGATGTTAATTCTTTGGATCCTCGATCTTTGTATTGTGTTATTTTTTCTAGGTAGAAAGGTTTTAGCTCTTCATGTGCATAACACAGATGCTGAGTGTAATGGAGGGGTATGACAGAGAGAAGTTTTGCAGAATCAGAAGGCAATGATGGAGTCTTTTGCACTCAAGATGCAGTTAATGTCTTTGACTTCCTCGTGCCTTCTATAGTAGGCCTCAAAATCCCAATGTTTGGGGAAAATGTGTAGTTTGTATTTGCTCAGGGTGATTTGATTTTTGTTGGGGTTGTAGCCCCAAGGTTTTCTTCAAAGATGCCTATTCAATATAGAGTGAATCAATGGTCAATTCAGGGAGGGAAGTCTGCATGAGTGTATATGCTCCCAGAGTCCAATGTCCACTTTGAAGAGTTTTCTGTTGCTCAAGTCAGGGGTTCTTCGAACTTGGTAATGGCTATTAATGGAAGAAAGTTTGTTAGCCTGCATAGTATGCCTAACATGCGCTACTTATTTGTGCAAAATACAAAACTAGTGGGCAACAGTGGAGAGCTAACCTCCGAGTTTGAGATGAAGGACCTTGGCCTTATGCATTACTTCCTAGAACTGGAAGCATGGCAAAGAGATCCTTGAACTCTTTGAGTATATGTAGTCAATCAGTTTCTTCGAAGAGGAGGAATTAACATTCAGAGGGAGTCTGATAAACCAACAGAAGCAACCTTGGACAAGGAGGTCAAGAGGTTGATGCTAGTACTTGAAGCTTCAGAGGGAGTCACATCATCATGAAGATTCCTTGTTAATGCTTTTTTATCTGAGATGGAGAAATTTGAGGTGAAAGCCCTTATCCATCTTTGAGACAGAGATGTGGTTCTTTCCACCCTCTGGGAGTAGCCATGGTGGACATCATGTTGAGTGACTCCATGACGATGTATTTTTTCCACTAATGGGAGTAGCCATCATGGATATCATGTTGAGAGACTCTGTGATGATTCTCTTGTACTTGTGTTTATCCACCCTCTGGGAGTAGCCATGGTGAACATCATGTTGAGAGACTCCATGATGACATCACATTGAGTGACTCCATGATGGGCACTTGTGCACATGCTTCTTTCCACACATGGGAGTAGCCATGGTGGACGTCATGTTGAGTGACTCCATGACGATGTATTTTTTTCACTAATGGGAGTAGCCATTGTGGACATCACATTGAGAGACTCTGTGATGATTATCTTGTACTTGTGTTTATCCATCCTCTGGGAGTAGCCATGGTGGCCGTCATGTTGAGAGACTCCATGACAACATCACATTGAGTGACTCCATGATGGGTACTTGTGCACATGTTTCTTTCCACACATGGGAGTAGCCATGGTGGACGTCATGTTGAGAGACTCCATGACAACATCAAGTTGAGAGACTCTATGATGAATCCTTTGTACTTGTATTTTTCCACACATGGGAGTAGCCATGGTGGACATTATGTTGAGTGACTCCATGACTATATCACGTTGAGAAATTTCGTGATGAACTATTTCACAAATGGGTGTAGCCATTGTAGATGTCATGTTGAGAGACTCCATGACATGGATATCTGGAAGGATACCTCCCTAGCTAAGAGGGAGTATTAACGGTTGTAGCTTAGGGAGGTTACAGATTTCATGGCTGAATGGTTCTAGCACTAGAGAAAACAATACATCCATTGGCCAACTCCCTCCTTATGCACTCCAATGACAATAGTTAATGATAATAACGATTATTGATTATGGAAAACTGATTTGGGAAAGCAATCGGTCAAATAAACTAAAGATAAACAAATCAATTCAATGAAATGGCGCATTTTTGAAAGGGTAGTGGCTGATGGTAAGAAAGCAACCCTTCAAGGCACATAAGAACTCAAGGAAGACTTTGCTATACCTCCCTAGCTAAGAGGGAGTGTTGATGTTTTGGTAGCTTCAACTGCTAAGCCTAAAATCAAGTCGGCCAAGAAGAACAAATAGGCCGACCTCCCTTTGTGAATAATCACCTCTCTTTGGAGGATTGCCTCTCTTAAGTGAAGAGACATTTAAAGAAATATAAAAAGGAGATAGAATGGGAGTTAAAAGGACAAGGAAGAAAAACAATATACAATAGCATATCTAATCTTAAAACACTAACAATTACAAGATAAGGATACTGCTCATAAGATTATTCGTGAATTATATAATCAAATGAACAACTATTATAATATTGGATATATCTAGATCTAAAGCTACAAAGGTGTTAGTAAAAAAATTATTAAAAAATAAACAAACTACAAATATTTGCACGGTCTAGAAATTCTGCAGCTCAAATATAGATTACAAGGTAGCCACTGTAATAGGTGAAACTAAGTTGTACAGAATTTGAATATCTTACGAAATGTGCCACTGGAACCCAAGAACGCATATTTTTACCTGAACAATAAGGGGAGGAGCATCTGGTGCTATTGAAAGAGGGAGACTATAAAAGAACTATTTGAAGATGGAATTGGAGTCTTTGCGTGAGTCCAATCTACAAAGCTCTGCAAGGCTCAAATTGGCCTACTTTTAAAATGTTGAAATCTGCTTTTAATATTAAACTTACTCAAATCTCCTCTACAAATCCAATTACTATATGATTTAAAAAGTCAAGGTATTCCTTACATTGTAAATGGTCAGAAAACAATAAAGAATTATTTCATAAAGATCAACTTATTAGGATGAACTGTAATAGCTAATACCAAAGGTCAATAGGTTTCTTTTTAGCATTAAAGACTCAAATCTCCTCTACAAATCCATTTACTATATGATGAAAAAGGCATTCCCTTGGAGTGTAAATAGTTGAAAAACCATAAAGAATTCTTTCATAAATATCTAACTTACCAGGATGAACTATAATAGCTAATACCAAAGTTCCATAGGTTCATAGGTTGCTTGTTGTGACTCGGATAAAAAGTATTCCCTTGCAATGTAATAGTTAGGAAACAACAATAGTTGGAAAACAATAAAAAATTCTTTCATAAGGATCTACCTTACCAGGATGAACTGTATTAGCTAATACCAAAGTTCCATAGGTCCATAGGTTTCTTGTTGTGACTCAGATCATGTTCCTGTACCAGCCCTAAAAATCTGAATCTCTAAGATATTATGTGTGACATCAATATCTTTGTGAAACCTAAATACTAAAACAATTTTTTGGAGGAAGGATACGCCTGAATTTAGACATCAAATACAGAGGCTAAATACAATCAACGTTAGAGAATGCATCACATGGTTACAGGGATACATTTACTTAAAACTTTGACTTTCTGAACAAAAACCTAACTTGGATCATTTGAAATGATAGTATTGATATACTGTGCTTTCTGTTAAAAACCAATTTACACAAGAAGAAGCTGAATTTTTAGATAACTTGCAAATGTTGCTTGGAACAAACATCATTGACTACACGATACTACTCTTTACTGGTGGTGACAAATTTGATAATGATGATGGTTTTACATGAGAAGACTACTTAAATGACTGCCCCTCGAATCTCACGGTAAGAATTTTGTCTTGTTGGAATATCCTCTTTTTCATGTTTCTTATACTACGTAATAATTGTAGTGGGAAGTATGTGTATAAATGTGTGCTGCAGATCTAATTTGGCATGCAATTTGCAATGGGTTTTTGCTATTTGTTAGACCTATAAGTTCCCCACTTTCTTATTTTCAGAAAGATAATAAAATTTTCAAATCTACCTTTGTCCAATACTGAACTCCATGTCAATTCAATAATTTATAGTTAAACCATAATTAGATTTTTATATTTTCGGTAATGGGTATTGCATTTCTGGTTTCCTTGGGTGTTGCACTTCTGGTTTTCTGTGAGATGGAAAGAAGATTTCTAGCCCTGGTTTGGATAATCAAAAGAAAATTCATGCAAAAGTAGAATGGATAATTTTTCCAACTACATGCAGACAAAAACTAGCACTAGATTAATGGAAGTGGGTACCTTACAGACAAGGAATCTATATATAAAAAAATAAGCAAACTAAGAATTATGGAGGCAAACCATATACAATGCAGAGCTTCAATCCACAAACCAATCTACCCTCTAGCTCTTTGAAGTGGTTAAGCGCAAAAAACGCAGATAGAAACCTTTGAATTTGAAGTGGTTAAGCTCAACATGCAATTAAAACATTTGATGATGGAGCTTTTAGTCACTATGAACACATGCAATTGTTTTGAAACCCACAGCTAATTCTGTTTGGGTAGCTATGGCCTTTAGATAACTTGATTTATAACTTTGGAATATCAAAAGATGGTAGAGCATGAAATACATCTCAAAGGTAGGTTGAATCAAAAGAAGAATCGATAAACTATAAAAGACGAAAAAAAAACATACTCACCAGTTTCCTGCTTCAACCAAAATGTCTCTAAATTTCTGTTATCGCCCATTTCTGCTGCCCACAACTGTGTGGCATTCCACACCTCTCCACGCAAAAAAACTCTAAATGTGCCAATCTAGACGATATTAACTCTAAGCTCGAAATTTATGCCTTCTCTTGCCTCGTGAAACTCCGGGACTGATTTGACATCCTACAACTGTAAACCTAGACAGCTCACGAAATCTGCCCTTAATTATCCTCCCAGCATATTCCCCTTCCAAACGAAAGACTACCGATTAGCTACACAAAAATTTGCTTCAAGATTTGCGAGTAAAGGTGAATTTAATCAGTGTTAAAAACAACCCCTTCACTTTGAAGGAAGGCTAGTTCCAATCCCACGTTATGTTTGGTGATCGTTACTACTTTGTTTAGAGCCTCTACTAATATTAATGCTTTAAAAACTTCCTCCAAGGTATATAGTTAAATCATTTAAAACATTATATCTAAAACATGCAATGATCTATGACTAACTAATGTTGCTTATGTTTTATCACCATTATCCACCTACTTCTTTACACATTGAATTAATGACAATTATATATGGATTAATCTTATATTGGTGAGAATTGTGAGTTTTTTAAAGTGCTTTTTCAATAAAGAGAGATTGAAAAGTAAAAATTTCATACTATTTATTATATACTCTATTTTTATCTCAGAAAACTTATATGAGTACTACTATTTCTATTTATAAAAGTTATTTTTAAGATGAGTTAAAAGCATACAAGTCAAAACCAAAACAAAAATCACTCTCCAAATATCACTTCTTCTATTCAAATATGTTTCCACTCTCAAAATTGTTGAGAGTATAAACTCTATTTCATCACTATCTCTAAAATATATATTAGACAGAGACATATCTATCACATCAGGAAACGTCTGTCCATATTATTTTCATGTTTAAAGGATCTTTAGATCCCTCTATTGAGATATAGAAAATCCATTCCAAGCTCTCTAATTTTAACAATTGATATTATAGCCATGTTACTTTTTTTGCCTGTATAAATGAATAATGTGGTAATTGAAGGTAGTTATTGAAAGGTTTTCTGGTTGACAAAACCTGGGTATGGGAGAGGACCCAATTGCTGAGCATGTTCCAATAGGTGTGATAGTATTTGTGTATTTAAGGCCCTATATTTTTAAAAGTTTAGCACTAGTAGTTGTGACTTTAAGGTTGTTAGTGTTACTATAAGTACTTATAATTGAATGAAATATGTTCATTAGATTTAAAAAACAACCAATCATGTGATGCCACATCAGTGCACCAACAAAACATGATTTAATACACACCTATTGGTCCACCTTTTTGGGGAGGAATTATTTTACACCTCAACAAAAATTGTGTTGATGTGGCATTATATTTGATGATGTGGCCTTGAAACCTTAGTTATAAGTAGGGGCCTTGCCACTACTGTAAATATTTTAGAGTGATTCGAAATTGCCACATTTTGAGAGGCGTGAAGTTAGGGTGCTCAACTATTAGTCCTCTCCCCTATGCTCTTTAGCAAATGAATAACCTCTTGAACTAAGATATTGATTTGGCAGTTGATGATTGCATAGATATTTTATTCGACCCTTGATCACGCATACATCCATATTACTGCCACTGCCTAGATCGTTGAAGATTCCAGAGCGGATAGCTTCACAAATCAATGATACTCCTCCCTCTCTATGCAAGCCTTCTTTGTTTCTTGATTTGCCTTTAGTACAGAACAACATAAAGAAAATTCGAATTGAAGTAGATGAATCTTCTATGATGTGTGTGCTCTTTAGAAGCACTATGTTGTTCATAGGCTAGGGGAACTAGAATTTGAGGAAACGGATATGCCCAAACTAATTTCGTTGAATCCTAGTATTTTCATCTTGAGGCATGAGCCCAGGCTTTAAAGTATAGTTTCATTTTTGCAGAAATGTGGTTTTTAGGGCAAGGCCAACGAGGGGGCACAACATTTTTGTGTTGAAAAGAAATATATTTCCAATCTCATGGAAGTATTTTTTGGCACTCATTTCATTGGATTATTTTTTTCACTTGGGTTTGGGAGTTTCTTGCTTCTCTCTTTGCTTTCAAATCTTTGAGTTTTTTTATTCTTCCCAGTCTTAGTTTATGAGCTCGAAGGAGAAGCCTACTCTTGGGGGTGCATGGATGCAACTCTTTTGTTTAGTGTGTTAATCATCCTGGTTACAACAATGTAATTAGTTTTCAGTTTTACATTTAGTTTTTATATTTTAGTAGTTCAACCATTTCTGGTTGCTTACAAATACAATTGTAAATTTTATTTTTCATCAATACAATTTTATCATTCTATTATGTTATTTCATCTAGGCCTAACGATGGTATTAGAGCCATGATAGGAGCCCCAAACACCTATAGTATGTCTTGGGGGGTGTTGCAAGTAAACCACACCTGAACCAATGATGTACTGCCCACAAGGGGCCAGTAGTTCAGTTGGTAGAGCACTCCAACAACAAATGGAAGGTCATAGGTTTGAGTCCTAGATGGTTCATATGAGCAGCAGCTCAACAATGAGCTAGGTTTTGAAGGAGAATCGCAATATAAAAAAAGGTTTATGGTACAAAGAAGAACCATATGAGACAATAGAAATGTGTGAGTGGTTCATATATTATCAAATTTATTAATCTATGATGGCATATCATTCTTCTTTGAATCCATGATGGTCAATTTTTTTTTAATTTGTGATGACATAACTCCAAAGAAAATGAGTTGATAAATAAAGTGCTGCTTTTTATTCAAATAAAATAGTCACTGATTTGTGTATTATTGTTTAGATTGCTATCACTAATTTATGTATTGGTCTTGTGGAGGATTGAAGATTAGGTGGTTGTTGCAGTGTGGAAGGAATCCTAAGTAAAAAATATATGTAAAGTCAAAAGGGAGACGTGGAAAATAAATAAAGGTACCATCAAATAGTTGCTTATTGTTTATTGTTGATCTCTATTTTTGAATTTCTTGAAGATCCGAAACAAAAGAAATTATGAGTAGAAGCATGAGATATACATCTATCTTATGCCAAAAGATGTCGATGACATTGTGTGATAGAACTTAGATCACTAATAGAATGCTAATCACAAATAGAGCAAACTAGAACAAATGACACAAAAGATGATTAATTATATAATCACATAATCTGTAATGAATTATGAACAAGTGTAGTGTACAAATAGTGTTGAGAGTTTGAGTTAATGGGAGTCAATCCCATAACTTAAGGAGATCTCAAGTAGATGTGGCAAGCTAAGTGGAGTGAAAGAGTTTGAAGAACTCTTCCTAACTACCACACACCTAGCTGAGGTGTCTTATGCCATGTGGGGAATATACACATAATTACTTATTTAAATATAACTAATAGTGTTAATATTCCTACACTAACACCCCCCTTTAAGCACAACTTAGGTGGGCACAATCAGGATGGGTCTTGGCAACTAAGCCTAATTAGGTACCCATGTACAAATGTATCTCTCATAAAGTGGAGAAAGAAAGAAAACCTTGTGGAAAACAAAAATTTCTTCCAAAAAAAGAGAAAATGAGAAAGTGTTATGTACACGACTCGATGGAAGTGCACTTGACACAATACAACTGAAAGTGATAGTCTTGCAATAAGATTCTGTGGAAGCCTTCTGTGAAGCAACTCTAAAATCGGTAGAAGCAAATGAACCAATATCAATCTTCTGCTATGATGAATCTCTGGAAGTCCTCAAAGAATCAACTCTAGATGCACATGTAGCATTAGGTGATAGTGATGTTGTAGTGGAAATGTTTGTGACACATCTCAATACAATACAATGCAGGAAAAATGATGAAGTAGTGGTGGAAGTGTACTTAACATATCTCCGTGGAAGTGCTCTTAGCACAACTCTGAAATGCACTTGACACAACTCTATGAACCCCTCCATAATTCAATATTTTTATCCCAATATTATTTTGTGGCACTTTATAAATTACTGCATGAATAACCCCCATAACTGAAAAAATAGAAAGAAAGTGCGGAAGTATTCTAGACACAACTACAATGAAGTGCTCTTGACATGATTCTATGGAAGTGCTCTTTGACACAACTCTAAAATGTTCAAGGCACATTCTATACACCCCCAATTCAATATTAGGTGACCTCCCCTTGTTTGTGGCACTTTATAACTTAGTGTGTTATTACAATATAAACAGGTTATGCGTGCAAAATGTGAAAATATTCACTTTTGCAAAAAAAGTCCTCAATTTTGAGCTACCGAGCAAAAATTTCACAAAAACAAGTTCCTGCAAAAAAGATCTATTTTAATAAACTGGCACTAATTAGCAAAAAAAATGCCTATGGCGAGAGGCAAACTAGCCTTCCAACGACTCATTGGATTCAGCAAGGAATGAAGAATACAATGGTTTAATTTTGTGAGGGGGAATTGGCCTCCTACCAACCCAGGCCTCACACTTCATCTTCAATAGATGAAGATACAAGGTTTACATAACCAATAATTCCTTCAAATTAATTTTGCCCCATTTTTTAAAAATTCCTCCCCTATTGTATTTTTTTTTGCCCTAAATATGAATGTCCCTTTTCTATGTTTGTTGTTATTAAATTTATAGTGCTTTGAACTTGCAAAATTAAAAAAACAACAAAAAAAGACATTTACAAAGCCCACGAATTAGGGCAAGAAGTGCAGAGATAGGGTAAATATTCCCAAAATATAGAGGAATGGTGGCCATTTTATGGATGGTGGTGGCCTGATAAACCTGCAATGGAGATTGGAACATCGACTATGCCTTGATGTTCTTGGACCACTGTTCCAAACATGCACATATTTGGTACGCCACAGATCATCAGAAACTGGGAGGTGCAGGCTACGCAAATCAGATTTCCAGAGAAAATGTTGACCAAAGGCTCAACCTCTGAAAGGGGATCTACAATAGTTGAATGGGATTTGCAAAAGAAAAGAAATGTCAACCATGACTACATCAAAAAAACATGACCCTTATGTGTGGGAAGACCAGAAACTACGATCTAGGTAGCATAGAGCGACTTGTGAGGGTAGAGATGTCCTTCCATGGTTATCCTTGCATGGTCAAAGCTTGTTGGTGAGATCCCTGGCTGCATGGTGTGGAAGACTTTGACCTCCCCTGCAACACAATGAAACCATCGAGCTACAAATAATGTCGGCAACCTCTAGTGTAAAAGGCAAATAGGATGTGAATGCACTAAATAAACAGTGCAAACACAAAGTTGAACGGGCCACCAATCGACTAAAAAAGAGACCAGGTGCAGAGAGGCCCCAAAAAAAAACATATGGAAAACCTTGTTGCGAATCCACAAACCAAGTAAATAAGAAACACCAAATAGCCTCCAAAACGGGTCCAATGGACCACAAAAAAGGAAATGTCACCCACAAATTGTAGATTTGACCAAAAAATCAAACAATCTGGGTAGGCTGAGAGACCAAATAATGAGCTCCTGCTTCAAAATTTCACCAGAAATGCCTCCAATACATGACCTCCAAATTGGCCTTTGCTCCAAATGAACCAGCAAATGAACTTCAGCCCTACTCAGATACCAGGATAGAACTTAGATCACTAATAGAATGCTAATCACAAATAGAGCAAACTAGAACAAATGACACAAAAGATGATTAATTACATAATCACATAATCCGTAATGAATTATGAACAAGTGTAGTGTACAAATAGTGTTGAGAGTTTGAGTTAATGGGAGTCAATCCCATAACTTAAGGAGATCTCAAGTAGATGTGGCAAGCTAAGTGGAGTGAAAGAGTTTGAAGAACTCTTCCTAACTACCACACACCTAGCTGAGGTGTCTTATGCCATGTGGGGAATATACACATAATTACTTATTTAAATATAACTAATAGTGTTAATATTCCTACACTAACATTGTGAGACAGTCGCAGAATACAGAGGACTGCATGGGGATATCGTACACCTTTTGGATGGATGGGTAGATGGCCTTGGCTATGGATATAAACTTGTGCAAGTCTACAAGATCAGCATTGGAGATATGCTTATTGTTAAAAAAATGTACCAAGACCACTTGAACACTATCAGGCTGACCTTTTTGTGATCTGTGATCTCCGATAGTATGTTTTTCCTAATTCTAGTCTAATTTGTCACAAAACATACAGTAGCACGTCATCATTCTCTTCTAGAAATTTTTTCAATTAATTGTTGTTACGGTTTAACATGTAACTATTTTTGTTCGAGGCTTAGTTAAACAATCTCCAATAAATATATGATCCCTCTGAATGGTGCCCATCTATCATTTGTAAGCCAATTCCTTTCTGTTTTTACCTCTACATTTCAGCTGCAGTTTTTTGCTCAATATATATGTTTCTATGACAAGAAATAGATTATAGGTTGCAAAATAAACATCCATTACTAAAGCATAGAAGAAATATGTAAAGAAGAAAGATGTAAAGGATGTACATTCTTCTAGCACCTCAAAACAAGGAGCAAGTAAAACTAAAAGGTCCTTGAAGAAAGGTGTGGTGAGTTCTCTTGAGTCACCAAAGCAGAAACCCCTTGAGTCTAACTTTGTTACTCAATCCAAACTCATTGTGAGAGTTTGGGAATGTCAAAAAATTAATAGGGGTAAATGTGGTCTTGGTTATCAAGGTTTTGTTGGGTCTTAAGTTCCACAATATTTGAAACCAATCAAATATGTATCTGGAAGGCTTATGAATACATGTCAAGTTGACTCTTCTTCTCCCAATGTCAAATTGGTTCAAATAAAAGTGTGTTCCTATTGTGGTCGTCATGGTCATACATCAATCTCTTGTTTTGATCTACACCCTTGTTCTTTATGAATGGACTTTGTAGTAGATGGAGGATATGCTTGGAAGGAATGAATGGACTTTGTAGTAGATGGATGTATCGAGGATACGCTTGGAAAGGGACGTATGCCGAGAGGTGTCCAAAGCAGGTGTCCAAAGAGGTGTCCAAAGGAAGATATAGTAGATAGGATGGATGGGAAATGATAGGATAAATAGGGGTATGGTGGATAGGAATATGATAGGATAAGGATGGATGATGGGTAAGATATGTAAAGGATGAAGGATATGATTCTTCCCCCAAATATAGGGTACAAATGGATAGGAAAGGGATTACGCATGACGCCCACAAGGGGTTTTCATCATGGTACTTGACCAATGCGCCAAAAGGAGTGGTTTTCACCATTGGACAGGTTTGTTCTCCTTACTATTTTTTTTATTTTTTAATAAATTTTTAATTTTTTGATGGAATGGGGACTCTAGCATCTGTTTCCATAGCATGTGGAACATGGTCCCATGTTGGATAGCATTATGGATGATGATTACATGGATGTTGGTAGATAGGAGAAGATGGAATGGGTTAAAGCACAAAGTTGAGTATAGATTTCGCGGAAGTCTCCTGTAGATGAAAAATACCACTTGGAACAGGGACTCATTTTGAAAAAAATGGGTACCTATTTAGGATCAGGCTCCCAAAGCAAAATGGGTATCCATTATGAAATGGGTACCCGTTTCAAAAAAAAAGATTAGCCATAGGCATGTAAAAAAATATTTTTTGAAAATGGGTACCTATTTTGAAATGGGTACCTATTTCAAAATGGGTACCCGTTTTTTGAAATAGGTACCCATTTCAAAATAGGTACCCATTTTCAAAAAGTTTTTTTTACATGCCTATGGCTAATTTTTTTAGATTTTAGAAATGGGTACCCATTTATAATGGGTGTATGGCTAATTTTTTTATTTTTTAGAAATGGGTACCCATTTATAATGGGCACCTGTTATGAATGGGCACCCATTTATAATGGGTACCCGTTTCTAAAATTTTAAAATTTTAAACCCACCAATTTGCATTGGTTTTAGGCTTGGAAACCGAAGCCTTAGCTTTGGACCTACAACTAGGAGACCATGAAAACAACAAGAGAAAAAACTAGTTTCACTACTATGGCTGACGACTTTTTTTTCAGAATATTTTAATTAAATTAAAACCTATTATAGATCTGAAAGCCTAGCTTTCAAATATGTAATTTTTTTTACTATTGAACATAATTTTCTATTTATTATTTATTTTCCAAACTAACTAACTCATAAACTTGAAATAACATAGGTTACTATTTTTTTAATAACTTTTGTTTTTGAAAGTTTTTTGAAAAAAAATTATGTCTGACCAAACTAGACATCATTCTCCACATGATGAAAAAAAATTTAGTGAATTGATTATTTTAGATCAAATTATGTTGGCCGTACACGAGGGGTTTTAAAATACACTAATTAGAGCAATTAAAAAATCAATAAAAAAAATATTTATCAAAAAATTATAAAAAAATATCCTGATCAAAATTCAACATCCTGAGAATCTTTCCACAAAAGGAATTAGAAAAATACATTAATTTAGGTCAAATTACATGTTGGTCATACACATGCATGCTTTTGCAAAAAATAGGGGACTTTTAAAAAGCCACTTTTTGTACATCCAATAAGAAAACTAACTTGCATCATCTAGGTATTAGAAAAAATTACATAGTTGAAAACTAGAAACAAAATCCTACATTTCTTAGTTTTATATCATCTTCATATTTTATGTGCAAGTGCTTCAAATTGTCACTCCAAATATGACAAAATTTGAAAAATGGGAAAAACACTTCCACTTTTTGGCCAAAAAGTGAACTCATCTTCTTGCACTTACCCGAATGGATGGTGGATAATGGATTATGATGTGGATTATGTAAGGTTTATGCAAAAGCATGTATCATAGGGATGTGATAGGAGGAGATATGTAACATAATGGATGAAAGATGGAGAGATGGAGGTATGTGGGAATGTTGTAGGGTCGAGGGGAACCAAAACCAATGGTTGCACACACCATGAAGTATTTGGAAGCTTATATTTGAGATATAAAGTGGGTAGTAATGGGGATCGGGATAGGGGGTTTTTAGATGGTTGATTTGGGGTTTTAGGGACCCAAATAGACATAGGATTTATGAGATTTTTAGATGGGGAGCGAGATGTTTGGGATTTTTGAGAGTTGGAGGTGGATGCCTCTTTGGATTGTTTTCTTTGTGCTTAAGGACCCACACCATTTTTGTTTTAGCTTTATCTTTTGATGGTTTGGGCTTTGGTAGCCTTTTGGATTTTGATTTTTCTTGGGAGTGATAGCATCTTTAGGCTTTTGTGGATGGTTTGCTTTATCTAGAGAGGTGTCCAAATTTTTATTTTTTAATCCCATGGGTGTGTTTGTAGCTTCTAGTTTGGATGATGCATGCTTTTGTTGGTCTTGATTTGGGATTTTAGGGGATTTGTGGGTAGAGGGGTTAAAAGTGGATTTATGGATAAATGGATGAGGAGATTTGAGGACAGGGGTATTAGGAGTTGGGAGGATGGGAAAATAAGGGGATTATTTTAGGAGTTGGAAGGATGGGAGGATAAGGGGATTTGATGATGGGGATGTTAGGAGTTGGTATAAGTGGAGGTAAAGTTGATGGAGGGATGTGTTTGGTCACATGATTTTGCAAATGATATGATGATGGAGGGGGAATGGTGACATATGATTTGGAGGTGCAATGATATGCATTGAGTTTAGAATTGGATGAATGGATTTTGGAGGATGCATGGATGTTACCAAAATGTTTAGATTTTTTGCCTTGGGATGTATATCCAAGGCCATGCGAGGATGGATGGAATGTGGTGTGGATGGGCTCTAAGATGCCTTGTTCATGAAGGCCTAATCCTTTGCCTTGATAGTTCATATGTTGGAACATGCGACATGCAATGGGATGTTTAGTGCTTTGGAAAAAAGACATGAGTCCAAATTATTTGTTGAAGGATAGGTGGTGTATGGAAGTTGTTCACCTCCTATGAGGGAGCCACCATGGATGGAGGTGCTTTGTCCAAATGAGTAGGAGGATGGATTTGGGATGCGGTTGATAGGTGGAGGTAAAGGATTAATGGGGGATGATAAATGGGTGATAGAAGATGGTGTGGGATCAATAGGTTGATCACTATATGGGAAGGGATTAGGGAAGGGGTTAGATGGGATGCTTAGATCTTGATTAGGATAGGAGGTTGATGCTTCAACATGCTTTGGATTTGTCTTATGACATAACTCAATTGTTTTCATGGAAGTAGAAGTGGCTTTGATGGGTGTGATAGGTTCTTTGATGGGCTAATCAACATGGCTACATGATGGTTCTTGACTTGTGTTAGTGGTAGGAGATGATGGCAAATGATTCCTTTCTAATAGCCAATGGATGACATCCTTCATGAGTGTATGGGTTGAAGAACAATATAATGGATGGATAATAAGGGTGTATGGTGTAGGATTAGGATTCGGATTAGATAGGTGATGATGGGATTAGGTAGTGATGGTTCTTGGATGGGTTTAAGGATAGGTGTTGGATTAGATGGTGGCGTTGGAGGGGTGGAGGATTTGGGGGATTCCATATCTTTGTTTTCAATTTTTGCTAATGTTCTATGGAGGAAATCGTCAAGGATTCTTTGGATTTTGTTAGCTTAGGATTTAGAAGGTTTGATAGTGGATTAGATGGTGGGGGTAAGTGCAAGAAGATGGGGAGCCAAAAAGGGGTCTTAAGTGGCCACTTTTTTTCTGAAATCAGGAAATACTGGCCTTGGATGAGAAATTGAGCATAGTTACACTCAAAATTTGGAGATGCAACCAAAACAATGTTCGTAGTGCTCCGAGTCTACTTTCTAAACTACTATTTTGTTTTGAAAATGGCATAGATTAAGGGGTTCAAAAGAGGGAGCCATAGAAATTGGTGTTGTTTCTGTCAAAAAAATATAACATAGCATGTTTTGTGGCTCCCTCAAAAGGTCAACTTTTTTTTGGTATTTTTAAAATCGCTTCAGTGAGAAATTAGCTAATAGCATTTAGTTTATGCCCGATTTTTCTGATAATTTTTTGATGAATATTTGATTTTTTACTAATTTTTAAAGTGGACACATCCTAAAAAATAGAATTTTGGTCGTGCTACCCCTATAAATTTTGAAAACTAATTGAAAATCATTTTTTTATTTTTTTAATATTTGTAGAATGGAGTCTAGTTTCTAAATATGTAATTTTTTTGAAATTTGAATGAATAGTTATTTTACAATGAAAAAAAACCAAACAGTGGTTTTTGCCTAAAAACGGACACACAAACAAAATAAATTAAAGATGAAAGGCTTAACATTGTTAAAATGTGAAAAAAATCACATTGTCAAATAGCTAAGAGAAAGCCTAACATTACCCATGTGTTCAATTTGTTCAACCTTGAAACACGTGCAAATCTGAGGGTTAGCACGAATGAAATTATGTGAAATTTTTAAGAATATAGAAAAACACGTCTGTGACTGTTCATAAGGCACTCCAAGCCTTTGGGTTGGAAATCCAAAGCAAATCCCAAGCCGAAGGCTTGGGATTCCCAAAGCAAGAAATAATGCGAGCGCATTATAACGTGCTCACGTTATGTTTTGCCTTGCATTTTTCTTTCCCGCAAGTCTATCTTTTGTCATGTTTGACATAACACGAGCACGTTATAACACGCTCACGTTATGACCCACTCAAATTTTTTTACGTTCAAGGCTATTAATCATGAGGATTAAGGGATAAGGGATAGAGTTGGAGGGTTTAGGGATAAGGGATTAGCGTTTAAGGTATAGTATCGAGCCCGTTGAGGGTCTAGGAATAGGGATAGCGTTTAAGGTTTAGGGATGAGGGATGACAGATTACGGTTGAGGGTTTAGGGTTTAGGGATAGGGTTGAGGGTCGAGGGATCAAAGTTAAGGGTTGAGGGATTAGGGTTTGACATTGAGGGTTGAGGGTTGAGGTTCAAGGGTCAAGGGTTTAGGGATAGGGTTTAGCGTCGAGGGATTAGGGTTAAAGTAGAGTGTGGAGGGTGTAAGGATTAGAGATAGGGTTGGAGGGTTTAGGGATAAGGGATTAGGGTTTAAGGTATAGTATCGAGTCTGTTGAGGGTTTACGAATAGGGATAGCATTTAGGGATTAGGGATGAGGGATTATAGTTGAGGGATGATGGATTAGGGTTGAGGGTTGAGGGATTAGGGTTTAGGGATAAGGTTTAGGGTTAAGGGTTGAGGGATTAGGGTTTAAGGTATATTGTTGAGGGTTGAGGGTTGAGGGTTTAGGATTAGGGTTTAGGGTTGACGGATTAGCATTTAATGTCGAGGTTAGGGTTAGAGTGTCGAGGGTAGAGGGATTAGGGATAGGGTTTAGGGTTGAAGGTTTAAGGATTGAGGGTTGAGGCTTTAGGGATGAGGGTTTAAGGCTTAAGATATAGTGTCAAGTGTTGAGGGTGTAGGGATAGGGTTTAAGTTTTAAGGGTTAAGGGTTGAGGGATAGGGATTAGGGTTTAAGGTATAGTGTTGAGGGTCGAGGGATCAGAGTTAAGGGTTGAGGGATTAGGGTTTGACGTTGAGGGTTGAGGGTTGAGGTTCGAGGGTCAAGGGTTTAGGGATAGGGTTGAGGGTCGAGGAATTAGGGTTAAAGTAGAGTGTGGAGGGTATAAGGATTAGGGATAGGGTTGGAGGGTTTAGGGATAAGGGATTAGGGTTTAAGGTATAGTATCGATTCTGTTGAGGGTGTATGAATCGAGATAGCATTTAGGGTTTAGGGATGAGGGATTAGAGTTGAGGGATGACGGATTAGGGTTGAGGGCTGAGGGATTAGGGTTTAAGGTATAGTGTTGGGGGTTTAGGGATAGGGTTTAGGGTTGAGGGATTAGGATTTGACGTTGAGGGTTGAGGGTTTAGGGTTTAGGGTTTAGGGTTTAGGGTTAGGGTTGAGAGATGAGGGATCATAGTTAAGGGTTGAGGGAATAGGGTTTGATGTCGAGGATTGAGGGTTGAGGTTCGAGGGTCAAGGATTTAGGGATAGGGTTGAGGTTGAAGGGATTAGGGTTAAAGTAGAGTGTGGAGTGTGTAAGGATTAGGGATAGGGTTGGAGGGTTTAGGGATAAGGGATTAGAGTTTAAGGTATAGTATCAAGTTTGTTGAGGGTTTAGGAATAGGGATAGCATTTAGGGTTTAGGGATGAGGGATTAGAGTTGAGGGATGACGGATTAGGGTTGAGGGTTGAGGGATTAGGGTTTAGGGATAAGGTTTAGGGTTGAGGGTTGAGGGATTAGGGTTTAAGGTATAGTGTTGAGGGTTGATGGTTTACGGATAGGGTTTAGGTTTGAGGGATTAGGGTTTAGGGTTGATGAATTAGGGTTTAATGTTGAGAGTTGAGGGTTCAGGGTTGAGGGTTGAGGTTGAGGGATAGGGTTAATGGTCAAGGGATTAGGGTTAAATAAGAGTGTCGAGGGTAGAGGGATTAGGGTTTAAGGTATAGTATCGAGCCTGTTGAGGGTCTAGGAATAGGGATAGCGTTTAGGGTTTAGGAATGAGGGATTAGAGTTGAGGGATGACAGATGACAGATTAGGGTTGAGGGTTGAGGCATTAGGGTTTAGGGACAAGGTTTAGGGTTAGGGTTGAGGGATTAGGGTTTAAGGTATAGTGTTGAGGGTTTAGGGATAGGGTTTAGGGTTGAGGGATTAGAGTGAAGGGTTGAGGGATTAGAATTTGACGTTGAGGGTTTAGGGTTTAGGGTTAGGGTTGAAGGTCGAGGGATCAGAGTTAAGGGTTGATGGATTAGGGTTTCATGTTGAGGGTTGAGGGTTGAGGTTCGAGGGTCAAGGTTTTAGGGATAGGGTTGAGGGTCAAGGAATTAGGGTTAAAGTAGAGTGTGGAGGGTATAAGGATTAGGGATAGGGTTGAAGGGTTTAGGGATAAGGGATTAGAGTTTAAGGTATAGTATCGAGTCTGTTGAGGGTTTAGGAATAGGGATAGCATTAGGGTTTAGGGATGAGGGATTAGAGTTGAGGGATGATGGATTAGGGTTGAGGGTTGAGGGATTAGGGTTTAGGGATAAGGTTTAGGGTTGAGGGTTGAGGGATTAGGGTTTAAGTTATAGTGTTGAGGGTTGATGGTTTAGGGATAGGGTTTAGGTTTGAGGGATTAGGGTTTAGGGTTGATGAATTAGGGCTTAATGTTGAGAGTTGAGGGTTGAGGTTGAGGGATAGGGTTAATGGTCAAGGGATTAGGGTTAAATAAGAGTGTCGAGGGTAGAGGGATTAGGGTTTAAGGTATAGTATCGAGCCTGTTGAGGGTCTAGGAATAGGGATAGCGTTTAGGGTTTAGGAATGAGGGATTAGAGTTGAGGGATGATGGATGACAGATTAGGGTTGAGGGTTGAGGGATTAGGGTTTAGGGACAAGGTTTAGGGTTAGGGTTGAGGAATTAGGGTTTAAGGTATAGTGTTGAGGGTTTAGGGATAGGGTTTAGGGTTGAGGGATTAGAGTGAAGGGTTGAGGGATTAGAATTTGACGTTGAGGGTTTAGGGTTTAGGATTAGGGTTGAAGGTCGAGGGAACAGAGTTAAGGGTTGAGGGGTTAGGGTTTGATGTTGAGGGTTGAGGGTTGAGGTTCGAGGGTCAAGGGTTTAGTGATAGGGTTGAGGGTCGAGGGATTAGGGTTAAAGTAGAGTGTGGAGGGTATAAGGATTAGGGATAGGGTTGGAGGGTTTAGGGATAAGGGATTAGAGTTTAAGGTATAGTATCAAGTCTGTTGAGGGTTTAGGAATAGGGATAGCATTTAGGGTTTAGGGATGAGGGATTAGAGTTGAGGGATGAGGGATTAGGGTTGAGGGTTGAGGGATTAGGGTTTAGGGATAAGGTTTAGGGTTGAGGGTTGAGGGATTAGGGTTTAAGGTATAGTGTTGAGGGTTGATGGTTTAGGGATAGGGTTTAGGTTTGAGGGATTAGGGTTTAGGGTTGATGAATTAGGGTTTAATGTTGAGAGTTGAGGGTTCAGGGTTGAGGGTTGAGGTTGAGGGATAGGGTTAATGGTCAAGGGATTAGGGTTAAATAAGAGTGTCGAGGGTAGAGGGATTAGGGTTTAAGGTATAGTATCGAGCCTGTTGAGGGTCTAAGAATAGGGATAGCATTTAGGGTTTAGGAATGAGGGATTAGAGTTGAGGGATGACGGATGATAGATTAGGGTTGAGGGTTGAGGCATTAGGGTTTAGGGACAAGTTTTAGGGTTAGGGTTGAAGGTCGAGGGATCAGAGTTAAGGGTTGAGGGTTGAGGTTTGAGGGTCAAGGGTTTAGGGATAGGGTTGAGGGTCGAGGAATTAGGGTTAAAGTAGAATGTGGAGGGTATAAGGATTAGGGATAGGGTTGGAGGGTTTAGGGATAAGCGATTAGAGTTTAAGGTATAATATCGAGTCTGTTGAGGGTTTAGGAATAGGGATAGCATTTAGGGTTTAGGGATGAGGGATTAGAGTCGAGGGATGATGGATTAGGGTTGAGAGTTGACGGATTAGGGTTTAGGGATAAGGTTTAGGGTTGAGGGTTGAGGGATTAGGGTTTAAGGTATAGTGTTGAGGGTTGAGGGTTTAGGATTAGGGTTTAGGGTTGACAGATTAGCATTTAATGTCGAGGTTAGGGTTAGAGTGTCAAGAGTAGAGGGATTAGGGATAGGGTTTAGGGTTGAAGGTTTAAGGATTGAGGGTTGAGGCTTTAGGGATGAGGGTTTAAGGCTTAAGATATAGTGTCAAGTGTTGAGGGTGTAGGGATAGGGTTTAAGTTTTAAGGGTTGAGGGATAGGGATTAGGGTTTAAGGTATAGTATCGAGTTTGTTGAGGGTGTAGGATTAGGGATAGCATTTAGGGATTAGGGATAGGGTTGGAGGGTTTAGGGATAAGGGATTAGGGTTTAACGTATAGTATCGATTCTGTTGAGGGTGTAGGAATAGGGATAGCATTTAGGGTTTAGGGATGAGGGATTAGAGTTGAGGGATGACAGATTAGGGTTGAGGGTTGAGGGATTAGGGTTTAGGGATAAGGTTTAGGGTTGAGGGCTGAGGGATTAGGGTTTAAGGTATAGTGTTGAGGGTTTAAGGTTGAGGGTTAAGGTTCGAGGGTAAAGGGTTTAGGGATAGGGTTGAGGTTGAAGGGATTAGGGTTTAAGGTATAGTGTTGAGGGTTGATGGATCAGAGTTAAGGGTTGAGGGATTAGGGTTAAGGGTTGGAAGGTTTAGGGATAGGGTTGGAGGGTTTAGGGATAAGGGATTAGAGTTTAAGGTATAGTATCGAGTCTGTTGAGGGTATAGGATTAGGGATAGCATTTAGGGTTTAGGGATGAGGGATTAGAGTTGAGGGATGACGAATTAGGGTTGAGGGATTAGGATTGACATTGAGGGATGACAGATTAGGGTTGAGGGATTAGGATTTGAAGTTGAGGGTTGAGGGATTAGGATTTGACGTTGAGGGTTGAGGGTTTAGGGATAGGGTTGAGGGTTGAGGGATTAGGATTTGACGTTGAGAGTTGAGGGTTTAGGGATAGGGTTGAGGGTTGAGGGATTAGGATTTGACATTGAGGGTTGAGGCTTGAGGGATCAGAGTTGAGGGTTTAAGGATTAGGGCTTGACGTTGAGGGTTAAGGGCATTTTCTATCATGAACTTGATTATGAGGGCTTGCCCCTTCATTGTTATGCCTATCATATGGTGAGCATCTGGCAAGCCCTTGCAGGAAAAAGATGTGATCAATGCAAAGGATGTGATGAATCTATAGCAGGACAAAACGCGAGCGCATTATAGCGTGAGTGCGTTATAACGCACTCGTGTTTTGTATTTCTATTGAAACAGTAAAAAAGTGGTTACCCCTGTGATCCAAGCCCACATGCTCTATTTTCTTACTGATTCTATGCATGCTCTGACAAAAAAGAAGTGCTTTCATGCTATTGGGAAGTTCACATGCACATTTGACACATTGTACCACCTTTGCATGATCTTTCCACCACCTTTTCTGCTTTGCCAACTTGAGAAGGAGGAAATAACATAGTTTTCACACCAAGTTTGATATATTTCTATTCAAGTTTCAATTTTTGTAGTGTTGCAATGTTAATTGTGATTCAATTTTAGGAATTTAACATTGAAAAGGAAGCAAGTGGTGAAAAACTCAAATTGTTGAGGAGTTTGATGCAAGAAGATAAAAACACTACATAATTGGGTACTCTCTCCATTCAAATCTTCATTTTTTAGGTATGTCAAGTCTTTACATGCATGTTCTTTACATTTTCCTTATTTTGGATTGAATTACTTTATCATGCTTTATCATACATGTTTAAAATAGACACATTCCCAATCAAGAAAGCAACCTACAATCTCACATGATGCCATGTATATTTTCTACACTTGGGCTCTTTAATAATTATGTGTAATAAACAAATCTTAGTTCATACCATGATGTTAAACTATAAAAGAATAAATCCTTACAACATAAAAAAAAAACAATCCCACTATTATCATGTATTGATTTCTTAGGAACTAATATTGGTCTCTTTATCATGCTACAGACAAATTCTCTGTCATGCCGAGGAAACGATCAAGAATTAAACCAACACAGGAAGAGATAGAAGCTAAGAATGCAAAGAAAGCAATGGCTATGAGGGAACTTCGTGAGAAGAGGAAATTGGACATGATAAATGAAGACATACCAATTGAAGAGGAACCACAACCATCACAAAGAGATATGGTATTGGTGGCACAAAGAGAACAAATGCAAAAACTTTGTGGTACGAGAGATTTGAATACCATAGTTGGAGACACATCCTTTACCGCAAGTCAACATGTAGGGACACCATCTACCACATCTCAAGTTGAGAGTACATCATCACTCACATGTGATGAAGGAGGTACACCATCATTCCCACCTCAACCTCAAGGTATGTCGTCTATTTCATCTTCGATCGAAGGTATGCCATCTAAGCCATCTCATTTAAATATTGATGAAATTCCTAATGTTGAGATGAATTTACCTAACTTGACACCACCTAGAATTTTGCATAGAAAGCCAAAGTATTTGATTGATATTGATGAGAATATTTTGCGGCCAATGGAAGGTAAGATTCCAAAACGCACTTGTAGAAGATATGCTAATAAGATTTGGAGATTGTTCTTTGAAAAGTTAAATGAGACTGCAAGATGTCAACTATTCGTTGAAATGATGCGAAGTATAAAGTATAGGTCTATCATGAAGATTCTTGGGTTGAGAACATCAGAGGCTTCAAGTGAAAAATCTATTGTCAAGAATCTAATGAGTGCATATGAGAGTGTGGGTAACACCTCACGCACAAAAGATAGTAATGCAACACGGCGTGTGATTACATCGACTATAGTAAGTAGTCAAATGAGGAAAGCTCGTCTCATTAGAAAGACAAGTCAAGAATTGAGAATTAATAGGAAAACTTTATCAAGAGCCGTTAGAAGACGCCAAAGAATTGAGGACACTAATGCCAATGAATTATGGGCATTCTCGGGGAGACTACCACGAAAAGATAAACCGATTGTTGAAGCATTGAGATCACTAATTGAAGACTTTTGGAAGAATTACATAGGGGTATCTCCGAATCAAAGGGATGTGGTAAGAAGGAGAATCGGTAGTCAAAACCACGAGCCACATCTAAAGCATTTTTTGGATGAGACTCAAACATAGTTTTATGGTAAATTTCTAGAGAAGTATCCTCAAATTAAAATTTGTCAAAGATATTTTGAAATGCTAAAACCTTTCTATGTTAAGATAAATCACACACACGCTAGTTCTTGTTGTAGATTACATATTAAATTTTCTAACCATTTTGATGCTTATAAGTCTATATGTTTAGATATGCATACTAACAATGATTTGCAGGGTTGTGCCATATGTGCCCCACCAACATCTTCAAGAGACTTCATATCAAGAATTTTATGTGAAAGAGAGGAAGGTCAAATATTCTACAAGAAATTATGCTTGGATGGCACATGTCATCGTTGTGGTGGCTTGCAACTTTTGCCAATATGTGAACATATGGAAATAACACATGCGGTTGGAAATGAACTAGTAGAGTTTGGCAAGTATAAAATAGTGGCATACAATACAAAAGATGGTAAAGAATCAAAGAGGTGTGAATTAGTTATTGAAAAGATTCTAGTGTATCAATTTATGCCTATATTTCGTGACAGCATAGTGTATGAGTATGCAAGACATGCCCATAGAGCTCAATGGTTGGACTTGCAATTCAAGTTATGTAAGGACACATTTCTGGTTGGTAGCATTGTTTCAGTCATCAACTTTGCAGAGAACTATAGTCTACAGCCACAGCGTGAGGTGCAATCACAATATTACAACTCCACATAGGTTTCTATATTTGTGCACATCGCATTCATTCATGCGAATGATAGTACAGAGGATGATAGAAAGATCATAAGGGAGTATAATTTCTATATTAGTGATGATCGCACGCATTCTATGGAGTTCGTGCAAGGTTACTTTCAGGTGTTCTACAATGATTTGGTTAGAAGGGGCATATCATTCAGTCAGCATATCATATGGTCGGATAATTGTGCGTCACAATTCAAGAACTCACAGAATTTCTATTGGCTGAGTGGAGGCATAATTTTACAGGTATTCAACATATGTGGAACTTTTGTGAGGCTGGGCATGGAAAGGGGGAGCATGTATCAAAAGAGCCATAGCACGAGAAGAGTTAAAGTATAAAGACAATGCAAAGTTGACAGATGCAAAATTGATTGTCGAGTGGTGTAATGCTTCCATGGGTCTAGGTAATGAAGGTAAGTCTTTAGTTCATCAATTTTTTTGGTTGATAGATGATACTAACATTGCACCATATGAGGATTGTTGTACACTGACGGGATCAAATGAGATGCACTCTTTCAGAAGCTCAATTGTAGGTTCATGGAGTATCCATACACGAAAGATGTCATGCTTTTGTTCTTCCTATACAATTCAAGTCTGGGATGAGTGCGAGTCAAAGGAGTGAGTTGACGAATGGCAGTTAAGTTATCTTAGCCCACTTGACACGTATCGACCCCCGACGGCACTGGAACTAACACAGATGGAATCGTTAGTTGACTTTGACCACATATGAGATTTAGTTCAACCAGGTAATATAGGGCACGTATATGCATCTAATTTCATCTAGTTCAACCAGGTAATGTCATCTTACTTTGTAGTGTTTTTGTAATGTTGACTAATTTCATCTAATTTGCTACACATATCAATGTAGGGCACGTATATGCAGTTATTGCAGATGAAGATAATGAAGAGGGAATAGATTATTACTTATGTCGTTGTGTTGAGGCCAAAAAGAAATTGGAGGCCCTGTTACAGATGGAGAAAACATCGAATACCCTATAGGATCAGTGGTTATTACTGGAACATGGCTTAGAAGGTACCCACATAAGAGTGTTAATATTTGGCTATTTCAGGACTTTGACATGCATCAGAAGATTCTTCATTACTCGAACCTTACCGTGGCATCCAATGTTCATTTGATAAAGTATCGGGGTAGACCTTTAAACAAAATATTGTGGAAGGTGCGTGAGTCTGACCATGAAGCAATACTTGACACAATAAAGAGTAGAGCAGACCCGGATGGTTCATTGGATTAATTTGTAAGTATTCACATTGATTTTGTAAAGTTATGTTACATTGAGTTGTAAGTATGCACATTAATTTGTAAGGTTTGTCTTTTTTTATTTCCTCCTGCATTTTTACACATATGTACACATTTTTACATCATCATGTTATGCATTTTTGGTGTCCTGCTCCTGATGCAACCAAACTCATAACTCACCCTACTAGACACCATTTGATGTTCTCTCCAACACTCTAGATCCAGGGCGCCCAATCATGATGATGACCTATATACCATTCTCCCAAGGCACTCATAATGAATGAAAAGAAGACCAAGGGTGCCCAAGCTTAATAGACTTATTTCTTTCAATTTTGATGATCCAAACTCTTGCAATATGACATCCACTTTCATGCCTTTAGATCTTCCTTCACATATAGGGCGCCAAATCAAGTTGAAAAATCTACATAAGGGCGCCAAACTGGATGAAAGGAGACATGAAATGCGCCTTAGGACTCCATGCTAAGGTTTGAGCCATTAAAGTCTCTTGATATTAGGTGCTCATGATGATGAAACTTAGAGCTTTTTCCTTTCCTATGCACTCATCTAAGATGTTTGAATGATAAGGAGCGCCTCGACCTCTATAATGTACATTGGGCACCAAATCAAGGTGATTTTAAGTCACTTTGAGTCATTTGGGGTCAGTTTGAGTCTTTGAGTCATGTTGCAAAAAAGTGTCAATGTTGTCAAGTTGCACAAAGCAACTTTTGCATTTTTGGTGTCCTGCTCATGATGTGACCAAATTGACTGTTCCAACGCGTCCGGATGGGTACATTTACGCTAGGCATGGTCCTGTTTTTCACCCAAACATGTTGAAACAGTCTGAGCTACATTGTACCAACGATATCCCTGAAGAGTCCAAAGTGCAAAAAGGCTACAATTTTTTACGAGATGTTACTTGAAAATCGTGTCACTTAGAAACATTCTGTCTAAGGCAACGCTATCATGTAGAGTGCCTCTACAATAACCTCTCTCAGTTTTTTATAGCTCTGAGGCATTTGCCCATGGTGAAAGGTTTTCTGCTGCCCCAAAAATTGTCAGAAGGAGGCAGTGTAAAGTTGCAAAGGGGTGTAACTTTTGTCCTGCTCCTGATGTGACCAAACTGACTATTCCAACGCGTCCGAATGGGTACATTTACGCTAGGCATGGTCTTATTTTTCACCCAAACATGTCAAAACAGTCGGAGCTACATTGTACCGATGATATCCCTGAAGAGTCCAAAGTGCAAAAAGGTAGCAATCTTTGACGAGATGTTACTCAAAAATTGTGTCACTTAGAAACATTCCGTCTGAGGAAACGCTATCATGTAGAGTGCCTCTACAATAAACTCTCTCAGTTTTTTATAGCTCTGAGGCATTTGCCCGTGGTGAAAGGTTTTCTGCTGCCCCAAAAATCGTCAGAAGGAGGTGTTGGGTCTCAAAAATGCAGGTTGTGGATTCTAAGGGGATGCCAAGCCCTATGGTCAAATCTACAATGTTTTTGAGCCAATGACTGGAGTTTGACCTTAATGATCAACTTCTCCCTACACTTCAGGTCCTGCTACAACCTAGGCGGGTGAACCTTTGATTTTCAAAGCAGGTTGTATGATTAAATTGATGTTGGTTTGTTGCTAGTTTATCTGATTACACTGGCATACTTGTAAATCAGATGAAATACTATAAACTATTTCTAAGGAAAAGTAAATGATTTAATCTAAATTTTAACAGAAATAACAAATAACATGAAATGAATCTACAATAGAGCAAAGATTTTAAATGTAAAATAAATCAATAATTAGACTGGTGCTTTGTCTGTTTGGGCAATGGAGTCAAGATATCAAAAACAAACAACTTGTATCAGGTAATAACTCGATCTGATTGGCACATATAACTGTTTGCAACTTGTACAAATGTGCAAGGAAGAAATCATTAATTCATTCTTAATAATCCAGAGGACATAATTGTATTAAATGCAAAACATTAAAAGGATTTTAATCTTTCCGGAAAGAACCAATTTAGATTTGCAAATTAACAAATTAGATCAACTATGGAGACAAATTAATAACCTAATCAATTAATCGTACTTAATAATCCATTCAATATTCTAAGATTACTATAATTGATAAGAAAGGATTTAATTCTACTTGAGAAACCAATCAAATCAAATATACTGAATTAGCAACTGTAATCAGACAATTTGAACATATCCTTAACACATTCGAATTGAATAATCAGAAAATGAATGACATGGAGATAATTAAATTGATTGAATGAAAAACAACAAACAGATGATACCGTCACAGTGTATTTCAAATTTGAATCCTCAACAACGCTGCCTCAAAACATATCACGCACCATAATCTTTCTCAGAATAACATTGCACAGAAGGATAAAATTTGCATCAGATTGAATAAAATCTAACCTAATTTAATCCTAAAGTATTTCAATTGTCTTTTTGTGAAAATCCCTATTACTAACCTAATTCTAACCTCATTTCTGCCCTCATTTTCTCCGGGTCCTGGGATCTCTATTTAAAGAGATGCAACAAGCCTCAGACCCGTTACAAACTTCATGACGGTTGATAACTGATTAACCATGAGAACTGACATTGTTCATTACATAAATTTAAATAACAAGATTTAAAAGACTCAACAAATCCTCGAAGGCCGGAATAAAATATATAATCTTCCCCGTTGAGAGCATTTAACCGCCAGTCGAGAGCCACTTCATTGCATTCAACGCAACCCTAATCCTGCAAAGGAAACAAATTAATCGTCAGATAAATAATATATAAACATACAATTTTCATTGATGTGGACCTTATGACCTGTGTCGTGAGGTATTGTTTCCGTTGTATATTTTCTGACTTATATTTATATTTAGGGTTTTTCATCTCCGTGACAATATTTGATTTTAATTTATTGTCACTTTGTATACCCAAATGTTAATAATAGTTTGCGTTGATGTTTCCTTTTTAGGGCTGCAATAATTTCAAATCTTTTTCCGTCGCGAAATAAAATATTTCTCAATACTTTAATATTCCCCTTTTTATTCTTGTGTACTTTCACCTTCATTTGTTGCAATGTTAATTTGGGTAAAACATTATCCTCAGTGATAAATACTTCACTTTGAGTGAAAGGGATATGTCCAATTTATAACCCTTCAAGCGGAAAATATTTCAGTTTTCCCGTGAAGGTATTTTACCACTTATAACAATTTGTCTTTACCAACTCATTTTAATATTTATCCAGATAATATTATCCCTTTTACATTATATAAATAATTCCTTCCCTCTTTATATATTTTCACCTTTCATATTTATTCATCAAAATAATAACCTTTTGGAGTGAAAATGTCCGCTTAAATACATTAAACTTCTTATTACATTTTTCACAAGGGTATGCATCTTCGCCCTCAAATAAGTCGCCCTGGACAAATGATTCAATTGATTCAAGTAAGTTATTCTTGTGTTTTACATCTACACCAATTGCTGCAAATGCTTCTTCTTTTTTCACTTTTAGATAATTCATCCTTCCCTCCAACCAACTTGTTCTGCTACTGCCTCACCTATAACCATTTGATTTTCTGCCCGGCTAAGTGAAGTAGGTAATGGAGGGGCTGCAATATCTTCATATGTGAGCAGCTTAAAGACATAAGTGTGATTAAGTGCATTTAATGTTAGGGTATGATGGTGTTTGGTAAACATTGTCTCACTATTCGTAAATGCTATGTCTATGAATTACCTACCTTGACGTTTGGAGGCTACAAGTGATATTTTCTGATTTGTAAATTGGGACATGCATCTTATGGGGTTCACTATCTGCTTGTAGCATTCATTGGAAGTCACAACCTACCAGCAAGCTGAATATCTGGTCTAGATCATTTGATATCATTCTTAGAGCGGTGGAAACAACTGGGGTTCCTGTTGGCAAGAGACACTATATGGATTCATGGTTGTTGTCATTGATGGCAACAAAGGTCATCCCACATATCCGCAAGTCATGGTGTGTCTCTACCGGAAGTCAGAATGAAGATTGTTGTGGTCCGGTGAACAAGAACAGAGCATGTGGCAAGGTTTGACAGATTGGTCCGGATCTCTCAGAGGAAGTGTCTTGGTGCAGTGCGTATTTGGGGAAGTCAAGAGGACTACCTTGAGTAGTATATTCCAAGGATTTAGCCTCCGGTGATGAACAAAGAAAAAGATATGAATAGTTGAGTACCGGATTCCTAAGAGACAGTGAGAACAGAGGAAGAACTGACTGACAGAGTATCAGACTATTTTCTGGATGTGTTACTGTTGATGGTAAAGGTTGTGAAGGCATGAATCATGTTTGGCCGACATGATTAATGATATCTACAAGTATATGCTTGATCCGCATTGCTTGGTGAGCAAGGATTCAGCCGACAGAACAGAGTTTGTAAGAAACTAGACTGTTCCGGATGCCGACTAGAAAGGTGATGAAATTACTTGTGCGGATATATATAGAGGATGGATTTAGTTGTGAAGATAGGAATAGTGTGAAGGTATATGCGAATAAGTGCAGAATAGAGCAGAAGTAGTAAGAAAGATCCGGTATGTGAAAGGATAGCAGAATAAAGAACAGAGGAAAGATGAAGTGCAGCAGATCAGTGTACTGAGCCTAACCGGAACTGAACTCCAGCATATGTAGATGCTTCCAATCAGTTCAAGACTGTGATTCTTATCACTTTGTAGACAGTGTGTCTCCTTGTAGGCAGTGGGCCTCTTTGTGAGCAGTGTGCTCGGGTAGTGAGCCCTAATTGGCAAGTGCCATTTTGTAATTCCTTATTCTTCTAACAGAGAATAATCTTTGCGTTAATCACCCCGTGGTTTTCTCCCTTAATAGGGTTTCCACGTCAAAAATACTGTGTCATGTGTTTTTCATTTCATGGTAATATTTGTTTGTTTGATTCAATGCTGCATTGATTAATAAGAAAGTTCAAAAGAAGAAATAATTAGGATAACTGATTCACCCCCCCTCTCAGTTATCAACAATTGGTATCAGAGCAAGGTTCCTCCTAATAGAGCCTAACAGCTTGAGGAAGATCTAGGAGTTCAAATGGATGCATATGGTTTAAGGGAGCAACTCAAGACTGCCCTTGAGGATCTTGAACAGTCAAATTCTGAAGTCAATGAATTAAAGGAAAGACTCAAACAGGCTGATGAATTCATGAGAGAATTAAAGGACAAATTAAGTCTCTCTATGAAAAAGAGAAAGGAGCTGCTCCAACAATTGGCAAGACAAAGTGAAGAAAGCAATACAAATGAAGAACTGACTGAGCAAACCAAGTTATGTGAAAAGTTATCAAAAGAAGTCATTATGTTAAGACATGAAATGGAATCAGGAACTATAAAGTTTACTCAAGAGATTGAAGAAAAAAGAAAAGCTGAAGACAATCTAAGACAATCTCTTAAAGAAAAATCAGAAGAATGCCACCAGATGGACAGGATTATCAGACATCTTGAATCTGATCTTGAAGATGCCAAAGATAATGAAGAAAAACTTGAGGATCAAATTGCCTCTCTCAAAAGAGATCTTCAAACAGCAAATGAATATAAAGAAAAATTCAAGATAAGTTCTGCCCAACTTGAAGTACTTCTTGGAAGTCAAAAGAGGACAGATGACAAGTATGGTTTGGGATATGAGAAAGGAGAAAGCTCCGGATCTGGTCAAAAGAATTTTGGATTAGAAAATCCAAGGAATAGGCCTAGAAGACCTCCGGTAAGACAGCCCAATGCTCAAAGATATCCATCTTTCAATGGATACTGCCACAGCTGCAACCACTTTGGTCACAAAGCTAATCAGTGCAGAAAGAGAATGAATCAGGTTAATTCATCCTTCTCCGGACAGTGCTTTAACTGCAAAAGGTATGGACACAAATCCCATGAATGTAGAAATATGCAAGTAAACAAATCATTCAAAGGTAGATGCTTTACATGCAATAGAGTAGGTCATATGGCTAATCAATGCAGATCAAGAGGTTATCAGTCAAATATGCAAAGAAATGTTATTTGCCAAATCTATAATAGGTCCAGTCATAATGCTAAAGTCTGCAGAAGCAAGAATCAGGACAAAAGAGGTCCCGTGTATAATCAGAATCAAGACAAGGGTAAACAAAAGATGAATGTGGATGAAGTTAGGAATCAGATGAGCAAGATTTGGGTGAAGAAAAGTTCAGAGAATGTAGAGGTTGGATCCGCACCAGACTCTGGTGCTGATATTTCTTCCGGAAATTAAAAAGTGAGCTCTGGCTCAGGGGGAGACTCAAAGAAAATCCTGTTCCCCCAGCCAATCAAGTGGTGCTGGATGTGACACAAGATGCGGAGTAAAGGGTTTGAAGATACCAGTCCTGAGATGATCCAGACAAGATTTTAGAGGTCCGCATGAAGATATAAAGAAGTTGTGATCGATCAAGTAAAGACCTGTTCCGGGAGATGCTCCGGAATGACAAAGGACTACAAAAGGGTCCGGAGAGATCCGGAAGTACATTATTTTACTCTGCGGACTGGACAGAACGTTTGGGATGTTCTTGTAATGTGTCACCTCGATTTATTCATGATTGAAAGATCTGGATGATGTTCACAGATCAGGACTGATCTGGGATACTCCAAGCTATCCGGATAAGGCAAACCGGAATAATATAGGTCGAGCATTTATTGCCATCAGATATTAGGGTTTGCGGAGCAATATAAGGGATTTCTCAAAAATCATTTGCTCATTCTGCACTCAAGAAGAAGCGAAAAGTGGAGCTCTGTAACAAGATTCATCAAGCACACCAAAGATCTCCTGCTGAAGTCATTGCATAAAGAAATCAATCCAACCACTCCGTGCAAACCGAAGGCGCATAAGGTATTCTCCGTTTTCATTATCTCACTGCAAATCTTTGAAGAATGGCTACTCCGAATATAGTTAAGATCTCTGATAGACCTCGCCCCACATTCAAGAAACATCCTTACAAATCCTTGGAGGTAGATCCACTAGGAGCCTTCTCTAGTGTTCCACATGGTGTATTGCATACGGAAGACATTAGGGTTTACATCCATGCAAATTTTGAAGACTTTGGAGAATCAAAACTGATGGATATCTATCACAAACAATTGATAGATGACTCCTTCGAGATCAAACCTTAGTACAAAGCCATCCGGGACAAACACTTTGCACAATGCATTCATTTCCCCTGTTTTGAAGAAGATGAATGGGTCCGGTATGTACTAAGTAGAGTACATGACAACTTCCTATGGTTGAACAAGCCCTTCAAGATTACCAAAGATGCAATTAGGGCTGTAACCGGTCTGCATTCATCCGGTGGATTACCTGTTCTCAAGTCTATCAAAAATCAGATAGTTAGTGATGCAACCGGATCCAAGTTTGACAAGAGAGCTATGACAGTTGATGACATCACTGAACCGGATGTCAAATTTGCATCTATGATAATTGGTTACAAAATCTATCACTCCAGTAGGGAAAATTTAGTACCGGGAACTGCAATCTACACAGCTTATCAAATGTTAAAGGAGAATGCAGACTATGACTTGTGTGAGCTTCTTGTAAACCAACTTTTTGAAAATCTGCAGAAGATTAAGAACGACAAGAAAAACTCCTTCAAGTATGGCAATCTGATCCTTTGTCTCTTCTTTTACTACATGAATGAACTTCCCGGATCCAGTGGATGGATATGGCAGAATGACAGACCGGTTGCCATCCAAATCAGAGACTATTTGCATGGACTTGGGGATGCTAAAGCAAGAAACACAGCTCTATGGGGATATTTCAAGAACTTCCAAAGCATGATGCATGCAAGAGAAAGAATACCCCAATCCCTTGTTGAAAAGTACAAAGACATAGTATGCTTCATGGTAGAAACAGATCAGTGTCTAATGGAGGCAGTAGAACCAAGAACTGTATGGATCATGCCCATGGGGTATGAAGTGGATGAACAAATAGTGGAATTGCATGTTCAACACATGCTAAGTCAGCCCAAAGATCCAAAGGCAGAAAGGTTTGGAACCTTTGAGGAGCTGAGTGTAAAGATCCATGTAGAACTCAGGGAACCTGAGATAAAGAGGAAGGTGAGAAAAGAAGTAGAGCATATTGCTCAAGGCCTAGGCATCTCAAAAGAGGCACTTGATGCCAGCCGGGAAAAGAGGAGAAAGGCTGAGGAAGAAAAGAAAAGTTAAGAAAGTGTTCTGGTTGAAACTTCCACCCGGACCAGATCATCAAAAAGATCTGCACCTCCCACAACCAAAAGTTTAAAACCAGAAGTCCAGGCATCCGGTAAAAGATCTAAGACAAAAGCCACAAGGGCTTATGAAAGCCAAAAGGATGAAGAGGAAACTGAGTCAGATGAGGGAGTAAAAGAAATAAAGAAGCAGAAGAAGAAAGGATCTGGTAAACCCTCCACAGGCCAAGACAAGGATGAAATGGCAGAGGTATTTGTTGAAAAGCCCACTCTGTCTCTAGAGAGTGTAATTAAGTCGGTTACGGTGGATGGAAACCTTCAACCAATGACTGAATTTTATGATGACTACAATGAGGCTGACCAAAAGATTCTGCAGGAAGCCACAATCAAGTATCTGAACATATACAATAAGGCTTTCATTGAGATCATATCTCTAATTCCTAAAAGCCTAGAAAAGGAATTAGAAATAAGAAAGAATAATGCTCATGCAAAAGATCTTGAGATCTGGGAGTAGATAGCTATTCAGCTATACCCTCAAATTGATCCCAAGACAATGAACATAATATTCAAAGACTGCAAAGATGAGTTCAGAAGTAAAGCCAGGATGAATCAACTCATGCTTGGTGAGACTGACAAGGTGGCCAAAGAGACAGAAGAGATCCTCCGGAAGGCCTTCAAAAGGTTCAATCTTCCTATTGTAGAGGACTTAGGTGCAGAAACAGCTGTGGACTTGGAACCCTCTGCTCCAGAAGAAGTGGCCTATGAACAGGCTAGCATCTCTCCTCCGGTTTCCCCTACAGTCTCTGGATCCAAAGAAGAAGAGAAATTACAGGAGAAGGAAGCAGTGGTAAAAGATAAAGAGGTTGACAGTACCAAGGGTGCAGAGAAAGAGAAGACTCCATCAGAGAAGACCATGACTGATAGTGATAAGAATGTGGAAGGAGAGAAAATCCCAAAGGACAGTTCCAAGACTGCAGAAGAAAAGAAACATCTGTCTCCAGCAAGAGACACTGCACAAACTATTCAACAATTTTTGAGCAAAGAAACAATAGAGATCAATGAACCGGAGCTACTACAAGGCCCATTCAACTTTGATTCCCTCTCTCCGGTGCAGACAATGAAGATAGCCTCATTTGCAAATGCTAAGGCAAATGAAAAGCTCCTAAAGTCTCATATGGAAGACTGTGAGTTGATAGAGGCTGCCTCCGGAGTGCTTGAGAAGATTATGCCATCGGTCCAGATAGATCCGGCAGCCTCCTCTTCCGGTAATCTCAAAACCTTAGTCAGCAGTGTTAGTACACATTTTGAATCTCTAGAAAAATCAGCTGAAGAAAAGGTCTGGAAGGAGTTTTTGGATAAAAGGTTCTCTGAGGTTCAGGGTTTGATCATTAATGATAGGAGAAACATGAACATTGGGATAAAGAGCTTAGAAAATGCTCTTAAGGATGGCGATGAAATATACAAATTTTGTATCTCCTGGTCCAAGGTAACAGTGGACATTGAGAAGAAAATAAAAGCGCAAGAGGACACACTACTAAGCTTGTCTCAAAGTTTTGATCCTCTTTCTTCCTCTATAACAAATCAAGAATGTCAGACTATTGCAGTCTTGAGTGAAATCAAGAAACTGGAGAAGGAAAGGAAAAATAGAATAAGCAGGTTGAGTGAGCTCAGGGGGTTAATTGTCCCTAAGCTAGAGGCCATGCATGAGGCCATAGCAGAAGCTCAAATCACAGCCCAGACAAGTGATCCGAAAGATCTAAAAAGGGCAGATGCGTTTGCATTTTTGTTGAGTGGTCACATTTCAATTTTGGATAGAATGAAGCAAAGTTGGGCTACAGAACTGATCCAACTGAAGACATCTTTTGCAGACATTCTTCAGTATATGTATGTAAATATGCGGCTATGTATAGAAAATTTTTGAAAAATTTTGGTGTGCAGACCCTACCCTTTGCCATTGATGTCAAAGGGGGAGTGAGGAGCAGTGAAAAATGAGGAATCCAACTAAGGGGGAGTTCCAGAAATTGTATATAAAGATAGAGCATCAGCAAAGGGGGAGCATAGTGTAAACACTTAGTCATTTTTCACTAAGTGTTGCCATCAATGCCAAAGGGGGAGATTGTTGGCAAGAGACACTATATGGATTCATGGTTGTTGTCATTGATGGCAACAAAGGTCATCCCACATATCCGCAAGTCATGGTGCGTCTCTACCGGAAGTCAGAATGAAGATTGTTGTGGTCCGGTGAACAAGAACAGAGCATGTGGCAAGGTCCGACAGATTGGTCCGGATCTCTCAGAGGAAGTGTCTTGGTGTAGTGCAGATTTGGGGAAGTCAAGAGGACTACCTTGAGTAGTATATTCCAAGGATTTAGCCTCCGGTGATGAACAAAGAAAAAGATATGAATAGTTGAGTACCGGATTCCTGAGAGATAGTGAGAACAGAGGAAGAACTGACTGACAGAGTATTAGACTATTTTCCGGATGTGTTACTGTTGATGGTAAAGGTTGTGAAGGCATGAATCATGTTTGGCCGACATGATTAATGATATCTACAAGTATATGCTTGATCCGCATTGCTTGGTGAGCAAGGATTCGGCCGACAGAACAGAGTTTGTAAGAAACTAGACTGTTCCGGATGCCGACTAGAAAGGTGATGAAATTACTTGTGCGGATATATATAGAGGATGGATTTAGTTGTGAAGATAGGAATAGTGTGAAGGTATATGCGAATAAGTGTAGAACAGAGCAGAAGTAGTAAGAAAGATCCGGTATGTGAAAGGATAGCATAATAAAGAACAGAGGAAAGATGAAGTGCAGCAGATCAGTGTACTGAGCCTAACCGGAACTGAACTCCAGCATATGTAGATGCTTCCAATCATTCAAGACTGTGATTCTTATAACTTTGTAGACAATGTGTCTCCTTGTAGGCAGTGGGCCTCTTTGTGAGCAGTGTGCTCGGGCAGTGAGCCCTAATTGGCAAGTGCCATTTTGTAATTCCTTATTCTTCTAACAGAGAATAATCTTTGGGTTAATCACCCCGTGGTTTTCTCCCTTAATAGGGTTTCCACGTCAAAAATACTATGTCATGTGTTTTTCATTTCATGGTAATGTTTGTTTGTTTGATTCAATGCTGCATTGATTAATAAGAAAGTTCAAAAGAAGAAATAATTAGGATAACTGATTCACCCCCCCCCTTCTCAGTTATCAACAGTTCCTTCACAATAACTTGTCATTTTTTGGAAAATTTGGAAAATTCAAAACTCAAGTTGTTACATTTTACTCTATCCAAATTTGATGGAAATGTAAATATAATCGCTCTTTGATTTAATAAGCAGTTCAGCAATGCTCGGACCTAAGCTTCTGCATGTAACATACTTTGAGATCGCCCTTGCTTTTTGGGCTTCCATCAGCTGATCCACTAAATGAGATCCAATGAATCTGGCTCCCCCTGTTACCAATACTCTCATTTTTGCCTGTGAAAACTTAGAATTACGTAAAGGAGAGGGCGTTGGAGGAGGCCTTATGATTGTCTGAGAAGGGATTACTTCGTTCCCATTGAAAGAAAGCGCAACCATTGTTAAGATTGGCTGTTTGCGTTTAAGAAACAACCGTGTAAATAATTAACTGGATTTAGTAAACAGTATTCTATGAATGCACCGCTTCAGATTGACCCAAAAAAATATTGCGAAGTGCATAAACAGATTTCTAAATTTGATGCAAAAAATTCTAATAGAATCTATATGTCAACAGAAATTCTTCATGTGACCCTATAGGTTGAGGCAATAAATTATAATCATTTTATAGATTATGAAAAGTCAAAATCTTAGCTCCAACCTTGTGAGGCCTTTCCATACGTTTTGAAAACCTTGGACCAATGCCACTTTTTATTAATTGAGAAATTGAAATATGATAGCACTGGACATGTCATGACTATCAAGAAAAGGTTTTGATTATATACATGCACACCAATTAATAGGCATTAGTTGAACATGAACACGGTCAGCATTGAATCTATTCTCGCAACAAGTTGCATATTTATTGCAGGGAAATAAAGCGCACAAGAAATGTGTGTGAGATATTGAGGCTAAGGTGGCAACTTATGCTGAACCCTAGGAGCCCGTGGATCTAAAAAATGAGAATGGATATGACAGGGATTTATTTCAGCAAGATTATGAGCAGCACAAACCTGTGGAGTTGGTGACGAGCAATGACTTGAAGGAAAATGATATTACTCAAGAGGCTACAAAGACACAATCCATTCAGCCTCCTACCAACAGTGAGGCACATTAGCCTTTCGAACAACTTGGTGTCAGCAGCTGAAACTCGCAGTTTAAGCTGAATAATTGTCTATTATTGTAGGTTACACAATTCGTCAGGATTCATGCTCCAAAATTTGAACTTTGGAAAGTTAAGAGAATTCTAGGTAATAGAAAAGGGTTTTCCTTGTTTTAAATCCAGAATGTTCTGAAGAAGATTATCATAATCTGTATTGTCAAAGTTGCCATCCACGAGGTGGCTTGTATCACTATAATTATCTATAGAAATGGGGATAAGGCCTGGCAATAGATTCAAAACTTTATCATAGAAAACAGTTTTCTTCTTAGTTTGCATCAATTTATTGTTCTAAAAAAAATAAAATCTACAGTTATTAATTTTGCAATCACCTCTTTCGAATATTATCAGGGTTTTTGAAAACAAAGGCTCTTACTATTGCTGGAGGAAATTGAGTACCTAAAAAGGAAGACCAAATTTATCTATTCTTGCTAATTCTCCCATTTCCAGAGGTATTTCTAGGTATCATATAATTAATGCATTTTAGAATTATTAATCACAAAGAATGGGTCATAAATGGGTTGCAAGAGCATGACCTATGCTTGAATCTCCTTCACCGCAACAAAGCATCCCCATGACCTTAACAGACATATACATGGATTATGGTGTAACAATAATAGGGTACAAGTGCGAGGTAAATTCAAGGATTGTACAAGGAATGTGGTCTAAGGACTGCAAATAGCATTAAAATTATTCAAAGAGGAGAGGAACTTAAGGCAGCACCTTCTATTAGTGTAGTAAGTTCTTGTGTTATTCAGCACAAAGTCATAAGTCTCTACAAGCGGAATCAAATAGTACACAATTCCCTTGAACTCCATAAGATATGCAATCAGAGCCATTACCTGCACCGTCTTGCCAAGACTCATCTCATCTGCCAAAATTCTATTTTGCTGATTATTATACAAAGAAAACATCCATTATAACCCAAACAATTTGTAGTCACGCAACGTCCCAGATCAAAGGATAGTAGGTTGATGCTTTATTTTTTTATTTTTTATTTTTATTTACTATATGTGCCAAATTGTAACACTTGTTTATGGATAGATTATCTCTAGATGGGCCACATGCTAAGGAATGATTTCTATTCATTGCTGCCTCCTCTAGCCAGGCATCTGCAATTTCTGGATCTTTTGGTGCTTCACCGATAATCTTATCCAAACATCTGTCATCTAAATTCAAATCACAGTCACCTCTTTTGGAAAGTAGTGATTTCATATAATCATCCAAAAGATTCTTGGTGTGACTCTTCATTTAGTGTATTTTTTGAGTATGTCATTCAACATTGACTTGGTATATCTATAATGGAGCCCCATCGAGCTATGTCAATGTTTTTCACAATAAGATGAACCCCTCTTAGCCGTGTGGGAACATTGGCCACCATGATTGCAGAAACTTCCATCATGACTTGTCATATTTCCCAAGTTAAAATTTGGTGTATTTGCCAAGTTATTAGACCCTTGCATATTAGAAGCAGTCAATAAATTTGGCCTACTGCCTAGATACATTCTGGGCTCAGTAATCACGCTAATTTATCGTGTCTCCAGTTTCCTACTCAGCTTTCCACTATTGAATTAGTAATTTTATTTGGCTTCATATTATGGCTACAATGTGTGTCCCGAGTAAAATATATGCCCCTGATGATTCAAGTCAAGCTAAAAGCATTTGAGACGGGAAAATGATATAAAAAATAATGTAGTCAGCCTGCCCAGAGACCCTGTTCTTCTTCATCTCCTGGGAATAGATTTTGAAGATAGACTCTTGCAGGGGTTGAAAATTTGTCATCTTCCCCAATCTCATAAAGATGTGTTAAATGCAAAAAGATAAGCTCATCCTCCAGTTCCTGAAGTGTAATTATTGCAACATTTGGTGGTAGCTCATAGAGAAGGGCCCACTCACTAGGTTGGAATAACTCCTTGTTAATGAAATTATCATATCAAAGGATTTGCGATTGTTGCATGACTTTGGTGTGACATATCTGATCTCATCTAGAGTATTGAGTTGGTCGATGTATGTTCTGTGTGCTTCAAAAAGATGCAATCCAAAATACAAAGTTGTTTGAAGTGATATCACTAGGGATTTGAATAAAACAGCACAACAAAGTAGGTATGTCAGAATCAATCCTTTGATATGATTTGTTCTAGTGCATGGCTATGGCCAATTATAAAATTTTGAGTAGTGAAATTGATTTTTTCATCACGGGATCGTGAATTTTTTTAGAAAAATTGACTGGAAATTCCCAGTTCCAACATAGGCTCCGTCTGAGGATGCATGCCCCTTGTGGGCATAGCAAGATCCCAGATTTTTGGGAAGCAGGCCGGTGCCTTATCCATTGGGTGACAAAGTCTACTTTTGCCCCAAAACTGATATGGTCAAAAGACCATATCAACAAAGAAAATCCACGTCTTTCCCCTGTCAAAAACCTTGTTTTGATCATGTTGTAATGAAACCAATTTGAATATACCATTTAAGTTTGCATGATTGGTCATATCCATATTTTTTAACAATGGTTCATTGATGTTGCTATATTCTTCATGATTATGCATCTGAAAATCATACGCAATCTGAGAACTCCCAAATGATAGGTCAAACCCATTTTTATTGTGATATTTTAAGTAACAATATTCACTATCATCCCCCAAATGATAATTCTCTATATGAACTAAAAAATAGGCAAAATCAGACTGTGTTTGATATTCACTTTTTTCAATGTTAGCATCATCTAATGGTATTATATCATATTCAAAGTCATCGCCACTACCTTCAGCACCATATGTATTTTCCTCATACAGTTGTGATATCCAGACTTCATTATTACAAGGTTTGATAGAACTTATCTCTGGACAATCTTTGCTATGAAACTCATAATCACTAGATGTTTCTACCTCAACCGAATATGATCCTAATGTTATCCTTTCACGCCAATCATATGGTCTACAATCATGCAAAGTATCCTCACTATCAAAACATATGTATGATGGACATGAAACTTTCAAATCACCCCCATGTGCATATTTTTGATATTCTATGGTGAGTAACTGTGAGATTTGATCACTGTCAAGTGAATATGCCTCTTCATCCATCATGTTTCCAACATTTTCTTCATCTCTTTCAACATTACCACAATGCTTATGTTCATTAAAATCAGATACACCTGTTTTGTCAGCATGTTCACAAGATGACACATCACTTTGGTTATCTGAAGGCACTTCATCCCTCTCATAATTTACATCTAAATGCACATAAAATTCTTGTTCAGGAATATCTTGGTAAAGTATCACCTCATCTTCTTTTACTATGTTATCATACAATGGATTTGAACAAACCTGAAAATTATCCTCAGACATGTATATTTCCTCCTCATTGTCATCTTGTTCTGATTGCAAATACTCATTCCCCTCTTCTTCCCAACACTGTTGGTTATTTTCCTCTTCCTCCCAACACTGCTGATCCATATATGGCGGTGGGTGGGTGGGTAAAAACTCTGTCTTATATAAAGAATGATAGTAAGCATTGCGATGTGGCATATATTGCTGGTATTGCGGGGTATAGTATGGATCATGAGATACTCTTGGAGTATATGGAGCGTATGTGTTCTGAGAGGGTGCATGTGAATTTACATCACCACACTGTTTATGTGGAGGGATAGGTTTTGGTGGTTCCAGTACCTGGAGGCCCAATTGTGCCAACTGTCTATCCAATCCTACTATTTGTCTATCTAGTTCTTTGCTTTTTTGTATCATCTGTAATCTCCTAAGTTGTTGTTCTCCCCATTCTAAATACATTTCTAATTCCTGATCAGTCATGCCATCAAGGTCAACAATAGTTTGATCAATAAGCTTCTCCTCATCATGTGGGCTATTGTAGTCATTATTTTCATTTGTATACCCATCATTTAATGGTTCTCCTTCATGTCTCCTTGGTTCAAAAAATGCATCTAAAGGGGGTATGTTATATTTTTCCATGTTTCATCAATTTTATTTTCGGAGTCGCCACCTCTTGTGAGAAGAGGAAAATTTCATCTTTCTGGGTTCTTGCAAGCAGAGTTTATCAAGGTGTATTTGAAGTTTGTGTAGAGTCGCCACCTCTTGTGAAAAGAGGAAAATAAAAATACTTTTCTTCCCAGTGGAGTCTTTTAATTAAAACTTTGGATTTGACTCTATAACAAATGGCTTTAGATTTCCCCAGCAGAGTCGCCAATTTGTTGTGACTCGGATGGGAAAAACTTTAGAATTTCTGGCTAATACTTTCACTTGACTCCCCAGCGGAGTCGCCAATTTGTTGGGTCTCAAAAATGCAGGTTGTGGATTCTAAGGGGATGCCAAGCCCTATGGTCAAATCTACAACGTTTTTGAGCCAATGACTGGAGTTTGACCTTAACGATCAACTTCTCCCTACACTTCAGGTCCTGCTACAACCTAGGCGGGTGAACCTTTGATTTTCAAAGCAGGTTGTATGATTAAATCGATGTTGGTTTGCTGCTAGTTTATCTGATTACACTGGCATACTTGTAAATTAGATGAAATACTATAAACTATTTCTAAGGAAAAGTAAATGATTTAATCTAAATTTTAACAGAAATAACAAATAACATGAAATGAATCTACAATAGAGCAAAGATTTTAAATGTAAAATAAATCAATAATTAGACTGGTGCTTTGTCTGTTTGGGCAACGGAGTCAGGATATCAAAAACAAACAACTTGTATCAGGTAATAACTCGATCTGATTGGCACATATAACTGTTTGCAACTTGTACAAACGTGCAAGGAAGAAATCATTAATTCATTCTTAATAATCCAGAGGACATAATTGTATTAAATGCAAAACATTAAAAGGATTTTAATCTTTCCGGAAAGAACCAATTTAGATTTGCAAATTAACAAATTAGATCAACTATGGAGACAAATTAATAACCTAATCAATTAATCATACTTAATAATCCATTCAATATTCTAAGATTACTATAATTGATAAGAAACGATTTAATTCTACTTGAGAAACCAATCAAATCAAATATACTGAATTAGCAACTGTAATCAGACAATTTGAACATATCCTTAACACATTCGAATTGAATAATCAGAAAATGAATGACATGGAGATAATTAAATTGATTGAATGAAAAACAACAAACAGATGATACCGTCACAGTGTATTTCGAATTTGAATCCTCAACAACGCTGCCTCAAAACATATCACGCACCATAATCTTTCTCAGAATGACATTGCACAGAAGGATAAAATTTGCATAAGATTGAATAAAATCTAACCTAATTTAATCCTAAAGTATTTCAATTGTCTTTTTGTGAAAATACCTATTTCTAACCTAATTCTAACCTCATTTCTGCCCTCATTTTCTCCGGGTCTTGGGATCTCTATTTAAAGAGATGCAACAAGCCTCAGGCCCGTTACAAACTTCATGACGGTTGATAACTGATTAACCATGAGAACTGACATTGTTCATTACATAAATTTAAATAACAAGATTTAAAAGACTCAACAAATCCTCGAAGGCCGGAATAAAATATATAATCTTCCCCGTTGAGAGCATTTAACCGCCAGTCGAGAGCCACTTCATTGCATTCAACGCAACCCTAATCCTGCAAAGGAAACAAATTAATCGTCAGATAAATAATATATAAACATACAATTTTCATTGATGTGGACCTTATGACCTGTGTCGTGAGGTATTGTTTCTGTTGTATATTTTCTCAGTTATATTTATATTTAGGGTTTTTCATCTCCGTGACAATATTTGATTTTAATTTATTGTCACTTTGTATACCCAAATGTTAATAGTTTGCGTTGATGTTTCCTTTTTAGGGCTGCAATAATTTCAAATCTTTTTCCGTCGCGAAATAAAATATTTCTCAATACTTTAATATTCCCCTTTTTATTCTTGTGTACTTTCACCTTCATTTGTTGCAATGTTAATTTGGGTAAAACATTATCCTCAGTGATAAATACTTCACTTTGAGTGAAAGGGATATGTCCAATTTATAACCCTTCAAGCGGAAAATATTTCAGTTTTCCCGTGAAGGTATTTTACCACTTATAACAATTTGTCTTTGCCAACTCATTTTAATATTTATCCGGATAATATTATCCCTTTTACATTATATAAATAATTCCTTCCCTCTTTATATATTTTCACCTTTCATATTTATTCATCAAAATAATAACCTTTTGGAGTGACAATGTCCGCTTTAATACATTAAACTTCTTATTACATTTTTCACAAGGGTATGCATCTTCGCCCTCAAATAAGTTGCCCTGGACAAATGATTCAATTGATTCAAGTAAGTTCTTCTTGTGTTTTACATCTACACCAATTGCTGCAAATGCTTCTTCTTTTTTCACTTTTAGATAATTCATCCTTCCCTCCAACCAACTTGTTTTGCTACTGCCTCACCTATAACCATTTGATTTTCTGCCCGGCTAAGTGAAGTAGGTAATGGAGGGGCTGCAATATCTTCATATGTGAGCAGTTTAAAGACATAAGTGTGATTAAGTGCATTTAATGTTAGGGTATGATGGTGTTTGGTAAACATTGTCTCACTATTCGTAAATGCTATCTATGAATTACCTACCTTGATGTTTGGAGGCTACAAGTGATATTTTCCGATTTGTAAATTGGGACATGCATCTTATGGGGTTCACTATCTGCTTGTAGCATTCATTGGAAGTCACAACCTACCAGCAAGCTGAATATCTGGTCTAGATCATTTGATATCATTCTTAGAGCGGTGGAAACAACTAGGGTTCCTTCACAATAACTTGTCTTTTTTTGGAAAATTTGGAAAATTCAAAACTCAAGTTGTTACATTTTACTCTATCCAAATTTGATGGAAATGTAAATATAATTGCTCTTTGATTTAATAAGCAGTTTAGCAATGCTAGGACCTAAGCTTCTGCATGTAACATACTTTGAGATCGCCCTTGCTTTTTGGGCTTCCATCAGCTGATCCACTAAATGAGATCCAATGAATCCGGCTCCCCCTGTTACCAATACTCTCATTTTTGCCTGTGAAAACTTAGAATTACGTAAAGGAGAGGGCATTGGAGGAGGCCTTATGATTGTCTGAGAAGGGATTACTTCATTCCCATTGAAAGAAAGCGCAACCATTGTTAAGATTGGCTATTTGCGTTTAAAAAACAACCGTGTAAATAATTAACTGGATTTAGTAAACAGTATTCTATGAATGCACCACTTCAGATTGACCCAAAAAAATATTGCGAAGTGCATAAACAGATTTCTAAATTTGATGCAAAAAATTCTAATAGAATCTATATGTCAACAGAAATTCTTCATGTGACCCTACAGGTTGAGGCAATAAATTATAATCATTTTATAGATTATGAAAAGTCAAAATCTTAGCTCCAACCTTGTGAGGCCTTTCCATACGTTTTGAAAACCTTGGACCAATGCCACTTTTTATTAATTGAGAAATTGAAATATGATAGCACTGGACATGTCATGACTATCAAGAAAAGGTTTTGATTATATACATGCACACCAATTAATAGGCATTAGTTGAACATGAACACGGTCAGCATTGAATCTATTCTCGCAACAAGTTGCATATTTATTACAGGGAAATAAAGTGCACAAGAAATGTGTGTGAGATATTGAGGCTAAGGTGGCAACTTATGCTGAACCCTAGGAGCCCGTGGATCTAAAAAATGAGAATGGATATGACAGGGATTTATTTCAGCAAGATTATGAGCAGCACAAACCTGTGGAGTTGGTGACGAGCAATGACTTGAAGGAAAATGATAGTACTCAAGAGGCTACAAAGACACAATCCATTCAGCCTCCTGCCAAGAGTGAGGCACATCATCCTTTCGAACAACTTGGTGTCAGCAACTGAAACTTGCAGTTTAAGCTGAATAATTGTCTATTATTGTAGGTTACACAATTCGTCAGGATTCATGCTCCAAAATTTGAACTTTGGAAAGTTAAGAGAATTCTAGGTAATAGAAAAGGGTTTTCCTTGTTTTAAATCCAGAATGTTCTGAAGAAGATTATCATAATCTGTATTGTCAAAGTTGCCATCCACGGGGTGGCTTGTATCACTATAATTATCTATAGAAATGGGGATAAGGCCCGGCAATAAATTCAAAACTTTATCATAGAAAACAGTTTTCTTCTTAGTTCGCATCAATTTATTGTTCTAAAAAAAATAAAATCTACAGTTATCAATTTTGCAATCACCTCTTTCGAATATTATCAGGGTTTTTGAAAACAAAGGCTCTTACTATTGCTGGAGGAAATTGAGTACCTAAAAAGGAAGACCAAATTTATCTATTCTTGCTAATTCTCCCATTTCCAGAGGTATTTCTAGGTATCATATAATTAATGCATTTTAGAATTATTAATCACAAAGAATGGGTCATAAATGGGTTGCAAGAGCATGACCTATGCTTGAATCTCCTTCACCGCAACAAAGCATCCCCATGACCTTAACAGACATATACATGGATTATGGTGTAACAATAATAGGGTACAAGTGCGAGGTAAATTCAAGGATTGTACAAGGAATGTGGTCTAAGGACTGCAAATAGCATTAAAATTATTCAAAGAGGAGAGGAACTTAAGGCAGCACCTTCTATTAGGGTAGTAAGTTCTTGTGTTATTCAGCACAAAGTCATAAGTCTCTACAAGCGGAATCAAATAGTACACAATTCCCTTGAACTCCATAAGATATGCAATCAGAGCCATTACCTGCACCATCTTGCCAAGACTCATCTCATCTGCTAAAATTCTATTTTGCTGATTATTATACAAAGAAAACATCCATTATAACCCAAACAATTTGTAGTCATGCAACGTCCCAGATCGAAGCATAGTAGGTTGATGCTTTATTTTTTTATTTTTTATTTTTATTTACTATATGTGCCAAATTGTAACACTTGTTTATGGATAGATTATCTCTAGATGGGCCGCATGCTAAGGAATGATTTCTATTCATTGCTGCCTCCTCTAGCCAGGCATCTGCAATTTCTGGATCTTTTGGTGCTTCACCGATAATCTTATCCAAACATCTGTCATCTAAATTCAAATCACAGTCACCTCTTTCGGAAAGTAGTGATTTCATATAATCATCCAAAAGATTCTTGGTGTGACTCTTCATTTAGTGTATTTTTTGAGTATGTCATTCAACATTGACTTGGTATATCTATAATGGAGCCCCATCGAGCTATGTCAATGTTTTTCACAATTAGATGAACCCCTCTTAGCCATGTGGGAACATTGGCCACCATGATTGCGGAAACTTCCATCATGACTTGTCATATTTCCCAAGTTAAAATTTGGTGTATTTGCCAAGTTATTAGACCCTTGCATATTAGAAGCAGTCAATAAATTTGGCCTACTGCCTGGATACATTCTGGGCTCAGTAATCACGCTAATTTATCATGTCTCCAGTTTCCTACTCAGCTTTCCAATATTGAATTAGTAATTTTATTTGGCTTCATATTATGGCTACAATGTGTGTCCCGAGTAAAATATATGCCCCTGATGATTCAAGTCAAGCTAAAAGCATTTGAGACGGGAAAATATATAAAAAATAATGTAGACAGCCTGCCCAGAGACCCTGTTCTTCTTCGTCTCCTGGGAATAGATTTTGAAGATAGACTCTTACAGGGGTTGAAAATTTGTCATCTTCCCCAATCTCATAAAGATGTGTTAAATGCAAAAAGATAAGCTCATCCTCCAGTTCCTGAAGTGTAATTATTGCAATATTTGGTGGTAGCTCATAGAGAAGGGCCCACTCACTAGGTTGGAATAACTCCTTGTTAATGAAATTATCATATCAAAGGATTTGTGATTGTTGCATGACTTTGGTGTGACATATCTGATCTCATCTAGAGTATTGAGTTGGTCGATGTATGTTCTGTGTGCTTAAAAAAGATGCAATCCAAAATACAAAGTTGTTTGAAGTGATATCACTAGGGATTTGAATAAAACAGCACAACAAAGTAGGTATGTCAGAATCAATCCTTTGATATGATTTGTTCTAGTGCATGGCTATGGCCAATTATAAAATTTTGAGTAGTGAAATTGATTTTTTCATCACGGGATCGTGAATTTTTTTACAAAAATTGACTGGAAATTCCCAGTTCCAACAGGAGGCAGTGTAAAGTTGCAAAGGGGTGTAACTTTTGTCCTATTCCTGATGCGACCAAATTGACTATTCCAATGCATCTGAATGGGTACATTTACGCTAGGCATGGTCTTATTTTTCACCCAAACATGTGAAAACAGTCGGAGCTACATTGTACCGACGATATCCCTGAAGAGTCCAAAGTGCAAAAAGGCAGCAATATTTGACGAGATGTTACTCAAAAACTGTGTTACTTAGAAACATTCTGTCTAAGGCAATGCTATCATGTAGAGTGCCTCTACAATAACCTCTCTCAGTTTTTTATAGCTCTGAGGCATTTGCCCATGGTGAACAGTTTTCTGCTGCCCCAAAAATCGTCAGAAGGAGGCAGTGTAAAGTTGCAAAGGGGTGTAACTTTCATCTTGCTCCTGATGTGACCAAACTGACTATTCCAATGCATTCGAATGGGTACATTTACGCTAGGCATGGTCTTATTTTTCACCCAAACATGTCGAAACAGTCGGAGCTACATTGTACGAACGATATCCCTGAAGAGTCCAAAGTGCAAAAAGGTAGCAATCTTTGACGAGATGTTACTCAAAAATTGTGTCACTTATAAACATTCTGTCTGAGGCAATGCTATCATGTAGAGTGCCTCTACAATAACCTCTCTCGGTTTTTTATAGCTTTGAGGCATTTGCCCGTGGTGAACAGTTTTCTGCTACCCCAAAAATCGTCAAAATGAGGTAGTGGAAAGTTGCAAAGGGGTGTAACTTTCATCCTGCTCCTGATGCGACCAAACTGACTATTCCAACACGTCTGAATGGGTACATTTACGCTAGGCATGGTCTTATTTTTCACCCAAACATGTCGAAACAGTCAGAGCTACATTGTACTGACGATATCCCTAAAGAGTCGAAAGTGCAAAAAGGCAGCAATCTTTGACGAGATGTTACTTGAAAACCGTGTAACTTAGAAACATTCCATCTAAGGAAACGTGATCGCGTAGAGCACCTCTACAATAATCTCTCTTAGTTTTTATAGCTCTGAGGCATTTGCCCATGGTGAAAGGTTTTCTGTTGCCCCAAAAATTGTCAGAAGGAGGCAGTGTAAAGTTGCAAAGGGGTGTAACTTTCGTCCTGCTCCTGATGCGACCAAACTGACTATTCCAACGCATCTGAATGGGTACATTTACGCTAGGCATGGTCTTATTTTTCACCCAAACATGTCGAAACAGTCGGAGCTACATTGTACCGACGATATCCCTGAAGAGTCCAAAGTGCAAAAAGGCAGCAATCTTTGACGAGATGTTACTCAAAAACTATGTCACTTAGAAACATTCCGTCTGAGGCAACGCTATCATGTAGAGTGTCTCTACAATAACCCCTCTCAGTTTTTTATAGCTCTGAGGCATTTACCCCTGGTGAACGGTTTTTTGCTGCCCCAAAAATCATCAGAAGGAGGCAGTGTAAAGTTGCAAAGGGGTGTAACTTTCGTCCTGCTCCTGATGTGACCAAACTGACTATTCCAACGTGTTTGAATGGGTACATTTACACTAGGCATGGTCCTATTTTTCACCCAAACATGTCGAAACAGTCGGAGCTACATTGTACCAACAATATCCCTGAAGAGTCCAAAGTGCAAAAAGGCAGCAATCTTTGACGAGATGTTACTCGAAAACCATGTCACTTAGAAACATTCCGTCTAAGGCAACATGATCATGTCGAGTGCCTCTACAATAATCTCTCTCAGTTTTTTATAGCTCTAAGGTATTTGCCCGTGGTGAAAGGTTTTCTGCTGCCCCAAAAATCGTCAGAAGGAGGCATTGTAAAGTTGCAAAGGGGTGTAACTTTCATCCTGCTCCTGATGTGACCAAATTGACTGTTCCAATGCGTCCGAATGGGTACATTTACGCTAGGCATGGTCCTATTTTTCACCCAAACATGTCAAAACAGTCGGAGCTACATTGTACCGACGATATCCCTGAAGAGTCCAAAGTGCAAAAAGGTAGCAATCTTTGACGAGATGTTACTCAAAAATTGTGTCACTTAGAAACATTCTATCTAAGGAAACGAGATCACGTAGAGTGCCTCTACAATAACCTTTCTCAGTTTTTTATAGCTCTGAGGCATTTGCCCGTGGTGAAAGGTTTTCTACTGCCCCAAAAATCATCAGAAGGAGGCAGTGTAAAGTTGCAAAGGGGTGTAACTTTCATCCTACTCCTGATGTGACCAAACTAACTATTCCAATGCATCCGAATGGGTACATTTACACTAGGCATGGTCCTATTTTTCACCCAAATATGTTGAAACAGTCGGAGCTACATTGTATCGACGATATCCCTGAAGAGTCCAAAGTGCAAAAAGGCAGCAATCTTTGACGAGATATTACTCGAAAACTGTGTCACTTAGAAACATTCTGTCTGAGGCAACGTGATCATGTAGAGTGCCTCTACAATAACCTCTCTTAATTTTTTATAGCTCTGAGGCATTTGCCCGTGGTGAAAGGTTTTCTGCTGCCCCAAAAATCGTCAGAAGGAGGTAGTGTATTAAGTCAGGATGAAAGCCTATTCACTCTAGGCACCTATTTTTGACCAAATCACACATGCGCCTTGAACAAGTGATGCTACAAGTGGTGAACAAAATGGGCGCCTTGAAGAATTGAGCCCTCCAAGACATCTTGCAATTGCCTAAAAGTCCAAAATTTACATAAGTAAGTTAAGGTGCCATTTTCCATCTCCAGAGCCTCCTTTGAGAGCCTTAACATGAAGTGAATGTTTTAGTCTATGAAAGATTGTGCCTAAAGAATATAACAACCCCTTGAGTCACTAGGATGAACTAAGTTAACAAAAGGAACTTCATTGAGGGAGGCGCACTTGTGCATCTAGACAACTCCAGTTTAGCACCTGAGAAAAAGCATGTTTAGAGACACCCCTCAAATGAACCGTCTAGAACCAATAAGAATCTTCTCTAGGTCCATAATTAACTCATGCCCATATCCAAGTGAAAGTCTCCTTGGTCTTCCTGCTAAAACCTCTAAAGGGTAACCATCTCAACAAGTGTCTCTAATCCCAAGAGAACTCTAGCCTCACCCAAGTCTCAAAGTATGTATGAGAACCTACAACCAATCAATCCATGTTAAGCTCCAAATGCAACACCACATTATCATGAAGCTCCCAAGCACATGACCAATGTACTCAATACCAAGAGAACCAACAAGACCACTGTCAAAAATCCAACTACAAAATTAGGTATCCAAACATGACATCATGATCTAACATCTCCTCTTAGAAGATCACATGCACCAATACAGACATCCTAGTCTCAAGAGAACTTGTATCATGCTAATACTCTAATCTAGAATCAAGAGTCCACCAAGACACACTACCAAACACCTCTAAACCAAGGATCAACATCTACAACCACATGAAGATAACCATTACACCCAACCACTATATAAGATCATCCATCACTAGGTGACGAATACACATCACTATCAAAGCAACATCCATCCTCTCATCCCAATGCAACATACCAATGCGCAAATGAGCATAGACAAGGAAAAATAACAAAGTCATCTCGTGGATATAGGCAATATGCATTCAAGTCATCCCACTACAATCAATGAGGTGTGCATCCCAAAAAAATGCATAACTTGTAGATCCCAACCATTGAAAACATGCAAAATCATCATCACAATAGTAATCATCATCACATTAGTAAACATCATCACATTAGTAAACTAGTAAACATCATTTGTATCCATACTTAAACCAATCTTATTGTTGTGTTTGATGTGTCCTCTTTCAGACAACCATTTAACAAAATTTGAGTCCAAACAATAAACATTTACAACAATAAACATCTCAAAGTCCAAAATCCAAACATTCTATCATCCTTAATCATTTCCGTCATGGACCCTTGGTTTGAAAAAATCATTATGCAAGATAAAAACCCTATGCCTATTACCTTGTCCGAGGCTCATGCAAAACCCAAAATGATTAGCCTAGTACCATGTGTCATGTCCCCGTTCCTGGCTTGATCATCAAGTGTATAATGGATTAGCCTATTCCTCATTCCCAGAGGCTAATTACAAATGATGAGGGAATGAATTGGTTTCAGACTAACTCTATCTATTTTTTTTGCAGGAACAAGGTCAGAACCCTAAAATTTGACTAAGTATGGAAGCTTGGGAGCCTAGGCGCCCATTTCATTCCAGTTTTCCTTACTAAGCACCTAAGAACCTCAAGGCGCCTATACATGTTTCTAGGGATCCTCCAATTGAGCGCCTAGCATAGATGGATGAAGATTGAAAGTTTTCAAGTTAAAGATGTCCTTTGGGTGAACTCACAGCACTAGGCACATGTGTTGGTTGGAACTCCTTGGATCTGGTGCGTAGGATTGAAAGCCTTTGATGAGGAGAGAAGTCTCAAGGCCTGGTCTGGCACCCTCACTTGCCTACCCCACCCTCAGAATGCGCCTAACCTTCATAAGGTGTTAACACTCTATTTTGAGTGCCTAGCAGGGGGTAATGGATAGATTGAAGGATTGGGAGCTAAGGAAAGTCACTTAGATGAATAATCAAGATTGAAATGAGAAACTCCTAGCCAAGGCACAAAATTCCTCAATTCTGGCATCCAGAAATCAAATCTAAGTAAGGCACTCTTTCCATTTGCCAAAGGCTCTATTAGCGCCCTTGGTTGATGATCTCTCCAGACACCTGAAATGGCGCCCAGTGGATCTTTCAACTTGTATCAGGAAGAAGGGAAGCATTCTCAGTGTTGTTCAGATAATCTAAGTTGTAAAGTTAACAAGGAATAGAGCCAGAGGACAAGGCACACTTATTGGTCTCCATCACCTCAGAAATGCACCTAATGCAGTTGGTGTTAACTTCCCTCTTTCTAGCCTCCAAATGGCACCTAGAGTTAAAAAAGGATTTCACTGAATAATGTTAATGTTTTGAGCATCAAACTCTACTTGGCGCATACCTATGCTCTTACAACCTCAAATTGGTGCCTAGGGTTCAGTCATCCTCCTAAGGCGTGGTTCTGCTCCTCCATAACCCTGTTTTGGCACCTAAACTTGGAATTACCTTGAAGACTTGGATTAAGATGGAATTCACCTCCAGAATGTTAGGCGCTAGGGTAAAAGAGCTTCAAAAGTTTGATGTCAAGTGTGAATTGAGATAATAGGCGCTGATACCCGTTGACATTACTCCAAACATGCACCTAAGAGAGATGCAAGTCCCCAAGACCAATTTTGGAACAAGGTGCTCCATCAGAGGGTAAGATGATAATCCTTGGAAGTCAAGTGTTTCAAAGATTCTTTGAGAAATTGACAAGTTGTAACCTAGGTGCCAAAACCCTTGAGAATCCTCCTATCTAGCGCCTAGTTAGAAGAACACTAATATTACACCTAAGTGAATTTGAGTGTCAATATAGAGTCATCAAACCCCACCAGACGTTCATCCATGTCTCTACCACCTCAAGGAAGCACCCAGCTTAGGATGGCACCTAGTCTGGTCTCTACTACCTTCAGTTGGTGCCTAACCCTAAGAGTCTTGCAACTATGACGTTTATCCATGCAACAAGCAAGGTGATGCTCCCTTGTGATATTGTGAGGTGTTGACATTCAGTTGACATCATTGAGTTTGATTGAGTTGATCAAGTGTAGATGCCATTGTAAACATCAAGGCTTCAAGGCCTTTCTTTTGTATCTCCATTGAATAAGTTGTAACTTCATGCTATTGAAAGCATTATCCATGTAATAAGACATTGCAAGTTGATTGCGTCAAATAACTAGACAAGTACCCAACTCTAAGGTTGATTCATTCAAGTAGTTATCTTTGATTTATATCTTTGTGTTGTTGAAGTAGTTGATGAATTGATAGCAAGTAAAATTATTTAAGTAAGGAAAAATTTTCGTAGAACTAGTTGGGTATCTTACACCATGCCTATCCATCAAACATCACAATGCAATCAAAATCCTAACAACATGCCCATGATCCAAGATCAAGTGCAATCATGCAAAGATATTTGCAATCACAAGCCTATTAAGAATGAACTAGAGTCTTCTAGTACCATACTTTTCCATCAAACACCATCATGTAATCCATGGCCTATCAAGCCTATCAAAGAAAATGCAAACATCCTATGTAATACAATCGGACTTTAAATATTTGAAGTAGCCATCTACAAATATCCATTCAAAAGTGGATTTATAATGCAAGTATGGACACCATCAATAAAAAAGATTTGTATTAACCAAATATCCATATAGGCATACATCAATATCTATCGATATAAGTATAACATATATACAAAATAGCCATATAGGCTTACAAGAATGCCATATAGGCATACAATGTCAACTATGTACAATACAAAATATATGTCCACCAATGCCATATAGGCATACAACAAAGGAACACAATAAAAAGTCATTCCCCTCTGGCTGGTGAAGAGAATAAATCACGAGCTGCCTTTGATCTTCTAGGGGATGGAGACATGCATGTGGGTGGTCTACTACGAACCTGAGGGCTACTCCTCCTATTTAGTTCTTCCTGCACCTTTACCTGTTACAAAAAAAAGTATAGACATTAATATATAGAAATTACATGTTATAAAAAAATGAAACATTTAACAAAATAATCACTTACTGCTAACATATAATCTATCTCCTCGCTTGCCTCAGTAGCAGGAATAGGCCCTGGTGATGTCATGTCCTATAGAAACCATCCAGATAGAAATTAAACTTCAAATCAATAATCTTTTGATATTTCAAAAATAGACAACTATAACAATGAATGTAAATTGAAATTTATAATCTGCCTCATACCCCTGTCAATGCCATAGAGCTATGAATCGCAGAGGCCACACCCTGCTCCATTGCCCTATGAACATGGGGAGGTGTCTCCGCAGCCTGCATCATCTGGAAATAAAACAACATTATTCAATTATGAAAACTATAATAGTGATGCAAATCATGGCTCCTAACATACACACACGTTCATCTAAACATGGAAGTACACACAATAAAACACACAAATCACATACAAAAATTTAGTAATTACAATTCATTCATTAAACTATTTATTTTATTACCTCCATAAAGCTTTGAAGTCCACCACCGCTGGCAGGTGTTGCCATGAAATCTACAGTATTAACCTATTCAACATCCAAAATCAGAAATTAGAATACCATTCATATAATGATGCTATTCACATGTAATATTTATAATTGTTTACTAGTTACATACCTCGACAGTAGATGATCTAGTGAAAAATGCAGGTGGAGAACCACTGAAAACTGCATCGATGCTATGACCCTGAAATTTCATTAAAATCATCAATTTAAATTAGTTAATCTTGTATTTCAAAAATAAAATTTAATAAATTAAATTCAATAAACTTGCTAATATTTACCTGAGTATCAAGGCTGAAAGTCTCACTCAGGAGGGTATCTATCATCACCATCTGCTCAGCTGCAGATGTAGCCTGTGCACCTGCGTCCTGACTGTCCATGGGGTCATAACCACAGGCTGACCCGCAAGCCTAGCAAGTATGCGGTGGAACCCTACTCCTCGCACTATCTCCCAACCCACTCTGTGTTGCAGGATCGGATGCTCTACGATGCTCTGGGTCAAGGCACTAATCGACCTCAACACTTTGCTTCACAATGGAAGGGATAGAAACATGCTCGTGGGCTGGTCTGCTGATTACTCGTCTCACTACCCGCTGTGGGTCAAGACGTGCCCCTGGTCTATCCTGTGCTGAGCCCTCACCTCTACCCTGGAAGTCCTACATATCAAAATAGTTTGGCACTTTATTGAAGACAAACTCGCAGTAGAGTTTCCTCAAAAAGTATTGCGGGACCTCATTATTATTGCATGGAGGATGGTAAAAAACCATCCACCACCTCTACCCGAAATTGTCCCTTATCGCTTGGTTGTTGCACCAATGGATAGGGAACCTCTTGCATGTAATGGGTGGAGGTTGATTTGTTTGTGGGTTTGTGAAAATTGAACACAAGTCTAATTTTGTAATTTGTAATTTTTTGACATCTTGGTATGACAATTTATTTGCATAGTAATCTCTAAACTCTCTCTTTTTATCGGTCCAACTAGTTATTTGCTTGCTAATTGAATTTACATTTGATAACATAGACTCAAGAGATTCGGCAAACGTGGACCTATGCAAGGTTGAAGTGGAAGGATCTTTCAACCTTGCAATTATATCTTCAATTTGTTTTTTGTTGTTTCCAATTTGCCCCATTATATTATCTTGTGTTCCAGGGGGATGTCGAGGAATGAATGGAGGAGGTTGTTGTTGTGTAGGTATTTCCTCCTCAGGATTTTGTGGATTTTGAGGAGGAGGAGGAGGAGGAGGAGGAGGAGGTGCATTAACATTTCCTGACAATTAATGAAATATACATCTAAAATCAACAAAAACCTACCTATTTAGAAAGAAATTCAAACAAAAAAATAAAGATAACTCACCCCTTTGGCGTGCTCGACGTCGCGGCGGCATTTTGGCGATGAATTGACAAGCTTTTTGTATTGATTGGCATTTTGCAGAACGCGAGCGCGTTTTTGAGGGTTTGGAGGCTGCGGGTAGAGGAGAAAATGAGAGTGAAATGAAATTCACTTGCTTTTTTTTCATTTATACTCGGCCATAATGCGAGCGCGTTATAACGCGCTCGCATTATGACTTAAATTTTTTTGAAATTATTTTGGCCACTTTTTGGCCCCCCATCTTCTTGCACTTACCCGTGGATGGGTGATAAGGATTGATTGATTGGGAGATGGATAGTTTAATGGATTTAAGGTGATAGGATTGGAGGTGTATTGTGGTGGGGGGTTGAGATTGATGGATTGTAAGGTAGATAGGGTGATGGATTAAGGTTGATAGGATTGGAGGGATATTATGATGGGGGGATTGGAGGATGGGGATTAGAGGATGGAGGATTCACATAGGATAATGGTTGTATATGTATGCTTTGGATTTTAGCTATAAGGTGTGCTAGGTTGGTGTTCCCATGATCAAAGTTAGGATAACAAAGGTTGGGGGATGGATAAGTTGGAGGTACTGATTGGTTGGGTACATATGATGGTGTGGATACATAAGGGGATGGAAATTGATATGATGTTGATGGGGATGAAAGATAGGGTGTTTGTTGATGTGATGAAGGTTGGTATGAGTTTGATGGGAAAGGTGTATAGGATGTTGATGTGTATAAGGTTGGTGGGGATGAAATAGGAGTTTGGGAATCTCTAATGATAAGGTGTGCTAAGGGTATATCACTAATGTCATTTTTGCATTTTTCCTTAGCATTAGGATCCATGTTCTCATATATTCTTCTAAGTCTTCGCAATTGTTGCATTGCTACATATGGATCCATGTTGTTGGGAGGATAGAATAATGGATGAGTGATGTATGTTGGGGATAAAATTTCAAGACCTTAGGATGATTTGTTTTTCTTCAAAGGATGGATGATTCTGTATACTTAAGATAGACTAATGGTCTCAAGCAAGAGGGTTGGTTGGGTTGATTGTTTATTTTGATGACTTACTTAAGATATACTAATGATCTCAAGCAAGTTTGGATAAAGGTTGATGATGATCAACTAGGGTCTTGATTATTGATTGGATGGATGTTGTTGAGGTATTTTGATAATGGTGTGGATAATTTGGATTGGGATTTTGGATAAAAGATTGATGGAAGATGAAGGAGACTAAGGCCTTAACCAAAGTTTGATTTGCAAAGGATAATTTGTTGATTAAGGATTATGGATTGGGATATTGGAGTGGATAATGGATGAGGGATGATTGATGTTGGATTTGATTTTTGGATTTGGATTGATGTTATGATTTTGACTTGGGGAGAGATTTTGGATGAGGATTTGGGTAATTTGGATTGATGCTTGGATGATGTTTGGTTTTGGATTGGAGTTTTGACCAAGGTTTTGGATAATGTTATGATTTTGATTTGGGGAAGTTTGGATGAAATGTGATCAAGTGGATAAGGGAATTGGATTAAGATGATGGTGATGAATTCGATTAAAGATGATAGATAGATAGAATGAATGATTAGGATGAATAAGATATGATAGGTAACATAGGGTTTAGATAATTTGGTCAGAATGGGAAATGAATAAGATAGGTGGTTAGGATGAGGACCTTGTCTTAACTTAGCAAATTGATTGGGATTAGGGTCCAATGATGGTGGATTAGGAGAATGATTTGGGTGACTACGATAATGATTAGGATGAAATTGGATAATTGGATGAGTTATTAGGAGGATAAGAGGGTTGGATTAAAAGGATTATGAGGTGATTAAGATTGGGTAAATGGATTAGGATATGGATTGGGAAGATAATGGATATTGGATTAGAAAGTGATTAGGATGACAATATGGGATTAAGGTCAAAGATAAGGATTAATTAATCTCAAATGATGGGATTTGATAAATGGGGAGTTTATCGATGTTGGGAGGAAACCCATCTCGACGTAAAATTGATGTTTTTGATGGGGAAATTTGATTTTTGGACATAGAGGGAAGAGCAGTTAAAACAGATGAAGAAGGCACTAACAAATGAACTAAAGGTGTTGAAAGATGAAAAGATGATGCTAAAGGATGAACAAATGATGCTGATAGAGGAGCAGATGGCACTAAAGGATGAATAAATGGCACTAAACAAAGGACTGAAGGCACTGAAAGACTGTGAAGTTTTGAAAATTGTTAGATTGATGGATGAATTTGATTTTCTTGGCTCAAAGATTCTTGGCTATAGATAATGCAAGCAAGAAGACACAATGGCTGACTTTAATGCATAAAATTGATTTTTGATTCATAGGTTTTGACATAGAAGACACAACATTCACATGAACATTCCTAGATTATTCAAGTGGGAGTATATAAGATTGTGATCTCACCTTGTTGCCTTTATTTAGGCATGACATGCAAGTCCCATGAAGAGGAAACTAACTACTTTTGATTACCCAAGATAACTCTTACGTTGCCAGGGAAGAGCATACACAACATGCATGTTTGTTTCTAGAGGGCATATGCACTTGATGATAAATTTAATGTGGCTTGTGCAGTGAGTAACTTCTCAGTCCCTATAGGTATCTAGTGCACATCATAATCTCATATGGCTAAGATGCCTTAAGCTAGGATTGAATGAGCTTCTAGGGAGTCCTCTATATACCCAGTGGTACGTGAGTCACAAACCGTGAACACTAGTCCATTAAAGGGATGTGGCACCAAGTGGTTAAGCGAGCACCATTTCACCTTGTGTTTGGAATCACCTGAGACCCCAAGGCTATTCTAATGACAATGCAACTAGATTGGGGTACAAGTTTTCTTCTCCCCCTTTAATATACCCTACTGATACATGTGGTTGAGGTCTTCCCTTGAGGTGATGAAATCTCCAAGAAGGCCTCCTAAGAAGAAACTGTTTAGTGGAAAATTGGATTTATTAATGTTTTAGTGTTTTGATGTTTAAATCCTCCTTTCCACTTTACATTCAAGAATCTAAGGTCGAGTGGTGAGTACTATCATACCCTAGATCGATGTGAGTTGTTGAGAAACTTGGATTAGGGAATTTAATTATCAATTTTCCTTCTCTTATGCTCAATTGACCACTAAAACCCTAACTATGCAAATACAACAACAAATTGACGAATAATGGAAAAAGCTCTTATAGACAGGAGTAAAATACCAAATCATAGAGTACCTATTTTTGGGGTTCTAAAGCAGAGCAATCAGGGACACTAGAGAAAGCACCCTAGTCCAAGGTACCAGTTTCTTCGTGGGATCCAGATCTCGTTCCAACATTGATCAGCCCTGTAACTTCTATTTTTAGAAATTCATCTATAGAGGACACTAGAGTAAGCACCCAAGTCATGGAAATGCTCTAGCATCCTGCACCTCTTCAGAGCCCAAATCCTTGATGTCTGTTGATCCTTCCTGCAACTCCACTTTTCCTAAATGCGACACATGTAACCTGTAATCACAAGACTTGGTTTGGGGGTTGTGGTGTTTAGAGGCTTGCCTCAGTCAAGCCCCGGAGGACACTTAAGTCTCTGAACACCATTGTTAGATAAAGAGTGCATGCCCTTGTGAGTCAAAGGCAAAAACCAAAGGAATCAATGATGAAAACACAATCTAATGTCACCTTGTAGTGAATCTCATAGGAGGAAGATGCTCTTCATTCCATGAGGGAATTGATGCTCAAATCTGCAAATATCAACACATAAACACACAAGTCTTCTCTTGCAACACAATGAAAGCCTTGAATCACCTTGAGAACACAATAGGTTGCTAGTAATCATCTAGTTGGAATCCAGTTTACAAATGAATGCCTAAGCATGCTTTTATACGCAACTACAAGCACTCTCGCCAAGATTTCGTAAATTCAAAATTACCGTGTCGGCAAAGGGACCTAATAACGGTCACAAACCGACACCTAGAAATTAGGGTTGCCCCAAAATAGGGCAGGACTAGGGTGTGAGCATCCAAGTCCTCCCCCGCTATTTTGGGTAGGATACAGCTCAAGGGGTCCACCTAGGTCTCATTCCATCAGGATGCCAAAATATGAACTAAGATGTCCTAAATGCATACAAAAGACCCGAGAGCTAAACCTTATGTTGGAAAAGCCCCCAAGGGGACATTTTCTAACCTTACATTTAGCCCCCACTTTAATGTATGTATAAATGTGAGGCCAATACATGCATTAAAGTAAGGTCACAAACACAGCAAACACATCAAGCATGGAGAAGACACGCCAATTAGATAGAAGATAGTAACATACACGTAAAACATGAAGAAGATAATTATAGTCACACAGAACACAGAGAAGAGAGTCAATGCATAGAAGACACATTAATGCATGGAAGAAATAAATGATATGTTTTTTTCTTTTTCTCATAAATATGAAATGCAGATGCAAGTACTAGAAAGTAAACAAACCAACCATAATACAAGATGCACTACCCTAGGGCATAGGTCTTTGTATATATGGGGCAACACACACAAGACATGCAAAACCTCCCAAAATGTAGGAAGCACTACCCGAGGGCGCTGGTCTCTACATATGGGGCAACAAATACACCACACAAAAAAAGCACACCAAGACACACACACTTGAAGACATGGAGAAAACATGGCAGACAAGTGATGGTGTGTTCCCTATTTCTAGGCTCATCACCATCTTAGTCACATTACAGGCACACACTGAGGATTGGGCTTCACCAAAACAATCGCTGAAAATACACTTAAGGGTTGAATTAGTCACAGAAGCACTCCTCACCTCCGTAGAGGACTTTTGAAAATGATAGGATGATGCAATCTGCTCTGAGAAATACACCATCGCTGCCTCTGTAGAGGGCTTAAAAAAAAGGATATGCTCAATAGCCTGCCTCTGCATAGGGCTTACATGATTGATTGATTGATTACAAACAAACTCAGGATGCATGATGCACTACCATGGGGTGCAAATCTTTGCATCTGAGGTCAAACACATTTCTAACATCTATAACAGGCAGATTACATTATACATGCCCCCACCTTAAGGTGATTGATATCAGGTATTGATATTAAGCACGTTAAGGTAGGAAGAAAACACATAAGGGAACACTGACTTTCACAAAGCCCATGCACCCCAGAGGTGACATGTACTTTACGATCACCAAATGTTCCCACAAACACATCCCTGCAAGAAACATGTTAGTGTCTACAACATCATGATAAAAAACAACATCAATGCATATGATTGACCACACAAAGAGCCAATGTTATACAATGAATCTGGAGTTCACAGATAATTGTAGGGCTATATCACGAAGCTCTCTGAATTGAGTACCGCCAAGGCCAGATTCAAAGACAAACAAAGGTGCATAGGGTAGTAGTGTTGTTAAGGTTTGTAAATGCGATAGAAACATCATCAAATTTACTATGCAGAAAGCACGAGTGCTTCCACTAGCCAAGCATCGGATAAAATATACAACCCCATCGTCATATTAGGAACTAAGTCCATTTTTTGAAGGGATGCTAGGTTCGCATCAATATAAATGTTTGTCATCATCCGCCCACTAGGTGGAAACACTAGAGGAAGGGAAACAATAAATAAGAGAGCAGAAACAAGTGACTTAGGGATAGTCATGTAGGAGGGTGCCCCCAAGTCACCAACCGCAACGCTATGTCCACAAGACACAACACACATCAATGAAATCAGAGAGAGAGGTAACATAGAAGAATGATGATACAAATAGAAGGTCACAATAGAGGTGGTCTCCTGGTATCTCAAACCTTACGGGAGAATCTGAGGTCATCCTAGGAGGCCTAAACAACATATAACACATCATGAGGGAAACACATCATGAAAGAGATAAAGGGTTAGAGATACTTACCTGTAGGGCCCCTGCCAGGCTAGCGTGTATCATGAATCTTGATCTTTATCTTAATGGTTAAGGTGTTATCACTTCTTCCCTCTTCCATATGTTCATGAGTTCATGGGGGTAAGTATGTAGGAAAGGTTTCTCTTAATGATGGTTGAGAGAGGATGTTGCCATTGTCTGTGTCAGCTATAGGAGCATTTGAAATGCCATTTAAGTGAGCTTTTGGAGGCATTTGAAAGATACCCATTTCAGTCCCTATATAGGGTGTTGGAATGGCTTGAGTAAGAGGGATAGCTTGTTCTTCCACAGTATGTTGGATTTGATTGCTTTCCAAAGTATGTGATGGTTCATGATCTATTTTCTTATTTAGGATGTAATTGAGAAGTTCTTGAACACTAGGTGGCAAATTATCATTAGATTCAAGCAAATGGTCACAAAGAGAATTTGAATCATCCAAAGCTTCATCCTAATTAGGGAGAGCACAAGGGATGGAAGATTAGTGTGTATAAATGTATCAATAATATCTTTTTCTTGTGCCAATATATCCTCACCAAGTGGGGTTATGTTGGGACAAGTCTCTTTGTTTGATAAATCACCCATTGCTATGTCATTCTCATAGGTCTCAGAAAGGATTTTCATTATATCATCGTGAAACAAAGGGAGAGTGGGAGTAATTTTATCATCACTACTTTCCCCATGGTTGTTTTCAGCTATAAAGTTTTTGAGATTCTCCATGATTGAAGGAAAAACATCTACAGTCTCATGAAAGTTATCAAAGTAAGCTATTGATCGAAGGATATCACATGTAGCACTGTTGGTTATGTCAATGCCATAGATGTATGCGATTTGATGCAAGTCTTGAGGATATTTATTAGTGAACTTGCAAAAATTATCATAGTTCACAATGTACTCATATAAGTCTTCTAAAGATGTATCCTTAGGAGAATCCATGAATGCAAAATATATGCAAAAAAGCTTGATCGTTTGTACTTTTTCCAATGCAAATGAATGAACCAAAAGGTGTTGTAAGGAGTTCAGTCAAGGGAAGAAAGTTATATGGCTGATATCTATCCAAAACAACAATAATCTCCTTCTCAACACACTCTTTGATGCAAATCTGAGATAATGCCAAGTTAAACTATAGTGAAAATATGTCAAAATAGGCACTTTTTTTACCAAAACTCAATGCAAAAGAGCATAACAAAGGATTTTGTGAGGAAAATGATAATGGAAAGAAAATAATATCAGTAATAACATCCACTTAGTGCCAAAATATCCAACACAACATGCTTTTAGTGCCACTTAAGGTAAAACCCGAGTGAAAATATAGCAAAAATATGTTATTTTTCACGGTTTTTCAACTCCAAGACCTAGCAAAAGGGGTGTTGTAAATAATTTTAGGAGGTAAAGAAAATAATATCAATAATATCAGTCATCTCAATCCATAAAATTGATCACAACATGCTTGGAGTGCAAACTAGGTCAAACCCTAGGGCAAAAATAATGAAAATGTGTAGTTTTTCACCAAATTTTCACTACAAGAGCCTGTTAAAAGGGTGTTGTGAAGATTTTTATAAGGGGAAGAAAATTATTACCCTAATAAAAAAAAAATAATGCCAAATTACCTTTCACAACACGCCTATGGTGCAAGTTTATAAAATCGATAAGGCCAAATTTAGTGAAAATCGTTGTTTTTGAAGCCCTAGGTTTGAGATCTTGGGACAAAATGCTATGTGAATGTTTTGAAGTCTAATTTATGATGAAAATTAAATACTCTCAGATCTAAAAATGATTTTCAAGCTTGAACATGCAAAATGCCCATGCAAATTTAATGAAAATGCATCAAAATTGCTAGTTTTGTTGAAATTTTCTACACAAAATTGCAAATATTTTAAATCTAAATGCAAATTTACACTAAAATACAAGACTACAGCCAAATAAAAATTTGAATGAGCCTCTAAAATCAGTAGAAAAATCTGAAAGAATATTTTGCCTACTAACCGTAGATTTTGGAATTACTAGGTTGAATGAAAATTGTCAAACTTTCTACAAAAGCCTAGCAAATTAAATGATCAAAATGCAATGCAAATTTCTAAATTTTTGTATTTTTCTGTAGTATATATCAAATCTAATGCAAAAATCATAAATTAGGAAAATTTAAAAAGAATTGATACAATTTAGTAAGCCAAACAATGCAATTTTTTTTTTTAAATTTTTCTCAATGCAATAAAATGAATAACTATATGAATAAATGAATGAAATTCAAATCTGAAGACACACACTCATCAAGTTGCAATTTAAGTCCAAAAGCACGGGTTCACCAAAATATTTAGTGGAAAATTGAATTTGTTAATGTTTTAGTGTTTTGATGTTTAAATCCTCCTTTCCACTTTACATTCAAGGATCTAGGGTCGAGTGGCGAGCACTATCATACCCTAGATCGTTGTGAGATGTCGGGAAACTTGGATTAGGGAATTTAATTATCAATTTTTCTTCTCTTATGCTCAATTGACCATTAAAACCCTAACTATGCAAATACGGCAACAAATTGATGAATAATAGAAAAAGCTCTTGCAGACAGAAGTAAAATACCAAATCACAGAGTACTTAATTTTGGGATTCCAAAGTCAAATAGTCAGAGACACTGGAGCGAGAACCCTAGTCCAAGGTACTAGTTTCTTCGTGGGATCTGGACCTCCTTCCGACACTGATCAGCCCTGTAACTTCTATTTTCAAAAATTTATCTGTGGACACTAGAGTGAGCGCCCAAGTCTTGGAAATGCTTTGATGTCTTGCAACTCTTCAAATCTTGAATCCTGGATGTCTATTGATCCTTCCTGCAACTCCACTTTTCCCAAATGCGACACCTATAACCTACAATCACAAGACTTAGTTTGGGGGTTGTGGTGTTTAGAGGCTTGCCTCAGTCAAGCCCCGGAGGACACTTGTGTCTCTGAACACCGTTGTTAGATAAAGAGTGCATACCCTTGTGAGGCAGAGGCAAAAACCAAAGGAATCAATGATGAAAACACAATATAATGTCACCTTGTAGTGAAGCTCTCATGGGATAAAGATGCTCTTCATTCCATGAGGGAATTGATGCTCAAATCTACAAATATCAACACACAAACACACAAGTCTACTCTTGCAACACAATGAAAGCCTTGAATCACCTTGAGAACACAATAGCTTACTAGTAATCATCTAGTTGGAATCTAGTTTACAAATGAATGCCTAAGCATGCTTTTATATGCAACTATAAGCACTCCTGCCAAGATTTCATAAATTCAAATTTATCGTGTTAGCAAAGGGACCTAATAATAGTCACAAACTGAAACCTAGAAATTAGGGCTACCCCAAAACAGGATAGGACTAGGGCGCGGGCGCCTAAGTCCTCCCCCCCTATTTAGGGTAGGGTATAGCTCAAGGGGTCCACCTAGGTCCAATTTGCCATCATTCTATCGGAATGCTAAAATATGAACTAAGATGTCCTAAATGCATGCTAAAGACCCGGGAGCTAAACCTTATGAGGGAAAATCCCCCCAAGGGGACATTTTTTGACATTACAGAAACCACCCTTGCTTTTGATCACCTAAGATTGTATGAGGTGCAAGAGGAGAGCATACACAAAACGATGGCCTCTTTGCGATACAAAGATAAATGAAGATAGTTTTAAAGTAGACTTTTGATCACCCAAGATCACCCTAAGGTGAGAGGGGAGAGCATACATCTACAAGAAAACACAAGCAAAGCAAACAAGGTTGATTAACCACTAATTTAACCTTAGTGCAACTAGACTAGTGATAAAAACAAGCTTTGACAAGTGATTCTGCACCAAAGAAGTTAGTATTTTCATAAATCCATGTTGGACAAACGTTTATGACACCTACAAAAACAAATTAGATCTTGCATAGACTTTGAAAAATGTTGTTAGAAAATAGCACTAAAACAAAGGCATATAGTGCTAATATAGTGGCATATAATGCTAAAATAGAGACAAATAGCACTGATATAGAGGCAAATAGCACTAATGCAAACACATATAACACTAAAACAAAGGAAAATAACACTAAAATATAAATAGAGAGTTTTTTTATACCTGATAGTCTATGGTAGAGGATGATGGCACAATTCTAGGCTTGCATAGCGTAAAACCGCAGAAAAATGTGCAAACCTAAACAAAATAGAGAACTAATCTTGCATAAAATGATGAAAAATGAAAGATAAATTATTTTGCAAGGTTAGTTGAGGTGAAAAAAATAGTTTGTTAGCCAAAAACAGGGTTATCTTATCCTAAGTGGTGAAAACAAAATCCAAGCTTAGTGTTTTCAAAACATTTCAAGAAAAATGGGCATACTAACCCCTTAGAAGTAAGAGACCCTATCAAAAAAATAGAGAACAAACACCTGCAAGTAATGATGAGAAGCACAAAACAACTTAAAAAATTTCCTTGACCATAATTGTTAGTAAAATGTTGCAAGAAAATAACGCTAAAACAGACAAGGATGGTGCTACAATAGAAGAGGATAGTGCTAAAATAGAGGTGTATGGCGCTAAACCATGAGGATATAGCGCGACTACAAGAGAATATAACACTAATCCAACCCATCCATCAAGCAACATTCACAAACACTCAAAATAAAGCTAGATAGGGACTTGGGGGTCCCACCGGGCATGCCAAATGAAGATGAGGAAAGCTTGAAAGATAGAAAAACATGAAAGAAACACAAAATAAAGTGGATTATACATTCACAAATCTTCAAGTCTTCTTCACTCCTTGATAAGGTGGAGGAGCTTGCACCCAATAGCTCCTAGTTTTACCCAAGAATAAGTAGAGAATGTGGATTACTCTGATGTTCAACATAATAAGGATTCAAATGGATGATTTGGTTAAGGATTTGGTTTGAAATTTGAGAGATGTGATGAGATGAGATTGAAATGAGATGGGATAAGAGATCATTTTGGTATCATAAGGGTGCTTGAGAGATGGCTAAGGAGGGATTTGGGCAGCATAAGATTAGAATGAGAAGTGTTGTGTAAAATGCTTGGGAGAGCCTTGTATTTATAGCCAATTTTGGAGGGATTTGAATCCAATGGTTGAGATTGAAAGTTGAAATCAATGGATGATATGAGAGGATGAGATCAAGGGCTTAGATCTCATAATCAAAATTGGATGATTGAGATTAAATGTGAATTTTAAATTCGCATTGGGAAGTGTAACATGTCCACTCATATTACCCAAAATAAACAACTTAATTTTTCATTAAGTATATGGTGATGATCAACATAATCAATTTTATGTTTAGCAATAATCATAATCAATAATCAAAATGCATATATTTTCTAGATAATTTCAAAACTAAAATTTACAACATTTTCTAAAGATTACATATTAGTGCATCCTTTCACTATACAATTACAATGTTTTGCTCATACAAATAACGATAAGTTTACACATAATGTTTGACTAACAAGTTATATAAAGAGAATTATGTTGCATCTAGAGTCTTGATATCTATCTTCCTAAGCCTTTGCATGTCATCTTCTTAGGAAGGAGAGCATCACATGAGTGTTTTTCCTCCAACCACAAACTGACGTTCTCTTGCACAACTTCCTACATGGAAATGGCCCTACCCTTCATGAAAGGAATAGATACAAGGAACCAATTAGGTTTCCCATATGAGTCTCTAGTGTTGTGTCCTTCATAATACTTCACGATCATACAACTATAGATCCACTTGAACTATTTACGACACTACTGGAAGCATTGTACCATCTGGAGCATAGTGAACCTACTAATGCATGTAGAGATAGATGCATTACTTTGGCCAAAGATTCAATATTCATAGACATTTCACAATGAACGTAGTCGATTGTTCACACTCTGACTCAACTTAGAAGCTATCTCATCCTACAGAGTTTGTAGACACCACTTGTCTATTCATCATTTCCTATAGCTAGTTTGACTTAGTGTCACTCCTTAGGCCAGGAGAATAATCACATATACTGGTGCAGGGGCACCAAGAGGATCATGAGGATCCACATTTTGTTTTCATGTTGTTCATGTTGTCTAATGTTGGAATAAGGTCTTGAAGACCATTTGGATGCATTTGTAATAAGGTTGGAAACCATATCATGATCATTTCATGATTGATGCCAATAATTGTTGATAGGGGCGGTCAAATAAGGAAAGTTTGATGTCTTTTGTAGCCTTTAATGGCACCTAGAAAACATATTAAGAGTTGAATGCCTTGTCAGAGGCTTATCTATCTTGTAAAGGGTCTTGAATACCTTGTAAACACAAATCAAAATTCAATTAGTTGCAGCGAAAGACAAAATAGGAGCAGTGGTGGTTGCAGGGTAGTTTTCTAGCCTCCCACGGATCCAAACTGCCCCTCCAACTGATTGCCATGTCGATGGAGGCTTCTAAAAGCTTTGAAGATGTTCATCTTGGAGGTATGAAGGTGATTGGAGGAGGAAATCAATAAAGTTTAGTTTCTGCCATTTCATGTGTTTGATCGCTATTATAGACTACAAATCTTCTATATGAACATGTTGTTGAGTCAAGTGATGATTACCAGAAAGTAGGGTGAGTAAAATTTCCAATGTAATTTGTTTGAGGCTTTGAAACATCTGTAGAATAAAGTTACAATCATTTTTCTGAAATTGGTTAATAAACCCTCTTCTAGGGTTTCTGATAGAAAGTCATGGTTTTCTCACCATTCCACTAATTCCAAACCTTCTAGATCAGTGGAATGTCTTTAATGTTGTTTGTTCTTTCATGTTATGCAAGATTTTTGGGCAGTGAATTGGATTTGTGAAGTTTGTTTGAGAAACCTAGCAAAACCATGTGTTAGGAGTGTGTTGAAGGGAATGGCAAAAGCCATATTTGTCACAGTCAACTGTGAGGACTTAAAACCTACAGAATCCTTGGTTTTACCATGCCTTTGACATGTTCTAGTTGTTTAGAAAGTTCTATGAGTCAAAACAAGGGTGGTTTCTTTGTAATTTAGGCCTAATTGGGGCTCTTGTGAGTAGGTCTACGTTATTGAAAGTGGCACATGTTACAAAACAACCCATAGTGAGTCTTTGACATGTTGTAGGGAATCCAAAAGGGTATCTCAAACAATGATGATCTTGTCTTGAAAGTGCCTAAATTGCAAGTAATCTCTTGACAGTCCTAAAAATAGACCTACAAGGAGTTAGAGGAGCCTATGAAGAAAGTGTCATGTATACTAGTTTGTGTCCTTGATGGATGGTTTGGGCATGTTCTGCCAAGTGTTAGGAGTCCCCTACATGACTCATTTCAAGAGGTTGAGTGCCTTGATTTAGGTTTAAAGTCTAGCATTGGAATAGGATTGTCAAACATTATGAAAACTGCCTAGTTTATCCCCATCCTCTTCAGCCTATACAGGCAATAAAAATACTAAATGAACCTTAGTCCATCTGACTAGGTTACTAACTTTGATTCCTAGAGCTCAATACAAGGTTTCAGGTTTCAATCGCAATTCAGGAAACTGTGTCTCCCTGTCACCGATTCCATATTGCAAACTTTACACTCATAAATAATTGGTTTCTTGAATCATACAAGATGAAGTTGTGACAATTTTGAAATTTGTCTAAGGAACTTATCTGGGTTGAGGATTCTTATGTATAATCCCTTCCTAATAGTAACCTTGTTTAGATTACTCAAAAATTAGCATAAACAACTAATATGTATATTAACATGATTCATAAACTCCCTACCTTCATGAAGGTTCACTAGAGTTCTTGTAAAATAAAAGTCATAAAATTACTATATCATTCAGCCTTCCTGACCAAGGGTTTCATTAAATTTCACTTGACTAGTGGGTTTAGAAACATGCATGCAATAAAGATCATTAGATCTACCTTGAGTTACACCACTCAAGAAGTTAAAGATTGCATTTAAGTATATAGCCTCACTAGCATACACATTGTATGGGGATTTTGCAATTAGTGGCTTCTATTCATCCGACCACCTTCGGCACATCCATGTAATACCACACCATTCGGGTTGTGGACATCCATTCCAAACTATGGCAAAGATTAAATAATTCTTCTTGCATCTTGATTAAGAGAGAGATTCTATAATCCTTTACAATCAACTAACAACATGGGTCAAGCTAGAAATCTTGACATACATTGTCATCATTTTCACAGTGAAGAATATAGTATGGTTAAGGCTTACATCCATATCACTCAGCCATATCATTAAATGATAACATAGTCATAACGAATTGACCATACATTCATATAATGTGGTAACATAGTCATACAAATATAACATGGTCATAAGAGGTAAAGAAAAAGTCTTAAAATAGATTATAACACTGTTATTATTCTTGGTTGCCACCTTTATTCTTTCTTGGTGAGCCCAAAGGATGCTCAATTACCACGATGGCAAGGCTATCGAATACACAGTTGCATCTATTAAAGTATGCTTCATAAAATATAGCATAGCTATCAAAGTGTAATAATAATAATATGGTTAGGCTTTGAATGGTGACAACATTGTTGTTGAGCCCAATATAACCACAGTCATAATAGGTTTACTCATGAATAGTGAGCTACAACAATATCGAGAAACTAAAAACAATTTTGTTTCACAACAGTGTAGCTTTCAAAATGGCAAGGCAATAAAATAGTAAGCCTTTGTTATAGGCTACAGGCTATCGAATAGCTTAAACAATAGGGAACGATCCATTATCAGTAAGCCAAACACATATCAAACATAGCATGTGATGAACACTATTTAGGGTTTCGGCCCCATCCAGCTTGAACCCACTCAATACAACAATTTTCATACTATTCAATACTATAAGAATAGAAATTATTACAAGATAACCTTTCTCTGGTTCAACTTTGGTTATTGTATTCCAGCTCATTCGTGAGCTAGCTTACCTCAATCCAGCAAGCATACGCTTCTCCCAACAAAACAAAACTCCACAATAATCCCAAAAAACTAAAACTAAACTCTCATCTTTCTCTCTTTTGAGAGAAAGTCTTTACCCTTCTCCCATGACGCAGATTTCCATGGAAAATAGGAGTCTCCTCATGGGCATGCTGACAACCATTTGCCCCAGTCACCCCGTGGCCATCTAGGAATTCTCCCCCACTCTCTAGATTTGAGGTCGAGGGAGAAAAATGCTCTCCTACAAGAGCATGAAATAAAACTAATGGAAAGATTCCATATCAATAAAAATAATTAAAAATAATTAATTATAATTTAAATGATAAGGATAATATCTTTATCTCCATATCATTGAATAACAAACATATATTAATAATATAAAAAATATACACATATATCGACTCAAAGGTGACCTTGCCATTTTAGTCGAGTTAACATTCAAAAATGACTAAGGTACGAATGTGGGTCGAGACATTCTCCCTAATCGCCACCTTTTGCTCATGTCGATTGAAGACACTGAGCAGAGTCAAGAAGAAAACTGAAAAACTCTTTCCACCCAATCGGCAAAAGTAGACATTGGAAAACTCTTCTTCCATGTCAAGTCGATAATTGTCGAATCTAGGATTGTTGCAGGGGCACCATTTGGATGCATTTGTAATAAGGTTGGAAACCATGTCATGATCACTTCATGATTGATGCCAATAATTGTTGATAGGGGTAGTCAAATAAGGAAAGTTTTGTCTTTTATAGCCTTTAATGGCACCTAGAAAACATGTTAAGAGTTGAATGCCTTTTCAAAGGCTTACCTATCTTTTAAAGGGTTTTGAATATGTTGTAAACACAAATCAAAATGCAATTAGTTGCAGCAAAAGACAAATTACGGGCAGTGGTGGTTGCAGGGTAGTTTTCTAGCCTCCCACCGATCCAAACTGCCCCTCTAACTGATTGCCATGTGGATGGAGGCTTCTAAAAGTCTTGAAGATGTTCATCTTGGAGGTATGAAGGTGATTAGAGGAGGAAATCAATAAACAACGTCTAGTTTCTGCCATTTCCTGTGTTTGATCGCTATTGCAAACCATACAAATCTTCTGTACAGACGTGTTGTTGAGTCAAGTGATGATTGCTTGAAAGTAGGGTGAGTAAACTTTCCAATGCAATTTGTTTGAGGCTTTGAAACATCTGTAGAATAAAGTTGCAGTCATTTTTTTGAAATTGGTTAATAAATCCTCTTCTAGGGTTTCTAGCAAAAAATCATGGTTTTCTCACCATTCCACTGATTCAAAACCTTCTAGATCAGTGGAATGGCTTTAATGCTATTTGTTCTTTCATGTTATACAAGATTTTTGGGCAGTGAATTGAATTTTGTGAAGTTTGTTTGAGAAACCTAGCAAAACCATGTGCTAGGAGTGTGTCGAAGGGAACGACAGTAGCCATATTTGTCACAGTCGACTGTGAGGACTTAAAACCCACAAAATCCTTGGTTTTACCATGGATTTGACATGTTTCAGTTGTTCCAAAAGTTCTATGAGTCAAAACAAGGGTGTTTGCTTTGTAATTTAGGCCTAATTGGGGCTCTTGTGAGTAGGTATGCCTTATTGAAAGTGGCACATGTTACAAAACAACCCATAGTGAGTCTTTGACATGTAGGGAATCCAAAAGTGTATCTTAAACAATGATTATCTTGTCTTGAAAGTGCCTAAATTGCAAGTAATCTCTTAATAGTCCTAAAAATAGACCTACAAGGAGTTAGAGTAGTCTATGAAGAAAGTGTCATGTATACTAGTTTGTGTCCTTGATGGATGGTTTGGGCATGTTCTGCCAAGTGTCAGGAGTCCCCTACATGACAGATTTCAAGAGGTTGAGTGCCTTGATTCAAGTTTCAAGTCTGCCATTGGAATAGGACTGTTAAACATTGTGAAACTACTTAGTTTATCCCTATCCTCTTCATCATATTGGTATCAGAGCCATAAAAGGTTCTATCATTGGGTTGTGAACAAGGTTTTGGTGTATGTTAGCAGAGGAGAGTGAAAGAGAGGCTAGCATCATGCCTCCAAAAGGGATGACTACCGAGGTGGCCAAGAAATTCCAAGAGATGGAAGAGAAGATAAAGGCTGGGGTCAAGGAAGCACTCCATGCTGAGTTGAAAGCTATGAGGAAGGGAAAGAGATTGGATGAAGAATTTGATGGAGAAGAGGACATGGGAGAAGAAGAAGAGGAGCCCCAAAGGTAGGAGGCATATATACCTGTTCATCAGAAAATTTTCTTGAAGCCATCAAGTCCATAGGCAAGGATTCCTCAGAGGCTCGGATGGAGGTCTCAATGTTTAGTGGGAAGATGGATGCTGATGAGGTTATGGCATGGATTGAGTCCCTAAACAACTACTTTGAGTATAAGGAAGTACCTGAGAACAAGAGGGTAAAGTTTTCCAAAACAAAACTCAAAGGTGCTGCCCTCACATGGTGGAATTACACCCAAGGTGAGAGGGTGAAGAGTGGAAAGAGTATGATTACTTCTTGGAGCAGAATGTTGGAGAGAATCAAGTCTCTATTTCTTCCATCAGATTATGAGGTGCAGATCTACAAGAAGATGCAAAACCTCAAGCAAAGGGACATGGATATGTCCACCTACATGGAGGAGTTTCACAAACTCTCTCTTAGATGTGGACATGTAGAAGATGAGAAAGGAAAAGTAGCAAGGTATATTATGGTTTGAAATTTAGTATATAAGATGAAATCAGTATTTTGACTCCGGAAACAGTGGAAAAATGTTTCCAAATGGCATTGAGGGATGAAGAAAAGTTGAAGAGGAAAGGAGAGCAACAAAACAGAGATAGAGGGGGTAGAAATTTTAGAGGTAGGGGTAGTTTTGGGGCAGAAATCAGTTCCAAAAGAATCAAGGGGAGTCTAGTTCCCAAGAACAAAGTGGAGAATCAGGTTCAAGAGGAGGCTTTAGAGGAAGGAGACCCAATGGAAGGGGTAGGTTTGGTGGAGCAGGTAGAGGTCCTAATGTCTTCAGAGGAAGATGTTTCACTTGCAACCAAGTAGGGCACACCATGAATAAGTGTCCTGAAAAAGCCTCAAGCTCTCATGGAGGAGAGAGAAGGAACTAGCTGATTCAAGAGGAAGATTGCCAAAGTGTTAACTCTCCAATTGGAAGTGCAGCCCCAATCCATGATGGAGAAAGCTTGATGATGAGGAGAACCATGTTGAAGGTGCCTCAAACACAAGAACCCCCTCAAAGGAAGACATTGTTCAAAACCACATGTAAGGCCTATGGTAAGATATGCAAGGTAATTGTTGATTCAGGTTCAACTAAAAATTTAGTTTCCATTGAGATGGTAGATAAGTTGAAATTGAAAAGACTTCCTCATATTAGTCCCTATAAGGTGTCATGGTTGAATGAGGGGCAACAAGTCTTAGTTGATGAACAATCTTGGGTAGAGTTTGAGATAGGGGAGTATAAGGATAAGATTTTGTGTGACATAATCCCCATGGATGCTTGTCATTTGTTGTTAGGACGTCCTTGGCAATATGATGTTCAGTCCCAACATGATGGGAAGTCAAATTCTTTCATCATAACCAAAAATGGTAGGAAGTATAGAATGGATCCTTTGCCGGATGAGAGTGTGGAAAAGAGTGTTGGGTCAAGTGTCATGATAGTAAGTGTGAGAGAGTTTCTTAAAACCCTTAAGGAGGAAGGAACCCAAGGGTATGCTCTAATTTTGAAGCCTAAAAATAGTCCTGATTTGCATGGTCCTAGTAAGGAAGAGGTTCCCAAGGAGGTGTAGAAATTGTTAGAGAAATACAAGGGTATCATGATAGAGGAGATGCCTAATGCATTGCCACCTATCAGGGACATAAGCCATCAAATTGACTTCATACCAGGGTTTACATTGCCAAACAAAGCAGCCTATAAGATGACACCATCTCAAAATGAAGAAATTACCAAGCAAGTGCAAGAGTTGTTGGATAAGGGTTTGGTGAGAAAGAGCCTTAGCCCATGTGTTGCCCCAACAGTCCTAGCCCTTAAAAAGGATGGTAATTGGAGAATTTGTATGGATTCTAGGGCAATTAACAAGATCACCATAAGATATAGGTTCCCAATGCCTAGAATTGAAGATTTAATGGATTGTTTGGGAGGGGCTCAGTATTTTTCAAAAATTGATCTCAAAAATGGGTACCATCAAATCCGGATAAGGCAAGGGGATGAATGGAAGACTGCCTTTAAAACAAATGAGGGTCTTTATGAGTGGTTAGTGATACCATTCAGCCTATCCAATGCCCCAAGTACCTTTATGTGCCTTATGAATGAGGTGTTGAAAGATTTCATTGGCAAATTTTTTTGTGGTATATCTTGATGACATTCTTGTGTTTAGCAGGACAAAGGAAGAGCATTTGCAGCACTTGGATTAGGTTTTGAAGAAATTACATGATGAGAAATTGATGATTGACATGGACAAGAGTGTCTTCATGAAGGAAGAACTTACCTACCTTGGTTTTGTCATCTCCCAAGGTAATTTGAAGATGGATCCAGCAAAGGTAGAGGCCATTTTGTCTTGGCCAACTCCCAAAATAGTAGGTGATGTGAGAAGTTTCCATGGATTGGCAACATTTTATAGGAAGTTCATAAAAGGATTTAGTCATATATGTGCACCCATTCTAGACACTATCAAAGGAGTTCAAAAATGTAAGTTTTCTTGGACCAATGTAGCTGATGAGTCATTTCAAATTCTGAAAAAGAAGGTAGCACAACAACCTATTCTTGTTTTGCCTGATTTTAATAAGTTGTTCATGGTGGAATGTGATACTAGTAACCTTGCTATAGGGGTTGTCTTGAGTTAAGAGGGTAGACCAGTTGCTTTCTTTAGTGAAAAACTAAATGATGTCAAAAAAAAGTACTCTACTTATGACTTGGAGTTGTCTGCAATGGTGCAAGCCCTGAAGAAATGGAGGCACTATCTTTTGCCTAAAGAGTTTATTATTTACACTGACAATCATGCACTTAGTTTTTTGAATTCACAAGAGAAACTCAATCATAAACACATGAAATGGGTTGAACAACTTCAAGCATATACCTTTTCCATCAAGCACAAGAAAGGGCAGACCAATAAAGTGGTGGATGCATTGAGTATAAGGGTGTGTATGGTGCAAGAGATTCAGTTGCAAATTTTGGGAATTGATTCCTTCAAACACATGTACAAGGATGATAAGGATTTCAAGGAGGTATATGAAGTTTGTTCTTAGTTTTCAGACTCTTATCATTCTAATTTTTCTGAGTTTTTGTTGTAGTAGGGTTTATTGTTCAAAGGTAGTGAATTATGTGTTCCTAGGTGTTCCATGAGGGAGAACATCATCAAGGAGAAACATTGTGGTAGTCTAGAGGCCACTTTGGGCTGGATAAAACACTTGAACAGGTGAAAAAAATTTATTTTTGGCCAAAAATGCAATCAGATATCAGAAAATTTGTTGAAGGTTGTAGTATATGTCAAAGAGCAAAGGGAACATCATCTAATGCTGGTCTATATCAGCCACTTCCTATTCCTCATAGGCCATGTGAAAGTATTAGCATGGATTTTGTCTTGGGTCTTCCTAGGACTCAAAGAGGTTTTGAGAGCATTTTTGTTCTGGTGGATAGGTTTAGTAAGATGGTACACTTTTTGCCATGTAAATGCACTAATGATGCTTCTCATATTGTTGGTTTGTTCTTCAAAGAAATTGTTAGAATACATGGTTTTCCTCTCAACATTGTGATTGACTGGGATCCTAAGTTTGAGGACCACTTTTGGCATACTTTGTGGAAGAAGTTGGGCACTCAATTGTCCTTCACTTCAACCTATCACCCTCAGACTGATGGCCAAACTAAGGTGGTGAATAGGTCCTTGGGAAATCTTCTTAGATGTCTCACAAAGCAGCATGGAGAGGCATGAGATATGATCATCCCTCAAGCAGAATTTGCCTATAATGATTCCACCAATAGGAGCATAGGAAGAAGTCCATTTGAGATTGTCTATGGGATTCATCCAAGAGTGATTCTTGAACTAAGGGATCTAAATCGATTGGAGAGGAGAAGTGCTCAAGGAGAAGACTTTGCATTGGCCATCAAGGACATCCATGATAGAGTCAGAGAGACTCTCTAAAGGAACACAAAGAAGTACAAGGAGAAATCCAATGAGAGGAAGAGAGATGTACAATACAAGGTGGTAGACTTGGTCATGGCACACTTGAAGAGAAAAATACTTCCAAAGGGGCAGCCAACAAAACTCCTCATGAAGAAGATTGGTCCTTGCCAGATTGTGCATAAGTTTGGGTCCAATGCCTATGATATTGAACTTCCTCAAGGCTTGGCTATATCTCCCATCTTCAATGTTGCAGACTTATTTACATACAAGGGTGATAATGTTGCAGGTCCAGATGTAGGTTTGACAGCCCCCAAAGAGATGAAAGATGGATTAAGGACCTACCACTTAGCAACCATTGAAGTTGGAAAGCATCTTGGACACCAAGGTGATCAAGAAGACCAGAAAGAAAACTTATAAGGAGTTCCTTGTCAAATGGAGTGGCCTACCTGTTGAAGATGCCACTTAGATGAGTGAAGAAGACATCTTGAAGCATGGGACCACACTTGTTGATCTACTTCCTCAATCCACATTTTGTTTTCATTTTGTCTAATGTTGTAATAAGGTTGGAAACCATGTCATGATCACTTCATGATTGATGCCAATAAATGTTGATAGGGGTAGTTAAATAAGGAAAGTTTTATGTCTTTTGTAGCCTTTAATGGCACCTAGAAAACATGTTAAGAGTTGAATGCCTTGCCAAAGGCTTATCTATCTTGTAAAGGGTTTTGAATACCTTGTAAACACAAATCAAAATGTAATTAGTTGTAGCGAAAGACAAAACAGGGGTAGTGGTGGTTGTAGAGCAATTTTCTAGCCTCCCACTGATCCAAACTGCCCCTCCAACTGATTGCCATGTTGATGGAGGCTTATAAAATCCTTGAAGATGTTCATCTTGGAGGTATGAAGGTGATTGGAGGAGGAAATCAATAAACAAAGTTCAGTTTCTGCCATTTCCTATGTTTGATCGTTGTTGTAGACCGTACAAATCTTCTGTACGGATGTGTTGTTGAGTCAAGTGATGATTTCCAGAAAGTAGGGTGAGTAAAATTTCCAATGCAATTTGTTTGAGGCTTTGAAACATCTATATAATAAAGTTACAGTCATTTTTTTGAAATTGGTTAATAAACCCTCTTCTAGGGTTTCTAACAAAAAATCATGGTTTTGTCACCATTCCACTGATTCCAAACCTTCTAGATCAGTGGAATGGATTTAATGCTATTTGTTCTTTCATGTTACACAAGAGTTTTGGGTAGTGAATTATATTTTGTGAAGTTTGTTTGAGAAACCTAGCAAAACCATGTGCTAGGAGTGTGTTGAAGGGAATGGCAGTAGCCATATTTGTTGCAGTCAACTGTGAGGACTTAAAACCCACAAAATCCTTGGTTTTACCATGCCTTTGACATGTTCTAGTTGTTCAAAAGTTTTGTGAGTCAAAACAAGGGTGGTTGCTTTGCAATTTAGGCCTAATTGGGGCTCTTGTGAGTAGGTCTGCCTTATTGAAAGTGGCACATGTTACAAAACAACCCATAGTGAGTCTTTGATATGTTTTAGGGAATCCAAAAGGGTATCTCAAACAATGATGATCTTGTCTTGAAAGTGCCTAAATTGCAAGTAATCTCTTGACAGTCCTAAAAACTGACCTATAAGGAGTTAGAGCAGCCTATGAAGAAAGTTTCATGTATACTGGTCTGTGTCCTTGATGGATGGTTTGGGCATGTTCTGCCCAGTGTCAAGAGTCCCCTACATGACTGATTTCAAGAGGTTGAGTGCCTTGATTTAGGTTTCAAGTCTGGCATTGGAATAAGACTGTCAAACATTGTGAAAATTGCCTAGCTTATCCCTGTCCTCTTCATCAAGGATAAACTAAAGATAGAAACTAAGGACACATACCTTCTCTCACAAGGTTCACATAATGATCAAGTTGAGGCTTCAGATGGCAAACCAGTCTTTTCCAAAGTGCCTATTCCCTTCTCTCTGGTGATACTCTCCTTCCAGTCTTGAAGGAAGATTCTTTTTCTAGTTACACTCACAACCATATAACCATGATCAATGTATCATCATTAAATCATAAAACATTATGATAAGATAATCTCAACAACATGTAATCTCATGTCTAATCTAAGCATTAATCATAATCCATATAATCAATGCTTCAACTTGATATTTTCCACAAACATCAAATCATTAATCTAAGATTATTTATCATTTTTAAAAGTAAGATTAAGCTTAGTAAAAAATTGGGGATGTAACATATCTCTCCCCATAAGAATGATCATCCCCAATTATTTAATGTCTCCAAAGATCATTACCAACAAAAAGAAAAAGCATTTACTCATCATAATGAAAAGTTATAAAAGAGATGGGGATATCTTTGATAAATATCCTCATAATTCTTCCAGGTGGCATTCTCTTTTGCATAGTGGTCCCATTGGACCTTGCATTGAGTTATCTCTTTATTACATAAGCATAGCTTATGTGTTTTGACTTGATTGGCTCAATAACTACCACCCCTAGGTCCTCCACCTGTATGGCATTCCAATCAAGAATAGGGACATGATTATCTCTTGAAATAAACTTTTTCAAATAGAAAACATGGAAAACATTATGTATCATAGCAAGAGCTAGAGGTAGAGCAATCATGTATGCAACTAGGTTGATCTCTTCAAGAACTTTGAAGGGACCCACATATCTATGAGCTAGTTTGGATGTCTTTCCAAACTTAATGGAGGTCTTTTGGGGTTTGACTCTTAAAAGGACCTTTTCTCCCACTGAGAAATGCCTTATGATGCATTTAGCATCTGCATAACTCTTCTATCTATCATTCACTTCTGCTAGTCTTTTCCTGATCAGATGGACTTGCTCTTCCATTTCTGATAGCATTTTTGGACCAAGGCTAATCCTATCTTCAAGCTTATCCCAACTTATAGGAGTTCAAAAATTTCTTCCATATAATGCTTCAAATGGAGCCATCTTGGTCATGAAATGATAGGAATTATTATAAGCAAACTCCATAAGAGGAAGATAATCCTCCCATTTGTATTGTTGATCCATGCAATACATTCTCAGTAGATCTTCCAACACTTGGTTTACCCTTTTAGTTTGGCCATCCATCTTAGGGTGATAAGCAGAGCTTATGTTTAACTGAATTCCAAGTGAGGAGCATAAGGTTTACCAAAACCTTGATGTCATATAGGCATCCCTATCTGAGATAATCTTCTCAGGAATACTATGTAATCTGAAAACTTCTTGCACAAATTTGTGGGCTATGACTAGTGCCCCATCTGCCAAATTCCTAGGTATAAAATGTGCCATCTTGGTTAGTCTATCCACCACAACCAAAATAGCATTATGCTTATTCTTAGAAATAGGAATTCCTTGCACAAAATCCATGCTAATGGTTTGCCATTTCCTTTTTAGAATTTCACGAGCTTATAAAAGTCTTGCTGGGTGATGGTGCTCTGCCTTCACCCTTTGGCATTCTAGACATCTAGCCACAAACCTTGCAGCATCCCTCTTCATTCCCTTCCAAAAATATAAAGGATTCACATCAGCCAGTAACTTTGTTACTCCAGGATGTCCTGAATAAGGTGCAGAATGAAGCTCTTTCCACACAACATTCCTTAACTCATCAAAGTTTGGAACACACATCCTTCCTTTATACCTCAATAACCCATCTGGTTCAAGATAAAATCCATCATATTTCAGATCTTGAGGATTCTCCATAAGAGCTTGTTTTACCTGCTCATAAAAATCATCTCCCATAGACTTTTGTATTACCTGATTCTTAAAATTGAAATGTATGGAGATCATTGAGGAGATATGTCTTTTCCTACTTAAGACATCTGCCACCCAGTTTTCCTTGCCTTGAATGTATTTAATCTCAACTAAGATTAACTATAACCACCTTCTTTGGTGAGCATTTAGGTGTTGTTGAGTGAACAAATACTTGAGTCCTTGATGGTTTGTTTTTAGTTCAAAAGGTTTTCCAAGCAAGTAGTGTCTCCACATTTGCAGTACATGAATTACTAGTGCCAATTCCAAATCATGAGGGGCATAATGTTATTCATAAGTTTTTAGTTTCATGGACTCATATGCAATAACATATCCATCTTGGACAAGTGCACCACCTAAGCCTTCCACTAAGGCATCAATAATGACTGCAAAATGACCTTTCGAGTTAGGTACCTTCAAGATAGTTGCCATAGTCAATCTTTCCTTTAGTTGGTCAAATGCCTCCTGGCATTTTTCTGACCAATCAAATCTTTTGCCCTTTCTTTAAAAAGAAGTAATAAGATAAGCAATTTTTTAAACGTTTGCTACAAATTCTCTATAATAACCTTCTAGGCCCATAAAAATTTAGACCTCATGTACATTTCTTGGCGTTGGCCATTCCAATATGGCTTTAATCTTGGCTGGCTCCACAACTATTCACTTAGCCAAAATTATATGACCCAAAAATTGCACTTCCTTTTGAAAGAAAGTACACTTAGAGAGCTTACCATACAATTTATGCTCTCTCAATCTTTGAAAAACAATCCTTAAATGTTGAAGGTGTTCCTCCTCAGTCTTGAAGTAGATTAGGATATCATCAAGAAAAACAAAGATAAACTTGTCCAAGCAATCTCTAAACACACTGTTGATTAAGTTCATAAATGTTGCAGGTGTGTTTGTTAATCCAAAGGGTAGGACAATGAACTCATAATGTCCATACCTTTTTCTAAAGGTTGTCTTATGAATATCTTCATCTTTTAGCCACAATTGATGGTACTCAGATTAAAGATTGACCTTAGAAAACATAGTTTCTCCGTACATTTGATCGAAGAGATCATGAATGCAGGTAATGGATACTTGTTCTTTATCATTTCTTTATTTAGAATATGATAATCTATGCATAACCACAACATACCATCTTTAATTTTCACAAAAATTACTGGTGCTCCCCACGGTGATACACTGGGTCTTATCTGTTGAAATGCACAAGACAACTGAGAGGGGGGGTGAATCAATTGTAACCAAAACTTAACTTATTATAAACATCAACACATCAACCACTTCATCACCATTATTATGATTTAACCATGAAAGCATGAAATCAGAAAATTAAACACATCCATATTTTCAACACATGAGACACTAGATTTTTTATGTGAAAAACTCAATAAGAGAAAAAACATGGTGAGAGTTAACTCACAATATAAATGATATATCAAAATTAAAACAAGGCTCAATGCCTCAGGGTTCACTACCCAAAATTCTCATTACAAAAGAAGAGGCTCACTATCAGAAGTAGATTAAGATAGAAGAAGATAGTCACAATGAGAACAAATCTCATAGCAACTAGGGATCCACCACAAACTCAACTGAATCTATTGCAACCTCTCTACATCCAAAATAATACTCTTTACTTATCACTATCATACTAACAAACACCTCCAGATCACACCTATAACAAATGATGGTTCTCATGTAGCCATATCATCTATCACAACAACTTCACTTAATTTCTAATTCATCTAACTCATATTTATACATCCGCAATCTTGGAAACAATCTTCAAAGTCAACACAAACATCAACCTTAACCAATACTCAAATTAGGTTTGGACCTAAACATTCCCATGGTGGAAAGGAATGAATGAAGACCATACCACACCTTAGCTTTGGGACTCAAATGTAATCTCCCACACAACAACACACTTCCACAAACTCCAAAGTATAGCCGCAAGTAGTGAAAACAACTAGGTCATCCAAAACTGGTGTTAACAATAAGACCTTTAGGAACACACTTCAACCATGATCCAATTTATAATTTGTAGACCAATCAAAAAGTAGGAACATGATCTAGAGACATCCACAAGCACATTACAATCACCAAGAATTTTTGTACAACTTCCAAATACTCTTTCCAGAAGATTCTTCATTTAGAACCACTTAAACAATATTGTCAACTATTGTCATAAAGAAAAGATTTCTTGTGGAGCACCAAATCATGAACCATTTCAACTAAAGACACATACCATCATCCCAAACTTAACTCTAGAAGAACAAACTATAAAACTTAAGTGTTGAGAAATGCGGAGCAACATATATTCTCCCTGTCACCATTGAATACTAAAAAAAAAACCTTTTACTCTGGCGAACAGAACTCACTCAAATCTTCACACCGGAGGCTCAAATTTGAAACATAGCAACTACAAACATTCCTTAACATAACTTCCAAACTACAGACAAAGATATTCAATCTTCAATATATGCAGAGGAAAACAGTTCACTGTTCTGGGAGACAGAACAATTCTGCAATTGTGCTAATTTCTCAAACTCATCCAAACAACTTCCTTAGATGCTAGCCTTAGGTGTTGACATCAATGACAATACTTACTACTCATACTTGCAAAAACTCCCCCTTTGTCATTGATGGCAACACATGATGTGAAAAACCATCAAGACAGACAAACTTGCTTTACTTCTTTTCTCCCCCTTTATGCTTTCTCTGACTACAACTTTCTCTTTAAGTTTTTCACATGAACTTCTCTCTGCCTTTGACATCAATAGCAAAGGGTGCCAAAAATTTTACTTATCTCCCTCTTTGGTTATCAAAGCTCAAATCAGATCTTATTGCACTACTCCCCCTACCAACAACATTACAACACTAACTAATCTTTATCAGGAATACATATCAGCAACATCTACCTACTCCCCCTAAGAGGTAGCCTTCAAAACATCAATCCAGATCAAAAAATAAGACTTTGGGTACCACTAGACTGATGCACTTCCCCTGCATCTTAGTTTAGAGTAGGAGGGGTAATAACCCCTAACTTCTCTCTGAGAAATTTAAAAGTATCCTTAGGCAAAGGATTTATGAAAATATCTAGAATCTGATTCTTTGTAGACACATACTCCATCTTTACTTCATTCTCTGTTACCTTTTCTCTTAGAAAGTGATATCTTATCGATATATGCTTTGTTCTTGAATGCATCACTAGATTTTTTGAAATGTTTATAACACTTGTATTGTAACAAAATATTGAAATCAGTTCTCCATACACAACTCTTATATCCTTCAATGTTTGCTTCATCCATAGCACTTGAGTGCAACAACATGTTGTAACAATATATTCTGCTTCTCTAGTCGACAAATAAATTGAATCTTGCTTCTTTCTTAACCATGAAACTAATATGTTACCCAAGAAGAAAACACCCCCACTTGTACTTTTTCTATCATCAACATCTCTAGCCCAATCCGCATCTATATAAGCACTAAGAGTGAAAGATCAATATCTTTAGGATACCACAATCCATAGTCTAAAGTGTCAGCAAAAAAGTCAGCGTCCCCCTTCAGGATTCATGACATGGCTTAACCACCTCCTGTTGGTCCTTATCTAGAATGGTAGCAGTTTCATGACAGGTGCACCTTTTGGGAGAAATGGCCAGGTCAACTCCCTACAAGTGGTATCAGAGCCGGGTCAAGGGTTCGAATCCCCTCAGGTAATGTTGAGGGGGGATTGTTGGAAACAAAGTCAACATCCCCCTTTGGGATTCATGACATGGCTTAATCACCTCTCATTGGTCCTTATCTTGGATGGTAGCGATTTCCTGATAGGTGCACCTTTTGGGAGAAATGGCCAGCTCAACTCCCTACATGAAGTTCCTTTTAAATACCTCATGATCCTCTTAATTGCCAAAACATTTGACTCTCTAGGATCTTCTTGAAATCTTGCCACAAGACAAACTGAATGTATTACATTTGATCTAGTATAGATTAGATAAAGTAGTCCTCCAATCATAGACCTATACTTTTTCTGATCAGTCTTAGGTGATTCATCATTCTTGCTTAGCTTGCAACTAGTTACCATAGAGGTACATACTTGCTTAGAGTCCACCATTCCAAACTTCTTCAATAGATCTTTCACATACTTTGACTAAAAAATGAAAATTCTTTTTTCTAATTGAGTAATCTATAGTCCTAGAAAGAAATTCATTTCACCAGACATAGACATCTCAAACTCTTTTTGCATTTCCTCTACAAACTTCTTATGCATGCCTTCATTGCCTCCAAAGACAATATCATCAATAAAGACTACAATGATTAGAATTTGATCATCATTAATTTTCAAATAGAGATTATTGTCTGTAGTACCTTTGTTGAACCTTAACTACAACAAATACTTATCCAACCTTGCATACCATGCTCTAGGAGCTTTTTTTAGTCCATACAAGGCTTTCTTCAATCTTCACACCATATCACCTTGGTCTGATAACTGAAATGCTTCCGGTTGTTTAATGTAAACCTCTTCTTCAAGCTCACCATTCAAGAATGCAAACTTCACATCCATATGGTACAGTTTGAAATCTTTGTGTGCTACAAATGCCAAAAACATTCTTATTGCTTCAATCCTTGCCACAAGAGCATGAGTCTCCTCAAAATCTATACCTTCAACCTAAGAATATCCTTTGCATACCAGTCTTTCTTTATTTCTTACTACTCCATTTTTATTCATCTTGTTTCTAAAAACACATTTAGTTCCAATCACATTCCTATCAGTAGGTTTAGGAACCAATTCCCAAGTTTGATTCTTCTCTATCTACATCAACTCTTCTTCCATAGCTTTTACCCAATTTTCATCTTTGCGGGCTTCACTCATAGTTTTAGGTTCAATCTTTGCAAGTAAATAGTAGTTCACCTATTCTTCTGCAACTCTTTTCCTTGTCAATACCCATTTTATTTTGTCACAAATAATCTGATCTTTAGAGTGATTAATCTTCACATACCTAGAGCCTTGACAACACTTTCCAAATCCTTTTCTTCTTCAACTTGACTATCTTTTTGTTCAACTTTTTCTTCATTTACTGTAACAGTAGGTTCATCTGATTCATAGCCACTTAGATCTGATATTCTTTCCCTATCTTCATCAACCTTCACATTAGCACTCTCGATGATCCTTCTCAATCTCTTATTGTAGCACTGGTAGGCCTTACTCTTAGTAGAGTATCCTAGGAAAATTCCTTCATCACACCTAGCATCAAACTTGCCTAACTCTTATTCTCTTTTAATATAACATTTGCTTACAAAGACTTTAAAATATTTCACTATAGGAACTCTTCCATACCATAATTCATAAGGAGTTTTAGTACCATTACCTTTGACTTGAACTCTATTCTGAATGCAGACAATAGTATGTATAGTTTCTCTCCAATACACTTCCAGTAGGTTAGCTTCCTTCATCATTGACCTAGCAGCCTCTGGAGTTGTCCTGTTCTTTATTTCAACAACTCTATTCTACTGAGGAGTCCTAGAAGAAGAGAATTATCTCTTTATCCCATGTTCTTCATAGAAAGTATTGAATTCATTTGATGTGAACTCTCCTCCTCTATCAGACTTTAAGCATTTGATCCTCAATTCTAACTCATTCTCAACCATCTCCTTGAAAGATTTTAACTTGTCTAGGGCTTCTGATTTATCTTTTAGAAAAGTGACCCAAGTCATTCTAGAATAATCATCAATAAGCAACATAAAGTACCTATCTCCTTGCAAGCTTCTTGTTCTTGTAGAACCACACAAATCTGAATGCACCAGCTCAAGAAATCTAGTAGAAAATTATTCTTACTCTTGAAACTTGTCCTTGTCTATTTCCTAAATTGCCATTCCTTGCAAATAACATTAGCATGCTTCACAAGCTTAGGAAAATCACTAACAGCTTGTACTGAACTTATCTTCACTAGGTTGTCAAAAATTATATAACACATACTTCTATGCCACAACCAACTCTCATCTATCTTATCCAACAAACAACAATCATTAGTTCAACTCAAGTGATAAACATTACCTCTAGTCTTCTTACTAGTAGCAACCACTATTTCGGAGCTTTTCATAATCTTGCATCCATTATCCTTGAATCTTAGATCATACCCTTTATCACACATCTGACCAGCACTCAAAAGATTATGCTTTAAAACCTTCACATATAGAACATCATTTGTATTGTGCTTTCCATCAAAAGAAATAGATCTTCTCCCACAAATCTTACCAGTTGTATCATCTCCAAACCTAAGTAGTCCACCATCATACTATTCCAAACTTACAAACTTACTATTATCACCTTTCATGTGATGTGAACATCCACTATCAATAATCCATTCATCCTTATCTTTCTCAACCTGACATACAGACAAAGAACTCACTTCCACTGGTTTTTCTTCCTTCACACAGCTAGTAGGATTAGTAGACACAGGTTCTTCCTGTTGATGATTGTTTTTACATAGTCATAACAAAAGTTAAAATTCATAAATGAACCTAACTATCTTGAAAGATATAAAGAAATTAGTTAAGATTACTTAATCACAAGTTTCTGTATGGTCAGGTCTTGACCTGTTAGCTATAATATGCAAGGGGCCTTACGTGATTTAAGGTGATTTGACTACTTACTGGACTCTATTTATGCAAATTGTTACAAATATCAGCAAATTACTATCTCTTTGCACAAAATCTGCTACTGTATATCAAAGCTTTGAATGATTTATGTTAAAACATGCTTTTCCTTTCAAATATGTATAAAGATTGCCAAATATCAAGTCAATTGTTCTCAATTTCTTCAAATGTTAGACAATCCCTTTAAGATTTCTGCATTTCAGCTAATTATTTCAAAGTTTGGGAAAAGTTAGAGAAAATTTAAATTCAACTTCACTTGCTACAGGATCTAAATGTTCTTTTATGCACATGGTAAAGATTATAGCAAATTTAATTAACTCAGCAGATCAAATCATTAAATGCAAATGTCCTGAATATTTTCACAAACAAGCATTCAAGATTGCGAGCTTTAAGAGAAACTATTTCAAATATAAAGAAGAGCTAGAGGCCACTCAGAAATAGACGCAGACCTTTAGATTCACTTATATTCAAAACACATAGCCATTTATGGTTTACAATGTAGTAATGACTCTTAGCTTCATTAATCAAATTCACAAAAAAAACTTACAATGCTTTACAGATACAATAAGAAAGCTGGATGTTTCCACACGTTCCTTAATGTAGACACATGCGACCTCCTCTAAGCTAAAATACTTCTTCTATTCAAAGTTTCAGACAAATTACAATTGCTATGCTAATTTCTACAAATCCCTGTGTAAATAATATACATGTAACAAAGTTCAATATATAGACTTTTGAACTTTCGAATTGCTACGGCTATTTCCATCCACGGTTGAGATTTCTCCATCCTTGATCAACGGTGCATTTTGTCTCATAACCATCTGCCAAAATATCTATTTGGCATCTTTTCCATCGCTCAAAGGATGCCATTGGAATCTTTACAAAATAAGATTCCCCTTTCTCTTCGTTGACTCTTTCCCACCAAGGCTCCCTATTTGACCTTTTTTCAAAACCTTTACACTTGTTTGCCCTCTCACTTTTTCAAATATTTTTTGAAATTGTCAATTACACCTTCTACAAAGGTGTGGTCTGCCCTTGGACTTTTTGCCAAAATATACTCTTGCATCACCACCTTTTCTTTCAACTTCTTCTCTTCATTTTTTGAGCCTTCTCTTTTCTTCTTGTATTTGTTCATTTTAGCTCACTCTTCCATTAATGTATCTATCATTTGCTTGCTGAGAATTGCATCAAGGTTTTCTATACAGGGTGTGAATATGGCCTTGAATTCTATTACGGCCCTCTCTAAATCATATGGTAGCATCTCAACACATTCATGTTGTAGGAGTCTCTCTATGATCCTTTTATGCATTTTTATCATGTCTTCTACTTTCTCTTCCAACTCCTATATAATTGTTGTGCATCTTTTGAGGTTATCTTCCTCAAACTGAAGCTCCATTATATTTCCTGGCAATTTATTCGTCAATGCAACACTAAGTGCTCCCTCATGAATCAATTCATTTGCTCTTCTTTCCATTTCTATCAACTGCTCGATCTCTGACCTGCATTCTTCTCTTCTGACTTGGCAGTTATGTATGAATATCATACATTTATTCTTCTCTTATGAACTTATCTTCCAGCTTTCCACAACTTGCTTTATTATTTGCTTTCCTTCTTGCATGAAATCGTTAAACCACTGATAAAAAATATTAGCTTTAAACCTTTTATTTTCCATATCTTTTATCTCCTCTTTGGACACTACTGCTATGTTAGTAGGTAAATCAGGAACTGTGGCATTGGGATCAAATATCACCTTAATGAATTGCTAAAGCTATACAATGTGTCCTTTTAAATGTTCCAATTTATTTTTATCCTTCCTTAGGATATCAGCTATTACCTGGTGCATATCCTCCCATTCATGGAGGTGTTGTTCTCTTGTTGAATGTCCAAGGCCAAGATTCCATATATTATATTCTTCTAAGGCTATTTCACCTTTTGCTTTTTCTTTCTATGGTATAGCTAGGTTTAAAGTTCTTGATCCATTTGGACCTCTCTAGGTTGCTGACATTGTCCTAGCTTTTCTTTTCTCTTTCCTTGGAGTTGTCTTTTCTCCTAATAAGCTCTTAATGTCAATTGGAGCTAACTGTATTTCTTTCTTTTCCTTCGTTATTTCTCCTTCCAACCATGTAGGGACCTCTTTTGTGCCCTCTGCAGCTTTCTCTTCATCAATTACCTCCTCATGAGGTTTCTCCATCTCTATTTCTCTTTGTTGCTGCTCCTGTTGTTGTTGTTGCTCAGGTAACTATTTTGGTTGATCTTGTTGTTGTTGTTGATCTTGTTGTTCCTCTTCTGGAATTTGTTCCTGCTGTAATGGAGGTTCTTGTTCTTTTGACTCAACTTCATTTTCTTCCTCCTCTACCTTGGTATCTCCTCCTTCTTGATCTTCTTCTTCAGGAGCTTTTTCTGCTTATGATTCTTCTATTTGGTCATCTCCTGCCTGCTCCTCGGGTTCATTCTCATCTATTTTTTCTCCCGCTTCTTTGTCTTCAGGCTTTTTAATTTCTTCTTCTGATTTGTCTATGTTTTCTACCTATGGTTGCTCTATATTTATTAGTGAATTGGCATTTACCTCATCCTCTTTTACGTCTTCTTCTTGGGTTTGCATGTTTTCTGTGTTTTTCCCTTCTTCGCCTGGATCCCCATACATATTTTGCATGTTCAAGGCATATGTACCTGAAGTTTCTTCTTTTGTTTCCTCCTCTGCTATTTCTTCTTCAGTTTCTTCAATTTTATGTGCTTCTTCTTGCACATCTTTAATAATTTCTGGTGGCACCAAAGTATCAAAGGGATCTGTTGACTCTGCTTCTTCATGTACTTTTTCTTTTTCTTGCTCTGTTCCATGTCCAATCTCCATTTCAGTATGAGTGCTGGGCCCTTCTTCTTCACTCAGGAAATCATTGCAGTCCTCTTCTATGTTAATTGCCTTTCCTTTATACAGTGTTTCTTCTTCACTATCACTACTCTCAATGTGTATAGTTTCCATAGATTGTTTGGCTTTATATGTTTCTGACTCTTGCAACTTTTCTCCAGCCAATTCTGTTTTTACTTTAATGAATGTTTGTCCTTGTGTTAAAGGTGTGGAGGCACTGGCTATATTTTTCATCTTTTCCCCTATTTCCTGTGCTCCAATTATATCAGCTGGTTTAGAAGTTTCTCCTTTTGATAAACTTATGGGAATTTCCCTTCTTGTTGTTTGTCCCGCTGCTTCTTTTGCAGCCTGTGCTTCCTCTGCACTTACTTCATGGCTAATAGACTTTGCATTAACAAAAGTATTAGATGCCACTGCTATTGTTATGCCTAAGGCATATGGATCCATTAATGTGGCATTTTTGTCTTTTTCCACAATTTTAGCTTCAACAAATTTTCTCTTCTTTTCATAAAAACACTGCAAGTCTTCACTGGGCTCTGCTTTTCTTTTCCTTCCCTTCTTGGGATATGTGACTTCCTTGCCTTTAGCTTTAGCTCCTCAACTCTATCTTTCAGCCATGTTTTTGAAAACAATATTACTGGCTTAGATAATACATCCAATGATGTGTTCCAAGGCTTTGACCAATCAGGCTCTATAATAGGAGCCAACCTTGCCTCTGCATAACTTTGATGTAATAATTGATCATCTTCCCGAACCTCTAGAGAAACATATATATTGCCAATAGATTTCATTTGCTCTATAGTTAATCTTTTTTGAGCTCTTTTCCTCACCTCTCTATCATTTTGGCAATCAGCCCAGAAATCTTCAATGTGTACTTGTTGTTTATATCTTTTATCTACAAAATTTTGAATTCTATGGAAAGGATCAAATTTTCTTGCTAAATCAAATTTTTTGAAGCCATAATACCCTAATTCTTGCTTTGAATAACTTGCTACCTCTTCACTAAAACAAGAATATCGGCCAATTGCCCATGGCAATTTCACATTTCCCCTATTATTGAATTTCCTTTTGTACATTTTGAACACATTCAAATTCTGTCTCAAAAACTCTAACACAATTAGTTTGTCAGAAGGATACCTGGGAAGCATGAATGGTTTCCCTTCAAAACCCTCAGTCCTTATGTAAGTGAAGTGCTCAAATTGAATGAACCATGAACTGTGCAATCCAATTGCATTTTCTGCATCCTTAGACAATCTTTTATCAGGTTCCTCCTCAATATTCTTACCAGGTAGGTATAAAAAACATCATTTACTAAAGCAAACTCCTTTAGTGCATTCTCTTCTTGTAATATAGGGTAATGCTCATATACTAGCTTCTGATTAAGGCCATTTCCTAAAACACCAATCCTTTCTATCCCATGAATAAAAGGCCTAATTTCTACAACACAGGAATATAACACATAAGAGGATAAATAAAATGGCAAGCTCTTCTATTGTCTTTGCATGGCCTACCTCCAAATAGATGTGCTAATGGCCTTGGCCTAGTGAATTTGTCCTTGTTTCATTTCCCCTATTCTTATGAACTTGATGACAGTAAGTATTTTACCCTTACATTCTCCTTCATTTGTGTAGAAATTTTCATTGTATTGATCAATGTCAATATCTTTCATCTTCTCCTTAATCTCTAAGCCAAATGTTTTTGCAATCCCTTCTAGAGTCAGATCAGCAATTAATCTGTCATGTAACATTATCTTTCTTGTATTAGGGTCATACAAAATTATGTAGTCCAAACATAAATCTCTAGCCTCCATTGCCATAGGAAAACCCACAGCTCTATACAGTCCACTATCCCAAATGCATTTCATATCAGTAGTAGCATCTGCAACAGTAATCTTTTTTAGCACATCCTCTACATCATAGTTTCCTATGTTAGTATTCGTCCCCACTCCATTCGTACTGATCAGGGTCGGATATCCTCTGTGTATCGGTAATTCCTCTTTCTCCACCTCTTTCCGTGGTTTTATTTCCTTTTTTATATCTTCCCCTGTATCTTTCTTCGGTTTAGGGGGCATCCTGTAGAAGCATACCTCTTTTTAACTCCTCATTTTACTCATGCCTAGGGTTTTTACTGTGAATACCTACTTTTACGATTTACCCTAGCTTGTTTGTCATTTCTGTTTTAACCTCTTTGAATTCGTTAAGCTCTATTCATCTAATTAACAATTTAAAATAGTAATTTGACCAATGCTTACATTTTTGCAATGAAATTACTAAAATTAACAGTATCTCTTAACAACTAAAACTAAACTGCGTTTTGGATAAATACCTGTTTGTTGCGATCGTTTACCCATTGACTTACTTTACCGTTTTCCCCTTTGTCCAGCTATTGTAACTCTTTTCACCTCTGGTAAATTCTGTTCTTTCATTACAATAGCTCTTTTTCTGCAATTTTCACTCTCCACGGTATATTCAATAGCGAAATAACATTGAAATGGTTCTAACCCTTGTTAAACTTCCCTTTGTTTGAGTGTTAAATTCGCATTAATTACAGCAATTAATGCATTACATTCTTGGCTTTTATTACAGTGTTTATGACTTTTGAACTTTTTAACCATTAGTCAAATTTTGCATACATTACTCTCTTTGTGTATTTCATTGTATGTTCCCTTTGTATATTTTCATTGTATCTTTCGAACATACAAACGTCTAAACCTACAAAGGCTTTTCTGTTATTTAATCCCTTTTGACATCTGAACTATGTATATTAGCTTGTATATTGGATATACATTATAAACATACAAAACTAATATACAACTGGTGGGGTCCACCTTTGATGCAGAGGAAAAGATAAACACATAACTTATACCAAATTTCAAGTTTGTCTTCTAGATTGGGCCTCACAAGACCATATAAGGAAACTTCAATGAACTAGTTTTAATGCATTGCAATGATTCAACCCTTTCACCAGGGTATAAGAGGCATCTAACAACATTAACTCCACTCACCAAGCACATTCAAACCACTCCAAGAGTCAGGAGAATCCATCAATGCCCATTTCACAAATAGGCTGCTCCATTCCTAGTAGCCCTGTTTTATAGAACAGTCACTCATAACCTTTGAGATAGTTCACAAAACAAAACTATGAGAGCATATTTGGATACCCATTAAGATGTTCTCAAACATATCTAAAACTCAATACCAATTACTTTGTAAGGAACTGCTCAAAACATGACTAACAGCGAGCTAAATAGGCATATTAGGCTTGCATGCACACAAGGCTTATTGAAAAGAGATTCTCCACGACTCCCCACACCTTGCCAAAGATTGGAACACTTCACAAAAGATCTACACAAGCTTATTAATCCATCAAAATTCCATTCCCATCAATACTTTAACAAACTCTAAGTCCTATAACTCAAGACTGTACCAAAACTCTATTTTTTCTGGATTGTCACAGAAAAACAGTCATAAAACTTAGCTTTTCTACACCTTAGCCTTAGCTATTTGGTCAGAGACCTCTGGAATTTGAAGGCACATGCTACAACACTCACTTTCCACCAAGGATTAATAACATGCAATGGATAAGAAGGAAGAAAAATAAGATTTCATTGCCACTGTTTACCCTAATCAAGGTTCTTGACAATTTTTAGGAAACACACCATATCTAACACAAAACAAAACTAAAATGCATGAGAACAACTGCAACTGGAAGGTAATTGAAGGAACAAAGACTTATAACCAATTGAACATCCATGCATGCCCGTACAGATCCATACAAGGCCTAGAAACAACATTTTTTTGAAGAAAATGCATAAAACAGTGTTTTTTTGTTGATCCCATTCACATATTCAATCACCTCCGAACTGTGTGAAGATTACAAGGCCTTAATAAAGGCATTGTACATAAGACTCTTTAGTTTCTAACTTCCCAAATGAATGAAACTACTCAAAATACCCTATGACCTTTGGTATTCCCCTATTTGCATTTGTTTTGCATTTTTACAACAAATTTAGTAACTTTTACATTTTCAACCTCCTTCTCTTACACTTGAAGGTTCAACTTTACAAATTTGCCAATTAAATGAATCTAATGAGAAAGGTACTCCTGCACAATACAACCAACCAACAAAATTTCCAAGTCCCTTGGAAATGCATCAGCAACAAAGTCTTTTTCTGCATCTCCTCTGTCTTTATCTTTAGTCTTCTCAACTACAAACTTCAAATCTTCAGATCAATAGAAAGGTGACCAACCAACCAATAGAACAAACTACCATCTTCTTAGAGCATCTTCAAGCTCCTTCTACTCCCATCAATGGAGTACTCTTCAGGCTGCAACATCAAGTGCTTCTTCAGGTATCCATCTCTCTCACTGCTTTACAACAAACCAACTCACCAAACCATTCATCTCACCCAACAGCAGACCCTGGTGATGCACCTACCACTCTCACCTCAGTGGTTTCTCTATGCACCCTTGTCCAGCCTAATCTCCATTGGAGAATGGTCATGACAGACCTCATCTTTTCTGCCCACACACACAACCTCAGAAAACATCCTTCTGTAGCTAGATGGATAAACACCTGCAACCAAACAACTTAGCAAAAAAACAATGGTCACCAACATAATCTTTCCTTCAGTTCTTCACCTGCCTTCTCAGTGATAGGAATAAATACAACATCTCCTCCTAGAGTGTTTGCTAGCTCTAATACCAATCTGATGCAGAGGAAAAGATAAACACATAACTTATACCAAATTTCAAAGTTTGTCTTCTAGATTGAGCCTCACAAGACCATAAAAGGAAACTTCAATGAACTAGTTTTAATGCATTGCAATGATTCAACACTTTCACCAAGGTATAAGAGGCATCTAACAACATTAACTCCACTTACCAAGCACATTCAAACCACTGCAAGAGTCAGGAGACTCCATCAATGCCCATTTCACAGATAGGCTGCTCCATTCCTAGTAGTCCTGTTTTATAGAATAGTCACTCATAACCTTTGAGATCATTCACCAAACAAAACTATGAGAGCATATTTGGATACTCATTAAGATGTTCTCAAACATATCTAAAACTCAATACCAATTACTTTGTAAGGAACTGCTCAAAACAGGACTGACAGCAAGCTAAATAGGCCTATTAGGCTTGCATGCACATAAGGCTTCTTGAAAGGGATTCTCCACGACTCCCCACACCTTGCCAAAGGTTGGAACACTTCACAAAAGATCTGCACAAGCTTATTAATCCATAAAAATTCCATTCCCATCAATACTTTAACAAACTCTAAGTCCTATAACTCAAGACTGTTCCAAAACTCTATTTTTTCTGGACAGTCACTGTCATGCCCACATTTTCCTTGTGGTCACAACACACATCGCACGTGTCATAACCACATCTGTCATGTGGTTATGACATGAGATATGAAAAACTTTTCTCACACTGTCCTAAAAACCCCTTCCGCATGCGTACGCATGCTCAACGGTGTTCTCTCATGGTGAGACACTATACTCTTCGGCGGAATACAAGTACAATGGCGTGCAACCAGAAGCATATAGATCAACAAGAGGGTCTATACAACGCTGCTAACGTCATTGCAAGAGTGAGATTACCAAAGTTCTTAAATCGAACCCTCGGCAATGTTCGGTAGCAGAATTACCTTACGGCGTTAGTGGGAATTACGCTGCACTCATTTACGCACGTGGTTCGCTGATAGAGGAACCACTCCCCACGATGCCTTGTTCCGACTAAACCGGCTAGTGATCTCCCTATTTAGTCATTTTTCAGCCAGGCACGGTTGTCTGTCTCCTCTCTTGTTTCCTGAAACATACCCCTCCTATGACTTAGCATTTTCAACAAGGCGGTTTGGTTGCCCTCTCTTCCCTTTTCACAAGTTCTTAATTCTGATTATATCTTTATCGCCCTTACCTTAACTATTTCTTAGTTCATTTAGTGTGTTTATATTTCGGTCTCTCTCTCTCTTTCATTTTCTATGCTTTCTTTATGTGCATCCTGACCTTTCTTCATGATTTACGTCAATCAGGGTTATTACTGCAGCTATTGTTGATATTAAACCTAATTTCAGGATGATCTAGGTCACAAAGGCTGGTTTACTATTTCGCTGGACTCGGTCTCCTAATCTTTCCCAATCTAGGTTCCTCCTCTTCGTAAATACTTAGTCAACTTGTTCCTAAGCAAAATTGGCAGAAGGGTCCGTCAACTTAGTTCTCTTATCCCGTGTGAGAAATGTCGCGCATTTTCTCCTCTGTGTTTTCCAATGTTAGTTTTTTTTTTCTTCTTCGGAACCTCTTACAGGTTTACATATGAGATCGTTTGCTACAGTTGAGATTAATATGGCCACATGGATTGTCAGTGGTGGCTTCTTAAGTTTATTTCCAGTGTTCTTTTGAGCAAGGAGTTGTGTAATTTTCCTCTTCATTTTCCGGGTGATTATTAGTACGTTAATAGTTGAAACTTCCGAGAAACTCTTCCCAGAGTATCACTGCATATTCCTAAACTCTCTTTTACATTATAATTTTATTTTCTCTTGTTTAGAATTACTGTTGTTACTGTTACTCTTAATTACGATTCATACACTGATTGTGACTCGTATGACGTTGTCAATAGATGTAGGTGGTTCACCACTTTATAAAACTCTGTTCATGGTAATATATCTTCTTTGGTTGTTGTGTTCAACACTTAATAACATCTACTGTGAGAATATAATTTATATATATATTTTTTTTCTCTATCCATGAGACATAGTTTATAACGATTTAAAACGAGGGTCCAACAATATGGTTCATAGATTTACTCCTATCGATATGATATATATATATATATATATATATATATATACATATATATATAATATATTTATTTTAAAGTCTATGCATAGGACGAAATTGGTTTACCACGATATATATATCTATATCTCTCTCTCTCTATATATATATATATATATATATAATCATTATTATATTATATATATAGCTATATACATAGACATATATAGTATATATATATGCCTATATATATAAAGCTATATAAAAAAAAAACTGTATTTATATTACAAATACACCACTCATATGTTAGGGCCCAAGCCCTAACATTTTTTATTGCTTTAGATTCACAGCAGACGGCGGCCATGGGCGGCGGTGGCCGCAGTGACAGAGGAGCAGGGTCGGGGTGGCCGCAGAGCGGCGGACAGGATTTGCGGTGGCCGCAGAGCGGCGGGCCTGTGCAGGCCACGGGAGGCATAAGGGATTGGGGGGGGGGAATGTGGAGTGGGGCGGAGCCCCACCCACATTCCCACGACGTGGGGTGTGGGTGGGGCTCCGCCCCACTCCACACCTTCATATATATGCAAGAGGGTCTGCGGTGGGGATTTCTCCCCACCGCCTATTCTAAAACTGCGACTGTCTTCTAATCCGCGGCTTAACCTTTGACAGTCTTTCACAATTCGTTGATTATTATCAATAATAATATATTTTCAAATATATATATATATATATTTATATATTCATATATAAATATATATATATATGTATATATAACAACGATAATATATATTTATATATATATATATATTTCATATATATATATATATATATATATATATATATATATCCCCTTTTTTTTATATTGAATAAAACATTCAATTTCATAACAATTATAATTACTTTCAATTTCTCTATTATTCTATAAAATGATAATTACTCAAAAAGAGAAATAGAGATATTTATTTAGAAACAAATATTCTTTATGTATTTGTATAATTCCAATTCCTAAAATTTCTCAAATTCACTACTTTATGCATTTTCTCCAAATCAACCTGTTATAAAGAAATTGTCATAACAATTAGATATATATATATATATATATATATATATATATATATATATATATATATATATATATATATATATATATATATATATATATATATATATATATATATCCTAATTTCACCAAATGGTAAATAGCTATCCCCTTATTATAAGTATAAATTTCCATTTTCATAAACATGTAAGACTTGTAAATTTACAAACAGATTATATTTACATGCTAGATTTCCTCTAATCCTTCTAAATTAACAGAAACCATTAAATATGGAGGATAACTCAAATATTTAAAACTGTCTTTCCCATTTTAACATTGAACTATAAAGAAAATTAGCATTTCAATTAGTGAAGCAATTCCAAACTTTCAAATGTAAACAACTCAGATTAAATTGCAAAAACGAACTTTTTCCTTTCAGTAATACTTGAAACACAAAAATTGCTATTGAACAAAGATTGCAAACATCAACTTAAATTTTAAGCACATTCATATTACAGCTTCTCAAACATGAATACCAACTTCCCAGATATGAACTTTCTCCTCCCAAACAGTATATAACTGAAAACTTATGACAACCAATAAAAGTTCAATAATAACAAGATCAGGGAGGTGATTTTCTTCACTCCCAGAATATCATTAATTTACAACAATAACAAGAGAGGTGTTCTCTCTTCATCTCTATGAAATGAACCAGGCCTAATTCTCATGACAAGAAGATGATCTGTTTCTTCATAAATAGCCAACCAGAAGCTCCAAGAGAAAAACCTGCGTATCAAAGACAAACAAAGAAGAAAAATACCACTCGTCTAGCTCTCCTCCCTACCGTAGACCCGCAAGAGGGTCACCCCCGAGCTAGGGAGACCATACTCACACCTGGGTACTCAAACACTCCACTTCACAACAGAAACAACAACAATCCCAAAGCACACATACACCCGTGGTTATTTTACACAATACGGAAACTCAACTACAGTGAGTTTCATAAGGGGCAGGAGAGTGGACACACTCGACTCCAGAGTGTCACCCTGACAGATAAATGAACTCATATCAATTTCTCTTGGTCTCAACCAAGTGTGATCACAATTTGTAAGGAATCTGTATATGACTCTCAAGTCAAAAATACAGTCACAGATACATGCCCTCAAGGCTTTCAACATCCCAAAAGATGGAAACAGGTATGCACCCGAGGAGGATCTCTCCTCCCCTACCCCAAACTTGATGAGCATTTCTCCCAAGTGGGAGACGCTCTGTCAAACAACCCGACAAGAACCCCACAGAAAACAAATTTAAACACATATTTCACACACATTTCATACACATTTCAGTTCTACCAAAACAAAGGTAAAATTCAGACCAACCTTGCAATGCCCTCCTGGAATGAAGTTGTTGCAGAGTCCACAGAGTTCACTTCCAACCTTAGCCACCAACTCCCTCTCCCTTCTCTATCTTCCAAACTAACTTCTCTATTTTTGGTAAGGCCAAAATGAAAGATTTTCCCCAAAATTCAACTAACTCCCTCTCATCCCAAAATTTCAAAATAAATAACCCAAAATTCTCTTTCTTTCTAATTTTGAGAAATGGGGAAGTGACACTTGTCACCTCCTCACCCTTCCCAAAAATCACTATTCTGTCCAGGTGGCTTATGTCACCCTCCATTCCCAAGGGTACTCCTTATTCCTCTCATGTGACTCCACTTTCTCATGGGAGAAATAAAAAAAAGAGTTAAATGGGAACAAGACAGGTGACCCATGCCTCTTTCTCCTTTCTTCACATGGGTGTCCCCATAGTACATGGGGGAATCTTACTAAAGAAGGGGTAACTTTCACTAATGGATGGCATCTCTTATCTAGGGAAAAGTAGAGGGGATGGGTTGAGTGTTGGTACAACCCATCATGTCCCCTCCTACCTCCAATTTTCGCCACTTAACTTCAGGGGAAGGTTAAGTTGACTAGATGGAGGTTACTCAAGGGTTACCCATGCCAAATGGGCCCCTGGACCCATGGGGTAGAACCCAGGGTCAATTTTAACCCATACAAGACACCCCAGGTCAAGGTAAAGCACAAGAAAAAGGGCCTCATAAATTAAATAAAAATAGAAATTTCAAATTCAATCTCTTTACAACACTTACTTAAAAAAAATAATGTCACATGAGGGTAACCTAACCCACTCGACCATACGAAAGACCACATTACATCAGGACATCAAACACAAAGAGATCTTGGTTCCTCGTGGAACCAGATCAGCTTAACAGGGAATAACAAATAACAAGGTGTGGAATGATCTCCGAAATCTGTGGTTTGATTAGTAGTCCCTGCACACTCAATTACAAGATCAGTAACCACATAAATTCATCATAGCCGAAGCAACTTAAATAACACATGCATTCTCATGCCTTAGTACAATTTAACATAATTAAAAATCATATTACAATTTTCCATCATCCCTAATTCATTTTTCTGAAAAGTAACTTATCCAAACATCACCCAATTAGTTTTTCCGAACACATAATAAAGTTAAATAGTCTGACAAATTTTGGGAACTGCTATCCCACAAATATGAAAGTAACAATAACAGTACTGTAAATAGTCATAACAACAGTAGTAAAAAGGGCGGTCCTCACATCCTCTCCCCCTAAGACGGTACTTCCTCCTGGAAGTCGTCAAAAAGGTGAGGATACAGGGTCTTCAATCTCTCTGCATCTTCCCATGTTGCAGTGACTTCGTCGTATAAGTCCCATTGGACTCTAACCTGGTCCAGCTCTCGACCTCGAAGGGCCAGCGTCCGACAAGCCAATATGCGAATTGGCTCCAACGCCAGTTGTCCGTCTGCCTCTACCTGAAGAGCACTCCAATCCAACACATGAGATAAGTCAGAAATATATTGACGTAAAACTGATACATGAAATACATCGTGGATACGTGACAGGCTCGGTGGCAAGGCTAGACGATAGGCTACTGGTCCTAACCGCTCCAAGATTTCGAAAGGTCCTACAAATCGAGGTGCGAGTTTAGAGCCTTTTCCGTAACGGATTGGACTTTTGTGCGGCCGCACTCTCAAAAATACTCTTTCCCCCACAGAGAAGCTTCGGTCTGTCCTTTTAGCATCGGCATACTTTTTCTGCCTGTCCTGTGCTTCCAGAAGCCTCTGTCTTATCTGTTTAACTTGCAGTTCCATAGTCTAAACTATTTCTGGTCCGATGACTGTTCTGTCCTCTATACGATCCCAACTCAAAGGTGTTCTGCATGGTCTGCCATATAATGCCTGGAAAGGAGGCATACCCAACAAGCTATGATGCCCATTATTGTAGGCGAACTCAACTAGATACAGGTACTCCTCCCATCTAGACTGGTGGTCCATCACATACATGCGAAGCATGTCTTCTAACACCTGGTTAACTCTCTCTGTTTGTCCGTCGGTTTCCGGATGATATGCGGAACTGAAGTTGAGCTGTGTGCCCAACGCCTGATGTAAGGCTTTCCAGAACAATGAAGTGAATACGGAGTCTCTGTCAGATATAATGCGGCAAGGTATCCCATGAAGTCTAACAATCTGATCAAGAAACACCTTTGCCACTGATGGTGCATTGTATGTTGTACATATTGGTGAAAAATGCGCCACTTTGGTCAGCTTGTCAAATGTCACCATAATAGCATCATGGCGACGTGATGACATAGGTAGACCTACGATAAAATCCATAGAAATGGTATCCCATTTCCATTCAGGTATCTCGTGAGGGTACAACAGTCCCGCTGGATGCTGATGTTCGGCCTTGACCCTCTGACATTCCAGGCAACGAGCAACAAATTCGGCAATGTCACGCCTCATCCCAGCCCAATGATAAAGCTGTCGTAAATCAGCATGCATCTTCTTCACTCCTGGGTGTGCTGCGTAGGGTGCTCTATGAGCCTCTGATAAGATTACTGTACGAAGATTACCCGCATGGGGTACATAGATGCGTTGCCGATGTCGAAGCATACCATCAGAATCAAGGGTATATCCTGTAAATTTGCCCTCAAGGGCCTTCTGATTTAGTACTGCCTGCTGCACTTCAAGAAACCATTCGTCCTCCGGCAGATGCTGTAAGATGCGATCCTTCAAGTCCATCTTCAAGGTCAGGGTCTGGATCTCGTGGCGTCTTCGACTCAAAGCATCAGCGACCACGTTCTCCTTCCCTTTGATATAATGGACATCGAAGTCATATTCGCATAGGAATTCCATCCAACGCCGTTGGCGGGCGTTCAAATTAGGCCGTGTAAAAATATACTACAAACTATGATGGTCTGAATGGAGTTCAAAGCGTCGCCCTAAGAGAAAGTGTCTCCAGCGAACCAAGGCATGAACAATAGCTGCAAGCTCTAAGTCGTGCGTAGGATAGTTTAACTCATGTGTCTTTAGTTTCCGCGATTCGTATGCGATCGCTCGACCATCCTGCATAAGCACGGCTCCCAAACCTTCTAATGATGCATCCGTGCAAACTACAAACTCTTCTGAAGGATCTGGAACTGCTAAAATAGGAGCGCTCGTAAGACGCTCTTTGAGGTCTCCAAAAGCCTTTTCACACTGCTCGGTCCAAGTGAAACCCTTCCCTTTTCGCTGAAGGGAAGTAATGGGATGTGCTATCCTGGAGAAACCTTCGACAAACCGATGATAATACCCGGCTAACCCCATAAAGCTTTTGACCTCTGTCACGTTCGTGGGTACCGGCCACTCCTGGATTGCTCTAATTTTAGATGGATCTACGGAGATGCCTTCGCCTGATAAAATGTGTCCCAAATACTGCACCTCTGTCCTGAAGAAGGCACACTTCACCAAGTTGCCATAAAGTTGCTGTCCTCGTAATTGCTGCAAAACTTGATGCAAGTGCTCTACATGCTCCTCCTCAGTCCGTGAATAAATCAGAATGTCATCTAGGAATATGATCACGAACCGGTCTAGGTATGTACGGAACACCCCGTTCATGAGACTCATGAATACTGCAGGAGCGTTCGTCAACCCGAAAGGTACCACTGTGAATTCATAATGGCCATATCTGGTTCAAAAAGCAGTTTTATGAATATCTGACTCCGTGATGCGCAATTGATGATACCCAGATTTTAGATCGATTTTCGAGAACACTCTGGCTCCCTGCATCTGATCAAAAAGGTCGTCAATCCTAGGTAGAGGATATCGATTCTTCACCGTCACCTTGTTCAACTGCCTGTAGTCCATGCATAGACGAAGAGACCCATCCTTCTTCTTCACGAAGATCACTGGTGCGCCCCATGGTGAAACGCTAGGTCGGATGTGTCCCTTCTCAAGTAATTCTTCCAACTGCAGCTTAAGTTCTGTGAGTTCATGGGTCGTCATTCTATAGGGTGCGCGGGATATCGGCTCTGCACCTGGCACTAAGTCGATGTGGAAGTCCACTTCTCTACGTGGAGGCATACCAGGTAATTCTGGCGGGAACACATCGGCAAACTCTCTAAGGATAGGGTGATCATCTAAAGTAGCCTCAGGTTCATCCTCTGCTCTATCACTGACTGTGATGGCAAACATCTGACATCCCTTCCGCATACAGCGCTTAAGCTGTTGTGCGGATATCATACGAACCGCCGTGGGCTTTTGAATGCCCACTATCTCAACCGACGAACCATGATCGTCTAAACAGCTAATCGTTCTCTGGCGACAATCAAGCTTGGCTCTATGTGCCGCAAGCCAATCCATACCCAGAACTACTCCGTAAGACCCTAATGGCATAATCCTAAGGTCGCATGTTGTGGTGAAGGGTCCCAATGTGATCTCACAGTCTTTAACCAAGGTATCTACTGACATCCTGGCCCCTGAGGCCAACTCAACTTCCCACCTAATGTCTTGCCTAGAAGCCACCAGCCTGCAACGCTCCACTAACGATGTAGACAAAAAGGAGTCAGTAGCTCCTGAGTCAAAAAGGATTGAGATGGGAAAGTCTCTAATCGTACCTGCTGCCTCGATGACAGAAGCCTGGAAATCGGCCTGACGGTTATCAACCGCTGCAAACATGTGGTGAGATCTGCCCACGTCACCTACGGTCTGCTCAGACCCTCCTGATCGGGGCTGACCCCCTGCAGTAAATCCCTGCGGACACTCTCTAGCCAGATGCCCTGCCCCACCACATACATAACATGGTCCTCTAACCTGTAACTGCCCTGACTGTGTTCTGCCCGACTGTTGTTGCCCGGTCCGTCCGGTGGATCCCTGTGAGCCTCTGTAAGACTGCTGGGACCTTGCGGGTCCTGCCGATGAACCCTGCTGTCTCTGATCCCTGCGTGGTCCCTGCTGCTGCCATCCACGGTTCTGTCCTCCCTGTCCCCTCTGTTGAAATTTGGATTTTTGCTGATGTTGCTGTTGCTGTGGAGGCCTAGGAGGTAATGATGAAGGATTATATCCTCCTCTCTGTGTTGTGTTTTGAGGCCTTCATAAATTTTGCTGTTGTTGGGGATTCCGTTCCTGGTACTGTGGGCGTGAATTCTGTCCTCGTCCCTAAATTTCCTCTGATATAAGGGCCTTTTCAACAGCCTCGCTCATGGTTTGGGGATTTGCCATACGAACTGGTCCTGCTATCCCGTGATTTAGCCCCCTGATGAATTTGTGTATTAAGATTTTCTCGTCATGGAGGTATTCCGCGTAACGAGAAAGCTCTATAAATCAGCTCTCATACTGAGTAACGGTGAGTCCCCTCTGCTGTAGATCATGAAACTCATCGATTCTGCGCTGTCTATAATGTTCGGACAAATACAGCGCATTGAAGCGCTCAATGAAGGTGTCCCATGTGAGTGTATCCACGGAGAGTCGGCGCTTGCACTCCTCTGTGCGCCACCAGGTGGCTGCTGCATCCCTAAGAAGATGAACTGCCACTCGTGCTTTCGTGTTGCTCTCATACGGTCGCAATGCGAAACACCTGTCTAAGCTAATTAGCCAAGCCTCGGCCACAGCTCCCTCTGTAGCTCCTGCGAAGGTGGGTGGGTTGAACCTCAGTAGATCTCTGATAGGGTCCCCTCTGTCTCTTAGTCTCCCTAGTGGCTCTTCCACACCATCCTCATATACTCCCTGCTGAACCTATTCTTGTCTCAAAAGTCTCAGAGGACTCCTGCTCCGTGCTCGGGAGGCCGACCCTACCTCCTCTACTGTTGTGTCGGGAATCTCAACGAAGGGCTCCACACGTAACACCTCTAGTGGATCAACGCGGGGCTCCATACGTGGCTCAATACGTGACTCAGCACGTGGCTCCTCTCGCGGATCAACATGAGGCTCTATACGTGGCTCAGGAATCACTGGTGGTAACCTGTCTAACATAGTCTGTAGTGCCTGTAAGATCTGTGGACCTATATCCGATACTGGTGTCGCCTGTGGTACTAGTGGTGCTTGTGGTACAGGTGGTGCAGGTGGTGCTGCTGAATCTGCGGGTGCCAGTCCCTCGGCTGAGGAATCGCTGTGCACCTCGACTGACGCTGTGTGGCATGATCGCGCTCGTCGAACACGTCGGGGAGGCATCCTACAAAACAAGGTAGACACTAATTAGCCAAAGTTGCGGAATAATAACGTGCCCAAATACGCCCAGTGTTTACAAACTTGGCTCTGATACCAAATGTCATGCCCACATTTTCCTTGTGGTCACAACACACATCGCACGTGTCATAACCACATCTGTCATGTGGTTATGACACGAGATATGAAAAACTTTTCTCACACTGTCCTAAAAACCCCTTCCGCATGCGTACGCATGCTCAACGGTGTTCTCTCATGGCGAGACACTATACTCTTCGGCGGAATACAAGTACAATGGCGTGCAACCAGAAGCATATAGATCAACAAGAGGGTCTATACAACGCTGCTAACGTCATTGTAAGTGTGAGATTACCAAAGTTCTTAAATCGAACCCTCGGCAATGTTCGGTAGCAGAATTGCCTTACGGCGTTAGTGGGAATTACGCTGCACTCATTTACGCACGTGGTTCGCTGATAGAGGAACCACTCCCCACGACGCCTTGTTCCGACTAAACCGGCTAGTGATCTCCCTATTTAGTCATTTTTCAGCCAGGCACGATTGTCTGTCTCCTCTCTTGTTTCCTGAAACATACCCCTCCTATGACTTAGCATTTTCAACAAGGCGGTTTGGTTGCCCTCTCTTCCCTTTTCACAAGTTCTTAATTCTGATTATATCTTTATCGCCCTTACCTTAACTATTTCTTAGTTCATTTAGTGTGTTTATATTTCGGTCTCTCTCTCTCTTTCATTTTCTATGCTTTCTTTATGTGCATCCTGACCTTTCTTCATGATTTACGTCAATCAGGGTTATTACTGCAGCTATTGTTGATATTAAACCTAATTTCAGGATGATCTAGGTCACAAAGGCTGGTTTACTATTTCGCTGGACTCGGTCTCCTAATCTTTCCCGATCTAGGTTCCTCCTCTTCGTAAATACTTAGTCAACTTGTTCCTAAGCAAAATTGGCAGAAGGGTCCGTCAACTTAGTTCTCTTATCCCGTGTGAGAAATGTCGCGCATTTTCTCCTCTGTGTTTTCCAATGTTAGTTTTTTTTTTCTTCTTCGGAACCTCTTACAGGTTTACATATGAGATCGTTTGCTACAGTTGAGATTAATATGGCCACATGGATTGTCAGTGGTGGCTTCTTAAGTTTATTTCCAGTGTTCTTTTGAGCAAGGAGTTGTGTAATTTTCCTCTTCATTTTTCGGGTGATTATTAGTACGTTAATAGTTGAAACTTCCGAGAAACTCTTCCCAGAGTATCACTGCATATTCCTAAACTCTCTTTTACATTATAATTTTATTTTCTCTTGTTTAGAATTACTGTTGTTACTGTTACTCTTAATTACGATTCATACACTGATTGTGACTCGTATGACGTTGTCAATAGATGTAGGTGGTTCACCACTTTATAAAACTCTGTTCATGGTAATATATCTTCTTTGGTTGTTGTGTTCAACACTTAATAACATCTACTGTGAGAATATAATTTATATATATATTTTTTTTTCTCTATCCATGAGACATAGTTTATAACGATTTGAAACGAGGGTCCAACAATATGGTTCATAGATTTACTCCTATCGATATGATATATATATATATATATATCTATATATATATACATATATATATATATAATATATTTATTTTAAAGTCTATGCATAGGACGAAATTGGTTTACCACGATATATATATCTATATCTATATATATATATATATATATATATAATCATTATTATATTATATATATAGCTATATACATAGACATATATAGTATATATATATGCCTATATATATAAAGCTATATAAAAAAAAAACTGTATTTATATTACAAATACACCACTCATATGTTAGGGCCCAAGCCCTAACATTTTTTATTGCTTTAGATTCACAGCAGACGGCGGCCATGGGCGGCGGTGGCCGCAGTGACAGAGGAGCAGGGTCGGGGTGGCCGCAGAGCGGCGGACAGGATTTGCGGTGGCCGCAGAGCGGCGGGCCTGTGCAGGCCACGGGAGGCATAAGGGATTGGGGGGGAATGTGGAGTGGGGCGGAGCCCCACCCACATTCCCACGACGTGGGGTGTGGGTGGGGCTCCGCCCCACTCCACACCTTCATATATATGCAAGAGGGTCTGCGGTGGGGATTTCTCCCCACCGCCTATTCTAAAACCGCGACTGTCTTCTAATCCGCGGCTTAACCTTTGACACTCTTTCACAATTTGTTGATTATTATCAATAATAATATATTTTCAAATATATATATATATATATATTTATATATTCATATATAAATATATATATATGTATATATAACAACGATAATATATATTTATATATATATATATATATTTCATATATATATATATATATATATATATATATATATATATATATATATATATATATATATATATATATATATATATATATATATCCCCTTTTTTTTATATTGAATAAAACATTCAATTTCATAACAATTATAATTACTTTCAATTTCTCTATTATTCTATAAAATGATAATTACTCAAAAAGAGAAATAGAGATATTTATTTAGAAACAAATATTCTTTATGTATTTGTATAATTCCAATTCCTAAAATTTCTCAAATTCACTACTTTATGCATTTTCTCCAAATCAACCTGTTATAAAGAAATTGTCATAACAATTAGATATATATATATATATATATATATATATATATATATATATATATATATATATCCTAATTTCACCAAATGGTAAATAGCTATCCCCTTATTATAAGTATAAATTTCCATTTTCATAAACATGTAAGACTTGTAAATTTACAAATAGATTATATTTACATGCTAGATTTCCTCTAATCCTTCTAAATTAACAGAAACCATTAAATATGGAGGATAACTCAAATATTTAAAACTGTCTTTCCCATTTTAACATTGAACTATAAAGAAAATTAGCATTTCAATTAGTGAAGCAATTCCAAACTTTCAAATGTAAACAACTCAGATTAAATTGCAAAAACGAACTTTTTCCTTTCAGTAATACTTGAAACACAAAAATTGCTATTGAACAAAGATTGCAAACATCAACTTAAATTTTAAGCACATTCATATTACAGCTTCTCAAACATGAATACCAACTTCCCAGATATGAACTTTCTCCTCCCAAACAGTATATAACTGAAAACTTATGACAACCAATAAAAGTTCAATAATAACAAGATCAGGGAGGTGATTTTCTTCACTCCCAGAATATCATTAATTTACAACAATAACAAGAGAGGTGTTCTCTCTTCATCTCTATGAAATGAACCAGGCCTAATTCTCATGACAAGAAGATGATCTGTTTCTTCATAAATAGCCAACCAGAAGCTCCAAGAGAAAAACCTGCGTATCAAAGACAAACAAAGAAGAAAAATACCACTCGTCTAGCTCTCCTCCCTACCGTAGACCCGCAAGAGGGTCACCCCCGAGCTAGGGAGACCATACTCACACCTGGGTACTCAAACACTCCACTTCACAACAGAAACAACAACAATCCCAAAGCACACATACACCCGTGGTTATTTTACACAATACGGAAACTCAACTACAGTGAGTTTCATAAGGGGCAGGAGAGTGGACACACTCGACTCCAGAGTGTTACCCTGACAGATAAATGAACTCATATCAATTTCTCTTGGTCTCAACCAAGTGTGATCACAATTTGTAAGGAATCTGTATATGACTCTCAAGTCAAAAATACAGTCACAGATACATGCCCTCAAGGCTTTCAACATCCCAAAAGATGGAAACAGGTATGCACCCGAGGAGGATCTCTCCTCCCCTACCCCAAACTTGATGAGCATTTCTCCCAAGTGGGAGACGCTCTGTCAAACAACCCGACAAGAACCCCACAGAAAACAAATTTAAACACATATTTCACACACATTTCATACACATTTCAGTTCTACCAAAACAAAGGTAAAATTCAGACCAACCTTGCAATGCCCTCCTGGAATGAAGTTGTTGCAGAGTCCACAGAGTTCACTTCCAACCTTAGCCACCAACTCCCTCTCCCTTCTCTATCTTCCAAACTAACTTCTCTATTTTTGGTAAGGCCAAAATGAAAGATTTTCCCCAAAATTCAACTAACTCCCTCTCATCCCAAAATTTCAAAATAAATAACCCAAAATTCTCTTTATTTCTAATTTTGAGAAATGGGGAAGTGACACTTGTCACCTCCTCACCCTTCCCAAAAATCACTATTCTGTCCAGGTGGCTTATGTCACCCTCCATTCCCAAGGGTACTCCTTATTCCTCTCATGTGACTCCACTTTCTCATGGGAGAAATAAAAAAAAGAGTTAAATGGGAACAAGACAGGTGACCCATGCCTCTTTCTCCTTTCTTCACATGGGTGTCCCCATAGTACATGGGGGAATCTTACTAAAGAAGGGGTAACTTTCACTAATGGATGGCATCTCTTATCTAGGGAAAAGTAGAGGGGATGGGTTGAGTGTTGGTACAACCCATCATGTCCCCTCCTACCTCCAATTTTCGCCACTTAACTTCAGGGGAAGGTTAAGTTGACTAGATGGAGGTTACTCAAGGGTTACCCATGCCAAATGGGCCCCTGGACCCATGGGGTAGAACCCAGGGTCAATTTTAACCCATACAAGACACCCCAGGTCAAGGTAAAGCACAAGAAAAAGGGCCTCATAAATTAAATAAAAATAGAAATTTCAAATTCAATCTCTTTACAACACTTACTTAAAAAAAATAATGTCACATGAGGGTAACCTAACCCACTCGACCATACGAAAGACCACATTACATCAGGACATCAAACACAAAGAGATCTTGGTTCCTCGTGGAACCAGATCGGCTTAACAGGGAATAACAAATAACAAGGTGTGGAATGATCTCCGAAATCTGTGGTTTGATTAGTAGTCCCTGCACACTCAATTACAAGATCAGTAACCACATAAATTCATCATAGCCGAAGCAACTTAAATAACACATGCATTCTCATGCCTTAGTACAATTTAACATAATTAAAAATCATATTACAATTTTCCATCATCCCTAATTCATTTTTCTGAAAAGTAACTTATCCAAACATCACCCAATTAGTTTTTCCGAACACATAATAAAGTTAAATAGTCTGACAAATTTCGGGAACTGCTATCCCACAAATATGAAAGTAACAATAACAGTACTGTAAATAGTCATAACAACAGTAGTAAAAAGGGCGGTCCTCACAGTCACAGAAAAACAGTAAAACTTAGCTTTTCTACACCTTAGCCTTAGCTATTTGGTCAGAGACCTCTAGAATTTGAAGGCACATACTAAAACACTCACTTTCCACCAAGGATTAATAACATGCAATGGATAAGAAGGAAGAAAAACAAGATTTCATTGCCACTGTTTACCCTAATCAGGGTTCTTGACAGTTTTTAGGAAACACACCATATCTAACACAAAACAAAACTAAAATGCATGAGACCAACTACAACTAGAAGGTGATTGAAGGAACAAAGACTTATAACCAACTAAACATCCATGCATGCTCGTACAGAGCCGTACAAGGCCTGGAAACATCATTTTTTTGAAGAAAATGCATAAAACAGTGTTTTTTTGTTGATCCCATTCAAATATTCAATCACCTCTGAATTGTGTGAAGATTACAAGGCCTTAATAAATGAATTCCACATAATACTCTTTAGTTTCTAACTTCCCAAATGAATGAAACTACTCAAAATACCCTATGACCTTTGGTATTCCCCTATTTGTATTTGTTTTGCATTTTTACAACAAATTTAGTAACTTTTACATTTTCAACATCCTTCTCTTACACTTGAAGGTTCAATTTTACAAATTTGCCAATTAAATGAATCTAATGAGCAAGGTGCTCCTACATCAACCTTATCTTTCAAATTTGTATTTCCACGATGCCTATACCTTCGTATCTCTTTCAGACTTCAACCTCTTATAGATCGCATTATACTTACTTTCAAATCCGCGATGTATACATCCCAATGTATCTCTTGATTATTTAATTTGGACGTGATGCATTGTATTCTTCATATTTCAATCTTATTGAGTTCTAGCTCGTATGTATAAAACAATGTACATTTTGGAACATACATACAAGTGTGCAAATATGCAACAGTTTAACTTCATTTGATAACCCTTTTGATTCTGTGATGTATAAAGTGTAATGTACATCGGATTGTATATAAAGAATATACAATGCGCGATATACAAAGACTTTACTATCTTTTATAATTCTTTAGTTCTGTGATATGTATGAACTGTATTACCAAATATACGTTAAGTCCAAATGCATCATTTATATTGTATTTCAATTTTCTTTCAATTCCACGTTGTATATTTCACAATGTATGTCTCCCGACATCTTACATACACACCCCAAATATACAACCATTATTCCTTATTTCACTACCATTTCGATTTTGCCTTGTATATAACTGCAATGTATATGACCAAACATACATATACAAAGTGCAAAAATATACAACGATTATGTCAATTTTAATAACCTTTCAGTTCCGCACTATGTATAACTCGTTGTATATTTTCTTTGTATGTCTGTCGTTTACCAAATATACAAACCAAAGTATACATAGTGGATTTCAACATTTATTCACTTCAATTTTGACTTTTTCGGGCCTGACTTGTATATTAATATAAAGCGTTAGCAATATGTATACAAGTATAACAACGTATATTTTAAACCCGATGACCCCATTTTTGCAACTAAGGTAACAACCCGATATACAAATGCATTTGTATATGAAATGACCTTGTACATACAAAGAACTTTGTATATACAAAACACAAACCCTCTGATTGTACATTTACCAAAAACCTTATAACTTGCAAAATATAGGGAATTTTGAGATGGTTCAAAAAGCAACCCCTATTCATTTTTCACAAAGAATTTACCCATACTATGCACTGGTACTCAATGTTATTTTCTCTCTATTTATCCCAAGTTTGTACTTGCAGCTACCTTTTCCCTTTACCACTAAGCAAACCCACACAAACAATCAACAAAAAGCCAGCTACAATAGGGGTCCTCATTTTGCTACGGAGTAAAATGGGGCATGTTGTGAGCATCACAACACTTCCTTGATAGCAATAAACAAACATTCATTTGCACTAGTATTATCAGACTCATCATCTGTTACACCATTATCATCATCCTCTCTAACATAATAGCATTTCCTTATGATCCTAGGTCTACTTTCTAACTTCTTCTTGACCTTCTCAATTTTCTCTAGACACCAAGAAGCATAGTGACAATCTTACCACAAGTAAAGCATTTGAATGGTAATTTGCCTTTGAACTTACTGGTACCTCTTTGCATTCTATCAATAAAGTTGGCTTCAATCTCATCAAGGTCATCATCTAGTTCCACAACATACTTCTTAGATCTTGAAGTCTTTTCTAAAGTGTTGGCTTTGAAAGTAGTCTCAGTCTTCGACAAAACATCACCAAACTCTCTCATCTCAAAAGCAGTAAGATTTCTAAGCAACTGATCCTTTGTAAGCTTGTTCAAACTTATAACTTCTTCAATTGCAGATACCTTGTGACTGTAGGATTTAGGCAATGACCTAAGAATCTTCAACACCTCTTTCTCATCAATAGTTCCTCCAAGACCCTTGATTCCATTGACAATTTCATCAACTTTTTGCATGTGTATTGTTATGTTCTCATCATCACTCATCTTCAACACTTCATACTTCACCTTTAGATTCTATGATTTGGCACTCTTTACAAATTCATCTCCTTCATATAAACTTTTCAACTTGTCCTAGATCTCATGAGCAGTTTCTAGATCCAAGACTTTGACCAACTTGGTGTTAGATAAGGTATTCAATAGAGCATATCTAGCTTTTCCATTTACCTCATACTTTTTGACTTCATCTTTAGATGGTGGACCATTTGGAGGAATAGTATACTTTGTTCTTGCCATCTTCCAAATAATATAACCAAGAGAAATGCAATGACTTTTCATTTGTACCTTCTAGAGACCATAATCCATTCCATCAAACTATGAAGTATCCTTCTTGTGCGCCATCCTGGTGTTGGGAATTAATGTGTATCAACCTTTGCAAATTCCTAGTATTGTTTATTTAATTATGTATCTATCTATTGCCTAAATTTGTATTTACTTGTACATTCAATTTGGTCACTTAGTTGTGGTGGCATTGTGACATGTCATCCTACTTGGAATGTGACTTGGATGGTCAAGTCAAACTCACATGGATTTGGGTGTCCCATTTGAGGTGGCACTAATATTCCATGTGTCGGTCTCTTGTGGTATGTGGAAGAGGATATTCCATATGACAGTATCTATGACGTCTAAGAGCCAAGTATAAAGATTCCTATGACAAGTGGGCACAAGTGTCAGAGAGTATATTTGCTTGAGAGAAAGGCATCTTTGGGCACCCAAGTTGGGATATGACATGTTGTAAGAGGAATATGCTATTTTTAGTTGTGTATGATAGATTCTCTTACAACATTAAGTGTTGTCATGTTGCAAAATTTTATGACAGCTATAAGATGTGTAAGAGCATCTGTCATTGCCTATTTTTAGCATGGAGCACTTTATCCTTGGGAAGTCAAATCTTCCATGTTATGATAGATGTAAGAGAGGTATTTGTATCTTGGACAAGTGTTCTTTGAGGTGGGAAAATGGCCATGTGGCCAAGATGGATGCCTATCTCTAGAGGCTTCTCAATATTGTCTTGTATCTCTATATATTACATAGTTTTGGAGGTGTAGTTGCATAGTTGATGTACATGTACCGTTATGCTGCCAGAATCACTCCAGAAACGACATTTGAAGACTCTTGGAAGAACTTGCATTGCAAGTGTATTGTAAACTATTATTATTTTGATAATACATTGTGCAGGTTTTAGAGTGTGGGGTTTCTCACCTGAAAAGGTTTTCCCCACCATATATCTTATGTCAACTCTTATTCGTGTGTTGTGTTTGCTATTGTAATATCTCTATTATATGTTTAACAATATTGCAATTGTAAGGATTAAAAAGATTTTTCATACATCTCCCCTTATTAGATCAGTGTACGAAGCATTTCCAAGTACTTTGCTTCCTTCCACTTGGATCTACCTTAAGCTGTTAAGATTTCTTTCAAGGAACCCTAGCTCTGATACCGATTGCTAAAATGCATAGGACAACTGAGAGGGGGGGTGAATCAGTTGTAATAAAAACATAACTTCTTATAAACATCAACACATCAACCGCTTAATAATTGTTATTATGATTTAACCATGGAAGCATGAAATCAGAAACTTAAATACATCCACATTTTCAACACATGAGACAATATTTTTTACATGGAAAACCCAATAAGGGAAAAACCATGGTGAGGGTTAACTCACAATATAAATGATATATCAAAATTACAACAAGGCTCACTGCCTCAGGGCTCACTGCCCAAAATGCTCACTGCAAAAGAAGGGATTCACTGCAAAGAGAAGAGGCTCACTGCCAAAAGGGCTCACTACCAGAAGTAGAAGAAGATAATCACAACGTGAATAGATCTCACAGCAACCAGGGATCCACTATTGCAAGTATGTCGTAACCGATGTTTTCATTGATGTCAACATATCTATGTTGTCATTGGTGTCAACTGTGCTCTTATTTTTTTGCTTGCTTGTGATGAGTATTCCTTTGCATAAGTCTTGAAGATCATGAGAATATGTTTTTGTTATTGAGTTTCCAAGTGCTTTTGAGAAAATTTTCTCTCCTAATGGAAATAATGAGTTGCAAAGTATTCTGGTTTGCTGAAGAACAGTGTAGTGTTTTGCTCTATATATCTTATATATTGCATATCTTTCTTTGCAGTTTGGAAGTTATTTAAAGGGTTGTCTAAAGATGCTACATCTCAAGTTTGAGCTTCTGGTATTGTTGCCCCAAATTTTTAAAACCTGAAAATTTTCAAATTTTAGTGCATAGGAACTGATGCACAATCCTCTTAATGGTCTAATTAGTGCCTTGCCTCAATCCGGTCATTTTCCATCCCAAAAGTTTTAAAGTCTTAGGGGCATTTTTATGAGTCTTTGTCATCAGGCACTTTCCAAGTTCATGAATCCTTTGTTTCCCTGAATTATTTTCTTAAATTCAAGAAACGACTGACTTCTCGACTTCTCCTTTATGTCAGGAAGGTTTAGAGTTTTTGAATATTGCTCCAACAGTTCAAAGAATCGTAAGGGCTCCGAAGCCCCGACCTCACTCATTGTTGGGAGTTTTCAAATTTTGTGAACTCCTCCTTAAGATTCAAAGTTTGGAATTTGTCCCAAATCCTGACTAATCAGCATCTTCGCGGTATCCATGATTTCTGATTTGATGGTTGTGTTTCCTAGTTTTCAAGATATCGTCAACTCATCAGGTTACTCGTGTGGTATGCAATGAGAATGTCTTTTCAGGAGTTATGAAATGCAAGCTCAATCTTAAGACTCATTTCCCAAGGTACAAAATTAATGATGCATTAATTACCTCTTAAATGACAAGTGTAGCAGAGCTCACTAAGGTGGTAGCACGACATTATAGAGTTTAAAAATCATCATTACCTGTTGGCATAATCAAGCAAACCTGATTGTAGAGAAAGGTGACGGTGCTCTCTTAGTTTAGTCTTTCTTATCAACCAAGTCATCTTTCAAAATAGCACTTCCTACAAATAATGAAATTTGGGATGATGAACCTATGCTTGTTCTACAACCTGATTTACATTGGCCTGAGGAGGAGTAGATTGATATCATCTCCTAGTTCTGTACAGTTGCTTGGAAGGAGAAAACCAGTTATGCTAAATACTATAGGGCAATTGATGTCCTAGAGAAAGAAGAAGAGCGTGTGGAGTTGCGCCAACTTTTTATGGAAATACATCTGGAATGAGGAGCTGGGTTAGTCTCATGCCACTTTTCTTGCATGCATGAAGTTCTTTTGTAATTAGCGATGGTAATCACAATTTTGATATAATGTAACTGTTTCCATTTTAAAGTCACTTTCTTGATAACGGTTACTAAAAAAAGATCGTTTAGAACAGTTATAATTTTTGGGGAGGTTCTGAAAAACTATAAAAGGGAAGGACTTTTGAAGGGAAGGGTATCTTTTTCTGATTGTCTATGAATAGGGGAAGGGGAGCAAGTTTATTTTATTTTATTTTGAGTTATTTCTTTCTTAGCTCAGCTTATGTATAGAGGCATTGCAGAAACTTTGAGTTTTGTTATATTGAAGAAATGAAGAATTACTTACAGAACTTTGTGTCTCCTAATATCTTCTATGATTGCAATTGTTCTTATGTCAATTTGTACTCGATCTTTAATATTGCTTCTGTTATATTTGTATGTGTTAAGGAACATAATTATATCTTTTTATCAATCTATCATTGTTCGTGGTTGTCGAGTAAATGGACTTTGTATCATTTATTTACATTCATTTCTTTTATAATTAATCCTTCACATTCACTTTCATGGTTATGGGTGTGTGTTAGTTTGCCTTTCTTGCTTTCTGGTTAAAAGCATACCCCATTCTCATTCCTTGGAAATCACTCGAAGGTAGCTGTGCCTTGTAAAATAAGTAGAGAGCACTCGCATATACCATTGCAAGCGACTCAACTATTAGTATTGTTTGTCCTTCTTCCTAGGTGTCTTGAGTCATTTTCTACATTTATTTATGAAGGACAAATTTGTTCACTAATAGATTTTTGGCGACTCTACTGGGGATTCGAAAGTGAAAGACTAGTATTCCTAGAAATTTGAAGGTGCCTCCCCAAGGACGGACGCTGGCAGATTTTCAAAATGGAATGTGTCCAGAAGCAATTTATTCTAGCAAAGATTCTTGCCTGATTTCTTTTTCAAATTTGCATTATGGCCTTGGTTTCTTCCCAGCCATGGGGAAATCATTTTGGTCCTCTTTCTTTACCTGTATATTCATCATTGCCTGAAGGATCACGAAAGCATTTATTGAAGTTCAATGGAGAGGACTTTCCAAATGCTAAAAAATACATTCTTGCATTCACGGTTGCATGTGGAGTTTTGGGGGTAAGTAAAGAGGATATTTTTATTCAGTTGTTTATCAAATCTCTTATTGGGCCTGCAGCAGAATGGTTTCATCATTTAGAAGGAAAATGTATAACTAATTAGGATTCACTGAAGACTAAGTTCTTAGAAAGATTTAAAAGTCCTATTGATGAGGCTACCCTATTGTGTCAATTCTTCAATGTTCAAAAGCAACTAGATGAATCCATCAGAGACTTTGTAGATAGATTCAACCAGCTATTCAAAAAGATCCCTGCATCCATTCGACCAGATAAGCAACTCCAGCTATGTACTTTTATTTATGCATTGCATCCAGATGTTCAATTTGAGTTGAGGTGGAATGCAATAAATGATGTCAAAATTGCACAAGAGGCTGTAAAAATAGAAGATGATTTAATATTGAGTGGCCTATGGAAGGTGAATTAGATTATAGATAATCTAATTCATGACCCTATGAGGATGCCTATAGGTTTCCATAATATTCAATCTCCTTCTATTGAATGCTCTAATCTCACTATTTTTTATTCAAAGCACTTTGGCAGAGATAGGGAAAGTGTTGTGAAAATGAAATCTCATGTGAACAATAGAATGGAATTTTATTATTTGCATGGGGAAGGAAATAATGATGTAAGTCCCCCATGAAATGTAGAAGATGAACAATCCTCCCGTGGTGTAAATGGTAAAGGTTATGCAAATTGCATTGTTTTAGCTCCCTTGTCCACTGCAGATATAGGATCATTTACTTTTTCAAGTGATGAGGAGCAACCTAGGGTTACACAACATGAAGATAAAGTGTTGAATGCCTTTTCTCTAGTATGCATGTGAGTTGAACATGAAGGCTTCATATCTCCTTAGTCAAATAATACAAAGGTATGGCTGTGAGAAGAAGACGTGAATGCTAAAATTTTTAAGCAAGATTTGAAAGGTGAGGTTAAAAACGGTCATGATAGCTTTACTGAAGGTGGTCTAACAGACAAATGTAATGAGTCTCATAAGTACCTTAACACATGCAATGATGAATTTTTATGTGGTGTATTGGACGGAGATGGTCACATTAATGAAATTAAAATGGATGAATTGCATTCCCAATCTGCTTGTTTTCTGAGTGATGATTTTTCTTATGTAAGAGGAGAAGAAGTTCTTTTTACTACACTTGATCCCATAGAACGTGATATTCCAGAATCACAATCAACAGTCACACTTCTAGAAAGTAATTCATCGTGTAATTTACAGAAAAGACGCTTCATTCCTGATATTTCCTCTCCAAGTTTTGGTGTTGATAACGAAGTTATGATCAATACACAACTAGAGTATGTGACTTTCAAGTGTCATGGAAAGGGCAATAAAGAAGTATTGCAGCCAAAGGTGAGTGAAGAATCCATCTTTGAGTCATTTTTCTTTGAAGATGCAATTATGTCTTTTGAGAATGATTCATCAAATTAAGCTTGTGTTAGAAATATATGCAATAATTTTGATGAGGAGAATGATAAAGTGGGCCATATAATACATGAGTTAGTTTCAGCACAAAAATAGAATATTGTTTCTATTGAAGGTGATTTTCAGCCACATGAAAATATTGTTTACAATATAAATTTTCATCCTCATCTACTTCCCATGTCGCATGAGACATGCATGGCTGATGGTGGGTGTTCCAATGATTCAAATGATTGTTTTCAAGCATGGGATATTAGTTTGTCTATTGCTGAGAAGGGTGAGTATATAGGGCATAATGGGGCATATGTTGCAAGTTAGAATTCAAAATCCCCATTTCGTGATTTGTGTGTGGGTTGCCCAATCCAGGGGCTAATTTCTCCACCTTTACAAAATCAAATGTATTCTAACATTTTATATGAGACTATACAAGCAGGTGTTGGTAGTCATGTGTTGGGCAATGTTGATACGAGTCGTCAGTTTGAAGAAGTGTATAATGAAAAATGGCTTCTTGGGCATCAAGACACATCTAGTGGGTTTTTATGTGAAGTCATTCTTATCAATTTAATCATGGTGGTCACCAGTTGGTAACTGTTGGTGTGCGAGCTTTTCGTTCATCAACCATTATTTCGTAGAGGCTTCTATTTCTCCTAGCTAGTTAATAGATTTGCATGACCATTTTGGAGTTATCTGAGGTAGGATCTTCTTGCCATGTACATATTAGGAGTTTTTGTTGTGTTGGTAGTGTAGTTGTTTCCTTTTCCGGTCGTGTTCCATTTTTGGCTTGTTCTAGCTCGTTTGTCTCCCATGTTCTTTGACTCCATTGCCCAATAGATTTATGCACTGGTCCATGCTAGAGGTTCTAGGTTCCTTGCTTCATCCTTTGTAGTCTTCATCCCCAACTAGAGCCTATTGTTGCCCCAAATTTTTAAAACCTAAAAATTTTCAAATTTTAGTGCATAGGAACTGATGCATAATCCTCTTAAGGGTATAATCAGTGCCTTGCCTTAATCCGCTCAATTTCTATCCCAAATGTTTTAAAGTCTTAGGGGCATTTTTATGAGGCTTTGTCATCGGGCACTTTCCAAGTTCATGAATCCTTTGTTTCCCCGACATATGTTCTTAAATTCAAGAAATGGCTGACTTCTCGACTTCTCCTTTGTGTCAGGAAGGTTTAGAGTTTTTGAATGTCACTCTAATAGTTTAAAGAATCGTAAGAGCTCTGACGCCCCAACCTCACTCATTGTCAGGAGTTTTCAGATTTTGTGAACTCCTCCTTAAGTTTCAAAGTTTGGAATTTGTCCCGACTCTCGACTAATCAACATCTTCACGATGTCCATGATTTCTGATTTGATGGTTGTGTTTCCCAATTTGCAAGATATCATCAGTTCATCAGGTTACTCATGTGGTATGCAATGAGAATGTCTTTTCAGGAGTTATGAAATGTGAGCTCAATCTTAAGACTCATTTCTCAAGGTACAAAATTAATGATGCATTAATTACCTCTTAAATGACAAGTGTAATGGAGCTCACTAAGGCAGTAGCATGGCATTATCAAGTTTAAAAATCATCATTACCTGCTAGCATAATTAAGCAAACCTAACTGTAGAGAAAGGTGACGGTGCTCTCTCAGTTCAATCTTTCTTATCAACCAAGTCATCTTTCAAAATGGGACTTCTTGTGAATAATGAAATTTGGGACGATGAGCCTAGGCCTATTCTACAACCTAATTTACATTGGTGTGAGGAGTAGATTGATATCATCTCCTAGTTGCACACAGTTGCTGGGAAGGAGAAAACTAGCAATGTTGAATACCGCAGGGTAATTGACGTCTTGGAGAAAGAAGAAGAATGTGCTGAGTTGTGCCAACTTTTTATGGAAATACACCTAGAATTAGGAACTGGCGTAGTCTAATGCCACTTGTCTTACATGCATGAAGTTCTTTTGTAATTAGCTATGGTAATCACAATTTTGATATAATGTAATTTTTTCCATTTTAAAGTCACTTTCTTGATAACGGTTACTCGAAAAAGACCGTTTCAAACAGTTATAATTTTTGGGGAGGTTTTAAAAAACTATAAAAGGGAAGGACTTTAAAAGGGAAGGGTATCTTTCTCTAGCTATCTATGAATAGGGGAAGGGGAGTAAGTTTATTCTATTTTATTTCTAGTTATTTCTTTCTTAGCTCAGCTTATGTATAGAGGCATTGCAGAAACTTTGAGTTTTGTTATATTGAAGAAATGAAGAATTACTTACAGAACTTTGTGTCTCCTAGTATCTTCTATGATTGCAATTGTTCTTGTGTCAATTTGTAATCTATCTTTAATATTGCTTCTGTTATATTTGTATGTGTTAAGGAAGAACATAACCATATCTTTTTATAAATCTATCATTGTTCGTGGGTGTCAAGTAAATGGACTTTGTATCATTTATTTACATTCATTTATTTTAGAATTAATCCTTCACATTCACTTTCATGGTTATGGGTGGGTGTTAGTTTGCCTTTCCTGCTTTCTGGTCAAAAGCATACCCTATTTTCATTCCTTGGAAATCACTCGAAGGTAGTTGTGCCTTGTAAAATAAGTAGAGAGCACTCGCATATACCATTGCAAGTGACTCAACTGTTAGTACTGTTTGTCCTTCTTCTCAGGCATCTTGAGTCATTTTCTACATTTATTTCTGAAGGAGAAATCTGTTCACTAATAGGTATGAAGATTTGATTGAATTCTATTCACCAGAGTAAAAACTATTTTTCTATGCATTCAGTTGTGCAGGGAGAAAGTATTTTTCTATGCATTTCTCCGCAATTAAGGTTTATGATCTATGGTTCTAGATTTAAGTCTGAGATGATGTTATGTGCCTTCAATTCAAATGGTCCATGATTTGATGCTCCATAAGTGATCTTTTCTTTATGACAGTGGCCGACAGTGTTGTTTAAGTGCTCTAGTTTGAAGAATCTTCTAGTTAAAGTGTATGGGGGTTCTGAGGATGTTCTTGATGATTGTAACATGCTTGTATATGTATCTAGATCATGCTCCAACCTTTTGATTTGTCCACAAAGTGTAATCTGGATCATGGATGAAGTGTGTTCTTAAATGTTTTATTGATAATACTGGTTTTAGCCAACCTAGTTGTTCTCACTACTTACGGTTGTACCTTGGAGATTGTGGAAGTGTGTTCTTGCATGGAAGATTGTGTTTGAGTCCTAGCTAAGGCATGATGTGATCCACATACATTCTTTCTCTTAGAAAATTTGTTTAGGTCCAGACCTATTCTAATGTATGTTTATAATGCTGACCTTGGAGTTTGTTTCATGATTGATAATTGTAATGTTGACTTTGATGTACATTCCAAGGTTGATGTATTGTATAAATAAGTGTAATCAAGTCATGAAAATGCATAAGTGTGTGAATGATGTGAAGTTAACTGTGAAGTGTAAAGGTACAGCAAAGTAGAGGAATGTATTGCGCTTCAATGGAACTAAACCCTGGCATGGAGTAGATGCTACTAACTCAGTTCACCCTCTTGGCAGTGAGCCCCCCACCGACAGTGAGCCACCCTTCTTTGGCAGTGAGCCTTATATTTTGCAGTTAGCATTTTGGGCAGTGAGCCCTACTTGGCAGTGAGCCTCTAATTTTTTGTATTGCTATAACATATTATCTTGTGAGCTAACACTCACCATGGATTTTCCCTTATAGGGTTTTCCACGTAAAAAATCTGGTGTCTCTTGTGTTGAATTTGTGAATGTACTTAAGTTTTTGATTCCTTGCTTTCATGGTTAAATCATAATAATAGTGATTAAGAGTTTAATGAGTTTATTTTCATGATAAGTTGAGTTTCGGTGACAACTGATTCACCCCCCCTCTCAGTTTTCTTGTGCATTTCGACATCCACTACAAACTCAACTGAGTCTATCGCAACCTCTATGTATCTAAAAATATACTCTTTATTGCTCATTGTCATACTCACAAACTCCTCTGGATCACACCTACAACAAATGATGGTTCTCATGCAGCCATATCATCTATCTCAACAACTTCACTAAATTTCTAATTCATCTAACTCATATTTATACATCTGCAATCCTTGAAACAATCTTCAAAGTTAGCACAAACATCATCCTTAACTAATATTCAAATTAGGTCTGGACCTAAACATTCCCGCAGTGGAAAGGAATGAATGTGAACCATACCACACCTTAGATGGGACTCAAATGTAATCTCCCATGCAACAACATGCTTCTACAAACTCCAAAACATAACTGCAAGTATTGAAAACAACCAAGTCGGCCAAAACTGGTGTTAACACTAAGACCTTTAGGAATAGGCTTCAACCACGATCCAATTTACAATTTGTGGACCAATCAAAAAGATGAAACATGATCTAGAGACATTCACACACATATTACAATCACCAAGAACTTCCAGACAATCTCCAAATACTCTTTGCAGAAGATTCTTCATTTAGAACTACTTAAGAAAATATTGTCAACTACTGTCACAAAGAAAAGATCGCTTGTGGAGCACCAAATCATGAACCATTTCAACTGAAGACACATACCATCATCCCAAACTTAACTCTAGAACCACAAACTATAAAACTTAAATGCAAAGAAATGTGGAGCAAAATACATTCTCCCTGTCACCATTGAATACTTAGAAAAATAGTTTTTACTTTGGTGAATAGAACTCACTCAAATCTTCACACCGAAGGATCAAATTTGAAACATAGCAACTATAGACATTCCTTAACATAACTTCCAAACTCATCCAAACAACTTCCTTAGATGCTGACCTTACGTGTTGACATCAATGACAACACATACTACTCATACTTGCAACAATCTCCCCCTTTGTCATTGATGGCAACACATGTGATGTGAAAAACCATTAAGAGAAACAAATTTTCTTTGCTTCTTTGCTCCCCCTTACTTTATGCTTTCTTTGACTTCAACTTTCTCTTTAAGTTTTTCACATGAACTTCTCTTCCCCTTTGACATCAATGGAAAAGGGTGCCAGAAATTTTACTTCTCTCCCTCTTTAGTTATCAAATCTCAACTCAAATCTTATTGCACTGCTCCCCCTGTCAGTAACATTGCAACACTTACTGCTCTTTTTCAGGAATACATATCAGCAACATCTACCTACTCCCCCTGAGAGGTAGCCTTCAAAACATCAATCTAGATCAAAAAATAAGACTTTGGGCACCACTAGACTGATGCATTTCCCATGCATCCTAGTTTAGAGTAGGAAGGGTAATAACCCCTAACTCCTCTCTGAGATACTCAAAAGTATCCTTAAGCAGAGGCTTTGTGAAAATATCTACAATCTAATCCTTTGTAGACATATACTCCATCTTTACTTCATTCTCTGTTACCTTTTCTCTCAAAAAGTGATATCTTATTGATATATGCTTTGTTCTTGAGTGCATCACTAGATTTTTTGAAATGTTTATAGCACTTTTATTGTCACAAAATATTGAAATTGATTCTCTATACAAAACTCTTATATACTTCAATGTTTGCTTCATCCATAGCACTTGAGAGAAACAACATGTTGCAGCAATATATTATGCTTCTGCAGTGGACAAAGAAATTGAATCTTGCTTCTTACTTAACCATGAAACGAATCTATTACCTAAGAAGAAAGCACCTCCACTTGTACTTTTTCTATCATCAACATCTCTAGCCCAATCTACATCTATATAAGCACTAATAGTGAAATCGGTATCTTTAGGACACCACAATCCATATTCTGAAGTGCCTTTTAAATACCTCATGATCCTCTTAACTGCCAACACATGTGACTCTCTAGGATCTTCTTGAAATCTTACCACAAGACAAACTGCATGCATTACATTTGGTCTTGTATAGGTTAGATAAAGTAGTCCTCCAATCATAGACCTATACTTTTTCTAAATAGTCTTAGGTGATTCATCATTCTTGCTCAACTTGTAACCAGTTACCATAGGGGTACATACTAGCTTGGAGTCTTCCATTCCAAACTTCTTCAATAGCTCTTTCACACACTTAGACTAAGAAATGAAAATTCCTTTTTCTGATTGAGTAATTTGCAGTCCTAGAAAGAAATTCATTTAACCAAACATAGACATCTCAAACTCTTTTTGCATTTCCTATGCAAACTCCTTACGCATATCTTCATTACCTCCAAGGATAATATCATCAACAAAGACTACAACAATCAGAATTTGATCATCATTAATTTTGAAATAGAGATTATTGTCTGCAATATCTTTGTTGAACCCTAACTACAACAAATACTTAAATCCAACCTTGCATGCTCTAGGAGCTTGCTTTAGTTCATGCAAGGATTTCTTCAATCTGCACACCATATCACCTTGGTCTGATAACTAAAATCCTTTTGATTGTTCAATGTAAATGTCTTCTTCAAGCTCACCATTCAAGAATGTAGACTTCACATCCATCTGGTACACTTTGAAATCTTTGTGTGCTAGAAATGCCAAAAACATTCTTATTGCTTCAATCCTTGCCATAGGAGCATGAGTCTCCTCAAAATCTATACCTTCAACCTAAGAATATCCTTTGCATACTAGTCTTTCTTTGTTTCTTACTACTCCATTTTCATTAATCTTTTTTCTGAAAACCCATTTAGTTCCAATCACATTCCTATCAACAGGTCTAGAAACCAATTCCCATGTTTGATTCTTCTCTATCTGCATCATCTCTTCTTCCATAGCTTTTAACCAGTTTTAATCTTTGTAGGCTTCACTTACAGTTTTAGGTTCAATCTTTGAAAGTAAACAGTAGTTCACCTATTCTTCTGCAACTCTTTTCCTTATCATTACCCCTTTGCTTTTGTCACTAATAATCTAATATTTGGAATGATTAATCTTTACATACCTGGAAGTCTTATTAGCACTTTCTAAAGCTTTTTCTTCTTCAATTTGACTATCTTTTTGTTCAACTTTTTCTTCATTTACTGTAACAACAGGTTCATCTGATTCATAGCCACTCAAATCTGATATTCTTTCCTTCTCAAGTCATCAACCTGCACATTAGCACTCTTAATGATCCTATTGTTGAAAACAAGGCAGATAACTGAGAGAGGGGGGGTGAATTAGTTATCTCAAAATTTCCATGTTTTCTTTTCTTTTGTTATCTCAATATTTAGTGTTATATCAAAACATGAAAGCATATGTAATCATAAGAATAGAAATAAAATCAACACACATAAGACAAGGATTTTTATGTGGAAACTGTTGACATTTCTTTGAATCAGCATTAGGATTTGCCACTTCTAATGCACAGGCAGATTCAGCCAACTGAATACAGGAGGTTGCGTGAGCTCCTCCCCTTCACTTCTGGTTCTGCCGCACCAAGGGGGGTATCCCTATAACTCAAGATGTAACCTTGACTAGCTCAAAGATAGAAAGATCTAACTTGACAACAACAGGCAGAATACTCTCATGTATGGACCAAGATCTGTATGATAGATCACAAGGCTGGCAACATTCTTGGACATGATGTCTGGTTGGGTATGAGAGCATGCAGGGGGTTCCTAATCCTACTCCTACAACTAACAGGTGGAAGTATGAAATGTTTTAGTTTGAATTTTGGATGCAAAGCTGGACATGGTGTATAACACAAGAACACAGCATGATTGGTGCCTATCCAGGGCTTGGAGTTGGTAGACATACACCTGTGAATGATCAGCATGAATAGCTAAAATTGGATTTCAGGGGGATACACATGATATCTGCCTTACAGATATCTCCCAATGAAGAGTGTTAAGTTATCTCTACTTATGGCATCCCTACTGCAGTATACCCTTCCCAATGTTCAACCTGAAAATAGTTTAATCTACCCCTTGAGCAGAAGTTAAAAGATCAGACATTCAACATAGGAATTCTATGCTCTAGAATCTAAACATTACGCAAATATCCAGATCCAGAAGAAGAATACATGCAATACTGGAGACAGAATTAACACAACACATGCTAAGATAGCATTACCCATATAAGATCAACCATGAAATCAGTGGATTCATGCCAAATCGTACAACAGGAGATACATAAACTCACAAGTTAGACTGTACAGAGCAACCAGATCAGCTGGTTTTGGATTACAGAGCCAAAAATCCACAACTTTCAACAACTTGAATGAAAAACACCGTCTGCCTTATATAGCAGGAGGGTGTATTCAGCATTGACTACCAGGTTGACCAAAAATCCCGCCAGATACACAGTATCATAAAAATGGCGCTCAAACATTAATGCAGCAGGTAGGGGAGGAGACAGGAAGATTTTTCGAGCCCTGCGCCACCGCCTAGGGATCCAGATCTTCAACCGGGTACTAGATCAGCCCACGCCATCGCCCATACCTCTGCAACAATCGCCATTAATGGTGCACCAACCCGCGGCCTTGGGAAGAACATCAGACAGTTAATCGCAACCATTTCCCGCCGAGATTCATCATCATGATATTTGAAAATGCAGGATATCAATATCCCACATGCACCCCGCAGCAACCTCATTAACACTTTATATACTAGGTCATGAGCATATATCATGTCGGTGCTTTTGCTCCTGACGACACTAGTATAAGACTTCATCATCATCACCCTCCAGCAGCATGATACCCTGTTGCCCGAAATATCACCCTGACGTCATCATCATATCGCAATATAACCGCATGATAATCGCCTTCATCGGCACAACCTGATCCATCGGAGGAACATCCTCCTGCTGAGCCTATACCAAAAGTCTGGCTGATGAACATCCTGATGACATCATCATCATATCCTGCTGACGTCATCATCATATCTGCCTACTACGCACCTCCTCATATCCGGATGACGTCATCATCATGTTTGCAAATATCGGGGGATCTCCACAACATGATCAGTGTTAGAAATATGACCCCCCCGGACCTTCGATGACGTCATCATCATATCGACATCAGGATGATATTCGGAAGACAACCAGATATTTGGAAATATCATCCTGATGCACAAAAATCATGTTGCACTGTAGCTCCTCTATAAGATCGGGGCGATTGATGAATATGATGATGCTCGAAAAGATCACCCTCACTAGATAATGCACGAAGCCGGCAGGCGGACATCTCCTTGATATCAGCATCATCATGACGCTGGAACAAACATACACCCGGGTGATATGAAAATATCACCCCCTCCTTCGGAAATATCATGATGCAGACAGGCAAAAAAAAGATATCACCCTGATATAAGGATGACGTCAGCATCATCAGGATGAGAAACAACGAACAAGAAGTGATACGACATCATCAGGATGATACTGACTAAGATCATCCTGACGTTCAAAATATGATGACCCCAGTGAATATCGGGTCACACTAAGAACTCTTCAACAACATCATCAGGACGATCATAACCAAGATCACCCGATGATAAAGATATCACCCCGGCGAAATATCATGAAGGCAAAAAATATGATGACCCCCGCAAGCAACACGGTGATAACTGGAAACATGATGATGATGATGATGATGACGACCCTTAAGAAAAAGCAAGTCAGGTCGAACAACTTAGAGAATAACCCCTTCAGATTATCAGGGCAACATCATCATCATGTCTGGGCAAGGTGATAAATGGAAGATCACCGGATACTTGAAAAATCACCTCCGCAAGCAAATCAGGGCGCACTGTAGCTCGTCAGCATCATCAGGATAAAAACCAAACATCACCTGATATTTCAATATGATGATGACGATGAGAAACCGGTCGACGGAGAACATGATGATGCTGACCTTCATCGAAACAAAGATGATGATGATGACCTCCTCCTCAAGAAAATATGATGATGCAGCTGAAAAATACTGAGGAGGTCCAACACTTAGAACATTTTTTGGATACTTAGGGAGAGTGCCTGAATGAAAATTGCTCAAAAAACTGCCAATCAATTTAGGCGCTAACAGAAACCATGTTAAGGGAAAAACCACGGGGTGACTAACCTAAGATTGTATTCTCTGTTAAAAGAATAAAGGAGTACAAAATAGCACTTGCCAATTAGGGCTCACTGCCCGAGCACACTGCTCACAAGAGGCACACTACCTACAAGAGACTCACTGTCTACAAAACTTATAGAAGATAACCAAGTGTTTGAACTGATGAGAAGCATCTACAAATGCAAAAGTTTAGTTCTGGTTAGGCACAATATATTGATTTGACACACTTCATTCTTCGTTTGTTCAATGTTGTTATTCTGTCACATACCAGACTTGAATTATTTTTCACACACTTATCCCTACTTTTCTTCGCACCTTATTTTTCATATCTTCCACACACACACACACACCCTTATATGCTGGAATCCATCGGGTATATATATCTGCATCAAGGATTTTCATCAACTTTCTAGTTGGCAACAAGAACACTAATGATATTTGCAAGTTATTGATATGTCGGTTGAATCCATGCTTGATTTCTGATGCATATCAAAAAATTAGGCATAGAAGTCATTAATCATTTGGGCCAACAATCTAAGACACCACAAATTGCTCGATCAACAACTTTTGCACATCCGGATTGAAGTCTGATACTCTATCAGTCAGTTCTTCCTCTATCTGACTAGAACCCAACACTCAGATGCTCATATCTTTTCCATACTTTATTACCAGAGGATAAATCTTTGGGATATAATATTCATGATACCCCTCTTGACTTGTCCAAGTCTGCAACTTACTAAGTTACACCATTGAGAGATCCGGACCTGATTGTTGGACCTTGTCACATACTCTATTCTTGTTCACCGGACCAAAACAATCTTCAATATGACTTTCGGTATAGTCATATTATGTATTGCAGATGTGTGGGATAGACTTTGTTTGCATCAATGACAACACTTATGAAGCCACACAGTGTCTCTTGCCAACAATCTCCCCCTTTGGCATTGATGGCAACACTTATTGAAAAATGGCTAAGTATCGTAGTAACTCCCCATTTACTGATGCTCTGTATCTTTACTACTTTACTAGATCTCCCCCTTTGTTGGATTCCTCATTTGTCACTATTCTTCACTCCCCCTTTAACATCAATGGCAAAGGGTGGAATCTACATGCCAAAATTTTGTAAAAAAAATGTTCTATACATGGTCGTATTAGTATGTACAAATCTTTATGTCATACTTACATATACTTAAGTATATCCACAAAGGTTGTCTTCAACTGGATGAATTATGTGGCCCAACTCCTCTTCATTCTGTCCAAAATGGAGATATGTCCACTTAACAAAAATGCATATGCTTTTGCTCTCCTTAAGTCTGTTGGATCACTAGTCTAGATTGTATTTTGTGCCTCTGTCAAGGCATCATGAATTGCCTCTAAATTAGGGATGATTATCCCTCTGAGCTCACCCATTCTATCCATTATGTTCTTTTTCTCCTTATCCAGTTCTTTAATTTCATTTATTAAATCAATAGCTTGACATTCATGATTCACAAGAGAGGTAGTAAGGGGATCAAAATTCTGAGATAAGCTTGACAGTTTTCTTTCTTGTTCTTTCACTTTCTTTTCAACATCCTCTGTCACTTTGGGCCAAGTTAAACAAAATTTGCAAATGTCCCCACAATCTTTAAGAGCATTTTCAAGGCTCTTTATGCCAATGCCCAAGGTTCTTCTATCATTATTAATTAGTCCTTGTACTTCACTGAACCTCTTCCCTAAGAACTCCTTCCAGACCTTGGTTTCTACAGATTTCTCTAAGGATTCAAAATGAGTGTTAACTGAATTGACTAAATTTTTTAGATTACCGGATGGAGAGGCAGAAGGATCCTTTTGATAATTTGGCATAATCTTCTCTAGTATCCAAGATGCAATCTCTAATAGCTCACAATCCTCCATATGAGATTTTAGAAGTTTCTCTTTTGCTTTGGCTTGAGCAAAAGATCCTATTTTCATTGTCTGAACCGGAGGGAGAGAGTCAAAATTCAGTGGCCCTTGAAATAACTCAGGTTCATCTAGCTCCATTATTTCTTTGTCCAAGAAGTTTTGTACTATCTCTATGGTGTCTCTTGTCGATTCAACTTCCTTCTTTTTGGAGTCATCCAGACTGACTAGTTTTGACAAATTAACATTAATCTTTTCTACTTGTTCTTCTTCTTTTCCCTTATCCTCTTCTTCTTGATTCTTCTTTTCTTCTTTTCTACCTTCCCCTTTAGCTTCAGTATCTGGAACGTTTATCATGGTTGCAGTGGGATCCAGAGAGATATCACCTGTGTTTGCTACTTTATGAGCTTCTTCTGTCAGAACAGAGGAGTCTAAGTCCTCAAATATTTCTTCATTTATTTTCTTTAATCCTTTGACATCCTTGTCAGAAGGTTCTTTATTTAATCCTTTAACATCCATGGTAGAAGGTTCTTCATCTAATTCCTCTACAATAGGAAGATTGAATCTCTTCAAGGCATTCTGGAGGATATCTTTTGTTTCACTTGTTACTTGGTCTATTTCTCCAAGCATGAGTTTATTTATTCTTGCCTTACTCTGGAACTCATCCTTACAATCCTTGAAAATCATGTCCATTTGTTTTGGAGTGATAGAAGGGTAAAGCTGTATTATTATTTGCTCCCAGATTTCTAAGTCTTTAACCTTTACATTCACCATTCTTTGTTCCAATACTTCTTCTAGGCTTTTTGGAATTAATGAGATTATTTCAATGAATGCTTTGTTATAGATATTCAAATACATTATAGTAGCTTCCTCTAGAATTCTCTTGTCAGCATCATTGTATTCATCATAGAATTCTGTCATTGGCTATAGGTTCCCATCCACAGTAACTGCCTTGATGATGTCATCAATGGAAAGAGTGGGCTTTTCAACAAATTCCTCTACCTTCTCTTCCTCATTTCTGAACTTTTTGAATGTTTTCTTCTTCTTCATTTTCTTGATTTTTTCATCTGATTCTGTTTCTTCATCATCCTTATGGCTTGTATATGTCCTTGTGGCTTTGGTCTTCATCCTCTTTTCTCTTTTTCCGGATGACTTGATACCTGGTTTGGTAGATTTTGAGCTTTTAGAAGTGATAGGGGCAGAGCTTTTGGAGGATCTAGTCTGAGAGGAGATTTGCATAGGAATACTTTCTTTCTTTGCTTCTTGCTTTTCTTTCTCTACCTTCCTCATTTTCTTTCTGTTAGCATCTACAACCTCCTTTAATAAGCTAAATCTTTTGGAAATTTCTTCAACTTCCTTTCTTACTTTTCTCTTCATCTCAGGTTGTCTTAACTCCACATGTATCTTTATTCTTAGCTCTTCAAAGGTGCCAAACCTTTCTGCTTTAGTGTCCTTAGGTTGGCTCAACAGATGTTGAATGCGTAGCTCCAAGATTTTTTCATCAACCTCATAGCCCATAGGCATTATCCATATAGTTCTTGGCTCAACGCCCTCAATTAGGCATTGATCTATATCAACCATGAAACAGACTATATCTTTGTATTTATCAACTATTGTTTGTGGTATTCTTTCTCTGGCGTACATCATGCTTTGGAAATTCTTAAAGTAACCCCAGAGGGCTGTGTTTTGTGCTTGAGCATCACCAAGTCCATATATGTAATCTCTATTCTAAATTGCAACGGGTTTATCATTTTTCCATACCCAACCATTTGATCCAGGTAGCTCATTCATATAATAGAAAAATAGACATAGAATTAGACTACCATATTTAAAGGAGTTTTTCTTATCCCTTTTGATCATCTGCAAGTTCTCCATCAACTGATTTAGTAGAAGCTCACACAGATCATAATCTGCATTTTCTCTTAATATTTGATATGCAACATATATTGTTGTACCAGACATAGAATTCTCCCTACTCGAGTGATAGATTTTGTAGCCAATTATCATTGAAGCAAACTTGATATCTAGATCTGTGATGTCATCTATCGTCATTGCCCTTTTGTCAAATTTTGATCTGGTGGCATCAGTTACCATTTGGTTCTTCATAGATTTGAGTGTGGGTAACCCACCTGATGAATGTAGTCTGGTTACTACCCTAATGGCATCTTTAGTTATTTTGAATGGCCTCATCAGCCACATAAAATTATCATGCATCCTACTTAGAACATATTGGACCCAGTCGTCTTCTGCAAAAGATGGAAAGTGTATGCAATGTTCAAAGTGTTTGTCCCAGAGAGTCTTGAATTTAGGTTTGAGTTCAAAATTTTCATCTATTAACTGATTCTGATAGATGTTGATCAGTTTTGAGTCCCCAAAATCTTCAATGTTTACATGGATATAAACCCTAATATCTTCTACATGCAAGACTCTATGCGGAATACCAGAAAATGCACCCAAGGGATCAACTTCTAGAGATTTGTAAGGGTGTTTCTTGAATTTAGGTCTCGGCCTATTAGAAATATTGACAACCACTGGAGTAGCCATTCTTGCAAGAGACCAAAGAGAGGGTTATCAGAATGGAAGTACCTTTTCACATTTTAGGGTTTGGAGCAGAGACCGGAGCGATTCTCTAGTTGAATTCGATCTTTAGTTGAACTTAGGAGAATTGTAGGGTCTTCTTTGTAGAACTCTTCTTTCTTCTTCTTCGTGAGTTCAAGTGTGTAAGTAATGAGTGAAAAAACCCTTTTATTCTTTCATAAACCCTAATTTCCTTTTGTAATAAATGCATAACTTAAGTCATCCGATTAGCCTATATTTTAAGGAGATTTTCTTGAATCACTGTATGGATCTTAAAATCATTTCCTATGAGGGTTGACAACATAAATTCACCCTTTTTCAAACATCTCATAAGTCTATAGATTAAATTATTTCAATTTTGGATCATACCGGGTCTATCTGTGAAATTATGCTTTACCAGATAGCTGTCGATATAGGATCTCCTCATAACTTGCTCAAATCTGCATGCGGATTTGCCAAATTTTGACTGGATGACTTTCAAGTGAATCTCCTCAAACCCTTTAAACAGTAACCTCTTATTCTGACTCAATGTGCCGAATTTAGGCACTCACTAGATGGTTGGGGGAAAAGGATCTTCTCTGTAGCTCCCCCTGAGCTAGAGCTTACCTTTTAGTTTTCAAAAGAAATATCAACACCAGATTCTAGTGCGGACCCATCCCTAGTATTTACTATACTCTTCTTTACCCAAATCTTGCTCATCTCCTTTTGAACTTCATCTGCATTCACTTTACCTTTGCCCTTATTTTGTTTATGATCATGTTCCATCGAACCTTTTCTATCCTGATTTCTGCTTCAAAAGAATTTGGCAATATGACCGAATATATTGCAATTGTAACATACAACATTTCTTTTCTTATTTGATTGATATCCTCTTGATCTACATTGGTTAGCCATATGTCCCATTCTATTGCATGCAAAGCATCTACCATTGGATGAATTATTTATTTGCGTATTTCTGCATTCATGAGTTTTGTGACCATACGTTTTGCAATTAAAACATAGTCTGGAGAAGGATGGATTATTCTGATTCATTCTCCTCCTGCATTGAGTTGCCTTATGACTGAAATTAGTGCAATTGAAGCAGTATCCATTGAATGATGGATATCTTTGGGAATTTGGTTACCTTATTGAAGGTCTTCTAGGCCTGTTTCTTTGATTTCCTAATCTAGAGTTCTTCTGACCAGATCCAGAGCTTTCACCTTTTTCATATCCTAAGCCACACTTATCATCTACTCTCTTTTGGCTTTCAAGAAGAACTTCAAGTTGGGTTGAGCTTATCTTGAATTTTTCTTTGTATTCTTTTACAGATTGAAGATCTTGTTTGAGAGAATCAATCTGGTCCTCAAGTTGTTCTTCATTGTATCTAGCTTCCTCAAGATCAGATTCAAGATGTCTAATTATTCTATCCATTTTGTGGCAGTCCTCTATTTTCTCCTTGAGAGATTGTTTCAGGTTATCTTCAATCTTTCTTTTCTCTTCAATTTCTTGGGTGAATTTCATAACTCCTGATTCCATTTCATGTCTCATCATAATGACTTCTTTTGAAAGTTTTTCACATAGCTTGTTTTTTTCATTCAGATCCTCATCAGTATTATTGGCTTCATTTTGATTTGTTAGTTTCTGAAGTAATTCCATTTTCTTTTCATAGAAATACTGAGTTTCTCTTTCAACTCATTTGAAATCATCAGCTTCCCTGAGTTTCTCTCTCAAATTATTAACCTCAGAGTGAGATTGCTCAAGATCATCTAGGGTAGACTATAGTTGTTCTTTCATACCATATTCATCCATTGAGATTCTTGGATCTTCCTTAAGCTGTTAGACTTTTCAGAGGAACTTAGCTCTGATACCAATTGTTGAAAACAAGGCAGATAACTGAGAGGGGAGGTGAATCAGTTATCTCAAAATTTCCTTGTTTTCTTTTCTTTTGTTATCTAAATATTCAATGTTATATCAAAACATGAAAACATATGTAATCATAAGAACATAAATAAAATCAACACACATAACACAAGGATTTTTATGTGGAAACCTTGTTAAGGGAAAAACCATGGGGTGACTAACCCAAGATTGTATTCTCTGTTAAAAGAATAAAGGAGTACAAAATGGCAATTGCCAATTAGGGCTCACTGCCGAAGCACACTGCTCACAAGAGGCACACTGCCTACAAGAGACTCACTATCTACAAAACTTACAGAAGATAACCAAGTATTTGAACTAATGAGAAGCATCTACAAATGTAGAAGTTCAGTTTCAGTTAGGCACAATATACTGATCTGACACACTTCATTCTTCCTTTGTTCAATGTTGTTATTCTGTCATAGACCGAACTTGAATTACTGTTCACACACTTATCCCTACTTTTATGTGCACCTTATTCTTTATATCTTCCACACACACACCTTTACATGCTGGAATCCATCGAGTATATATATCCGCATCAAGGATTTTCATCAACTTTCTAGTCGACAACAAGAACACTCAAAATATTTGCAAGTTATTGATCTGTCGGCTGAATCCATGCTTGATTTGTGATGCGTTCAAAAAACTTAAGCATAGAAGTCATTAATCATGTCGGCTAGTGATGTAAGACAACACAAATTACTTGATCAATAACTTTTACACATCTGGATTGAAGTCTGATACTCTGTCGATCAGTTCTTCCTCTGTCTGATTAGAACCCAACACTTAGATGCTCATATCTTTTCCATGCTTTATTACCGGAGGCTAATTCTTTGGGATATAATATTCATGATACCCCTCTTGACTTGTCTAAGTCTACAACTTACTGAGTTACACCATCGGAGATATCTGAACCTGATTATCGAACCTTGTCACATACTCTGTTCTTGTTCACCGGACCAAAACAATCTTCAATCTAACTTCCAGTATAGTCATATTATGTACTGCGGATGTGTGGGATAGACATTGTTGCCATCAATGAAAACACTTATGAAGCCATATAGTGTCTCTTGCCAACACCTATAATGTCAAAAAATGTCCCCTTAGGGGCTTTTCCCTCATAAAGTTTAGCTCCCAGGTCTTTTATTTGCATTTAGGACATCTTGCATCATATTTTGACATCCTGATGAAATGAGCCCTAAGTTTCATGACAAATGGGACCTAGGGGGATCCTTTGAAACTAACCCTTACCAAAATAGGGAGGGAGGACATGGGCACCCGTGCCCTAGAACTGCCCTATTTTGGGTTAGTCCCAAATTTTGAGTGTCGGCTTGTGACTGTTATTTGGGTCCTATGCCAACACGGTAAGTTTGAATTACAAAATCTTTGGCGAGATTGTTTGTAATTGTATATATAAGCATGTTTAGGAATTCATTTGTAAACTAGATGATTACTAGAGATGATTATTGTGATCTTTTAGCATCCTAAAGGTGATTCAAGGCTTTCATTGTATGGAAAGAGCATATTTGTGTTGTTTGTGTGTTTCTATTTATAGATTTGAGCATCCATCTCCTCATGGCATGAAGAGCTTCTTCCTTCCATGAGATCTTCTCTACAAGGTGACATCATTTGTGTTTTCAAGCATTTATCATTTGGTTTTTGCCTCTACCTCCCAAGAGCATGCACTCTCTATCTGACAACAGTGTTCGAAAGACTTAAATGTCTCTCTGGGGCTTGACTGAGGCAAGCCTCTAAACACCACAACCCCCTCCCAAATTTTTTGTGATTGCAAGCTACAAATTCAAGATGTGGGAAAAGTGGAGTTGCATGAGGATATTGTAGAGTGTCAGATTCACAGATCAGAGTTAGAAATAGCACCCTGGACTTGGGCACCCACTACCTAGTCCTTTAGATTCTGTGACGGGAAAATCTCTGATACAGAAGAAACAAATTGTAGATCAAGTTTCTAGATCCCAACAAAAACGTAGGCATTAGAATTGGGCACCTACTACTTAATCCCCAACTATTCCACTTTTTGAACTTTGAAAACAGGTGTGCATTCATCTGTCATTTTACATCTTCCTATAGCAGCATTTTGAGTAATTTGTTTGTTTGCTTTCGTAATTGCATAATTAGGGTTTTGAGCTATAATTGAGCATAATTAAACATAATTGGAAATAAAATCACATAAATCCAAGCTTCCCTGCATTCCTAAGTGACCAAGGGTCCGATAGTTCCTTGCCACCCGACCAAAAGTCCTTGAATTTAATTGGTGAAAGGAGGATAGACATCAAACTAATCAAACACCTACTATCCAAATTTTACCACTTTACATTTTGGTGAACCTACTTTGTTGGACTTGTTTGCACCTTGCTAAGTGTTTTTCTTCACATTTGCATTGATTTCATTCATTCATAGTATCATTCATCTTATTGCATTGGAAAACTCATAAAAAAATGAAAAACTTGAAAAACTTGAAAAAAATTGCGTTCTAGGGTTTGCATGTTGCATCAATTAATTTGAATTTCATAAAATTGCTGATTTTTGCATTATATATAAATTAAATTGCAGAAAATTACAAAAATTCAATAGCTTGCATTGCATTTCCATCATAAAATTGATAGGGTTTTGTTGAAAATTGTGAATTTTGCATATAACCTAGTAATTTCAAAAACTAGGGTTTGTAGGTAAAATCTTGTTTAAGATTTTTCTAATGATTATAGACACTCATTAAAATTTGCATTTGTCTATAGTGTTTCATTTTAGTGTAAATTTTCATTTAGATCTCAAAAAATTTGCATTTTTAAATAGAAAATTTCAACAAAAAACTAGCATTTTCATTGATTTTTCATTAGATTTGCTCTTGCATTTTGCATGGTAGGATTTCTAAGGAGAACTAATTTTTATCATAAATCAGACTGAAATACATTTATATAGCATTTGGCTTCAAGATCTCAAACCTAGGGCTTGAAAAACCTTGATTTTCACTAGATTTGGCCTTATCGACTCTCAAAATTTGCATCATAGGTGTGTTGTGAAGAATATTTTTGCACTAATTGGCTGTTATCAAGTTTATTATCTTCTTCCCCTCCTAAAAATCTTCACAACACCTTGTTACTAAGCTCTTGTATTGAAGATTTGGTGAAAAATTGCACATTTTTGCTATATTTGCCCTAGGGTTTGACCTAGATTACACTCCAAGTGTGTTGTAAAAGATTTTATGATTTTAGGTGACTAATATCATTTCTATTATTTTTTTCACCTCCTAAAATTCTTTACAACACCCCTTTTTCTAGGTCTTGGAGTTGAAAAATCGTGAAAAATTACATATTTTTGCTATATTTTCACTAGGGTTTGATCTTGAGTGGCACTATAAGTGTGTTGTGATGGATTTTTTGGAATTGTGTGGCTGTTATTACTAATATAATTTATTTTCCATCATCATTTTACTCATAGAACCCTTTGTCATGCTCTTTTGCATTGAGATTTGATGAAAAATCACATATTTTAGTGTATTTTCGCTAGATTTGGACTAGTCATCATCTTAGATTTCCATCAAAAGTGTGTTGTAAAGGATTTCATTACTGTATTGGACTGATATCAAACATATTATTTTTTTTCCCCTGATCAAAATCCTTACAACACCTTTTCTTTCATATATTTGCATTAAAAAAGTACTAAAAAGTCAAGCATTTAAACATATCTTGTGCCTAAGGTTTGTGCATATTGTTGTGCATGAGTCTCATAACTCACTGCCCTAAGAGAAATATCCCTTTAAGAACAAGCATAAGACACATGGGATCTAGTTCTCTTGAAGAATTTGGTACATTGAACACCTTCTTTACAAAAGGAGAGACACAAATGTTACATGATATTACACCTATCATAACCACAATGGAGGAGCAAACTTTACATAATGTTGATGATACTATTGAGGCAACAAGACATGTATCTAATGAGAAAATAGATAAACTTGACAAAGACCTAGCTAAATTCTAAGACTATGTGCAAACTGAGAGGATAGCTGAAGAAGCTATACCTGTGATTCACCATGTAAGAGAATTGATAAAAGAGGGACAAGATGGTGTTAATGCAATCCGTGATTTAGCACATATTATACAAACCAATACCATGCTAGTGACTGAATGTGTAAAAGTGATAAATAACACATTGTCACCATCTCATACACAAGTATCGTCACCTATACCGACTATAAGAATATCTACTTTTACATCAATGATCTTAACAATTGATGTGTATGCTTGTAGTAATGCTACCACTGGTATTGGAGAATCTAATGGCACTAATTAAAAAGCTGTGGGATTTAATTATCAGAATTTGGTTTCCAAGGGGACCTCTTCTATGAATAACTACTCTCAACCACCTCTTCACCCCACTTATTCTCAACCTCCTGTTACATATAGTTATTCTCAACCACCTACCACCTACCATTATGTCCAACCACCGTTGACCCATTCACAACCTCCGCCTATCATATCTCAAGCTCAATCACCTCCTCACTTTGATTCCAATTCCTCACAACAAACTACATCTCCCAATGATGTAATCCTAAACCAACTTTTGTAAGGAATGACTGCTTTACAAAAAAAGGTAACAAATTTGAAAAATTCTTCACAACCTAATATACTAACATATCATGCTCATAATCCCCTTTCTGATGCAATCTTGAGAACTCCTATGCTTGAGAGGTTTGAGACTCCTCGCTTTGAAAAATATGGTGGCAAAGGTGATCCTAATACTCATGTGGCAGCATTCACATCTATGTGTAGTGATTTCTATTTTGAAGAAGACTTGTTAGTAAAACGTTTCCTGCAATCTCTCAAAGATAATGCATTAGAATGGTTTTGCTCTTTGCCTCCAAATTCAATACACTCCTTTTTCGCAGTTGATTGATTAATTTTTACAACATTTTCAAGTAAACATTGGACCTCAAGTCTCATTGATTGATTTAGTTCATTGCAAGCAAGGTCTGAAAGAGAAGTCAACTGAGTTTACTAGTCGGTATCAAGCTTTATATATGCAAATTCCATATCAAATGAAAGATGAGGATGTTCAGAAGGTGTTTATCACTAATCTACAACATAAAATCCATGATAAGATCCTCTTGATGAAGTATAACTCCTTTCAACACTTATGTATTGCCCTTTGCGATTATCAACTTTTGTCTAGTCAGTATGAAAGCCAAAACTCATCGGCTCTAGTTGGTCAATCAATGGGTGGATCATCACAAAACAACTTTAAGAGGAATAATAATAATAGGAGCTTCATCAAGATTCATGGACCAAACACAAACATTTTTTCTAATGTGTCTTCTATCAGTAATCCGAAGAAAGCATCGTATCAACCAAGAAAATTTACTCCAATATCTGAGTCTTATCATATGAATCAAGCTGTGAGTAATGACCTTCTGAAGCTTCCCCCGATTAAGCCTATCGATCCTAGTAGAGCACATGAAACTTACTTTGATGCTAATGCCTTTTGTCATTTTCATCAGACATAAGGACATGATACTGACCGATGTATGTGTCTTAAACATGAAATACAAGACCTCATCAATTTGAATATCATTCAGGTATTGAGTGTGAATGATAATGGAAATAAGTCGGTTGCTCCACCAAATCAGAATTTACAAATCTTCACTAATCCTTTCCTTAAGCATACTAATAACAGTATGTTGGAACAAGGTCTAGTGGAAGTAGCTGATGATGATTACTTGGAATATGATAACATCATGGTTATGGTTGAGGTGGATAAGGAAAAGTTGGATAACCCACCTTGTCCACGAAGAAATGGGATTTATGCTGAGGTTCCTCCTCTGTTATCCTATATAGGATCGGAAGATAACCAAAATGCATCAGAAAAACAAATATAACATATGATACAGATGTGTGAGATGGTATAGGATAATTCCTGTTACTGTTTTAGATGGCTTCAACAACAAAAACATGCTAAAAATCAAAAGAGTAAGATGACTGTCAGTAGTTGGAAATAATAGTGGTTCTCCCCCTCATAAGCAACAAAAGGTCTCATTTACACAAGAATTTAAGAAACAAGCATCATCTGATAACAAACAAGACTTTCGTAAGAACCACTCAAACTTTACACTCAACATGATTGAAAATGTCTCCAAGAGGTTCGTAAGTTCAAAAATCTGATACAAAGATCCTATAAGTATCTCTAACCCTTTATCTCTCATGATGTGCTTCCCCCGTGATGTTCTATGTGTTCTTTAGGCCTCCTGGGATGACCTCGGATTCTCTTGTAAGGTCTGAGATACCAGGAGACCACCTATGTTGTGACCTTCTTCTATTTTTATCATCATTCTTCTATATTGCTTCTCTCTCTGATTTCATTATTGCGTGTTGTGTCTTATGGACATAGCATTGCGGTTTGTGAATTGGGGACGCCCTCCTATGTGACTGTCCCTAAGACATTTGTTTCTCCTCTCTAATTTATTATTTCCCTTCCTCTAGTGTTTCTATCTAGTGGGTGGATAATGAAAAACATTTATACTAATGCGGATCTAGCGTCCCTTTAGTGATAAATCAATAATTGGACTTAGTTCCTAATATGATGATGGGGTTGTACTATTTTATCTGATGCTTGGCTAGTAGAAGCACTCGTGCTTTCTGCGTAGTGATTTTGATGATGTTTTTATCTCACTTACAAACCTTAACAATACTACTACTCCACTCACTTTGATTGTCTTTGAATCTCACCTTGGTGGTACTCAGTTCAGAGATTTTCGTGATATAGCCCCACAGTTATCCTCAATCTCTAAATTCGTGGTATAACATTGGCTCTTTGTGTGATTGATCATATGCATTGATGTTGTTGTTCATCATGATTTTGTGGACACTAACATGTTTCTTGCAGGGATGTATTTGTGAAAACATTTGGCGATTGTAAAGTACATGTCACCTCCGGGGGACATGGGATTTGCAGAAGTCTATGTTCCCTTGTGTGTTTTCTTCATACCTTAATGTGCTTAATATCAATGTGTGATATCAACCACCTTAATGTAGGGGCATATATAAGGTAAGTTGTCTGTTGTAGATTTTAGCAATATGCTTGTCCTTAGGTGCAGTTTAAAGACTGGTGGCGATGAGTCCTTCCTGCACTCTGGGTTTTTTTGCAATCAATAAATCAATCATCTTAAGCCCTCTGCGGAGGCAGGGATGGCCTATCTCTTGCAGAGAGTGCCCATCCTGTCATTTTCAAAAAGTCCTCATCAGGAGGTGAGGAGCAGTTCTGTGACTAAATCAACCCTTAAGGATGTCTTCAGCGATTGTTGTGGTGAAGCCCAATCATTAGTGTGTGCCTGTAATGTGCCTGAGATGGTGATGAGCCTAGAAATAGGATCAGTCCATCGCTTGTCTGCCGTGTTTTCTCCTTGTCTTCAAAGTGTGTGTGTTTGGCATGCTTGCTTTGTTTAATATGTTTGTTGCCCAATATGTAGTCAAAAGACTAGCGCGATGAGTACTTCCTGCATTTTGGGGGGTTTGGTGTGTCTTGCATGTGTGTTGCCCCATATATGTAGTTTAAATACAAGTGTGATGAGTGCTTCCTACATTATGGGAGGTGTGTTTACTTTCCTTGTACTTGCATCTGCATTTCATATATATGAGAAAAAGAAAAGAAAAGAAATCATTCATGTCTTCTATGCATTAACTATCTTTTATGCATCTATTGTTTTCTCCATGTTTTGCGTGACTATAACTCTCTTCTCCTTGTTTTGCATTCTTGTCATTGTCTTCAATGTGATTGGCATGTCTTCTCTGTGCTTGGCGTGTTTGTTGTGTTTGTTGACCATACTTTAATGCATGTATTGGCCTTGTGTTTACACATACATTAAAGTGGGGGCTAAATTTAATGTTAGAAAATGTCCCCTTGGGGGCTTTCCCCTCATAAGGTTTAGCTCTCGGGTCTTTTATCTGCATTTAGAACATCTTGCATCATATTTTTACATCCCGATGAAATGAGTGCCAAGTTTCATGACATATGGGACCTAGGGGGATCTCTTGAACCTAACCCTGGCTAAAATAGGGAGGGAGGACTTGGGCGCCTGTGCCCTAGTCCTACCCTATTTTGGGTTAGTCCCAAATTTTGAGTGTGGGTCCTATGCCGACACGGTAAGTTTGAATTACGAAATCTTTGGTGGAAGTGTTTGTAGTTGCATATATAAGCATGTTTAGGCATTCATTTGTAAACTTAATGATTACTAGAGATTATTAATGTGATCTTTTGGCATCCTAAAGGTGATTCAAGGCTTTCATTGTGTGGCAAGAGTAGATTTGTGTTGTTTGTGTGTTTGTACTTGTAGATTTGAGCATACATCTCCTCATGGCATGAAGAGCTTCTTCATTCTATGAGATCTCTACAAGGTGACATCATTTGTGTTTTTAAGCATTTATCATTTGGTTTTTGCCTCTGCCTCCCAAGGGCATGCACTCTCTATCTGACAATGGTGTTCGAAAGACTTGAATGTCTCTCTGAGGCTTGACTGAGGCAAGCCTCTAAACACCACAACCCTCTCCCAAAGTTTCTGTGATTACAGGTTACAGATTGAAGATATAGGAAAAGTGGAGTTGCAGGAGGATATTGCAGAGTGTCAAATTCGTAGATCAGAGTTTAAAATAACACCCTAGACTTGGGTGTCATCTACCTAGTCCTCCAGATTCTGTGACGGGAAAATCTCTGATACAGAAGGAATAGGTTGCAGATCAAGTTTCCAGATCCTGAAAAAAACCTGGGCATTGGACTTGGGCACCCTCGACTTAGTCCTTGATTGTTCTTCTTTTCAAACTTTGAAAACAAGTATGCATTCATCTGTCATTTTTCATCTTCATGTAGCAGCATTTTGAGTAATTTGTCTGTTTCCTTCCATAATTACATAATTAAGGTTTTGAGGTATAATTGAGCATAATTGAACATAATTGGTAATCAAATCACATAAATCCAAGCTTCCTTGCATTCCTAAGTGATCAACAATTTGATAGTGCCTTTCCACTTGACCCAAAGTCCTTGAATGTAATTGGTGAAAGGAGGATAGACATCAAACTAATCAAACACCCACTATCCAAATTTTACCACTTTACATTTTGGTGAACCCATGTTGTTGGATTTGTTTTCACCTTGCTAAGTGTTTTGCTTCAAACTTCCATTGATTTCATTCATTCATAGTATCACTCATCTTATTGCATTGGAAAACTCACAAATTTTTTTGAAAAGTTTGAAAAACTTGAAAAAAATTACATTCTAGGGTTTGCATGTTGCGTCAATTAATTTAAATTTCATCAAATTGATGATTTTTGCATTATACCTGAGTTAAATTGCATAAAATTACAAAAATTCAATAGCTTGCATTGCATTTTCATCATAAAATTGCTAGGGTTTTGTTGAAAATTGTGAATTTTGCATATAACCTAGTAATTTCAAAAACTAGGGTTTGTAGGTAAAATATTGTTAAAGATTTTTCTACTGATCTTAGACACTCATTAAAATTTTAATTTGGCTATAGTGTTTCATTTTAGTGTGAATTTACGTTTAGATTTTTAAAAAATTACATTTTTACATAGAAAATTTCAACAAAAAACTAGCATTTTCATTGATTTTTCATTAGATTTGCACTTGCATTTTGCATGGTAGGGTTTGAAAATTATTTTCAGATCTAAGGATAACTAATTTTAATCATAAATCAGACTGAAATATATTCATATATCATTTGGCTTCAAGATCTCAAACCTAGGGCTTGAAAAACCTTGATTTTCACTAGATTTGGCCTTATCGACTCTCAAACTTTGCACCATAGGTGTGTTGTGAGGAATGTTTTTGCACTAATCAGATGTTATAAGGTTTATTATCTTCTTCCCCTCCTAAAAATCCTCACAACACCTTTTCATTGAGCTCTTGTATTGAAAATTTGGTGAAAAATTACACATTTTTGCTATATTTGCCCTAAGATTTGACCTAGATTGCACTCCAAGCGTGTTGTAAAAGATTTTATGATTTTAGGTGACTGATATAATTTCTATTATTTTCTTCACCTCCTAAAATTTTTTACAACACCCCTTTTCCTAGGTCTTGGAGTTGAAAAATCATGAAAAATTACATATTTTTGCTATATTTTCACTAGGGTTTGATCTTGAGTGGCACTATAAGTGTGTTGTGATGGTTTTTTTGGAATTATGTGGCTGTTATTACTGATATAATTTGTTTTCCATCATCATTTTACTCACAAAACCCTTTGTCATGCTCTTTTTCATTGAGATTTGATGAAAAAATCACATATTTTAGTGTATTTTCACTAGATTTGGACTAGTCATCATCTTAGATTTACATCAAAAGTGTGTTGTAAAGGATTTCATTGCTGTATTGGACTGATATTAGACATATTATTTTTTTCCCCTGATCAAAATCTTTACAACACCTTTTCTTTCATATATTTGCATTAAAAAAGTACAAAAAAATCAAGCATTTAAACATATATTGTGCCTAAGGTTTGTGCATATTGTTGTGCATGAGTCTCATAGCTCACTGCCCTAAGAGAAATATCCCTTTAAGAAGAAGTATAAGACACATGGGATCTAGTGGTCTTGAATAAGTTGGTACATTGAACACCTTCTTTACAAAAGGAGAGACACAAATGTTACATTACATTGCGCCTATCATAAGCACAATGGAGGAGAAAACTTTTCATGATGTTGATGATACTATTGAGGCAACAGGACATGTATCTGATGAGAAAATAGATAAAAATGATAAAGACCTAGTTGAATTCTAAGACTATGTGCAAACTGAGAGGATACCTGAAGAAGCTATACCTATGATTCACCATGTAAGAGAATTGATAAAAGAGGGACAAGATGGTGTTAATGCGATATGTGGTTTAGCACATATTGTACAAACCAATATAATGCCAGTGACTGAATGTGTAAAAGTGATAAATAACACTTTGTCACTACCTATACTAACTATAGGAATATCTACCTTTACATCAACGATCTTAACAACTGATGTGAATGCTTGTAGTAATACTACCACTGGTATTGGAGTATCTAATGGCACTAATTACAAAGATGTGGGATTTAATTATTAGAATTTGGTTTCCAAGGGGACCTCTTCTATGAATAACTTCTCTCAACCACCTCTTCACCCCACTTATTCTCAACCTCCCATTACGTATAGTTATTTTCAACCACCTACCACCTACCATTTTGTCTAACCACCGTTGACCCATTCACAGCCTCCACCTATCATATCTCAAGCTCAATCACCTCCTCACTTTGGTTTCAATTCCTCATAGAAAATTGCATCTCCCAATGATGCCATCCTAAACCAACTTTTGCAGGGCATGACTGCTTTACAGCAAAACGTAAAAAATTTGACAAATTCTTCGAAACCTAATATACCAACATATCATGCCCGTAATCTCCTTTCCTATGCAATCTTGAGAACTCCTATGCTTGAGAGGTTTTAGACTCCTTGCTTTGAAAAATATGGTGGAAAAGATGATCTTAATACTCATGTGGTAGCATTCACAGCTATGTGTAGTGATTTATATTTTTAAATTGACTTTTTAGCAAAACTTTTCCCACGATCTCTCACAGATACTGCTTTAGAATGGTTTTATCTTTGCCTCTGAATTAAATACACTCCTTTTCATAGTTGATTGATCAATTTCTACAACATTTTCAAGTAAACATTGAACCTCAAGTCTCTTTGATTAATTTAGTTCATTGCAAGCAAGGTCTGAAAGAGAAGTTAACTAAGTTTATTAGTCGGTATTAAGATTTATATACGTAAATTCAATATCAAATGAAAGATGAGGTTGTTCAAAAGGTGTTTATCACTAATCTACAACCTAACATCTATGATAAGATCCTCTTGATGAAGTATAACTCCTTTCAACACTTAAATGTACCGTCCTTTGTGATTATCAACTTTTGTCTCATCAGTATGAAAACCAAAACTCATCGGCTCAAGTTGGTCAATCCATGGGTTGATCGTGACAAAACAACTTTAAGAGGAATAATAATATAGGAGCTTCATCAAGATTAATGGACCAAACATGAACAATTTTTCTAATGTGTCTGCTATCAGTAATCCAAAGAAATCATCATATCAACCAAGAAAATTTACTCCAATATCTGAGTCTTATCATTCTATCATGAATCAAGCTGTGATTAATAACGTTCTAAAGCTTCCCCCAATTAAGCCCATTAATCCTAGTAGAGCATGGTGGTGCCTACCTAGGGTTAGGGTTTTGAGTCAAGTCTATAAGATTATATTTTTATTCCCTCAAACTCTTAATGCATTAGGTTTTATTTCCCCTCAGCTTCCTGCATTGTATCTTCTATTTTGTCATTGACCTCCTATAGCAGGTTCCTAGTTGTTTAAGTTGTAACTTAAGCCTTTTAGCTTGTTAAATGACCAGTCCCCTTTGCCTAGAATTTGCATCCTTTTCCCGTCGCATTGAAAAAATTGCTAAGTCCAAAAAATCCTTAAGCAGCGGTGGGGTCCACGGTTGCATGTATGTTCCCCATCGTATTTGGTGCGTAGATTCAAATATGCATTGGCGGACCTGAAAATAAAGTTAAATAAAATTAAAATAGTGGTCGGTCCCACAGTTGTATTGAGGGGATTGTATGTATGTGACACATACAATGTAACATACAAAGCACAACATACAATCCTGCTTCTCAAAATTCTTTGCATTCCTTTGTATACTGCATTGTATGTATCTCCAATATACAACTGCATATACAAGGTGATGTACAAGCGGACGTAGCCAAGGAGTTAACAGTATTTGTGAGATGGGTGGGGTCCATAGGTTGTATATTAGGATTGTATGTTCCCAATATACAATCAGACATACAACAGGCATATACAAAGAAACATACAAGGCAGGAGTGGTCAAAGTCAACATTCTTCAAGAACGTGGTTAGGCCCACAGTTGTATGTCCCAAATTATATGTATGTGCATATACAATGCAAGATACAAAAGCCACATGTACAATCTGGACGCGAAGGAGGAATTAATTGTGGCAAATTTTAGGCTGGAGTCCGCGGGTTGTATATTGCACATTGTATATGTGATATACAATGAGAGATACAATGAGGTAAATACAATGCCAGATTTCAGAGTTGTTCCTACCTAGCTGATTAAGGTATTGAAGTCCGCGGGTTGTATATTGCATTTGTATATGCAATATACAAGGAGATATACAAAGGGAATGTACAAGGCCCGGACCCAAATGCAATTTCAAATTGATTCATGGTGATTTGGGGTCCGCCCTTGTATGTGGTGATTGTATGTATATACAATAACACATACAATTTCAAAAGCAAAATGGATACAATGGCTCGTCGGCAGGACAATGACTATCGGCAGATACTTCCAGGATCTTTCCGACGACCAATGAAGATGCAAATATTTAGCTATAGTGATCCAATGGCAGGTTGCCACATGTCCAAGGGCAGTTGTATGTATATACAACTGCATATACAATGTTCTGAAGGCAAAAAAAGGCAAAATGGGTGAAGACACAGAAATGTATCTTCACACTGTGAAAAGTCAAAGGAGCAAATAGGGACACCTACGTGGCACGTTTTAATTGGCCAACAACTTGTCAAAGCGATTTGAGGCCGTTGATCTTGGCGATGAGGAGGAAATCGACGGCTTTGTTTCAAATTTTCATAGGAGGGTTTTCCTATGCATTCACAATTGCATTTCAGGCGGGAAAAATTACAAAGCACGCAAACTGTTGCGTTTCTAGAAGCCACGGGTAGGTTGACCATTGATGGCAAATTTGCAGAGGCATGGTCAATGAATGACGGGCTATCTACCATTTTTTAATGGGAAAATCTCCAGTCAGCTGTACATTCCCCGATTTCACCTATTTTTTCTCCTTTTCTCTGCCTAGAGCATTGAATGTTCTTGGCACCATTTTGATGGTGCAGTGTATCTGGCAACATTTTGAGTTGACCATTGTACTTTAATGCTGAGTGCACGTTCTTGATGTATAAGAGGACTGTGTTACTCATTTCTTGGGGGGGAAGACTCAGGCAAAGTTTTGATGGAGTAATAAGATACAGTTTTGTTGGTGGCTCTGTTTGGTGCCTTGTGAGTTTATGAATCATATGTTGTATGTTTTATGCATAGTTTACTGGTTTCTTGTTTTTTTTATATGAGAAATGCTTTGTTGCATGTGTTTGGTTATTTGTCTCCAAGTTGTGGGCATCTTTTCTTTTGAATCTAAATAGCTAAGGGTTATTTGGGATTCAGGAACATGGATTTTCTGTGTTGAATGTTTAATCTCTTATCTTTGTTCAAGAAACAAATTAAATATTTTATGTTAACCATTGGGAAAGTTATGCTACAACAAGGATATCATTAAGTATGAATGACTAAATACTCAGTCTTGGGAAGTATTTGTAAGGCAGATACTAAAAATTTCCCCTTGAAACTCAGTTATTGATTCAATTTTATGGTAATCATTCACATGTGTATGTCTATTGACTCCGAGCCCTGAGATAGGCACCAGTCTGGTCTGGTATTGAGGTTACAACCCAAGGTCCTAGTCTTGTATCCAAATACAAAATACAAATTCAAACTTCAAATATAAACCTTTAGGATATTAGAGGTAGTTTTAGGACCAAAATCCTCTGTCTCACAATTGAGCATAGGCCCAAAGCTATCCCCTTTGCACTTATTTCATAGTTTTGGTCTGCATAATAGAGGATTTATCTGCTTTGTGTCAGCATCCCAGCAAGTTCACAAGCATATTTTATGGATGTTGAATAGGGAATACCCCTCTTGGTTTTGTAGAGCCTAAAGAAGGAGAGGAGATATTTATAGGGTCTATCTCCTGTACTGTTGGCCCCTGGCCTGGAAATCTTGTTGATCAATGATGGCTACCTTGTAGGAATAGCTGGGAAGCATCCAGTTTTGGAAAAAACCCAATAGAGCACAAGGACCTTACTTTGATGCTAATGTCTTTTGTCATTTTCATCAGACACAAGGACATGATACTGACCGATGTATGTGTCTTAAACATGAAATACAAGACCTCATCGATTTGAATATCATTCAGGTATCAGGTGTGAATGATAATGGAAATAAGTCGGTCACTCCACCAATTCATAATTTACAAATCTTCACTAATCCTTTCCCTAAGCATACTAATAACAATATGTTGGAACAAGGTCTAGTGGAAGTAGCTGATGATGATTACTTGGAATATCATAACATCATGGGTATGGTTGAGGTGGATAAGGAAAAGTTGGATAACCCACCTTGTCCATGAAGAAATGGGATTTATGTTAAGGTTCCTCCTTCGTTATCCTATAAAGGATCAGAAGGGAATAAAAATGCATTGGAAAAATAAATAGAACAACCGATATAGACGAGTGAGATGGTACAGGATGATTCCTGTTACTATTTTATATGGCTTATACAATGAAAACTCACTAAAAATCAGGAAAGAGTAAGACGACTATCAGTAGTTGGAAATAATAGCGGTTCTCCCCCTCATAAGCAACAAAAGGTCTAATTTACACAAGGATTTAAAAAATAAGAATTGCATAAGAACCACTCAAACTTTGCACTAAACATGATCGAATACCTCTCCAAGAGGTTCACAAGTTCAAAAATCTAATACAAAGATCCTACAAGTAAGTATCTCTAACCCTTTATCTCTCATGATGTTCTTCCCCCATGATGTACTGTGTTCTTTAGGCCTCTTGGGATGACCCCAAATTCTCTTGTAAGGCCCAGGATACTAGGAGACTGCCTCTGTTGTGACCTTCTTCTATTTGTATCATCATTTGTCTATATTGCTTCTCTCTCTGATTTCATTGTTGTGTGTTGTGTCTTACAGACATAGCATTGCAGTTAGTGAATTGGGGACACCCTCCTACATGACTGTCCCTAAGACACTTGTTTCTCCTATTTGATTTATTGTTTCCCTTTCTCTAGTGTTTCTATCTAGCAGGCGAATGACGAAAAACATTTATACTGTTGCAGACCTAGCGTCCCTTTAGCGATAAATAAAAAATTGGACTTAGTTCCTAATATGACAATGGGGTTGTACTATTTTATCCAACGCTTGGCTAGTAGAAGCACTTGTGCTTTTTGCATAGTGATTTTGATGGTGTTTTTATCTCACTTACAAACCTTAACAATACTGCTACTCCATGCACTTTGATTGTCTTTGAATCTCGCCTTGGTGGTACTCAGTTCAGAGATTTTCTTGATATAGCCCCACAGTTATCCTCAATCTCTAAATTCGTGGTATAAACTTGGCTCTTTGTATGATTGATCATATGCATTGATGTTGTTGTTCATCATGATTTTGTGGACACTAACATGTTTCTTGCAGGGATGTGTTTGTGGGAACATTTGGTGATCATAAAGTACATGTCACCTCTAGGGGGCATGGGCTTTGTGGAAGTCTGTGTTCCCTTGTGTGTTTTCTTCATACCTTAATGTGCTTAATATTGATGCATGATATCAACCACCTTAACCTGGGGGCATATATAAGGTAAGATGTCTATTGTAGATGTTAGCAATGTGCTTGTCCTTAGGTGCAGTATAAAGACTGGTGGCGATGAGTCCCTCCTACACTTTGAGTTTGTTTGCAATCAATCAATCAATCAATCATCTTAAGCCTTCTATGGAGGAGGGGGTGGCGTATCTCTTGCAGAGAGTGCCCATCCTGTCATTTTCAAAAAGTCCTCATCAGGAGGTGGGGAGTAGTTCTTTGACTAACTCAACCCTTAAGCATGTCTTTGGCGATTGTTGTGGTGAAGCGCAATCGTCGGTGTGTGCTTGTAATGTGCCTGAGATGGTGATGAGCCTAGAAATAGGAACGGTCCATCGCTTGTCTATCGTGTTTTCTCCTTGTCTTTAAAGTGTGTGTGTTTGGCATGTTTGTTGCCCCATATGCAGTCTAAAGACCAACGTGATGAGTGCTTCCTACATTTTGGGAGGTTTGGTGTCTCTTGCGTGTGTGTTGCTCCATATATGCAGTTTCAAGACTAGCGCGATGAGTGCTTCCTGCATTATAGGAGGTGTGTTTACTTTCCTTATACTTGCATCTGCATTTCATATATATGAGAAAAAGAAAAGAAAAGAAAACATTCATGTCTTCTATGCATTAACTGTCTTCTATGCAACTGTTGTTTTCTTCATGTTTTTCATGACTATAACTGTCTTCTCCATGTTTTGCATGCCTGTCACTATCTTCAATGTGATTGGTGTGTCCTCTTTGTGCTTGGCATGTTTGTTGTGTTTGTCAAATGTACTTTAATGCATGTATTGGCCTTGTGTTTATACATACATTAAAGTGGGGGCTAAATGTAACGTTAGAAAATGTCCCCTTGGGGGATTTTCCCTCATAAGGTTTAGCTCGTGAGTCTTTTATCTACATTTAGAACATCTTGCATCATATTTTGACATCTCGATGAAATGAGCCCTAAGTTTCATGAAAAATGGGACCTAGGGGGATCCCTTAAACCTAACCCTAACCAAAAGAGGGAGGGAAGACTTGGGCACCCACACCCTAGTCCTGCCTTATTTTGGGTCAGTCCCAAATTTTGAGTGTGGGTCCTATGCCGACACAGTAAGCTTGAATTACAAAATCTTTGGCTGGAGTGTTTGTAGTTGCCTATATAAGCATGTTTAGGCATTCATTTGTAAACTAGATGATTACTAGAGATGATTATTGTGATCTTTTGGCATCTTAAAGGTGATTCAAGGCTTTCATTGTGTGGCAAGAGCATATTTGTGTTGTTTGTGTGTTTGTATTTGTAGATTTGAGCATCCATCTCCTCATGGCATAATGAGCTTCTTCCTTCCATGAGATCTTCTCAACAAGGTGACATCATTTGTGTTTTTAAGCATTTATCATTTGGTTTTTGCCTCTGCCTCCCAAGGGCATGCACTCTCTATCTAACAATGGTGTTTGGAAGACTTGAATGTCTTTTCGGGGCTTGACTGAGGCAAGCCTCTAAACACAACCCCCTCCCAAAGTTTCTGTGATTGCAGGTTACAAATTGAAGATATAGAAAAAGTGGAGTTGTAGGAGGATATTGTAGAGTGTCAGATTTGTAGATCAAAGCTAAAAATAGCACTCTAGACTTGGGAGCCCGCTACCTAGTCCTCTGGATTTCATGACAAAAAAATCTCTGATACAGAAGGAACATGTTGCAGATCAAGTTTCCAGATCCTAAAAAAACCTAGGCATTGGACTTGGGTGCTCACTACTTAGTCCCCGACTGTTCCTATTTTCAAACTTTAAAAACATGTGTGCATTCATCTGTCATTTTACATCTTCCTGTAGCAGCATTTTGAGTAATTTGTTTGGTTCCTTCTGTAATTGTATAATTAGGGTTTAAGGTATAATTAAGCATAATTGGAAATCAAATCACATAAATCCAAGCTTCCCTACACTCCTAAGTGACCAAGGGTCTGATAGTACCTTGCCACTCAACCCAAAGTCCTTGAATGTAATTGGTGAAAGGAGGATAGACATCAAACTAATCAAACACCCACTATCCAAATTTTACCACTTTACATTTTGGTGAACCCATGTTGTTGGACTTTTTTGCACCTTGCTGAATGTTTTTCTTCACATTTACATTGATTTCATTCATTCATAGTATCATTTATCTTATTGCATTGGAAAACTCATAAAAAATTGAAAATTTTGAAAAACTTGAAAAAAATTGCATTCTAAGGTTTGCATGTTGCATCAATTAATTTGAATTTCATAAAATTTCTAATTTTTGCATTAGATATAAGTTAAATTAAAGAAAATTACAAAAATTCAATAGATTGTATTGCATTTTCATCATAAAATTGCTAGGGTTTTGTTGAAAATTGTGAATTTTGCATATAACCTAGTAATTTCAAAAACTAGGGTTTGTAGGTAAAATATTGTTTCAAAATTTTCTACTAAACTTAGACACTCATTCAAATTTTCATTTGGCTGTAGTGTTTTATTTTAGTGTGAATTTGCATTTAGATCTCAAAAAATTTGTATTTTTACATAGAAAATTTTAATAAAAAACTAGCATTTTCAATGATTTTTCATTAGATTTGCACTTGCATTTTGCATGGTAGGGTTTTAAAATTATTTTCAAATATGAGGAGAACTAATTTTCATCATAAATCAAACTGGAAGACATTTATATAGCATTTGGCTTCAAGATCTCAAACCTAAGGCTTGAAAAACCTTGATTTTCACTAGATTTGGCCTAATCGACTCTCAAAATTTGCACCATAGGTGTGTTGTGAAGAATATTTTTGCACTAATTGGCTGTTATAAGGTTTATTATCTGCTTCTCCTCCTAAAAATCTTCACAACACCTTGTTATTGAGCTTTTGTATTGAAAATTTGGTGAAAAATTGCACATTTTTGTTATATTTGCCCTAGGGTTGACCTAGATTGCACTCCATGCATGTTGTAAAAGAATTTATAATTATAGGTGAGTGATATCATTGTTATTATTTTCTTCACCTCCTAAAATTCTGTACAACACCTCTTTTTCTAGGTCTTGGAGTTGAAAAATCGTGAAAATTTGCATATTTTTTATATATTTTCTCTAGGGTTTGATCTTCAGTGGCACTATAAGTGTGTTGTGATAGATATTTTGGAATTAGGTGGCTGTTATTACTAATTTAATTTGATTTCCATCATCATTTTCCTCACAACACCCTTTTTCATGCTCTTTTCCATTGCAATTTGGTGAAAAAATCACATATTTTAGGGTATTTTCACTAGATTTGGACTAGTCATCATCTTAGATTTGCATCAAAAGTGTATTGTAAAGGATCTTATTGATGTATTGGACTGATATTACATATATTATTTTCCTCCCCTGATCAAAATCCTTACAACACCTTTTCTTTCATATATTTGCATTAAAAAAGTACAAAAAAATCAAGCATTTAAACATATCTTGTGGCTAAGCTTTGTGCATATTTTTGTGCATGAGTCTCATAACTCACTGCTCTTAGAGAAATAAACCTTTAAGAAGAAGCATAAGACACATGGGATCTAGTGCTCTTGAAGAAGTTGGTACATTGAACACCTTCTTTACAAAAGGAGAGACACAAATGTTACATGATATTACAACTATCATAAGCACAATGGAGGAGGAAACTTTTCATGATGTTGATAATACTATTGAGGCAACAAGACATGTATCTAATGAGAAAATAGATAAACTTGATAAATACCTAGCTAAATTTCAAGACTAAATGCAAACTGAGAGGATAGTTGAAGAAGCTATACATGTGATTCACCATGTAAGAGAATTGATAAAAGAGGGACAAGATGATGTTAATGCAATCTGTGGTTTAGCACATATTGTACAAACCAATATCATGCCAATGAATGAATGTGTAAAAGTGATAAATAACAATTTGTCACCATCTCATACACAAGTATCAGCACCTATACTGACTACAGAAATATCTACCTTTATATCAATAATCTTAAAAACTTATGTAAATGGTTGTAGTAATTTTACCACTGGTATTTGAGTATCTAATGGCACTAATTACAAAGCTGTGGGATTTAATTATTAGAATTTGGTTTCCAAGGTGGCCTCTTCTATGAATAACTACTCTCAACCACCTCTTCACCCCACTTATTCTCAACCTCCCATTACATATAGTTATTCTCAACCACCTACCACCTACCATTATGTCCAACCACTGTTGACCCATTCCCAACCTCTACCTATCATATCTCAATCTCAACCACCTCCTCAATTTGTTTCCAATTCCTCACAACAAACTACACCTCCCAATGATGCCATCCTAAACCAACTTTTGCAGGGCATGACTGCTTTACAACAAAAGGTAAAAAATTTGACAAATTCTTCACAACCTAATATACCAACATATCATGCCTGTAATCCCCTTTCCTATGCAATCTTGAGAAATCCTATACCCGAGAGGTTTGATACTCCTCACTTTGAAAAATATGGTGGAAAAGGTGATCCTAATACTCATGTGGTAGCATTCATAGCTATTTGTAGTGATTTCTATTTTGAAGAAGACTTGTTAGAAAAACTTTTCCTGCGATCTCTCAAAGACACTGCATTAGAATGGTTTTGCTCTTTGCCTCCGAATTCAATACACTCCTTTTTGTAGTTGATTGATCAATTTTTACAACATTTTCAATTAAACATTGGACCTTAAGTCTCTTTGATTGATTTCATTCATTGCAAGCAAGGTCTGAAAGAAAATTTAACTGGGTTTATTAGTCGATATCAATCTTTATATACACAAATTTAATATTAGATGAAAGATGAGGATGTTTAGAAGGTTTTTATCACTAATCTACAACCTAACATCCATGATAAGATCCTATTGATGAAGTATAACTCCTTTCAACACTTATGTACCGCCCTTCGCGATTATCAACTTTCATCTAGTCAATATGAAAACCAAAAATCATCAGCTCTAGTTGGTCAATCCATGGGTGGATCGTCACAAAACAACTTTAAGAGGAATAATAATATAGGAGCTTCATTAATATTAATAGACCAAACACAAACAATTTTCTAATGTGTCTTCTATCAGTAATCCAAAGAAAGTATCATATCAACCAAGAAAATTTACTCTAATATCTGAGTCTTATCATTCTATCATGAATCAAGCTGAGAGTAATAACCTTCTAAAGCTTCTCCTGATTAATCCTATTGATCCTAGTAGAGCACAAGGACCTTACTTCGATGCTAATGCCTTTTGTCATTTTCATCAAACACAAGGACATTCTATAGACCGATGTATGCATCTTAAACATGAAATACAAGACCTCATCAATTTGAATACCATTCAGGTATTGGGTGTGAATGATAATGGAAATAAGTCAGTTGCTCCACCGATTCAGAATTTACAAATCTTCACTAATCCTTTCCCTAAGCATACTGATAACAATATGTTGGAACAAGGTCTAGTGGAAGTAGTTGATGATGATTACTTGGAATATCATAACATCATGGGTATGGTTGAGGTGGGTAAGGAAAATTTGGATAACCCACCTTGTCCACGAAGAAATGGGATTTATGTTGAGGTTCCTCCTTTGTTATCCTATATAGAATCAAAAGGTAACAAAAATGCATTGGAAAAACAAATAGAACAACCGATACAGATGAGTGAGATGGTACAGGATGATTCATGTTACTGTTTTAGATGGCATCAACAATGAAAACTTGCTAAAAATTAGAAAAGAGTAAGACGACTGTCAGTAGTTGGAAATAATAGTGGTTCTCCCCCTCATAAGAAACAAAATGTCTTATTTACACAAGGATTTAAGAAACAAGCATCATATGATAACAAAGAAGACTTTCATAAGAACCACTCAAACTTTGCACTCAACATGATCAAATATCTCTCTGAGAGGTTCACAAGTTCAAAAATTCGATACAAAGATCCTACAAGTATCTCCAACCCTTTATCTCTCAAGATGTGCTATGTGCTCTTTAGGCCTCTTGGGATGACCCCAAATTCTCTTGTAAAGTTTGGGATACCAGGAGACCACCTCTGTTGTGACCTTCTTCTATTTGTATCATCATTATTCTATATTGCTTCTCTCTTTGATTTCATTGTTATGTATTGTGTCTTACGGAGATAGCATTATGGTTGGTGAATTGGCGGCACCCTCCTACATGACTATCCCTAAGACACTTGTTTCTCCTCTCTGATTTATTGTTTCCCATCCTCTAGTGTTTCTATCGAGTGGGTGGATGACAAAAAACATTTATACTAATGTGGACCTAGCATCCCTTTAGCAATAAATCAAAAATTGGACTTAGTTCCTAATATGATGATGGGGTTGTACTATTTTATCTAACGCTTGGCTAGTAGAAGCACTCATGCTTTCTACGTAGTGATTTTGATGATGTTTTTATCTTACTTACAAACCTTAACAATATCACTGCTCCACACACTTTGATTGTCTTTGAATCTCGCCTTGGTAGTACTCGGTTCAGAGATTTTTGTGATATAGCCCCACGGTCATCCTTTATCTTTGAATTCGTGGTATAACCTTGGCTCTTTGTGTGATTGATCATATGCATTGATGTTGTTGTTCATCATGATTTTGTGCACACTAACATGTGTCTTGCAGGGATGTGTTTATGGGAACATTTCTCGATCGTAAAGTACATGTCACCTCTGAGGGGCATGGGCTTTGCAGAAATCTATGTTCCCTTGTGTGTTTTCTTCATACCTTAATGTGCTTAATATTGATGTGTGATATCAACCACCTTAAGGTGGGGGCATATATAAGGTAATCTATCTATTGTAGATGTTAGCAGTGTGCTTGTCCTCAGGTGCAATTTAAAGACTGATGGTGATGAGTCCCTCTTGCACTCTGAGTTTTTTTGCAATCAATAAATCAATCAATCAATCATCTTAAGCCATCTGCGGAGGTAGGTGTGGCATATCTCTTGTAGATAGTACCCATCCTATCTTTTTCAAAAAGTCCTCATCGGGAGGCGGGGAGTAGTTATGTGACTAACTCAACCCTTAAGTGTGTCTTCGACAATTGTTGTGGCAAAGCCCAATCATCAATGTGTGTCTGTAATGTGCCTAAGATGGTGATGAGCCTAGAAATAGGAACACTCCAATGTTTGTCTGAAGTGTTTTCTCCGTGTCTTCAAAGTGTGTGTGTTTGGCATGTTTGTTGCCCCACATGCAATCTAAAGACTAGTGCGATGAGTGCTTCTTGCATTTTGGGAGGTTTGGTGTGTCTTGCGTATGTGTTGCCCCATTTATGCAGTTTAAAGACCAGCGTGATGAGTGTTTCCTACATTATGGGAGGTGTGTTTACTTTCCTTGTACTTGCATCTACATTTCATATATATGAGAAGAAGAAAAGAAAAGAAATCTTTCCTGTCTTCTATGCATCTATTGTTTTCTCCATGTTTTGTGTGATTGCAACTATCTTCTACATGTTTTGCATGCCTATCACTATCTTCAATGTGATTGGCGTGTCTTCTCTATACTTGGCATGTTTGTTGTGTTTCTTGACCATACTTTAATGCATGTATTAGCCTTGCATTTATACATACATTAATGTGGGGGCTAAATGTAACATCAGAAAATGTCGCCTTGGGGGCTTTTCCCTCATAAGGTTTAGCTCCCGAGTCTTTTATTTGCATTTAGAATATCTTGCATCATATTTTGACATCCCGATGAAATGAGCGCTAAGTTTTATGACAAATTGGATCTAGGGGGTTCCCTTGAACCTAACCTTGACCAAAATAGGGAGGGATGACTTGGGCGCCCATGCCCTAGTCCTACCCTATTTTGGGTTAGTCCCAAATTTTGAGTGTTGGCTTGTGACCGTTATTTGGGTCCTATGTCGACACAGTAAGTTTAAATTATGAAATCTTTGACGGGAGTGTTTGTAGTTGCATATATAATTATGTTTAGGCATTCATTTGTAAACTAGATGATTACTAGAGATGATTATTGTGATCTTTTGGCATCCTAAAGGTGATTGAAGGCTTTCATTATGTGGCAAGAGTAGATTTGTGTTGTTTGTGTGTTTGTATTTGTAGATTTGAGCATCCATCTCCTCATGGCATGAAGAGCTTCTTCCTTCCATGAGATCTTCTCTACAACGTGACATCATTTGTGTTTTTAAGCATTTATCATTTAGTTTTTGCCTTTGCCTCCCAAGGGCATGCACTCTCTATTTGAGAATGGTGTTAGGAAGACTTGAATGTCTCTTTGGGGCTTGACTGAGGCAAGCCTCTAAACACCACAACCCCCTCCCAAAGTTTCTATGATTGTAGGTTACAGATTGAAGATATAGGAATAGTGGAGTTGCAGGAGGATATTGTAGATTGTCAGATTCGTAGATTAGAGTTAAAAATAGCACCCTGGACTTGGGCATCAGCTACCTAATCCTCTAGATTCCGTGATGGGAAAATATCTGATACAGAAGGAACATGTTGCAGATCAAGTTTTGAGATCCTGACAAAAACCTAGGTATTGGAATTGAACATAATTGGCAATCAAATCACATAAATCTAAGCTTCCCTACATTCCTAAGTGACAAAGGGTCTGATAGTGCCTTGCCACTCAACCCAAAGTCCTTGAATGTAATTACTAAAAGGAGGATAGACATGAAACTAATCAAACAACCACTATCCAAATTTTACCACTTTACAGATCCTTCTCAATCTCTTATTCTAGCACCGGTAGGCCTTACTCTTAGTAGAGTATCCAATGAAAATTCCTTCATCACACCTAGCATCAAACTTACCTAACTCTTCTTCTCTCTTGATACAACATTTGCTTCCAAAGACTTTAAAATATTTCACTGTAGGAGCTCTTCCATACCATAATTCATAAGGAGTTTTAGTACCATTACCTTTGACTTGAACTCTGTTCTAAATGTAGATAACAGTATGTATAGCTTCTCTCCAATACACTTCCAGTAGGTTAGCTTCCTTCATCATTGACCTAGCAGCCTCTTGAGTTGTCTCATTCTTTCTTTCAACAACTCCATTCTACTGAGGAGTCCTAGAAGCAGAGAATTGTCTCATCCCATGTTCTTCATAGAATGTATTGAATTCATTTGATGTGAACTCTCCTCCTCTATCAGACCTTAAGCATTTGATCCTCAATTCTAACTCATTCTCAACCATCTCCTTAAAAGCTATGAACTTGTCTAGGGCTTCTAATTTATCTTTTAGAAAAGTGACCCAAGTCATTCTAGAATAATCATCAATAAGAAACATAAAGTACATGTCTCCTTGCAAACTTCTTTACTCTTGAAATTTGTCCTTATTTGTTTCCCAAATTCACATTCCTTGCAAATAAAATTAGTAGGCTTCACAAGCATAGGAAAATCTCTAATAGCTTGTACTAAACTTTTCTTCACCAGGTTGTCAAAATTTATATGACACATACTTCTATGCCACAACCAACTCTCATCTGTCTTAGCCAACAAACAACAATCATTAGTTCCTCTCAACTAATAAACATTACCTCTAATCTTCTTACCAGTAGCAATCATTGTTCCGAAGCTTTACATAATCTTGCATCCATTATCCTTGAATCTTAGATCATACCCTTTATCACACATCTGACCAAGACTCAAAAGATATGTTTTAAACCCTTCACATACAGAACATCATTTGTATTGTGCTTTCCATCAAAAGAAATAGATCCTCTCCCTCAAATCTTACCAACTGCATCATCTCCAAACCTAACCAGTCCTTCATCATACTTTTTCAAACTTACAAAATTACTTTTATCACTGGTCATGTGATGTGAACAGCCATTGTCAATAATCCATTCATCCTTATCTTTCTCAACCTAACATATAGACAAAGCACTCTCTTCCATTGGTTTTTCTTCCTTCACACAGCTAGCAAGATTAGTAGACACATGTTCTTCCTTGATAGAATTAAACAAACATTCATTTGCACTAGTATCATCAAAATCATCATCTATTACACTATCATCATCATCTTATCTAACATAATAGAATTTCCTTATGACCATATGTCTACTTTCTAACTTCTTGACCTTCTCAATTCTCTTCGGACACTTAGAAGCATAGTGACAATCTTACCACAAGTAAAGCATTTGAATGGTAATTTTCCTTTGAACTTACCTGTACCTCTTTGCATTTTATCCACAAAGTTGGCTTCGATCTCATCAAGGTCACCATCTAGTTCCACAACATACTTCTCAGATCTTGAAGTCTTTTCTGAAGTGTTGTCTTTGAAAGTAGTCTCAGTCTTTGGCAAAGCATCACCAAACTCTCTCATCTCAAAAGCAGTAAGCTTTCCAAGCAACTGAACTTTTGTAAGCTTTTTCAAACTCATAAGTTCTTCAATTACAGATACCTTGTGACTATAGGATTTAGACAATGACCTAAGAATCTTCAACATGACCTCTTTCTCATCAATAGTTCCTCCAAGACCCTTGATTCCATTAACAATTTCATCAACTTTTGGCATGTAGATTGTTATGTTCTCATCATCACTCATCTTCAATGCTTCATACTTCACCGTTAGATTTTGCAATTTGGCACTCTTTACAAATTCATCTCCTTCATATAAACTTTTCAACTTGTCCTAAATCTCATGAGCAGTTTCTAGATCTAGGACTTTCACCAACTCAGTGTTAGATAAGGCATTCAACAAAGCATCTCTAGCTTTTCCATTTAACTCATATTGTTTGACTTCATCTTCAGATGATGGACCATTTGGAGGAATAGTATACTTTGTTTCTGCCATCTTCCAAATACTATAACCAAGAGAAATGAGATGACTTTTCATCTGTACCTTCTAGAGAGCATAATCTGTTCCATCAAACTACGGAGTATCCTTCTTATGCATCATCCCAATGTTGGGAATTAACGTATCTCAACCTTTGTAAATTCCTAGCATTGTTTATTTAATTGTGTATTTAATTATTTCCTAATTTTGTATTTACTTGCACATTCATTTTGGTCACTTAGTTGTGGTGGCATTGTGACATGTCATCCTACTTGGAATGTGACTTGGATGGTCAAATCAAATTCACATGGATTTGGGCATCCCATTTGAAGTAGCACTAGTATTCCATGTGTCGGCATCTTGTGGTATGTGGAAGAAGATATTCCATATGACAGAATCTATGATGCGTAAGAGCCAAGTATAGAGATTCCTATGACAAGTGGGGACAAGTGTCGGAGAGTATCTTTGCATGAGAGAAAGGAATCTTTGGGTGTCCAAGTTAGGTTATGACATGTTGTAAGAGGAATATGCTATTTTTAGTCATGTATGATAGATTCTCTTGCAACATTAAGGTATGTCATGTTGCAAATTTTTATGATAGTTGTAAGATGCGTAAGAGCATCTGTCATTGCCTACTTTTAGCATGGAGTGCCCTATCCTTGGGAATTCAAATCTGCCATGTTATGATAGATGTAAGAGAGGTATTTGCAGGTTGGACAAGTGTCCTTTGATGTGGGAAAATGGCCATGTGGCCAATATGAATGCCTATCTCTAGAGGTTTCTCAATATTGCCTTGTATCTCTATATATTGCATAGTTTTGGAGTTGTAGTTGCATAGTTGATGTACAGGTACCATTATGCTACTAGAATCACTCCAAAAATGGCATTTGAAGACTCTTGGAAGAACTTCCATTACAAGTGTATTGTAAACTGTTATTGTTTTGATAATACATTGTGCAGGTTTTAGAGTGTGGGGTTTTTCACTTGAAAAGGTTTTCCCCACAATATATCTTGTGTCAACTCTTATTCTTCTATTGTGTTTGATGTTGTAATATCTCTATTATATGTTTAACATTGCTGCAATTGTAAGGATTAAAAAAAATTTGCATACATCTCCCCTTATTAGATTGGTGTAGGAATCATTTCCGCATACCTTGCTTCCTTTCACCTAGATCTACCATAAGCTGTTAGGCTTTCTTTCAAGGAACCCTGGCTCTGATACCAATTATTGAAATGCACAAGACAATTGAGAAGGGCGGTGAATCAGTCGTAACCAAAACTTAACTTCTTATAAGCATTAACACGTCAACCACTTAATCACTGTTATTATGATTTAACCATCAAAGTATGAAATCAGAAACTTAAACACATCCACATTTTCAACACATGAGGCACCAAATTTTTTACGTGGAAAACCCAATAAGGGAAAAACCACAGTGAGGGTTAACTCACAATATAAATGATATATCAAAATTACAACAAGGCTCACTTCCCAAAATGCTCACTACAAAAGAAGAGGCTCACTACCAAGAGAAGAGGATCACTTCTAGAAGTAGAAGAAGATAGTCACAATGAGGATAGATCTCACAGCAACTAGGGATCCACTGTTGCAAGTATGTGCTAACTAGTGTTGTCATTGATTTCAACATATCTGTGTTGTCATTGGTGTCAACGGTGCTCTTATTTTTTTTCTTTCTTGTGATGAGTATTGCTTTGCATAAGTCTTGAAGATCATGAGAATATGTTTATGTTATTGAGTTTCCAAGTGTTTTTTTGAAAATTTTCTCTACTAGTGGAAATAGTGAGTTGCAGAGTATCCTGCTTTGTTTAAGAACAGTGTAATGTTTTGCTCCGCATATCTTGTATATTGTATATCTTTGTTTATGGTTTGGAATTTATTTAAAGGGTTGTTTGAAGATGCTATATCTCAATTTTGAGCCTCTGGTATGAAGATTTGAGTGAGTTCTATTCACCAGGACAAAAACTATTTCTCTATGCATTCAGTGGTGACAGGGAGAAAGTATTTTGTTCTACATTTCTCTATAATTAACCTTTAAGGTCTGTAGTTCTAGAGTTAAGTCTGAGATGATGCTATTATTTGAGATTGATTGTCATTGATGCCAAAAAGGTTCATCAAGGATGCTTTAATATTGATCAGATTTGTTGATGCCTCTTGGGATATTAGCCTTGGTGTAGTTGTCATTCATGGTAGAGAACTTCACTATGGGATTGCATCAATACAAGACATCAAGGTCGTGATATGTTATGCAAGTTGAAGTCTTCTTTTTATATCAGGTTGCTTCAAGTGTTCACATGCATTGATGAGATCAGTTGATGGGTTCACAGCCATCAGGAATGGTGATGGTTATGTGAGTTTGTTTTTACCATCATAAGAGCTTACCTGATTTGGTGGTTGTATAGTATCAGGTCTTTATTCTTTATGACAACTTCTGTATGATCAAAGTTGAGTTAATATGTTGATATCTTGTCATAAAGTTTGAATCAGGAGTTGCATAGTGTAACAAAGTTCAACATTGAAGGTTTGGTTGTTGTCATGATTCTTAACATTATTGTTATGATGCTTACCATTCTTCATGTTATGATGATCATGATTCTTGACTTGAAGAGAGTTGACATAGGTGCTCAAAGTTGGTATGTTGCTTAATGTCTTGCTTCAATGGATCTTCATATGTCAGTGATAATCAAGAATTCCTTCATTGATTTGTGTCAAGATGATAATTGAGAATTTGGGTTGATATGAAATTGATCCAGGGATTTTTTTAGTGGCGAATCTTCGCTAATTAGCAAATAGTTTATATTTTCAAATTGTGATTTGGCGAATACATTGGAACTGACAAGGGGTCAATTTGCCCAGATTTTTCAAATTTTTGGTCAAATGCATTTCAATTTGCCACCAATTTATTTATGAGGCATTTATAATTATTATTTTTGCCACAGTATTCTATTCAGTTCTAATGGCAATTCACCTAAAATTTTGGAGGCATGTTTTAATTCACCTACATATTCGCTAATAGAATTAAACTGTTCATCGTGTATAAGGACCAACTTTTCCATTACTGTATTAAATTCCTTCTTATATTATAGAATAAGGGTTCGTATTTTATTTATTTCCATTGATTTTTGTTTTAATCTGACGGTTGTACTCAAATTCTATGGGTCATTTAAGCATGTACCTTTTTAAAGGCATGCTGAGCTCAGAATTACTTTTGGGCCATGGGATTAGATCCCATGGCCAAAAAGTAATTCCAGGCTCAGCATGCCTTTAAAAAGGCACATGCTTAAAGGAGCCTGAAATTGCTTTTGGGCCATGGGATTTGATTCATGGATTTTTTTTTGGGATTTTTAAAAATATTTAATTTTTATGTGTTCCAATGTATTCTCAATAATGGATTTGTGCTTGGCGGCGAGGGACTCTGCCCCTCGACCCCACATTTATTGTGACAGGAGCACGTCAGGAATACTATCCCCATACCCTATGAGGGGGCTCTGCCCCCTCAACCCTCACAAGGGGCGCTTCCCCTTGATCCCGTCTGTGGCTGCCGCCCTCGAGCCCCTGCTTTAGAATTATAAAAAATAAAAGAATATATGGGGGGATTGCGCTGACTCACTATGTAAAATTTTAAAGGAAGGATTCACCATTGTAATTAATTTTTTTGTCTATCATTCGCTACAATTCACCAGAAATTTTTAAAAATTTCTAATAATGTGCATAGATTCACAGGAAAATTAATATTTTTTTTAAAATAAAGGAAAGATTTGCCATGAAAATTATGGCACTTAGCTAGGATTCACTAGGAATTTATAGGGTTTTTTTGGGGGGGGTTCCTTAAAGTTATCCATGAACTAATCATGTTCTAATCATGTCCTAATCATAATCCTAATTGTTGAGAAGTGTTATTGATTCATGTTGATTGTCATGTTGATAATTGTCATGTTTCAAGATGATCAAATTCATAGGATTAGATGACATAAGTTTTCATGAGGATGGTTGCCATGGAGTCACATAGAACACCCACTTCATTTGGACAACATTTGTTTGATTACAGTTCAAGGAATGGAGACATCAAGGTTTTGAAGGATTAGTTCACATGATGACACTATGATATTGTTTGTTCAATATGATACAGAGTATAGTATTACTTGTAGAGTAAAGGCACAATATGTAGAAGAAGATGTAGTTGTTATTTGATAATAGAGATCATGGTCAGTTTGGTATAATAAGATCATCATATTTGAAGGGCTCAAGATTTATTGAAGTCTAAAATCTTTTATTTTACATTTCATTCTCTGCCTGTCTTAAGGAAATGAACTTTTTCTTTTATTTTTAAAGTGATCTACAGTCACGGGTGAATGTCACTTAAGTGACAACTTAAGGGGTTAATCATTGTGGGAAAATGACCCCTTCTACCTATGGTGACCAGTTCCACTGGTCAGGCATCCTTCCCATCGGGCACCATAAGGAAATCAAAGGCTATCTTTAAACCTTCGGTGGGTGCAAAAGAGTATATCAATGGCTCTTATTTAAAATAAGAAACCTCCCTCTTGATTGAAATTTTGACATGTATGTGAATGTCTCTTCTTGCACACTGCAGTGTATTGTTTTTTTAAGGCTATTTGTTAGCCAATCAAATAGGTAGTTTGGTATGGTTCCTAAAGGCAGTTTAGCCTGATCAAAAGGCAGTTGATGTGTTTTTTTAAAAGGAATGTTTTAAAGGAGTTTTTTTAGAAACCTTCGTGGAGAAAATTAAGACATTTAGTCTTTTTTCACATTATGACATGTCATGCAATATTTATTGCATTTTTAAATTGGGAATTTTTTTTTAAAGACCATATTATGTGGAGAAGATGTAGGGTCTTCTATTGGAAGGATAAAAGGGAAAATTAACTAATTTTTTAAAACACTTTTTTTGAAGATTATATTCTTTTTGCAAAGAACATGAAGAGGTTGAAGGTTTTTGAAGAGAGGCATATGAAAGATTATTTTTATAAGATTGTGAATAAGATTTTTTCTTTGCAGGTGAATGGATTTTTATTTTTGCAGGAAGATGAAGAGATTGTAGGTGGAAGTAAATGTACAGAGAAAAGGAAGATGAAAGATTATTTCATCTTAATGACATTGTGAATAAGATTTTTGAAGGTGAATGGATTTTGTGTGTACAGTGAAAATGAGAATGCAGATTGGAGATTGTAGAAGAAGGAATATGAAGATGATTTATTCAGAAGGATGTGAATGGATTTTGTTTAAAAATGTTTTATACAAATGCAGGTTGATCTAAATGTGGAAGATCAAGGGTTTAATGAGAAGTAATATAAATATGTAGGTTATGAAAATGAGGAAGTGTGTGTGTGGACAAACATGCAGTATTGAAGATATTTTTGGAAATTATGTTCAAGAGAAAATACAGATAAAACATTATGTTTTGAATCAAACACAGGTTGAAGATATTATGCAACAAACTCACAGATTGAACCATGTCAAACATGAAGACAATATGCAATTGATTGTACATTAGGTGAATTGATTGTGTAGAGATCATGAGACTAATATTCAGATTGGATTGAGCATGATTGCAAAGGTATATGCAAACTTAGAGAAGACAAGTTATGTAATGGTGCAAATCAGATTGACTTGCAATCATTTCTTGCACACTAAGTAGTAAGTTTTGATGATAGTGATTGTATTTTCTAGTGAGGCTTTATGTGCCAGTGAGGCTTGTATGGTCAATGAGACCTCTTTGTATCCAGTGAGGCTTGTATGGTGAGTGAGACCTGATTATAACCAGTGAGGTTCTTGATTAAGCTAATGAAGCATTTTGAGTGGTTTTTCTACCCTATGAGGGTTTTCCACTCTAGTAATCCTTGTGTTATGATTTTCCTCTATGTGTGTGTTTTCTAATCTTTTAATCACAGGTCCTGAATCATACTTTTCATTATTATACATCTGCATATGTGTTTAACAGTTCATTGATGTCTTCCTCTCTTTTTGTCTTGTAAATTAAAAGTTGCAAAAAGTTAAAAGTTTTCACAACACTTATTCACCCCCCTCTCAGTGTTGTCCTAGACTCCAATAGCTATGTGTCTTTAATTCAAATGGTTCATGATTTGGTGCTCCACAAGTGATCTTTTCTTTATGACAGTGGCTGACAATGTTGTTTAAGTGCTCTGGTTTGAAGAATCTTCTAGTTAAAGTGTTTTTGGGTTGTGCGAATGTTCCTGATGATTGTAACGTGCTTGTGGAAGTCTCTAGATCGTGTTCCAACCTTTTGATTGGTCCGCAAAGTGTAATCTTGATCATGGACTAAGCGTGTTCTTAAATGTTTTAGTGATAACACTAGTTTTAGCTGACCTATTTGTTCTCACTACTTGCAGTTGTACCTTGGAGATTATGGAAGCATGTTGTTGCATGGAAGATTATGTTTGAGTCCTAGCTAAGGCATGATGTGATCCACATACATTCTTTCTCTTAGCAAATTTTTGTAGGTCCAGACCTATTCTAATGTATGTTTGTATAGTTGACCTTGGAGTTTGTTCAAATGGTTGATGATTGTAATGCCGACCTTGATGTACATTCCAAGTTGATGTATTGTATAAATAAGTGTAATCAAGTCATGAAAATGCATGAGTGTGTGAATGATGTGAATTTAACTATGAAGTGTAAAGGCAGAGTAGAGTAGAAGAATGTATTATGCTTCCATGGAGCCGAACCCTAGCATGAAGTAGATGCTACTAACTTAGTTCACCCTCTTGGTAGTGAGCCACCCACCGACAGTGAACCACCCACCGGCAATGAGCCACCCTTCTTTGGCAGTGAGCCTTATATTTTGCAGTGAGCATTTTGGGTAGTGAGCCTTTGATTTTTAGTATTTCTATAACATATTATCTTGTGAGCTAACACTCACCATGGTTTTTCCCTTATAGGGTTTTCCACATAAAAAATCTGGTGTCTCTTGTGTTGAATTTGTGAATGTGCTTAAGTTTTTGGTTCCTTGCTTTCATGGTTAAATCATAATAATAGTGATTAAGAGTTTGATGAGTTGATCTTTATGATAACTTGAGTTTTGGTGACAACTAATTCACCCCTCCTCTTAGTTGTCTTGTACATTTCAACATCCACCACAAAATCAACTGAATCTATCACAACCTCTTTGCATCCAAAAATATACTCTTTACTGCTCACTGTTGTACTCACAAACTCCTCCGGATCACACCTGTAAAAAATGATGGTTCTCATGCATCCATATCATCTATCTCAACAACTTCACTAAATTTCCAATTCATCTAACTCATATTTATATATCCGCAATCTTGGAAACAATCTTCAAAGCATTTGAATGGTAATTTGCCTTTGAACTTATCGATACACCTCTTTGCATTGTATCCACAAAGTTGGCTTCAATCTCATCAAGGTCATCATTTGGTTCCATAGCATACTTCTCAGATCTTGAAGTCTTTTCTGAAGTGTTGGCTTTGAAAGCAGTCTCAATCTTCGGTGGAGTATCACCAAACTCTTTCATCTCAAAAGCAGTAAGCTTTCCAAGCAACTGATCCTTTGTAAGCTTGTTCAAACTCATAAGTTCTTCAATTCCAGATACCTTGTGAATGTAGGATTTAGGAAATGACCTAAGAATCTTCAACACAACCTCTTTCTCATCTATAGTTCCTCTAAGACCCTTGATTCCATTGACAATTTCATCATGTAGATTGTTATGTTCTCATCATCACTCATCTTCAGCGTGTCATACTTCACCTTCAGATTCTACAATTTGGCACTCTTTATAGATTCATCTCCTTCATATAAACTTTTCAACTTGTCCTAGATCTCATGAGTAGTTTCCATATCTAGAACTTTAACCAACTCAGTGTTATATAAGGCATTCAACAGAGCATCTCTATCTTTTCCATTTAACTCATATTGTTTGACTTCATCTTCAGATGATGGACCATTTGGAGGAATAGTATACTTTGTTTCTGCCATCTTTCAAACAATATAACCAAGAGAAATGAGATGACTTTTCATCCATACCTTCTAGAGAGCATAATCCGTTCCATCCAACTATGGAGTATCCTTCTTGTGTGCCATCCCAGATCTACCTTAAGCTGTTAGGATTTCTTTCAAGGAACTCTAGCTCTGATACCAATTGTTGAAATGCACAAGACAATTGAGATAGGTGGTGAATCAGTTGTAACCAAAACTTAACTTCTTATAAACATAAACACATCAACCACTTAATCACTGTTATTATGATTTAACCATGAAAGCATGAAATCAAAAACTTAAACACATCCACATTTTCAACACATGAGACACCAAATTTTTTATGTGAAAAACCCAATAAGGGAAAAACCATGGTGAGGGTTAACTCACAATATAAATGATATATCAAAATTACAACAAGGCTCACTGCCTCAAGGCTCACTGCCCAAAATACTCACTACAAAAGAAGAGGTTCACTGCCAAGAGAAGATGCTAACTACCAAAAGGGCTCACTACCAAAAGTAGAAGAAGATAGAAGAAGATAGTCACAATGAGAATAGATCTCACAGCAACTAGGGATCCACTACAAACTCAACTAAATCTATCGCAACCTCTTTGCATCCAAAAATATACTCTTTACTACTCACTGTCATAGTCACAAACTCCTCTAGATCACACCTACAACAAATGATGGTTCTCGTGTAGCCATATTGTCTATCTCAACAAATTCACTAAATATCCAATTCATCTAGCTCATATTTATACACCCACAATCTTGGAAACAATCTTCAAAGTTGGCACAAACATCATCCTTAACCAATATTCAAATTAGGTCTGGACCTAAACATTCCCATGGTGGAAAGGAATGAATGCGGACCATACCACACCTTAGCTAGGACTCAAATGCAATCTTCCATGCAAGAACATGCTTCGACAAACTCCAAAGGATAACAGCAAGTAGTGAAAACAACTAGGTCAGCCAAAACATGTGTTAACACTAAATCCTTTAGGAACATGCTTCAACCATGACCCAATTTATAATTTATGGACCAATCAAAAAGTAGGAACATGATCTAGAGACATCCAAAAGAACATTACATTCACCAAGAACTTCTGTACAACCTCCAAATACTCTTTCCAAAAGATTTTTCATTTAGAACCACATAAACAATACTGTCAACTATTGTCACAAATAAAAGATCACTTGTGGAGCACCAAATCATGAATCATTTCAACTGAAGATGCATACCATCATCCAAACTTAACTCAAAAACCACAAACTATAAAACTTAAATGCTCAGAAATGTAGAGAAAAATACATTCTCCTTGTCACCATTAAATACTCAGAAAAATAGTTTTTACTCTGGTGAACAGAACTCACTCAAATCTTCACACCGGAGGCTCAAATTTGAAACATAGAAACTACATACATTCCTTAACATAACTTCCAAACTGTAGACAAAGATATTCAATCTCCAGGATATGTAGAGGAAAACACTTCACTATTTTGGGAGACAAAACAATTCTGCAATTGTACCAACTTCTCAAACTCATCCAAACAACTTCCTTAGATGTTGGCCTTAGGTTCTTCCATCAATGACAACACTTACTACTCATACTTGCAACATTATCAATCCTTTATCAAGCAATTCTTACAATTGAGCCTTTAGCTCCATTAACTTGGTTGTGGTCATTCTATATAGAGCCTTAGATATAGTTTTCAAACCTAGAATTATATCTATAGAGAAATCAAAGCCCTTTTAGGGGGTAATCTCAGTAGCTCATTTGGAAATACATCCTCAAAGTCTCTAAGAAAAGGGTATCTATCCATATCTAATCTCTCCCAATTTATGGATTCTCTCTTCTCAACTCCTTGAAGCTTCTGAGACTCATAAAACATCAGATCATCTTGGAAATCAGTTTCCTTATGACTATTCATTTCTTCCATTTTAACAACAAAGAGCTGACATCCTTTTCTTTGATCTCTTTTCATTTGTAGGGCATATATTTGTCTTAGTTTAACCTCTCTAGGGTTACCTTGTAGAAAGACTTTATTCCCAAGGTAATCTAGACACTCTATTATTTTAGCAAAATAATCCACTTTAGCCCTATGTTTCCATAACCAATTTTTCCCAAGGATGACATCATATGAGCCTAATGGGGCTACATAAAGGTTCACTTCAGTGGAGAAACTCAGAAGTTCAACCTTAGCCTCAAACAAGCATTGCTCTACCTAAGCTCTGGTCTGAGTTACATATTCAACTGACCAAGTATTTTCCATGTATCCAGCTTTTCTAGATATCTTACTTAAAAATTTAGGAGAAATAAAATATAATGTTGCACTAGTATCTATCAAAACTAAAATTAGAAAACTAGATAAAATACATGTAGTTTCAATAGGAGTGATTTGATATTCATCTTGCCTATTATCCAAAGTTGCATGTATACATTGCTGAAATGTTGTTTGTTGAGCGGGTAAGGGATTTCCTCGTGGCTAAGTTCCCCACGACTTATTAGGACATTGGTTGGCATAATGATCACTGCCACATGAATAACATCCTCCCATGGGTCCTCACTTTTCATAAGGCTTCCTAGAATTATCTCCATTTTTCTTGGAGTTATTATTACCTTTATTTTCCCCCTTGGATTCATTTTGATTATTCTTGGACCCTTTATCACTATTCTTAGTAAAGTGTTACTTTTTTCCCTTTTTCTTAAATGACTGGGAGGATTGGGACCAATTAAACTTTTTGCAATTCATTTCCCTATATGCAGACATAGATTTCAATTTTTGTTCCTATTTAATAGATTTCTCATATACCTGGTCGATTGTAGTAAGACCACTCACATCAACTTCACCCCCAATCTGAGTATTCAATCCCATGATGAACTTTCAGATGCGAAACCTCTCATATTGCTAGTATTACAGAACATATTTGAGGAGGTGAGTGAGATTTTCCTATTACTCGTTCACAATTGGGTCACCCTGTCTCAAATTTTGGAAATCTATAAGTTTTTGGTCAAAATATAGTTGAGGTAACCATCTTTGCCTAAAATGTTCCACAAACCTTTCCCAGGTTAGACTCATGGAGTTTAGGTTTAACTCCATTTTCTTGTCTATCCATCAGGTGGATGCTTCACCTACCAATTGGTATGCTCCCCATACTGCTTTGGTGATTTCAGAATAGTTTCTTATTTCAAAGTATTTCTCCATTTCTGTAAGCCATGCCTCCATGTCATCTTCGCTTATAGTCCCATCAAACTTGGGAGGTGTAACATTTTTTATATCTTTGGATAATTCTAGAGCTAAGTGGCTTATTTTATCCTCATCATATCTTACTTTGGAGTTATTCTCTCTGCGTCCACTTTTGGTGGTGACCTCATGGCATTCCTCATCATCACCCCCGTGGTAGGTTTTCTTCCTGGATCCATACTGACCCCTAACCTCCTGCTCAAGAGTTCCAATTCTTGTTCTCATCTAATGGAGCATAGTGAGGATTTGGTCAAGTTTTGAATTAGAGTGGCCTAAAGGTTGCCCTTCTTCTTGGCTATCTCCCATATTAGTTCTTGTCTAAACTGTGTTGCAATCTACTTCTCCTAAAGTTTGTAGATCAATCATTCAATTAGTTTTTCATACTACTAAATATATTAAAAAATGTAAATCCATTTTCATTTATGCAATCTTAAAAAGAAAGGAAAGATTTGCCAAAATTTATAATTGCATTATAGTTTCCATGGATTACATATAATCCATCATTTGTTACAATTTTCTTTTACATCTTGTAATTGCAAGTAACTTTTAGATTGGGATATCTTCTCAGGTTTATCCTCATCCTTGAGGTTCATTAAATCAGACTTAGGAGGTGGTTGCACTCGCATGTACTCATCCATAACCTCCCAAGTAACAACATGATCCTTAAGATCACTTTCCAAGATTGGTTCCTTAGGTGCAAAGGGTTTCACTGATTCATTTCCAGAGATAGGAGTAGTAGCCCTAACCGCTTTATCCTTCTCCTACTTGATGGGTTTAGTAGCATCAGCAAAAGTTTCATCATCAGTCAACCATGTGCCTCTAAAGCAACTAATTTGAGCAAGGCTTTTCATTCTTGAGGATCGCTTCCTCATAGACTTAAGGTAACATCCATTTAGTGTTACCTTCTTCCTGGGTGTCAATCTTATTCTTACCATTCTAGCATAACAACATCCAAACATTAGTAACTATTAATGTCGGAGGAAGAATTTCATGTAGTGAGCTCATAGGTCCATGTATTGAACCCGGTAGCTCTGAAATGATATGTAACATATCAACCCATACTACCCAAAATAAACAACTTAATTTTTCATTAATTATATGGTCATGATCAACATAATAAATTTTATGTTTAGCAATAATCAATATCATAATCAATAATCAAAATGCATATCTTTTCTGGATAATTTCAAAACTAAAATTTAAAACATTTTCCAAAGATAACATATTAGTGAATCCTTTCACTATATAATTACAATGTTTTTCTCATAGAAATAATGATAATTTTACACATAATGTTTGACTAACAAGTCATATAAAGAGAATTATGCTACATCTAGAGTCTTGATAACTATCTTCCTAAGCCTCAGTATGTCATCTGCTTGGGAAGGAGAGCATCACCTAAGTGTTTTCCACCAACGATAGACCGGCAGTCTCCCACACAACTTCATACATGGAAGCGGACCTACCCTTCATGAAGGGAATAGATACAAGGAACCAATTAGGTTTTCCATCTGAGTCTCTAGTGTTGTGTCCTTCATAATACCTCATGGTCAAAACTATAGATCCACTCTAACTATGTATGACACTATTAGAAGCATTATGCCATCTAGAGCACGGTGAACTGACTAATGCATGCAGAGATGAATGCATTACATTGGCCAAAGATTCATTATACATAGATGTTTCACAATGAACGTAATTGATTGTTCACACACTCTAACTTGACTTAGAAGCTATCTTATCTTGCAGAGTTTGTAGACACCACTTGTCTATTCATCATTTCCTATAGCCAGTTTGACTGAGTGGTATTCCTTAGGCTAGGACAAGAATCACATATACATAGGCAATAATACTACCAAATGAACCTTAGTCCATCTGACTAGGTTACTAACTCCAATTCCAGGAGTTCAATACAAGGCTTTGGGTTTCAATCATAATTTAGGAAATTGTGACTCCCTGTCACCTATTCCATATTGTGAATGTTACACTCATAAATAATTGGTTTCTTGAATCATACAAGATGAAATTGTGACAATTTTGAAAGTTCTCTAAGGAACTTATATGGGTCAAGGATTCGAATATAATCCCTTCCCAATAGTAACCTTGTTTATATTACTAAAAAATCAGCATAAACAACTAATATGTATATTAACATGATTCATAAACTCCCTACCTTCATCAAGGCTCACTAGAGTTCTCGTAAAGTAAAAATCATAAAATTACTATATCATTCAGCCTTACTGACCGAGGGTTTCATTAACTTCAACTTGACTAGTGATTTTAGAAACATGCATGCAATAAAGATCATTAGATCTACCTTGAGCTACACTACTCAAGAAGTTAAAGATTTCATTTAAGTATACAGCCTCACTGGCATATAAATTGTATGAGGGTTTTGTAGAACATGTTTGTCATTGATGTCAAAAGGGTCAAGATGCTTCAAGGTGTGCTTCTTAGAGAGACCTCAGGTTGTGCTCTATAGTGTTTGGCATTCATATATGTTGCTATGTGTCATGCATGAGATCAGGAGCTTTCATATGGTTTGGTGTAGCAAGATGATATGTGCTTCAATGACAGGGGAGTTTATGGCAAGATGATTTGCTTCATGGTGTTGATCATCATGTGTCTTAAGGAGATTAGTTGTAAGCTTTGGTGGAATTGATCTTGTTGCCTATAAACCATACAGTGTTGATGTGCTTCAGACTTCAGAAGAGTTTGTGTTTTTGGTGGAGTTGATCTTGTGAATCCATTTTATGATACACTCATTTCATGATCAATCTATTTCATAATTGTGATGTCAGTTTTTATCTTTATCTTCATATTGGTTGAACAAGAGATAAAGGTATAGCCAAAAATGTCTTCATACATATACCAAGGTTTGCATTAGTAGTGTTTGGAAGAAATGTTGTTGAATAGTTGATGACTAACTTGAGTCAGTCTTGCATACTTTATCTAGCAGAAGATCTTAAGTCTCAGGTCATCATTGTATTGATATGGACTCAAGAAGTCTTGGAGGAATTGAATTCATAGTTGGAGGGTTAGATATCATTGATCAAAATACCATTTACATTCATCTAGGGGTTACTCTTATAACTTCAACACATTCTACTATATAGTGTATCCTCTGTGTCATAAATTAAGTTCTCATGTTAGTAGTGTTTTCCTCCATGGTCAAATTAGTTTCTTATGGCATCCAACTCCTAGTTAGGGGTTGTTTATATTTATCATTAAGGACCTAAAAAACCCTAAAGCATAAAAGCATAAGGCATAAAGCCTTGCCCATTGTGCTTTTTATCTTTTTATGCAGTGACTTGATATTGCAGGTTAAAATTAACTTAAGTAAAGACTTAAGGGTGTTAAGACATGGGGATACTAACCCCTCAACCTAGTAAGACTAGCTATCCTGGTGACATCTTATAAAATGAGAGGGAAGACTTTAATCAAAGGTTATAATTAAAACATACAAGGGCGCAAGTAGAGGATCGAATAGTGGACATTTGAACGTCTTTAAAACTTCAATGAACATCTTCTTTTATTTATATTGATGGTTGGTTTCAAAGAAGTTTTGCTAACTTCCCTGTAACAGTTCATATACTAACTCAGATAGCCATGGAAATATATATAAGGCACTTAGAGATGTTTTTGTAAGATTGGATTGGTGATTTAGATTCAGAAGAGCAATATCTACACACCGATATGAAGAATACAAATGTTTTAATGAATGTCAATGTTTCGAATGGTCAAAAACTTGAAGTATGAATAAGTAGGTAGTGATCTTAATCATAGAGGAGAGGGTTCTCAAGCATATGAAATTGAGAGAATAGAAGTGTCATTGTTTTGAAATGATTTTTTTTTAATGTGCATGTTTGAAAGAAAAATGAAGCATTGGAGGTCTGATAGAAAGTCATGAAGGTAGTAAAAAGATGTCAAAACAAGATGGTTGCAACATGCAGACAAGTATAAATGTTTGTTTGATCAAATTCAAGTCATGACTTGTAGAGGGAACATGAGTTGTTTTTGATGATTTGGTTAAATAGTTAATATAAGAGTGATAAGACTTTATGTTATTGAAAGAAATTGTATTTGACAGAGATAAAGTGTTCATCCAGAAAGGGTTATTAGTTGAGGTGATTGTGCATATGTTTTTTATCTTCCTACATACTTAACTAAGCATGATGATGTGTTGAAGATAAGGTTTTTGTTTGCAGAGAAGGTCTATCTTTTGATGAAGAAAGTATGCAATGTATCCACATTAAGATTTTATGTGTGATGAAGAGGGTTAAGTCATTTGGTGTATTGTAGAGAATCAGGACAACCCCCTAAATTGGTTTTCTTCTTCTTATATTATTGGATTTTCTAGTGAGGCACCTGATAGCTAGTGAGGCACCTGATTGCCAGTGAGGCACATGTTACCAGTGAGGTATTTGTACTTGCCATTGAGACATTTTGTGTAGCCAGTGAGGCATGGTTTTGATTAAGCTAGTGAGGCATTTTTCGAGTGGGTTTTCATCCCTATGAGGGTTTTCCACTCATGAAAAAACATGTGTTATGGTTCCTATTATTTATCTTTATGTGTGTGCCCTAATGTTTGGTCTTTGAGGTCTTGATCATATCGTTTATAATCATTCTTGTGCATATGTATTTGATAAATCTTTGAAGTCTCTCTCATTCTCTATCTTGTGAGTTAAAAGGTGTAAAAGGTTTAAAAGTTTATAGACCACTGATTCACTCCCACCCCTCTTAGTGGTCATGTACTCCAACAAGTGGTATTAGAGCATAGGTTCCCTATAGAAGTCTAACAGGCTTGGGTAGGTCCTGATAGTGGAGTACAATGGGAAAGTGTAGAAGAAATAGAGAAAAGAAGGATGCCAAGCAAAAGGTTGTACAACAAACCCTAGCCAAGTGATTTAATGAGTTGTTGCATGAGTCATCCCTGAATGATGATATAAAGTGTGATAAAGAAAATAGTCTTGCAGTTGAGAGTTTTGATATAAAGGAAGACTTCATTGTAAGTGTAGGAGAATAAGAACTTGATAAAATAAAAGATGATTTTGCATGACGAAGAAGGAGACCTCTTTGTGGATGAAGATGGATAGGAGTTTGATGAAGATGATTGTGAAGTTGATTTAGAAGGTGAAATCTTGTGTGCTCTAGATACAATCAAGCAACTTAGTAAAGAAAATTAGAAATTAAAAGACCAACTTCAACGAGAAAAAGATTTCAAGAACAAGGTATGTTCAATTTTTGCAAATGTTTCTTTAGAACTTGAAGAGTCAAATAAGATAATTATCATCCTAAAGACAGAAATAGAAGAAGCAAAAAGGATAGTTGATTTTACAAAATTTGATCTTGAAGTCAAAACTAATGAATGCCTAAAATTAGAGTTAGACATAGTTTCTTTGAGAAAGGAATTGGAAGAAGCATCTTCTAAGTTGTACAAGAATCTGTTGTTTGAAAATAGTACTAATTGGTTGAATGACATATTGAGTAAGAAAAGGCATCACAAGGACACTACAGGCCTAGGATATGAAAAATGGTAGACTTCTAAAGCCAGGAATGTACCAAGGAAGAAGATAGATTTGGGTCATCATGTTGCCACTTTTGCAGATTAGAAAGAAGATAAATGTGTTGATGAAGGTAGAAGAACAAACAGGACCTCAAGACCTCCATCTATTAGGCAATACCATTCAATAAGGTACAACTACTCTCAGTTTCATGGTTATTGCTATTCATGTTATGTTTATGGTCATATAACTAGAGATTGTAGAAATCACTCAAGAAATGATCTTCGATGGAATAAGGATAAGAGTTCTTATAGTTTGACAAATCAAGACTATAACAATGTTTGTTATAACTGTAATAAAGTTAGTCATATAAAAAGGAATTGTTGGATGCTTGTAAGATATGATCATAGAAGTTCTTCTTGGTTGTCAAGAGAATATGATTTTGTTCCCCCTATTGGTCATAAGATTAGATGCTATAGGTGTAATGAGTTTAGACACAAAGCACAAAGGTGTAGGAAAAATTTGATGAAACCATCTAGGAGCTATATGATCAAACAAAAGCAAGAGAATACATTGAGCAAAGAAAAGGAAAAACCTATACTGGTTTGGAAAATTAAACAAATTCTAGGAAAAGCTAATCTTGATCTTGTGCACTCTGCACAAGTGATAACTTTTGTTGCCTAAATACCACCATGAAATCAGGGGGAAATGTGCAAGGCCATATCTTTCATCCCCATGAAGAAGACAAAGAGGTTTTGTGTTATCTGTCTTGGATTCCATATAAAATACAGTATGTGTTTGACATGAATCAGGATGACTATGTCAGTTTCTTGTCATCATTAAAAGGTATTGTCATCATGAGTAGTTGTTCATAATGCAGTTTGGCTTATCTTGGACATTGAGTACAACAATTTAAGAAAGACAAAACAATTATGTCACAATGGATTTCACAGTTATCCTAAAGTTCATTCAGTTCACAAAGTTGCAGGGGCAATTCTTGGTAGCAGTCATGCAATTTGTGCATCCATCGAGTTTTTGGAATGTTCTTGAAATAGGTAGTTGGCAAACTTAGTATAAAGGATAGTAATAATAAATGATTTGAAGCTCAGTCCTCATTTGTCTTAGTAGTTACAATGTTATGCATAATATGCTATGCATTGGTTCTTTGTGATAGTGAGTTTTGGAGCAGTGTTAGCTTTGATATTTTCTCAATGAATGATGCTTTATTTACAGTGTGACAATTAAGTAATCTTTCTTGGTGCTATGACAGTTGGAGCAGTGGATATTCTTGATTTTTCATGTTTTCATGTTGTTCTTTGTTGGGTCTTTCTCTTGTCTTTGGTAAACCTGTCTTTCAGGACCTATCCCCTTTTCATTTTTAGCAAGTCCATAACTTAGGTCCTTAACAATAGTTGTCAATTTATCCAATTTCTCTTCAGATGTAGATGCATTACCTTGAGTACTTTGAGACTTATGATTCATATTTTGCAGAGACTTTACATCATCCCTTCTATTTGTCTTACCAGATGCTTTCCTATTATTTTCAATGTTGGTTGCAATTCTAAAAGCATCCCTGAGGCTAGTAGGACCCTTATCTCTTAACCCATAAGATGTTTTAGCATCAAAAGCATTTATGTATAGTACCATGCACATTGGTTCATTAGGCCTCATGTGAAGTGGTAATTTGTTCAACATGCTAGTGAACCTAACATTAAAATCTGCAACCTGCTCATTTGACCCCTTAGTAATACCAGTGAACTCATTTATAAAAAAGCTTGGATTAGTCTTATAACCATATTGCTCTTTAAAAATCCTTCTAAAGTCATCCCATGATGAGACACTCTGGTCAGGCAGACTTTTATACCACTCTCTTCATCAACTAAGGATTGCATAAATAATTTCATAAAAACATCTTCATGTTCAACCTCAAAGTTGTCCATAACATTCTGAAAGGCTTTCAAGTGATCTTCCCCTGACATGGCATTGTTTCCTAAAAACTTTGGTATCTGAGGCCTTACATGTTTATCAATGGGATTAGGGTAACCAAGAATACCATTAAAAACTAGCTGCCTGAATCTATCCAACTGCATAGGCTATCTACCAAACTGATTAACATTTGCAGTCCTATTAGCATTCTAATTTCTCACATTATTCAATAGTACCCTAACATTGTTTGTATTTTGTCTCTGATCATTCTGTTGATTCTGAGCATCATTTCTTTGTTGGTTTCTCAGCACATTTGCATTATCAAGGGTGGGAACTGAATCATGTTGAACAATTTTTAGAGCTTGCATTTTTTGTCTCATATCATCTCTAATCTTCAAAGCCTACAAATATTCTAATTCAGCCCGTAGTCTCCTGATTTATTCAGCTAATTCTTCCTCTTTAGGCATAGAAGAGGATGGTCCCTTTCCATTTTGGTCATCGTCATCATCCCTTGGGGACTTAGTTTCTTCAAATCTGTCAAGGGGATCTAAGAAAGGGTGTTCCTGAAACACCTCTAATCTGATTCTCAATCTATCACCTTGTTGTCTTTCATAGACATCTTGAATTTAGCCTCTGTGTTTGAAAAATAAGGTGCCTGCTGCTTTGAAGATGCTAGATTATCTTGGGTATTATCATTGTTTCTAGGGCTGGGAGAACCTTTTTGACCATCTTGAATGGTCCCTTTTCTCTTATACATCATTTTTCTAGGTAATTCTTCAAGCAAAGGATTACACAAGGATCTTCTCCCTTGCATACAAATTTCACTTTACCAGTTGGGAGATTTGTTCAGAGTCACCACCTACAACTAGGAATTAGTTTTTAAACCAAGGTTCTCACACAAAGCATTCCCCAACGGAGTCACCAAATCTGTTGTGACTCAGATGGGCAAGAATTTACTAGGGATGATAAGATAACTCTATCACTTCAACTCCCCAGCGGAGTCACCAAATCTGTTGGATTTTTTTCCCAAACTGGATGCTTCCCAGTTATCCCTACAAGGTAGCCATCATTGATCAACATGATTCCCGGGCCAGGGGCCAACATTACAGGAGATAGACCCTATAAATATCTCCTCTCCTTCTTTAGGCTCTGCAGAACCAAGGGGGTATTCCCTATTCAACATCCATAAAATATGCCTATGAACTTGTTGGGATGTTGACACAAAGAGGATAAATCCTCTCTTATGCAGACCAAAACTTTGAAATAAGTGCAAAGGGGCTATCTTTGGGCTTATGCTCAGTTGTGAGATAGAGGATTTTGGTCTTAAAACTACTTCTAATATCCTAAAGGTTTATATTTGAAGTTTGAATTTGTATTTTGTATTTAGATGCAAGACTGAGACCTTGGGTTGCAACCTCAATACAAGACCAAACTGGTGCCTATCTCAAGGCTCAGAGTCAATAGACATACACATGTGAATGATTACCATAAACTTGAATCAATAACTAAGTTTCAAGGGGAGATATTTTAGTATCTGCCTTACAGATACTTCCCAAGACTGAGTATTTAGTCATTCATACTTAATGATATCCCTGCTGCAACATACCTTTCCCAATGCTTAACCTAAAACATTTAATTTTTTCCTTAAACAAAGGTAAGAGATTAGACATTCAACATAGAAAATCCATGTTCTTGAATCCCAAATAACCCTTAGCTATTTAGATTCAAAAGAAAAGATGCCCACAACTTGGAGACAAACAACTAAACACATGCAATGGTGCATTTCTCATATAAAAACAACATGAAACCAACAAAACTATGCATAAAACATTCAACATATGATTTATAAACTTATAAGACACCAAAACAAAGCCACCAGCAAAGTTGTATCTTATTACTCCAAAATTTTGCCCAAGTCTTCAACAACCCTAAAATGAGTAACACAGTTTGCTTATACCCAGAACGTGTACTCAACAATTAATTACATGGTCTTTTCAAAACTCTGCCAAATACATCACACCATGAAAATGGTGCCTAAAACATTCAATGCTCTAGGCAGAAGAAGAAGGGAGCAGGTGAAATCAGGATATGCACAACCATCTGAAGATTTTCTTCTGAAGAAAGTAGCTAGCCTATCAATCAAGACACATACCCCTGCAAATTCACCATTAATGGTTTACCAACCTGCGGCCTCTGAAAATTTGAATAGAGCTGTCAATTTCCTTTCCTCTCGCTGAGATCTGCAGCTTCAATTTGAATAGGCAATCCAGTAAGCAGCATTGAAAAGTCATTGGCCAATGAAAATGTGCCACACAGGTGTCTTTTTTTTGCTCTTTTGACTTTTTGCAGCACAAACATACATTTCTTCCTTTTCACCCTATTTTCCTTTTAAATCCATGTATATGCAGTTGTATATACATACAACTAACTTAGACACGTGGCAGCATCTGATTGGATCTCCGTCGCTGAATACTTGCATCTTTATTAGCCGTCGGGAAGACCCTGGAAGTGTTCGTCAATAAGCATTATCCTGCCGACAAGTCACTGCACCTCTTTTTCTTTTGAAATTGTATGTGTGATTGTATATACATACAATCACCACATACAAGGGTACACCCCAGATCTCCATTTATGAAACACTTTGAAATTGCACTCAGGTCCGGGCCTTTGTATCTTCCCTTTGCATATCCCCTTGTATATTGCATATAGAAATGCAATATACAACCCGCAGACATCAATACCTTAATCAGCTACATTGGAACAACTTTGAAATCTGGCACTTGTATCTTCCTCATTATATCTCCTGTTGTATATCGTACATACATACAATGTGCAATATACAACCCGTGGACCCCAGCCTAAAATCTACCACAATTAATTTCTCCTTCGTGTTCGGGATTGTATGTGCACTTTGTATCTTGCATTGTATATGCACATGCATACAATCTAGGATATACAAATTGCGGGCCCCACCAAGTTCATGGAAGACTATGGACTTTGACCGCTCCTGCCTTATATGTTTCATTTGTATCTACCCATTGTATATCAAAGATACATACAACGCAAACATACAAAGGAGTGCATTGACTTTTCAACCTTGCCACTTGTATGAATGCTTGGTGGGCCCCAGGCCTTGTATCTCTTTGCTTCTATATCGGCCATCGGGGAGATCCTAAACTGAGCTGCCGATGACCCTTGTTACACCGAAAGAACCTTTGTATGTTCACCAACATACATTTCCATTTGTATATGCCATCGGCCCATCAGAGAAACTTCAGAATGAGCTGTCAATGACCCTTGTCACAGCGATGACCCCCTCATTGGCCCATTAGAAAGAATTTAGACTAGGCCGCCAATGGCTATTGTTATGGCAATGACTTCCTTGTACATCTCATCGGCCATCAGAAGGACCCTTAAGTTGACTGCCGATATGCAAAGTCTTGGCGATGATCCCCTTCGGATGTTCATTTGTATCGCCATTGGCCATCGGCGGGAATATGAATTGGTCCGCCAATGCGCTATGTCACACCAAAAAAGCCATTTTTGAAGCTGATTTAACTTATTTTTCAGGTCCGCCAATGCATATTTGAACCTACGCACCAGATACGATGCAGAACATACATGCAACTATGGACCCCACCGCTACTTAAGGACTTTTTTGGACCTACATTTTTAATGCAACAGGGAAGGAGGTAACACAAGGCAAAGGGGGCTGGTCATTTGACAAGCAAAAAGGCTTAAGTCACAACTTAAATGACCGGGAACCCACTACAGGAGGTCAATGACAAAATAGAAGATACAATGCAGAAGGCCGAGGGAAAATAAAACCTAAGGCATTTAGGGTTTGAGGGAACAAAAATACAGGCTTGCAAACTTGAATCAAAACCCTAACCCTAGGTAAGCACCACCATTCTTGAAGATATTCTTGATGTTTGTGGAGTTACATCTTTGCTACAAGTTTCAAAGTGATAAGGAGTGAGAATGAATCGTGTATCTTCATGATAAAACAATGCAATTGATTGATACAGGGTAGATTTTTTTGACAGTGCTCTTATTTATCCATGGTTTCACTTTTGTGCTACAGTGTTTTCCTAGTTAGACTGTGAAATGACATTTATGATAGTTTCATGATAGTTAAGGTGTTGACTATGAATCTTCTTAGTTCAAGATGGAGTATAGTTGTTGCTACTATGGAGCCAATGACAGAGGGGGAGATAAGACTGCAGGGGATAGTTTTCTTAGAGTTCTTATCATTCATATTGATGACATAAAATCTCTTATGATAGTAAAACTTATGATGGTGCACGTTATGTGCAAGACAGTGCAATGTTTCTTCCAAGTCATCATATTTGTGGCAAAGAGTGTCTTAGTCTATCATGTGTTTTCAGTTATATCATTTCAAAGTTGTTCCTTGGCATATACATTATTACAATTGAGTATGACATCCATCAAAGTGCAGAGTTTTGTTGTTAAAAGTAGCAATTTCAATTTCTCTGATAGACATGTTTACAATGTAATAAAGTAGATAAATGTGGCAGACACAGTACCGTTCCATTCAAGTAACATCAATCATGTTTTCTTAAACAATGCCTCTCATTTTTGTTCATGTTGTGTTGTATTAGTGGTCCCAAGAACAGAGCATATCTTTCGCAATTAGTACCTCTTTCCTAAGCAATTGCATCTCATCTCAATGACATCATCTTGAGGTGTTGAAAACTTCATTTTGGAGGCCTATAACAAGTTTGATTTGGTTAAGGTGGCACTTAGTTTTCTCTGACAAGAACAAGGTCATGGAACATCATGTCAACATGGTGCTTGTTTCAAACACACCAACATGTATGCAAATGAAAAAGAAGGAGAGAGTTTGTATGTCTTTTGGATAGAAGTACAGAAGTAATATAGTGTTCAAGGATAAACAATGACACATGAACTAAAGTGCAAGGCATTAGTTTACCTTTGTTGAGTGATGATACTATTCAAAGGAGCTAGCAATCTTGCTATAATGTAAAAGAGTATGAAGGAAATTAGACAAGATACATGACAAAATGCCTCAAGGAAAGATGGTTTGATAAACTATCTACTTGACTGTATGGCAAGAAGAAAACATCTCAGTGTAGTAAGCCATAGTATAGTATGACCTCTTTATAGTGAAGATGGTTGCTACTTATCAAGTCTAAAGTGTTGAGGAGTTGACCATATTATCAAAAAGTATAGAGCAATATTGTCATAATGAAGAAAGACTTGTCATGAAAAAACAATGGTTTGTAGACTTCATAACAATGATTTTTGAGTGGGAACAACTGACCTTAATTATGGGGTATGATGGATCAGAGATGATGTAGCAACTTGTGACAGACTCTCATAGATGTAGACTTTTGAGCAAATATTCTTGAATGATTTTCTTATAATGACACAGTCCATAGCAATTGTGCATGTCAAATTTATATGTTTGAACAATGTTCCTTTTATAGACAATCTTGGTAGAACAGTCTATAACAATATATGCAAGTACAGGGTATGTTGTTTCTGTTGGAGTACGAAAGACACTGAGAGGGGGGACTGAATCAGTGTCTTATAAAATAGACTTGTTTTTGACAATAATTAATGAAATTTTACAAATTATGAACTTCAACCTTTGTATGATGAAAATAAGACATTTATGAACTATAATAGATTATCAGATCAACTTGTAAACATCAAAGAACAAGACAACTATTGGTGAACTATGATGAATCATCACGACAATTTATCATGACAAATAGTAGAGACAATTTTATTACTTCATTAGACTAAGGTAAATATCAAATATATTATGCATTTGTATTGACTCAAGATGAGCATCATGCCAACAATAATATGCAACAATTAAATCATGAAACAATGAACATAAACTCATGAACATAGCAAGTGACCATAACACAGAGATTTGACGAGTGGAAAACCCTCTAGGGATGAAAAACCACTCCAGAAAATACCTCACTGCCTTAATTAAAATGTGTTTCACTAGAAAATATAGATGCCTCACTGGCTGTTTGTGCCTCACTGGATGATTGTGCCTCATTGGCTTTTATACAATCTCATGAATACAATACATAATTTGAATCAATACATAAGGTTACTTTGTTTCTCTATAATCAAGTCTTGAATATCTCATTATTTGAGATTCAAGAAACAATACAACACTCTGACATAACCTCAATGAAGGTGCAATAAACACATATCATCAACCTCATTACAGATGTTTTTCATCTTATGCCCTTTTATACTTTATTACTGCCCTTTCGTTTCGTTCAATAAATAATTTGTATGAGTAGATGAACCATTTGAAGTAGATTCGAACCAAATCAATAACTGTCAAGAAAAAGTGGTCAAACTAACCCACTTTGAGAATAGAAAGACCTTTCATAATGCCTTTCCAAATTGTGGTTACAAAAACATTAACCACAATAGTTTAATTTTTTTTAAAGTTAATCAACAAATGTAAAATATTATATTACATTCAAACTCTTTAATGACCTAAAGAGTACTTTGACAACTGTGTCACCATTGCAAGAACTGTCTCATGCAAGAAACCTTGTTTCCTTCAAACCCTAACTATGGGAGTATCAAACATTTGCAAACTGCTCTATTTAGTTATAACTACCTTATTATTGGTAGTGACCACAACCAAGTCCATAAAAGAAGTATGTGCTTTTTCAGGTTAAGGAAAAACTTCAACAAAGAGAATCCTTTCAAAACAAAGAATGCCCATTAGGAAGTATTCCGATAGTGACATCTTCAAACTTCTCATAGAAAGAACTAAACTTTTATGTAGAAAACTTTAAGTAAACTTCACAACCAAACCCGAGTGTTGTCTTTGTACTTTATTTTATTTCATGCAACTTAAAGACTTTGAGAAAGAACAAAAGACAAAGAATAATATCACTTGAAACAATAGTCAACAAAGTTACTTGCACATGAATCTTAATTGTCAAACCTCCTCAAGCTCCAGCTTTATCAAATCACTATGATTCTCCTTCAAGTCCATAAGGATTCCATAAGTTTTCTGTATCTTCCATGATAACCATTGAAATGTCAAACCCTAGCTCAGAGAGAGCTCATAGCATAAGTTTCATCTTGTAAAATGATTCATTCTCTAAGCATTTTGGTCGATGATAACATGGCAACTTGTGATCCCAGTGTACCCTAAGTGGTTTGCTGAAAGATAATAAAACTTCAACTCTTTTTACATGCTATTAAATGCTAAGACCTTCCCAGCAGGTAAAACTCATTAAGGCCCCAATACAATAAACTTTGATAAATGTTTGTTTTGAATGTGCTCAAAATAATACATGTTAATGATACTTGGTGAAATCATAAGAAATAATAATGTCACATGAAGACCACCTTTCATCATACAAACATTTCCTTGTATAATGGCAAATGAAAAATCTTAAGACATTCTTATGCCTATTATTTGTACAAGAAAAATAACCTTTGATCAAAAATATGATATCTCATAAGTGACTCAAATGATAAAGACATTAGGGCCTTGGCATATCATTGCATTACTCATGTCACAAATTGAAATGAGGAGAAATTGTCACCGGTAGAAGTCCTACTGTAATGCCAACCATAAAACCACTGAACCTGTACTAAGTCAACCAAAGATTGTCCAGTGATATGAAACCACTACCAACTAATAATAGAACTATCATTTAACAGATAAGTATACCATACTCAATGTTGGGAATTAAAGTGTCTCAACCTTGGTAATTCCTTGTATTTTGACATTGTATTTATTTATTAATTGCCTATTGTATTAATTGGATGTAAATCCTATGTTGTCATATTGTGGGAGTTGGCACAAAGATGTGTCATCCTACATGGCATATGACCACATGTATTTTTGTCTTCACATGAGGAGATAGGTGTCCCACTTAGTGGTAGGAATATTTTTTCATGTGTCAGCATCTTTAATGTTGTGTAAGGGAATATTGGCCGTAACGGTCATGACAGATTCTTATGACGAAGTTATGACATGTAAGAGTCAGAAATAGGAGATTTTATGATAGGTGAAGACATGTGTCAAAAACCATCTTTGAAAAAGGCATCTTTGGGTGCCCCAAGGTGGACTATGACATGTTATAAGATAATATGCTATTTATAGCCTGTGTATGACAGATTCTCTTACAGTTGTAAGTTATGACAGCTATGACAGATTCTATGACGATTGTAAGAGTTGTAAGAGCATCTGTCATAGCCCATTTTGGAAATAGGTGACCTCCTTGGGATGGGGTGACTTGACAAGTGTCAGGAGCATCCTACAGAGTTGGACAAGTGTCCATAGGCATGGGTTTTGGGACATGAGGCCATGTTGGACGCCCATCCCTATGTGGAGCCATATTTACCTTGTATTTGTTATATAAGTAGGTGCTTTTGAGAGGAGAGGTATTACAGGTTTGACAAGTATTGTTATGCTGTTAGTTTGTCTCTAGATATGAGTGTCGGAGACTCCTAAGAACTTGCATTGCAAGTGTATTGTAAACCATATTAGTTTTGATAATACATTATGCAGGTTTTGGAGTGTGGGGTTTTTCACTTGATAAAGGTTTTCCCCACGTATATCTTGTGTCTCTCTTCTTCTGTCTCACTTTCTTGTGTATGTGTTTTCTACAATATCTCTATTAGTGGGTTAACATAGCTATAATTGTAAAGATAAAATTGAATTTGTACTCTCCTCCCCTCATCAGATTAGTGTAGGAAGTGATTTCTGCACACCTAGCTTCCTTTTAGTTGGTATCAAAGCCTAACTAGTTTTGGTTCTAGCTGTTGGGTAGGGGTTTTTTTGAAATAATCTTAGGTTGAGTGGGAGTGTTGTGGAGAGTGTTCTATATCCTATTGCAGCAAGGAGATGGAAACCACATCTGAAAGGTTAGAAGTTGAGAAATTCAATGGCACTAATTTCAAGTTGTGGAAACTCAAGATGGAGGACCTACTTGTTGATCGTGACCTATGGGAAACTGTATCCAGTGTGAAACCTATAGAAATGTCAAAAGCTAATTGGGACCTCAAAGATTGGAAGGCTAAGGGTCTCATAAGACTCTGTTTAGCTAACTCTATCCTGTTGAATGTCCATGAGGAGAAGAGCATGAAAGATCTTTGGAAGAAGTTGGGTGATGTTTATCAGGCCAAGTCCTTGGTAAACAAACTTTTCCTGAAAAAAAGTTGTTCGCTCTAAAGATGGAAGACAGAGGATCTATTGTGGATCACATGAATGGTTTTAACACGATTATTGCATAGTTGACATCTATGGGTGTGAAAATGGAGGAGGAGGATCGATGCATGACTCTACTTTGTTCTTTGCTAGATTCATGGGATCATCTTGTCATGGCTATCAGAAGCACCACTACCATCTTCAAGATGGAAGATGTGGTATCTTTGTTGTTATCTGAAGAGATGTGGAGAAAGTCTTCTAAGGCAGCCAAAGAGGCTCTTGTAGTTCATGGAAGACCCAAAGAGAAAGAGAAGGACAAGAAAGGTGATAAGGGCAGATCCAAATCCCATGGGAGATCCAAATCTCTTGGAAAGTCCAAGGCTCTTTGTTGGAATTGTGGTAAAATTAGGTATTTCTGAAAGGAATGCAAAGAGGAGGAGAAGAAGAAGAAGAAGAAGAAGAAAGCTCTTGATTTAGATTCTAACAAATCACAAGAGGATGATGATGCCTTCATCGCAGTCCTGGCCACCCATGCATCTAATGATGTGTGGTTGATTGATTCTGGTGCATCATTCCACATGACCTCACATCGAGACTGGTTCATGAAGTATGAAGAGTTTGATGGTGGAAGAGTGTACCTGGGTGACAACTCTCATCTGAAGATTATTGGTTGTAGAAGAGTCTAAATCTGATTCCCTGATGGATGAGTGAAGGGGATCACTAGAGTTATACACATTCCAGGCCTTGCATGAAACCTACTTTTTGTAAGTATGTTGAATGATATAGGTGTGCAGGTTATCTTTTTGAAGGATGGATGTAAGATGAGTAGAGGATCTATGTCGCTTGAGAAGGGTAATCAGAGAGGTACTTTGTTTCAGCTAGAGGCATACACTTCATAGTGCAATAGTTCTTCTGACTCGAATAAAAGAGGTGCAGTCACTTCATCCCCACCATCTAAATGAGCAGTGAAGAAATCTGTTGTAACTAGTTCTGATGGTATTGCACATGCTTTGGAAGTTAAACTTCTTGCTAAAAAGACTATGTTATGGCATTTGTGATATGGCCACATTGGTGAGAAGGGTTTGGGTACCCTGAAAATCAAAAACCTCATTGAGGGGTTAAATGATTGTAATCTCGAGTTTGACTTTTGCGAACATTGCATTTATAGAAAGAAAAACCATGTTCAGTTTTACTCTAGTTCTCACAAGTCTTATGGTGTATTGGATCTTATTCATTCTAATGTGTTTGGTCCTATTAATGTTCCTTCAATTTCATAATATGTATATTTTTTATCTTTTATAGATGAATACAGTAGAAGGACATGGGTTTATTTTATCAGAAGCAAGACTGAAGTCTTTAGTCAGTTTAAGGAGTTTAAAGCCTTTGCTGAAAATCATACTAGTAAAAAGATTAAGTGTCTGATAACTGACAACAGTGGTGAGTTTTGTTCAGCATAGTTCGATAAGTTCTGTAAAGAGAAAGGGATTGAAAGGCATAAGACAACTCCATATACCCCATAGAAAAATGGAGTTGCAGAGAGGATGAATAGGACATTGATGGAGAAGGCTAGGAGTATGCTTAGTGGAGCAAGCCTCGAACAAAAGTTTTGAGCTGAAGCTGTATCCACTGCTTGCTATCTGGTAAACAAATCTCCTACATTAGCTCTTGTTGGTAAGACACCTATGGAGGTGTGGTCTGGTAAGAAGCCTTCAGTTAGACATCTTCATGTTTTTGGTTGTGAGGCATATGTACATGTGCCTAGGGAGAAATGGTCTAAATTGGAGAACAAGGCTGTTAAATGTATTTTCATTGGCTATGGTGTTGGTGTGAAAGGATACAAGCTTTGGGATCCTGTGGCTGAAAAAGTGTTGTATAGCAAAAGTGTTATTTTTAGAGAGCTAACACCTTCTCCCATTGTCCTATAGCCAGAACAGACAGAAAAGAAAGATGTAGTTTAGGTTTCTTCTACCCCTAAGAAGACTAAACAAACAGACCCTAGACCTAATGATGAGTAGATCTTTAGCAGCTCTGAAAGATTAGAAGAAGAAGCAAAACCTCAACCTCAGCCATTAAGGAGGTCTACACGAACAAGAAAGTAACCTGATAAGTTTGGTTATTCATTACTTGATTCTAGTTGTGCTTTCAATTTACTTACTAATACTGATAAGCCTAGAACTATGAAAGAGGCTATGGGCATGAAAGATGTAGGTTCCTGGAAGGAGGCCATGGAGGATGAGATGACTTCTTTGGAAAAGAATAAAACATTGGACTTGGTGCCTTTGCTTGATGGATGAAAACCTGTTGGATGCAAATGGGTGTTCAAGAAGAAATTCAGTGTAGATGGCAATGTTGAAAAGTACAAGGCTAGATTGGTTGTGAAGGGGTATTCACAAGTGGAGGGAATTGATTATGGTGAAATTTTCTCTCCTATTGCAAAGATGACATCCATTTGATTCTTGTTATTTCTTGTAGCTGCTTATGACTTAGAGGTAGAACAGATGGATGTGAAGACAACTTTCCTTTATGGTGATTTGGAGGGAGAAATTTACATGTCACAACCAGAGCATTACATAGCGAAAGGTAAAGAAAATTTGGTTTGCAAGTTAAAGAAGTCTTCGTATGGTTTGAAGCAGTCTCCTAGGATGTGGTACTTGAAGTTTGATGCCTTTGTGTTGTCGATTGGGTATCTAAGATTGAAATCAGATCATTGTGTGTATTACAAATTTGACAATGATCACATTCACATAATTGTATTGTATGTTGCTGATATGTTGTTTATTGGGAATGGTAAGAATATGATTTCTGATTTGAAGTCTCAGTTGTTAGCATAGTTTGAGATGAAAAATCTTGGGGTAGCTAGGTACATTCTGGGAATAGAAATTAGAAGAGACAGAGCTAATAGAAAATTTTGGTTAAGCCAGAGTAAGTATGTGAAGACCATGCTGGACAGGTTCAGCATGGCAGATTGTAGACCATTATGTGTTCTTGTTTCTTTGGGGACAAAGTTGTCTGTTAATGATTGTCCAAAATCTCTTAGTGAGGTGGAGGACATAAGCAGAGTACCTTATGCTAGTGTTGGCAGTTTGATGTATGCTATGGTCTGCGCAAGACCAAACATTGCCCAAGCAGTGGGAGTCCTTAGTTCATGTATGGCTAATCTTGGACAGGTACATTGGGATGTAGTTAAGCGAGTATTCAGACATTTAAGGGGTACTTCCAAGTATTCCATTTTCTATCATGGCAATGCTACAGGACCTCCGCATTTAGTTTGTATTTGTGGATTCTGATTGGGTAGGTGACATTGACAGTAGGAGATCCACCAGTGCCTATGTGTTCACTATGTTTGGTGGTGCAATTAGTTGGATGAGTAAGCGACAACCTATGGTTGCTTTGTCCACTACAGAAACTAAGTACATGGCTGCAACTCATGCTTGTAAGGAAGCCATTTGGCTTAAGAGATTATTTTCAGATATTGGTGTTGATGTAGGATAGATTACGATCAGTTGTGACAGTCAGAGTACGATTTCCCTTGCAAAGAATCCAACTTTCCATGCTAGAACAAAGCATATTGATGTTCAGTTTCACTTTGTGTGAGACATGGTAGAGGATGGGAAAGTAAATTTGGAGAAGGTAGATACTTTGAAGAATGTTGCAAATGCATTGATGAAACCAGTGGGCATAGAGAAGTTCAAATGGTGTTTGGAGTCTATGGGCCTCTTGGCCTATAGCAGTTAAATCCTATTGACTCTATTGGCTCTTACAAGGTGTTCGACAAGTGGGAGAATGTTGGGAATTAAGGTCTCTCAACCTTGGTAATTCCTTATATTTTTCCATTGTATTTATTTATTAATTGCCTATTGTATTAATTGAATGTAAATCCTATGTTGTCATATTGTGGGAGTTGGCACAGTGATGTGTCATCCCACATGGCATATGACCACATGTATTTTTGTCCTCACATGAGGAGATAGGTGTCCCACTTAGTGGTAGGAATATTTTGCCATGTGTTGGCATCTTGGATGTTGTGTAAGGGAATATTGACCGCAACGTTCATGATAGATTCCTATGCCGAAGTTATGACATGTAAGAGTTAGAAATAGGAGATTCTATGACAAGTGAAGACATGTGTCGAAGAGCATCTTTGAAAAAGTCATCTTTGGGTGCCCCAAGGTGGACTATGACATGTTGTAAGAGAATATGCTATTTATAGCCTGTGTATGACAAATTCTCTTACAACTATAAGTTATGACAGCTATGACAAATTCTATGACGGTTGTAAGAGTCATGAGAGCATTTGTCATAGCCCATTTTGGAAATAGGTGACCTCCTTGGGATGGGGTGACTTGGCAAGTGTCAAGAGCATCCTACAGAGTTGGACAAGTGTCCATAAGCGTGGGTTTTGGGCCATGAGGCCATGTTGGACACCCATCCCTATGTGGAGTCATATTTGCCTTGTATTTGTTATATAAGTAGGTGCTTTTGAGAGGAGAGGTATTACAAGTTTGACAGGTATTGTTATGCTGTTAGTTTGTCTCCAGATATGAGTGTCGAAGACTCCTGAGAACTTGCATTACAAGTGTATTGTAAACCATATTAGTTTTGATACTACATTGTGCAAGTTTTGGAGTGTGGGGTTTTTCACCCAATAAGGGTTTTCCCCACATATATCTTGTGTCTCTCTTCTTCTATCTCACTTTCTTGTGTATGTGTTTGCTGCAATATATCCGTTAGTGGGTTAACATAGCTGTAATTGTAAAGATAAAATTGAATTTACACTCTCCTCCCCTCATTAGATTAGTGTAGGGAACGATTTTTGCACACCTAGCTTCCTTTCACTCAATACAACTAAAGTGCATATCACACAAATGTCAACAAGTATCATACCATATTAACTATCCTGCGAGTTGTCTTGTCATCATCAAAGTATGAAACTGTAACATGACATCATATGTGTATCAATATACCTGTCAAGAGCATATGCCAACTGCTATACCAAGAACCATGAAATGCAAGTCATTAAGGTCACCATGAGCCAACTAAATGAAAGTCATCATGAGACAACTGACTATTACCTCAAATTGTATCATCTTACAAAACCAATGATGGTCAAGGCTTTGTAAGAACAAATCCACAGAAATCATTATACTAAGAGTTTGTTTATACCAAGAGTTTGTGTCTTTGACATCAAGGACAACAACTGAGAGGGCAACAAACTCCCCCTTTGTCCTTGATGGCAAAACACAACTCTCTCTCCCCCTTTTTGGCATCAAAGAAAAAGGGAGAAAGAAAGTATGCCAATGCCTCAAGGAGATATCTGAAACTAGAGACCAACATATGACAGAAATGTAAGTATAATCAGAAAATATTAAGCATACCATGACTGTCCCATAAAGTAGAAACATCTAGAATGGCCTGAAATATAACTACACTGTCAGTATCATAAATGAACATTTAAAGGAGCATGTATGAAAACAAGGACAACAAATGAATATGCCAAGAAAGTCTTCTGAGTAGAATGACGTTGTTACCATCATCAAAATACTAGATCAATAATCAAGTATCAAGCACTAGAATATCATCTAAATATACCACTTTACCAAAGTATTAATGTATCAACCAAACAAATGCCAAACATCATAATATAGCCATGCTACAGTAACATGATAAAAATGAATGTTGATGATCACTTATCACACCACAGTTGAAGGCATACCAAGATCATTTGTACAACATTCAGCGTAAACAATAATCCTCCCTGTCAATGGACATTACTATCAGGTCAACAGATATAAAGCAGATATGACTACTACTTTTGTCCTGTGCTATAGGACCTCTATCAGATTTCACTATTGTCATGTCAAAATATCCCTTAGAGCAGTAATCTCACTATTAGTTTTCATCATAATGTCATCTCTACCACTGTCATGTAGACTGCAAACTTCAAGGCTCCTGTATATAGCATCTCCACTACAGTTATTATGTAGTTGTACTATCACTTACAAATATGCACACAATTCACTATCTATTTGAACCAAAACAAAATTTGACATAATGAACATCACTGTATATGTAAGAATGCAAACAAGGTATTAAAGTGACGATTTGTTTGACATCAGATACTGTCCTAACTACTTTGAACAGTTTTGCACTAATCAGCAACATTGTTTTACATGTATACACAAAAACAATACATCATAGATGCTTTACTTTCAACAAGATAAGATAAATGTCTGATGTAACAAGTTTTACACTGAACACAAAGTCTCCTTAGAAACTAAGCATTGTCATGTATAATACACTATCACCACTAGATAGCACAGTCACCACACACCCTGCAACAAGATTATCTCAAGGCAAAAAAACACTGTAAAACAACTTTAACCCTAGAGTCTTTAGCCTTGAATTTTGTCACAAGAATAAATACATCATGCACATGTCCATTACCACTACTGTATCAATAGTGTACCTATGTTTTACTCCCCCTGATGACCTCATAAAGAGCACTGCTCTAACATTGTGAATTGTATCAAATTGGTTGTCACTGTAAATAAGACAATTTGACATGAGATTCATGAGATAACCTGTCATTGAGATCATAGATAGAAAAGCAAGACTTTTATAGTATTTTAAGACTACAAACATTACTGATGACATCTTGACTGAACTGTATTGACAGTCTGCCACAATCTCACTAAACAAAGTGTCCTATACTGGTTATATTATCCTACCCTACAATATCTTTGCAATACAACTACAAGGGATCATTGCACAATACATCTTCACCTACTGTCCATACACACTAAATTTCCTTAAAATCTTCTATCTTTGTGTCAACTTGAAAAAGACTAATATTTCATGGATCACTATCATGAAGATAATTACTATCTAATGAATCCAAAAGATAATGATAGAAGAACACATGCCATGAAGACAAATATAGTCTTAAATCATGTTAACTGTATTGTTCAATAGGTTTGAAGGTCTCCTTTCTAAGATAAAGTGTAATGTGATTAAGAAGACATTCCTTCTGATATCATGTAAAAGATATCTTGCACTATAAACAATCATCAAATACCAAAGTGAACATTGAGCCTTGTAATACACTAGTTCAAAACTTCTCAAGATCCTGAGTATCAGATAGAAAACTATTTAGGCACACAATAGTAGAAAGCAAAGTACATCAACCCATGAAGATGATCCTATCCTAAGATATCATCATGTAAAGCATGTTACATCTTAAATCAAACTCCCAAAGCATGAAAGCATATGCATGATGTAGTTTGAGAGCATAAAACACAATCAACCATGCAGTGAAAAACTCTGATCCTTGATATTTAACTTCAAAGACCAATGATATCTCATTGTACTATTCCAATAAACCTTCATAACAACAATAAGCAAAAATTACTAAAGAAACAGGATCAACAATGTTCAAGAGCCAACACGTCAAGAACCACTAATCACCTGCATCATTGACATATACTGAAGAGCAACATATATATCAACACCATTATGACCTTCATTTCACAAAACTAATATGAATATCATCTTAGCAAAAATTATCAGGCATGAATCACAAAACATAATAAACAAAACAAGACCAAATAATCTCCTCCTAAAACTTCTTGGGGATAATTGATAGGACATGGACAACTCCCCCTAACTTCATTCCACATGTTATACAACTGATGATGTGACTTGTGTAAAATGCACAAGTTTAGCATTTATCTTCTCTTGACCTTGTTTCTAGCTCCAAACGTTTATAGGTTCTTTCTTCCTCCAAATTTTTTCAACCTCTTTCTTTTTCCAACTTTTCAAACCAAGTGATGCTTTTCTGCAACTATGTGCTTTGTGACCAAGATAGTTGCACAAATAACAAACTATATTATAATCATAATCAAATGACTGATAATACCTTTTTGACTGATTCCATGCAGTATCATATCTTCTATACATTTTACAGTTTCCTTGTATGTGACCAATATTATTGCACTTATAATACACTGGATCAACATTAGATTGATTTCTTTTGCAATCAACTGTTTTGTGTCCAAAATGATTACAGGTATAACAATAACCATTAAATGAATAATTATACCTATACATATAATCTTGTCTTGGTGGAGTAGTTCTTCTTAAATTTCTTCTTTGATTGTACACTTTTACAAACTCATCTTTGGTTTTGATTTCAGCGTCAATCTTCTTTTTGCCTTCAGGAGCAGCATAATGATAGTCCAAATCTATCTTCTTTCTTGGAGTTTCTCTAACTTTAGAAGACTGACCCTTTTCATAACCAAGTCCAGTAATGTCTCTATATTGTTTTTGCTTTCCCAACATCTCATCTAACTTGGTGGTACTTTCTTCAAACTCATGACATCTCTTTGACAGAACCTTGAGACTTTCAATATCTTTTCTCAAAGTAACAATTTCAGATTCAAGTTTTAAGCATTCAAAAGATTTTACTTCATTTTCAGTCTTAGTAAAATCTATGATTCTCTTGGCCTCTTCAATCTCAGTTTTTAGGCTTATAATTAATTTGTCAAAATTATCAACATGACTCTTTAATTCTGCAATATAATTTCTTTTTATTTCAAACTCTAAAGATACTTTTTTAAAATCTAAACATACCTTGTCCTTGGATTCTTTCTCTTGTTAAAGCTAGTCTTTTAATCTCATGTTTTCTTTACTAAGTTACTTGATTGTATCTAGGGCACACAATAGTTTCCTTCAACATCAATTTCACAATCATCTTCATCAAACTCATGTTCATCTTCGTCCACAAAGAGGTCTATTTCTTCATCATTTGTCTCAACAGAAAAAACATCTTTTCTTTCATTTAAATCTTGTTCTCCTTCATTCACAATGATTTCTTCCTTTTTATCAAGATTTTCAACTATAGGACTATTCCTTTTATCACATTTTGTGTCAATTTTCAAGGGTGATATATGCAATAGATCATTACTTGACTGGACTGAGGCTTTTTGTAGAACTTTTTGATCAGTACTCTTCTTTCCTCTATTTCTTCTACACTTTCCCATAGTACTACACTATCAAGACCTACCCAAGCCAGTTAGACTCCTATAGGGAACCTACACTCTGATACCACTTGTTGGAGTACGACAGACACTGACAGGGGGGTGAATCAATGTCTTATAAAATAGACTTGTTTTTTACAACAATTAATGAACTTTTACCAATTATGAACTTCAAGATTTGTATGATGAAAAAAAGATGTTTATGAACTATAATAGATTATCAGATCAACTTGTAAACATGAAAGAACAAGACAACTATTGGTGAACTATGATGAATCATTAGGACAATTAATCATGACAAATAGAAGAGATAGTTTTATTACTTCATTGGACTGAGATAAATATCAAATATATTATGCATTTGTACTGACTCAAGATAAGCAACATGTCAACAATAATATGTAATAGTTAAATCATGAAACAATGAACATAAACTCATGAACATAACAAGTGACCATAACACAGAGATTTGACAAGTGGAAAACCCTCTAGGGATGAAAAACCACTCTAGAAAATACCTCATTGGCTTAATTAAAATGTGCTTCACTAGCAAATGTAGATGCCTCACTGGCTGTTTGTGCCTCACTGGTTGTTTGTGCCTCACTGGCTATTTGTGCCTCACTAGATTTTATATAATCTCATGAATACAATATAGAATTTGAATCAATATAGAGGGTTACTCTATTTCTCTATAATCCAAGTCTTGAATATCTCATTATTTGAGATTCAAGAAACAATACAACACTCTAACATAACCTCAATGATGGTGCAATAAACACATATCATCAACCTCATTATAGATGTTTTTCATCTTATACCCTTTTATACTTTATTATTGCCCTTTTGTTTCTTTCAATAAACAACTTGTATGACTAGATGAATCATTAGAAGTAGATTCGAACCGAATCAATAACTATCAAGAAAAAGTGGTCAAATTGACCCACTTTGAGAATGTAAAGACCTTTCATTATGCCTTTCCAAACTGTGGTTACAAAAACCTTAACCACAATAGTTTAAATTTTTTTTAAAGTTAATCAACAAATGTCAAATCTTATATTACTTTCAAACTCTTTAATGACCTAAAGAGTACTTTGACAACTGTGTCACCATGCCAAGAACTGTCTAATGCAAGATACCTTGTTTCCTTCAAACCCTAACTATGGGAGTATCAAACATTTGCAAACTACTATGTTTAGTTATAAATACCTTATTACCAGTAGCGACCACAACCAAGTCAATAAAAGAAGTATGTGCTTTTTCAGGTTAAGGAAAACCTTCAACAGAGAGTATCCTTTCAAAACAAAGAATGCCCATTAGGAAGTATTCTGAAAGTGACATCTTCAAACTTCTCACAGAAAGAACTAAACTTTTATGCAAAAAACTTTAAGTAAACTTTACAACCAAACCTGAGTGCTATCTCTGCACTTTATTTTATTTCATGCAACTTAAAGACTTTAAGAAAGAACGAAAGACAAAGAATAATATCACTTGAAATCGCAGTCAACAAAGTTACTTTCACATGAATCTTAACTACCAAACCTCCTCAAGCTCCAGCTTTGTCAAATCACTATGATTCTCCTTCAAGTCCATGAGGATTCCATAAGTTTTCTGTATTTTCGATGATTTTTCATGATAACCATTGAAATGTCAAACCCTAGCCTGGAGAGAGCTCATAGCCTAAGTTTCACTTTGTAATATGATTCATTCTCTAAGCATTCTGATTGATGATAACATGGCAACTTGTGATCCCAGTGTGCCCTAAGTGGGCCGGTGAAAGATAATAAAACTTAAACTCTTTTTACCTATTGTTAAATTCTGAGACCTGCCTAGCAGGTAAAAGTCATTAAGGCCCCGATACAATAAACTTTGATAAATGTTTGTTTTTAATGTGCTCAAAATAATACATGTTAATGATACTTGGTGAAGTCATAAGAAATAATAATGTCACATGAAGACCGCCTTTCATCATACAAACATTTCCTTGTATAATAGCAAATGAAAAACCTTAAGACATTCTTATGTCTTTTATTTGTGCAAGAAAAATAACCTTTGATCAAAAATATGATATCTCATAAATGACTCAAATGATAAAGACTTTAGGGCATTGGCTTATCATTTCATTACTCATGTCACAAATTGAAATGAGGAGAAACTGTCACTGGTAGAAGTCCTTCTATAATGCCAACCATAAAACCACAAAACCTATACCAAGGCAACCAAAGATTGTCCAGTGATATGAAACCACTACCAACTAAAATAGGAATATCATTTAACTGATAAGCATACCATACTCAATAAAACTGAAGTGCATATCACACAAATATCAACAAGTATCATACCATATTAACTGTCCTGCCAACTATCATGTCATCATCAAAGCATGAAAATTTAACATGACATCATATGTGTATCAATACAACTATCAAGAGCATATGCCAACTGCTATACCAAGAACCATGAAATGCAAATCATCAAGGTCACCATGAGCCAACTAAATTAAAGTCATCAAGATCATCATGAGCCAACTAACTGTTACCTCAACATTGTATCATCTTACCAAACCAATGATGGTCAAGGCTTTGTAAGAACAACTCCACATAAATCATTATACCAAGAGTTTGTTTATACTAAGGGTTTATGTATTTGACTTCAAGGACAACAACTGAGAGGGCAATAGTCTCTATGCAAGGTAGTTAGAAATGTGCTGAGGTATAGAGGACTGTGGAAATTTACTGTGATTTTGAGCATCTGAATGATCAATGAAATAGATGCCTTGGAAAAAGAACCAATGCATTGCCTAGGAAGTCAACATCCAAAGGGGGGACAAGATTGCTTTTGTATATCAAATAGAGGGAGTTAGTAGCCTTTGTCATGTGATTTCAAAAGGGGGAGAGAGCACATAAGTTTAGTTTGGTTTTTCCATCAATGACAAAGTGGGAGATTGTAGAACATGTTTGTCATTGATGTCAAAAGGGTCAAGATGCTTCAAGGTGTGCTTCTTAGAGAGACCTCAAGTTGTGCTCCATAGTGTTTGTCATTCATATATGTTTCTATGTGTCATGCATGAGATCAAGAGCTTTCATATCGTTTGGTGTAGTAGGATGATGTGCTTCAATGACAGGGGAGTTTATGGCAGGATGATTTGCTTCACGGTGTTGATCATCATGTATCTTGAGGAGATTGGTTGTAAGCTTTGGTGGAATTGATCTTGTTTCCTACATACCATATAGTGTTGATGTGCTTCAGACTTCAAAAAAGTTTATGTTTTTGGTGGAGTTGATCTAGTGAATCCATTTTATGATACACTTGTTTCATGATCAATCGTCTTCATAATTGTGATGTCAGTTTTTATCTTTATCTTCATATTGGTTGAACAAGAGATAAAGCTATAGCCAAAAATGTCTTCATACATATACTAAGGTTTGCATTAGTAGTGTTTGGAACAAATGTTGTTGAATGGTTGATGACTAACTTGAGTCAGTCTTGCATACTTAATCTAGCACAAGATCTTAAGTCTCAGGTCATCATTGTATTGATATGGTCTCAAGAAGTCTTGAAGGAATTGAATTCACAGTTGGAGGGTTAGCTATCATTGATCAAAATACCATTTACATTCATCTAGGGGTTACTCTTATAACTTCAACACATTCTTCTATATAGTGTATCCTCTCTGTCATAAATTGAGTTCTCATGTTAGTAGTGTTTTCCTCCATGGTCAAATTAGTTTCTTATGGCATCCAACTCCTGGTTAGGGTTTGTTTATATTTATCATTAAGGACCTAAAAAACCCTAAAGCATAAAGCATAAGGCATAAATCCTTGCCCATCTTGCTTTTTATCTTTTTATGCAGTGACTTGATATTGTAGGTTAAAATCAACTTAAGTAAAAACTTAAGGGTGTTAAGATTATGGGGATATCGGTCCCTCAACCTAGTAAGACCGGCTATCCTAGTGACATCTTATAAAATGAGATGGAAGGCTTTAATCAAAGGTTATAATTAAAACATACAAGGGCACAAGTAGAGGATCGAACAATGGACATTCGAACGTCTTTCAAACTTCAACGAACATCTTCTTTTATTTAAATTGATGGTTGGTTACAAAGAAGTTTTGCTAACTGTGCTATAATAGTTCATATACCAACTCAGATGGCTAGGGAAATATATATAAGGCACTCAGAGATGTTTTTGTAAGATTGGATTGGTGATTTAGATTCAGAAGAGCAATACCTACACACTGATATGAAGAATACAAATGTTTTAACGAATGTCAGTATTTTGAATGGTTAAAAACTTGAAGTATGAATAAGTATACAGTGATCTTAATCACAAAGGAGAGGGTTCTCAAGCATATGAAATTGAGAGAATAGAAGTGTCATTATTTTGCAATGAGTTTTTTTTAATGTGCATGTTTGAATGAAAAATGAAGCATTGGAGGTCTGATAGAAAGTCATGAAGGTAGTAAAAAGATGTCAAAATGAGATGGTTGCAGCATGCAGACAAGTATAAATGTTTGTTTGATCAAATTCAATGTATGACTTGCAGAGGGAATAGGAGTTGTTTTTGATGATTTGGTTAAACAATTAATATTAGAGTGTTAAGACTTTATGTTATTGAAAGAAACTGCATTTGATAGAGATAAAGTGTTCATCCAAAAAGGGTTATTAGTTGAGGTGATTGTGCATATGTTTTTGAACTTCCTACATACTTAACTAAGCATGATGATGTGTTGAAAAAAAGGTTTTTGTTTGCAGAGAAGGTCTATCTTTTGATGCAGAAAGTATGCAATGTATCCACAGTAAGATTTTATGTGTGATGAAGAGGGTTAATTCATTTGGTGTATTGTAGAGAATCAGGGCAACCCCCTGAATTGGTTTTCTTCTTCTTATGTTATTGGATATGCCAGTGAGGCACGTGATAGCCAGTGAGACACCTGATTGCCAATGAGGCACATTTTACCAGTGAGGTATTTGTACTTGCCAGTAAGATATTTTGTGTAGCAAGTGAGGCATGGTTTTGATTAAGCCAGTGAGGCATTTTCTGAGTGGTTTTTCATCCCTATGAGGGTTTTCCACTCATAAAAAATATGTGTTATGGTTCATGTTGTTTATCTTTATGTGTGTGCCTTAATGTTTTATCTTTGAGGTCTTGATCATAATGTTTATAATCATTCTTGTGCATATGTATTTGATAAATCTTTGAAGTTTCTCTCATTTTCTATCCTATGAGTTAAAAGGTGCAAAAGGTTTAAAATTTTATAGACTATTAATTCACCCCCCCTCTTAGTGGCCTTGTACTCCAATAGGTTTTGCAATTAGTGGCTTGTATTCAGTCAATTGGGTGGCACATCCATGTGATACCACACCATTCAGGTCATGGACAATCATTCCAAACTTTACCAAAGATTAAATAATTCTTCTTGCCTCTCAATTAAGAGAGATTTTATAATCCTTTACAATCAACTAACAACATGGGTTGGGTTAGAAACCTTGACATGCATTGTCATCATTTTCACAGTGAAGAATAGAGTATGGTTAAGACTTACATCCATATGACTCAGCCATATCATTAAATGATAACACAATCATAAAGAATGATCTAGGAGCATCCAAAGGTGTAAGGGCAATCTTGCATCACCCAAAAAAAAGATGATGATTCAATATTGTTGATGTTGTTTTCATTTCTTTTAAATTTTGTATTTATGGTTCCATAATTGCTTGAATAATGATGTAGAACCTTCAGTTTTTCCAAACAGTTAAAAATAGAAAACTACTATTTTTAGAAAGTTTGCATTTGGACACATATGGAGAGAAATTTTATAGGAAGCTTCATATTTGAAAAATAAGACCTTTGGCGAAGGAATCAGGCAAAGATCATTTGTGAGCTAAAAGATATTAAAGTTTCCATTTCTCAAAAAAAACCCTGAAAAATATGCAGTCATGTTTGAGGAATTAAAACACCTCATACACCCTAAAAATTAGTGGAATTGGCATAGCGGATTCTTAGTATGTAGTGTACTCTGAGAGCTTTCTGGCACTTCAAATGGCTCTGGGAAGTTGACCTATTTCTTGAGGGAGATGTAAATTTTAAAATTTAGCTAGAGGCTACCAAAAGGGGTTATTTATGACCATGCTTGGGAACCCTTGGCAGTAGTGGAGATAAGGGGGAAAGTGTAGAGTCAAGAAAAGGTGGGAAAAAAGAAACCCTATCTAATTTGGGGATACAAAAGGCAGATGGTTCTAGAGTCTATAGATAGGAAGCTGTAATGTGTTACAGCCTATGGAGTATTGATCCTCTGATTATATTTGAGCTTCTGTAATGTAATGTGTTGTCCAAATTAATAAAAAGAACATTCCTATTTTCTGTGTGCAATTTCTGTTATTGTTTTTTTTATTTACCCCCTTCATCAAGTGGTATCCGAGCAAGGGTTCCTAAGTGTGTAGACAGATTGCCAACCATGAGGGAGTTTGTACCAGGACCCAAGGTTGTGGGTTTACTGCAGTGATCAAAATACCTCCACAAAGAAACCACGGTGGGAGAAATGCTTTGACAAAACAGGGTTTTAGAGCCCTGCAAAGGCAAATCAATTCATTGCAAGAGGAGCTACGAATAGGGTTTGAGCTGAGAACAAGAGAAGAAAGTGAAGATGAATCTAAAGAAGAGCTATCTGAGGAAGAATAAGAAGTTGCAGGAGATCCTATAGAAGTTAGGCTAGTGAGGGCCATTTCAAAGATTGGAAAGAGACCAAGGATTGAAGTTTCTACCTATTATGGGAATCTAAACCCAGAAGAGTTTACTCATTGGATCAATGATATCGAAGAATATTTTGAGTATGAAGATGTGGAAGATCCAAAATGGGTCAAGTTTGCAAAACAAAGTTGAAGGACCATGCTAGTATTTAGTGGAAGGAGGTCTAGTTGAAGAGAAATAGAAGAGGAAAAGGAAAGATTACTAGATGGGATCAGATGCTAGACAAACTAAAGAAGCAATTCATTCCTGTGGACTATGAGTTAGAGTTCTTGAGGATGTTGTAAGGATTGAAGCAAGTTAGCAAGTTTGTCAAGGAGTATACAAAAGAGTTTTATAACATTAATATTAGGACAGGCCATGTAGAGGCCAACAAGGAGAAGGTATCCCATTACATTAATGGGTTGAGGCTAAATATTCAAGAGGAGTTGAGCCTAGTAAGAATGACCACCATAGAAGATGCATACTAGTTTTCCCTGAAGGTGGAAGAGAAGCTAAATAAAAGATTTGAAAGAAAGCAAAAGGGAAGAGGTCAAGGCGGAAGGAATGGTAGAAGATCCTATGGAGGCTAAAATGAAGATCCAAAGAAAAGTGAAGTTGGCACTAGTCCAAATCAGAGAGGAGATAATGCCTACTACCCTCGTGACCAAAATAATGGTGAGTAAAGAGGAAGAGGAAGAGGCCAACCTGGGCAAGGACCTGGAAGAGGAGGTTTTAGAGGAACCTATTTCCAATGTGGAGAAGGACATCGAGCATACAAGTTTCCACAACATCAAGGAAGGATAAATAGAAAACCTAAAGGTAATGAATGAGTTGCACATGTAGATGAAGATGTACAGTTTGAACATTCTAAAGATGTTGAAAGGGGAGAAACCCTAGTTGTTAGAAGAACCTTGTTGAATGAGGAGAAAGAACCAAATCAGAGGAAGAGTTTATTCTACACAAGGTGCAAGTGTGAAGGTAAGTGTTGTGATATTATTATTGATAGTGGAAGCACTGATAATCTTATCTCAGAGGAGATGGTTAACAAGTTGAAGTTGATAAGGAGAAGGCATCCACATCTATACCAGATTACATGGTTGCAAAAAGACCATAGAGGTTTGGTCAATGAGTAGTGTTTAGTCAAGTTCAAGAATGGAGACTACCATGATGAGTTGTTGTGTGACATCATACCAATCGATGCATGTCATATGCTATTGGGAAGGCCGTGGCAATATGATAGGTGTGTTGTCCATGATGGACATACAAATACCTATTCTCTGATAAAGGATGGAGTTTGTCATAAGTTGAAACCCTTGAAGGAGGTGAAGAAAAGGTATGTAGTACTTCCAAAATTTGATTGGTAGATGGCAGGAAAATTTTGGAGGGTATGAAGCATGAGCATCATTGCTTTGCATTGATTCCTAAGATTAGCCAAGAGAAATTATGAAGATGTACCAGTGGAAGTTTCAGATCTGTTGGAAGAATTTTAGGATATTGTCTCTGATAATGTACCAAAAGTTTTACCACCAGTGACAAAGATAAGACATCAAATGGATTTGATAACAAGAGCCAGTTTGCTGAATAAGGCAGCCCACAAAATGACTCCTACAGAGAATGAAGAGCTAAACATACAAGTTCACGAGTTGTTAAGGAAGGGACTAATAAGGGAGAGCCTAAGTCCATGTGTGGTACCTACAGTACTAGCACTAAGTAAAGATGGAGAGTGGAGAATGTGTACAGATTCCTAAACCATCAATAAGATCATGATCAAGTACATATTTTCTTTGCCTAGAATGGTTGACATAATGCATTGTTTGAGTGGAGCCAAGTACTTCATGAAGATTGACTTGAAGAGTGGATATCACCAGATCTGAATCAGAGAAGGAGATGAATGAAAGATAACCTTCAAGACAAAGGAAGGTTTGTATGAGTGGTTAGTCATGCCATTTGGGCTAACCAATGCACTGAGCACATTCATGTGGCTCATCAACTAGGTATTGAAAGAATTTTTGGGAATTTTTGTTATTGTTTATTTAGATGACATTTTAATTTTCAATAAGACTTGGGATGAGCATCTGATGCATATCAGAAGAGTTTTAGAGAAGCTGAGGGAGGAGTTGTTGATTAATCTAAAGAAATGTAATTTTGCAAAGAAGGGGTTGATATACCTAGGATTTGTTGTCTCAGAGGAAGGTCTTAAGATGGACCCATAAAAAGTAAGGGCTATCATCAAATGGCCCATGCCAAGGAGTGCTACTGAGGTACGATCTTTTCAAGGTTTGGCAAGTTTTTATAAAAAAATTATTAGAAATTTTAGTAGCATTTGTGCAACCCTAACTGAGACAATGAGATGGGATAGAAAAGAGTTTAAATGAACAACAGGATCAGCTAAGAGCTTTGATACATTGAAGCAGAAAGTCACAAAGCAACCTGTTCTAGCACTTCCAAATTTTAATAAGGTATTTCAGGTAGATTGTGATGCTAGTGGCAATGCCATAGGAGTTGTTTTGAGTCAAGAAGGTAAGCCTATTGCCTATTTTAGTGAGAAGCTTAATGATGCCAAGAAAAAGTATTTTGTTTATGATCAAGAGTTTTATGCTATAGTTCAGGCTTTGAAGAAATGGAGACATTATTTGTTTCCAAAAGAATTTATTTTATATACTAATCATCAGGCTTTACAATATCTTAATAGTCAAGAGAAGTTGAACCAAAGGCACTCAAAATGGGTTGAGTTTTTGTAGAGTTATACTTTTGTTTTGAAGCACAGGATTGGGAAGTCAAATAGATTTGTAGATGCCTTAAGCAGAAGGCAAAATTTGTTGACAAAAATGAAGATAGAGGTTGTTGGGTTTGATGAGCTCAAAAGTTTGTATCCTGATGATCTAGCTTTTGTAGAGGCTTGGAAAGCTTGTTTGGAACCTGTTACTTTGGACAAGACAAAATGGTTGGATTTTGCAATCCAAGATGGCATGTTGTTTAGGGGAAGCCAGTTGTGCATTCTGAGGAGTTCCATGAGAGAAAACCTGATTAAGGAGGAGCATAGTGGGGGATTAGTGGACACTTTGGTCAAGATAAGACCATTGTTATTGTTAGTGAGCATTATTATTGGCCACAATTGCAGCAAGATGTGAGGAAATTTGTGTAGAGTTGTAGATTGTGTCAAATGACAAAAGGAAAAAGTCAAAATACAGGGATATATTAGCCACTACCTATACCAGAGAAGCCATGGGAAAATATTAATATGGATTTTGTTCTTGGTTTACCAAGAGTACAGAGAGGACATGATTCTATTTTTGTGGTGGTGGACAGATTCTCAAAGATGACACATTTTATTCCTTGTAAGAAGACTAATAATGTTGTTCATATTGTAGAGTTATTTTTTAGAGAGGTGGTGAGACTACATGGTCTACCTAAGGGCATAGTTTTAGATCGAGATACTAAGTTTGTTGGTTATTTCTAGAGGACATTGTGGAAGAAGTTGAAGACAAATTTGAGGTTTAGTTCTGCACATCATCTATAGACTAATGGACAAACAAAAGTGGTGAATAGGAATTTGAGAAACCTACTACAATGGTTAGTAGGAGATAAGCCCAAGGGATGGGATTTGATTTTACCACAGGCATAATTTGCTTATAATAATTCTGTCAATAGGAGCACAGATAAATCACCATTCCAGATTTTTTATAGGAGTATTCCAAGAAATGCTTCAGAGTTAAGGAACACTGGACAAAGGAGAAAAGATAAGTGCCAAAGCTGAAGACTTTGCAGAACACCTAAAGAATTTGCATGAAGAGGTAAGAAAGCACATTAATAAGATTAATACTCAGTACAAGGCTAATGCAACCCAAAAGAGGAGATATAAGGAATTTTAGGTGGGAGATGAAGTCATGGTTCACTTGAGAAAAGAGAGGTTTCTAGTTGTAACATATAATAAGTTGAAAATGAAGAAATTTGGACCATGCAGGATTCTGAAGAAGCATGATTCAAGAAATGCATATGAGGTAGAGCTACCAAATGGGATCAACATTTCCCCTATGTTCAATATTGTTGTTTTAACAAAATATCATGAAGGTGGAACAGAGGACGGACCAACAAAAGAACAATAGAGTATTCTGGTATCTACTTCAAAGGAGGAGATATAAGAGATCTTGGATAACCATGTGGGAAGGAGTACTTGGAACATGCAATATGAAGAATATCTGGTGAAGTGGAAAGGAAGGCATGTTGAAGATTCTTTCTAGTTGTCTAAGGCAGAGTTTGACCATTTGGGGTTTTCCTCAAACACTTGAAATGTGACAGGGTCGCTTCTCAAAATTACCCTAGGTGTCTGATGCAAGAGCATCCAGAGGTGTAAGGCCAATCTTGCATCACCCAAAAAAAATATGATGATTCAAAATTGTTGATGTTGTTTTCATTTCTTTTCAAAATTGGTATTTTTGGTTCCATAATCGCTTGAATAATGTTTTAGAACCTTCAGTTTTTCCAAACTGCTAAAAATAGCAAACTACTATTTTTGGAAAGTTTGCATTTGGACACGTATGGAGGTAAAAATTTACAGGAAGCTTTGTAATTGAAAAATAAGATCTTTGGCGAAGGAATCAGGCAAAGATTAATTGTGAGATGAAAGATATTAAAGTTTCCATTTCCCAAAAAACCCCTAAAAATATTCAAAGTGAAACCGAGTATAATTGACAAAGAGGATTCTTATCATGTAGAGCAATTTGCGAGCTTTCTGTCACTTCAAACAGTTCATCAATCAGACACCTAGATCAAAAGTTATGGCTCCTAGAAGTTGACCTATTTTTGGAGGGAGATGCAAATTTTAAAATTTATTTGGAGGCCACCAAAAAGGGCTATTTATGGCAATGTTTGGGAACCCTTGGTAGTAGTAGAGATAAGGGGGAAAGTGTAGAGTCAAGAAAAGGCAGGAAAATAGAAACCCTAGCTGATTTGGGGATACAGAAGGCAAATGGTTCCAGAGTCTGTAGATAGGAAGCTGTAATGTGTTGCAACCTATGGAGGATTGATCCTCTAATTGTATTTGAGAGCTTCTGTAATGTAATGTGTTGTCAAAATCAACAAAAGAACATTCCTATTTTTTGTGTGCAATTTTTGTTGTGTGTTTTGTGATTTACCCCCTTCATTAAAGAATTGACCATATGGTCATATAATGTAGTAACATAGTCATACAAATATAACAACATGGTCATAAGAGGTAAAGACACAGTCTTAAAATATATGATAACACTATTATCATTCTTGGCCACCACCTTTACACTTTATTGGCAAGCCCAAAGGATGCTCAATTACCATGATGGCAAGGCTATTGAATACGCAGTCGCATCTATTAAAGCATGCTTCATAAAAGATAACATAGCTACCAAAGTATAATAATAATAATATGGTTAGGCTTCAAATGGTGATCTAACATTGTTGTCGAGCACAATATAACCACAACCATAATAGGTTTACTCACAAATAGTGAGTGTTTTATATGAAAAGAGGGATGATGGGGTTTAAAGGCTAGATCCTCCTTTCACTACAAACATTCAAGGACATATCAACTGAGTTGAATCACACTTTTGCAAGAAGATTCACCTATGGGTTAGGCTATCACTTGGAATAATGTGGAAATTTAGAGATTGTCAATTAATGTATTAATTTAATGCTCAAATACCCTTGAAACCCTAATTATGCAAAACAACAAGTAAAATGATGAATTGTAGAAAATGCTTGCAGAATAAGGTAGAAGACATAGATTAATAATTGACCATTCTTTTGAAATTAAATATGTGGGATATTCAGGGACACTGACACTCATGCCCTTGTCCAAGGTGGTGTTTTCTTGAGGGATTCCTAATCTCCTTCTAGCACTGATGTTCATTGTACTTTTCATTTATGTCCTAGGATATGCAGAGGACACTGGCACTAGTGCCCAAGTCCAAGGCAGGGTGATCTTTAGGATGTCAAAACTTCTTTAGATGTTGATTGTCACTGTCAAAGAGATTTCTATGTTTGCAACTTTAGAGGACACTGGCACTAGTGCCAGAGTCCAGGTAGCTTCTTTCCACTAGATCTGGAATCTGTACACTATGCAACCTGCCTCTGCAACTACATTTCTTCCACTTTTGCACTTGTTACCTACAATCACAGAAAAGGGGGTTGGGGGTTGTGGTGTCTAGGAGCTTGCCTCAGTCAAGCCCCAGAAGGACATTCAAGTCCTCCAAACACCATTGTCAAATAGAGCTCGTGCATATCCCTACGAGATAGAGGAAAAAACAAATTGACAAATGATTCAAAACACAAATAGATATCACCTCGAAGGTGTAGCTCTCATGGAATGAAGAAGATCTTTCATGCTATGTGGAGATGGGTTGATGAAGCCAAATCCACAACAAACAAACAACAACAACACAATACTGCTTTACAACACAATGAAAATCTTGAAGCACCTTAGCATAAGGTCACAAGTTCACAATATCCATCTCTAGTTTAAAATGAAGTCCTAAACATGCTTATATATGTAACTAAACACATCCCTACTTTAAATTTTATAATTCAAACTGATGATGTCGGCATGGGACCTAATTAACGGTCACATGACTAACATTCAAATTTGGGACCTACCTAAAATAGGGTAGGACAAGGGCACAAGTGCTCGTGTCCTTGGGTCCTATTTTAGGGTAGGACTAAGTGCAATAATGTCCCTCAAGCCCCATGTGACATGGGTTTCAGGCCATTTTCTTCTAGGAGTCAAAATGATCATGCAAGATGCAAAACAAGGGACCCAGGAACTAAACTTAGGAGGGAAAAAGTCTAGGGAGACATTTTCTGACATAACATTTAGCCACCACTTTAATGTATGTATGAACACAAGGCCCATACATGCATTAAAGTATAGCCAACAAACACAGCAAACATGAAAGGTACTTAGAGCTAATGAGTACGCAAAGATTGAAAAATTATTTCTAGCCCCCACTCTCAGGTAGACATGATTAGAGAAGACACACTGTAGACACGCCAAACATAGTGAAGACAATAATAGGCACACAAAACACAAAGAAGACAATAACATGCACACAAGACACAGAGAAGACAACATTCAAGACAGATAAAACACGATGATTGTAGTGAATGCAGTGATTATTTCTTTTTTTAATTTTCATATGAATGCAAATGCAAGTACATGGAAAGTAAACACACAACCCAAAATGTAGGAGGGGCATTTTACCACACATCTTGGAACTACGTATGGGGCAACAGACATGTAATACAAATCTTAGAGTGTAGGAGGGGAATTTCGCCATGCGTCTTGAAACTACGCTTGAGAACAAACACGCCATACAAATCCCAAAGCATAGGAGGGGTATTTCACCATGCATCTTGAGGCTATGTTTGGGAACAAACATGCCATACAAAACCTAACTGTAGGGCGGCCATTTCACCACACATCTTGAAACTACAACACAGGGAAAAACACATGGAAGACACAGGGAAAACATGAGCGCTGTATAGTATGCCAAAGATATACTATACGTCTAAAACAAGGCAAACAAGCGATGGAAGGAGCCTATTGCTAGTTTCACCACCATCTCAGGCACATTATAGGCACACTTGATGGTTGGTTTTATGCCACAACAACTGCCAAAGAAACGCTTAAGGGAGGTTACACCAACCCTGCCTACTTAGAGGACTTTTGAAATAAAATGATGTGCACTCGCTCAAGAGATAAACCATCCCACCTTCCATAGAAGGGATTAAAATGCAACCTCACCTGCATCATGGATATGCCTTACAATGAAAAGGAAGCATGTGCTCAAAAGTATACAGCCCCACCTACATCACAGAGATGATTTACAGTGAAAAGGAGGTATATACAATAGATTCAATGTTTTTGCAAACACACTTCATTAGCATCAAAATCATCAGACAACTTACCTTTATATGCCCCCACCTTAAGGTGGTTGATATCATGTACCAATATCAAGCACATTAAGGTAGAGAGAAAATGCATAAGGGAAGAAGAGCTCATGCAAATCCCATGCCCCCAAAGGTGACATGTACTTTACGATCACTGAATGTTCTGACAAATACATACTTTCCTACAAGAAAAGAGGTTAGAAATCTTTCCATAAGATAATAACCACATCACATGATCAAAATAAATGCATGAAAACAATCACATCAAGAGCCAAGGTTACACTACGAATTCAGAAACTGAGTATAGCCTTGAGGCTATACTACAAAGATCTCAAAACCAAGTGTAAGCAAGGTGAGACCCAAGATAAACAAAGCGGACAGAGTAGCAATACTGTTATGATTTTTTAGCAAATATAATACATCATCAAAATATCACATGGAGTGATTCTACGAGCCAAGTGTTGGATAAAATATATCAACCCCGTCATCATATATGGACTAGGTCCATTTTTTCTTACTCGTTGAAGGGTGTCATGCCCACATTTCCCATATGGTCGTGACACAATATCCACGTGTCATGTCCACATTTGGCATGTGGTCATGACATGGATTACCAAAAAAGAATTTCCACTCGACTCTAAAACCCCCTCACGCGCAACATGCACACTCGGTGACATATGCACAAAGGCAAAGACATCAATCAAATGTCAGGGTAATGCGAACTCCCTTCTTAACCCCTATGAAATGAAGGCCTACTAAGGGGGTATGTGACATGAGGAGCATTGCTAAGAGGGTTAGTTTCCATAATTGGAACTAACCCTACAGTTCCTAGATGAGGTGGTATGATTTTGATACAATCAAAATCCCACCCTAGGAGAACTACTAACATAAATAACATTAAATAATTATCTAAATCATTAATTTAATCACTTAGCAATTAATTAAAGTGATAAAGTAATTCAACGAAATAAGTTATTAAGGTTATTGTACTAACATGATAATGAACTAAACATTTAACAATTATCTCGAATTAAATTAAATATTATTTCTATCTTTAATCTAGATAAATTTTGGCAGCATAACGCCATCTCAATAAATGAGAGGAGAGAAAATAATTTAAAATAACTTTCACTATTCCCCTTTTTGGAATTTAAAAAAGAATTAAAATTAGTATTCTCTAAATAGCTCCCAAAATTTAAATTGAAATTAAATCAATTAACTAAAAACAAGTGCCTTAATATTAAACTAATAAACTTGAACACCATACCCAAAGGGTTCATTTAATTAATCTAGCATCTAAAATTCACCATTGTATCTAAAAAGGGTTGGAAGGAAAATTTAAGTAAACATTATACACTTAACAAATTAAATACTCTCGTTCATATACCCCTCCCACTAGAATTCAATTAATAAAATAAAATAAAATACACTAATCAAATGCCCACAACAAGCCAAGGGAAAATAACTCTAGATAATCTAGGTTTAAGTTTATAAATCTTCTCTCTAATTCCTTGTTGGAAAGAGACACTGCTAGGCATGTCAGGTGTTTTCATTGATGGCAACTAAATCTATCTTACACATCCGCATTTTATCAGTGGATCATACCGGAAGTTAGATTGGAGATTTGCCTAAGTCCAGAGAGACAAGAACAGGGCATATGACAGGGTTTAGCTTTTTGGTCCACATTTCTCCACAACAAATCATATTGTGCTATAGATCTAAGGGAATGATTAGGGATTTTAGGGCTACCTAAATGCAATATTTTATCCTTTGGTGATGAAGGGATTAAAAGTTGCATGCATCTGAGTATCGAGTTCTAGTTAAATAGTTCAGTCTAGTGAAGAATATGCCGACTTGGTATTTGATCATTGTGCAGATTAGGAAAAGTTGTTGGTTGAGTAATTTGTGAGAGCTAGTGGCATTGGGTGACATGTAAGGTGACTTGGATACATAGTTTTTGGTCCGCATTGATGTTTGTGCATGGATTCAACCAACAGAACAGTGTTCTTAAAAAGTCTCTAAGTTTTTTCTTAAGGCCAACTGCAATTGATGCAATTTCATGTAGCGAAAATATATAATTGATGACTTTGAGCATTTTGGAGTGTGGTGGTGTGAATATGAATGGATATATGTGAAGGATAGTAGAATCAAGTGTGAAGTGAAGAGATCTAAGCTTCGAATCATGGCAGAGCAATGAAGCAAGGTAGAGAAAGATGAAGTGTGTAAAGTCAGTATACTAAGCTCAACTAGAACCATAATCTTGCATTGTTAGATGCTATTCCTCAGTTCAAATATTCCAGTGAACTATTTTAATTGATTTGTAGGCACTGAGCCTCTTTAAACAGTGAGCTTTGGGCAGTGTGCCTGAAGGCATTTGCCTTCCCCATTTGTAATACTTTTAACAGAGTATAAATTCTTGTGGGTTAACCCCCACCGTGGTTTTTCCCTTAACCAGGTTTCCACATAAAAATCTTGGTGTTCATGTGTTGTGATCTTGTTGTTTCTATTCTTGTGTTCATGCTTCTTTCTTTTGAATGTTTGTGATAAATTAATAAAGGAACAAAGAATAAGTTTTTCAGAACACCAATTCACCCCCCTCTTAGTGTTCCTTAATTTCAACATTCCTAAGGCACCAAAAACCCTAGAAAACAAAATAAACTTATAAAAAGCAACTTCATGAGCTCACAATCACTTGGTTAACTAAGAAAGTCATGTTTAGCTTCCCAAGGCAAGGAGAGAAGAAAAAGGTATGTTCTCAAAGAGGCTTACTAAAACAATTGTTTTACTTCAACCAGTTATTCTTTTATCTTCTCTTGTCTTTCTAACATCATTCATTTCCTATCTTAAGATTTCTAGAAATTATTTCCTCCACTTTCTCTAACCCTAGTTTTCAATTGTGTACAAGTTCAACAATGGGTAAGTGCAAAAAGTTTGGGGGCCAAAAAGTGGCCAAATTTATTTTTTTAAAATAATACATAACGCGCTCACGTTATGGTTTGGTAATGATGAGCCTTAGGCTCAGCAAAACCAAACCATAATGCGCTCGCATTATAACACGAGCACGTTATGACTAACTATATATATAAAAAAGAGCATTTCTACTCATTTCATTTCTTTATTTTTCTCTACACCCGCGGCCTGCAAACCCTAAGAAGCGCGCTCACATTTTGGAAGACTTGATTCAACACCAAAATATTACTAATTCGTTGCCAAAATGCCTCCATGACGTCAAGCAGGCCAAAGGAGTGAGTTTTATATTTTTTTTTGTTTGAATTTGTTTCTAAATAGGTAGGTTTGAGTTGATTTTTGATGTAAATTTCATTAATTGTCAGGAAATGTTAATGCACCTCCTCCTCCTCCTCCTCCTCAAAATCTACAAAATCCTAAAGAGGAAATACCTATCGAACAACAAACTCCTCCATCCATTCCTCGATGGATACCCCTGGAACACAAGAAAATCTAATGGGGCAAATTGAAAACAATAAAAAAGAAATTGAAGACATAATTGCAAGGTTTAAAGATCCTTCCACTTCAACCTTGCATAGGTCCATGCCAGCTCAATCTCTTGAATCTATGTTATCAAATGTAGATTCAATTAGCAAGCAAATATCTAGTTGGTCGGATAAGAGGAGAGAGTTTAGAGACTATTATGCAAACAAGCTATCATATGAAGATGTGAAAAAGTTACAAATTACAAAATTAGACTTGTGTTCTATTTTCACAAACCGACAACCAAATCAACCTCCACCCATTACATGCAAGAGGATCCCTATCCATTGGTGCAACAAGCAAGCGATAAGGGACAATTTTGGACAGAGGTGGTGAATGGTTTTTGACCATCCTCCATGCAATAATAATGAGGTCCCACAATACTTTTTGCGGAAACTCTACTGTGAGTTTGTCCTCAATAAAGTGCCAAACTATTTTGATATGCGGTACTTCTAGGGTAGAGGTGGGGGGTCAGCACAACATAGACTAGGGGCACATGTTGACCCACAACGGCCAGTGAGATGAGTAATCTACAGACCAACCCATGATCATGTTTATATCCATTCCATTGTGAAAGAGAGTGTTGAGGTCGGTACACTTTAGTCCATTAGTGCCTTAACCCAAAGCATCATAGAGCATGCTAGTCCTGCAGTACAACATGGGTTGGGAGATAGTGTGAGGAGTAGGGTCCCACCCCATGCTTGTCAGACTTACGGGTCAGCTTGTGGTTATGACCCCATGGATAGTAAGGACGTAGGTGCATAGGCTACATTTGCAGCTGAGCAGATGGTGATGACAGATACCCTCTTGAGTGAGACTTTTGGCCTTGATACTCAGGTAAATATTAGCAAGTTTATAGAATTTAATTTATTAAATTTTATTTTTGAAATGCAAGATTAACTAATTTAGTTTGATGATTTTAATGAAATTTCAAGGTCATAGCGTTGATGCAGTTTTCAGTGGCTCTCCACCTACATATTACACTACATCATCTACTGTCGGGGTATGTAACTAGTAAACAATTATAAATATTACATGTGAATAGAATTGTTATATGAATGGTATTCTAATATCTGATTTTGGATGTTGAATAGGTTAATATTAGAGATTTCATAGCAACACCTGCCAACGGTGGTGGACATCAAAGCTTCACGGAGGTAATAAAATAAATAGTTTAATGAATGAATTATACTTACTAGATTTTTGTATATAACTTGTGTGCTTTATTGTGTGCACTTCCATGTTTAGATGAACGTGTGTGTATGTTAGGAGCCATGATTTGCATCACTATTATAGTTTTCATAATTGAATAATGTTGTTTTATTTGTAGATGATGCAGGCTGCGGAGACACCTCCTGATGTTCATAGGGCAATGGAGCATGGTGTGACCTATGGGATTCATAGCTCCATGCCATTAATAGGGGTATGAGGTAGATTAGTATATTTTAATTTACATTCATTTTTATAGTTGTTTATTTTTGAAAAATCAAAAGATTATTGCTTTGAAGTTTAATTTCTATCTAGATGGTTTCTATAGGACATGACATCACCACGACCTATTCCTGCTACTGAGGCAAGTGATGAGACATACTATATGGTAGCGGTAAGTGATTATTTTGTTAAATGTTTCATTTTTTATAACATGTAATTTCTATATATTAATGTCTATACTTTTTATTGTAACAACTAAATATGCATGAAGAACTAAATAGGAGGAGCAGCCCTCGGGTTTGTAGTAGACCACCCACATATTTGTCTCCATCCCCTAGAAGATCAAAGGCTGCCCGTGATCTATTCTCTTCACCAAATAGAGGGGAATGACTTTTTATTGTGTTCCTTTGTTGTATGCCTATATGGCATTTGTGGACATATATTTTATATTGCATATAGTTGACATTATATGCCTATATGGCATTTTTGTAAGCCTATATGGCTATTTTGTATACATGTTATACTTATATAGACAGATATTGATGTATGCCTATATGGATATTTGGTTAATACAAAACTTTTTTATTGATGGCGCCCATACTTGCATTATAAATCCATGTTTGAATGGATGTTTGTAGATGGCTACTTCAAATATTTGAACTCCAATTGTATTACATAGGATGTTTCTTGATCCGATAAGCTAGCTATTGTTATTCAAGTATCACCTAAACCTCATTTTGGAACTAAAAGATGAAAGTTGTATTAAAAAAAAATGAATCATCATGTTGAACAGAAAATATTCATATTCTTTATGAGTTGCTCAATTGAAAATATTCAAATGAGTATGCTGATCCATATTCTTTATGAGTTGGTCAATTGAAAATATTTCTTAATTTCTTGTTATTATACCATATTGGGATGCAAAGAGTATGTTTGTTGTTTTGAATAAGATAGTCAAAATCATATGCTTATGAGCACCTGATCAACTCATTAGTTCACCGGCCCTTCAACCTAACTCAACTGATGTCTCTGGTAAACTCTCATAAGCTCAAGTGCCATATCATAATCAAAGTTCATATTTAATTGATATGAGGGTGGGAAAAAGGATTCGATCAAACACATAAAACTAAGCATCATACCTCTAGGCGCATTTTTGCCTCTCTCTAAACTATCCATTTTGGCGCCTTGATGTAAAGTGAAGTCTAAACTTAGTGAAGATTGTGCCTAGAAAGATATCACCTTGGATTTGCGCCTAAGCGTCAATATAACATAATATAACTTAGGAAGACTTTGAAAATCATCAAAAGAAGCCTAGGCGCCTTTTCTTGTCTCCACCATCCATTTTGGGTGCCTAGAGGAAAATGAACTTCAAATCACTTCCAACTATAGCGCCTAGTGTTAGAACCTTCAAAATGACTAAATCTTACCAAAGGAAGTCTAGGCGCCTATTGTCACTTGGATCATCATGAATGAGTGCCTAAGTGGAAGGAGAATAAGCATCTTGTATGGAGGTGCACTTTTGTGTCTAAATAACCTCATTTTGGCGCCTTGAAGGAAGATGTTCTAAATCCTAAGATCTAGTGCCTAAGTGTAAAATGGTCTCCTATAGGTTTGAACAAATGATTGAAGCCATCAAATTTTCAAGAAATGAGCTAAGTATACTAAGGCACCTTTTCTTATCTAAACTATCCATTTTGGCACCTAGGATGAAGGAGATTCAACATCATGAATCAAGGTGCCCTTTGCCATCAAAACAACCTCACATTGGCACCTTGGAGAAAATCAACTTAAAACTACAAGTCTTGGAGTTTTTTCATGTTTTGATGATGTCTTTCAAGAACAAGTATAATGATTGATGGATGACGTGGGTAAAAAGTCTTCATCTAGCTTAGGCACCCATTCAAATCTAAACAACATTACATTTGCACCTAAGATGAAGGGGACTTTCTTAAATATTTAAGCATTTATTAACAAACATGAAAACCTTAGGCACAATTTGAAACTCATTTTACCTTTGATGAGCGCTTAACTTGGAGAGAACACCTATTAGCATCAAGGTGCTATTTTATGCTCAGAACATCACATATCAGCGCCTAAACATGAGGAGGCTTAAACTATGAAATCTGATGTTACTTTGATTCAAAAATGAAGAAAATAAGCCAAAGAATCTAGGTGCATATTGTCACTTGAGCAACCTTCAACTAGTGCCTAGTCTTGTGAAGGAGGCAAGAATTAGGGATAAAAGACCTCACCTTGTTTGAAAGTGTTGAAAGGCTAAGGAATGGGCTAAGTTCATCTAGGCATACTTTGACTCCCTGCACACCTAAATGAGTGCCTAGGAAGAAATTACATAAGAATGGCACCTATGATTGTGTTCCTTGAAGAAGAAAACTATTCTAAGACATTTACAATTGATTGAGGTCATTAAAATGACAAATATGAGGCTATCTTTTGCTAGGTGTATATTTCAACTTTCACATACCTTAATCTGTGCCTTGACTTGGAGGAGTTAGTTTATGCTTTAAAATGATTTCTATGTGTTTATATGATTCAATATTTGTCAATAATTTAATATGCTGGTACAATGTAGCTCGGACTGTTTCGGCATGTTTGGGTGCAAAACAGGACCATGCCTAGCCTAAATGTACCCATCCAAACACGTTGGAATTGTCAGTTTGGCCACACAAGGAGAAGAACAAAAGTTACACCCCTTTGCAACTTTACACTGGCTCCTGACAATTTTTGGGGCAACAGAAAACCTTTCACCACAGGAAAATGCCTCAGAGATATAAAAACCAAGAGAGGTTATTGTAAAGGCACTCTATTTGATTGTGTTGCCTTAGACGAAATATTTCTATGTGACACCGTTTTCAAGTAACATCTCGTCAAAGATTTCTACCTTTTTGCACTTTGGACTCTTCAGGGATATCGTCGGTACAATGTAGCTCAGACTATTTCAATATGTTTGGGTGAAAAATAAGACCACACCTAGTGTAAATGTACCCATCCAGATGCGTTGGAACAGTCAGTTTGGTTGCATCAGGAGTAGGGTGAAAGTTACACCCCTTTGCAACTTTACACTGCCTCCTTTTGATGATTTTTGGGGCAGCAGAAAAATTTTCACCACAGGCAAATGCCTTAGAGATATAAAAAACTAAGACAGGTTATTGTAGAGGCACTCTACATGATCATGTTGCCTTAGAATATTTCTAAGTGATAGTTTTTGAGTAACATCTCGTCAAAGACTGCTACCTTTTTGCACTTTGGACTCTTCAGGGATATCGTTGGTACAATGTAGCTTAGACTGTTTCGACATGTTTGGGTGAAAAATAGAACCATGCCTAGAATAAATGTACCCATCTAGATGCGTTGGAATAGTCAGTTTGGTCGCATCAGGAGCAGGACAAAAGTTACACCCCTTTACAACTTTACACTACCTCCTTCTGACAATTTTTGGGGCAGTAGAAAACCTTTCACCACGGGCAAATACCTTAGAGATATAAAAAAAAGAAAGAGGTTATTGTAGAGGCACTCTACATGATCATGTTGCCTCAAATGAAATATTTCTAAGTGACACAGTTTTTGAGTAACATCTTGTCAAAGATTGCTACCTTTTTGCACTTTTGACTCTTCAGGGATATCGTTGGTACAATGTAGTTTGGACTGTTTCGACATGTTTGGGTGAAAAAAAGGACCATGCCAAGTGTAAATGTACCCATCTGGACACATTGGAATAGTCAGTTTGGTCGCATCAGGAGCAAGATGAAAGTTACACCCCTTTGCAACTTTACAATGCCTCCTGATAATTTTTGGGGCAGCAGAAAACCTTTCACCATGGGCAAATGCCTCAGAGATATAAAAAAATGAGAGAGGTTATTGTAGAGGCACTTTACATGATCATGTTGCCTCAAACAGAATGTTTCTAAGTGACATGGTTTTTGAGTAACATCTCGTCAAAGATTGCTGCCTTTTTACACTTTTGACTCTTTAGGGATATCGTCGGTACAATGTAGCTCGGACTATTTTGACATGTTTGGGTGAAAAAAAGAACCATGCCTAGCCTAAATGTACCCATCCAGATGCGTTGGAACTGTCAGTTTGGTTACATCAGGAGTAGGACACCAAAAATGCAAAAGTTGCTTTGTGCAACTTGACAACATTGACACTTTTTTGCAACAGGACTCAAAGACTCAAACTGACGCCAAATGACTCAAAGTGACTTAAAAACAAATGAAATGGTCTTAGAAGACCTTATTACATACAATTGACTCAATCAAAACAAAATTTCTAAGACACATGTAGTCTAGTAGACGCAGGACACCTAAGACACCTATTTTCTAGTCTCTATCTACCTAGTTGACATATCATATATTTCTAAGACACAATTAAAAACACTTATTATCTAGTTAGAAACCAAGACACCTAGAGACACCTATATTTTATACATTACCTAGATTTTATACATTATTCTCAGGATCAACTTCATCCATCACTTAGGTCTAACCCCATGAAGCATAACATGATGATGTAAAAATATGTATATGTGTAAAAATGCAGTAGGAAATAAAAAAAGACAAACCTTACAAATTAATGTGCATACTTACAACTCAATGTAACATGAATTTACAAAATCAATGTGAATACTTACAAATTAATCGAATGAACCATCTGGGTCTGCTCTACTCTTTATTGTGTCAAGTATTGCTTCATGGTCAGAGTCACGCACCTTCCACAAGATTTTGTTGAAAGGTCTACCCCGATACTGTATCAAATGAACATTGGATGCCACGACAAGGTTTGAGTAATGAAGAATCTTTTGATGCATGTCAAAGTCCTGAAACAACCAAACATTAACACTCTTATGTGGGTACCTTCTAAGCCATGTTCCAGTAATAACCACTGAGCCTGTAGGGTATTCGATGTTTTCTCCATCTATACCTAGGGCCTCTAATTTCCTTTTGACCTCAACACAATGACATAAGTATGTTCCCTCTTCATTATCTTCATCTACAATAACTGCATATGTGTGCCCTACATTGATATGTGTAGCAAATTAGATGAAATTAGTCAACATTACAAAAACACTACAAAGTAAGATGACATTAGGAATTTCAAAAACTATGCAAATAGATATATTACCTAGTTGAACTAGATTTGATATGTGGTCAAAGTCAACTGATGATTCCATTTGTGTTAGTTCTAGTGTTGTCGGGGGTCGATACGTGTCAAGTGGGCTAAGATAACTTAACTGCCATTCGTCAACCCACTCCTTTGATTCGCACTCATCCCAGGCTTGAATTGTACAGGAAGAACAAAAGCATGACATCTTTCATGTATGAATACTCCATGAATCTGCAATTAAGCTTCTGAAAGAGTGCATCTCACTTGATCCTGTCAGTGTAGAATAATCCTCATATGGTGTAATGTTAGTATCATCTATCAACCAAACAAATCTACGAATTGAAGACTTACCTTCATTACCTGGACCCATGGAAGCATTACACCACTCGACGATTGATTTTGCATATGTCAACTTTGCATTGTCTTTATACTTTAACTCTTCTTGTGCTATGGCTCTTTTGATACATGCTCTGGCACCATCATGCTCCCCCTTTCCATGCCCGACCTCACAAAAGTTCCACATATGCTGAATACCTGTAAAATTATGCCTCTTACTCAGCCAATAGAAATTCTGCGAGTTCTTGAATTGTGATGCACAGTTATCCAACCATATGATATGCTAACTGAATGATATGCCCTTTCTAGCCAAATCATTGTAGAACACCTAAAAGCAACCTTGCACGAACTCCGTAGAATGCGTGCGATCATCACTAATATAGAAATGATACTCCCTTATGATCTTTTTGTCATCCTCTGTACTATCATTCACATGAATGAATGCAATGTGCACAAATATAGAAACCTGTGTGGAGTTGTAATATTGTGATTGCACCTCGCGCTGTGGCTATAGACTATAGTTCTCTGGAAAGTCAACGACTAAAACAATGCTCCCAACTGGAAATGTGTCCTTACATAGCTTGAATTGCAAGTCCAACCATCAAGCTCTATAGGCATGTCTTGCATACTCATACACTATGCTGTCACAAAATATAGGCATAAGCTGATACACTAGAATCTTTTCAATAACCAATTCACACCTCTTTGCTTCTTTACCATCTTTTGTATTGTATGCCACTATTTTATACTTGCCAAACTCTACTAGTTCGTTTCCAACAGCATGTGTTCTTTCCATATGTTCACATATTGGAAAATGTTGCAAGCCACCGCAACGATGACATGTGCCATCCAAGCATAATTTCTTGTAGAATATTTGACCTTCCTCTCTTTCACATAAAATTCTTGATATGAAGTCTCTTGAAGATGTTGGTGGGGCACATATGAAATAACCCTGCAAAACATTGTTAGTATGTATATCTAAACATATAGACCTAAAACATCAAAATGGTTAGAAAATTTAATATATAATCTACAACAAGTAGTGCGTGTGTGATTTATCTTGACATAGAAAGGTTTTAGCATTTCAAAATATCTTTGACAAATTTTAATTTGAGGATCTAGAAATTTACCATAAAACTGTGTTTGAGTCTCATCCAAAAAATGCTTTAGATGTGGCTCACAGTTCTGACTATTGATTCTCCTTCTTACCACATCCCTTTGATTCGGAGATACCCTTGTGTAATTCTTCCAAAAGTCTTCAATTAGTGATCTCAATGCTTCAACAATTGGTTTATCTTTCCGTGGTAGTCTCCCTGAGAACACCCATAATTCATTGGCATTAGTGTCCTCAATTCTTTGGCATCTTCCAACAACTCTTGATAAAATTTTCCTATTAATTCTCAATTCTTGACTCATCTTTCTAATGAGACGAGCTTTCCTCATTTGACTACTTACTATAGTTGATGTAATCACATGCCGTATTGCATTACTATCTTTTGTGCGTGAGGTGTTACCCACACTCTCATACACACTCATTAGATTCTTGATAATAGATTTTTCACTTGAAGCCTCTGATGTTCTCAACCCAAGAATCTTCATGATGGACCTATACTTTATACTTCACATCATTTCAACGAATAGTTGACATCTCGCAGTCTTATTTTACTTTTCAAAGAACAATCTCCAAATTTTATGAGCATATCTTCTACAAGTACATTTTGGAAGATTACCTTCCATTGACTGCAAAATATTCTCATCAATATCAATCAAATACTTTGGCTTTCTGTACAAAATTCTAGGTGGTGTTAAGTTAGGTAAATTCATCTCAACATTAGGAATTTTATCAATATTTAAATGAGATGGGCTAGATGGCATACCTTCAATTGAAGATGGAATAAATGACATACCTTGAGGTTGATGTGGGAATGATGGCATACCTCCTTCATCACATGTGAGTGATGATGTACTCTCAACTTGAGATGTGGTAGATGGTGTCCCTACATGTTGACTTGCAGTAGAGGATGTGTCTCCAACTATGGTATTCAAATCTCTCGTAGCACGAAGTTTTTGCATTCGTTCTCTTTGTGCAGCCAATACCATATCTCTTTGTGATGGTTGTGGTTCCTCTTCAATTGGCATGTCTTCATTTATCATGTCCAATTTCCTCTTCTCACGAAGTTCCCTCATAGCCACTTCTTTCATTGCATTCTTAGCTTCTATCTCTTCTTGTGTTGGTTTAATTCTTAATCATTTCCTCGGCATGACAGAGAATTTGTCTGTAGCATGATAAAGAGACCAGTATTAGTTCCTAAGAAATGAATCCATACAAATAACTAAAATATATGTCATTCAACCCTTCATAGTAAATGTACATACAATCATCATGTAAAAGAGTAAATGTCACTCAACCAAAATAGGTACAAAGCATACAAAGCAAATTATTGCAGCCATGAAAAGAGTAAATGGGACTTCATGCTTGAAAAGGTTATGGCAGACCCAATTTGACATGTTTGTTGTTACTAGGGATACTAGGATTTGGAATTGAGAAGGTGTTTTGTTGGTACTAGGGATATTAGGATTTGGGTGGCTTGTGAAGGAGTAGACAACAATTGTTGTGTCATGTGCATGTACAAATCATCATGAATAGGTGCATAAGAAATGTCCTAGCCCAAGATATGTGCATACAAATCATCATGTCATGTGCATACTTGTATGATCTTGGCACCTATTCATTTATATTTTAACTTGTTAATATGACAAGATAATAGTGGGATTGTATTTTTATTATGTTGTAAGAATTTATTCTTGTATAGTTTGATATCATGGTATGTTAAGGTCTATTTATTACACATAATTATTAAAGAGCCCAAGTGTAGAAAATATGCATGACATCATGTGAGATTGTAGGCTGCTTTCTTGATTGGGAATGTGTCTATTTTAAACATGTATGATAAAGCATGATAACGTAATTCAAATAGAATTAAGGAAAATGTAAAGAACATGCATGTACAGACTTGACATACCTAAAAAATGAAGATTTGAATAGAGAGAGTACCCAATTATGTAGTATTTTTTTCTTCTTGCATCAAACTCCTCAACAATTTGAGTTTTTCACCACTTGCTTCCTTTTCAATGTTAAATTGAATAACACTCAAATATAATTACTAACAACAATACTATTAACCAATCTATAATGTTAAATTCTTAAAATTAAATCATAATTAACATTGCAACACAACAAAAATTGAAACTTGAATAGATATATATCAAACTTGGTGTGAAAACTATGTTATTTCCTCCTTCTCAAGTTGGCAAATCAGAAAAGGTGGTGGAAAGATCATGCAAAGGTGGTAGAATGTGTAAAATGTGCATGTGAACTTCCCAACAGCATGAAAGCACTTCTTTTTTGTCAGAGCATGTGGGCCTAGATCACAAGGATGAACACTTTTTTACCATTTCTATAGCAGGACAAAATGCAAACATGTTATAACGCGCTCGCATTCTATCCTGCTATAGATTGATCCATAAATATTTGTGCCTATCTCACCTTCGATAGCACCTTTATAATATCTCACCTCTAGTTCCATTAGCTCATATTCTATATCTCACTTATCTCTCCTCCTCACCTCTCTACCTCTCCACCTCTCCCCTCTCTATGTCTCTCAGTCGCTCCTTGTCTACCTCAATCCTAAACCTTATCCCTAAACCCTAATCTCTCAACCCTAATCCCTAAACCCTAATCCCTCAACCCTCAAGGGGCTCGATACTATACTTTAAACCCTAATTCCTTATCCCTAAACCCTCCAACCCTATCGCTAATCCTTATATCCTCGACACTCTACTTTAACCCTAATCCCTCGACCCTCAACCCTATCCCTCAACCCTCAACCCTCAACCCTCAAACATTAATGTACTCAACCCTCAATGTCAAACCCTAATCCCTCAACCCTAAACCCTTAACACTATACCTTAAACCCTAATCCCCCAACCCTAAACCCTATCCCTAAGCCCTAATCCGTCAACCCTCAACCCTCATCCATCAACCCTCAACCCTAATCCATCAACCCTCAACCCTAATCCCTCATCCCCAAACCCTAAACACTATCCCTATTCCTAAACCCTCAACGGGCTCGATACTATCCCTCAACCCTTAACCCTTAAAACTTGAACCCGAAAACCTATCCCTACATGCTCGACACTAGACACTATATCTTAAACCCTAATCCCTTAACCCTCATCCCTAAAACCTCAACCCTAAACCCTATCCCTAATCCCTCTACCCTCGACACTCTTCTTTAACCCTAATCCCTTGACAATCAACCCTATCCCTAAACCCTCAACCCTCAACTCTCAACATTAAAACCTAATTCATTAACCCTAAACCCTAATCCCTCAAACCTAAACCCTATCCCTAAACCATCAACCCTCAACACTATACCTTAAACCCTAATCCCTATCCCTCAACCCTTAACCCTTAAAACTTAAACCCTATCCCTACACCCTCAACACTCGACACTATATATTAAGCCTTAAACCCTCATCCCTAAAGCCTCAACCCTCAATCCTTAAACCTTCAACCCTAAACCCTATCCCTAATCCCTCTACCCTTGACACTCTAACACTAACCTCAACATTAAATGCTAATCCGTCAACCCTAAACCCTAATCCATCAACCATAAACCCTATCCCTAAACCCTCAACCCTTAACACTATACCTTAAACCCTAATCCATCAACCCTAAAACCTAATCCCTCAACCCTCAACCCTAAACACTATCAATAAACCCTCAACCATCGACACTATACCTTAAACCCTAATCCCTCAACCCTTAACCATAATCCTGTTAGCCTTAGGGCACACAACTGAGAGGGGGGAATCAGTTGTGGGAAACTTTCTCCAATTAAACACTTAAATCTTCTTTAGTGATTAGTAGAATATTAATCATGAACCATAATGCATTCAAATCAAAAGCAGCAACATATCAACACATAAGACACCAAGATTTTGACGTGGAAAACCTAGTGAAGGGAAAAACCACAAGGTGACTAACCCAAGATTATATTCTCTATTAGAAGAATAGAAAGAACAAAATGGCACATGCCAATTAGGGCTCACTGCCCAAGCACACTGCTCACAAGAGGCTCACTGCCTACAAGAGACACATTGTCTACAAAGAAATAAGTATCACCTTCATGAACTGGAGAATAGCATCTTCACCATGCTTGAATCAGTTCCATTTAAGCCCAATACTTCTGCTCTACCTTTCGCACTCTTCTTCGCTACCACATACTCATCACCCAAAAGCACCCTTTGAAATGACTTCTCAATCCCTTATTTATACACTACATCCACTTAGGAACAATCATCTAAGTCGGCAAACACCTACAAGCACATCTGCAAGATGTGTAATACATCTGGTCAGCCAGTCTTAGGAAGAACATCAACATCCGGTGGTTAATCTTCAAATATGAACTTTAACTTCAATGCGGACCACCAACATGAACTAGAACTGATCCACAGATCAACACAAGCTTTCCTGAATCACCAACAAGATCCGCACTTCATCTGCTTACTAGAATCCTTCTCTCCTTCATCTGGAACCTCAAGAACACAGTCTGTCATCACTGTCACAAAGGGATAGGTTCTTCCAGACCTTCAACCCACAAACCAATCTACTTGACACTTCACAAGGACGTCCCCAACACTTCCTCCAATCCGCATAATGGGATAATGCATTACCGGACCTCACTGAACCTATCTATGTCACTCTGTCACCTCTGGACACCTGTCGGAGCTGGTTCTACTTGAGCGACCATAACTTCTTCAAATCTTCATGCGGACCTCTGAAAACTTGACTAGAGCATCTCAAGACTTATATCTACAAACCCTTTAAACCGCATCCTCTGATCCTCAACCTATCTTGGACTTTTACCTTGTTGTCATCACTGTTCTTCACTGTTCCTGATTGAGACTAATTTTCTCAATATCCTCAGCACACAGCTCATCCAATCCTTCTCATTAATGCAACATGAGTATGTTGATATCAATGACAACACCGATTAAACCCATACTTGCAACAATCTCCCCCTTTGTCATTGATAGCAACATATGATGTGAAAAACCATCAAGACAAGAACTTCTCCTTACTATCACAACTCCCCCTATCAACAACAACTATTCACATGTCTTTTCTTCCTTTAATGCTCCCCCTTTGATCATCAACCATTTGTTTTTCACATGTCTTCTCTCCCCCTTTGACATCAATGGCAAAGGGATCATACTTGCAACTTCAGAATCATACCTGCTACTCCCCTGAGTAGCAGTTCCCCATCATCAATCCGGATCACAATATATGACTGTGATATCCACCAGACTGATGCACATCAGTGCATCCTAGTTCATCACCGGAGGGGCAATAACCCCTAATTTCTCCCTGAGATACTCAAAAGAGTCTTTGGGAAGAGGTTTAGTAAAAATATCAGCAATCTGATCCTTGGAGGGCACAAACTCCAGTCTGACTTCATCCTTGTTCACTTGCTCTCTCAGAAAGTGAAACTTGATAGATATATGCCTAGTCTTAGAATGCAACACCGGATTCTTAGAAATATTTATTGCACTTGAATTATCATAGAAAATTGTGATAGGCTCCTCATACTCTACTTTAATATCTCTTAGCATCTGCTTCATCCATAAAACTTGAGTGCAACTACCTGCTGCTGCAATGTATTCTACTTCAGTTGTAGACAGGGATATTGCCTCTTGTTTCTTGCTTAGCCAAGAAACTAATCTTTTTCCCAAAAAGAAAGCTCCACCATTGGTACTCTTCCAGTCATCCACATCTCCTGCCCAATCAGCATCTGTATATGCATGAAGAGAGAAATCATGATCTCTAGGATGCCACAGACCATACTCAACTATTCCTTTTAGATACCTAAAAATCCTTTTGATTTCCATAACATGCGATTCTCTGGGATCAGCCTGGAATCTTGCAACAAGTCCAACAGCTTGCATAATATCTGGTCTAGTTTGAGTGAGATACAACAATCCTCCAATCATTGATCTGTACTTTGTCTAGTCTACCTTGGGAGAGTCATCATCTTTTCTCAACTTACATCCGGTTGCCATGGGAGTATTCATTGGCTTTGAATCTTCCTTTCCAAATTTCCTGAACAGTTCTTTCACATATTTGGTCTGAGAAAATAACGATTCCTTTGTTTGTTTGAGTAATTTGCAGACCCAAGAAGAAATTCATTTCACCAACCATTAATATCTGAAACTCACTTTTCATTTTATTTGCAAAGGTTTTACGCATACTGTCTCTTCCTCAAAGACGATATCATCAACAAATACTTCAACAATCAAGATGTTTCCATGATCAATTTTGAAATATAAGTTACTGTCAGCAATAACTTTGTTGAAACTAATCTTCAAAAGATGTTTGTCCAGTCTTTCATACCAGGCTCTTGGGGCTTGCTTTAGTCCATACAATGCCTTCTTCAACTTGCAGACCATATCACTATGCTTAGATAATTGAAATCCATCCAATTGTTCAATGTACACTTCTTCTTCTAAGTCACCATTCAAGAAGGCAGACTTGACATCCATCTGATACACCTTGAAATCCTTGAAGGTAGCAAATGCCAGAAATAATCTGACTACTTCAATTCTTGCCACTGGAGCAAAAGTTTCTTCAAAATCAATTCCTTCTATTTAAGAGTAGCCCTTGCAGATCAATTTGGCTTTATTTCTGATTACTTCACCATCTTCATTTAGTTTGTTCCGGAAGACCCATTTGGTTCCAATCACATTCTTGTTTCTAGGTCTGGGAACAAGATCCCAAGTGTGATTTTTCTCAATTTGCATCAACTCTTCCTCCATTGCTTTGGTCCAGTTTTCATCATTGCAGGCTTCATTTATTGTCTTAGGTTCAATCTTTGAAATTAGACAATATTCATCTAAATTTTGAGCAATTTTCCTTCTAGTTTGCACACCTTTGCTTTTGTCACCTATGATTTGATCTTTAGAGTGGTTCAGTCTTACATACCTTGGAGCTTTGGGAGTTTCTTGCACTTCTGCTTCTTGATTAGGCTCATTTGGACCAATCTCTTCTTCCTGATTTACTGGATCAGTCTAAATCTGTCCTTCAGAAGAGGAATGAACTCCTTGAACCAGAACACTATTTTGATCATCTTCATCATATTCATAAAACTTTGAGGGTTTCTCTATTCCCTCATCAACCTTCACATGTGTACTTTCTATCATCTTTCTCAATCTCTTGTTAGAACACCAGTATGCTTTACTTTGAGTACAGTAACCCAAGAATATTCCTTCATCACTTCTATCATCAAACTTGCCTAGATCTTCATCTCTTTTGATGTAACATTTGCTGCCAGAGACTCTGAAATATCTTATAGTAGGAGTAATGCCAAACCAGAGTTCATAAGGGGTCTTACCAGTATTGCTTCTGATTTGAACTCGATTGAGAGTATAGACTGCGGTGCTGACAGCTTCTCTCCAATAGATCTGAGGAACATTTGCTTCCATCATCATGGTCCTAGATGCTTCCTGGATGGTCCAGTTCTTCCTCTCCACCACAAAGATCAGTGTGAACTAGGTCCAATAATCTGGTAGAAGACAGTTCCTTACTTTTGAAAGTGACTCTACTCATCTTACCCAACTGACATTTCTTGCACAAGCTGTTAGTAGGTTTCAGCAATTTTGGAAGATCTCTTACAACCTGAGTATCGCTTATCTTGATGATATTATCAAAATTCACATGACACATCCTTCTATGCCATAACCAACTCTGATCAACTTAAACAAATAAGCAACTTTTACCAGTACCAACCAAATGGAAGATATTACCTTTAGTTTGAGAACCGGATGTAATCTCTATTCTGAAACTTTCAAATATTTTGTATTTTCCATCCTTGAATCAGAGATCATAGCCTTTGTCTACCAACTGTCCAACACTGAGAAGATTGTTCTTCAAACCTTCAACATATAGTACATTACCAGTTTTGTTTCTTCCATCAAAAGAAATAGTTCCTCTTCCTTTGATTCTGCTAGCAGAATTGTCACCAAACTTTACCACTCCTCCTTCAAACCTTTCCAAGTCTACAAACTTATTTTTGTCACCTGTCATATGGTGAGAGCAACCACTGTCAATGACCCAATCATCCTTCTCTTCAATTTGGGCAGCCAGAGCTTTTTCCACAGTCTTAAGATTGACAGATACAGAGGACATTAGATCTTCTTCCTTGATGGCAATGAACACCCATTCATTTTCAGATTTGTTTCCTATCTCTGATTCATCATCTGTTATGCCTTCATTATCATCATCTTCATGTACATAGTAACAGTTCTTTTGGAACCTCAGCTTGTTAAGATTTTGCCTTGAAAATCTTTCCGGACACCTTGAGGCAAAATGACCAATCTTATTACAATTAAAACACTTAAAAGGTAATTTTCCTTCATACTTACCGGATCCTCTTGGAAGCCTCTTTACAATAAGGGCTTCAAGTTGAGTAGTTTCTACTTCTTCTTCCAAATCTTTTCTTACTTTTTCATACCAAGACAATTTCTTTGAAGAATTCTCTCCTGGATCAAGCCTTTGTTACCTTTAACAGAGGCACTGGCTTTGAATGCAGATTTAGTCTTGGGGGGGTCATCTCCAAACTCTATCATTTCAAATGTAACCAATTTCCCAGCCAATTGATCTCTTGTGATAGTTGTATGAGCTCTGAATTCTTCAATGGCAGCAGCCTTGATTTTGTAAGAAGCAGGGAGGGATCTGAGAATTTTACCAACAATCTCATTTTCATCCAAGACACCACCAGCATTTCTAATTCCACAAACCAGCTCATTCACTCTTGGCATAAAAGTGGTAATATTTTCATCATCTCTCATCTTCAATTTTTCAAATTTCCCTTTTAGACTCTGTAACCTTGCACATTTAACATACTGGTCTCCTTCATGCAAAAGTTTGAGTTTATTCCAAATCTCAAAAGCAATTGGCAGGTCAATAACATTTGAGAGTTCTGCGTTAGATAATGCGCTTAAAAGAGCCTCTTTGGTCCGCAGATTGTTTTCAACATCTGTGATTTCATTTAGGGTTTTCAGACCACCCTGTGGAGGTACATATGCTTTTGTAACCATGGACCAGTATGCAAATCCCATACACTGTAAGTGACATTTCATGCGACCTTTCCAAAGAGCAAAGTTGGTTCCATTAAACTTCAGACTATCCTTCTTGTAAGATGACATCCTAGATCTCCTCAAGAGGTTAAGCTCCTTTTAGAGGAACTTAGCTCTGATACCAATTGTTAGACTTAGGGCACACAACTGAGAGGGGGTGGTGAATCAGTTGTGGGAAACTTTCTCCAATTAAACACTTAAATCTTCTTTAGTGATTATCAGAATATTAATCATGAACCATAATGCATTCAAATCAAAAGTAGAAACATATCAACACATAAGACACCAAGATTTTGACGTGGAAAACCTGGTTAAGGGAAAAACCACGGGGTGACTAACCCAAGATTGTATTCTCTATTAGAAGAATAGAAAGAACAAAATGGCACATGCCAATTAGGGCTCACTGCCCGAGCACACTGCTCACAAGAGGCTCATTGCCTACAAGAGACACACTGTCTACAAAGAAATAAGTATCACCTTCATGAACTAGAGAATAGCATCTTCACCATGCTTGAATCAGTTCATTTAAGCCCAATACTTCTGCTCTCCCTTTCGTACTCTTCTTCGCTACCACATACTCATCACCCAAAAGCACCCTTTGAAATGACTTCTCAATCCCTTATTTATACACTACATTGACTTAGGAACAATCATCTAAGTCAGAAAACACCTACAAGCACATCCACAAGATGTGTAATACATCCGGTCGGCCAATCTTAGGAAGAACATCAACATCTGGTGGTTAATCTTCAAATACAAACTTTAACTTCAATGCGGACCACCAACATGAACTGGAACTGATCCATAGATCAACACAAGCTTTCCTGAAACACTAACAACATCCGCACTTCATCTAGTTACTAGAATCCTTCTCTCCTTCATCTGGAACCTCAAGAACACAGTCTGTCATCACTGTCACAAAGGGGTAGGTTCTTCTGGACCTTCAACCCACAAACCAATCTACTTGACACTTCACAAGGACATCCCCAACACTTCCTGCAATCCACAGAATGGGATAATGCATTACCAAACCTCACCGGACCTATCTGTGTCACTCTGTCACCTCTGGACACCTGCCGGAGCTAGTTCTGCTTAAGCGACCATAACTTCTTCATATCTTCATGTAGACCTCTAAAAACTTGACTGGAGCATCTCAAGACTTATATCTACAAACCCTTTAAACTGCATCCTTTGATCCTTAACCTATCTTGGACTTTTACCTTGTTGTCATCATTGTTTTTCACTATTCTTGATTAAGACTAATTTTCTCAATATCCTCAGCACACAACTCATCCAATCCTTCTCATTAATGCAACATGAGTATGTTGACATCAATGACAACATTTGTTAAACTCATAATTGCAACAAATCCCTCATCCCTAAACCCTAAATGCTATCCCTATTCCTAAACCCTCAACCCTCAACACTATACCTTAAACCCTAATGCCTTATCCCTAAACCCTATCCCTCAACCCTTAAACCTTAAAACTTAAACCCTAAAACCTATCCATAAACCCTCAATGCTCAACACTATATTTTAAACCCCAATCCCTTAAGCCTTAGCCCTAAAGCCTCAACCCTTAATCGTTAAACCTTCAACCCTAAACCCTATCCCTAATCCCTCTACCCTCAACACTCTACTTTAACCCTAATCTGTTGACCATCAACCCTATCCCTAAACCCTCAACCCTTAACCCTTAACTCTCAACATTAAACCCTAATCTGTCAACCCTACACCCTAATCCTAAATCCTCAACCCTCAACAATATTCCTTAAACCCTAATCCATCAACCCTAAACCATAATCCCTCAACCCTAAACCCTATCCCTAAACCCTCAACCCTCAACACTATTCCTTAAACCCTAATCCCTCAACTCTAAACCCTAATCCCTCAACCCTAAACCCTAAACCCTATCCTTAAACACTCAACCCTCAGCAAGTTATGCCTTAAACCTTAATCCCTCAACCCTCAACCGTCAACCCTAATCCCTCATCCCTAAACCCTAAGTACTATCCCTATTCCTAAACCCTCAACCCGAGACACTATACCTTAAACCTTAATCCCTTACCCCTAAACCTTAAACCCTATCCCTCAACCCTTAACCCTTAAACCTTAAACCCTAAAACCTATCCCTAAACCCTCAACCCTATGCCCTCAATAATATACTTAAGCCCTAATACCTCAATCATCAACCCTATACCTTAAACCTGAAGCCTACACCCTCAAACCCTCATCCCTAGACCATATAACCTCACCCTTATATCCTAAACCTCAAATATTGTGCCTCAACCCTATACTTAAATTAAACCTAAACCATACGTGCTCTCAACCCAAGTCACCCTATGCCTTATATACCCTCAATCCATATCGTAAACCCTAACCCCTAATCCCTGCACCTTACACACTTAATCTTAACCCTCAACCCTCTACCCTCTACCTATTACTTAAGCCCTAATCCCTCAACCCTCAACCCTCAAAACTATTCAGGCTCAGGTCCTTATATACACTAAACCCAAAACACTTACATACATACATGCATACATACAAACGTACATACATACAAAGATGCATACATACAAGCATGCACACATGTACATGCATACATACCTACAAGAATAGATATAAACATTCATGAAACATACTTATGAAAGTTGAACATATCTCATTCAAAGGAAGACATAACACGAGCACATTATAATGTGCTCGAGTTATGGCAAACTGAAAAACAACGGCAAACATGCAAAAAAGCAAAAAAACACAACATAACGTGCTCACGTTTTGTTGTGCTTTGGGAATCCCAAGCCTTGGGCTTGGGATTTTCTTTGGATTTCCAACCCAAAGGCTTGGAGTGCCTTTTCAACATCCACAGACGTGTTTTTTGCAGATTCTTGAAGATTTCACATAATTTTGTTCGTGCTAACCCTCAAATTTGCACGTGTTTCAAGGTCAAACAAATCAAACACCTGGGTAATGTTAGGCTTTCTCTTAGCTATTTAACGATATAATTTTTTTCACATTTTGACAATGTTAAGCCTTTCATCTTTAATTTCTTTTGTTTGTGTGTCCGGTTTTAGGCAAAAACCACTATTTGGTGTTTTTTTCATTGTAAATTAACCATTCATTGAAATTTCAAAAAAATTACATATTTAGAAACTAGACTCCATTCTACACATAGTAAAAAAAAGAAAAAATAATTTTCAATTAGTTTTCAAAATTTATAGGGGTAGCACAATCAAAATTCTATTTTTTAGGATGTGTCCACTTTGAAAATTAGTAAAAAATCAAATATTCATAAAAAATTATCAAAAAAATTAGGCATAAACTACATGCTATTAGCTAATTTCTCACTGAAGTGATTTTAAAAATACCAAAAAAAAGTTAACCTTTTGAGGGAGCCACAAAACATGCTATGTTATATTTTTTTGACAGAAACAACAAAAATTTCTATGGCTCCCTCTTTTGAACCCCTTAATCTATACCATTTTAAAAAAAAATTAGTAGTTTAGAAAGTAGACTCGGAGCACTACAAACATTTTTTTGGTTGCATCTCTAAATTTTGAGTGTAACTATGCTCAATTTCTCATCCAAGGCCAGCATTTTCTGATTTCAAAAAAAAAAAGTGGCCACTTAAGACCCCTTTTTGGCCCCCCATCTTCTTGATGTCATGCCCACATTTCCCATGCGGTCACAACACGCATCACACGTGTCATGTCCACATGGCGCATGTGGACATGACACATGTGATGCGTGTTGTAAAGGATGTAGTGTTATTGCTGTTCGATAAAGAACGTGAAGAAAAAAATAGGATAACATAAGAAGATCTTGCACAACGGGAAGGGAAATGAGATAGAAATACAATCAAAATTAAATTTCAGAGAAATGGTAAAATGAACGTGATAGAAATACAATCAAAACTAAATTCCAAGAAAAGGGAGAGAGGGCAAATGAACGGGCTTGGTTGAAAATTTTAAGTCTGAAGGAGGAGAAATTAATATTAAATTCTAGAAAATGGAAAGAAGAATCAGATGATCATGCTTTGCTGAAAAATGATCTATCACCTAAAACAATTGTTGTTCAAATATAATTCGTGAGATTAACCTAAGTCAGGAAACCACGTGTTTCCTTGCGTAGGGTGTGCGCACATGTATTTGGTACGCCGCCAACAACTGCATTATTTCTGCCTTAAGCGTACGCCACCGAGCACGCCTACGTGTGCGAGGGGATTTCTAGGGAAGAGTGGGAAATTTTTTTGGTATTTTGTGTCATGACCACATGGCGCATGTGGACATGACATGTGTGATATGTGTTGTGACCGCATGGGAGATGTGGGCATGACACTTGCACTTACCCCAATGTTTCCCATTATTTCTCCATTTTGTTCAAAAGGATGGAGCAAGATTAAACATATTCTTTTTTTGTAGCACAAGATCTAATACCCTCTACTCTCTTTTTTTTTAGTTCCTCTAAAATTATTTTGATATTTTTCTAACTATTTTCTCACTTTGATGTGTATGCACAGGTTCAAAGAAACTTTTCTTCACAAAAATTCTAAATGATTCTCTAGTTAATCTCTCCTTTTTTTATCACAAAAATATATTATACACAGTGTTTGCTTTTTTTTTTGTTATAGATTTATATGCGAGCTCTAAACTGACCTAGGGTTTTCAAATAAATGTTCATCTCTTCTGCTATAATTTCTAACACTTTCTCTTTTTTTTGTCTCAGTAAACACAGAGGATTAATTTTTTTCTTTATAGAACCATAGTGATTATATATATATGCCTGTCACTGGGTAGGGCCGAACTAAAGAAAAGTCAAAGATTAAAAGTATAGAGAAGTGTAAGTTTCAAATAGGTGACGATCAACATTAAACAGTGGTTGAGATTCTAAGACCAATGGACTTAGGGAGGGGTCTTAGGACCCATGGCTGGCAAACATCATTTTGCAAGGCACTTACAGCACCGAACACATCTATAAACATTTCGGGGGTGGGACGGGCATGTTACAAATATGTGTCTAATCAGTGTTGTCATTGATGCCAACATATCCTTGTTGTCATTAGTGTCAATTGTATCTTATTGTATTACTTTTTTAGAAGACTTGTATGTTGAGGATATTGAGAAAATTAGTCTCTATAGAAGAAACAAGTGAGTTACATATTTCTCTGTCAGAGACAATGAATACAATGCAGTTCAGTGAAGTAGATTGCTTTGCATTCACAGTAAGATGAAGATCAGAGTCTGCGGATTAAAGGGTTTATAGATGATTGTCTGAAGTTGCTCCTATCAAGATTTGAGAGGTCCGCATGGAGAATTGGTGAAGTTATGGCCATTTGAGTAAAACTGGGTTTTGCAGTTATTTAGAGGTGACAGAGTGACAAATATTTGGTCCGGATTGATCTACATTGGAATATTATGATCTACGGATGTAGAGGTGTGTTTGGGATGTCGTTGTGTATCCTCAACTCATGTGGTTCATGGTTTGGAGGTCCACAAGCAATCTTTCTAGTGTGACAGTCATGATAGTTAGTGTTCTTGAGTTTTCAGATGAAGGTGCAAGTGTTTCTGGTGATTTGAGGTGGTGTAGTTGTTCTGGTTGATTTCATTGTGCTTGTGGTGGTCTCTGGATCATGTACCTATTGTGTTGGTGGTCCGCATTGAGGATTGAGCTCGTGGTTGAAGATTTCTCCTTGGGCATTGTTGTTCTTTCCAGTCTTGGCCAACCAGATGCTTGGTGCATGTTGCAGATGATCTTAGAAGAATTCTATGGAGCATGGCATGTTGTTCAAGGAAGATTTGAGTCCTAGCCAGGGATAACTTTAAGAACCCCCCCTTGGAGAAGGTGTATAAACCTGGTGAATCATGTATACTTCCCGAGAAAAATATTAATTTTATTGGCAATTTTTTTCATTTTTTCGGGAAAAAAAATAATCTTATTTGGTGAATCATTTGTAATCTCTAGAGGTCTATGGAAAATCCTGGTGAATTGTAATTTTTTAAAAACTAATAAAATATTTTCATTGGCGATTAAAACCTATTTTCAAACCAATTAAATATTTTCGTTGGTGAATTAAACCTGTCTTCAAAATAAGAAAATATTTTTGCTGGCGATTAAAATCTAATTTCAAACAAGAAAATATATTTGCATTGGCGAATTAAACCTGTTTTCAAAATAAGAAAATATTTTTACTAGCGATCAAAATCTAATTTCAAACTAGAAAATATATTTACATTGGCGAATTAAACCAATTTTTAAAGCAATAAAAAAATTATTGGCAAATTTAAATATGGTTTCAAACCAATAAAAAATTAATTGGCGAAATAAATTGTTATGACAATAAAAAAAACATACTGTGTGAAAGGCATCAAACTTTAGTTGAGGTTCCATTCTGAGCTGCAGTTCTGACACACCCATCTTTCTACATAAAGTCTCTGGAATGGAGACAAGTGTCAAGTAAGAACGATTCTGATTAACGAAAATTAATAGATAATTATTTAATTGAGCTGCATAAATTGCCTTTCCAAATACATGCAATTGTGCTTTTCATGACATTCCTTATTTATTATGAAAGGACAGAGGTCACTTCGAGTGTGGATGTCATTAAATAGAAAAAATTCTAATAGATTTTGTTTGTGAGATGATCTCAAATCGACGGCATAAGTATTGACAAACTCAATTTCCCAAATTTGTAGTTCTACAACCAAAGACTTGCACTCTGCCGCGCTACCACCTTTGCACAATAATCAATAAAATATACTATATATTTTATATATATGTCAACCGTTGATATAATAATATCTAACAGTTGCTAGTTGATTCCGGAGGGTTTTGTTAGCAATTTGTGGCATTAGAGATCTACCTTCCATAATTGAACTACAACTGTTCATCTTTCGTTCTAGGGTGCATCAAATGGTCGGTGGTGATACGATTGATTTGATTGAACGCACTTAACCACATAGATTAGCCAATGCTCAATTAAGTTCGTTAATGGCAAGTGAGTACTGAGTCATGACAAACCGCACAGATTAGCCAATATGAATTAAATGGAGTTTCTTGTTATTTATTACCCATTTGTCACAGACATACATGTAATATATATATGATAGTCTTTAGTGTTTCGAACTTATATTGCATTACTAAGTTTCAGATAGGTCAAGACTCAATAGACTGTAAAAGTTCAAAGTAATGGCTTTCATTACAGCAACTGTGCGAAGAAAGTAAGTTACCAAGAATTTATTTTGAGATCATTCATGATTTTTATTTTAACTGTGTGATAGAGTTCTCAGTTCACAGATGTAGAATAGTAATAAGAATCTAAGATGATGGAAAATTTTGTTTGTGTGTGGCTATGCAGGTTGTTATTACTTTCCATGTCTCAGAATGAAGAAATATGAGATTCATCAAGTGGAATATATTGTGTCAAGAATCGACACTTTTAACATTTGCAAATGATGCATTCTATTCTGGGTGGTGGGTTGAATCTCCTACACATGCATGCATGTATGAGAAACTGGAAATTTGAATTAACGCATGGAATTGGTATTGCAACTCAATTGCCAGTGACCTCGAGAAAATCAATTTAATTCTCCTTTACTGGCCTTATTGTTACCCATGCCTAGTGGTTTCTTGTACATATAATGCAAGGTTCTATAGTGAATCATTCACTGACATTGTGAATGAGCACACAATTAAATTTGTAACAGATCCATTACCTGTTAATAGGATAATTATGGACTACAGTGAAATATTCATTACGCGTCATCGAATAGAGGAACCAAAAAGATTTTGGAGGATCAAAGAAAGGTTTGAAGGTCGAAGGATAGGAGTTTTGTTTAGAACTGAGGTTGGTGAGAGGTTCACGTACGATGTAATTCCCCAATCTTTTTGAAGGGTGATGTTAAATTTTACAAAATAATATAGAAGTAATTATGGTTTGAAATTGCAATGTATACAGATCATAGATGTTTCAAAGAATGAAATTTTCAATATAAAATTATATATTATATTATATAAAATATGATATTATTATAAATTTATATATTGAATCATTGATATCGATTTCATTTGGTGGCCTAAAAAATACTTTTCCCAAGCATTGATTTTTAATTTATTAAATAGATCTGACAAGTTATTAAATAGCTTTTGGTAATGGTTGATCCTTACACGAGCCAAAGATTGACGCTACAAAAAATCTAGACAATGAATAAATGCATGTCAGTTGAAGCGTGTGTTCATTAACGATCTTTCTTTAAATCCTGGGGGTCTCCAGCAAAATGGCACTCGACTGGCTTGCTCAAAATATAGCATGGAGACTCCCATAAGGCTCCGCTACAATAAGCACCATGTCGTCTTTCTAGGCCGTATCAGAGATGGCAGACTTATGAACATTTGTAACAGGTAAAACCTATTCTTCCTTGAGGCAATGAAGATGGTCCTCGGTAAAGACTTCTTGGTCTCTGAGGATAGATATAGGGTAAATTCATATATTTCCTCCTGCTTTCTGGCTTCTTTGTTGGACCTAAGAGAGGCAAAGGTGGATGCATTGATCATTCTATGGGGGGTATTCACTCTAGATATTCTTTTGGATGACTTAGACATGGTGATTGATGCAGCATTAGGGGTCGGTATATCGTGGCCGAGAGACCTAGAGAAGCTACGGGAGGGACATGAGAGTGTAGCTAGGCAGCTGTTCCTCCTAAACATGAATGAGCAACAACTCAGAAGGCACAGGCTTTGGGTGGCTCATGGGAGACACTTTCTTCGACGGGAAATTGGAATGGACACAGATGATACTCTAGTATGGCTTCAATACTTTGCAGCCATTGTGAATACGGGGGTATTCTACTAGCAGTGGCCATAGGAGTGGTCGGGCTTATAGGGCCACTTTTTTGGTGATTTATGTGCTGGACTAGTAGGGTGGCAAGTTTTCAAGGAGTCGCTCAGTCAAGGGGCTAGGGATTTAAATGGTACTATGGTAGCCTCTCCAGTGCTGTGTATTTTTTAGAGCCTGGGCTGGCCGCTGGAGTGGTTTTTGTATTGATATAATTTCATGAGTGTAAATCTTTTTGTAATAATATAATTACCCAAGTGTAAATCTTTTTATATTAATATAATTACCCAAGTGTAAATCTTTTTTGTATTAATATAATTTGGTCTCTATTATGGTTAGAACTTAGATGTTTCTAATGTTGCTTCTTATATGTTTGCTTTAATTTATATATGTTGACATGGATTGGTGATGGTCTCTGACTCTCTGTTATGGTTAGAGGTTTCTAATGCTGCTTGGCATTTGTTTGCTTTTTGACTCTTGAGATAGGCACAGCTAAGAGAGCTATAATATATGTGAACTCTCAATCTTTTTACATTTAATATGATTTCAATTTGGTTGTTTTTAGATAGAATTAATCATGAAATTTTATATGCACGAGTAAAATTACACTTTCTATTGATAGTGTAGTTCATCTACATGCATGATGCTTGAAATATTTGCATAATTAGGTTTTGACATTTGAACCATTAGATTTCAAAATATCAATGGTTGACATTTCATACGAGTAACCCTCTACATAATCTTATGTTGACTTGCTACGTCCGGTTGCTGGTTGTCTAAGTTAAACCTGAGCCATCAAAACTGTGTTGTTGACCGACCCCTTATACCTAATCTTGTCGGTCACGGCTTGGTGGGGAATGGGTTAACCTAGCAAGCTAGCAGGGTCCACTTTTTAATTATTTAAGAAGTTAATATACAAACAGGTTGTCAGTCAGTGAAGTCATGACTTCATGTCCTAATATTCGTAAGTTGACTAGCCCCTTAATCTAACAGTCTAGAGGTTACCCACTGTCGTCGCTTGCAGGAAGGGCAAAATCTAATGGTCGCGCAAGGGCACATGAGGAATCTGTCAGGAGAGAATATTCGCTACGCGGCTATGACAAAATGACACATGTCAAAAAATCAAAGCTATCCTATCCCACTAAAGACTTGATCCAACGGTTGCAGGAAGGGCAAAATCTAATGGGCACAAGGGCGCATGAGGATCCTATCAGGAGAGAATATTCATTGCACAACTACGACAGAATGACACATGTCAAAAAATCTAAGCTGGCATAAGACTTGATCCAATGATTGCGCATTGTTACAAGGAGAATCTCTTTGGTTGGAATCTACGCTGTGCGGTCGCGACATCGTGAGACGTGGCATTCTCTTTTTTGGGAAGTAAAGCACGCTAGCACTGGGTAGTTAAGAGGTGGGCCATCACAAGTTGTTACACTGCGAGGTGCTGCCACGTATCTGACTCGTACATATTCTGAATGGTGACGAAGATTGTCAAATCTAGTCAGCCAATTAGGACTGTGGATTTCAGAATGTAAGGAAAAGATCAATGGCCCAAATTCAAAGTTTCAAAAGAGAAAGATTTCTAAGTGCTTGTAGCATGAAGTGCATTAATACAAAGAATTGTGCAGGAATTCTTGCAGTTGCAACTTGCGGCACGAAGTTCATTAATTAATACAGAGAATTGTGCAGGAATTCAGTGATTAAGGTATTCTTGAGAGTGCAACTGCATTCAGAAGAAATCATTAGAATGAGTAGGAAAAAGTAATCTCAAGCTTCTACAAGCACAAAAAACCAGTAAGTAACTGTTCCTCCTCTGTGCCTAGTGTTTCCAACTGTAGGTTAATTCTCAAGCTTTTAGGGCCATTGTCAACCATAAAAACCCTAAGCTACCTTCATAAAAGAAAAATGAGTCAGTCAGGCCAACCTTCCACTTCAAAATGAATCTTAGATGAGGATCTTATGATCCAACTCCCTGGTTTCACTAGAACAATTTTGAAATTGCATGGCCCAGGCGGAGCCCAGGATAAATTTCTTAACTACTGCTATAATTGTCAGGACGCCAAATTACCTATCCTAGGTTAGATCCTCTTTGAGCATTAGCATAAGAGGATGGACTATAAGGCCCCTATCTGTCATGCCTAGAGATATGATTTAGCCAAGCTCATTTGTCCCAATGTTTTCCCCAACCCTGACTTAATTAGGTCAACAACATTAAGGTATAATCCAGCCACTAGGATAGTAATAGATGGAAATGGTTCAACATTGATCAAGCTTACCAAAGGATACATTGCCACTGTATTCAACTTGGACCCTACAGCTAGCAAACAAATTGACCTCAGGGCTTTCAAGAAAAAATACTAGACTGTGAAACGACATTACAGGGAATATAACTTACCAAAGAATGGGCCAAGGGGTGTTGGTGGGAAATTGGTAAAGATTTCAGATGATGAGTAGGAGCCTTTTCATTACAGTATGTTTAATGAATATTTTGTCAGAACCTATCACAGTCTGTGTCAAGTATTAGGTAGAGATGATTTAGAAAGAATGTTTAATTCTTTGATGATGATGGCTGTTGATATTCAGAACCCAAGTGTTAAGGAACCATATGATTATGCCACTTTCATAGCTGACCATATGCATGATCAAATGATAAAGATCAAAAATAATTTGTCTAAACTAGATGTCCAAGTTGAATTCATATGGTACTCCTTGTTGTGCCATATGTACTTATTTTCATTATCAAGGATGTGGCACCAGAATTTGCATGTCAAGGATTCAGATGCTCAAGGGAACAAGCTGCCAGTGCAAGTATGGACATGTATGTTGGATATGCACTGTGTCATAGTAGATTATGTCATCTTTGAAGAATATTTTGTGAGGAGAATCCTTGGATTTTTGGAGCTAGAGGGTGAAAGGTTGCATATTGATGTAATGGATTTCTTATGACCTTTGGATAGGACTCCCCACCTTGGAATTGATCACAATTGGGGTGATTGGTTCTATCATGAGCATACTACTTGCATAAGGGTCTATGGATGCCAGAATGCACCTCACATACTACCCAAATATGTGCCAAAGAGGGTGGCATTTTTAGAAGTTATAAGGCAGTTAAATGATTCTGACAAAGAGCACTTTAGGAACCACAAGAGAGGTTCATTCTTCCCTTCTTCCATCAGATTTTGTGATTTTGTGATCCCTGATAAGAGTGGGTTGGACCAAATTTATTTAGTTATGCAATGTTTTGGAATTTATTTGGAACAACCAAGGTTTTTTTACCATGAGGGATTCATCAGTAAAACTAGATTCAGAGTCAACAACTATAAGGGAAGGCTCTGAAAGTACATTCATCAGGTGGACTACGATGAGGACATTGCTAGGAATTGTTTTACAATGAATGAAGTCCACCACTTGAGGATCAAGTGGGCTACCATCATGGCCAATGAGCATATGAAGAGAAACATGAATCCTGCATATCTAGGTACATTTGCAGAAGTGCAAGACCCAATCAAGAGAATTGAGAAAATGTTGGATAATGCAGAATAGTTGATTGCCTCTGCCCCTACAGGAGAACAGAGATATGCTTATGAGCTTGGCAGCTCAAGTGAAGAGTACGAAGTAAAGAGGGAATCAGTTGCCCCTCCCCTGCCAAAAGGGCCAAGATTATTGATTTGGAGAACCCAGAGTAGATAGAGGTAGTTGACCTAGAGGGGGAGGAGGAACATGCACAAGAAACTAGCCCTCATTCACCTAATAGACTGAGACCTTATTCATCCCCAGAGAATAGGGCAGTGAGAGTAATGAGAAACCCTACTGTTGATATTGAAGATGTTAGGGTGATGGTCTATGACAAGTTTATGGAGGATGATGAATTTGTCAACACTCCTAAATTTAGGAGCTATGTTTTGAAAGTGAGGAGTGAGGAATTTCAGAAGAAAATTGAAGATGCCAAGGCTGGAGCAGACCCAAAGGAGTATGATGTTATTACTCAGAGGGTCTTAAAAGAAGTACAACAGTCTATAAGTGAAATGACTCCAGAGGAAGGGAGAGCACTGGTGGAAAAAAGCAATATTCTGCTTCTACCACACTGGACTCTATCAGATGCCATGCATTTGATACAACCACCAGAGATGATTCAGATGTGATAGGGGAAGAGATTGAAAATGCCCTCTCTAGTGCAGCCTTCAACCCTAAATTTGAAACATTGGCAATATGGGTTCTAGCCCCAAACAAAAAAAAGCCTAGGGTTCAATTAGGAGAGCTGATAGGGGATGTAATAATAAAAAGAGTATCTGATACCCCTACTCCTCAGGCTGCAAGCCTAAATGTACAGACTGCACAATTTGTAGAAGCAACTGCTAACAAATTGCAAAAGGATTACAATCAACTGTAACTCAATTATTCTCAGGCAGTTGCAGAGATAAACATGTTGAAGCAACAACTTTCATTGCTAGCCAATACTTCAGCGCCTCCTCCAGTGATCCCAACTACAGAATCTCTTCCAGTGGATACAGAGCCTCTCCTTGCAGAGATTAGAGAGTTGAAGGAGGATAACAGGAGATTGAAGGAGGAAAAGGATAAAAAGGTTAAAGAGGTGGTCACCAACTTGATCAAGAACAAGGTGACAAACATTTTGACCCGAGTTGATGAGACTTGGAAATCCTACTCACAGTTGAGAGTAGCCTAGGAAAAGCATGAGTCTGACAAACAGAGACTATTGAGCTTAAAAAAATGGTTACATAGAACTGAAAAAGTCAAAGAATTTTTGAGGTGTGATAGGTATGATTCCAATGCACCTCCTGACATACAGAAGGTGCTTAACATGTTGAAGTTTTTTCAAGATGTGGCCAGTTTCCAGTTGAAATTTGATTCAATTGTGAAAGAGAGGTTGCAAGGTTTTGAAAGGTTGGACACTAAGTGGTCACCTCCCATCTTGGATGGTGATGGCAAAACAAAAGACTTGGACAAGTGGAGAAAGGAGATTGGAGACAATTTTTTTTTATTAATTCCCACTAATTGTGATGTAATTGCAAGTGATCCAACTATGAGTATGCAAGTACTGAGCTTAACGTTGGACAATCTAAACACTCTTGAAAGGAATCTTTCTACATTCTGTAACCACGTAAAAAGTATGTTGGATGCCAGGTATGTCAGCCATAATGGCCAGATTGAAGAAATACTTTCATTCCCTTGGCCGATAGAGGAGACATACCATGAGTGGAATGACAAATATGGAATTGAGGATTGACAAGCTTTTGTCCTCTATATCTGTAACAATTTGAAGTACAATGTATTCAATGCTAATAGCACGTTCCTGATCTATAAAGGAACTATCTTTCTCATTGAGTCATTTCATAGGGTTGGTTGTTTTAGACTTAGAAAATTTTGATGGAATAATAAGATACAGTCTTGCTGGGTGGTATAAATTTACTAGTTTCATGTTGTTTTTAAATGAGTAATGCTTTGTTGCATGTATACGGTTATCTATCTCAAGTTGTGTGTGTTTTTCTTCTGAATCTAAATAGCTCAGGGTTATTCAGGATTCTAGAACATGGGCTCTCTGTGTTGAATGTTTAATTTTGATGTAATATATTATATTATCATGGGAAAGAATATGTATGGAAATGTTTTGTAACATAATGATATGCCAGGGGCGTACGCGCATAGCTATCCCCCAGCTGTAACAATTTCTTTGAATTAATATCAATCAATGAATGAATGAAAGTTGACATCCACGAGACCAAAAAATTGTTTATAATTTTTGTATTAATATTAAATAGAATGTAATTAAATGAAAAGTGTGACTGTAATTAAATGAATGAAAAATGTAGATTATGTTTATTGTTTATATCATAAAATACTCGTCGTTCGATGAACATTTGATGGATGGTTCTAGTTGCATTCTAGAATGAAATGCATAGAACACTAAACTTGCGAACTTAAATCTCTGAAATCACCCTAAACCCTTAGATTTACAAAGATCAATGGTTTAGAGATTGATGTGAGCTATCAATGCAGGACAGCTATTAGACATGTACTAATAGTGACACGTTGAAACTTGACTTGATGTTTCATTCACTAAAAAAGTCACTTCATAAAAAAAAGTAAACTTTCTAGTTTCTACTTTTTACTGCTAAGTGATTTTATTTTTAAGTGAGAGCTGAGAGGGTCAGCACACGGGGCGTCAAGGAGATTTCATATTGCTCGTTGCAGTGCACCAGGGAGATAATTCAAATTGTTCATTGTAGTGCCATTTCCAACAAAGCCAGTAAGACAAAACATAGAAACCCTAGGTTATGTTTCATCATTTCTTAAAATCTTATTTTATCAAACTTTTTTCTTAAAATCTTATTTTGTCAAACTTTGCGTTTAGGGTTGAGAGACTTAAGAAAAATTTCACATTGTATAAGCATGTCTACCACCACTAGTAGACCAGACAAAGTGTTTGGGAAAGGTAGAGCAAGTACAGATAAAAAAATAGATTATTCTGAATTGCTTAAAACCTCAGGTTGACTGATGAATACCATGATATTTATGATCCTAACATGTATGGTAGATTTACCTCAGAACTCAGATTTTCATGTGAGAATAAGGCTGCCAAGAAAAAGAAAGTTAATAGTATCAATGCACCATGGTTAACTGGATTAGGGCGCATGATGTTACATGAGGTTTTCCCTTGCCCATAATTTATCATGGTCTGTGCCCACAATTATGATGGTAACAAAAGAGCAATTGTAAATAAGGATACCAAAGAAAAAATTTTATCCATTAATGCAGAAGAATTTGGAAAAGTGTTGGGGTTTACAACCCAAGAATTTGGAGATGTCCACAGTGACCTAAAAAAGATTGCTAGTGATTATGAAGTAGCGGATGAAAGAAGCAAAAATTCTTTCCTAAATAAAATAGTTGAAGAAAAAAACATCTTGAAAGATAACCATAACCCTTCTTATCCTTTGAAAATTTTTAAATCATGGGGTCAGGATACTATTTCCATGCTAGCATTTTGTCTCGGACTGGATAGCAATTGGGAAGTGGATGCAAGCCTCCTTGAAATGGTATATAATATCCATTATGGTAATGGTGTACATGTCAAATATAAATTTATTGAGCACAGTGTAGAATCCATGCATAAACAATTTTTAATGATTAAAGGAGGTTCCACCAAGACATTTAGGTTCACAACATACTTGTGCTATTTTTTTCTATTCAAATTTAGTGGAATGTTTCAGAACAACAAGCTTCAGATTCAGCCATATAGCAATGCTGAGGAAAATAAAATGGCTCCAGTATATGATTGGACCACTAAGATAAGGATGCATGATTCTCAAAGGAACTACAATCATTTTGTAGACTACTTTTTGGCTCCATTGCATCAAGCAATTACAAATAGTCCATTGCCTAGATTACCTATATCATGTAGAGATTTCATTCAACTAGGAAGAGAAATACAATTGGCTGATTGGTACTTATTGGAAGAATATATTGTGCTAAGATTTTATGGATCAGAAGTAGAGCCATACAAACTTCCAATACATGTGACAGAAAGGGTTTTTGCATTGGAATATGTAAGGCAGATGCAAAGTACTGATGAACTATACTTTGTCGGTCAGAAAAAGAAGACCTTATTTCCTTCTTTACCTTTTTCATGTGGAGGGTTCACATTCAAGAGAAAAGCATTTAAGGTGGCACAAGATCTTTTGAAAACTTTTAATTTTGATGTTGTCTATCACTGGTAGTATGATCCATGTGACACCATTAAAACAATGATTATGGCCAATAGGAATGCTACAAGTTGAATTCAACATCAAAGTAAACCCTTGCTTGAAAACTTGAGAAACAAGGATTCCTAGGATGAGGTCAAAATTGCAATAGAGAAAATTGTTGTTGAGAAAGGTATTTCTTTTGAACAGTTGTCAGCAGAAATTATGGCATTGCACCAGATCCAAATTATAGGAGCACCAACAGAGAATGAAATCAGGAGGTACAACAAATTTTATAGAAAAAGTGTTAAACCATCTATTAGAGCAAAAATGCCAGATTTTTTAGATGACTTTGTTACAAAAAAATCTTGGAAATGGTCAAAAATTGCTACATTTTGGTCTATGAGGAAGGATCTAGGTGAACTGAGAACTAATGTAGACTATGGAGAAATCGATGAAGATGAAGAGTTTAGCAAATTGTGGAATATAGAGCATCCCAATGAATGTCAAGATGAAGAAACTGAAAGTGATGGAGATGATGAACCTGATGATGATAGGGATGAACAAAGCATTTACAAACCTAGTTTAAGTCAGAACACAAAAAAATCATATACTTCAGGAGCAGTCATAATTGACAAGTTGGGTTATCAAGGTGCTGGTTTGGGGTCCCAAGGACAAGGCATTTGGAAACCAATAGATGTAGTCACCACTGCCGGAAAACCATTTGATAAATGAGGCCTTGGAGCTGGATCAAATGGTAAAATACACCAAGGTCATACAAGTAGAATTGAAAGAATTGATTTTGTTACAGATTCAAATCCTAATCCTCATGGTCAGATGCAATCACAACTTGGACATGCCCATGGTGGAGAGCCTAGTGCGACTAGCACTACCACTGGTGGAGAACTTAGTCAACATGTGCTACAACAATAGGTCCAACAACAAGTTACACACAAGAGGACACCAATACAAGATACCACACAAACACTCAGTGATCAAGGGACACAGAAGAGACAAAGGATTATGGCAGGTCCAAGTCTAACTACCAGTTCCACTACAAAGGAATTATTTCTAGGCACTCCCCCAATTAGTGTGGCTATAATAGAAATTACAAGTACTACTATTCCTTCACCATCCAAGCATTCTATTATTCCTATGTCCCTGGGTTTTGATTACATTCAAGAGTTTAAAAAGAAATCAGAATTGTATAAAAAGGATAAGAAGGAATTGATGGAGAGTGTGTCTGTTGTAACTTCAGATCCTGCAACAACCATGATATTACCCACATTTGACTCATACAAAAATCATGGAGTACAAAATTGTTGTTCCCACAGTTCAAAATAAACTAGAAAATCAGATGGATCGATCTGAATTTCAAGTGAGCAGTTTGCAATTTGATTTTTCTGGATTAAAAAATAATGACAAAATTAATATATCAAAGAAGAACAATGAATTGGTGTACACATCATTGCTAAAGCATGATAGAGAGAAAAAAAAGTTGCAGAATCAAATAGAAAAATTATAGGCAGATTTAGCAAATGAGAAAGCAAAGAGGAAAGTAGCAGATAACAAGAGCAATGAATTAGAAAAAAGAATAAAAAAATTTGCCTCTACATCAACAAGCAAAGAGGATAAACAAATAGAGATGGAATTGAATGGACTGAAGCAAGAGTTAGATGAGATCAAAAAGAAATATAATGAGGAAAAATCCACTTTAGAAAAATTAAGAGAAAGCATTGGGAAAGCAAATGAATAGTGGGAACAAAAAATGGAGAAAGAGAGGCAAAAAAATGGAACATTGGCCGTAGAGCTTATGGAAGCAAAAAATGAAATAAAATCTTGTGAAAAAAAGTTAACTAAATTTTGTAGACAAACAATTAGGCACATGAAACAAAAGATCTGGGAAGAAATAATGCAGAGGTTTGATCAATTGTGTGAATTCTTTCAAGTCATTGATGCCATGAGACTACATCTTGATAAGCTGAGAAAATATTTAATGGACAACACAAATCTGCAACTAAAGGCAGAAGAGAAATCTGCAAATCAAGTTCTAGAAACAGTCTACATAGCCAGTGACAATGAATTGATTTCATAAGGCATTACTAATCAATTTGAAGCCGCAATGAAGGTGACGTCTATCATTAAAAAGTGTTCAAGAATGCATGAAACAACAGAATTTGTGATTGAGGCTGCAACAAAGATTAAGAAGGAGGATGAAAAGGTAAGGAACTTGACAAAGCTTGGTTTGCCACAGGGTTTTGACACAAATGACTGATTCATTGGAAAGGATAATTTTAGAAAGAAGATGGAGGATGCAAGGAAGATTGATTTGGATCAATTTCTTGGGAACCTAGATGAGGCAAACTTTTTGGATTTCATCAAACAACTAATACTCTTCAATGTATCTTTGGCTGAAACATTCAAGTCAGACCTAGGATCCAAATTGAAATTTGATTATACATTGTTAACAAAAATTCAAGTCAGACAACATCAGCTAGAAGAAATGACAATTCCAGCACCTGAATAATGGAATTTGCTAAAAAGATTGTTAGAATGATTTGATATTGATATTATGAGTTTCAACTTTCTGAGTTCCAACTCAGCTCTGTGCAGAGTTGTCTTTGACTCTTGAGCAAGATTTTTCATTGCCTCTATGTACTCTTTCATTTAAAAATCAATAGAAAATTCAAATTCAGTAATGTGTTGATGTTCAATTATCTGTATTATTTAATTTATCAATTGAAAATAAACTCTGGTTTCAACTACTAAATACACATTCAACGATTGCTGATGTTTATTGTTCTATATCCTACTATTTTTAATATGTTAAACTAATTTTATTTACCATATCAAATCAAAAACCAAAATTCTACTTTACTGCAAATTTTATGTTTTATGCACAAATAAACTTTAGCAAGGAAATATTAAGCATTGAGTTGAATGATGAATCGCTGAGTACATGTAAAACTTATTAGTATGACATAATTAAAATATGAAATAATTAATAATATGTTAATGTATTCAATTTGATTCATAATTTCAAGGAATACAAATTTAAAATATCATCAACTACAGTTTTGGAATATAATTCATGAAATGCAGTATAAATATCTAAAAAACTGCTAATTCACTTCCATTTCCCAAATCGAGTCAGGGTCCTCAAACTAATGTTTAGATAAAGAAAAAGAGTCATCTTGATTCTGAGTCTGGTCTTCATTTTCTTCGTCTTGATTCTGAGTCTCAAAGTTAAATTCATCCATCATTGTGTCACTGTCATTTGTCCCATCACTACCAATGTTTGAACTTGAAGTGTTGCACAACCCTCTTCTTTCACATATGGACTTCTAGATTATAAGTGCCCTTTCATAAGAATTTTTTTTTACATTATACGCACTTCCTAACACCCTCAAGCAATTTTCTAAATTCTTGTCTAGTTTGTTTCTTATCTTTGATTTCAAAAACCCCAATGCACTGAAAACTCTCTCATCTTCCACCGAACCCAATATCATTGTTTGACATAAATCAACAAGTTTGAAATATTTTGATATCGAATCACACAATATTTCACTCTAACCCAAGTTTTTCTAGGCCTTTGTTATTGATCTCGTTTCGAATTGATTCTCCATGGCATTAAACCGGTCTATCATACTTCATGCAAACCGACTACATTGTCCTTTAAGCTTATTTCCATCTATAATTCCTTCTATTTGTTGTCCATTGCATTCTACACTTTTTGAAAAGTGTGCGGTCAACGTAGTTACGTTTTGATGAAAAAAGATTGGGCTATCTTAGTGGCCTTGAACCCAAAATTGAGGATACACAATAGACATGGCATCAAGTATTTCATCTCGAGGGAATCGATTATAAATCTCTATTGAAAGATTGCTTGCAATTTCCTTCAAATTACTACTAACAAATTTAACAATGCCATCAAAATCATCCTTTCTAATAGGTACTTCTCTGATAGAGTGCCTGACTATCTTACAATGGTGCATTGGTATCTCAAATCCATGTACAAAGACACATAACTCCCTGCTTGCATTAAACTGTAAATAATTTTCATGATGATTCAAATCTGTAATTATCTATAACCTATAAAAATATGGGCTTTGAGAAGTTAGATCTAGATATAGATTATTGAGGGCCATGCATGTCATTCTACGTAGTTTGCTATACTCATAGATATATATAGTTATGTCTTGGGCTTTCTTCACAAGATTGTTCATTTCATCTAGCATGGGGAGAAGACTAGCTAAAGTTAAGAGTGTCTCTATATCACTTAACCTATGTAAGAGGTCAGGAGCTTTGTCTACTGTGTTGCGATGCTCGTACATTGTTCCAATCAAGGATGTATATTTTGAAAGAACTCGTTGAGCTAGTCCATGCAAGGAGATCCATCTGGTATCAACATCCTTAAGAAGCTTGTTTCCTACTGTTATTCCCTCAGCAAAATTTTAAAATTCTGCAAATCATTTGGGACTTTGGCAAAAGTATGCGTGGAGCTCGCGGACTAGATTTTCAACTTTTGATACTATAGGAAACTTACTTACAATTTTAAATGCTAAATTCATTTTGTGGGCCATGCAATGAATGGCAAGCATGTATGATGCACAAGTAGTTTGTAATTTTGTCCAAAGACTGCTCCTATGACCTTGCATTACTGCAGCTCCATCAACTCCTACACACACCAACTTTTTGGCAATTATCAAGTCATCCATACCTGCAATTTGATTCAAAGACTTCTTAACTAGTTCAAATATATGTTGTGATGTTGAACTATCCTTCATTTTATGAACATAGAGTAGATGAGCTCAGTGTACATGTTCTTTTACAGTATACACATTCATACAGACCTAAGAAGTATTGTCTATTGCAGTAACTTCATCTACAAATAATGCAATGAAGTTTGACTCTTTTACATTCTCCTTTAAATCTTGCTTTTCCACTGCAGCGAGACAGTTTTCCCATTCCCATCCAAAGTTTATTGACCAATGTGTGCTAGGATAGTGAGGAACACTCAAAAAAGATAATAAATTACTATACTCTAGGTAGTCCATCATAGGACACCTTCTGGAAAAAATATGAAAAACAACACTCATCTAAATAGTTTTTGCCAGTTGTGCTCCTTCCATTGCTTTTCCAAATTGAGCCTTGATTGTACCTCCACTTGCAGCAAGCTTCGTCATTCTTTTCTTATGCTCATCATATTCCACAGCATACTTTACATGAAGACATTCTTCCTTTGATTTCCATCTTACTACTGATGTTTCCTTTCCATCTATGATTTGTTTTTCATAAACTTTACCTATATGCTTTTCTATAGTGTCAAGCTTTAGCTGTAATTTCTTATCTCTTTTACATTTCCAACTACCAATCACACACTTGAATTATGTTGGTTGTTCATCTTTGTTTGCTTTCTCCATTGGTTCAATGAATGGGTACTTTGACACCCAATCAAGCTAAAAATTCCTTGACATTTCCCACTCGCACCCCAGTTTTGAATCTTTTGATTTGCCTTTTCTTTTCTTCTTGCCAACATCATCTACAGTGCCAGCATTTTCTTTTTCATCCAAGTCAATTATCTCAATCTGGCTAACTGGGGTATCCCTTGGAACATCTTTGGTGGTATTTCCATCCTCATTCTGGCTAACCAGGGTATCCCTTGGAACATCTTCTGCAGTATTGTCATCCTTAGTCTGGCTAACCAAGGTATCCCTTGGAACATCTTCTGCGGTATTGCCATCCTCATTCTGGCTAACCAGGGTATCCCTTGGAACATCTTCTGCGGTATTACCATCCTCATTCTGGCTAACCAAGGTATCCCTTGGAACATCTTCTATGGTATTGCCATCCTCATTTAACTCAATGGCAATCCCACCTTCTGGTGGTGGTGAGGTATTGCAAATGGCTTCTTCATTATTATTTGGTGCAAGAGTTGATGGTGTAGCTCCATCTTGATTTGATAGATTAGAAACATTGCTAGTTCCAAAGTAAGACTGTATACTAACTCCCACTTTGACATCTTTATCTCCCACTTCAAATAAAAGATGGAAAAAATGTCTTCTTGTTTAAGAAGGACATACTCATAGTCTATAGAATATAGATCCCATTCCCTACTAAATATCTTCTTTAAGATTGAATCAAGAATGGAAGAGAGATAAACAAATCTTAAAACACTAACACTCTGAAGAAATGATTACTCACCTTTAAGTTTAGGTTTTCACTGACTTGCTATTCGCTAATGCAGGAATGCCTGTGTTGTAATTTTGTAACTTTGCCTATGATCAACTTCAAGGTGCCAACTCCAACTTTCAAAACTCGAATCGAGAGCTCACAAGTTCATAACCAAACAAAATGTGTAAGAATAAATCAGAGTTTCAATTGTATTTATATCAATCCATATTTGGCGAATTCTGTGGGAATTCTATATGGTATATCAAAAAGATTTGGTGAATCCCACATGATTATATAAGGAATACATTTAAGTGTCGGTGAATCAAACCTCGATAGACTACATACATTGTAATTTCCAAGGTGAATATGGCCCTAAGATTAGCATGGAGGTGTCATGGAAATTGGCGAAATGGCCCCTCATAATCAACTACTTGTAAATTTTAATTGGTGAAATGGGTCCTCACGCGCAGTGACCATGTAATGGGGTTGGCGAAATGGGTCCTCATGCACAAAGACCATTTAATGGAGTTGGCAAAACATGTCCTGATACACAATGTTGTTTTAATAGTATTGGCGAATATATAGGTGATTTAGTACTTGCTTCCGAAATTCCAGGCAAAAATATTAGTCGGCCCATTTGAAATGCATAGTTTGTTATGGCAAAAATCTTACTTCATTGATTCTCATAAAATAAATCGATGGTGAATGGATATGGATTCAACCGATAATACATAAAAACTAGGCGATTTGACCACCCTCTTGGATGCGATTTATTCACCAATTCCAACTTGGCCGATCGGCGATATTCGCCACTAAAATAATCTCTGGTCCCGGCTATGTTTGGATGACAGTGTAATGGTTCGTATGTAGTATTTTAAGTCTTTTGATTGTAATTACTTGTAATCCCTATCTTGGAGAATGTTCCAGATAGATGATTGTAGGGATGACTTTGATGTTTATTCCAGAGTCAATGTCATGTATAAATAAGTGTTGTGAAGTCATGGAATTATGGGAAAGTAAGCAAAGATGTGGATGTAACAAGGAAGTAAGTGAGAGAAGAGTAGAGGTGTTGTGCGCTTCAATGGAACTGAACCTTGCATGAAGAAGATGTTGTTTCTTAGCTCAACCTTTCAGTGTTAACATTGTGAATGTTCTTGTAGGTAGTGAGCCTCTTTTGAGTAGTGAGCTCTGGGCAGTACACCCGAAGGCAAGTGCCTTCCCATTTTTCTATTCTTTTAACAGAGAATAAATCTTGTGGGTTAACCCCCACCATGGTTTTTCCCTTAATCAGGTTTCCACATAAAAATCCTAGTGTTATGTGTGTTGATTAGGTTTCTGCTCATGTGTTGTTGATTCATGCTTTCATGGTTATATCATTAATTTGTTAATAAGTGGTAAAGAAGATTGAATGCAGTAAAAGATAAAAGTTTTGTGACAACTAATTCACCCCCCCTCTCAGTTGTCTGCCCTAATCTCAACAATTGGTATCAGAAAAAGGTTCCTTGGAAGAAGTTTAACAACTTGAGGAAGATCTGGGAAGGTGTTTCAATGGGTTCATATAAGTATTTTGATGGCATCAGTGAACAACTTCAAGTTGCTTTAGAAGATCATGATTAGTCCAGAGAAGAAGTTAAAGAACTATAAGAGGACCTTAAAGATGCTGAGGATTTCATTCAGACTTTAAAAAGTTAACTGGGCAAATCCAATGAAAAGAGGGAGGAGCTACTTCAGCAGTTAGCAAATCAGAATGAAGACAATGGCATGGATGAGGATCTGAAGGAAAAGACAAAGGAATGTGAGAAGCTGGCTAAAGAAGTAGTTGTTCTAAAACATGAGATGGAATTTGGGGTAATGAGGCTAACCAAGGAAATTGAGGAAAGAAAGAAGACTAAGGAAAACTTGAATCAATCTCTGAAAGAAAGAACAGAAGAGTGCTGTAGATTAGACAAAATAATTGGCCATCTAGAGTCTGACCTACAAGAAACTAGGGATAATAAGGAACAACTTGAAAGACACATTGTCATTATCCTAGAAGTTGCAAATGAATATAAAGAGAAAATCAAGATAAGCTCAGCTAAACTTGAGTTGTTGCTTGATAGTTAGAAGATGGTAGATGATAAGCATGGTTTGGGATTTGAGAAAGGTGAAAGCTCTGGATCTAATCAAAGAAATCCTGAAGTGAGAAATCAAGGAAGGAATCCTAGAAGGCCTCTGGTAAGACAACCTAATGCTCAAAGGTATCCATATTTCAATGGTAATTGTTTCAAATGCAATAAGTATGGTCATAGAGCTAATCAATGCAGAAGTAAAGTGAATCAAAATGCATTATCCTTCTTTGGTCAATGCTTTAATTGCAAAAAGATAGGTCATAAGGCTAAGGATTGTAGAAGTGGATCAAAGAATCCTACTAAGGACAAACAAGATTTCAATGGAAGATGTTTTACTCATAACAAGTTTGGGCATATGGCAATGCAATGCAAATCTAAACCTACTCCAACATGTAATTGTCAGAGAAATAAGATTGTGTGTTTCAACTGCAACAAATCTAGGCATATTGCTAGGTTTATAGAAGAAAAAAGAACTCACATGCAGGTAAAGGAAGAACAGAGCAGAAGATGGACAAAGGCAAGGGCAAAGTAGATGTGAATGAGATCCAGAATGAAATGAACAAAACATGGGTAAAGAAAAGTGTAGTGAAGGATGGTGATGGGTCCGCACTGGAATCTGGTGATGGCAATTCCTCTGGGAATTGAAATAGGAGCTCTAGCTCAGGGGGAGATGCATTAAAAATCTAATTCCCCCTTCCAGTAAGTGGGTGCCTAAATCTAGCACGATGAATGAGGATAAAGAAGACTATTGCATATCAAAGGTAATACTGGTAAAACCCCTTATGAACTGTGGTTTGGTAATGCTCCTACTGTGAAATACTTCATAGATTTTGGTAGTAAATTCTATATCAAAAGAGATGAATATCTAGGCAAGCTTGATGCAAGGTGTGATGAAGGAATATTTCTAGGTTATTCTAACCAAAACAAGGCATATCAGTGCTTTAACAAGAGATTGAAAAGGATTGTTGAAAGTGCTAATGTCAAGGTAGATGAAAGCATGGAGAGACCTTCTAGGTTTTGTGGATATGAATCAGATGATGAAAATGAAAAGCAAGTTCAAGCTTAGACTTAGATTCAGATTGCTCTGAAAAATCTAGTGACTCAAGAAGCCAATGAAATTGTTGAAGAACAAGTGGAGTATTGTTTAATTTCAAAGATTGAACCAAAATCAGTGAATGAAGCATGTAATGATGAAATTTGGGTAAAAGCAATGGAAGAAGAATTAATGCAAATTAAAAAGAATCATACTTGGGATCTTGTTCCTAGACTTGAAGTTAAAAATGTAATTGGAACTAAATGGGTCTTATAAAATAAATTGAATGAAGATGGTGAAGTTGTGAGAAACAAAGCAAGATTGGTGTGCAAAGGATATTCTCAGGTAGAGGGAATTAATTTTGAAGAAGCTTTTGCTCTGGTGGCCAGAATCAAAGCAGTCAGATTATTTCTTACCTTTGCTGCTTACAAAGATTTCAAACTTTACCATATGGATGTCAAGTCAGCATTCCTGAATGGAGAGTTGGAAGAAGAAGTCTATATTGAGCAACCAGAAGGATTCCAGTTGTCTGATCAAGGAGATATGGTCTGTAGATTGAAGAAAGCATTGTATGGACTTAAACAAGCCCCAAGAGCTTGGTATGCAAGGTTAGATAAGTATCTACTTAAAGTTAGGCTCTAGCAAAGGCACTGCTAACAATAATCTTTATTTCAAAATTGATCATGAACACATCTTGATTGTTGAGTTATTTGTTGATGATATCATCTTTGGTGGAAATGAGAACATGTGTAAAAATTTTGATGATCAGATGCAAAGTAATTTGAAATGTTCATGCTTGGTGAAATGAATTTCTTCTTGGGTCTATAAATCATTCAGTCAGATAAGGGCATCTTCATATCTCAGTCTACGTATGTAAAAGAGTTGTTGAAAAAGTTTGGAATGGAGAATTCAAAACTAGTGAGTACTCTTATGATAATTGGATGCAAGTTAAGTAAAGATGATGATTCCCCTAAGGTAGATCAGAAAAGGTATAGATCAATAATTAGAGGAATGCTTTATCTGACTCATACTAGACCTGATATTATGAATGCAGTTGGCCTTGTTGCTAGATTTCAAATTGATCCTAGAGAATCTCATATTGTAGTAGTCAAAAGAATTTTTAGATATCTGAAGGGAACATATAATTATGGATTATGGTACCCTAAGGGTGATGATTTCACTCTTCATGCATATACAGATGCTGATTGGGTAGGAGATGTGGATGACAGGAAAAGTATTAGTGGTGGTGCATTTTTCTTGGGTAAGAGACTGGTTTCTTGGTTGAGCAAAAAACAGGAGGCAATTTCTCTATCTACTGCAGAGGCGGAGTATATAGTAGTAGAAAGCAATTGTACTCAATTTTTGTGGATGAAGCAAATGTTGAAGGATATAAGAATTGTGTTTGAAGAACCTGTAAAAATCTTCTGTGATAATTCAAGTGTAATAAACATTTCAAAGAATCTAATGTTGAATTCAAAGACAAAGCATATATCCATCAAGTTTCACTTTTTGAGAGAGAAGGTAAATGAGAATGAAGTCAGATTGGAGTTTGTTTCTTCAAAGGATCAGATTGTGGATATCTTCACTAAGCCTCTACCTAAGGACATTTTTTCAAAGTATCTTAGAGGGAAGCTAGGGGTGATTACCCCTCCTGTTCAGAACTAAGGCGCACTAGTGTACATCAATCCAGTGGAACTCATAGTAATATCTAGTGATCTAGATTGGTGCTAAGGGGATGCTACTCAGGGGGAGTAGTTAGCATGTTCTGAGTTTAGTTTGGTCTTGTCTAAGAAACAAAAAGGGTGAGAGATGATTGCAAATATGTGTCATTTGCCATTGATGTCAAAGGGGGAGATAAGTCATGTGAAAAACATGGATGGAAGTAAACAGTTGCTGATGAAAGGGAGAGAAGTGAAGAAAGTGGTTGTAGGTGTAATAAGAGAAAGGGAGAGAAGTTCTTGTCTTGATGGTTGAACCATTTTTTCACATCATATGTTTCCATCAATGACAAAGGGGGAGATTGTTGCAAATATGTGCCTAATCAGTGTTGTCATTAATGTCAACATATCCTTGTTGTCATTATTATCAATTGTATCTTATTCTATTTCTTGTTTAGAAGACTTGTATGTTGAGAATATTGAGAAAATTAGCCTCTCTGGAAGAAACAAGTGAGTTACATATCTCTCTGTCAAAGATAGTGAAGACAATGCAGTTCAATGAAGTAGATTGCTCCACATTCCCAGTAAGATGAAGATCAGAGTCTGCGGATTAAAGTGTTTGTAGAGGATTGTCTAAAGTTGCTCCTATCAAGATTTGAGAGGTCCACATGGAGAATTGGTTAATTTATGGCTATCTGAGTAAAAATGGGCTTTGTAGTTGTTCAGAGGTGACAGAGTGACATAAATTTGGTCTGGATTGATCCGCATTGGAATATTATGATCTATGTATCTAGAGGTGTGTTTGGGATGTTAGTGCGTATCCTCAACTCAAGTGGTTCATGGTTTGGAGGTCTGCAAGCAATCTTCCTAGTGTGACAGTTAGTGTTCTTGAGTTTTCAAATGAAGGTGCAAGTGTTTCTGGTGATTTAAGGTGGTGAGGTTGTTCTGGTTGATTTTATTGTGCTTGTGGTGGTCTCTAGATCATGTATCTATTATGTTGGTGGTTCGCATTGAGGATTAAACTTGTGGTTGAAGATTTCTCCTTGGGCATTGTTGTTCTTTCTAGTCTTGGCTGACCGGATGTTTGGTGCGTGTTGCAGATGATCTAAGAAGAATTCTATGGAGTGTGGTGTGTTTTTCAAGGAAGATTTGAGTCCCAACTATGTTTGGCTAATAGTGTAATGGTTCACATGTAGCATTTTAACTCTTGTGATTGTAATTTCTTGTAATGCCTATCTTGGAGAATGTTCCAGATAGATGATTGTAAGGATGACTTTGATGTTTATTCCAAAGTCGATGTCATGTATAAATAAGTGTTGTGAAGTCATGGAAATTTGGGGAGGTAAGCAAAGATGTGGATGTAGCAAGGAAGTAAGTGAGAGTAGAGCAGAGGTGTTGTGCGCTTCAATGGAACTGAACCTTGCTTGAAGAAGATGTTGTTTCTCAGTTCAACCTTTCAGTGTTAACGTTGTGGATGTTCTTGTAGGTAGTGAGCCTCCTTTGAGTAGTGAGCTCTGGACAGTGCGCCCGAAGGCAAGTGCCTTCCCATTTTTCTATTCTTTTAACAAAGAATAAATCTTGTGGGTTAACCCCCACCATGGTTTTTCCTTTAATTGGGTTTCCACTTAAAAATCTTGGTGTTATGTGTGTTGATTAGGTTTCTGCTCATGTGTTGTTGATTCATGCTTTCATGGTTATATCATTAATCTGTTAATAAGTGGTAAAGAAGATTGAATGCAGCAAAAGATAAAAGTTTTGTGACAATTGATTCACCCCCCCTCTCAATTGTCTTCCCTAATCTCAATAGAGGGTCCCAACCCCCAACCCATCAAATGAAACAAAGGCCGCTTGGCCCTGCGCCCTGCGTAGACCAAGTCGGCCCCTCCGTTAATTTCTTTTTTTTCTTTATGTTTTAACCATACTTCAAAATAAGGTTTAAACCCTAGCTTTATACTTTTTGCACTATATGATATGTTTTTAACCTAAGACTCAAGTTTATATATCAAATAAAGACATATATATACACACACACATATCGCTGTCATAAAAATACAATGAACTCTAAAACACAACAAGCTTATTTAATAAGATTTTCACACACACACACACACACACACACACACACACACATTGCAATACAAAAATTAGGATAGGAACATTTTTCCAAGGCATAAATAAATTAGTTTTCTTTTAAAAACAAGGCCTACTCATTTTACGCAAAAAATCCATTAAAGCAAGTATAGATCTATCTTTTCTTTTTACTCATATTAAACTAATACATATAAATCTTTCTTTTCCTTTCTTTAAAGAAATCAAACCATGCATATCATTTTATTAATATAAGGAGAGAGGGTAAAGAGAGATATATTTTCTTATGCACCATACATCATTTAACTTGGAACAAGAATATTGAAAACTCATAAACCTTTCATATTATTGAAAAATAACCAAAGTATACAAGCATTTGAAATACACCAAGGAAAACTTAAGGGAAATTGGAATCTCATGAGAACACCAAACTATTACAAGCCTAAATAGGCATAAGGCAACTCACTGCCATGACTCTTACTTTACAACAAAAACCATTAACTTCCCAAAACCTCCATACTTCCAAATCTTCTCCAAGAGCCACCAAGAAACCTACAAAACACAAAATATAGTTCACCAAGCCCATGGGAGCTCACCTCCCAACCATAGGCCCACAAGTAGGCCACCCCCAAGCTAGGAGGGCATCCACATAACCAGGTTCACACACAAAATAAGGATTCAACACCAAAAATCACTCACACAAAACATAAATACACCCTCCCAGGGAATTCACATAATGAATCCATTTAACATGGATTTTGGGGGTGAGAGAGTGGACAACTCTCTACTCAAGGGGAAAAAACCCAAGAACCATCTCCAAATCAAAATGCTTATTCACAAGGCCTCTTACCTTCAATACTTATATTCCCAAAAATCACAAGGCACTCTTGCCTTCACCAAAACCACAAAATAATCTCATGGCCATCAAACACCTCCAAATATAGTGAGGTTATTCTTGAGGAGGTTCACACCTCTCTCAGATGGAGAGCTTCACCAAACAACCCACAAATAGAAACCCACACAACACTTAAATAAAACTCAAACATACTCATAACAAAATTTCACATACATAATGAAAGTAAAAACATAAGGAAGGCATAAAGCCTTGGCCACTTAAACCTTATAAGCCCAAGTTTGGAAAGAAGTTGGTGAAGAGCTCCCAAGACTCCTTCACAAATTCCTTGCAAGAAAAATCCTCCAACTCTAGCTATCTCCCCAATTCAATATTCAAAAAATGCAAAAATGAAGATCCCTTCCCTTCTTTCAAAGAGGGAGTTTAATAAGCTATTCCATAAAGCCTTGAGGAATGAGAAGGTGACACATGTCACCTTCTTCTTCCTCCTCACAAACTACTCAGTCCCCTCAAGGATGAGGAGGTGACACATGTCACACTCCCATCCCACCAATCCTCACACTCTCCCACAAATTCTCTCATACATGTGTGAGAGCATAGGGGAATCCCACATGGAAGACCCCATAAGGATAAGGAGGTGACACATGTCACCCTCCTATCCAACAAGGAAACTCATTCCCCCATAAATGCTCTCACACATGTGTGAGAACATTTATGGGGGAATGAGTTTCCTTGTTGGATAGGAGGGTGACATGTGTCAATGAGAGCATAGGAATGAGGTCTCACACACTTGAAGGCCTTGGAAGCGTCCAAGGCACTTCAAGATAAGACAGACCTTATCCTAGGGAAGTCGATTTGGTCAAGGTGGAATATTGACTTGCCCACCACCTCACACAACTCCCAAATTCGTCACTTAACTTCAAGGTCAATTTAAGGTGACCAAACAAAGGTTAAACTAAGGTTTTGCATGATCAAAATGGTCCTAGACCCTAGGGCTATGAGCTAGGGTCATTATTTGACCATAATTAACACCAAGGGATTCATAAATTCACATAAAAAAGGCTCAATAAATAGATAGCACCAAAATTGTGCAACCCAAACATTACAACCTTGCAACACATCAAGAAACCAAATAAAAGGGTGAACCCTAATCAAAATTAACATCAATTAAAGGAAACACAAATCATCATGCTCAATCACAAATGACCTTAGTCCAACTTGGGACTAGGTCGGCTTAACATGGATATCACTTAGGGTTACTGGATTGACCTCCAATTTTTCATGGGCCATAGAAAATTACCTGCACACTTCCACAAATGGATCAATAGAACATGTATATCATAGCCAAAGAGAAATGAATTATGTACACACACAAGGTCGCATAATCACATATATTCTCAATTATAACACATGTGCTAATATTTACATGATTCATAATTCATTCGCATTTCACATAATCAAATCAGGATCAAAACTACATAATATTTGATCTATTTACTCATCAACTAACACCTCAATTGAATCAAAATAATTTTCACATAACATTATAGAATCAAATGAAATCTAACATGCAAGCTATAACATCACCATATCATGATCTATCTAACTAATCAAAGCATACGATATAGTCAATGAATGTCTAGATAAAGGGATTAGTAGTCCCCCAAAATATCCACATGTCTAACATATAATCCATACGATAAGTACTAAATAAAAAATGGAAGGTAAAAGAAGAGTAGGCCTCACAAAGGGACACTTGGTCCATATCAGTATTATTTGTATTTCATCATCTGTTGGCTAGTTAGAACCACTAGAAGAAGGTAAACAATAGATCAAGAGAGGAGAACAAGTGCCTTAGGCTCGTCACGTAGGAAGGTGCCCCCAGGTCACCAACTGTAACGCTATGCTCCCAAGACACAACACACAACAATAAAAATAGAGGAGAATCAAGATAAAAGAATGATGATACAAATAGAAGAAGGGTCACAACAAAGACGATCTCTCGGTATCCTTGACGTTACAATCGTATCAAGGGTCATCCTAGGAGGCCTAAAAAACACATAACACATCACAGAGAGATCACAAAACAGAGGGGGAGGTCACTTAAACAAGCAAATAATGCTATGACATAGGTGACCACGAAGGTTAGAAATACTTACCTGTTGCCTTTGATCTTGATCTTTACCTTGATAGTTAAAGCTTTATCTCTTGTTCTTTCTTCCTGTTGAATGGTACTTTCTACAATGTTCTCAGGGTTGGCTTTTACAATATTGAAGGATTGTGGGGCCAGAGCCTGACAATTTCCCATTTCAGTTGAGTTAGGTGGTGAGGGAACCCAAAATATACCCTTTTCAATCAGTTTTTAAAGGTGTTGGAATACCTTGGTTGTGAGGAATAGTTTGTTCATCGATGTTTTCTGAGTTTTTAATATTGTCCAAGGTATGCAGGTATTCAGGTAAAGGTGTAGAATATGTTTCTTGTTTTAAAATGTAGTTAAGAAGTGTTTGAAGGTCAGGTGGTGGATTTTTAGTATCGACATGTTGTAGTAAATGTTCACAAAGGGAATCTGCATCATCCAAAGCTCCATCTTGGCCAGGGAGAGTAGGAAGGGATGACAGAGTGGTGTGAAGGAATTTTTCCATGATGTCATCTTTTTGTTCCAAAATATCCTCACCAAGTAAGGTTATGTTGGGAAAAGAGTTCAAATTATCGCATGAATTACCCCAGGCTATGTCACTCTCATATGTCTTAGAAATGATGTACATTATATCCTCGTGAAATGCAGGAAGAGAAGGAGGGTCATTGAAACCATTATTTTCCTCTTGATTAGTTGTAGTAATGAAGTTAGTAATATTTTCCAAGATTGAAGGTAAAATACCCACAATAGTGACAAAACTTTCAAAGTATGTTATGGAACAAAGAATATCACAAGTAGTGCTTGTCATCATGTCAATATCATAGATATATGCTATTTGATGCAAGACTTGAGGATATTTATCAGTGAAATTATAGAAATTATCAACATTTGTAATGTATTCAAATAGATCTTCCAAAGATGAATTGCAAGAAGAATCCATGATGTATGCCTATGACCTAAAATGCTTTATTTTTTCACTTTTCTTAATACAAATGACTAAAGGAAGAGGTGTTGTAAGGAAATTGATGAGGGGTAGAGAATAATAAGTTATATATCAATCCAATAATGTAACAATATCCTTCACAACACACCTTTAATGCAATTATATAGAGATAAGAAGTCAAAATCTAGTGAAAATCAACAAACATTGCCAGTTTTGTTGAAATTGAATACGTGTAAATACAAAAATTTTTAAATATGAACGCAATAACACACTAAAATGCAAAACTACATGCAAAATCAGATTTGAATGAGTGTCTAAGATGAGTAGTAAAATCTCAAACAGGATTTTAACTACAAACCCTAGCTTTTGCAATTACTAGGTTATAAGAAAATTTTGAAATTTCCAACAAACCCTAGCAATTTAAATATAAAAAATGCAATGCAAATCATTGACTAATGATGAATTTATACAATTTAAATCAGATATAATGAAAATATCAGAAATTAAAAGAAATTAAATGTAAATTAATTCAAATTATTTCAAAATGCAAGCCTAAAGTGTCAATTTTTTTCAATTTTTTCAATTTTTTTTTTTTTTTGTAAATGTTCAAATGCAATATGAAAATTATGAATTAAATGGATATGAATTTAAGATCTAATGAAAAAATCATAAAATAAATGAAAATTAATTGGAATTATGTCAAAATGAATGCCAATTTTATCAAAAAAATTAAAATTTTCAATTTTTTTTTGTAAATTCCAAATGCAATAAGATGAAAATTAAATGAATGAATTCAAATCTAAAATACCACACTTATCAAGGTGCAAAATTCAAATAAACATGGGTTCACTAAAATTTTTTATATGAAAAGAGGGACGATGGGGTTAAAAGGCTAGATCCTCCTTTCACTACAAACATTCAAGGACATATCAACCAAGTTGAATCACACTTTTGCAAGAGGATTCACCTACAAGTTAGGTTATCACTTGGAATGATGTGGAAATTTAGAGATTATCAATTAATGTATTAATTTAATGCTCAAATACCATTAAAACCCTAATTATGCAAAACAATAAGTAAAATGATGAATTACAGCAAATGCTTGCAAAATAAGGTAGAAGACAGATTAATAACTAACCATTTTTTGAAGTTTGAGATGCAGAATAGTCAGGGACACTGTCACTCATGACCCTATCTAAGGTGGTGTTTTCTTCAAGGATTCCTGATCTCCTTCCAATACTGATGTTCATTGTACTTTTTGTTTCTATCCTAGGATATGCAAAGGACACTGGCACTAGTGCCTGAGTCCAAGGCAGGGTGATCTTTAGGATTTTGGAACTTCTTTAGATGCTGATTGTCACTGTCAAAGAGATTTCTGTGTCTGCAACTTCAAAGGACAATAGTACTAGCCCCCGAGTATAGGTAGTTTATTTCCATCAAATTTGGAATCCGTACACTCTGCAACCCACCTCTACAATTCCACTTCTTCTACTTCTGTACCTATTACCTGCAATCACAGAAAAAGGGGTTGGAGGTTGTGGTGTCTAGGAGCTTGCCTCAGTCAAGCCCTGGAAGGACATTCAAGTCTTCCAAACACCATTGTCAGATAGAGAGTGTGTATCCATGTAGGATAGAGGCAAAACAAATTGATAAATGATTCAAAACACAAATAGATATCACCTCAGAAGTGTATCTCTCATGGAAGGAAGAAGCTCTTTCATACCATGAGGAGATGGATTGATGAAGCCAAATCTACAACAAATAAATAATAACAACACAATGCTGCTTTGCAACATAATGAAAACCCTGAATCACCTTAGCATAAAATCACAAGTTTACAATATCCATCTCTAGTTTAAAATGAAGTCCTAAACATTCTTATATATGCAACTAAACACATTCCCTCTTTAAATTTCATAATTCAAACTTAAGATGTTGACATGGGACCTAATTAACGGTCATATAACCAACTTTCAAATTTGGGACCTACCTGAAATAGGGTAGGACAAGGGCACGAGCGTCAGTGTCCTTAGGTCCTATTTTAGGCCAGGAATAAGTGCAAAAATGTCCCTCAAGCCCCATGTGATATGAGTTTCAGGCCATTTTCTTCTGGGAGTCCAAATGATCATGCAAGATGCAAAACAAGGGACCTGGGAGCTAAACTTAGGAGGAAAAAAGTCCAGGGAGACATTTTCTGACATAACAGTGAGCTACAGCAATATCAAGAAACTAACAACAGTTTCAATTCACAACAGTGTAGCTTTAAAAACAGAAAGACAACAAAATAGTAAGCCTTTGTTATAGGCTACAAACTATTGAATAGATTAAACAACAAGGAATGATCCCTTATCAGTAAGCCAAACACATCAAACATAGCATGTGATAAACATTGTTCAAGGTTTTGGCCCCGTCTAGCTCAAACCCACTCAATACAATAGTTTTCATACTATTCATTACTATAAGAATAGAAATTCTTACAAGATTACCTTGCTCTGGTTCAACTTTGGTTATTTTATTCCACCTCCTTCATGATATAGCTTAACATAGTCCAGCAAGCATACGCTTCTCCCAACAAAACAAAACTCCACAATAATCCCCAAAAACTAAAACTAAGCTCTCCTCTTTCTCTCTTTCGAGAGAAAGTCTTTACCCTTTTCCCATGACGTGGGTTTTCCTACCAAACAGGAGGCTTCTTGTGGGCATGTTGAGGGCCATCTGCCCTAGTCACCCCACGGCCACCTAGAAATTCTCCCCTACTCGCCTAGATTTGGGGTCGAGGGAGCAAAATTCTCTCCTACAAGAGCATGAAATAAAACTAATGAAAAGATTCTATATAAAAAAAAATTAATTATAATTTAAATGATAAGGATAATATATTTATCTCCATATCATTAAATAACAAACATCTATTAATAATATAAAAAATATACACATATATTGACTCAAAGGTGACCTCACCATTTCAGTCAAGTCGACATTAGATAATGACTAAGGTGTGAACGTGGGTCGATACTTTCTCCTCCATCATTACCTTTTGCTCACGTCAACTGAAGACACTGAGTAGAGTTGAGAATAAAGTCAAAAAACTCTTCTGACCCAATCAGCAAAAGTGGACATTGGAAAACTCTTCTTCCACATCAAGTCGATAATGGTCAAATCTAGGATAAACTCGAGATAGCAACTAACGACACATGCCTTCTCTCACAAGGTTCACATAATGATCAAGTCAAGGCTTTAGATGGCAAACCGGTCTTTTCCAAAGTGTCTATTCCCTTCTCTCTAGTTATACTCTCCTTCCACTCTTGAAGGAAGATTCTTTTCTTGGTTACACTCACAACCATATAAGCATAATCAGTGTATCATCATTAAATTATAAACATTATGATAAGATAATCTCAACATGTAATCTCATGCCTAATCTAAGAATTAATCGTAATCCATATAATCAATGCTTCAACTTGATATTTTCCACAAACATCAAATCATTAATCTAAGATTATTTATCTTTTTTACCACATAAAAGTAAGATTAAGCTTAATAAAAAATTGGGGATGTAATAGGAAGGATGAGGAATGAATTATAAATGAATTCAAAATTCATCTTGGGAAGAGTTGGATTAAGACATGTCAATGAATTACCATTTTATTTCTATGGGAGAGTGTTGAATAAAAAAATAGGATTTATTGAGAAGTGGGAGGACATGTGACACATGCACATTTTTGGCACTTTACATGTGTAAGCTAATTTTATGGAGAAGATTTTAATATGAAAATAGAAAGGTGAGGTGGAAGGGTCATGTGACCCATTTGAATAAAAAATTGATTTTTATTCAAAGTGTGTGGGAGGATGGGTTAAGCAAAGTTTGACCATATTAATTAAGTGTTTAACTTAATTAATATGGCCGTTGGAAATTAGTGAGCAGGTTAAAATTAATTAAATAAGGGTTTATTTAATTAATTTGGGTCTACGGGTTATGTAGGTCAGGATAGCTAATTAAATAATTATTTTTTATTTAATTAGGCTATATTTAGGTCACATGATAGTGGAGATTAATTAAGTATGTTTTACTTAGTTAATCAGGATTGGGAAAAAGGATATTAATCAAATAAATATTTAGGATATTTATTTAATCAATTGAGGATGATGTTCTAACGTTTAGTAACAAAATAAATAAATAAATTCATTATAAAGGATGATTGATTAAGATGAATGGTTAGGGATGAATGGCTAGAGATAAATTAATTAAACAAATTGGATTTATTTAATTAGTTGCTAGAAGGGATAAGTTAGTGATGTGAGGATGCAGGAAATTTGTTTGCGGGGGCAAATCGGTTTCAATTGTCTAGAAGTTATATATAAGGCCAAAAGAGTAAAAACTACTTTGGATTGTCCAAAAACAACATGAAACTCATACTAAATACAACTTCCAGTGCAACCCTCTCCATGTCTTCTGTGCAATCCCTCATTCCACCATACTATCACCACAGTCCCCTCTCACTTAGCATTTTAGTCGCATAGTTCCATGCTAGTTTTTAGGAGCCTCAGTTTGAAAAGTATTATGGTAAGGGTGATCCATAAACACGTGTGTCTATCTTTACCACTTTGTGTAGCAATTTCATATTTCAAGAGCAACTATTAGAAAGAATCTTCCCACTATCATTGAAAGACACCTCACTAGATTGGTTTTGTTCATTACTGAATCACCCCATTTCTTCATTTGAATAATTAATAAATCAATTTCTCTAACATTTTCAAGTGAATGAATGGAATTTCTTGAAAGAATAAAAGGAATGATTGTGTCACAAAAATATGTGGAGCACATGTAAAAGCAAAGTTTGTGGGACTAAATTCACAACATTTTATCTTTTGGTAACCATTGTTCTTTTCTTGTTATCTCAAGCAAAATGCATGCACATTATAACACACACACACACACACACACATTTTATTTATCTTTTCTTTGGAAATTTCAACTTGTTCACTTGGATTTAAGTTATATATCTGAGCCAAAGGGCTAGACCTGCATGTAAGTTGCCTAAATCTATTTTTGCATAAAACATAAACAAATAAGGAAATGCCAAGCGTACTTTCCATCAAGTTTACACATTTCTAGATATTATTCTAGAAAAATACCACTATTATGTCAATCTCTCTCTTACCTTTCTAACTATGTAATTTTTTTAGATTCAATATATTAAGGTTTTGATCTTCAATTGCTTTTGCCAGTGCCTTCATTTTTTGTCATAAAAAACACATGTATTATTTTTTCGTTTCATCATTATTTTTGTATGCTCATCCAATTTGAAATAAATTAAAATTTTATATTCTACATTTCATTCTATACACATTAAAATTTATATTTTTGAGTACCTTTTTTCTAAAAATATTAAGGGTGTAGCACACTTAATTTTTTATTTTTCAAGATGTGTTCACTTTGAAAAATAGAAAAAAATACTATATTAACTAAAAAATTAAGAAAAAAATTTGACATAGACTATGTGATGTTAGCTAAATTTCTATCAAAGGGAATTATGATATACTTTTAAAAATTTAACATTTTAGGGGGAGCACACCTAACACTATGTCATATTTTCTGACAAAGATAGAATCACTTTGTGTGGTCCCCCTATTTGACCCTCTTAATCTCCATCATTTAAAAAAAAATAGTACTTTACAAACTACATTTTGAGCACTACTAATTTTGTTCTTATCACATCTTGAAGTTTTGAGAGTGGGTATCTTGAACTACTCATCAAAGATTAGTTTTTTCTAACTTTAGGAAAAAAAGTGGCCCCTTATGACCACCATTTGGCCCCAGTTCCCATGCATGTACCCTACACAAAGATAATAGATAAATAAAAAAGACAAAGTCAAAGGTTGAAATAAATGACAAAATATCATAAAGGGGGTGGTAAAGAAAGGAAAATAATCAAGGACAAAGAAGTGGTGTAAGAAGACAAAAAGATAAAGACGAAGTCATCGAGATGAAAAAAGAAGATAAAAGGAAAATAAGAGAGGACAAAATGATGAGAGTGACCAAAATAGAGGACTAAGGGAAGAGAATGAAAATAGAAAGCCAAAGAGAGAAAAGAGGTTGAAGAGAAACAAAAACCAATAAGGAAGAGTTACAAAAGGTTATAGGAGGTCTAAGGAGATGAGAAAGATTGAAACCTTAGGATAGAAGAGACAATGAACAAGAGAGACAAGGGCACAAGAATAAGGTGAAACATGATGGAAGGGATAAGTGATAACAAGGGGGAAGGGAGGAAAAGGGATAATGAGAAAAATGGACATTAAAAAGAAAGAGGGAAGGGAAGTTGAGTCATGTTAGAATGACTATTTTGATAGAGGTAAGCAAAGGTTGCCATGTGAAACTCACATTCTAGCCATCATCATGTGTAATACCTTCAAGGGGTGCCTATTGATTTCTGTTGGAGTAAATGGTTTTTACCATTTACCTGATTAAGCTTACTTAGGTAGAATAGTTTATTTAATCATTCAGGTGGTTTTTTCCCATGTTGGGTAGTTTTACACCCATCACATATTTTATGCCTTTAAAAGGTTTGTACATTATGTAATTTATTATCTCAAATTTATTCACTCATTTTGGTGAAATGGCCTTGTAGTGCCTCTCTCGTTTTCTATGAAAGTTTGCTGCAGATGGTGCTCTTGGGAGGTGGATGAAACCAACATGGTATCAGAGCCAACCATTCTGCAATCCTTCCTCTGAGAGTTTTCATTGGAGTGTTTGGGATCATTTTTTTTCCGGCATTTGAAATTTTTTAAATTTCAAAGTTGCCTATTTTAGTTTTTTCCTATACAAGAGGCTGTGAAGAATCTGTTGGATTTGGTGTTTGTATTTTTTCTTCACCCATGCAATTTGATTGTTGTTTTGAAGCATGATTTCTTTGTTTTGTGTCGTGGTCTTCTTTTGTGTGAAGGAGGCATTTCAAAGACTGAGCTCGAATTGAAGGTTCACAGCCTATCTTGAGGCTTGTGTTTTTCTTTGGCAAGGCTCCCTTTTGCCTACCTATGGGGCACCCAGCAAGGCGGGATGATTTTCTTCATAAATCAATGAGAAATATGCGGGATTGGATTCCAAGCGGAAGCCACAACCAAAGGCGGTGTAATGTTTTTTTGGCCGAGAATTTTGTGATTGTTGGTGCGATCTCTGTTGGGAGGCGTGTTTTCCTTTAGAGGAGGCATGATTCTTCCTTTGGAGACTTTGATTAAGGACTGAAATTTGTTGTTTGAAGGCTCAATTTGTAGTTTGGAGAGGCCCAATTTCCTTAGTTTGCACTAGTCATACAGCATTTTTCTTGGTAGATTATTTTTTATCAAACTTTAATAGTTTATAAAGTTTTGCATCAAAATGTTTGCTTAGGGTTTGTTGTGGTGGGACCAGCATGAGTTGGTTGAAGTTTTCTTTGAGATCCTTAATCCCACATTGCTCCCGTTGCAGTATTATTTACCCTTCTTATATGTTGACACTCACATTGTGTTGTGAAGTGATTGTGATGGCTTGTGGAGTCTGTGTTTAGGGAATCAGTGCTTGGTGATTGGTGTGAATTTGTTGTGTGATGGGTCCATTTGGACAAGTAAATCCTCCTAATTTTGCTAATTTGAAGGTTAATATCTTTGTAATTTTGGAGATTTATCATAGTACATTATGGGGTTTTTATGTCATCCTATTGTGATTATGTTGAAAAGGGGAAATTATAAACAATGGAGAGATGGTATCATAAAACATCTCAGATGGCTTCATTTGTTGCTACATTTATATAATCTTGTTCCCCTTCCTGGTACTGATAGTAAGAAATTTACATTGAAATGCAAAAGGGATCATGTCCTAGGAGTTATTGCAATGCATATTGATGATGCCACTTTGAATGCTATTAATCATTTTGAGTGTCCTCATATTCTTTGGTCTAAAATTTGGGAAATACATGGAGATTCTAATACTCAGTTATTCCCAGATGATCCTGTTTCAGATTGTCTTGTACCTCTTCATTTTTCAGACATGATACCATATGATCATGCTACTATGTAGGAGTTTGAAGTTTTGGAATACTTTGAATCTTCAGATGAGGATGAAGAGGTTTCTTCAGATGCTCTTTCTTCTCCATCAGGGACAACTTATGTACCTTCACCTTCAGTGATTCATTCTGCAAAGTCATTGATTGAGGCTCCTATCATTCCTGTTCAGCGGGACCATTCATCTTTTGGTGGTGATTCATTGAGCATGTCCAGTGATTCATCACAACTAGTATCTCATTGTCTTCCTGATTGGGATTTGTAAATGTCAGATATTGGTTCCTTGTTCATAGAATCTCATATTTCTGACTTCGAAGACACATTTGAGGGTATATCCCTCCTATTCGATGATAGTTGTGGTACAATTGTTGTCACCCTATCACTGTCTCTGGAGAATGTTTGGAATCAATTTCCAATGGTACCTTATTTGTCACCTTCTATTGTGATTGGGCATGTTCCTGATTGGTTTGTGGCATCATCTTCCAAGGTCTTGGTGACACATGAGAAGATTTCAGAGACATCATCTTCATTCTTCATGCTTCCATCTTTCAAAGCATATCCAGAATGGGAAGCATACCTGCATCTACACATGGTTTTGTTTCTTCCAAAAGGAGACAAGTTGTTTGTCGACATTAGATCATGTTTTGTCTTTAGGCACTTACTATTTTTGTAGGCGATTACACATTGTGGGGGGGCTACATAGTCTCTCACTTTCCTTTTTATGGGGGGGTCATTGATTGTATATATATGATGTATGTAGTCCTTGGGGGTGTTATTGATTCCTCCATCCATGCATCATTTTGTTTTCCTTTTCTCTCTTTTGGAGAGGGGTTTTTTCCCATAGGGCTTTTCTCCTTTTCTTTGGTTGTGAGAGATTCTTTTGCACTGTAAATGGGTACCTAACATGGTTGTGTAGCCAGGACCCATATTGCATCTTCATTTTGCATAATAATTCTCCCTAAGTTGCACTTAAGGTGGGTGTTGGAGTAAACGGTTTTTACTATTTACCCACTTAAGCTTACTTAGGTAGAATAGTTTAATTAATCATTTGGGTGGTTTTTCCCGTGTTGGGTAGTTTTACACCTATCACATATTTCATGACTTTAAAAGGCTTGTACATTATGTAATTTATTATCTCAAATTTATTCACTCATTTTGGTGAAATGGCCTTGTGTTGCCTCTCTTGTTTTCTGTGAAGGTTTGTTGAAGATGGTGCTCTTGGGAGGTGGATGACACCAACAATTTCAATTGCCTCCTTCAACTTTATTTTAAATAAATTTTCTTCTTTCACTAGGATTTGAGTGTCCTTTAAATAAATGTGGTGTTTTGCATTGAAAGAGTGTTCGATTGGGTTAATTTTTTAATTCTCTCGTGTATAATGTTAGCACCATGTTCTTTAATTATCATCTTGATAAACTGATAAGTTTCACCAATATATGGCGTGCCACACAAGCATTTGATCTTATAAACCTCAAAGTTGTCTATGGATTCACATGGATTTTTGGTGGAAGGGATGCTCAAGCTCCTTACAATGTTGAGTGGTTTGAAGTAACACTTCATGTTTTTTTCTTTCTAAAGGATTCTAAAGATTTTATTTGAGATGCCTCCCACATAGGGGAGAATGGAAAGAAGGAAATTTTGTTAGGATTAAGGTGTCATCAACCTTGTAAATCCTATGTAATTAATTACTCCTAATTTTATTTGTAAATCACCCATAAGGGATGAAAGGTTTCACTAGCAGTGATCTTGTTTCAGTCGCATGTATATATCTGGTCCTTGATGCTAATTCATCCACGACGGGGGGTTGCAGAGGGTTTCCCCCCTATGAGGGGTTCGAGAGGATCATATCCCAGTGGGGGGTTCAGGGGCCACGCAAACCTCATTTTATTTATATTTTATCATTGTAAATTTGGATCATTCATCATTAGGTCACAAATCTGATAGTCGATGTTATGTCAGTTTTCTTGCCCTAGAAGGCAACCCCCTTTTATAAGTATATTTGTACTACATTTTCAGTGGAGTTTAGAGTAACAGGAGTCGTTGGATTGAAGACTGGAGAATGAAAAGAAGTGCATTTATTGTAATCTCATATTTGAAGATAATACAACTTGGAGAATCTTTTCTTGGTGGAATTTTTTACCTGAAAGGGTTTTCTCCATGTTACATATTGTGTTATGTGTTTAGTTCTTAATGCATGTTATTTATGTGTAGTGGGTTTTATTTCTATTGCAATCTCTATTGATTATACATTGTTTAGAGGACATAAATAAGGTTTGAATCAAATTTCCGTTGTGTGGTTTGCACCTTCATTTCTAACAAATTTGAGGAGAAATCATTGATTTTGGGAGAGGTATTATGGGTTTTAGCTTACTTGAATGTTCTATAAATGTGTTTGGATTTGTACCTATTGAATTTAAAAACCTTATTCATGTGCCCCCCTCTCTCTGTCATTCCATATATCTTCTTTCTTGAGGTTTCAGTCTCTCCCACCTCCTCAAACCCCCTATAACCTTTTGTAACTCATTTTTGGGTTTTTGTTTATCTTCAAACTCTTTCCCCCCTTTGGCTTTCTCTTTTTCTTTCTCTTCCATAGTCCTCCATTTTGGTTGGTCTCACCCTCTCTTGTTATCCTTTCTTATTTTTCAAGCATCCCCTATGACTTTGTTTTTATCTTTTTGTGTAGTTGCACCTCTCATCTATTAGTTGTTTTCCATTCTTTACGACCTCCTTTATATTTTTTTCATTTCTTTTCATTTATTTTTGTGCCTTACTTATCTTCGTTTGCCTTTCATTTTCTTTAGGTTATTGTGTTTTACCCCTTTTACAATTTATTTTTACTTTATTCTATTTGATTTTTCTTTATCCTCTCTTCCATATTGTCTCTTCTTAACTCTCTCCAATCTTCATTTTGTATTTTATTAGTATCTAAGTACTATTGCAATGAGTTCACACTTATCTAGTTATTAATCTATTGATTGTAAACCAATCAAAAGATAAGATTATTTTTCTTGTAGGGCAAATTTGATTTAAATTTGTATTTTTCCTATGTCAACATGATAAATTTTTAACAAAAAATTATTGAAAATGATTTATCTGTATTGTCATTGGCTGAAAAAAAAGACCTGAGAGTGCAACAAAAAGCTATAAATGCAGAGAGAATTTTGGTTTGAGGAGAGGATGTGGCAAGTAAACAAATTATGAACACAAATTATGTCTCCCACTAGTTAAGTCATGCCTAAATGGATGGCGATAATTATGAGAGGGAAGAATCATTAGTTTTTATGAATTTAATTTTTTGCTTTTTTTTGACAAAAGGACAAAGTGATAATATTAATAATACTATTAAAATTATAGGGTTCTACACATTTTATTTTATGAAATTAGATTATTTTTGGGATTTCAATTTTATTTACTCAAGAGTTACAAATCTAGTATTTCAATTTTATTTATAAAAAGTTAAAAATATATAGTTTCATGAAAAATATTTGGCCATGTTATTACATTTTTTATTTTATTCTTCAAACATACAATATTTTAATGCATTTTAAATTATCATAGTATTAGTATTATTACATTGTAATATCTTAAGCAGACATTTCAAATCTATATACACTCAACTAGGGCCAGGGCTCTCCACATAATACAAATATGCAGACTTTGTAAAGTTTGGTTTTATAGTTAAGGAAATATTTGTGTTCACATAAATTTTCTATTATAAATTTAGTTTTCCAAATATAATAGTTACAAATTTGAAATGATAAACAATTTTTTATCTTTAGAAAAAAAATATTACTAAACCACAATATTAGATTAATTAAAATAATTAAAGTCATGTTCTGTCACAAGTAATTTTAATATATCGTAGGCAGACATTTCAAATCTCTCCACACCCAACTAGGGTTAGGGTTCTACACATTTTATTTTATTTTATAAAATTAGATTATTTTGGGATTTCAATTTTATTTACTCAAGAGTTAAAAATCTAGGATTAACATTTCAAATCTCTCCACACCCAACTAGGGTTAGGGTTCTACACATTTTATTTTATGAAATTAGATTATTTTTTAGATTTCAATTTTATTTACTCAAGAGTTAAAAATCTAGGATTTTAATTTTATTTAGTCAAAAGTATTAGTATTAATACATTTTAAGGAAATATTTGTGTTATTTAATAGGCTTTGTAAAGTTTAGTTTTATAATTAAAGAAATATTTTATTCCTATTTTATTTTTACCAAATTAAATTATTTTTGAGATTTCAATTTTATTTACCCAAGACATTTCAACACTCTTCAAAAATTAATTTTTCAATTATTGGAATGCAATTTGTCTATACAACAGATACCTAATCAACAAAAAAAAAATCAACTAAACAAATATGATATACAACCAATATAACTAATCAACAAAAAAAATTACAACTAAACAAATACTATAATAACAACACTACAAGGCACATGGCACTTGTTTTATTTCACTTTGTTTTCTTATTATTATGATTTTTATTTTTTATTGTATTTTTTATTTTATTTCATTTAATTTATTAGTTTTATTTGTTGGCAACTTTTGTTCCTTTTTTTCTTGATCCTTTGCAATTTTTTTCTCCATATTATGTTTTTTATTTATTATAAATTTTCTATGTTTTAACTCTTTTTCTTTATAGTAAGTATTGTCTTCCCCTGTCTAGAAAAAAATATTATTTAGACTTTATAATATATGTATTGTGTTTTTATTTTCAGAGTAATACATGCTTTGGTCTAACTTTTATAGGTGTTTGTAGACAACAGAATGAATATGTAATTGATTAGACTACACTTTGATAATAGCTTTAAACTCTTAATTGAAATTAAGAAGATATGCTGAGATTTTCATAAAAATCCCATATTTTAAGAAGTTGACTGTACGAAGTTAAAATGTGCTGCTGGAAATATTAATGTAAAATAAAATTACACACTTATATCTATAAATTCTTTTATTCGTATTATAGAGCATTCCACTTTACAAAATAAAAACAAACACCATTTAACTGACCAAATTTTTTGAATGGCGTTCACTTAAAACCCTCAAATATCCCAACAATGCAACGTTTAGATTCATTCTCCAAAGATTTACATCTCCGGGAGCTTGGAGTGCACCTAAACCGTCCCGTACAAGAGTTATTTTAGCCACCTCAGGCAGTTTTATTTTAAATGGAGTAGTTTTTGCTCTAATCCATCAAAACAATTATATATTGAAAGAATATGAATTACAATAGAAGAACAGTCAAGATTACATAAATGATAACAACAATACATGTAAACAGGCCTGAAATATATGACCGTCCCAGAAGAGTTTGCAGGCAACAGCTGAAGAAATGACCGTCCCCAATGGCATACACCAGCACAATCTAACACATAGTGCAAACCTCTGTCCTGAAGCTGCAGAAAGATTGCTGAGTTATTCAGTCAGGCTGTATATCGTATATTAATTGAAGTGTACATAACCCCTGTAATAACAACACGCAACATTGTACGGCAAGTAGTTTGAATTATTTGGGCTTTCCAGGCTACAGACAAAAGTCTGCATTTGTTGGTACCCATACAAATTAATTGCCTACGAATTTTCCAGTTTATTAAATGTAAAGCAGGTGCATCGTCGTGAAAATTGACAATACGACCGGAGCGAAAGTTAATTTGTGGGAACTTTCTCGGATGTAAATGTCTTGCATGTGGTACCAAATTTCAAGTTAATTAAAATTTGATCTTAGCCCATACGCTTACTTGTACATGCCCATGTGACATGTACTTGTTTTTGCAGCGAAGGGATCTTTTCCTCGTTGAATGGGATGTCCTTTGTTCGACCTCATCTTTGATGTGAAATATCATTTGGCGCCTATTTTGTTTTGTCTTTTTCACATGTGAACAAACTTTTGTTTTATATTGAATGATGCAAATATACAAGAATAAAGAGCGCTTAGAAGAGCAGCTGAGGAACTCCACCTACGCGCCCAGCTTTTTGTCTTTAAACCCACGGGCCACGCCTATATACTTATTCACTCCATTTTTTGAATTAAAAGAAGTCTCCTAGATCGTACGGGCCCCCTTCACAAATCTTCTTCACTTTGGCCCTCTTATAGACAAACATTTTTTTAAGAAAATTTCCTTAGGTCCCCTTTTAATACAATCATTTCAATTTTTAGTATTTTTTTTGACATTCATTCTTTTTTTCACAAGGGTCCTTTCTTGGATGATGTGTTGTCTATTCGATTGATAATCATGTTTCTTTTGGAAGAGTTGGTCAAAGCTGAATTGAATACAAAGGATACAAGTGACATAGAATGCACACTATTTTCTACAAGCTAGAGATCATTTCTATATCATCTATAAATTCAAACAAATAAAAAGTTATTCCTCAAAAATTTAATATTTTTAGACAATTAGAAATTTTCAATCTAAAATTATAGCATGTCTAAAATTTAATTGTAATTCCCCTGAGCTTCAAATTGTGCATAGGCGTGAAATTATAAAAGCAATGATGGTCATTGAGTTTGATTGATTTTTGTATCATGTGACATTCCATGAGAGGATGCATGATGGCAAGGAAGACGACAACTAAACGTGATGTAGGGGATGACCATCCTTATATTTGCGAGATATGTCACGTTAAATGTAGGTGTCAAGAGGTGAAATATGATGCTTTTGAAGAACAAATAAACACACTTTGAATCATACACATGGGTGACAACCAATGGAATGCAAGTAAAACCTAGGTGCAATGCCTGAACAAGAATCTAGCAAGGAGATGCATATAAATAGAGAATGAACATTAAACATGAAAGCTCACATATTTGAAGCAACTATCAAGCAAAACACTAAAGATCTTGAAGTCCATTAAAATCATTCAAATTGATTCATGACGCTCAAGAAAATAAAAACAAGATGGACCACGAGCCATAGGAGGATATAGGGCATTGTGAAAGCATAGCCTGGACAAAACATAGAAGTAAAAAAGAAACCAAAAGATCAAACATGAAATATAACGAGGGCCAAAGTGGCCAAGATGCAAGATGTCATGGACAAGGGCATGTATGGAAAAAGATGCATGCACGACAATTACGTAGAGAAAACATGGGAAGATAAAAGTGAAGTCTATTGGTTCCATTAGTTCATCAAAAATTAAAGGAATATTGCAATAACAACAACACCAAGAACAATAGCTCTTTTGAGCATATTTTAAAACCCCTGACACAAGGTTTCTAATCTAAAAAGAAAAATATATTGCCTGCAAGAGATAAAATTTGAAAATAGTTGGGTAACAGATTTAGTGTTACTACAACTACCACTTTCTAATCTCAAAGATTTCTGTAAGGTGAGGTGATGGCCACCTTGCTAGTCACAAATCACAACCCACTTATAAGAAACACAATCGAAGAGACATTGAGAAATAATGACAGGAATTCAAAGTATTTCCTTCCCAATATTCAAATACAAAAATGACAGGAGGTATATAAATGCAGATTCTTATTGATATTGTAATCACAAAGATAGAATGAAAAACATTACTTCTCATTGATCTAATCAATTATCAAAACATGACAATACAACTAACATTGGCCTGCAACAATCATCCTTCTCTATGTACATCTAATAATGACTCACTAACTACTGCCTACACTCCCATCCTTCTGTTCTTCTTTCTGCACATTCCCCTTCTTTATGCAACGTTGGCCTTCTATATACCTGAGCTATCGTTCAGCTATTGTCGCTTCACCTTCTTCAGCAATCAGGGATTTTCTTGTTGTAACTGTTGCTTCCTAGCTCATTTGGCCTCTTCCTATCCTTCACCACCGTCAGCCTCGTGGCGATTCATCTTCTCATCTTCCCAACTGACCGCTTACATGCTCTGATTCTTTACTGCCTTTCTCCATTTGTCATTAAACCACCTGGCAGAGACTCAACAATTCCCCCTCAAACTGATTCGCAGAGATCATGGATTCCTTCGTCGGTTACTATTTGTTCAATGCCTGTGACCCTTCAAATTCCCTAATTGTTGAGCAACCGTTAGGTTAGGAAAATAACCAATGACAAATGAGACTCTTATAACTTTCTCTTCTACTTCTATCGCTCGGGTGATAGGAACTTCAAAACAAATCTTAATTCCTAAGCAAACACATGGCGACAGGAACTCCTCATCGAATTTAGCTTTACCCAAAGATAGGAGTTTACCAAATAATGATAGAAGACAAAGAGTCACCACCTACAAAAGCTAACAAAAAGAACAAAACAACAAAAAGAAGAAAAACCAAAATTGTAGGGCAAGATGCCCCCACATCAAACTCCCCGGGCGGGAAGAAATCATGAGCTCTTGCTCATGAGGTCTACTACTGAATGACCCAACTTAATGATCTCATCCTCTGAGATCCAGGGAGCATCTTCAATGGGATGATTACTCCATTTGATGAGATATTTGAAATACTCATGCTTACGGGTCTTTTTCAGCAACTGCTTGTCCAAAATGCATTCTATCTGATGTGGAGTAGTGATTGTCCTAGATTGTTCTTCTAGAGATGGAATTGCTGCTTCATTTTCCTCTGCTTCTATATCCCCCTTATATGGATACAAATCTGCCACATTGAAAATAGGAGATATATTCAGTTCTACAGGCAAAGAAATCTCATATGCATTAGTAGAAAACTTCCTAAGGATTTGGTAAGGACCAATCTTTTTCATTTATAGTCTGTTGTATGTTCTTGTAGGAAATCTCTCCTTTCGAAGATGTACCAATACAAGGTCTCCAATCTGAAACTGTAACTCTCTCTTCTTTTGATCAGCATACTTTTTGTATTGCTTATTGCTATTCTTAATGTTATGTTTTACCTTCTCCTGAATGTCATGAATGACTTGACCAAATTCCTCCCCATCTGCACTCCTCTTCTCCATACCAACAAGATCACAAAGTTCAAATACACCTCTTGGGTGCATACCATACACCACATAGAAAGGACTAAAACCTGTGCTTTTATTTGGGGAGTCGTTATATGCAAACTCAGCTTGTACCAACATGAGATCCCAACTTCCAGGTGAACTACCAACAAGACACCTTAACAAATTGCCAAGGCTTCTATTAACAACCTCGATCTAACCATCCGTTTGTGGATGATAAGTAGAACTAAAATTCAGATTTGTGCCTAATTTCCTCTATGGAGTCCTCCAAACATGACCCACAAACTTAGTATCCCTGTCAGAAATTATGCTTCTTGGAATACCATGCAGCCTTACAACTTCTTTAAAGAATAAATTAGCAATGTTAGTGGCATCATTAGTCTTCTTACATGGTATAAAATGCACCATTTTTAAAAATTGATCTACCACAACAAAGATTGAATCATTGCCCCTTTATGTTCGAGGCAAACCCAAAACAAAATACATACTCACCGAATCCCAAGCCCTGGTTGGAACTGGTAATGGTTGATAAAGCCCAACATTTATACATCTTCCTTTAGCATGTTGACAAATTGTGCATCTTTCCACATATCTTTTCACATCTGCCTTCATCTTTGGCCAATAATAATGAGTGATTAGCTGTAGAAAAGTCTTATCCTATCCAAAGTGACTAGCAAGACTACCACTATGCTTTTCCTTCAAATATTATCTCTCATGGAGCCTCTAGGGATACACAATTTGTTTTCCTTAAACAACAAATCTTCTTGAATCATTTAATCAGTCCATGGCTCTCTATTCTAGCAAATAGGATCATTGCAAGCTATAAATGCTTCTCCAAAATTTGCATCCTCTGCATACAATTATTTCAAACCTTCAAACCCCACACTGTTAGTTTGTATTTCACTCAACAATAAACTCTTCCTACTTAAAGCATCATCAACTCTATTCATTTGACCACTCTTATGCTTCAAAACAAAGTTAAAACTCTGAATATACTCAACCCATTTAGCATGCCTTTGATTCAATTTGTGTTAGTTGTTAATGAACTGCAAAGCATGGTTATCTGTATACACAATGAACTCTTTGGGTAATAGATAATGTATCCATTTCTTGAGGGACTGAACCAAAGCATAAAACTCCAAATCATAAGAAGAATACTTTCTTTTTGCTTCATTTAATTTCTCACTAAAATATGCAACCGGTTTTCCCTCTTGACTTAGGACTGCCCCAATAGCCAAACCACTAGCATCACACTCTACTTGAAACACTTTATCAAAATCAGGCAAAGCAAGTATCGATTGTTCACTCACCTTCTTCTTGAGAAATCTAAAATTTTCTTCAGCTTCTTTAGTCCAAACAAATGGTCTTTTGTGCCCTTTAATAGTCTCTAATATAGGTGCTACTACCTGATTGAAATTTCTTATAAACTTTCTATAAAAACTAGAAAAAATATGAAAACTCCTTACCTCCATGACACTTCTTGGTGATGGCCAATCAAGTATAGCCCGAACCTTCTCCTTATCCACTTTCAAACCATCTTTTGACACCACAAAGCCCAAGTAAATTAGTTCAGTCTGCATAAATACACAGTTCTTCAAATTAATCTACAACTTCTCTTCATGTAGTCTCCTCGTAACCTGCCTCAAATACTCTATATGCTCCCTTTTGGACCTGCTAAACACCAAAATGTCATCCAAATATACAATCACAAATTTACCAAGGAATGGTTTCAAAACCTCATTCATTAGTCTCGTAAAAGTACTAGGTGCATTAGACAATCCAAAAGGCATAACCAACCACTCATACAACCCATCACTAGTCTTAAAGGCTATTTTTCATTCATGCCTCAGCCTAATTCGTATTTGGTGATAGCCACTTTTCAAATCTATCTTAGAAAAATACGTGGAACCACTCAAACAATCCATTAAATCTTCAATTCTAGGTATGGGAAACCTATATCTTATTGTAATTTTATTAATTGCCCTTGAATCAGTACACATGCACCATTCTCCTCCTTTCTTTGGAACCAACATTGTAGGAATAACACAAGGGCTTAGACTTTCCCTTATCAATCCCTTCTTCAAAAGGTCCTCCACTTGCTTCCTTATCTCCTCATTTTCCATAGGTGTTAACCTATATGCAGCCTTATTTAGAAGGCTAGCACCTAGAATCAAATCCATATGATGGCTAATACTTCTAATAGGAGGCAATTCATCAGGTAAATTAGTTGCAACAATGTCTAAATTCTCATTCAAAATGTCTTGTACTTCAATAGGCAAATCATCCAATTTTGTAGAAATCATTACCCATCTAGGTTTAGGAACCAAAGCATAACAAATTTCTTCATCCTTCAAATCATTCAAAAACTCTTTACCACTTACCATCATGACCTTATTACTACTGATGTTGTCCTCTTCTTTATTCTTTATGGGTAGAAACGTATGCTTCTCTCTATCCTTCACGATGGTATAAGTATTCTCCTTTCCATCATGTACCTATTTCCTATCAAATTGACACGGTCTTCCAAGAAAAACATGGCACACATCCATGGGCATTATACCACACAAAACACAATCTTTATAACTGCCAATCTCAAAATCAACATAGGCCTGCTCACTAACCAATATTTGATAACCTTTTTGTGACCAAGTCACTTTATATGGAGTGGGGTGCTTAATCCTTTTAAGATTCAACTTTTCTACTATCTCAGTTGCAACAATATTATCAATGCTACCACTATCTATAATGAGCTTACAACATTTACCTTGTGACTTACACTTGGTTTTGAACAATGTTCTCCTTTGGATTGACTCTTGACTCACTTTTTGTCTTTAACAACACCCTCTTAAGCATTAAAGACTCACCTAATTCTACTTCATCCTTGTGGTGTACCAGTGATCCCACACTCTCTTGATCAGCATGAACAACTTGATTACTCCTCTCAAATTTTTAATGTCCTCCTTGTGATGATTCAAAGCACTCCCAACTCTTGTGCCCATATTGATTGCACTTAAAACATTTTCCTGTAAATCCTCTTCCTCTACCTTGTGAAGCACCTCTCCCATAAGACCTTCCTCCTCTTCCTTGATATCCACCTCTTTCATTATTGGTTGTCCCACTGGAACTTCTAGCCTCTTCACCTTGATGATGTTGTTGTCCCCTACTTGTTTATTGTCCCCTTCCTCTAAAACCTCTTCCCCTCTTCTTCTCTTGCTTACTTTACTTCTTTTGCAGCTTCTCTTCTGCCTTTAAGGCAAGCTGATAAGCCTCTTCTAGGCTTTTAGGAGACAAAAGACTCATTTCATCTTGCAAACTATACTTGAGACCATTTGCATATCGGGCTATCTTCTCCACATCTTCTTTAACATGCCCAAACATTGTTACTAACTTGTAAAATTCCTCTGTATAGTCCTTCATAGACATATCCTTCTACTTCAAATTCTACAATCTCTTAAAGAGATTTACTTGATGATCACTTGGCAGAAATTTGGCCTTCAACTTGGCCACCATTCGATCCGAAGAGTTGATCTTTTCCTTATTTCTCCTTCTCCTCTCATTTTGGACAAAGTCCCACCACATGGCAGCATGACCCTTCAATTTGGTGCAAGAAAACTTTACTCTTTTCTCCTTTGCTACACCCTCATATTTGAAATACTTTTCTAACTCAGTGATCCATTCTATCAAGTCTTCACCATTGAGGCTTCCGACATAAGTTAGCACCTCTATCTTAGGTTTAAAACCCAAACTCATGACTGACTTCAGCAGTCTTTCACCAAATTCTTCTTCTTGATCCACCTATCCTTCCTCATTCTCTTCTCTCTGTTGTTCTTCTTCCTCATCACTTACATCCTTAATAGAAGGGTTTCCTCTCCTCTGTGCTCTCTCTAAGGCTTCCATCCTTGCAACCAAATTTTGCAATAACTCGGGCTCACCATGGTCTCTTCGGCCTCTGCCTTGGCCTCCTCCTCTGCTCATTCTTCTTGAAGGCATCTTGACCACTTACCAATGCCCAATCTCAACCTTTCTCTGATACCAATCTGATGGCCGCCTTGCTCGTCACAGATCACAACCCACTTATCAAAGAGACATTGAGAAATAATGAAAGGAATTCAAAGTATTTCCTTCCTAATATTTAAATACAAAAATGACAGGAGGTATATAAATTCATATTCTTATTTATATTGTAATCACAAAGACATAATGAAAACACAGCTTCTCACTGTTCTAATTAATTATCAAAACATGACAATACAACTAACATTGGCCTGCAACAATCGGCCTTCTCTATGTGCATCTAACAATGACTCACTAACTACTGCCTACATTCCCGTCCTTATGTTCTTCTTTCTACACATTCCCCTTCTTTATACAACGTCGGCCTTCATATACTCGAGCTTCCATTCACCTGTTGTCACTTCACCTTCTTCAGCAATCGGGGATTTTCTTTCTATAACCATCGCTTCCTAGCTCATTTGGCCTCTTTCTATCCTTCACAATAGTCGGCCTCTTGGTGATTCGTCTTCTCATCTTCCCAACCGACTGCTTGCATTCTCTGATTCTTTACTGCCTTTCTCCATCTGTCATTAAACCACTTGGCAGAGACTCAACAATTCCCCCTTGAACTGATTCACAAAGATCATGGATTCCTTTGTTGGTTACTATCTGTTCTGCATTTGTTCGATGTTTGTGACCCTTCAAATTCCCTAACTGCTGAGCAACCATCGGGTTAGGAAAATAACCAATGACTGATGAGACTCTTATAACTTTCTCTTCTGCTTCTATCACTTAGGCGATAGGACCTTCAAAACAAAACTTAATTCCGAAGCAAACATATGGCAATAGGAAATCCTCATCGAATTTAACTTTACCCAAAGATAGGAGTTTACCAAATAAAGACAGAAGACAAAGATTCACCACCTACAAAAGCTAACAAAAAGAACAAAACATCAAAAAGAAGAAAAACCAAAATTGTAGGGCAAGATGCCCCTGCATCACGACGTGAGAACATATGGTGGACAATTATAAATGGCCCTAATTTGGTAAAGTGCTTATAGAAACAATCCTGGAAAGAGCTCTAATACCATTTGTAATATGTAAGATAAAATAAATTGAACACATAGAAATATCCAGAATTGAGAGAAATAGAATTGCTTTATTATCTTTGCAATGCCACTTGGAGGGGGCAACTTCGTAATAGTGCATACACTCCAATTAGAAATATATAAGATGCTTTCCATTTGCAAAGTCATTACAATAAATAGAGTTTTGCCAAAGGGAACTTCTACCATCTCATATATGTCGGATAACTATTTTATTCTAACAACTAGTGGGATGAATTACAAAGCACGTGCATCCTCTTTTATTAGTACTAAGGGAAACTAACAAAGCAAGTTAACATATAGTAGAATGGGATTCATAATAGACATGTAAGAGTTGAGGATTCCAGTAATACTGAACTATGGCCAATCTTTTCTAGACTTTGATGGAAAGACAAAATCATAGTTGAAGCCTTAAAATCCCTAAATGAAGATTTTTTGACAAATAACACAAGGTTTCACCTACTAAAAAGATGTAAAAAGAAGAATTGGTCATTGAAACCATGAACCACATCCTCAACATTGTTTGAATATGAGTGAAACATAATTTTATATTAAGTGTCAAGTTGTCCTCAAATAATAATTAGTCAAATCTATTTTAAAATGAAAAAACCTTTTATGTTAAAATAAATTAGCCACACACTACTTGATGTAGTCCCTATCAAATTTACAAAGAATTATGATGTTTTATAGCATATATGTGTTACTTTACATGCTAACGATAGTTTGTAGTAGTTTCTAATAGAAATTCCACCTAGATGAGAATGGGATTTCATCTCAAGTTTATTCTATGAAAGAGCTGATGGATAATTTTTTAATAAGAAATCATGTTTGGATGGAACCTATGAGAGTTGTGGTAGTTTACAATGTTTGAAAAATTACACACACACAAATAATACACATGCAATTAGAAATGAACTAGTTAGTTTTCAGAAATACAATCTAGTGCATACATTTTAAAAGATTGCAAAGAGTCCTAGAGGCGTGAATTAGAGAGCAAAGAAATATGTGTATCAAAATTTATGGTTATATCTTCAGAGAAGATAGTGTATGAATTTGCAAGGCATACACACATAGATCGGTAGTTAAATGAGTAATTCAAGTTATATGAAGACACATTTTCTCTTGGTACCATTGTGTTAGTCATAATTTTGTAGAGAACTATACACTACAACTGCAAAATAAAATCTAATCGCAGTACTACAACTCCATTGAGGTTGTCATATTTGTATATATAACATTCATTCATGCACTTGACAACACAAAGTAAGATAGAAAAATATTGAGGGAGTATCATTTTTATATTAGTGATGACCATGCACATCCTATAGAGTTCATGCAAGTTCCTTTGAGATGTTCTATAGTAATTTGAGTAACCAAAACATCATATTTGGTGAACAAATCATATGTTCAAATAACTATACATCATAATTCAACAACTCATGGATGTTCTACTAGTTAATTAGAATGCATAAGATGTGTGGTGTTCAACATATTTAGAATTTCACTATGTTTGCGCATGGAAAGGGAGAGCATGATGGTGTAGGAGCATGCATTAAAAAACCCTAACACAAGAAGAGTTGAAGTAAAAAGATGGTATGAAGTTGATAGATCCAACATCCATCACCGAATGGTGTAACTTAACAATAGGTCTAAGTATAAAGGTAAGTATACAATTTGTATATTTTCTGGTTGATAAAATAATCTAACTTTGCATAATATGAAGATTGCTTTACACAACAAGATTGAGTGAGTATTATACTCCTTTAGAATCTCAAATGTAGGTTCATGGACTATTCATACTAGGTAGATGGTATATTTTTATTCTTCATGTATAGAATTTTTTAGAATGAGTATGAGTTGAAAGAGTGGGTTGATGAATGGTGTTGTAGACCATTAAGTCCACTTAAGTTGTATTGACCTCATGAGCATTACAACTCATGAAAGTAGAATCATCAGTTGAATTTGACCATATATTATATATAGTGCAAATAGGTATTATAAATGCGTTATTTATTTAAAATTAATATTCTATCTCCTTATGTAGTATTTGTATCATTTATTGAAATTAATATTTTTATATAATTCAATGCGGGTCATGTTTATGCAGTTATTACAAATGAAGGTAGTGGAGAAAGAATAGATTGTTACTTGTGTTGTTGTGTTGAAGCAAAAAATAAATCGACAACTCCTATCACTAATGGAGAAGACATTGAGTATCATATAGGGTCTATCATTACTATTGAAATGTGGCTTAGAAAGTACACAATTAAGAAGTGTGATGTATGGTTATTCGAGGACATTGACACACATAGGAAAATTCTTCATTTTTCTAACCTGGTTCTTACAATAAATGTTTAATTGATTAAATATGGGGGTAGACCACACAATAAGAACTTATGGAAATTTGGTGAGTTTGACTATGAAGCACTACTTGACACCATAAAGAGTAGAGTAAACCTACATGTTTTGTTGGATTGAATTAGTACAATGGCACATAAGTTTTATAGTTTGTAAGTATATTGTCAAATTCTTAAGTTTTGTGTTTTGAGTACATTTTCACTTTATTTTAATTTATTTATTACTTAACATTATTAATGTAGGTTAGTGGTTCCAAACAAGCTTCCACCTTCAAATGATCAGTGTTATTAGTAAATAATTTATATTCTTGAAGCAAATAGAAGCTTTAACCCTAACTACATTATAATGTCATATTGTTACTAATGTTATTTAAGGAAATGAAAGCATATGTTGGTTCTCCAAATTGTACTACACCAATTCTAAAACTATTTTTTCTAGCTTATACAAAATTAGTGGAAAATGGCCAACGAGCATGATATATGCCTAAAAGATGATATCCTCTATGCTTTAAGGTCTGCAAGACCTAGGTAGGTTTCCCTTCTAAATATTGGTTACAGAAATATGACCTGGTTGATAAACGTAGTGTTGGATAACAGATTCCTTTCACAGAGAAAACAAAAATATTAAGGTGTCTAAACTTGTGAATAATGCTCTTTCCTTACTTTTAAATAGTGTTGTGAAAGCGGTAAATAATTAAAATAAATTACATGGTGAGTGAGATTTATCATTTTGAATATATTTGGGTGGTTGGGAAGCTGACATAACTTTGAGACTGGTGCTTGTTATGGGAAACATAGTTGATATGATTTGCAGGGCTTTATAATGAAAATATCACAAGTCAAAAATTTTATTGATCCTTTTACAAATATCAACTCCTCGACGTTAATATTGATTATCAATGTTTGCAAACATGATCCAACTCGTTCTTTAAAATACTTTTACACTATGAAAATAGTATTATTCTAGCATGAAAGAATTATATTGTTTACTTCAAACAGCTACTAACATACATAATAATTCATAACAAATAATGTGCTACGGGAAAATCAATAAACCCTTGATTGTATTGATTCTTGACTATTTTTACAGTGTTTAGAAGGAGATGAAGTGGATGCAGTTTGCATTCTATCATTAAAATCAACTAATGAAGTACATTACAAAGATACTTATTGTTAAAAAATCCCCTATCTTTCTAAAACACAGACAACTAAACTTAAAATCTATATCCCTTGTATTTCACCAACCAACCCTTTGCAACAATGAGCACATCCCTTTTATAGAATAGGGGGGCCTCTTACAATCTTTAGATGAATGACACGAACTCAAAACAATAATCACTTTGCAAGGCGGAGAGCACGTGAGTAGTTATATTTTCTTTCCCATACTGTTGAAACAATTGCATTATGTTTGAAATGGCATGAGGATTGAACGTGGGTAGTTAGGTAGTCATGTGGAAAGACCACGAATTACTCTTCACCCACCCAAGCTGAGTTGGTCGCACCTGCTCATTGTGAAGATGGGGATGAAGAGGAGGTCAAGTGCCTGTCACCTATTCCCTTGTACTAGTGAATATATCCCCAAACAGTTACCTGTTTCTGGACCACCCGAATGTCATACCCTCCTTCTGTTATGCACCAAGGAGAAGGAGGAAGGGTACTAGAATGGAGAGGCCTTGCCCACCCATCTGATTTTGCCAATCAAAGTTGGCCATTGGAAATGAATACTTCTCTGTGTAGTCCAAGGGGCATCTACATGTAGTCGGAAGAATTGAGTAGTAATACCATTCTCCATTAAGTCCTAGCCATTGGAAGGGGAAACTAATGAAAATGAATAGTTGGTGCAAAGATAGTATTCTCATTTTCCTTGAACCCTCCATCCCATAAGGAGGCATTCTATTTTCTTTTTCTTGAAGGTGCACAATTGCAACCAAGAATACTTAGACATTATTTCTCTGAACAAAAATTGCACCTCAAGGATGTGGAAGACGTTCATAGCCATCATACTAAGAATGATAAATGTTCTGATGTAGAATGCTTTGTTTTGTTTTATAACCAAATATGTGAACCAATAATAAAGAAACATAAACCAATATAGCTGCATTTCCATAAATGAACCTTATTCAGAGAAATGTGCCAACCCAAATGACGGTGCTCAGACGACCTGATCGGCTTATCACTTCTTCAATGGACATTAAAATCTCATTATGCTTTGGATACGATGTCATATCACACATTCCCACATCATCTTGTTAAAGCCTTCATTTTATAGTCACCCGTGATTCAACACACTTTCAAATTTTTGACATGAGAAAAATATTCGGCATCTAACTGTACCTCTACTTTCCATTACATAGTTGCTTGAACTAGGGTCCAAATTTGGAAATTTATCCATTTTCATAATTGTAACTGGCCTTTTTGCTCATGTCATTAGATAAGGCTGATTTGACAACATTTATGGAAATAATTTCAAATTTCCCTTTTCATTCTAACAGAGTCCTTTTCAGTCCCATCATTGCAACAAACTGGCACTGAGGAGTACACTGCAAGTTGTACCTCCTCGAAATTCTCCACAACTCTAGTTATGTTCTTTTTCTCAATACATCTTTCCTTGCTTTTTTAATTTTCCAAAAGTAGCAATTCTAAATTTCAAATGCTCAAAGTGAAATCTGCATATAGAAAGAGCATCAAATTTTAGTTGGGGTCACTTTTGGAAGTATCCAAAAATTCAAAAAAATGATTAAGTTATTTCAACTCGATGTTCCAACCGAACATCCTAACCGAACATGAACAAGCTTGACCATCCACATCTAGATCCACATCTAGATGAAGATATTGCAACATGGCATATTGAAAAGGTTCTAGCAAGAGGTGGTTCCTTAAGCTTTTGAAACAACTCTTAGAATAAACTCTGGACCTGACCAAAATCTCAAATGCAATTTAATTTCATGGAATGAAGCAATTCATAACCTAATCTTCCAACTGGACATGATATTACAAATACATAACATCTTGTTCACTTGGAAGATCCACATCTGATTAATATATATAAAGCAATTCATATCTAGAAACTTTCTCAATGAACTTCATATACTAACATGAACTCAATATTCATCTGGATACTGAGCAACTAGTCCACAGTGAGGGTCAACATCTGGTTCCACATCTGGATAAACTTTTTAAACTTCATACCAAACAAGTGAATCATAATGACGTCACATTCCAACTTGACCTGTCCTACCCGATACATCCTTCTCGATCAAAGTAGACATATTAATGCAACCAAAACCAGATACTAAAACACAACCCGATATCCACTTAGAAGCACAAAGGAACCTAACTGGATCTAGACATGAAATTGACCCGATAGTAATATATAGAAGCATAACAAGATACACAAACATCTAGATAGAGCGATGAACATAACTTGGCCAAAAATCATCAAATTTTCACCAAATTTGAACTCCAGATACTCATTTGGCTTCTTAACATGTGATGCACTTTTTACTTTGACATAATTTCAACTGGACCTACAAGATCCTAAACATTCATCACTTAGGCAGATATTCAAGGAAATTAGACAAGACAGTCATTTTTTAGGCATGAAAATATGAGTCTCAACAACATCTACCATAGGTAATCTTCAAGACCTCTCTATCTCTCCAAATCTCTCTCTCACCCTACTTTCTATTAAATATATATCAATGCATTCATTGCCACTGTAAGAAAATTGTTAGGAGTTGGGAGAAATTAAGAGAGATTTTTGTAGATTAACCCAACACCTAGATATAGATTTAGATAAAACATTCATAGGTGCCCTAGATTGCAAGAAATTTTCTGTCAAAGTTTGACAGTTTTTCCCTCTAAGGGCTCTTAAGAGGCATCCTTAGATTGATAAAGTTTGAATGGATTGAGATGCTTATGCAGTGAAATGAATACACTAGTAGTGTCTACCAACACACTCATATGTGCCAATGACATTTATTTGATATTATGAAGTCTGGATTACAAAATAGCATTCTCAACACCCTAACACTAAAGCAAATTGATGATTTTTACAACATTGTGTTTTAAAAAGTTGGGGAAACTAGGAGAGGATTTTGTAGATGAATCCAACTCCTAGTTGTAGGTTTAGATATAACATTCATAGGTGCTAAAAACTACAATAACTTCTTGTCAAAGTTTGATAAGTTTTTTCTCTTAAGGATCTCAAGAGGCATCCTTGGACCGATGTATCCTAAAAGGATTAGGATACTTGGGCAGTGAAATTACACTTCCAATAGCATCTACCATCCCACTTAGATGTGCCAGTGCATTATCAATTTAGTGCTATGAGGTGTCTATTGTAAAATAGCATCCTCGACACATTAACACTAAAGCAAATTGATATTTTTTACAACATTATGTTTGCTACCACCATAATAAAACTATTAGGATTTGGGAGAAATTGAGAGACTTTTGTAGATTGACCTAGTATCTAGCTATAGGTTCATATGGGACGTTTTTAGGTTCATCATAGATTGTGTTGGGATTTTTTCTTGCTACCCTCGGATCTAAGGCATGACATAACACCTATACCCAGGGATTCAAGTTGATCTAGGTATAGTGGCAAAAATGTGATCAAATCAATGACAAGAAAAAGCTAATTAGACAAGAGTGGGATATCTCTTCTACACTTTGAGCCTTGTCAAGCTCATGAGGGTAATCCTAGAGACCTTTATAGAATGATAACAATCTAACTAGGCATATTTTGACCAAACCCTACATGTATAATTACACTGCACAAAATAGATGTCACACCATGTCCTCATACTGGTCCATTGGCTTACAGGTTATAGTCTCTTCATAAGGAAGAATTGTGGCAGGCCATGATGCAACACAAGATGTACAAACAATTTTTATTCCTATGGATGAGACTTCTCACAACACTTTAAAGAAATTAATGACCTAAAAAGCTAACAATATGCATAACCCTTTAAAAATAACTCATAAATTCAACATCCCCAAAGGTTTAATAGAGGTTTCTAACACTAAATTCATGCACACTGACAAAACATAACTTATAAATAATTTATAAGAGCTAGGTGAATGCTATGCATTTAATTCCAAAGAAACTATATCAAGTTCAACTACTAGACCGTTGTCTAATTTTGTAGCAACAGAGTCAAATCTAGATTAAAAAACTACAATGACCAAGTAAATCATAATATTCAACTAAGCCTAATTGACTAGGTTTCTACCATGCAAAAATATTAGACCCTCGATTGCCCTCCCATTCCTAGAAATACACCCATTCTTAGTTATCCACAACAAATCTAAATGCCCCATATATCAATCCTGAAAGAGTTTATACTTAAATAATCTAAGTAGAACACTTTTACATCATTCCTCAAATACAAACAAACTAAGACTTGACATAAAGAACAACAAATATGAAGCTAGAAACTCCTTGAATTTCTTGAAGCACTCAAATAGAAGTGGAGACAGAAGGTAAAAATGTCAATAGAAGTGTGGTATTATATTGATTTGTTGAAAGAAATTACAAAGCCATTACATAATTTCAACACAAATTAGATAGCTCTACATAAATCAAACACCAATTACAATGCATCTTGAAGGCATACCAAGTTTAGTCCCAATACTTTAGGCCTTGCCTACAAGAATGAACAGAGACCAACGATTTTTTCAATAAAACATAATCTCTATTTAAAGGAGAGGATAGTGCTAATCTCATGTGGATGATTGACACTTGTCACTTTTTGATCATACAAATAACAATTGTATATTAGTTCATTCCCACTTGAGTGCATAAAGTGAGTGTGCTATCCTTCTAGTGTTCATGGAGCTATCACATGATGGGGCCTTCCTAAAATGAGATGGTAGGAGAACTAAATAGCCATGTCTTCCTAATTAAGTTCAGCTTCATATTCATGCATGTTGGAAAAAGGAGAAAGGGGAGTTGCAGTGACATCCCTTTTAGAACCATCATCACCATGCTCATGTAATGTCCTTCATGGGCATGAGCTCAAGGAAGAAGAAAAAATACGACCCACAGGTTGAGGAGGCCACCAAACCACAACAACAACTTCTTCATTTCTAACTTTCAAGCTTATTGTGCTCACACATCCATTGTATGAACCTTAGGGTTAAACTATCCTTCGACTATAGATGCATTAAAAGATAACATACTGCCAGTTAGGAACTCATTTATTTCCTCCTAACAAGTCTACTCATGATGAACCTTGTTTTGTAGACTACATGTTGCATAGGGTTGTTGGAATTCAACCCCTAAATCTAGCTATCTTTCCTCATCTTCAAAAGTAGTTTCAAAGAAATAGAAACACATTGATGAGCCTATACTTTTAGAATAAGAAAGAGAGTAGAGAGAAAGACCTAGAGTAGGAATACTATCATAGATAGAACCAAAAATTCATACTAGATCCTCGCATGCCATAGCTAGGTAGAAAACCAAAAGACCTCATTGTTTACAACTTCGAGCTGAATACTAAAGACAAAAACCATTCCTTCCTTAAATAGAAAAAAGTTGGATTGCATCAACCTAGGAAAATCACATAACAAGAAACTCCACATGTGTGATATGACAGCAAACTATGAGTTAGATTCCTGATCGCAACACAAAAGGGGAAAAATACACAAGCTAACAAGGATAAGTTGCCTTTTTTTTGTAACATTAATATCTACCACCTAAATGAGGCACAAACCAACATGCTCCAAAATATACAAGCACTAAGAACCATGGGTTTGAAAAGACAATAAATATTATAAATATTGTCAATGCCCATCTCCTTATCAATATGTTAGGCTCCCTACTGGGTGATTACATAGCTTCCAAACTACCCCTGATTTCATCAACACCATTGTTACACAAGGTATTTTATCATATGCCTACTCGCTTGCATAGAAAAATTGAAACAACAAGTGCATCACCAATTCGAGCCTCTCTTCTACTTCAAGACTCTTTGCTTAATGAAACTATAGACAAATGTACGATATAGAGATAATTATCATATGGGATTGAGTGAATCCTTTGAGAAATGCATTGTATCACACCCATCGATGTGCATAAATTGATAAATAAATACATCGACTGTGTGGCATTTTTCTATTTCTTGATGAGTGAATTAAGGCCTTGAAAGCTTGCAAGCATCTTTCCCACTATGGATCTCCCTTTTTTCTTTAAGATCATCAATCTCACACAATTGTGTATAATCGATGTTTAATAGGTTGTGGGTTAGGGTGTGGGAATTGAACTTGAGCATGGACCTACCATTGATCTTTTAAGATACACCATCTTTCACATACGATAATGCTAAGTCATCATTCAATAAACTAAACCCACCTAGGCTTTCGTATGAATTTGCAGCTCTACTAAACATGCAAATGATAGTAAGATGTCATCAAGACATTCATCTGTGCACCAGTGCATTAAGTGTTAGGATTTGGCAGATCGGAGCAATATAATTTAAGAAAATATGAATGTAGATCTAAAAAACACAAAAAAATTAATTACACAAGAACATAGAGATTAACATGGTTCACCAAATGTGGGCTACATCCACAGAGAAATAACGATCCTCTATTTTATTATCCAGTACAAATATGACCAATTAAAACCTTCCAGCTTAATCTGTTGTTGTGTGCTACATAAAAATGCACTCACTCTTCCTTTTTGTCTCTTGAATTTTCATATCCTACAGTCATTTATATATAAAACTAACAAGCTTTGTAGAAGCTTTGCAATTGTCAGTTTACAAAAATAATGACTTTTCCTTTATTGATGGTTCCCCCTTCACTCCCCCCTTAGTTAATCTGGGGTCAAAATGTGGTTGTCAAAGTCACCAAAATATTAATTTGTTGCAAGTACCTAGTGCAGCCCGCAACATGATAAGTCACCACATACCAACAATCTCCCACTTGGAGACTGATTAGGCTCCATGTACCAAACATTAAGGAGGGGATTAGGTCCTACATTTTTAAGCATGGTCAATAAATAGGGTGTGGCAATATATTATGACCATGTGTAACACACATTATTTCATCCTCGAGCTGAAACAATTACTCAACAAATAGTAGGGCCAAATGATAGATGTCACAATATGATTCCACTTCATAGCACAAGTGGGATGCGCATGGGAACCCTAGAATTACTACAAAAATAAAAAAAAATGCATGGTCGTGGGGCCATGGGGGTGTAGGATATTCTTCATGAATAGTTGAGGCATAGTATGCAGTGAGAGTGTGGGTTGGTTAACCACACAAGGAAAAGGCACAAGAAACTAGGGGAAACGATAATGTAAGATGCTAGGATTTAGGGGAAGGTGGTAAAAGGAAGTGCATTCATCATAGTGGGAGGTTAAGTGACATCATGGGTTGAGGGCATTTCCAGCTCACACTTGAGTGAGTCAAAAGGCTTGAATACTTAGCACATAACAGTGTGGGGAATAGATTTTAAAATCTTCAAAGGTAATCCAAAAGCCCCAAAACACTTCACAAACAAGATTCAATGCCTAAACCTAGTAAATTGATCATAGAAATTTCTCCAAACTAGGATGCATAAAAGGATCCCAACATTCGCTCTTGTTTGGGGACATGGGCTCAAATGGGCATGACCAGATTCGAGAAGTAATCTCTGATGTGCAGGTTGATGTGTTAGCATAAACACTCTAAAATTGCCTAGCCTACTGAATTCCAAACCTTTCATTTGTGATCATTCCTCAGTGGCTTCATGCCACCGAAAAATGTGAAATCAACATCTACCGCTATCAAATATCATGTTCTCTGATTATTGCTTGAAATATGGTCTAAACACACTATCATAGCATGACTAAAAAATAAGCATGATACTGATAGACCTCACCATACGGGACTATCTCTACTATACCACAACACCTAAAAACACCACATTACATTGTAGTCCTCTGCAAAGAAGATCGTAGATAAACTCTTTCCACAAGGACTCTCCCATTTGAATATCACCTAAGTCCCATCATTCTCCCACTTGATATTTACCACAAAAGAGTGTGTGATATGTCAACCCAAGAAGTTAACCTCATGCTAAGAATGGGTCAGGGCCATCTCATCCCCAAACCACATGAGTTTCATAGTACTTAGAGAATTTATCAGAGAATCTATAGTGTTTACCTAAGTGTCAATTTTCTCCCTTTGAAATTTCCTATTCTCAACGATCTCCCTCACAAAATGATATTGCACATCAATATGTTTTGTTCTAGAGTGGTAAATAGGATTCTTATCCAAAAAAATTATAGTCCATAAATTTCATTTCAACACAATTTGATTCATAAACTTTTCCATAACCTCTCCAACTACATTGTTTCCTTGCATGAATGTGTTTTGGCTATATATTTTGCTTTAGTAGCTGATAGGGAAACCATCTACTACCTCTTTCTCATCCAAATCACTTCTCCTCCAAATAGAACAAACACATATCCACTTGTAGACCTCTGGTTGCCAAGATCTTTAGCCCAATTTGAATCAACAAATCCCAATACACTCAACACTTTCCTCATATCATTAGTACCATGATATGATAAGAAATGATCCAGAGTTCCCTTCAAATACTTGAACACCCTTTTCACATGTGTCCAATGTTCTTTACTTGGCTATGCCATGAACTTACTTAGAACTCCCATTGTCTGGGAAACTTCTGGTCTTGTGCAAACCATTGCATTCATGACAATTTCTATTGCGCTTGCATAAGGAAGCTCTCTCATGTCCTCTAAATCCTTTGTAGATTTAGGACATTGTTTGATAATTAGCTTTGTGTCAACTAGTAGAGGTGAACTTACTATTTATTGTCCTACATTCCAAATCTCCACAAGATTTTCTCAAAATAATTCCTCTATTTTAGCCCTAGTTTTCTTTTAGTCCTATCCTTGCATATCTCCATTCTGAGAATATATCTAGTAGCTCCTAAGTCTTTTATATTAAACTTATTAGTCAACTAAGTTTTAAGTTCTTGAATTAATATTGTATTATCTCCAATGACAAGTATATTGAATCAACATATAAAACAATAATCATAATATGATCATTTACCTTTTTGATGTATACATAATGATCAACATCACTTCTTCAAAAACCCAATTCTATCACGCGTGTCAAACATTTGGTTCCGCATCTATGAGGATTGTCTTTACCCATACAAAGACTTGTTGAACTTACAAAACAATTTTTCTCTACCTTTTAGCTTGTATCCTTTAGGTTGTTCCATAAAAAATTTATCCTCTATGACTCTATGCAAGAATGTTGTCTTGACATTCATCTACTCAATCTCCAAATCAAGTGCCACAATAACAGAAAATAATATTCTAATGGAACTCAACTTAACAATAGGCGAAAATATCTCACTGAAGTTTATTCCTCAACTTGTGAATAACCATTTTCCACCAACCATGACTTGTACCACTCAAGAGATCCATCTTCTCTAAAATTATTAAACCTTGACTTGTAGCCAATGAGTTTCCTATCCATGAATAGATAAACCAATTTCCAAGTCTTACACTGCATCAGTGTCATCATCTCCTCATTCATGACATGCTTCTAACATTTGTCATTGGAAGTGAGAGCCTCTTCCAGAAACCTTGGTTCACTATTATTACAAATAAGAGCAAAGACAATAGAAATCTCATGGACTACATACCTATTAGGTGGTCTCCATTGCCTATTAGACCTTCTCATAGTTTACAGTGAAAACATCCTTGGGCATTTGCACCCTATTCTTCTTTAGAGTTTGTGCTAGATGTTTTTTCCTCTTCCTCTACCAAAATATCATATCTACTATCATGTTCATCTTTCGATACATTTTGATGTTCCATCTTTATTTCAATATGCATCCTCTCAATTTAGTATCCTTTGACTACTCAATTTAGGCCTTACTCCAAGTTCCCTAAATCCAACATCCCTCAAGTAAAGAACCTTCAAGGTTTATGGATTGCAAAACGTGTAGCCCTTGATATTTTCTCCATAGCCAATGAAAATATACCTTTTATATTTGGGATCTAACTTGGATTGCTATTCCTTAGACACCTAAACAAATGCCTCATAGCTAAATACTTGCAAGTGTGCCACCACTAGTTTTCTTCTAGTCCGCACTTCATATGGCATCTTATTTGTCAACATAGAAGTGGGAGATTTATTCTCCAAGTAACATGCAGTGCTCATTGCTTCCATCCAAAACTCATATGCTAGGCTTATGCTACTCAACATACTTCTAGCCTAATCAAGTAAGGTTTTGTTCAACCTTATTTCCACCTCATTTTGTTATGGTGTATATGGAGTAGTCCTTTGCTTCACGATTCTAGAATGCTTACACAATGCATCAAACTCTTTAGAAAAGAAATCACTACCTTTATCTATACTAAGAACCTTTATTTTCTTACCAGTTTGATTCTTAACCATAGCTTTAAACTCCTTAAACTTGAGAAATACCTCAAACTTAAGCCTAAGAAAGCACTGTTGCAAGGTGTGACCCTTGGTCTCCTTGTTCAGCGCTGCGCTGTGGTGGTTTGTGACAAGGGCTTAACCACCTCCCATGCTTGTTAAGTCAAGTGGTTGTATCGGGCATTAAAAGGTTGATCTTTTGGTGCAACGACAACTAACAATTGGTATCAAAGCTGAGGTCACGGGTTAAAACCCCGCGCTTGCGCTGGGGGGATTGTTGCAAGGTGTGACCCTTGGTCTCCTTGTTCAGCGCTGCGCTGTGGTGGTTTGCGACAAGGGCTTAACCGTCTCCTGTGCTTGTTAAGTCAAGTGGTTGTATCGAGCATTAAAAGGTCGATCTTTTGGTGCAATGGCAACTAACAAACACATCCAATTATACCTAGCATAATCATTAGTGAATGACAAGCAATATAGAGACTTACAAATGGATGGGATATCTAGAGGACCAAACATATCAATATGTATCACCTTTAAAATGTCTTTTTCTCTAGTGCTTCTAGAGTTAAATTGCACACTATTCTACTTTCCTAGCACACAATGCTCACAAAAGTCAAAACTATCAAAACAATCAATAAGACCTTCCACCATATTCTTGTTCACTAAGGTTTTTGAGCCTTTCTCACTCAAATGGACTAACCACAAATGCCATAATGTCCCTGATTCAGATGTGGTAACATTAGCACAACTAGATAAAGTTGATGCATCTAGCCTATACAGAGTACCATGCCACGTACTCCTTTTGCAAGACCCAAATTACCTCTAACTAATCTACACCCTTTCCAATAAAAAGTGACATGAACTCCTAGATCAACCATTTTAGACACATGTTTCTTTCCAAACTTAGTATATATAGTACATCTAAGAGTGTTTGTACTCTACCATCCATGAAAGCAATTTTAAGCCTTCCTTGACCAATAATCTTCAAAGAGCTTTTGTCACTAAGAAACACTTGCCCTTCATCAGTTTTGGTATATTCCAAGTACAAATCCATCTATGGTGTCATATGAAACAAAATACTTGAATCAATCAACCATGAATCATCACCAACAATAATAGTAGAGAAAGAGGCATCACTTCTACATTCATCAGTCTCAAAGGACTTATCAAATAAGTTATCCTTCTTCTAGGACTTACACTCCTTTATGTGAACCTTCTTGTCATGATTCCAACATTCTACCTTAGACTTACTTAGAAATTTAGACTTGTCATTTCCCTTAGAACTCTTGTCTCATGTCTTCCTACATCTCTTCTCTTTTTAGCTACATCTAATGATAAGGGCATCAAAAGATTTATCATCCACGAACCTTTTTCTAGTTTCTTCAAATAACAAAATTCTAATCACATTTTCTCTAGTTTAAGTGTTGTGTCATTACTAGATATTGACATCACAAGGTTATCCCATGAATTTGATAAGAAATAAAGTAACAAAATGCACTTGCCCTCTTCTTCTATCTTGACTCTTATTGATGAAAGTTGTCTTACTCTAGATCATATTAAAACTATTTAAATGATCGGAACTACACAATCACCTTCCCTCATTCTCAAAAAGTATAACTTCTTTAAAACTTGTTTATTTACTAGACGATTGGATTGATACAACGTACGTAACTTCTACAAGTAATTCATTGTCTACCCCACAAACACATTCATTAACACAATATCTAAAAGATATAACTAGATTGTACTTTGGTCTTTCCTATCTAGTTTTACCTGGTCCTTATTAGACATAACTGCAATTTTCATGTAGAAGAAGATACTAGAGCCCACTAATCTCTTTCCACCAAAAGATCGTTCATATTCAACTTCTATAGTTTGAAATTCTAACCATTGAATTTATCAATTTTTGACCTCGATGTGCTTGCCATAGAGTTAATGTTGTTTTATTTTAACAAAAAAACCATTTAAATGTTTCATTTGATTCTAGTTATACAACAACTGCAGCTTTCTAATTGTCGTAGGGTTACACCATGTTGTACATGCTAAGGTTTGCACTCTAGTGAAGTAGATACCACCCCAAAAAAATAAATTGCACTTGGATAACAAATGTTGAGGATTTTCACCCCTACTGTAGAGGACTGACAAACTAAAATAATAAATTCTTAAGATTACGTGTTCAATTAATAGTCAACAAAATGTACCCAATCTAAATATCAACACATTTGAAATTAATGGAATAATATTCAATCACAAGATTACACAAGACACAAAGTTTTATGTGCCAAACCCTTATGGGAGGGAACTTGCCACCAAAAGGCATTCACAATTGTATTATTTAAAATCAACATCGATTCAATACATCAAGGTCTTAGGACAACCCTTTTATAGAGTCTTGATCTAGAACACACCCTTATTCTACAATCTCTAAGGTGTTTACACACCAACAACGAACAGAATATCTTCAATGTCTATATAATGAGATCATAACCTTCAGTAACCTTGGCACATTCATACAAAATGCTACACACACACATGTATTTGTATGAATACCAACCATCCAACTATATAACTAACTCGTAGAATACCAAGATTCATGTAACTATATAGTGTACATATGTGACATCAACATATCACATTTACCACCAAGTATGATGTCTCTGGATGATCCCACAATAGTGTGTCCCACTTTTTGGCCTAAGTGGGATGCTCAAAATCAATATTTTTTAGCATTTTTAATTTGTGCCAATTATAGGGAGAAAATAATCAAGAACTTAAGGACGATGTAAACTAACGAGTTGTGAAATTTTCTATGTAGATTCAAGCGATATTGTTATAAAAAAAATTAAGAATTATTTCTATCATTTTTTATTTTTATGTTTCAATCAATTTTTATTTTTTCTATTATTTTTTATTGAGTGACATTATTCTATAACACATAACTTTCACTACAAATAAAAATTTTCTATGATTTATTAGAATTAGATTACTATCTCCAATGTCTAGTGCATGGATTTTTTTTGGTAATTTATTATTAAATATTTTATTTAGTATTAATTTTTGAATTAGTACTGAAAAAAATCTAGACCTGATATTATTTCATAGGGTAAAAGTTCAAACCTGTGTCACACTTTCAACCAACTAAATAGTTTTATAGAAACAATTTCACTCTAAATAGTTCCACTCGGAATGGTCTTGCCTAGAACCACGTAGCACCTACGTGGCATTATGTGGAGTAAATAATTCTGGCAAAAACTTTTTCACGTAAATTTTAAAAAATTTAAAATTTGATTTAAAATTTTAAAAGGGTGTTTGCTTATATTGAAGGTTTCAAATGAGAATGTTCCACCTGGAGCCTTTTCAAGCTGTACAATCTTGCCTAAAATTGTCTATGTGGCATCCCATGTGGCAATCAACTCCCCATTTACAACAAATTGAGCGAAACTTCAAGTTCAACTATAAATTTCTCCAACCAAAGGGCATTTTCATGAAAATTTAAAAATACTCTTTGGTAGATGTCGAAGTCTAGAACTTAGAAATATATATTTTTTATTTTGATTAGTTTTATCAGGGTTATTTTTTAAATTTATTGCAAGTAGGTTATTATAATCAAACATGCAACTAATTAGAATTTCAAAATAAATAGGTAAAATATATTTGAGATTTTTAAAAATTATATGGTGCACTAGAGGAGAGAGTCTTCTCCAAGAAGGTATTTTTTAAATAAAAAATAAAAAAATACAAAAGTTGACGTCCCATGAAAACTATAACGTTCTAATTAAATTTGACTTTTAAAATTATTAAAAAATAATTACTCATCAAAAATTAAATTTTTTCTCCATGCACTAGATATTTGAGTTGTCTAATTAGGAAAAAATAAAAATAAAAAAAGGTTAATTTTTCTATATTTTCTTGACATCCCATCAACGCCATTTTTTTCAAAAAATTCAGCAATTAAAGTTCATCTATTAAATTTATTAAAAAAATATCCAACTAATTTTAATTTATTTTTTAAATTATAAGCATAAACTAAATTAAAATATTTACATTTCATTAGTTTATGACATTTTAAAATTCAAAACATACATATGACTTTTTCATCATTTAAGTTGGAAAAGTATATTTTGTTAGTGTAAATAGTGGCTTTATCTAACTAGTTAGTTTCTAGCCTACATAGTCAAAGTCCTATTCACACATAACCTTAAGTTTACTTAGCTTTTTAGTAAGTTGTCTCACCTCATGTGGTGAAGACATGTATACTCACCGTTATGAGACACCTATTTCATTTTGACTTGCCACTTGTCCTCACACATGTCATGTGAGTTAGACAAGTGTTGCATACTTGTATAGGGAGTCAGTAGTTGATTCCTACCTTACTACCTCCTTCCCCTTGCCTATTTATCAAGGCTTCTCTTTGTATTTTACACACTCTCATTTTATATTATAGATATGATTATTATGCTCCATTTTTCACTTGTGGAAGGTTATGTTATATGTGCTTGCTGATCTTAGTTGCTCCAACATGTATCAGAGCCATGCTTGCACATTCCATCTAGAATCAATGACTAGCACTTATTCCTATCATCGGAGCATCCCAGAGCCAAAGGAACCTCACCGTTGAGTTTAGAAGGCTCGAGACAATCAAGGTGATCCTTCAAACGATGTTTTTTGGTAAAGTCAATTTTTTCAAAAAAAATTACCCTCTAGGGTTTGTACGACCTCCAAATACGTACCGTACATATTTTTTGCCCAAAAAAAAAATTAGCAGAGGGCACATTTGCCCCCTGCCACTGGTCACCATTGTCGTTACTTGGTGTTGTAGGTTTATTTGGTCATTTTTATGGCCTATTCGGCCTTGGCCAGTCCTCTCAACCATTTCGCTGCTTCGACTCCCATTTTAAGGGCAATTGACCTCTTTGCACCAAGATGTTCCAAGGTCAGCTCCTGGCCGCCTTCACATCTTTATTCAACTTTGAGTTCATGGGGACTTCCCACCAGTTCGTGGTAGCTATCAAAATCTCCATTGGTGGGATTGATCTAGAGGTTTTCTGTTTGGGTTTGCTTGCCATTCACAAGGTCAAAATCTTCTTCACAGTCGCAACTCAAACATATCTGCCAATGGTTTGTGTTTATTGCATGGTTTTACCATTACCACCAATCACCATAGGCATCCACCACTGCGGATGGTGCAGGAGCACCTAGAAAATCATGTTTTGTGTTGTAATAAGGTATATTTGACCAATACATGTAATTTCAGTTTGTATCTAAGTTCTTCAAGACCTTGAACCAATTTTGTAAGTCCCAAGTGACTTAGGACACATTTGTCAAATTGTAATCACATAGTGCCAAAACAAGGCAGTAGGATAGTTTGAGGCAATTTTTGGATTGGTTTGTTTTCCTCAACTGCTCCGAATCGGTTGGCCTCCCACAATAGTGGGTTAAAAACATAGCAGACCGAACATTTGGGGGTTATGTTCTGTGTCCTGTTGTGTGTTCATTTCTAGAACTATGTATGAATTGTGTTGAAGAACAATAAAGCTTTGTTCCGTCCCCTTTATGTTTTCTTGTTCTTTGATTCAAGGATTTTGTATTTGTGCTTAGTAGATTCCCTTTTCAGTAGTTTGTTACAGAATGGTTCATTAAATTATTCCACCGGTACGATTCTTGTCGAGATCAGTGGAATGGCTTCGTTGTAAAAGTATTCATTTTTGTTTTCTATTTTGTTTCCTTGTTCGGCAGCACAGAGGACCAAATTGGAGCGTTCTACATAGTAGACGACCTAGCATCTCCATGTGCTAGGGTTTGGTTGGAGAATAAACGAGTCATAGAAATAGTAGAGGAGTTGAAATCATTATCGGTGAGATTGAGGCCATCGGCAAAATATTTCTCTCTCAGAGCGATAAGGATAGTCTGGCCGAAGAGAGGTTCAAACCGTTGAATGGAAGTCGCGGTCTAAAGATTCATATCAGGATGATAAGGTCATCGAGTAGATAACTTGGCATTGGGCCGACAGTATTGGTCTTACCGATCGAGGCGTATCGGGGTGATAAGAGTTAAGTGATACCAACGGGAAATCCATCGGTGTATCGGCCTAGTGAAACTCGAGTTTGCCGGTAGAGTTGAGTCTCACTGAATTTGAAGTCAAAATGCATCGGCACACTAGAGAAAACAAAAGGAGATTTGCCAATTGTATCAAGTCTTACCGAAGACAAATGCCATCAGTGCATCGGCCAGAGTTTGTAAGTGCTCGCCGACGAGAAGAGTCTCACCGAAGTCAAATGGAGTCAAAAATCATCAGCGTATTAGCAGAGCAAATTCTAAAGTAGCCGATAGGACTTTTCTTGTCGATAGGCAAAGAGTGTTGAACCTCACATTTTATGCTCCTCATCATATTGGTATCAGAGCCATAAAAGGTTCTGTTGTTGGTCTGGTATATGTCAGCAGAGGAGAGCGAAGGAGAGGCTAGCAATATGCCTCCAAAGAGGATGACCATCGAAGTGGTCAAGAAATTTAAGGAGATAGAAGAGAAGATCAAAACTGGAGTCAGGGAAGCACTCCAAGCAGAATTGAAGGCACTGAAGATAGGAAAAAGGATAGAGGAAGGTTCAGATGAAGAGGAAGAGAACGAGGAAGAAGAAGAGGAACCAAAAGTGGCAGAGATACCGGCTAATCAAAAGCATTTCCTGGAAGCCATTAAGGCTATTGGTAAGGACTCTTCGGAGGCTCGGATAGATATCCCTATGTTCAGTGGAAAGATGAATTCTGACAAAATCATAGAATAAATTGAGGCTCTGAACAACTACTTCGAGTACAAAGAAGTTCCTGAAAGTAAGAGAGTTAAGTTTGCAAAAACTAAACTCAAAGGTGCTGCCCTTACGTGGTGGAATTACACCCAAGGAGAAAGGGTAAAGAATGGGAAGGGTATGATCTCTTCGTGGAGTAGAATGCTGGAGAAGATTAAGTCCTAGTTCCTTCCATCTGACTATGAGGTGCAGATTTACAGGAAAATGAAGAACCTCAAGCAAAAAGATATGGATGTAGCTACTTACACCAAGGAGTTTCACAAATACATTCTTCATTGTGGGTACATGGAGGAGGAAAAAGCTAAGGTGGCCAGGTATCTAAATGGTTTGAGGTTCAATATTCAAGATGAGATCAATTTATTGACCCCTGAAACTATGGAAAAATGCTTTCAAGTAGCATTAAGAGCTGAAGAGAAGCTGAAGAGGAAAGGTGAGCAGCAAGGTAGAGGAAGAGGTGGCATAAATTTTAGAGGTAGAGGCAATTTTGGAGGAAGAAGTCCTAACTGGAGGCTAATGGTGAGTCTAGCCAAGAAGAGGATGTTCGGGACTCAAGTAGCAGAGGAGGCTACCGAGGAAGAAGGCCTAATGGAAGAGGTGGGACAAATGGATCAGGTAGAGGATCCAAGTTCTCCAATATGAGATGTTATAACTACAATCAGATAGGGCACCCAGCCTACAAGTGTCCAGAGAAGGCCTCAACTTCTCATGGTAATGAGAGAAGAACCACATTGACTCAAGAAGATGCAAGGAGTGTGACATCTCCTGAAGTGAATCTAGCATCAGAAATGGGAGAAAATCTGATGATCAAGAGGACGCTGCTCAAGGAACCAGTGCAGACTGGACCGTCTCAAAGAAGGACTTTGTTTAGAATCAACTACAAGATCCAAGGTAAGATTTGTAAAGTTATTATTGACTTTGGTTCTACTGACAATATTATATCTTTGAAAGCAGTAGATAAATTGAAATTAGATAAGATACCCCATAGCTGTCCATATAGGGTCAGTTGGTTAAACAAGGGACAACATATAGTCATCAATGAACAAGCATGGGTAGAATTCAGTATTGGGGGGTATCGAGACAAGATTTTGTGTGACATCCTTCCAATGGATGCTTGCCATCTTCTACTGGGCAGACCATGGTAGTTTGATAGAAAGGCTCATCATGATGGAGAAAAGAATGCTTACTCATTCCAAAAGGATGGTGTGACTTATAGGATATAGTCATTGGTAGAAGAGGATCCACAACATATAGGGTCTAGTGTAATGCTGGTAGGAGAAAAGGAATTCCTTGAAACAGTAGAAGAATCAGGTGGAGTAGGTTTTGCTCTGGTTGTGAAACCTAAGGAGAAGAAAAGAGAAAATATGAGAGAGATAGGACCTAGGGAGGTCAGAGAACTACTTGAGAGTTATAAGGAAGTAATTGCAGTAGATATACCAGACTCACTACCACCTATTAGAGATATCAACCATTAGATTGATCTCATACCGGGAGCTATACTTCCCAATAAGGCAACCTATAAGATGACCCCTCAATAGAATGAGGAGATAGCTAGGCAGGTTCAAGAACTTTTAGACAAGGGATTAATAAGAAAGAGTTTGAGTCCATGTGCAGTCCCCACTGTTTTGGCACCAAAGAAAGATGGGAAATGGAGACCGTGTACTGATTCTAGGGCAATAAATAGGATAACCATTAGATACAGGTTTCCTATTCCTAGAATTGAAGACCTAATGGACTATTTGGGGGGTGCTACCTATTTCTCTAAGATAGACTTGAAGAGTGGGTACCATCAGATCAGGATAAGAGAAGGTGATGAATGGAAAACAACATTCAAAACCAATGAAGGGTTATATGAATGGCTTGTATTGCCTTTTGGTATGTCTAATACTCCTAGCACTTTCATGAGGCTAATGAATAAAGTATTGCACAATTTCATAGGTAAGTTTGTGGTAGTATACCTCGATGACATTTTGATATTCAGTAAAAGTAAAGAAGAACATTTGAAACATATAGAGATAGTCTTAGAAAGGCTAAAAGACCAAAAGCTGTTGATAAACTTGGACAAATGTGATTTCATGAAACAAGAGTTGATCTACTTGGGTTTTGTCATTTCCAAAGGTGATCTGAAGATGGATCCTTCAAAGGTGGAGGCTATTTTGAATTGGCCCACACCTAAGACAGCAGGAGAGGTCAGAAGTTTTCATGGTTTGGCCACATTTTACAAAAAAATTATTAAGAACTATAGTGATATTTGTGCACCTATGTTGGAGACCATCAAGGGTGGTTGCAAGGTGAAGTTTGTGTGGACGAGAGAAGCAGATAGGAGCTTTGAAAGTTTGAAATAGAAAGTTGCTAAATTCCTTGTCTTAGTGTTACCTGATTTCAATAAGGTTTTCACAATTGAATGTGATGCAAGTGGGCTAGCCATTGGAGCAATGTTGAGCCAAGAAGGGAGACAAGTGGCCTTCTTCAGTGAAAAATTGAATGAAGCTTAGAGGAAGTACTCCTCTTATGATTTAGAATTATATGCCTTGGTACAAGCCTTGAAAAAGTGGAGGCATTATTTGCTTCCCAAAGAATTCATTGTGTACACTGACAATCATGCTCTCAGTTTTTTGAATGGACAGGAAAAGCTCAGCCATAGACACATGAAATGGGTGGAAAGTCTTCAAGCATACACCTTGACCATCAAGCATAAGAAGGGGATAACCAATAAGGTTGTTGATACTTTAAGTATAAGGGTGTTGATAGTGCAAGAAGTACAGCTACAAAGCATGGGTGTTGAGTCACTCAAGGAATTGTATGAAGAAGATCAGGATTTCAGAGAAATCTACAAGGTATGAGATGAATTTGCTAATACTTTTCATAGTGAGTTTTTAGATTTTACATTACAGAATGGACTATTGTTCAAAGGATGTTAGTTGTGTATCCCTAAATGCTCAATGAGGGATAATCTTGTGAAGGAAAAACATAGTGGAGGATTGGGTGGACATTTTGGATTGAATAAGACTTTAGATTTGGTAAGAAGATTTTATTTCTGGCCAAGAATGCAGTCTGACATCAAAAAATTTGTTGAAAGTTGCATAGTATACCAAAGAGCAAAAGGAGTCTCGACCAATGTAGGATTGTATCAACCTTTGCCAATACCCAACAGGCCTTGGGAATGTTTGAGTATGGATTTTGTGATGGGGTTACCCAAAACAAGGACAGGTTGTGATAGGGTATGTGCAGGATCATGATGGGCCAAACTATACCTCTAAGTGGCAATGAAAATACAGAAAATCAGAATTTATCAAGTTCATGTGAAAATTTGAATGGATTATCTACACAATTTGAAAAAGATGTAAGAACGAAATTTGTAGAGAATTGAATCTAGTTTATAGGCTACTATTTCTTTTTTTTTTAAAACTAAATTTACTTAGTGAAAATTGAATATTTCAATGAACAACTATTAAATTTTTCAGAAAAAAATAAAAAGTGGGTATCTGTCCAGCCAACCTAACTATGAGTAAAAATATATATATTTTTTTGAAACTTTCAAAATAAGTAGAGGACTCATGCTCGGATGTGACGCATATTTATTTGAAATTTTTTTCCAATAAAATAATTAGTTATGATTTTTTTACTGTGACTTTTTTTAAAAAATAAAAAGTAATTTTCCAGCCAACCTAACTCGATTAAAAAAAATTGAAATTCAAAATTTTTTTTTTTAACCTATAGCCAGAAAAGTATAGAGTGTGACGCAGGTTTCAGATCTCAAAAATGTGAAATGGTTTGAAAGTTATGGATGTTTTTCAATCAGTGTGTCCATCAGGATTTCAGACACACGGTATATAGAAAATTATTAATAATTATTTAATAAAATGATAACCAAACAAATCTTATATTTTTAGAAAGATAACAATTTTTTCTATAAACCCTTTTTGTTTTATCAATTTTGCATAAAAAAAAGTCGTCAGCACGAAGGGTGAAGTTCGAAGAAGAGACTAAAACATGAAAACACGTTAGAATCCACAAAAAGTCAACAACCAAAATGGATATCCGTCTTGCTTTGTACCAAAGCAAGACGGATATCCATTTTGCTTTGGTAAAAGCAACTCAAAACGGATATCCGTTCTGAAAACGGATATCCGTTCTGAAAACGGATATCCGTTCTGAAAACGGATATCCGTTCTGAAAACGGATATCTGTTTCCTTGATCTATGAAAAATTTTGTACCATTGGTTTTGGATGAAGAGAAGCAACATATTTGAAACATCGAGGCAATAATACAAGAAGTTAAAGTTAGTTGGTCATTTATAGGTGTATCTATTGTTTCATATCACATTACACATAGAATTCTAATTAACAATCTAGTTTCCTCATTTGGGGGAACATTTTTTTATCCATTTCTAATGGAATATTTAGTTAAAAATTGGTGGCTCCTTATGAAAAGTATGGGCTCTTATCAAGTACGCATAACCAAGAAGGTTGATATCCATTTTTCTTATATGTTTGTTGATCACATCTTATGAAACGGATGTTGCTTGGTGATAGTTCTAGGTTTAGTGAACAATATTCTCAAATTTGCTTCTCACAGAAGAAGAGGGATCACCAATTAGCGGTAAGTGATTGATTACTTATGTCATGTTATATATTTTGAATATTAAATTCTATATTAATGTGCACGTTGTTTGATTGTATTAATAGGTGGAAATTCAAAAATCTCTATCGAGGAGGTCTAGTCGATGAGCGATAGAGGATAAGTCATTGACTGGTTCACCATCTTCATGGCCTAGCAAGAGCCATAGATTATTTGATAGCAATCTATAGGAGATTTGATTTTGGGACATTTTGTTACATATGCCTATTTGGCTTTGTAAACATACTTTTGTATGTTATCGATGTATATTGTTGTATATACCCATATGGTTTTCTTTGTACATACCTATATGGCTTGATATATACACTATACAAATTATTTTCATGACATTATGCATATATGTATATATAAGATCCTAACTTGGCACAAGTAGGGAGAATTTATGGAATTTGGTTTTAAACGTTCCAATTGTATTTGCTTCAAAGTTTCTAAAGCCTTTTCAAAAAATCCATTTTGTGCATATCTTGCAATCATTGCATTCCATGAGATAGCATCTCTTTGAGGTGTCATGCCAAACTGATCACATGCCTTGTCTATGCTTCCACACTTTGGATTTACACCCACCAATTGCATTTTGTTAACATTTCCTTTCAATCCTTATCAAAAATTCCGTTTTGTGCACATATTGCAATCATTGCATTCCTTCATTTACAACACATGATTAAATAAGAAGATGCATATTTACAACACTTAAGAATATGTAGTAGTGTTGCTCATGTCACCAATACTATGTTTACATCTTCACATACATGGCTTACAACATGTGACAATATGAAGTGATGAAGAAACTTGTTATTTTGATGTATTTCAACTCCAAACTTGAAGTGAAGGCGCTAATCCTTGATCAAACTAACCTAAAAGTGCGCCTTGGTACTTAGGGTGCTAGATTATGATTGATCAACCTAAAATGTGCGCCTAAGGCTAGATATTGAATTGGAAGGATAAAATGCATCATCAAAGGAGTTTATAGTTATTGAAGGCATCAAATGATGACTTGGGCGCACATCTACCTCTCTACACCATCAAATGTGCACCTAGATTAGTGAGGCACCACTTCATATCTCTATGACTTTCGATATGCGCCTTGATAATGAATTGATCTTGCAAGTTGAGGTTGTCTCCACAAGTTGAAAGAATGTCTAAAGAATACAATACGCCAATTATTGAACAAACAACCTAGAATAAGTGCCTTACTATTTGAGGTGCTCGTTCATGCTTCTAGAACACCAAAAGTGCACCTAGATGTTGAGGCGCTAGCTCTTGCTCAAGCAACCTTGAAAGTGCGCTTTGACAAGGAGGTTAAAATGTATTATCAAAGGATTAAGTTGAATCAAGGAATCATCATTGAAGACAAGTAAAACATGATTGTGAATGAGGTGCACTTTTCATCATCTCCAACCTCACAATTGCGCCTTCCCTTGGAAGCTCATATTGTGCCTAAAGGAATGGTACTGAGATAACATCCATGTCAATGATTGAGAATGTGTCAACTAGAACAATATTTTTTATTTTTCTCATCGTGGGGTAGAACGAACTGCGCCAACGCGTCAGGGTGGGTGGGTAAATGCCAATAGAGGTCTCATTTTGTGCGCCAAGTGTCCCAGTCATTCCGGGCAAGAGGCTACCCGCAAAGTCCCTTAAGATTCCTGAGACCAAAAATGCACCAAACTTTGATGGAGCAGTTCTCAGAATTCGTGATAGGTGGGAATGTTGTGTTTGGACCTACAAGTGTATGTGGGGTCCGTCGACAGTAACCTCTCTCATTTTTGGTCAAATCCATTCCGTTTGACCGTACCAAAATCAAACGCATTGTTGCAAAGTGCTTCAATTTGATGCAGTGGAAAGGTGCTAGGTTTGACATTTTTCATTCCATAGCTCGTGGGGTCGAACGGACTATGCCAACGTGTCGGGGTGGGCGGGTAAATGCTAATGGAGGTCTCGTTTCGTCTGCCAAGCATCCCAGCCGTTCCAGGCAAGAGGCTACCGGCAAAGTCCCTTAAGATCCCTGAGACCAAAAATGCGCCAAACTTTGACGGAGGAGTTCTCAAAATTTGTGATAGCTGTGGATGTTGTGTTTGGACCTACAGGTGCACATGGGGTCCATCGACAATAACCTCTCTCATTTTTCGTCAACTCCATTCCGTTTGACCGTGCCAAAATCAAATGCATTGTTGCAAAATGCTTCAATTTAATGCAGTGGAAAGGTGCTAGGTGTGACATTGTTCATTCCATAGCTCATGGGGTCGAACGGACTGTGCCAACGCATCGGGGTGGGTGGGTAAATGCCAGTGGAGGTCTCGTTTCATGCGCCAAGCGTCCCAGTCATTCTGGGCAAGAGGCCACTGGCAAAATCCCTTAAGATACCTAAGACCAAAAATGCGCCAAACTTTGACGGAGCAATTCTCAGAATTTGTGATAGCTGGGAATGTTGTGTTTGGACCTACAGGTGCACGTGGGGTCCGTCGATAATAACCTCTCTCATTTTTGGTCAACTCTATTCTGTTTGACTGTGCCGAAATCAAACGCATTGTTGCAAAATGCTTCAATTTGATGCAGTGGAAAGGTGCTAGGTATGACATTTTTCATTCCATAGCTCGTGGAGTTGAACGGACTACGCCAACACATCGGGGTGGGCGGGTAAATGCCAGTGGAGGTCTCATTTCGTGCACCAAGCGTCCCAGTCCTTCCAGGCAAGAGGCTACCTGCAAAGTCCCTTAAGATCCCTGAGACCAAAAATGCGCCAAACTTTGACGGAGCAGTTCTCAAAATTCGTGACAGCTGGGAATGTTGTGTTTGGACCTACAGGTGCACGTGAGGTCCGTCGACAATAACCTCTCTCATTTTTGGTCAACTCCATTCCATTTGACCGTGCCAAAATCAAATGCATTGTTGCAAAATGCTTCAATTTGATGCAGTGGAAAGGTGCTAGGTGTGACATTGTTCATTCCATAGCTCATGGGGTCAAACGGACTGTGCCAACGCGTCGGGGTGGGTGGGTAAATGCCAGTGAAGGTCTCGTTTCATGCGCCAAGTGTCCTAGTCGTTCCGGGCAAGAGGCTACTAGCAAAGTCCCTTAAGATACCTGAGACCAAAAATGCGCCAAACTTTGACGGAGCAGTTCTCAGAATTCGTGATAGCTGGGAATGTTGTGTTTGGACCTACAGGTACACGTGGGGTCCATCGATAATAACCTCTCTCATTTTTGGTCAACTCCATTCTATTTGACCGTGCCAAAATCAAACACATTGTTGCAAAATGCTTCAATTTGATGCAGTGGAAAGGTGCTAGGTGTGACATTTTTCATTCCATAGCTCGTGGAGTCGAATGAACTACGCCAACGCGTCGGGGTGGGCGGGTAAATGCCAGTGGAGGTCTCGTTTCATGCACCAAGCATCCCAGTCCTTCCGGGCAAGAGGCTACCTGCAAAGTCCCTTAAGATCCCTAAGACCAAAAATGCGCCAAACTTTGACGGAGCAGTTCTCAAAATTTGTGACAGCTGGGAATTTTGTGTTTGGCCCTACAGATGCACGTGAGGTCCATCGACAATAACCTCTCTCATTTTTGGTCAACTCCATTCCGTTTGACCGTGCTAAAATCAAACGCATTGTTGCAAAATGCTTCAATTTGATGCAGTGGAAAGGTGCTAGGTGTGACATTTTTCATTCCATAGCTCATGGGGTTAAACGGACTACGCCAACGAGTCGGGGTGGGTAGGTAAATGCCAGTGGAGGTTTCGTTTTGTGCGCCAAGCATCCCAGTCGTTCTGAGCTGTAAGCTACCAACAAAGTCAAAAGTTGCTAGGATTGAAATTTTGCATTCTACAAGTCCTGGGGCTAAACAGATTGTGCCAACATGTCGGGGTGGGCGAGTAAATGCTAGGGGAGGTCTCATTTTATGTGCCAAGGCTCCCAATCCTTCTAAGTTGTAAGCTACCAGCAAAGTGACTTTACCGGTAGCTTATAGCTTGGAATGACTGCGATGCTTTGCACATAAAAAAAGACCTCCCCTAGCATTTACCCGCCCACCCCGACGTGTTGGCATAATCTGTTCGACCCCAAGACCTATGGAATGCAAAATTTCAATCCTAGCAACTTTTGACTTTGTCGGTAGCCTCTTGCCCGAAATGACTGGGAAGCTTGGCGCACGAAACGAGACCTCCACTAGCATTTACCCACTCACCCCGATGAGTTGGTGTAGTCTATTCGACCCCATGAGCTATGGAATGAAAAATGTCACACCTAGCACCTATCCACTGCATCAAATTGAAGCATTTTGCAACAATGTGTTTGATTTCGGCACGGTCAAACAGAATGGAGTTGAACAAAAATGAGAGAGGTTATTGTCGACGGACCCCACGTGTACCTGTAGGTCCAAACACAACATTCCCAGCTATCACGAATTCTAAGAACTGCTCCATCAAAGTTTGGCGCATTTTTGGTCTCAGGGATCTTAAGGGACTTTGCCGGTAGCCTCTTGCCCAGAAGGACTGGGATGCTTAGCGCGTGAAACAAGACCTCCACTGGCATTTACCTACCCACCTCGATGTGTCGGCGCAGTCCGTTCAATCCCACGAGCTATGGAATGAAAAATGTCACACCTAGCACCTTTCAACTGCATTAAATTGAAGCATTTTGCAACAATGCGTTTGATTTCGGCACGATCGAACGGAATGGAGTTGACCAAAAATGAGAGAGGTTATTATCGACGGACCCCACATGCACCTGTAGGTCCAAACACAACATTCCCAGCTATCACGAATTCTGAGAACTGTTCCGTCAAAGTTTGGCGCATTTTTGTTCTCAAGGATCTTAAGGGACTTTGTCGGTAGCCTCTTGCCCGGAAGGACTGGGATGCTTAACGCACAGAATGAGACCTCCAATAACATTTACCTGCCCACCCCAATGCGTTGGTGTAGTCCGTTCGACCCCATGAGCTATGGAATGAAAAATGTCACACCTAGCACCTTTCCACTGCATCAAATTGAAGCATTTTGCAACAATGCGTTTGATTTCGGCATGGTCAAATGGAATGGAGTTGACCAAAAATGAGAGAGGTTATTGTCGACAGACCCAACGTCCACCTAGAGGTCTAAACACAACATTCCCAGCTATCACGAATTGCTGAGAACTGCTCCGTCAAAGTTTGGCACATTTTTGGTCTTAGGGATCTTAAGGGACTTTGCTGGTAGCCTCTTGCCCAGAACGACTGGGATGGTTGGCGCACGAAACGAGACCTCCATTGGTATTTACCCGTCCACCCCGACGTGTTGGCATAGTCCGTTCGACCCCACGAGCTATGGAATGAAATATGTCACACCTAGCACCTTTCCACTACATCAAATTGAAGCATTTTGCAACAATGCGTTTGATTTCGACATGGTCAAACGGAATGGAGTTGACCAAAAATGAGAGAGGTTATTGTCGATGGACCCCATGTGCACCTGTAGGTCCAAACACAACATTCCTAGCTATCACGAATTCTAAGAACTGCTCCGTCAAAGTTTGGCACATTTTTGGTCTCAAGGATCTTAAGGGACTTCGCTAGTAGCCTCTTGCCCGGAATGACTGGGACTCTTGGTGCACAAAACGAGACCTCCACTGGCATTTACCCACCCACACCGACGCGTTGGTGTAGTCCATTCGACCCCATGAGCTATGGAATGAAAAATGTCACACCTAGCACCTTTCCACTGCATCAAATTGAAGCATTTTGCAACAATGCGTTTGATTTCGGCACGGTCAAACAGAATGGAGTTGACCAAAAATGAGAGAGGTTATTGTCGACAGACCCCATGTCCACCTGTAGGTCCAAACACAACATTCCCAGCTATCATGAATTCTGAGAACTACTTCGTCAAAGTTTGGCGTATTTTTGGTCTTAGGGATCTTAAGGGACTTTGCTGGTAGCCTCTTGCCCAGAACGACTGGGACAGTTGGTGCACGAAATGAGAGCTCCATTGGCATTTACCTGTCCACCCCGACGCGTTGGCATAGTCCGTTCGACCCCACGAGCTATGGAATGAAAAATGTCACTCCCAGCACCTTTCCACTACATCAAATTGAAGCATTTTGCAACAATGCGTTTGATTTCGGCATGGTCAAACGGAATGGAGTTGACCAAAAATGAGAGAGGTTATTGTCGACGGACCCCACGTGCACTTGTAGGTCCAAACACAACATTCCCAGCTATCACGAATTCTAAGAACTGCTCCGTTAATGTTTGGCGCATTTTTGGTCTCAGGGATCTTAAGGGACTTTGCCAGTAGCCTCTTGCCTAGAATGACTGGAACTCTTGGTGCATAAAATGAGACCTCCATTGGCACTTACCCACCCACCCCACCGCGTTGGCGCAGTCCATTCGACCCCATGAGCTATGGAATGAAAAATGTCACACCTAGCACCTTTCCACTACATCAAATTGAAGCATTTTGTAACAATGCGTTTGATTTCGACACGGTCAAATGGAATGGAGTTGACCAAAAATGAGAGAGGTTATTATCGAGGGACCCCACGTGCACCTGTAGGTCCAAACACAACATTCCCAGCTATCACGAATTCTGAGAACTGTTCCGTCAAAGTTTGGCGCATTTTCGGTCTCAGGGATCTTAAGGGACTTTGCCGGTAGCTTCTTGCCCGGAAGGACTGGGACGCTTGGTGCATGAAATGAGACCTCCAATAGCATTTACCTGCCCACCCCAATACGTTGGTGCAGTCCATTCAAACTTGTCTTCAATTCATCTTCAAAATGTTTTCAATACATCTCTAATGCCTTTTCCACAAAGGTTTATGCATATGTATACATGATTTGAGGGAAACCTGAGAAACCCTAAACCCCAAACCCCTAAACCCTAAACCCAAGTAACCATAAACCACTATCTCCCTATCTCTCCCCTATCTCCCTATCACCTTTGTCCCTCTACCTCTCAATCTCTCTCGCTATGTCTCTTGCCATGTCCCTCACTCTTTATCTCCCTATCTCTCCCCTCAGACTCCTCTATATCTCCCTATTGGTCTAATGCAGAGCACACAGTGGAAGCTCTCAAAACACAGTGAAATACCCATCAAAACCCATAGTTCAAATAGATTAAAGCTTAATCATCTTTAAGAAACCTTCTCAAAGTCCCAAATAACATCAAATCATATACATTCTTCCTATCAGCAAGATAAACACTATCAGCCAACTCAAAAATTCTTAAACCGATGCTCTGATCACTCCACTTTTGACGAGCCTTTGAACCTTTCGCTGTGACATATATCCATCAGCCCAACTTTAAACTAGTCTTCCAATCTCCCATAACCCCTAACCCCTAAACCCTAAACTTGAGAAACCATAAACCCCTAAATCCTAAACACTAAACCCAAGAAACCCTAAACCTCTATCTCTCTATCTCCCAATCTCACTATCTCCCCATCACTATCATTCCTCTACCTCTCAATCTCTCTTCTTACGCTTTGGCCATGTCCCTCACTCTATATCTCCCTATTGGTCCTCTCTCTCTAAACACTAAACCCTAAACCTCTAAACCTTAACCCCTAAACCATAAACCCTAAACCCTAAATAATGCCCCTAAACCTTAACCCCTAACCCCTAAACCCTAAACCCTAAACGCGAGCAACCCTAAACCCTATCTCCTATCTCTCCCTTATCTCCCTATATCTATCATTAGGCTCTACCTCTTAATCCTTCTCCCTATTTCTCTGGACATCTCGCTCACTCTCTATCTCCTTATATCTCCCCTTTGTCACCTCTATCTCTCCCTATCTGTCTCCTCTCTCTTTCTATCTAGCTATCTCCAAAACTAAGAAATCCTAAACCCAGGTACACCCTAAATCCAATCAACTCTAAGCCTATATCTCCCTATCTCTCCCCTATCTCCCTATCTCTATCATCCCTCTACCTCTCTTGATCTCTCTCCCTATGTCCCTGGCCATGTGCCTCACTCTCTATCTCCTTATCTCTCTCCTCGGTCTCCTCTCTCTATCTCCCTATCATTCCTCTCTCTCTATAAACGCTAAATCCAAAACCCTAGACCTCTAAACCTAACCCCTAACCCCTAAACAATTTAAATCCTAAACCCTAAATAATGCCCCTAAATCCTAACCCCTAACCCCTAAACTTGAGAAACCCTAAACCCCTAAACCCTAAACCCCAAACCCCTAAACCCTAAACCCAAGTAACCCTAAACCACTATCTCCCTATCTCTCCCCTATTTCCCTACCACCTTTGTCCCTCTACCTCTCAATCTCTCTCCCTATGTCTCTAGCCATGTCCCTCACTCTTTATCTCCCTATCTCTCCCCTCAGACTCCTCTATATCTCCCTATCATTCCTCTCTCTCTATAAACCCTAAATCCAAAACCCTAAACCTCTAAACCTAACCCCTAACCCCTAAACAATAAATCCTAAACTCTAAATTATAATGCCCCTAAACCCTAACCCCTAACCCCTAAACCTGAGAAACCCTAAACCCCAAACCCCTAAACCCAACTAACCATAAACCACTATCTCCCTATCTCTCCCCTATCTCCCTATCACCTTTGTCCCTCTACCTCTCAATCTCGCTATGTCTCTTGCCATGTCCCTCACTCTTTATCTCCCTATCTCTCCCCTCAGACTCCTCTATATCTCCCTATTGGTCTGATGTAGAGCACACAGTGGAAGCTCTCAAAACACGGTGAAATACCCCTCAAAACCCATCGTTCAAATAGATTAAAGTTTAATCAGCTTTAAGAAACCTTCTCAAAGTCCCAAATAACATCAAATCATATACATTCTTCCTATTGGAAAGATAAACACTATTGGCCAACTCAAAAATTCTTATACCGATGCTCCGATCACTCCACTTTTGATGAGCCTTTGAACCTTTCGCTGTGACATATATCCATCAGCCCAACTTTAAACTAGTCTTCCAATCTCCCATACCACCCATTTCTCACTCCACAACCTATATTAACACATGATTAAACCTAACCCCTAAACCCTAACCCCTAACCCCTATTTCCTAACCCCTAAACCCTAAACTTGAGAAACCATAAACCCCTAAATCCTAAACACTAAACCCAAGAAACCCTAAACCTTTATCTCTCTATCTCCCTATCTCACTATCTCCCCATCACTATCATTCCTCTACCTCTCAATCTCTCTCCCTATGCTTTGGCCATGTCCCTCACTTTATATCTCCCTATTGGTCCTCTCTCTCTAAACACTAAACCCTAAACCTCTAAACCCTAAACCCTAAATAATGCCCCTAAACCTTAACCCCTAACCCCTAAACCCTAAACGCGAGCAACCCTAGACCCTATCTCCTATCTCTCCCTTATCTCCCTATCTCTATCATCGAGCTCTACCTCTCAATCCTTCTCCCTATTTCTCTAGACATCTCACTCACTCTCTATCTCCTTATCTCTCCCCTTTGTCACCTCCATCTCTCCCTATCTATCTTCTCTCTCTTTCTATCTAGCTATATACAAAACTGAGAAACCCTAAACCCAGGTACACCCTAAATCCAATCAACTCTAAACCTATATCTCTCTATCTCTCCCCTATCTCCCTATCTCTATCATCCCTCTACCTCTCTTGATCTCTCTCCCTATGTCCCTGGCCATGTGCCTCACTCTCTATCTCCTTATCTCTCTCCTCAATCTCCTCTCTCTATCTCCCTATCATTCCTCTCTCTCTATAAACCCTAAATCCAAAACCCTAAACCTCTAAACCTAACCCAACCCCTAAACAATTTAAATCCTAAACCCTAAATAATGCCCCTAAACCCTAACCCCTAACCCCTAAACCTGAGAAACCCTAAACCCCTAAACCCTAAACCCCAAACCCCTAAACCCTAAACCCAAGTAACCCTAAACCACTATCTCCCTATCTCTCCCCTATTTCCCTACCACCTTTGTCCCTCTACCTCTCAATCTCTCTCCCTATGTCTTTGGCCATGTCCCTCACTCTTTTTCTCCCTATCTCCCCCCTCAGACTCCTCTATATCTCCCTATCCTTCCTCTCTCTCTATAAACCCTAAATCCAAAACCCTAAACCTCTAAACCTAACCCCTAACCCCTAAATAATAAATCCTAAACCCTAAATTATAATGCCCCTAAACCCTAACCCCTAACCCCTAAACCTGAGAAACCCTAAACCCCAAACCCCTAAACCCTAAACCCAACTAACCATAAACCACTATCTCCCTATCTCTCCCCTATCTCCCTATCACCTTTGTCCCTCTACCTCTCAATCTCTCTCGCTATGTCTCTTGCCATGTCCCTCACTCTTAATCTCCCTATCTCTCCCCTTATACTCCTCTATATCTCCATATTGGTCCTTTATCTCTCTCTAAACCCTAAACCCTAGACCTCTAAACCTTAACCCCTAACCCCAAGACCCTAAACCCTAAACCCTAAATAATGCCCCTAAACCCAAGCAACCCTAAACCTCTATCTCCCTATCTCTATCATCCCTCTACCTCTCAATCTCTCTCTCTATGTCTTTGGACATGTCTCTCACTCTCTATCTCCCTATCTCTCCCCTCTATCTCCTCTATCTCTCCCAAACTCTTTCAGTCCCCTCTCTCTATCTCTCTTTAAACTATAAACCCTAAACCCCTAAACCTGAGCAACCCTAAACCTCTAAACCCTAAATAATTCCCCTAACCAACCTCTAAACCACTTCTCTATATAGGTGCAACTAATACCACTTTTTCATTGTTTTCCACATTTAATTATATTCTTTTCCATTTTCCAAGTCCTACATGTGTCCAATTTGTATTGTTTGTCAAGTTTTTAGTCTAATTGTTAGTCCCAGCTCTCATGGTTATTAAAATGTTAGTATAGTTAGATTTATCCTTCGGTAACATTAATTTACACATTGTTGCACAAACAACCACACTGAAACATAACCTTACCTAATTAAGGTTAACCTTTAAGGTTCTTTCATAAATGGCGAGCTTAACAGATCCAACTAGTTCAATGTTCTTATAGTCCATGCTTACCCTTCCAAGAGATTTCATGCCATGTTAACTTTGCATTATGTCCTAACATATCACATGAAGGACATCATCATCACAAGGAATAACAATGTCATGAAGGATTAACGAAGGTGTAGCTTCACCACATAAAGTATCATTCATAATTTTATCACTAGAGGGTAAGGGTATATCATGTTTATCCTTCTCAAACCATGTATCATGAATCAAATCATATGAAGGATTGGGTAAAGTAATTTAGGGCATGAAATCCAAAACGCCCTGAAACACATCCCCTGCTGCCCCACCATTCCTATCCCCAAAATATTGGAACATAGTCTAAAAGTGATTATTTCACATGATGAACAAAACTGAATATTTTATTATTGATTATTTGAGTAATTCATTAGTGATGATTCTTAGTGTTTAACAAATCCTTATGGATTAATGTGTAAAGAAGCTACCAATGTTAATTTGCCCTCCTCCTTCACTAGAAACGGTCTTTAAGGAGGTTCATATATTGATAGGAGATCCAAGATTTAAGAGGTATATTTTCAAAAAGACTAAAAAGCCTTTTTCCCAAATTGTTCTAGAAAACGGATATCCGTTTCCAGAACGGATATCCGTTTCCAGAATGGATATCCTTTCTCAAAACGGATATCTGTTTTGGAAACGGATATCCATTTCAAAGTCAAACTTTGCCAAGTCGCGAATTTGGCTAAGTAAAAACGCAATTTTTTTCATATTGCCATTGTTTGGCCCACGATGATCTTGCACATACCCGATAATGTGTTTGTAGTGGTAGACCGATTCAGCAAGATGGCTCATTTCATTCCTTGCAGAACCACTAATGATGCTAGCTACATTGCAGGTTTGTTCTTTAAAGAAATTGTCAGGATTCATGGGCTACCTTTGAGCATTGTGTCTGATAGGGACAAAAAATTTGTGGGACATTTTTGGAGAACCTTGTGGAAAAGATTGGGTACAAACTTGTCTTTTATCTCAGCCTACCATCCTCAGACTGATGGCCAAACTGAGGTTGTGAATAGGTCATTAGGCAATCTGCTAAGATGTTTGACAAGAGAACATGGTAGTAGTTGGGATGTGGTACTCCCACAAGCAGAGTATGCCTATAATGATTCTACAAACAGAAGCATAGGTTTAAGTCCTTTTGAAATTGTCTATGGTAGTCATCCTCGGGGAGTTTTTGAATTGAGAGATGTTCAGGGTTTGGACAAGAGGAGTGGACATGCTGATACATTTGCAGAGGCTATGATGGAGATTCATCAACAAGTCAGAGATACTCTACACAAGAATAGTTAGAAGATCAAGGCTCGAATGGATCAAAGGAAAATGGATGTGTAGTACCACATAGGAGATATGGTCATGGTTCACCTTAACAAGAATAGACTACCCAAGGGGAGCCACAATAAGTTGATGATGGAAAAAATTGGGCCTTGTCAGATTCTGGAGAAATATAGTCCTAATGCTTACAATATTGAACTCCCTGATGTTATTGCTATTTCACCTATATTCAATGTTGCTGATCTAACATTATATAAGAGTCCTGATACAGGGAAGGTGTAGCAGATTCTGCCCAGGACAATGAAAAGTGGGTGCAACATTTACCACCTAAGGAACCACCAAAACTGGAGTGCATCTTGGATAGCAAGATAGCTAAGAAGACAAGAAAATAGACCTATTTTGAGCACTTGGTTAAATGGCAAGGACTTTCTGATTCAGAAGCCACATGGATGCTAGAAGAAGACATCAAAAAGCAGGGTGGTGATTTGCAGTAGTTAGTCTCTAAGAGGACTTGAGATAACTTTCACCTGGGGAGTATGGTGCAGGAGCACCTAGAAAATCATGTTTTGTGTTGTAATAAGGTCTATTTGACCAATGCATCTAATTTCAGTTTGTATCTAGGTTCTTCAAGACCTACAACCAATTTTGTAAGTCCCAAGTGACTTAGGACACATTTGTCAAATTGTAATCACATAGTGCCAAAACAAGGCAGTAGGACAGTTTGAGGCAGTTTTTGGATTGGTTGATTTTCCTCAATTGCTCCGAATCGGTTGACCTCCCACATTAGTGGGTTAAAAACATAGCAGACTGAACATTTGGGGGTTCTATTTTGTCATGTTGTGTGTTCATTTCTGGAAGTATGTATGAATTGTGTTGAAGAACAATAAAGCTCTGTTTCATCCCCTTTGTGTTTTCTTGTTCTTTGATTCAAGGATTTTGTATTTGTGCTTAGTAGATTCCCTTTTCAGTAGTTTGTTACAGAATGGTTCATTGAAGCATTCCACTGGTACAATTCTTGTTGAGATCAGTGGAATGGCTTCGTTGTACAAGTATTCATTTTTGTTTTCTATTTTGTTTCCTTGTGCGACGGCACAGAGTACCAAATTGGAGCATTCTACATAGTAGATGGCCTAGCATATCCATGTGCTAGGGTTTGGTTGGAGAATAAACGAGTCATAGAAATAGCAAAGGAGTTGAAGTCATTATCGGTGAGACTGAGGCCATTGGCAAAATATTTCCCTCTCGGAGCAATAAGGATAGTCTGGCCGAAGAGAGGATCAAACTGTTGAATGGAAGTCGCGGTCTAAACATTCACATCGAGATTATAAGGTCATCGGGTAGATAACTTGGCGTTGGGCCTATTGGTTTTTTCCCAGACTGGATGCTTATTCCCAGATTTCCCTACAAGGTAGCCATCAGTGATCAACAGGATCTCTGGGCCAGGGGCCAACAGTGTAGGAGATAGACTTTATATTTTATCTCCTCTTCTTCTTCAGGCTCTGCAAGACCTAGGGGGGTATTCCCTACTCAACATCCATGAGATACGCATACAAGGATTGGGATGCTGTCAGAAAGCAGATAAGTCCTCCTGTAAGTAGACCAAAACTGAAAGATAAGAGCAAAGGGGCTAGCTTTGGGCCTATTTGCAGTTGTAGACAGAGGACTGAGGATCCTAAAACTAATTCTAATGTCCTAATGGTTGTTTTAGAGTTTGAGTATGATTTTGAGTTTGGATGCAAAGCTGGACATGGTTGTAACACAAACACAAAGCAAGATTGGTGCCTATCCAGGGCTTGGAGTCAGTAGACATACACCTGTGAATGATCAGCATGAACAACTAAAACTGGATTTCAGGGGGATATATATGACACCTGCCTTACAGATATCTCCCAATACAGAGTGTTAAGTTATCTCTACTTATGGCATCCCTACTGCAGTATACCCTTCCCAATGTTCAACCTGAAAACAGTTTAATCTACCCCTTGAGCAGAAGTTAAAAGATCAGACATTCAACATAGGAATTCCATGTTCTAGAGTCTCAAATATTGCTTAAATATCTAGACTCAGAAGAAAGATACATGCAATACTGGAGACAGAATTAACAAAACACATGCTAAGATAGCATTTCTCATATAAGATTAATCATGAAATCAGTGGGTTCATGCCAAAACATACAACAAGAGATACATAGACTCACAAGTTTAGCTGTACAGAGCAACCAGATCAGCTTGTTTTGAATTACAGAGCCAAAAATCTTCAACTTTCAACAACAACCAAATGAGCAACACAACCTGCTATATACAGCAAGGAAGGTTCCCAACATTAATTACATAGTTGACCAAAAAACCCGCCAGAATCACAGTATCAGAAAAATGGCACTCAATGCATTGAATGCGGCAGGTAGAAGAGGGGACAGAAGAGGATCTCGAGCCATGAGCCGCCAGCCGTGGATGTAGAACTTCAGTCAGGTACTGGATCCGTCCACGCCATCGCCCATACCTCTGCAACAATCGCCATTAATGGCGTACCAACCCGCGGCCTTGGGAAATGCAGAAAACTGTGCGTCGCAACCGTTTCCCGCCAAGATACATCATCATGATATTTGAAAATATGCAGGATCAAATTATCCCACATGCACCCCGTAGCAACCATTTCAACACTTTATATACTAGGTCGCGAGCATATATGATGTCGGTGCTTTTGCTCCCGATGACACTAGCATAAGACCTTCATCATCCTCATCCTCTAGTAGCATGATATCCTGTTGCTTGAAATATCACCCTGACGTCATCATCATCATCGCAATATCACCTACATGATAATCACCTTCATCGGCACAACCTGATGCATCGGAGGAAGATCCTCCTGCTTAGCCGATACCAAATGTCTGGCCGATGAACATCCTGATGACGTCACCGTCACATTGGCACCGGGGTGATATTAGTAAGATCAACCTGATATTTCAGAATATCACCCCGCATACAAAATATCATGATGCACTGTAGACCGGATGATGATGATGACCTCTACTGCAGGATTAGGATGATATCCAAACATCACCCGATATTAAAACATGATGATCCTGATGAAACATCCGGTCAATAGAAAATGATAATGATGATGACCCCCTCCCTTAGAATATCATGATGATGATGATCTTGTCTCCTTAAGAAAATATGATGCTGCAGCTGAAAAATGCTGAGGAGGTCCAATACTTAGGAAAATGGGCAAGAAGATATAGGGTTCAAATGAAGAAACCCCCTAAACATGAAAAAAAAATCAACCCCCAGGTCAAAATGAGTACCAACACTGGCTCCAAATGGGGACGTGCAGGTGAAAACCTACAGCGAGAACCAGATCTCCGGGCAGACCAGGCAAAAACCAAAATGCACGAACTGTACAAGGCATTTACATTATATACATATTTTTACAAATGTGCACAGAGATAAGTCATCTATGCAAAATAGGACTTAAGGAATTGGCCATGCACAGGCAACTCCAGAACTTCACCATCTAGGGCCTGGAGGAAATAAGAATCCTCCCCATGAGTGCTGCAAATCTGATATGGGCCCATCCATAAGGGTTCAAACTTACCATGTTTACCCTTTTCTTGACCTTTTGCATTCCATATGAGCACTAGATCACTGACCTGAAATTTCCTTTTAGTAGCTCTCCTGTCAAACTGATATTTCACATCTTGTTGTCTCTTGAGATTGATCTGGTGGGCTTTCCTTCTGTTTTCATCCAATGCAACCAGCTGGTTCACTCTTTCTGTCATGGAGTCTTCAATCTCCTCATCATTTTCCTGAATGAATCTGTAAACTGGCAGTAGATTGTTTATGGGCAATCTGGCTGATGCACCATATACTAGCTCAAAGGGTGACATCCCAATAGCCCTTTTCACTGTCACTCTGTCAGCCCATATTGCTAAGTTCAATTTTGAGTCCCAAGCTCTCTTGTTCTTGTCCAGTATCCTCTTGATAATTTTCATGATGCTTTTATTGCTTGATTCTGCTTGACCATTCCCTTGTGGGTGATATGGTGATGCATATGATAGATTTATCCCATACCTGTTGCAAAAATCAACAAATTCACTTGATCTGAAGCACATAGCATTATCAGTGACTATCTTGAATGGTACTCCAAACCTGATGATAATATTTTCTAGCACGAAATCTATCACCACCTTACTTGTAGCTCTCTTAGTTGGAATGGCCTCAATCCATTTGGTAAAGTAATCAGTTGCCACCAAAATCCAACTGTGTCCCCCACTTGATTTGTCTGCAATTTCCCCTATGAAGTCAATTCCCCATTGCTGAAATGGAGCATCCACAGTTACAGTTCTGAGGGGTAAAGCACCATCATATTTTAGCTTTCCTGAAAATCTTTGGCAAGGGTCACACTTCCTCACTAACTTTTGTGCATCTGAAAAGAGAGTGGGCCACCAATATCCTGCTCTGAGAATTTTATGAGCTGTTGTTTGGGCAGTATAATGTCCACCACACAATCCTTTATGCATATCAATCAAAACATTGTTAGCCATATCCTCATCCACACATCTCAGCAGCACACCATCGGGGTTTTTCCAGTATAGCTCACCTTGAACAATAACATACCTGATTGCATGTAACTTTAAAGTCCTCTTTTGACTGTCACTGAAATGGGAAGGACAATTCAGATTTTGCAAGTAGTAGATAATATCCTTGTACCATTCAGATCCTAATACATTTACACTCTCATTTTGGACTGCATTAACTTGGCATGCTTCCAAGTTTGACTGTGCCATCATCTTGGCTAATCCTTGTCCTCTTACCAACTTGGTAATTTGTATGTCTATGTTAAACTCTTGCAGTTTGTGTATCCATCTGCACCTTCTTCCAGTCACCTCCTGCTGAGTGAATATGTCTTTGACTACTGCATGGGGTACATATGCAATTATATATGATCCTACCAAGTATGGTCTGAAACTTTTGATGGCTCTGACTAGTGCATATGCCTGTTTTTCCATAATATCATATTTCAACTCAGAGGCCTGCAAGGACATACTGAAGAAAGCGATGGGCTGTTCAAAACCATCTTCGTTTTTCTGTAGCAAACATGCAGCAACAGTATGAAAGGAAGCAAATGAAAATACTTGAATGGCCTAGAAAAATCAGGAGATTTAAGAATAGGGGCCATCTTGATTGCCTCTTTGATACTCTGAAATGATTCTATTGCTTCACTTTCCCAGTGGACAGTTGCATCCTTCTTCATCATCTTGGAAATGTTCCTTGTGGTTTCTGCAAAGTTGGGAACAAATCTCCTAACAAAATTTATCTGTCCAAAGAAGGACTGAACTCCTTTTACAGTTTTTGGCATTTGAATTCTGTCAATAGCAGCCACTCTCTCTGGATCTATCCTGACTCCATCCTTGGAAACAATATGTCCTAGGAGCTTTCCTTCAACTACCCCAAAGGCACACTTCTTTGGATTTAAAGAAATACCATACTCTAGTGCTCTTATGAAAATCTGCTCCAGATGCAAACAATGCTGCTCTTCTTTCTTTGAGTAAGCAGTCAAGTCATCCTGATATACAGCCAGGATTGAATCAATCAACCCTGCAAAAGCAACATCCATTGCTCTTTGAAATGTAGTACCTGCATTGGTTAGTCCGAAAGGCATTCTAACATACACATAAGTTCCCCATGGAGTGGTGAAGGCAGTCTTATACTGTTCTGATTCCTTCACCTTCACCTGATTATAACCTGAAAATCCATCCATCATGGATAAGAGTTCACAACCAGTCACTCTCTGCAACATAGCTTCCATATTAGGCAGTGGATAGTTATCCTTTAAAGAGGATACATTCAAGTTCCTGAAGTCAACACAAAGCCTAATATCACCACTCTTTTTTCTGACTGGGACAAGGTTAGACACCCAAGTTGAATGCCTGATTGGCACAATTATTCTAGCTTCCCTCAGCCTTTTGAGTTCTTCTTGCATCTTTGGAGCTAAGGTAAGATTAATAGGTCTTTGCCTTTGTCTAAATGGCTTAGCTCCAGGCTTCAATGGGATCTCATGCTGGAATAAATCTTCCCTATAGGCTTTTAGGTCCTCATATGACCAAGCAAAAACATGTTTATACTTTTTCAGTAATGCAATCAGCATACTCCTAATGTGTGGTTTGAGCTGTTTACCAATGTATACCTTCTGAGGGGCCTGAGATGTCCCCAAATTTATCTCTTCTAAATCTTCCTTATTTGTGGGAGATGTCCTTGTGACCAATTTGTCTCTACTGTCAAAAGCTCTTTCCAAAGCTACCAACCCTCTGGGGATTTTATTAGTCCTCAATTGAATTATCTCTTTTCCCACAAGAGTTTCTTTTCCATCTATAGTCTCTACAAAAGCTTGGAAATCAATTTCTTGATTCTCATATTCATCTATGCAGTGCAAAAATTTTAACAAGTCCCTATCATCATTAAACACTTGCCAACTGCATATATTTTCTGGTACTGCAGGCCTAATTTTAACTTCTACATTTGTAACATCTGACAGAGTGATGTCATCTGGCCTTATTGCAACATTGGCTAAGAAATCAGCCATAACATTCTTTGACCTCTCTACCCAGCCTATTGAAAATGCATCAAATAGTTCAATGGTATCCCAAACAGCATGCTTGTATTGTTTCAACCTTTTATTTTTTGAAGCATACCTATCTCTAATTTGGGATACAATCAGCTCAGAATCCCCAAATACTCTTAGCATTTTGATTCCATGTTTGAGAGAAATATTTAGGCCTAAGAGTAAAGCCTCATATTCTGCAATGTTGTTTGTGCAAACAAACCTCAGCAAGAAAGAGAATTTGAGGAGCTTACTAGTTGGAGACAGGAAAACAACTCCAGTTCCAGAGCCTTCTTTTGCACAAGCTCCATCAAAAAACATGGTCCACAAACCTTGTTGATCCGATTCTTCAATGCAGACATTTTTCTTTTTATCTTCTCTATCATCTAAGACAACCTTGAAGTTATCACAGTCAGTGTTTACAAAGCATATCTATTCCTCTGCTTCTTGGTCTTCCACTGTCTCTGATGATCTTTGTTCTCTGATTAGCTTAACATCCCTGCCATTCATTGGAATCATGGCATATGACAGGTCCAGCTGCATACTTCCACCAATTAGTGCTGCCCATCTTCTTGACAACAACATAGCATACTGTGGCTTGATGTCAACCACTGTTATATTCATTTTATATCTCTTTTCAGGAAATGCTACCAGTTTGAAATCTACATCCTTCATGATTCCAATAACTGGTACCTCTCTGGCATCCATAGCATAACATTTTCCACATGCCTTGTCAATTTTCAATCCAGCTTGTTGCATGATGGCCAAAGGCATGACATTTGTAGATGCTCCAGAGTCAAGCATACAATTTCTGATTATTTTTCCATTTATAACCAGGGAAACATAAAATGGTTCCACTTGTGAAGGACACTTTGTCATAGTCACTCCTAGATAGACTTCAGGAGCCTCATCTTCTTCATTACGCATGACATGTTTCTCACCCTGGATCTGAACATTTTGTTTAGCTTGAAAGGGCACCCTTGAAATTAGGGATACTGTCCTATTCTTGATTTCTTCCACTTTCATGAGTTCCATAAGTGGAACAGAGACTTTTACCTGGGAGAGGACTTGAGCTATATCAAATGGAGCATAATTTTGTGTAACAGCTGTAGCTTGCTCCACAATCTTGTTTTCATCCTGAACTGATTTAGCTCTTACTTTCATAGTTCCATGATCATCATTCTTGTCTTGGGAACCTTTACCTTGATCTTCAGCCTGAGGGATTCTATTTTCTGGTCCTTGGGATTCATGACCTATTCTATGTTTGAAATTCTATTTATTTTTAACCCACTACCCTTTTTGTAATTCCATCCCCTTATTACCACGCACTGGCTATCCTATAGTAACATCTTTTGGTTGATGTGGGCTGCTTACCTGATTTTTACCTCTGAGATTGTAGTTGCTCTTGACTTGAGCAACTGCTGCAGCTGTGAAGGCCCTAATTTCCTCATCAGAAGGTCGTTGTAAGTTACTCAGAAAATTGTGTGAGTTCTGGGCATAGGCATAGTTAACTTCATCATCTTCATCATATGGGAACTGTTGGCAGCCCTGAGTTTCATCATCTGCATTTGCATCAGCATCACAAAAAGTGTATCCATTGCTTGTAGACATCATATTTACATCATCATCTTGCACATAATGTGGCTCATTGCATTCATTACAAGATGTAGTATTATCACACAAGGACTGAGCAATCATACACTGTAACTGTGAATGTGGCATCTGGCAAATCATACACCATGGAGCATCATCAACAATATTTACAGCTTTCTTTAGAGGATCAGGAGTTTCTTTGACATGTTGAGCTCTTTGATTTGTGTTGTTGCGCGGGAATATAGGTTTACCATCATGCCAATTGGTATTATAAGGCATATCATGCAATGATGGCCTCTTTTCCTGCCTTTGATAGACTTGCCTATCAGGACCTATCCCTTTTTCACTTCTAGCTAATCTATAGCTTAGGTCCTTAACAACATTTGCCAATTTGTCTATCTTATCTTCAGGGGCAGATGTATTACCTTGAGTGTTCTGAGGCTTGTTTGGATTCTGCAGAATTTTTATATCATCCCTTCTATTTGTCTTGCCCGATGCTTTCCTGTTGTTTTCAATATTCACTGCAATTCTGAAAGCATCCCTGAGAGTAGCAGGACCTTTATCTCTTAATCCATATGCAGTTTTTGCATCAAAGGCATTGATATACAATATTATGCACATTGGTTCATTTGGCCTCATGTGATGTGGCAATTTGTTTAACACTTTAGTAAATCTTGCATTAAAATCTGCAACCTGCTCATTTGACCCTTTAGTGATACTGGTGAACTCATTTACAAAAAAGCTAGGGTCAGTTTTGTCACCATATTGCTCCTTGAACATCCTTTTAAAATCATCCCATGATGAAATACTCCGGTCAAGCAGATTCTTGTACCATTCTCTTGCCTCATCTATTAATGATTGCATGAATGACTTCATGAAAACATCCTCATGTTCAACCTCAAAGTTATCCATGACATTTTGAAAGGCTTTTAGATGATCTTCTCCTGACACAGTGTTGTTTCCTAAAAATTTAGGCACTTGCAGCCTCAGATGCTTATCAATGGGGTTAGGATACCCAGGAATACCATCAAATACTAGCTGTCTAAATCTATCTAGCTGCATTGGCTGTCTGTTTAACTGATTAACATTAATATTTCTGTCTGCATTCTGGTTTCTTACATTGTTCAGTGGTATCCTAGCATCATTCACATTTTGTCTCTCATCATTATGCTGATGTTGCACTTCATTTCGCTGTTGATGTCTCTGCACATTTGCATTCTCAAGGGTAGGAATTGAATTATTCTGGGTAGTCCTCAAAGCTTGCACTTTCTTCCTCAAGTCATCTCTGATTGATATTGCCTGCTGATATTCAAACTCGGCCCTTAAGCTCCTAATTTCATCAGCTAGTTCTTCCTCGCTGGGCCTAGAGGAGGATGGTTTTACCATATTCTGATCTTCGTCTTCATCATCCCTGTTAGCACTCATTTTGACCTGGAGGTTGATCTTTCATGTTTAGGGGGTTTCTTCATTTGAACCCTATATCTTCTTGCCCATTTTCCTAAGTGTTGGACCTCCTCGGCATTTTTCAGCTGCAGCATCATATTTTCCTGAGGAGGAGGTCATCATCATCATGTTTTCTGTCGACTTGTTTTTCATCAGGATCATCATGTTTCAATATCGGGTAATGTTTGGATATCATCCCGATCCTGCTGATGAGCTATAGTGTGCCCTGATTTGCTTGCGGGGGGTGATTTTTCAAATATCTGGTGATCTTCTAATTGTCACCCTGCCCTTATATGATGATGATGTCACCCTGATCTTCCGAAGGGGTCATTTTCTAAGTTGTTCGACCCGACTTGTTTTTTCTTAAGGGTCTTCATCATCATCATCATATTTCCGGTTATCACCGTGTTGCTTGCGAGGGTCATCATATTTTGGACGTCAGGATGATCTTAGTCAATATCATCCTGATGTTGTTGTATCACTTCATGTTCATTGTTTTATCATCCTGATGATGCTGATATCAAGGAGATATCCGCCTGTCAGCTTCGTGCATTATCTAGTGGGGGGTGATCTTTTCAAATATCTGGCATATTCATCTATCACCCCGATCTTATAGTGGAGCTACAGTGCAGCATGATATTTGTGCATCAGGATGATATTTCCAAATATCCGGTTATCTTCCGAATATCATCCTAATGTCAATATGATGATGACGTCATCTGGATATGAGGAGGTGCGCAGTAGGCAGATATGCTAATGACATCAGGAGGACATGACGATGACGTCATCAGGATGTTCATCGTCCAGACTTTTGGTATCGGCCAAGCAGGAGGATCTTCCTCCGATGGATCAGGTTGTGCTGATGAAGGCGATTATCATGCAGGTTATATTGCGATATGATACTGACGTCAGGGTGATATTTCAAGCGACAGGATATCATGCTGCTGAAGGATAATGATGATGAAGTCTTATACTAGTGTCGTCAGGAGCAAAAGCACCGACATCATATATGCTCGTGGCCTAGTATATAAAGTGTTAAAGAGCTCACCGCGGGGTGCATGTGGGATAATTGATATCCTGCATATTTTCAAATATCATGACGATGAATCTTGGCAGGAAATGGTTGCGATGCACAATTGATGTTTTTCCCAAGGCCGCGGGTTGGTGCGCCATTAATGGCGAAGGTTGCAAAGGTATGGACGGATCTGGTACCCGATTGAAGGTGTACATCAACGGACAGTGGCGCAGGGCTCGAGGTTTCTTCCTGTCTCCTCCCCTACCTACGGCATTCATGTTTGGGCGCCAATCTGGTAATGCGTTGAGCGCCATTTTTCTGATACTGTGTATCTGACGGGATTTTTGGTCAACCATGTAATTAATTGCTGTGGTACACTACCTGGCTGTTATAAGCAGGAAGTGTTACTCATTATTGGTTGTTGAAAGTTGAAGATTTTTGGCTTTGTAATTCAAAACAAGCTGATCTGGTTGCTCTGTACAGCTTAACCTGTGAGTCTATGTATCTCTTGTTGTATGTTTTGGCATGAACCCACTGATTTTATGATTAATCTTATATGAGAAATGCTATCTTAACATGTGTTTTGTTAATTCTGTCTCCAGTATTGCATGTATCTTTCTTCTGAGTCTGGATATTTAAGCAATATTTGAGACTCTAGAACATAGAATTCCTGTGTTGAATGTATGATCTCTTAACTTCTGCTCGAAGGGTGGATTAAACTATTTTCAGGTTAAACATTGGGAAGGGTATGCTGCAGTAGGGATGCCATAAGTAGAGATAACTTAACACTCTGTATTGGGAGATATTTGTAAGGCAGGTATCACATATATCCCCGTGAAATCCAGTTTTAGCTGTTCATGTTGATCATTCACAGGTGTATGTCTACTGACTCCAGGCCCTGGATAGGCACCAATCTTGCTTTGTGTTTGTGTTACAACCATGTCCAGCTTTGCATCCAAACATAAAATCAAAATCTAAATCTAAAACAATCTTTAGGACATTAGAATTAGTTTTAGGATCCTCAGTCCTCTGTCTACAACTACAAATAGGCCCAAAGCTAGCCCCTTTGCTCTTATCTTTCAGTTTTGGTCTACTTACAGGAGGACTTATCTACTTTCTATCAGCATCCCAGCCTTGTATGCATATCCTCATGGATGTTGAGTAGGGAATACCCCCTAGGTCTTGCAGAGCCTAAAGAAGAAGAGGAGATAAAATACAGAGTCTATCTCCTACACTGTTGGCCCCTGGCCCAGAGATCCTGTTGATCACTGATGGCTACCTTGTAGGGAAATCTGGGAATAAGCATCCAGTCTGAGAAAAAGTCAACAGAAATTGGCGACTCCACTGGGGAATGGGAAGTAAAAGTACTATCTAATCATCTCCAGTAATATATCTGTGACCCATCCGAGTCACCAATAGAAAATAGCAACTCCGCTGGGGAATTTGTGAAAGAACCCTGGTTTTCAAAAGAAAACAGTTCCTAGTAATAGGTGGCGACTCCGAAGTAATCTCCCAACCGGTCAAAGTAAAATTTATATGCAGGGGAGAAGATCCCAACAAAATCCTTTATTTGAAGAGTTACCAGTAACAAGAAGAATGATGTACAGAAGAAAGGGAGCTGTCTCAGTTAGTCATGAGGGTTCCCCTAGAAAAAATGATGATGTGCAAGATAACCCTAGGCCATCAGGACAGCATGCGCCTTACTTTTCAAATGCAGAAGCTGATATTCAGGGTGCATATGAGAGGCAACAGGGTGGTAACATGAGAATGAGGTCAGAGGTGTTCCAAGAATGCCCATTTCTAGACCCAAGTGAAAGGTTTGAAGAGGCAGAGTCTCTGAGGGATGATGAAGATGATGACTAGAATGGTATGAGACCATCTACCTCCATGCCTAAGGATGAACAGTTAGCTGAAGAAATCAGAAATCTAAGAGCAGAACTAGAATATCTACAAGCCATGAAAATCATAGATGATATGAAGCAGAAAGTGCAAGCTTTAAGAACTGCCCAAAATGATTCAGTTCCTACCCTAGAGAATGCAAATGTGTAGAGACATCAGCAAAGAAATGAAGTGCAACATCAGCATAATGATGAGAGACAAAATGTGAATGATGCTAGGATACCACTGAACAATGTAAGGAACCAGAATGTAAACAGAAATATCAATGTTAATCAGTTAAATAGACAGCCAATTCAGCTAGATAGATTCAGACAGCTGGTATTTGATGGTATTCCTGGGTATCCTAACCCGATTGACAAGCATCTGAGGCTGCAAGTGCCTAAATTTTTAGGAAACAACACAGTGTCAAGAGAAGATCATCTAAAGGCCTTTCAAAATGTCATGGATAACTTTGAGGTTGAACATGAGGATGTTTTCATGAAGTCATTCATGCAATCCTTAATAGATGAGGCAAGATAATGGTACAAGAATCTGCCTGACCAGAGTATTTCATCATGGGATGATTTTAAAAGGATGTTCAAGGAGCAATATGGTGACAAAACTGACCCTAGCTTTTTTGTAAATGAGTTCACCAGTATCACTAAAGGGTCAAATGAGCAGGTTGCAGATTTTAATGCAAGATTTACTAAAGTGTTAAACAAATTGCCACATCACATGAGGCCAAATGAACCAATGTGCATAATATTGTATATCAATGCCTTTGATGCAAAAACTGCATATGGATTAAGAGATAAAGGTCCTGCTACTCTCAGGGATGCTTTCAGAATTGCAGTGAATATTGAAAACAACAGGAAAGCATCGGGCAAGACAAATAGAAGGGATGATATAAAAATTCTGCAGAATCCAAACAAGCCTCAGAACACTCAAGGTAATACATCTGCCCCTGAAGATAAGATAGACAAATTGGCAAATGTTGTTAAGGACCTAAGCTATAGATTAGCTAGAAGTGAAAAAGGGATAGGTTCTGATAGGCAAGTCTATCAAAGGCAGGAAAAGAGGCCATCATTGCATGATATGCCTTATAACACCAATTGGCATGATGGTAAGCCTATATTCCCACGTAACAACACAAATCAGAGAGCTCAACATGTCAAAGAAACTCCTGATCCTCTAAGGAAAGCTATAAATATTGTTGATGATGCTCCATGGTGTATAATTTGTCAGATGCCACATTCACAGTCACAGTGTATGATTGCTCAATCCTTGTATGATAATGCTACATCTTGTAATGAATGCAATGAGCCACATTATGTGCAAGATGATGATGTTAATATGATGTCCATAGGTAATGGATACACTCTTTATAATGCTGATGAGAATACAGATCATCAAATTCAGGCCTGCCAACAGTTCCCATATGATGAAGATAATGAAGATAACTATGTGTATGCTCAGAGCTCACACAATTTTCTGAGTAACTTACAATGACCTTCTGATGAGGAAATTAGAGCCTTCACAGCTGCAGCAGTTGCTCAAGTCAAAAGCAACTACAATCTCAGAGGTAAAAATCAAGTAGGCAGCCCACATCAGCCAGAAGATATTTCTGCAGGTCAGCTAGTGCATGGTCATAAAGGAATTGAACCACAAAAAAGGCAGTGGGTAAATAATAAATAGAATTTTAGACATAGAACAGGTCATGAATCCCAAGGACCAGAAAATAGAATCCCTTAGGCTGAAGATCAAGGTAAAGGTTCCCAAGACAAGAATGATGATCAGGGAACTATGAAAGTAAGAGCTAAATCAGTTCAGGATAAAAACAAGATTGTGGAGCAAGCTACAGCTGTTACACAAAATTATGCTCCATTTGATATAGCTCAAGTCCTCTCCCAGGTAAAAGTCTCTATTCCACTTATGGAACTCATGAAAGTGGAAGAAATCAAGAATAGGACAGTATCCCTAATTTCAGGGGTGCCCTTTCAAGCTAAACAAAATGTTCAGATCCAGGGTGAGAAACATGTCATGTGTAGTGAAGAAGATGAGGCTCCTGAGGTTTATTTAGGAGTGACTATGACAAAGTGTCCTTCACAAGTGGAACCATTTTATGTTTCCCTGGTTATAAATGGAAAAATAATCAGAAATTGTATGCTTGACTCTGGAGCATCTACAAATGTCATGCCTTTGGCCATCATGCAACAAGCTGGATTGAAAATTGACAAGGCATGTGGAAAATGTTATGCTATGGATGCCAGAGAGGTACCAGTTATTGGAATCATGAAGGATGTAGATTTCAAACTGGCAGCATTTCCTGAAAAGAGATATAAAATGAATATAACAGTGGTTGACATCAAGCCACAGTATGGTATGTTGTTGTCAAGAAGATGGGCAGCACTAATTGGTGGAAGTATGCAGCTGGACCTGTCATATGCCATGATTCCAATGAATGGCAGGGATGTTAAGCTAATCAGAGAACAAAGATCATCAGAGACAGTAGAAGATCAAGAAGCAGAGGAACAGGTATGCTTTGTAGACACTGACTGTGATAACTTCAAGGTTGTCTCAGATGATAGAGAAGATAAAAAGAAAAATGCCTGCATTGAAGAATTGGATCAGCGAGGTTTGTGGACCATGTTTTTTGATGGAGCTTGTGCAAAAGAAGGCTCTGGAGCTGGAGTTATTTTCCTGTCTCCAACTGGTAAGCTCCTCAAATTCTCTTTCTTGCTGAGGTTTGTTTGCACAAACAACATTGCAGAATATGAGGCTTTACTCTTAGGCCTAAATATTGCTCTCAAACATGGAATTAAAATGTTAAGAGTATTTGGGGATTCTGAGCTGATTGTATTCCAAATTAGAGATAAGTATGCTTCAAAAAACAAAAGATTGAAACAATACAAGCATGCTGTTTGGGATACCATTGAACTATTTGATGCATTTTCAATAGGCTGGGTAGAGAGGTCAAAGAATGTTATGGCTGATTTCTTAGCCAATGTTGCAATAAGGCCAGATGACATCACTCTGTCAGATGTTACAAATGTAGAAGTTAAAATTAGGCCTGCAGTACCAGAAAATATATGCAGTTGGCAAGTGTTTAATGATGATAGGGATTTGTTGAAATTTTTGCACTGCATAGATGAATATGAGAATCAAGAAATTGATTTCCAAGCTTTTGTAGAGACTATAGATGGAAAAGAAACTCTTGTGGGAAAAGAGATAATTCAATTGAAGACTAATAAAATCCCTAGAGGGTTGGTAGCTTTGGAAAGAGCTTTTGACAGTAGAGATAAATTGGTCACAAGGACATATCCCACAAATAAGGAAGATTTAGAAGAGATAAATTTGGGGACATCTCAGGCCCCTCAGAAGGTATACATTGGTAAACAGCTCAAACCACACATTAGGAGTATGCTGATTGCATTACTGAAAAAGTATAAACATGTTTTCGCTTGGTCATATGAGGACCTAAAAGCCTATAGGGAAGATTTATTCCAGCATGAGATCCCATTGAAGCCTGGAGCTAAGCCATTTAGACAAAAGCAAAGGCCTATTAATCCTACCTTAGCTCCCAAGATGCAAGAAGAACTCAAAAGGCCCAGGGAAACTGGAATAATTGTGCCAATCAGGCATTCAACTTGGGTGTCTAACCTTGTCCCAGTCAGAAAAAAGAATGGTGATATTAGGCTTTGTGTTGACTTCAGGAACTTGAATGTATCCTCTTTAAAGGATAACTATCCACTGCCTAATATGGAAGCTATGTTGCAGAGAGTGACTGGTTGTGAACTCTTATCCATGATGGATGGATTTTCAGGTTATAATCAGGTGAAGGTAAAGGAATCAGAACAGTATAAGACCGCCTTCACCACTCCATGGGGAACTTATGTGTATGTTAGAATGCCATTTGGACTAACAAATGCAGGTGCTACATTTAAAAGAGCAATGGATGTTGCTTTTGCAGGGTTGATTGATTCAATCCTGGCTGTATATCAGGATGACTTGACTGCTTACTCAAAGAAAGAAGAGCAGCATTGTTTGCATCTGGAGCAGATTTTCATAAGAGCACTAGAGTATGGTATTTATTTAAATCCAAAGAAGTGTGCCTTTGGGGTAGTTGAAGGAAAGCTCCTGGGACATATTGTTTCCAAGGATGGAGTCAGGATAGATCCAGAGAGAGTGGCTGCTATTGACAGAATTCAAATGCCAAAAACTGTAAAAGGAGTTCAGTCCTTCTTTGGACAGATAAATTTTGTTAGGAGATTTGTTCCCAACTTTGCAGAAACCACAAGGAACTTTTCCAAGATGATGAAGAAGGATGCAACTGTCCACTGGGAAAGGGAAGCAATAGAATCATTTCAGAGTATCAAAGAGGCAATCAAGATGGCCCCTGTTCTTAAATCTCCTAATTTTTCTAGGCCATTCCAAGTATTTTCATTTGCTTCCTTTCATACTGTTGCTGCATGTTTGCTACAGAAAAACGAAGATGGTTTTGAACAGCCCATCGCTTTCTTTAGTATGTTCTTGCAGGCCTCTGAGTTGAAGTATGATATTATGGAAAAACAGGCATATGCACTAGTCAGAGCCATCAAAAGTTTCAGACCATACCTGGTAGGATCATATATAATTGCATATGTACCCCATGCAGCAGTCAAAGACATATTCACTCAGCAGGAGGTGACTGGAAGAAGGTGCAGATGGATAAACAAACTGCAAGAGTTTAACATAGACATACAAGTTACCAAGTTGATAAGAGGACAAGGATTAGCCAAGATGATGGCACAGTCAAACTTGGAAGCATGCCAAGTTAATGCAGTCCAAAATGAGAGTGTAAATGTATCAGGATCTGAATGGTACAAGGATATTATCTACTACTTGCAAAATCTGAATTGTCCTTCCCATTTCAGTGACAGTCAAAAGAGGACTTTAAAGTTACATGCAATCAGGTATGTTATTGTTCAAGGTGAACTATACTGGAAAAACCCTGATGGTGTGTTGCTGAGATGTGTGGATGAGGATATGGCTAACAATGTTTTGATTGATATGCATAAAGGATTGTGTGGTGGACATTATACTGCCCAAACAACAGCTCATAAAATTCTCAGAGCAGGATATTGGTGGCCCACTCTCTTTTCAGATGCACAAAAGTTAGTGAGGAAGTGTGACCCTTGCCAAAGATTTTCAGGAAAGCTGAAATATGATGGTGCTTTACCCCTCGAAATTGTAACTGTGGATGCTCCATTTCAACAATGGGGAATTGACTTCATAGGGGAAATTGCAGACAAATCAAGTGGGGGACACAGTTGGATTTTGGTGGTAACTGATTACTTTACCAAATGGATTGAGGCCATTCCAACTAAGAGAGCTACAAGTAAGGTGGTGACAGATTTCATGCTAGAAAATATTATCATCAGGTTTGGAGTACCATTCAAGATAGTCACTGATAATGCTATATGCTTCAGATCAGGTGAATTTGTTGATTTTTGCAACAGGTATGGGATAAATCTATCATATACATCACCATATCACCCACAAGGGAATGGTCAAGCAGAATCAAGCAATAAAAGCATCATGAAAATTATCAAGAGGATACTGGACAAGAACAAGAGAGCTTGGGACTCAAAATTGAACTTAGCAATATGGGCTGACAGAGTGACTGTAAAAAGGGCTATTGGGATGTCACCCTTTGAGCTAGTATATGGTGCATCAGCCAGATTGCCCATAAACAATCTCCTACCAGTTTACAGATTCATTCAAGAAAATGATGAGGAGATTGAAGACTCCATGACAAAAAGAGTGAACCAGTTGGTTGCATTGGATGAAAACAGAAGGAAAGCCCACCAGATCAATCTCAAAAGACAACAAGATGTGAAATATCAGTTTGACAGGAGAACTACAAAAAGGAAGTTTCAAGTCAATGATCTGGTGCTCATTTGGAATGCAAAAGGTCAAGAAAAGGGTAAACATGGTAAATTTGAACCCTTATGGATGGGCCCATATCAGATTTGCAGTGCTCATGGGGAGGATTCTTATTTCCTCCAGGCCCTAGATGGTGAAGTTCTGGAATTGCCTGTGCATGGCCAATTCCTTAAGTTCTATTTTGCATAAATGACTTGTCGCTGTGCACATTTGTAAAAACATGTATGTAGTGTAAATGTCTTGTGCAGTTCGTGCTTTTTGGTTTTTTGCCTGGTCTGCCCAGAGATCTGGTTCTCGCTGCAGGTTTTCACCTGCACGTCCCCATTCGGAGCCAGTGTTAGCACTCATTTTGACCTGGAGGTTGATCTTTCATGTTTAGGGGGTTTCTTCATTTGAACCCTATATCTTCTTGCCCATTTTCCTAAGTGTTGGACCTCCTCGGCATTTTTCAGCTGCAGCATCATATTTTCCTGAGGAGGAGGTCATCATCATCATGTTTTCTGTCGACTTGTTTTTCATCAGGATCATCATGTTTCAATATCGGGTAATGTTTGGATATCATCCCGATCCTGCTGATGAGCTACAGTGTGCCCTGATTTGCTTGCGGGGGGTGATTTTTCAAATATCTGGTGATCTTCCGATTGTCACCCTGCCCTTATATGATGATGATGTCACCCCGATCTTCCGAAGGGGTCATTTTCTAAGTTGTTCGACCCGACTTGTTTTTTCTTAAGGGTCTTCATCATCATCATCATATTTCCGGTTATCACCGTGTTGCTTGCGAGGGTCATCATATTTTGGACGTCAGGATGATCTTAGTCAATATCATCCTGATGTTGTTGTATCACTTCATGTTCGTTGTTTTATCATCCTGATGATGCTGATATCAAGGAGATATCCGCCTGTCGGCTTCGTGCATTATCTAGTGGGGGGTGATCTTTTCAAATATCTGGCATATTCATCTATCACCCCGATCTTATAGTGGAGCTACAGTGCAGCATGATATTTGTGCATCAGGATGATATTTCCAAATATCCGGTTATCTTCCGAATATCATCCTGATGTCGATATGATGATGATGTCATCCGGATATGAGGAGGTGCGCAGTAGGCAGATATGCTGATGACATCAGGAGGACATGACGATGATGTCATCAGGATGTTCATCGGCCAGACTTTTGGTATCGGCCAAGCAGGAGGATCTTCCTCCGATGGATCAGGTTGTGCCGATGAAGGTGATTATCATGCAGGTTATATTGCGATATGATACTGACGTCAGGGTGATATTTCAAGCGACAGGATATCATGCTGCTGAAGGATAATGATGATGAAGTCTTATACTAGTGTCGTCAGGAGCAAAAGCACCGACATCATATATGCTAGTGGCCTAGTATATAAAGTGTTAAAGAGGTCACCGCGGGGTGCATGTGGGATAATTGATATCCTGCATATTTTCAAATATCATGACGATGAATCTTGGCGGGAAATGGTTGCGATGCACAATTGATGTTTTTCCCAAGGCCGCGGGTTGGTGCGCCATTAATGGCGAAGGTTGCAGAGGTATGGACGGATCTGGTACCTGATTGAAGGTGTACATCAACGGACAGTGGCGCAGGGCTCGAGGTTTCTTCCTGTCTCCTCCCCTACCTACGGCATTCATGTTTGGGCGCCAATCTGGTAATGCGTTGAGCGCCATTTTTCTGATACTGTGTATCTGGCGGGATTTTTGGTCAACCATGTAATTAATTGCTATGGTACACTACCTGGCTGTTATAAGCAGGAAGTGTTACTCATTTTTGGTTGTTGAAAGTTGAAGATTTTTGGCTCTGTAATTCAAAACAAGCTGATCTGGTTGCTCTGTACAGCTTAACCTATGAGTCTATGTATCTCTTGTTGTATGTTTTGGCATGAACCCACTGATTTTATGATTAATCTTATATGAGAAATGCTATCTTAGCATGTGTTTTGTTAATTCTGTCTCCAGTATTGCATGTATCTTTCTTCTGAGTCTGGATATTTAAGCAATATTTGAGACTCTAGAACATAGAATTCCTGTGTTGAATGTATGATCTCTTAACTTCTGCTCGGAGGGTGGATTAAACTATTTTCAGGTTAAACATTGGGAAGGGTATACTGCAGTAGGGATGCCATAAGTAGAGATAACTTAACACTCTGTATTGGGAGATATCTGTAAGGCAGGTATCACATATATCCCCATGAAATCCAGTTTTAGCTGTTCATGTTGATCATTCACAGGTGTATGTCTATTGACTCCAGGCCCTGGATAGGCACCAATCTTGCTTTGTGTTTGTGTTACAACCATGTCCAGCTTTGCATCCAAACATAAAATCAAAATCTAAATCTGAAACAATCTTTAGGACAATAGAATTAGTTTTAGGATCCTCAGTCCTCTGTCTACAACTGCAAATAGGCCCAAAGCTAGCCCCTTTGCTCTTATCTTTCAGTTTTGGTCTACTTACAGGAGGACTTATCTGCTTTCTGTCAGCATCCCAGCCTTGTATGCATATCCTCATGGATGTTGAGTAGGGAATACCCCCCTAGGTCTTGCAGAGTCTAAAGAAGAAGAGGAGATAAAATACAGAGTCTATCTCCTACACTGTTGGCCCCTGGCCCAGAGATCCTGTTGATCACTGATGGCTACCTTGTAGGGAAATCTGGGAATAAGCATCCAGTCTGGGAAAAAGTCAACAATCCCTCAGAGACTCTGCCTCTTCAAACCTTTCACTAGGGTCTAGAAATGGGCGTTCTTGGAACACCTCCGACCTCATTCTCACGCTACCACCCTGTTGCCTCTCATATGCACCCTGAATATCAGCTTCTGCATTTGAAAAGTAAGGCGCATGCTGTCCTGATGGCCTAGGGTTATCTTGCATATCATCATTTTTTCTGGGGGAACCCTCATGACTAACTGAGACAGCTCCCTTTCTTCTGTACATCATTCTTCTTGTTACTGGTAACTCTTTAAATAAAGGATTTTGTTGGGATCTTCTCCCCTGCATATAAATTTTACTTTGACCGGTTGGGAGATTACTTCGGAGTCGCCACCTATTACTAGGAACTGTTTTCCTTTAAAAACCAGGTTTCTTTCACAAAGTCCCCAGCGGAGTCGCCAATTTCTGTTGGTGACTCGGATGGGTCACAGATATATTACTAGAGATGATTAGATAGTACTTTTACTTCTCAATCCCCAGTAGAGTCGCCAATTTCTGTTGGTTTTTTCCCAGACTGGATGCTTATTCCCAGATTTCCCTACAAGGTAGCCATCAGTGATCAACAGGATCTCTGGGCCAGGGGCCAATAGTGTAGGAGATAGACTCTATATTTTATCTCCTCTTCTTCTTCAGGCTCTGCAAGACCTAGGGGGTATTCCCTACTCAACATCCATGAGATACGCATACAAGGATTGGGATGCTGTCAGAAAGCAGATAAGTCCTCCTGTAAGTAGACCAAAACTGAAAGATAAGAGCAAAGGGGCTAGCTTTGGGCCTATTTGCAGTTGTAGACAGAGGACTGAGGATCCTAAAACTAATTCTAATGTCCTAATGGTTGTTTTAGAGTTTGAGTATGATTTTGAGTTTGGATGCAAAGTTGGACATGGTTGTAACACAAACACAAAGCAAGATTGGTGCCTATCCAGGGCCTAGAGTTAGTAGACATACACCTGTGAATGATTAGCATGAACAGCTAAAACTGGATTTCAGGGGGATATATATGACACCTGCCTTACAGATATCTCCCAATACAGAGTGTTAAGTTATCTCTACTTAGGGCATCCCTACTGCAGTATACCCTTCCCAATGTTCAACCTGAAAACAGTTTAATCTACCCCTTGAGCAGAAGTTAAAAGATCAGACATTCAACATAGGAATTCCATGTTCTAGAGTCTCAAATATTGCTTAAATATCCAGACTCAGAAGAAATATACATGCAATACTGGAGACATAATTAACAAAACACATGCTAAGATAACATTTCTCATATAAGATTAATCATGAAATCAGTGGGTTCATGCCAAAACATACAACAAGAGATACATAGACTCACAGGTTTAGCTATACAGAGCAACCAGATCAGCTTGTTTTGAATTACAGAGCAAAAAATCTTCAACTTTCAACAACAACCAAATGAGCAACACAACCTGCTATATACAGCAAGGAAGGTTCCCAACATTAATTACATAGTTGACCAAAAAACCCGCCAGAATCACAGTATCAGAAAAATGGCGCTCAACGCATTGAATGCGGCAGGTAGAAGAGGGGACAGAAGAGGATCTCGAGCCATGAGCCGCTAGCCGTGGATGTAGAAATTCAGTCAGGTACTGGATCCGTCCATGCCATTGCCCATACCTCTGCAACAATCGCCATTAATGGCGTACCAACCCGCGGCCTTGGGAAATGCAGAAAACTGTGCGTCGCAACTGTTTCCCGCCAAGATACATCATCATGATATTTGAAAATATGCAGGATCGAATTATCCCACATGCACCCCGCAGCAACCATTTCAACACTTTATATACTAGGTCGCGAGCATATATGATGTCGGTGCTTTTGCTCTCGACGACACTAGCATAAGACCTTCATCATCCTCATCCTCTAGCAGCATGATATCCTGTTGCTTGAAATATCACCCTGACGTCATCATCATCATCGCAATATCACCTACATGATAATCACCTTCATCGGCACAACCTGATGCATCGGAGGAAGATCCTCCTGCTTAGCCGATACCAAATGTCTGGCCGATGAACATCCTGATGACGTCACCGTCACATTGGCACCGGGGTGATATTAGTAAGATCAACCTGATATTTCAGAATATCACCCCGCATACAAAATATCATGATGCACTGTAGACCAGATGATGATGATGACCTCTACTACAGGATTAGGATGATATCCAAACATCACCCGATATTAAAACATGATGATCCTGATGAAACATCCGGTCAATAGAAAATGATAATGATGATGACCCCCTCCCTTAGAATATCATGATGATGATGATCTTGTCTCCTTAAGAAAATATGATGCTGCAGCTGAAAAATGCTGAGGAGGTCCAATACTTAGGAAAATGGGCAAGAAGATATGGGGTTCAAATGAAGAAACCCCCTAAACATGAAAAAAAAATCAACCCCCAGGTCAAAATGAGTACCAACAGGGCCGACAGTATTGGTCTTACCGATCAAGGCGTATCAGGGTGATAAGAGTTAAGTGATACCAACGGGAAACCCATCGGTGTATCAGCCTAGCGAAACTGGAGTTCGCTGATAGAGTTGAGTCTCACCGAACTTGAAGTTGGAACACATTGGCACATCGGAGAGAACAAAAGGAGATTTGTCGATTGTATCGAGTCTTACCAAAGACAAATGCCATCGGCGCATCGGCCAAAGTTTGTAAGTGCTCGCCGATGAGAAGAGTCTCACCAAAGTCAAACGGAGTCAAAAGTCATCCGCGTATCGGCAGAGCAAATTCTAAAGTAGCCGATAGCACTTTTCACTTTTCTTGCCGATAAGCAAAGAGTGTTGAACCTCACATTTTACACTCCTCATCAGCTGAATGAAGGCTTATTTGACGCCTTGGTCATGGTCTTCACATGACATAGATAGCGGATGGGGTCCTCCCCAACACAAAGATTTTGTTGTTAGTCTACTATAGTCAAAATTTAGGGCACCTCAATCATCATTTGAAAGTATGGACCATGTCTTCACATTTCCATTGGAGGTCGCAAGATTTTTTCTTGGTTTTTTGAATCTTGGTCGCTAGTTTTCTCTTAATACAACTCATGCCACTGATTATTTCTACACATAGAGGTCACCTTTTTTCTAGATCAGTCTTCATTCATTGGGTCACCTCTCAGCTTCAACAAAATCACTTGTCTTTCAATTGGAGGTCAACGCTTCAAGGGTAAAGTGGTCTATGGTCTTTAAATCTATCAGGTTTTTGTCGAAGGTTGGCTTCATTCCCGTTTTTGGAGGTCGTCACTTACACATCACCTAGTCCGTTTTCCAAGGTGGATGCCTCTACTTTCAAAGACAAATAGAAGTTGCTATTTAGCGTTTCAAAGCTCTATCGCCATTCTCACCAGTGAGGTCGCCATTTCTTCAGAGGTAAATCTGTGGTCTACTCTACAACTAGTGTTTATGTTTTGGTTGAGCTCTTTGTCCATATTGTTGTTTACATGCTGGTAGAGGTTCATTTGCATTGCAGGGTCGTTTTTTAAATAGTGGTCGTCAGTAGAGTAATATTTTCCTATTACTTCTTCTGCAAACAACCAATTGTTGCCAAAGGTTATGGTATTTCAATTATTGTTATCATTTGTTACTTATCATAATTTGTCTCCAAAACATACTCTGATGACTACGACTTCCATTTGACCTAGCTAAGGCACCTATTCGTGACTTCGCAGAACATGGTGGAGGAGAATCAGGCAAGACCATTAGACTACCAAGCTTAAATATTAAGTTTATCCTGGTCAAATCCATTTTCTTCATTGTTTTAATTCACTTGCAATTTGGTTGGTAGTTTTATCTTCTCACACAGTCTACATTCCTTGACCAGTGTCACAGTTTTTAACCATTATCTTTGACTTAGGATTTTGTTAGTAATCTATTACATTCTTTATAAAACAATCATTGTTAACCATTGATAAGTTCTACTCATAATAGTGGGTTTCAATAGCTATATATGTTGTTAAACTTTCAATAACATTTATTATAACAATATCTATAATCGTAGCTCTTTAGTAGACATTTAATGTTAGCTTTTATGCTAACTGTGTTAACCACTAGCATTTATTGTAATGGCCAGTCTAAACATTTCATGCAAGCGATTATCTTTTACGTCGAGATAGATCACCAGTGAGATAACATTTTATGCCAAACAATGACCACCAGGTGTCTTCAAGTGCTCGCATAGAGCCATTTTTTCATTTTTTCATAACTTTCACCCATGGAGGTGTTTTTTGACAAAATTATAGTTGACGAGAAACTGGTTCCATCACTAACATAATGGTGTCAAATTTTTTCTGAAATTGTGTTGTTTTGTGCCATTTTTGGCTTTTGAAGTTCACTATTGTAAGCAAATTTTGATGGGGCATAACTATCACCCTAGTTATCAAAATTTTGCAAACTTTTTTGATAGTTATCAAAATTTCACAAGGAATTCATTAGTGCAGGTAAAATTCAGTTTTTGGATAGCCATTTTTAAAAATTTGTAAAAATCTCCGTGTGTTATAAATGAATGATTTGGCTTCCAAACTTGCATGAATTATAATTTTTCTCTTGCACATCTTTCCGGGGGTGGCCTATGTTTCAACACTAATCATCTTGGGGGGTGGGGGACTTTTATTTCTGCTTTGATAGTGCTTAAAATTTGATCATGTATATTGTCGGGGATGACACACATACTTCCTTCCATTCGAATATTCTCAATAAACCTTGTAATAAATGAAAGATTATATGTGTATATTATGGGCTAAAATGGCATACAACAAAAGAATGTCATCATCGTAAATTGATGAACCAAGATAACAACTCCTTCATGCATATCAAATTTCTATTGATCATTATAAAGCACTTGCAGAAAAATCTCGTCTCACTAAGCCACCTTGTGAGACACCACCATCACTTGGGTATGTACATTGTAGTTATATGACTTATATTGAGATCTCATCTTCACCATCACCTATTTCTACATCTAAATCTAGAGTTGATATCTCCATGGTTTCCAACAATTATATGCACTAGGATATGGTTATCATCTTTCTAGATCCACCACATTGGGATGCATGTCTACTTGACATTTCATGTCTTTTCATAGAGTCCCGCATTACACACTTGGGAGACACTATTGAGGACATTTGTCTTCTATTCGATGACAACTTCGATGAAGTTGCATCACCATAGTCATCTTCAGATATTATTGCTCTTGCCTTGCCTACATCAACTTCTATAGTGCCAGATTCTGTAGATATTTATGAGTCCATATATTTGACTCCCTCATCATGTATTTTGACATCCTATCTAGTAGTATCAGATTCTTTTGGGTCCAATTATCGCCATAATCCATGGTTCCTATTCCTAAATCTTGTATGGTACCCGATTCATTCTATCAGGATTTGTCACATATTACCTTTGGCTTGGAGATCCTTGAGCATCCTTCAATGACATCATGGGCATCATTTGCATCTTTGAATCATGTGTAAAAATTAGAGACCTTCATACTTCTTCCTGTATATTCTTATTTGGAATGGGAAGATCACTTACACACTTCTGTGGTTCAATTTCTTCCTAAGAGGAGAAATGTTGTTCAATGTTTGTGGATCATCTTCAATATCTAGTGTCGAGCTTCTACACACACTACATGAGGTATTTTGAGAGGAGGCTACATGGTTAGTCTTCTTATATCAGTTTTGGGAGGATCCATTTCTTCGCATGGAGTTTATTCCTTCACATTTTCTGGGGGGTCACATAGACCTTCTCATTTTTCTCTCCTATGGGGGGAACATTTATTGTACATTAGTGCTAGAAGTAGTCCTTGTGTGTCATGTATAATCCTCCTTCTTTCTTCTTCACTTGTATTATAATTCATTCATGCATCATTTCTCTTTTGGAGGAAGGTTTTTTCTCACAAGGTTTTCTTTCTTTCTCCACTTTTTGAGAAATTCATTTGTACATGGGTACCTAACATGGCCTAGTAGCCAAGATCCACCATCTTGTTATTCTCCCTAAGTTGCACTTAAGGGGGTGTTAAAGTAAATAGTGGCTTTATCTAACTAGTTAGTTTATAGTCTACCTAGTCAAAGTCTTATTCACACATAAGCTTAAGTTTACTTAGTTTTTTAGTAAGTTGTCTCACCTCATGTGGTGAAGATATGTGTAATCAGCTTTATGAGACACCTATTTCATTTTTACTTGCCACTTGTCCTCACACATGTCATGTGAGTTAGACAAGCGTTGCATACTTGAAGAGGTAGTCAATAGTTGATTCCTACCTTCCTACCTCCTTCTCCTTGCCTATTATGAAAGGATTCTCTTTTTATTTTACACACTCTTATTGTATATGATAGATATGCTTATTGTGCTCCATTTCTTACTTGTGGAAGGTTATGCAATTTTTGCTTGTTGATCTTAGCTGCTCCAACATATTTATGTTGGTTGTTTCCTTTATAAAAATGTTGCACAAGTCTAAACTTTTACCTTGTAACACTTTTCTCTTATAATATATAAAAATTAAGTTTATTTTTCATTGAAACAAGAACATCTATGTGGAGCGAAATGCATTTTTTGAGATTTGTCTAACAATGTTTGTTATTTTTTCTAGTGTCTTGAATAAAGGTCACTATTTTTCGTAATGGACCTACATTCATTATAAAATTTTAAAAAATATAATATTAAAGAAAACATAGTACATATTACAATTATTGTAAAGATAAAACTAAGGGATCTACATAGTTACAAAATGACATTTCCAAATTACTTCATTTGATACTCCAAAAGGTGAAACAAAATTATTTTTTTCAACATTTTGATAGGTGCAGAGGAGATTCCATCGAGTGTTTGATTTAAGCCTATGAGGTTCTATCCAAGGGGTTTTGATCTAACCTGCTTCAATAAAAACCCCTTAGATGGAAGCCCACTAGGCTTAAATCATTAATTCTTTTTAAATATGTGATTTTAGGGAAAAATTAGGATGTCCCACAAATGGGACCCACTATTGTGGAACATACACTCCACGTGGACAAGCTCATTGTAAAATTTACTATTGTTGCACACTATGAAATAATAGTTACATCCTTTACACTGTCAGTATCAATTTGTTTCTACTATAACCACCACTACCATATTCTCACTTGTAGTAGATCATACAGATATAACTTCACTTCAGATTTCTTGTGGTACCTAGTGTCATTTTCTAGGACATTGTCTAGCCCCCAAATCATGCCACATGTTCATTAATTTTTCCACAAGTGCTCCTACATCATTGGTCATGCTCCAACAAACACTAAACTCATATACAGTTGTGAGTTCTTCATCCAAATGACTTCCAGTTGTTGTCATAGCATCATCACATGTGAAACAACATATATTATGTACCACAAAATCTACAACATCATTATCATATGTAAATCACTATGTTTGTTATATCGCAACACCTAAAAAATCACTACATTTCACCACATTACATTACATTACTCCACAAAGAAGATTGTAGATAAACTCTTTCCACAAGGACACTCCTAGGTGAATATCACCTAAGTCTCAACATGTAAGCAGATGTAGTGTTTGGTATAGTAGAGTATTCAAAAAGAAAGTATTTTCTAATATGCTTATGCTTGATGTTTGCACCATATTCCTTTATCCTCATGTTAATTGCAAGACTGGTTCATCAAAAATACAGGATTACACATGAACAATATATTTTATAAACTCCATAATCCATCATTGAAATTAACAAAAAATGGAGATCAAAATTTATAAAACATAAAATCATAATATATAAAATTTTATAGACTTTAACAAAATATTTAACTAGCATAGATATTGTTGGGTGAATATTTTGTCGTTAACTCGCTAACGGCAAAATGGGTATATCAGCCACAGCTATGATGATACAAAGTCTCTCCTCTCAGCAAGGGGAGGTTCCCTCTAATTACTTGACTTTTGCAAACCAAAAAACTTATGAAATTTATGTACACTAAAAACAATGTTTGTGGTGGTTCCATCTCATCTCATCTCATTCTCTTTTTTCAGAATAGATGTTTATATTTCAAACTTTTGATAGAAGACTTATAAATTATCACAAAATCACAGAAACGCAAAGTTTTCTGTTAACTCACTTACTACTTGTAAACGGAACTATTTGAATTAGAATGCAGCCCAAAGTCTTCACTCTTCTTCAAGATGGTAAAAGTAAATCAAATATAACAACTTGCAGCACAAAGTCTCCAAACTATTGTATTCTCACAAACATGAACATATAACCCACAACTGATTTGATAACACAAAGTTTATCAGAATCAAATTAAGAGCGCTCTTCAATCACTTGAAACAAACTCCACACTTCAATTATTATCAAATAAGATTATGATAGCAAGACGTAAGAACAATACTATCACAACACAAATAATCCCAAGACAAAGATTGGAATTGAACTTGCTTTCTTGTATTGATAAATATTTGATAATTGATTTTCACAAAAAGCACAAAGTCTTGATTTGCTTCTCAATTCGCCAGAGTTTTCTTGCAATAGACAAAAGATAATATTTACAAAAGAGGCCCCCTTTATTTATAGGGAAAGACCTTGAGAAAATTTAGGAAATCTACAACTACTTTGACTTATTCAACAAGAGAGTCCTATTTGACTTATGACTTCTCTTCTTTCACATGTAATTACATTTTGGAAAATTACATGTGTAGATGTCCAAAACAAAATTCAATTTACATAACATCTAAGAAGAACAAGCTAAGGCACTAGCTTCCTCCATCCTTTTTTCTCAGGAAGTTCTGATACATGGTTTGAACAACTGACATCTCGCATGCATCTGGTTTCACTGTGTTTTTAGAGATGGTACGAGCTCAGAGAATTGAATCTTTCACCACCTTTACTACCTTTTCATGCTTGTCTAAATTATCCTTCAGATTCTCCAGAGTCGAATGTTGATCATACAGGTTATCCATTGAGAACATTGAGGGAGCTTCCTCTTCAAATTCCTTTTGTACCATTTCTTCAAAAGAACTTATCATTTCCTGTGCTGTGAGGAAACTGTGATCTTCCCTTGTCAAGGTGCAAGGAAGTTCTTCCAGCCGGTGTAGGAGTGTGACATCACTATCTTCGCTGGCTTCTCGAGCTTGGCACAGATCTTTGAGTAGACTCTTTATTGTGAAAATACGATGAGCTAGAGTCTCCTTGGTCTTGAGATATGATTCCCTGTTGGTGATGACCCCAATGGTGATTAGATTCTTTATCTTGATCTTCTTCATATCTATCCACTCTTCTAGGCTCTCTTCTTGATCTTGCAGCTCTTGTGAAAGTAGATCTACCAGATTGTCCAGCTCAGCTTTAGCTTTGTCCATTTTCTCCTTTCTTTCCACAGTGGTTTTTAACAGAACTCATCCTTGAGCCAACAACCGCTCTACTACATCCCCCACTATCTTGCCTCTAGCTTGGGCTTTTTCAAACTTCTGTATCAGGGGATCTTCCACTATCACTGCCATAGGTTCTACTATTTCTGATGACTTCACTATTTTCTGAAGGATAGCAGCCAGTTGTTCTGCTTTTGCTTTGTATTGCTCCTTCTCCCTCTTGGCTTCATCATACTTTTCAAGTAGGGTACTGGCAGTGGTCTGGAAATCTGCTTTGACACCATCATGAGTCACTTTACCAAGCTCAACCCTTGAGATGACATAACTGCTCATGTCAAAAGTATCAACCGTGGCATCTTCAGGAGGTTTCGCAATTTCAGCATATCTGATCCCCTTTTCAGTGACCAGCCTAGAAACAGTCTTAGGCTTCTTCTTTTGGTTCTTAGCTTTCACTGGCAACAGCTTTTCAATGTCAATCTCATCAGGTGAGATGGCTTGCTTTTTCCTCTTTGGAGTATAGGCAGATAGCCATGGAGGAAGTATAGAATCGCCAATAGCTGGAGAGGGATCTCCTACTTGCTTGGCTGGCTCCGTGCTTGTTCCCGTGATGGTGACAATTGGACTTGTATTGGTAAACACAACACCTGTATCAACAACCTTTTATGAAGCATCCAGAAGGTTCTCTAAGATAGTTTGTTCCCCAATATCAAAAGATGGGGAAGATAAGCTTGGAATGGAACTAGAAGAATCAAAAATAGTTCCAAAGCTAGCTTTCATGGACGGAGGAGTATTGTCTGAAGAAACAACAAAAATTGGAGAAAGAGGAACATTTGAAATTGCTGGCAAACCATCAGAAAATGGAACATGAGGAGGAGGTGGAAGAACTTGTGTCTTGGAAGGAAGATCTTTCATAGGAGTCTGAGGGGAACCATCAAGTCGTTCTACCTCTATATTTTCATCTACCCCTTGTTCAGCTTCATCAGATACCTTTGTCTTAGACCTTTGAACATTTTGTTCTTCAGTCTCAACATCTTCAATTTCCATCTGATCATCATTAGTGTCTTCAACATCTGACTTAGTGGCATCAAAAGCCTCTGTGATTTCCTTCTTCTTTCCTCCCTTGGATGCAAATTTGATCTTTGGTTTGTGTACCTTGGAGGAAGAAGGGGTGTCACTCTTGTTCTTAGTTTAGTTTTCCACCTTCTTACCTGTTTGCTCCTGTATCTCTTCTTCAGACCCTGTAAGGAACTCTTTCAACTGAATCCCTTTGCTTTTCAACCACAAGTTGGTGTTTGCCAGTATTGGTTGAAATCTTTTCCTGATAGATGTCTCCTCCTTGACTGACCATTTCACCTCTAGGAGAGGTGAAGCCTCAACATTCTCTGCCTCCTATTTGTGATCTAGGACATCCCCGTCATCCTCCATTCCATCTGGAATATCAGCGAGTCCTAGTTCTTCAATTTGGCTTAGATGAAGTCTGCAGAAATCCAGTTTTCTAATCTCATTTTGAGTCCTGAGATCTGCCCATATGTCTTCGACCATTGGCTCATGAAAATTTGACTTCCTCTTGATTTTATCTTGAACCCTTCTGAAGTCAAAATGATTTCTTTTCTTGTAGGTCTTCATGGTGACCAACTGCAACTCGGAGTCAATTATCTTTGCTTTGTTGGCAGATTGAACTGAGTACCTCCCAATTTCAATGGGAAACTTTATCCCTGACCTCTTAAGCTCCATTTGTTTGTTGTGTACCACAATCAGTTGTCTGCAAAGCTCCATAAGAACAATGCGATCACTGGGATACCGGGGCAGCATGTAAGGGTAATCAGGATAGTATCCTACCCGAAGATATGTGAAGGTGGGAAATTGCAAGAACAAGCAACCAAAAGAATTTACAACCTGCCATGCTTCATCAGAAACTCTTCTTTGAACTAGTTCATCATCCCATAGGCACATGAAAACTAAGAAGAACGCATCATTGACTCTTCTGAAATGATGAATTGACCCCTTCAGAGTGATTTGGGGGTAGTATTCATATACTGGGACCAATCTCCTGTCCCCTACTTGGGTTAAACCTGGAAAGTTCCTCATGCTTGTAACAGCATAGAGAAGATAAGAGGTCATGTAAAATTTGAAGGTGGTGTTGACCCTTACCAGTTGCTCGTGCAGAGCATTGCTGATTTGTTCACCCCAGAATATCTTCTAGTTACCCCGTAGAATCACCTTGATGTAAGTGTACATCCAGTCCTAGAATTTAGAAGTAGAAGGGAGTCCTCTGATGCGACTCAGGAGAGTAATCAAATCACACACTTCCTCCACAAAATCACTCCTGTGAAGGTCTTTTGGCCATCTGGTCAAAGTTGCCCTAGGAATCTTTAACCATTTGCTGTTTATGTGCCTCCTAGCAGATTCCAAATCATTGTCATAGTCTTGTTGACCCTGAGCAAAATTAATCTGCCTGACGTTTTCAATTGGTGGACACATGAAGATTTTGTCCATGAATTCTGCGTCCAGTCTCATGATTACATTTCCCTATGAGTTCGTCACAGCTCTAGTGTCTCTGTTGTAATGATTGGCCACTTGTAGAACAAATTCAGGATTATGTGCACTGACTGGAAATGATGCAACCAAATGAATATTGTTGTCAATGATTTTCTACATATGCTTGGAGGGATTTGCTTGTTTAGTTCTATCTATGAACTCGGCCATGTCTACGTGCCCAATCTCCGTGTCTCTGATTTCATCAACGTTTGACTGTACCGCCGTTACCGGAAAGACACCCCGGTACTTGTACTTCATGGCTCTGGACTTTGACGGAGATGATTCTGACATGAGCTCTGGAGAAAACTGTGAATTTGAACACCACCACGAATGCTGATTGAGAACTACAAAAGGCCATGATCTCGCAGTTAGGGGAAAATTTGGATAAACTGGGTCAACTGCGTTTTGACGATCATGGACAGGAAAGCATGCATTTAAAGGGCTTGAGTGCACAAATCAAGGCAAAGGCGAAAGCGGGCTTTTGGTTTTGAAAAGTGAATTTTCCAGTGTTAAGAAAAATCAGGAAAATATGCTTGAGCGGGTGATTTGGCCGCCATTGCAAGTTGGGAAAGACTTTAGGTGTAAAGGTGGTTGAAAACGCCGCGATTGCATGTATTTTGGAAGTTTTGATTTAACATGCTCGAGTGGTTAAAATGACCGCTATCGCATGTAACTTGGTGAAAACCTCAAGTGTTCAGGTGGGTGTATCGGCCGCTCCGGCAGGGAAATGACCAAACAAGTTTTTGATGTAGGGGCAGATAAAAATGCCGCTCGAGCATTTAGGAGATTATCGGTTAACATGTAAAAGCGGACGAAATGACCACTATTGCAGATTGAAGGAGAAATGCCAGATGTTTGAGCGGTTGAAAACGCCGCTCATGCAGGTAAGTGTTAAACTTCAAGGGTTTTGGTGTAGGGGCGGGGATATCAACCGATTTGCATGTGGAAGGTTTACCATGCTACATGGGCGGCAGAAATTACCGTTGTTGCAGATGATGCTAGATTTAGTCTGAAGTGTTTGATCGGGTGAATCGACACCACAGTCGATGGGTAAGAGATTGCCGTGTATGGGAAGTGTAATTCGCCGCCCATCCACGTTGGTAATTTAGGAAGTGTCAAAGGTTTGAGCGGTAAATCCGCCGCCACATGCGTTGAAACTTTAGGGTATGAACTTGGGATTGACAAAGCGATGAACAACACTGACATTTTCAATATAAAACAACAACAACATGATCGAAACAAAATGACACAAACCCTAGTTTATCACAAGAAATAATCAACAAGAGAGAACATGAAACCCTAACCTAGCATGAGGATAGTCAAAAATGCAAAACAAAAGAAAGAAATTTGAAACAAACAAAACAAACGAGCCTACCAGAGAAAAGAGACGCCGAAGATGGGTCCAGACTGCGGTAATTTCCTTTCAGACTCTCCTCCATGGCGTTGGTTCGAGCATAAACGATAAATAAACAAAAGGCACAACGAGTACTTAAAACTTAAAAATGAACATTAAATGAATCAGCACGAGTGGCCATTAATGGCACTCCAGTCGAAAGATTTGAAGATCTTGCTCAGGCGGAAGTTTCGGCCGCTCCTGCAAGTTCCACCAAATAAGATATGTAAAGGTAGGTGATTTCACCGCCATTTCATAAAACACAAAGTTCAACATATGTAATAGCGGCTAAATACGCCGCTCTTACATGTGAACAAGCTTCTAAGCATGTAATAGCGGTTATAAATACTGCTCTTACATGTGAACAAAAACAAAAATGGCTAACACCTGAAAAATGACTAAAATTTGACCTTTTAACCAGTTTATGACTTAAACGATTCTCGCGAATATTGAGAAACTGATTTAAAGGGATGTCATAAACCAGTTGAGAATGTCAAATGACTTCGCACGAGACTAAGGGAATCTTGTCTCGATTTGTGATCTTAGAGTGTAGATTCATGAAATGGACAAGTTTCGTGGGGTTTGTCTACAAAAACGAGCGTAGCTGATTTTGAGAACAACAGCTGGCTCTAATTGGGGAACTTCCTTCAATCGAACTTTGAAACGATTGAGGGGAGTAGAATCCAGTCTCTAAGTGCCTTGATCCATGCCATTGGGCTATAGAGTCAAGCTAAAAAGAAAAAGACACAAAAGACTAAATGAAAACACAAATAAAAACTCAAAACTATATAAATGTACAATTTTTAACTTATCTGATACTTGAAGGATTGAAGTGCTTCAGATGTTGTCCACTGTGAGGCAACGAGAATGGTGTTCCATCCTGATACTCCAACAAGAAACTATTTTCACCACAGAATTGATGAATGGTGAATGGACCTCTCCACAAGGAATCAAATTTTCCGTGCATTCCTTTTGGTTCTCTCCTCTTGTCCCACAACAAGACTTGATCTCCAACCTAAAACTCACGAGCCTTTGTCTTCTTGTCGAAGAGTTTCTTTACTTGATTTTGGTGCTCAGCAATACGGTCCACCACCATAGTGCGCTGCTCCTCAAGTTCAGTCAAATACATGATCCTTTTATCAATAGAACTATCAAAAGTTCTATCTTCCAATGCCTTTACCAACTTCAATGCTGGCAATTCTAAGGTAATTGGTATCTCCGCATTCAAACCATATAGAAGCTGAAATGGCGACATGCCTATCGCCCTTTTGGGGGTAATTCTATTTGCCCATAAAGCATCAAACAATGCCTTATGCCAAGTTCTTTGATTCTCATCTACCAATTTCCTGATGATAGTGACCAGATTCTTATTGCTTGATTCTGCTTGACCATTCCCTTGCGGATAATAGTCTGAAGAATGGGAAAGAATGATCCCATGTTCGTAGCAAAACTCAGTAATCTCATGAGAGGAAAAACAAGTAGCATTGTCTGCTACAATCTTGTTTGGAACTCCAAACCTGGAAATAATGTTCTCCTTAAGAAAACTGCATGCCACCTCTGAAGTAGCGTGCTTGACTGGAATAGCTTCCACCCATTTGGTAAAATAGTCTATTGTAGTGAGAACATAGTTATGTCCTGCACTTGATGATGGATTCACTGCGCCAATGAAGTCAATACCCCATTGCTGAAAAGGCTCCTCAATCACCACTAGTTTTAGAGGTAAGGCTGCCAATTTTGGTTTCCCAACAAACTGTTGGCATAACTCACACCTGCGTACCCAATTGTACGCATCTTGGAATAATGTGGGCCAATAGTAACGAGCTCGCAGAATCTTGTGAGCCGTTACAGGTGCTGAAAAATGTCCTCCACAAGCCAAATTGTGGAAAGACTCCAAAAGTCTACTTTGTTGCGCTTTATCCACGCAATGGAGAAATACACCGTCAAGACTTCTCTTGTACAAACCATTGTCCCAAAGGATGTAGTTAGCAGCTTTTAGCTTGACAATTCTCTTTTCCTTATAAGACAAGTGAGAAGGGCACTCACCATAGGTAAGGAAATGAGCGATATTGGAATACCACTCATCAGTTGTAGTAACAAAAAGAACAGTTGGCATGTCCACAACTTCTTCTTCGTCCCCTGTCTCTTTTGGAATGTTATCTGTGATCAATTGACACAAACCTTTACCACGCACAAGCTTGGTAGGCTTGATATCCAGATCAAATTCTTGGATCTTAGCGATCCAATTACCTCTCTTTGTTTCAAACTCCTGTTGAGTTAGGATAGATTTGACTGTTGTATCAGGCACCATGACAACAGTGTGTGAGTTTAGAATATAGAACCTGAAATGCTTAACCACTTTGACTATGGCATAGGCATGCTTCTCCATATTTGAATACTTCAATTCATGAGCTTTGAGAGGACAACTCATAAATGATATGGGGGATTCGACGCCTTCTTCATTCTATTGAACCAGAATAGCTGAAAGTGTGTGTTCTGAAGCATAGCTATAGACTACAAAATCTTTAGTGTAGTCGGGACAAACAAGAACTAGAGCATGAGCGATTGCTTTCTTGATATCCTTGATCGCTTCCTTACCTTCCGCGGTCCAATGGAAAGTGGTTTTACCCTTCATCATATTAACAATGTGACGGGTTTTTTCTGCAAACTCAGGAATGAACCTTCGCAGAAAATTCACCTTTCCAAAGAAAGAATGAACAACAGTCTTACTTGCAGGCAGAGTGAGACTTTGAATAGATTTAACTCTCTCTGAGTCAATCTTAGTACCTTCCCGGGATACAATGTGTCCGAGAAGCTTACCTTCTGTCACCCCAAAAACTGACTTCTTGGGATTGAGGGAAATACCATTTTGCCGACAGCGCTCCAGCACTTGTCGTAAATGATGCGCATGATCATGACAGTTTTTGGAGAAAACAGTCAAGTCATCGAGGTACACCACAATGAACTTACCCATCTCATCTCTGAAAGCAAGATCCATCGCTCTCTGAAATATTGCACCAGCATTGATCAGACCAAAAGGCATTCTTGATATGCAAATGTGCCCCATGGTGTAGTGAAGGCAGTTTTGAACTGATCAGCTTCATTGAATTCCACTTGGTTATATCCCAAAAAACCATCTAACATAGATAGCATTTTTGAACCAGTCACTGTTTGCAATACTTGGTCCATGATGGGCAAAGGGTAGTTATCTTTCAAGGAAGACTGGTTGAGATTCCTGAAATCAACACAGATACGGATTTCTCCGTTCTTCTTCCTTACAGGTACTATGTTTGCGATCCATGTGGAATGATTAATTGGAAAAATTATCCTTGCATTCAGCATCTTCTGAATTTCAGAAAGAATCGTACCTGATATCTTTGGATTGTATTGCCTCTGCTTCTGTTTGTGAGGCAACGATCCAGCTTTGAGGGGAATTTCATGTTGAACCTCCTTAGGCCTGAAAGACTTTAGGTCATCATAGGAGTAAGCCAAAACATCAATGTAATGGCAGAGGAGGGTAATGAATTTGAATCTTTCATCAGCAGTGCAACATTTTCCAATGTTGACCATCTTAGGATCTGCTTCTGTACCCAAATTGACCTGCTCAAATTCCATAGAGGAACCTGAATCCTATTATTGCTGCCGCTGCTTGATATACCTGTCATGTTTATCAAAGAATTTCTCAAGGGAAACCAATCCTTTTGGGATTTTATTTCCTTTCAATTGTAGAAATTCTTCGCTGGTTTGTGAATCTATCTCTAAAACATATTCACGTGGTGGCGATTCACTTCCTTCAAAGTATAGCTCATCAAAACTATCCATCTTTTCTAGGAAAGCAATGATTTGGTTATCACCATTGAACACCTGCCAATGGTCAGCATTATCAGGTACACTTAGTCGGAAGACCAGCTCAATAGTGTACTTGTTTCCTTTGAAATCCTTGTGAGGCACCATGAGAGTGGCGGAAACAACCAATGAATCTGCACGATTATTGAATTCTCTTGGCACTGCTGAAATGTTGAAAGCATCAAAACTTTCAATGCAATCCCATACGCGATTGCGATAGTGTCTCAGTCTTTCATTTTTAGTTTGGTACAAATTTCTTACTTGACAAACCACCAATTCGGCATCCCCTTGAGCATGAAGGATTTTAACACCTTTGGCACGCGCAGCTTCCAATCTGAGCAACAAGGACTCGTATTCGGCGGTGTTATTGGTATTGTCAAATTGTAACTTGTACGAAAAAGGTAAAATATCACCTTGTGGTGATATCAAGACCACTCCAGCTCCAGAACCAGTAGAAGAATAGCTGCCATCAAATTCTAAAATCCAGAGTCCATCAGAATTTGATTTCTTGGACTTTCTTTGGTCAGGAGACTCCTCTTCGTCAGTGAGGGAAGAATCTGGTATTACTATACTCTCACCTGAACTTTCATCTGAAAACTCTTCTGAGTCTCCATCTGACATATCAGAGCTATCACCCGATGTACTCTCATCTGATGAATTGGAACAATCTTGACTAGACAGAAAATAGTTACCCATTCCCGAGGACTCAAACAAAATTTGAGCTTTGGGGTTTGATGTTTGAGTAACAATGTATTTTGCCTCCTTCTTAGGAAGCAGCTTCTGCATGACACCTTTAACAGGTATCCTAGCTTCAGACAAATCTATATTCAACTCCCCACCTACATCCTTGCATAAATTACGTCCAAGAAGAATGCCGTATGAAGCTGGAACATCAGCTACCGAGACTGTCATCTTGATTCTCTTATCTGGAAAAGCTGCAAATGCAAATTGGGCGTCTATGATTTGACCCAAGAATGGAACTTGCTTATTCTCCATAGAGAAACACCTCCCAAAAGTTTTGGTTAAGGTGAGGCCAAGGGCATCTGCTACCTTAGCAGGCATAACATTGTCTGAGGCTCCAGAATCTATTACGCAATTGCTCAATTTATGACCATTTACTAATAGGGAAACATAGAAAGGTTCAATTTTTCTAGAGGCTTCAGGGGGAGTAGTGACAAGATTGTTTTGGGTAGGTTTACTTTTGGAGGAGTCATGAGTAGCTTTGGGAAACTCTTGTCCTGCAGGGACGGCCTTATTTTTGACATATTTGGCTAATCTATCAAATTGTTTAGGATTAGCCTGTAGATACTCAACTTCAGACATTTGTATCTTAGTTCTTCTAGCATGATCTATTATATCAAACTGCTGAAAAGAATTAGACATGGAGGAAGAAAAACCATCATTTTGATTTTTGGTAGAGATAGCACTAGTCTGAGGAGTAGAAGTGGAAGGTACAAATTCATTAGAAGCACTTACTTGTTTATTAACCACCAGGTCTTTTGATTGGAAAGGTAGCGGAGTCCCTTGTTTAGCGATTGAAATCGCCGGTTGAGATTCTTCTCTTGCCTTCCCTTTATCAGCTTGGAGAGCTGACTGATTTTGAGACCTAGTGAAAACAGCATATGCTCCTTTACACACTTCTCCTTTTTCAGCTTTGTCCTGATAGTTCAGAAAGCTGATAGTAGAGTCGCCAGCTAACTCTCTTCTTCTCCTTCTGTGAAGAGATTAGCACCATTTTCATAATCCAACTCAGGTTGGAAAGAAAGTTCATTTTTAGCTCCATAGTAGCCAACAGGAGAGTTGACCAGTGCTGCTTCAATGGCGAGCTTCCCCTGTGTAGGCAGAAGATGGTTGTGTTGCCCTTGATTCCTCGCAGCATTACCTTGATATGAATTATTTGGAAATGTCCTTGGTATATCTCGGTAAGGAGGCACAGACATACCTTGGGACATTTGTCTCTTCAGAGCTAGCAACTCATTTGCTAGCTTTTGCACCATGGGGTCAGTGGTGCTTGTAGAAACATTCTCAGTAGAAGAGGAGCTTTTATTTCTATTAGTATCCCTTCTTATCTTACCCGCAAGGATAAGATCATCTTCTACTTCAGTTGCCAAAATCTGAGCTGCAGCAATATCAGTAGGAGCGGCTCACCTCAATAGGAAACTCACCTCCGGAAGTTGCGTATTGATAAAGAAACATTTAAGGTTCTCCGATGTTGGCTCAGCGGTGGTGGGAATCCTGTTTCTCAATTTGTTGAACTTAGCGATGAAATCTCGCATTGGTTCATGAGGTTCCTTTTTCATCTGTGTCAGCTGTGCTAACAATGCATGAGCATCTTCCGCAGGTTTAAACCTGGCTTCAAACTTGGTTTTGAGAGTAGCCCAGCTCGTTATGGTCTGAGCTTGAAGGTGGTAAAACCAGTCTGCAGCAGCGCCTTGTAGTGTTTCTACAAAGAGTCGTACAACCACATCTTCATGCTCGACACCTATCACATCACAAGCTATACAGAAAGCCGCAATATGCTCATCAGGATGAACTTTCCCATCACCATAGAATTTGGGGAAATTCTTTCTTGAACTACGAGGTAGTTCATGCAATGGTGGGGTCAAATTTAGAGGACCAAAGGTATTACCCCAAGGGCCTTGGGCTGCCATGACGCGCTGATTAAAAGGTGGTATAACAAACCTTGGTGGTGTATGAATAGCCAAAACTCTGTTAGCACTAAAAACTTCACCTGGTATTGGAGACCTGGTGTTTGTAGGGGGAAAACTCCTGGTGCGCTGAAGACGAGGTCGTGGAGTTAAGAATCCAAAATTATTCTACTGCATCAATTCAAATGCAGGATCAATAATACCCTGAGCCCTCTTACTTCTGGTGTACCGGGAATCTGCCAGAATGTATTATGCTAAACACAATTTTGCAAGGGAATGGAAAAGAACTGAAAATGCTTCAACTCAGAGTGTGAGGCTTCAAGTTGCGCATTCCTTCCCTAGTAGAGTCGCCAAAAAACTGTTGGGTGAATATTTTGTCGTTAACTCGCTAACGGCAAAATGGGTATATCAGCCACATCTATGATGAGACAAAGTCTCTCCTCTCAGCAAGGGGAGGTTCCCTCTAATTACTTGACTTTGGCAAACCAAACAACTTATGAAATTTATGTACACTAAAAACTATGTTTGTGGTGGTTCCATCTCATCTCATTCTCTTTTTTCAGAATAGATGTTTATATTTCAAACTTTTGATAGAAGACTTATAAATTATCACAAAATCACAGAAACGCAAAGTTTTCTGTTAACTCACTTACTACTTGTAAACGAAACTATTTGAAGTAGAATGCAGCCCAAAGTCTTCACTCTTCTTCAAGATGGTAAAAGTAAATCAAATATAACAACTTGCAGCACAAAGTCTCCAAACTATTGTATTCTCACAAACATGAACATATAACCCACAACTGATTTGATAACACAAAGTTTATCAGAATCAAATTAAGAGCGCTCTTCAATCACTTGAAACAAACTCCACACTTCAATTATTATCAAATAAGATTATGATAGCAAGACGTAAGAACAATACTATCACAACACAAATAATCCCAAGACAAAGATTGGAATTGAACTTGCTTTCTTGTATTGATAAATATTTGATAATTGATTTTCACAAAAAGCACAAAGTCTTGATTTGCTTCTCAATTCGCCAGAGTTTTCTTGCAATAGACAAAAGATAATATTTACAAAAGAGGCCCCCTTTATTTATAGGGAAAGACTTTGAGAAAATTTAGGAAATCTACAACTACTTTGACTTATTCAACAAGAGAGTCCTATTTGACTTATGACTTCTCTTGTTTCACATTTAATTACATTTTGGAAAATTACATGTGTAGATGTCCAAAACAAAATTCAATTTACATAACATCTAAGGGTAAGTGCAGGAAGATGGGGGGCCAAAAAGGGGTCTTAAGTGGCCACTTTTTTTCTGAAATCAGGAAATACTGGCCTTGGATGAGAAATTGAGCATACTTACACTCAAAATTTGGAGATACAACCAAAACAATGTTCGTAGTGCTCCGAGTCTACTTTCTAAACTACTATTATTTTTTGAAAATGGCATAGATTAAGGGGTTCAAAAGAGGGAGCCACAGAAATTGGTGTTGTTTCTGTCAAAAAAACATAACATAGCATGTTTTGTGGCTCCCTCAAAAGGTCAACTTTTTTTTGGTATTTTTAAAATCGCTTCGGTGAGAAATTAGCTAATAGCATGTAGTTTATGCCCGATTTTTCTGATAATTATTTGATGAATATTTGATTTTTTACTAATTTTCAAAGTGGACACATCCTAAAAAACAGAATTTTGGCCGTGCTACCCCTATAAATTTTGAAAACTAATCAAAAATCATTTTTTTCTTTTTTTAATATTTGTAGAATGGAGTCTAGTTTCTAAATATGTAATTTTTTTGAAATTTCAATGAATAGTTAATTTACAATGAAAAAAAGACCAAACAGTGGTTTTTGCCCAAAAACGGACACACAAACAAAAAAAATTAAAGATGAAAGGCTTAACATTGTTAAAATGTGAAAAAAATTACATCGTCAGATAGCTAAGAGAAAGCCTAACATTACCCAGGTGTTTGATTTGTTTGACCTTGAAACACGTGCAAATCTGAGGGTTAGCACGAACAAAATTATCTAAAATCTTGAAGAATATGGAAAAACACGTCTGTTACTATTCATAAGGAACTCCAAGCCTTTGGGTTGGAAATCCAAAGCAAATCCCAAGCCCAAGGCTTGGGATTCCCAAAGCAAGACATAGCGCGAGCGCGTTATAACGCGAGCGCGTTATTATTTTCTTTGCATTTTTCCTTTACAACAAAAGTTTGTGCTATTTTTCATGTTGTAAATAACGCGAGCGCGTTATGTTAAACTTAAATTTTTTTTATGTTTAAGGCTATTAATCATGTATGTAGGTATGCCTATATGTATGTATGTATGTATGTATGTATGCCTATATGTATGTATGTATCTATGTATGCCTATATGTATGTATGTATCTATGTATGCCTATATGTATGTATGTATAGTGTTGACGGTAGAGGAGGGTAGAGATGGGAGTGAGCCAGATAGGGGAGGAGAGGGGTGGATAAGGATTGAGTGATTAAGGTTTAAGGTTAAAGGTTGAGCATTTAGGGATAGGATTTGGAGCTTAGGGATAAGGGATTAGAGTTTAGGACCTTGAGGGATTAGGGTTTAGGGTTGAGGCTTTAGGGATAGCATTTAGGGTTAAGGGCCGAGGGATTAGAGTTAAGGTAGACTGTTGAGGGTAGAGGGATTAGGGATAGGGTTTAGGGTTGAAAGTTTAGGGTTGAGGGATTAGTGTTTAAGGTATAGTTTAGTAGTTCTTGTGGATAGAGCCAGTAAACAATGGGAGATTATTTGCTTGTTTCATAACAATATACCTCCCCTAAGTGCGGGGTGCACAGCAAGAAACATAGATGTACCCCAATGCATAGCTTTTCTCATAATGATCATCCTTCTGATTTCAACTGTTAATTACTCACTGTGGATGTACCATATGCAAAGCTTTTCTCATAGTGTGTACACCTATTAGCATAATGAACCCCAAATGGGCCAGAAAAACATGCCATATAACATTACTAACATTAAAAAAGTTCATAGCCATTTTTCTGACATATTCTTGCAACTCAAATATCTTTAAGAGAAGAGTGTAAAAAATGATGGGTTTAACAACCTAACATAAGGCAAAGTAGTTTTGTTGGGTTTAGGGATAGGGTTTAGGGATTAGGGTTGAGGGATTAGGGTTTAGGGTTGACAGATTAGGGTTTAGGGTTGACAGATTAGTGTTTAATGTCAAGGTTAGGGTTAGAGTGTCGAGGGTAGAGGGATTAGGGATAGGGTTTAGGGTTGAAGGTTTAAGAATTGAGGGTTGAGGCTTTGGGGATGAGGGTTTAAGGCTTAAGATATAGTGTCAAGTGTTGAGGGTATAGGGATAGGGTTTAAGTTTTAAGGGTTAAGGGATAGGGATTAGGGTTTAAGGTATAGTGTTGAGGGTTGATGATTTAGGGATAGGGTTTAGGTTTGAGGGATTAGGGTTTACGGTTGATGAATTAGGGTTTAATGTTTAGAGTTGAGTGTTGAGGGTTGACAGTTGACGGTTGAGGGTTGAGGTTGAGGGATAGGGTTAATGGTCAAGGGATTAGGGTTAAATAAGAGTGTCGAGGGTAGAGGGATTAGGGTTTAAGGTATAGTATCAAGCCTGTTGAGGGTCTAGGAATAGGGATAGCATTTAGGGTTTAGGGATGAGGGATTAGAGTTGAGGGATAACGGATGACGGATTAGGGTTGAGGGTTGAGGGATTAGGGTTTAGGGACAAGGTTTAGGGTTAGGATTGAGGGATTAGGGTTTAAGGTATAGTGTTGAGGGTTTAGGGTTTAGGGTTGAGGGATTATGGTTTAAGGTACAGTGTTGAGGGTTTAGGGTTTAGGGATAGGATTTAGGGTTGAGGGATTAGGGTTTAGGGTTGACGGATTAGGGTTTAGGGTTGACAGATTAGGGTTTAATGTTGAGAGTTGAGGGTTGAGGGTTGAGGGTTTAGGGATAGGGTTGATGGTCAAGGGATTAGGGTTAAAGTAGAGTGTTGAGGGTAGAGGGATTAGGGATAGGGTTTAGGGTTGAAGGTTTAACGATTGAGGGTTGAGGCTTTATGGCTAAGGGTTAAGGGATTGGGGTTTAAAATATAGGGTTGAGCATCGAGGGTTTATGGATAGGTTTTAGGGTTTAATTATTAAGGGTTAAGGGTTGAGGGATAGTGTTTAGGGTTTAGGGATAAGGGATTAGGGTTTAAGGTATAGTATCGAGGGTTGAGGGTTTAGGAATAGGGATAGAGTTTAGGGTTTGGAGATGAGGGATTAGGGTTGAGGTATTAGGGTTGAGGGTTGAGGGATTAGGGTTTAAGGTATAGTGTCAAGGGTTGAGGGTTTATTAATAGTGTTTAGGGTTGAGGGTTGATGGATTAGGTTTTAGGGTTGATGGATTAGGGTTTAAGGTATAGTGTTGAGGGTTGAGGGTTTAGGGTTGACAGATTAGGGTTTAGGGTTGACATATTAGTGTTTAATGTCAAGGTTAGGGTTAGAGTGTCGAGGGTAGAGGGATTAGGGATAGGGTTTAGGGTTGAAGGTTTAAGAATTGAGGGTTGAGGCTTTAGGGATGAGGGTTTAAGGCTTAAGATATAGTGTCAAGTGTTGAGGGTATAGGGATAGGGTTTAAGTTTTAAGGGTTAAGGGATAGGGATTAGGGTTTGAGGTATAGTGTTGAGGGTTGATGATTTAGGGATAGGGTTTAGGTTTGAGGGATTAGGGTTTACAGTTGATGAATTAGGGTTTAATGTTTAGAGTTGAGTGTTGAGGGTTGAGGGTTGACGGCTGAGGTTTGAGGTTGAGGGATAGGGTTAATGGTCAAGGGATTAGGGTTAAATAAGAGTGTCGAGGGTAGAGGGATTAGGGTTTAAGGTATAGTATTGAGCCTATTGAGGGTCTAGGAATAGGGATAGCATTTAGGGTTTAGGGATGAGGGATTAGAGTTGAGGGATGACGGATGACAGATTAGGGTTGAGGGTTGAGGGATTAGGGTTTAGGGACAAGGTTTAGGGTTCGGGTTGAGGGATTAGGGTTTAAAGTATAGTGTTGAGGGTTTAGGGATAGGGTTTAGGGTTGAGGGATTAGAGTGAAGGGTTGAGGGATTAGGATTTGATGTTGAGGGTTGAGGGTTTAGGGTTAGGGTTGAGAGTTGAGGGATCAGAGTTAAGGGTTGAGGGATTAGGGTTTGACGTCGAGGGTTGAGGTTTGAGGGTCAAGGGTTTAGGGATAGGGTTGAGGTTCAAGGGATTAAGGTTAAAGTAGAGTGTGGAGGGTGTAAGGATTAGGGATAGGGTTGGAGGGTTTAGGGATAAGGGATTAGGGTATAAGGTATAGTACCGAGTCTGTTGAGGGTTTAGGAATAGGGATAGCATTTAGGGTTTAGGGATGAGGGATTAGAGTTGAGGGATGATGGATTAGGGTTGAGGGTTGAGGGATTAGGGTTTAGGGATAAGGTTTAGGGATAAGGTTTAGGGTTGAGGGTTGAGGGATTAGGGTTTAAGGTATAGTTTTGAGGGTTGAGGGTTTAGGATTAGAGTTTAGGGTTGACAGATTAGCATTTAATGTCAAGGTTAGGGTTAGAGTGTCAAGGGTAGAGGGATTAGGGATAGGATTTAGGGTTGAAGGTTTAAGGATTAAGGGTTGAGGCTTTAAGGATGAGGCTTTAAGGCTTAAGATATAGTGTCAAGTGTTGAGGGTGTAGGGATAGGGTTTAAGTTTTAAGGGTTAAGGGTTGAGGGATAGGGATTAGGGTTTAAGGTATAGTGTTGAGGGTTGATGGTTTAGGGATAGGGTATAGGTTTGAGGGATTAGGGTTTAAGGTTGATGAATTAGGGTTTAATGTTGAGAGTTGAGGGTTGAGGGTTGAGGGTTGAGGTTGAGGGATAGGGTTAATGGTCAACAGATTAGGGTTAAATAAGAGTGTCAAGGGTAGAGGGATTAGGGTTTAAGGTATATTATCGAGCCTGTTGAGGGTCTAGGAATAGGGATAGCATTTAGGGTTTAGGGATGAGGGATTAGAGTTAAGGGATGACGGATGATGGATTAGGGTTGAGGGTTGACGGATTAGGGTTTAGGGACAAGGTTTAGGGTTAGGGTTGAGGGATTAGGGTTTAAGGTATAGTGTTGAGGGTTTAGGGATAGGGTTTAGGGTTGAGGGATTAGAGTGAAGGGTTGAGGGATTAGGATTTGACGTTGAGGGTTGAGGGTTTAGTGTTTAGGGTTTAGGGTTAGGGTTGAGAGTTGAGGGATCAGAGTTAAGGGATTAGGGTTTGATGTCGAGGGTTGAGGGTTGAGGTTCGAGGGTCAAGGGTTTAGGGATAGGGTTGAGGTTCAAGGGATTAGGGTTAAAGTAGAGTGTGGAGGGTGTAAGGATTAGGGATAGGGTTGGAGGGTTTAGGGATAAGGGATTAGGGTTTAAGGTATAGTATCGAGTCTGTTGAGGGTTTACGAATAGGGATAGCATTTAGGGTTTAGGGATGAGGGATTAGAGTTGAGGGATGATGGATTAGGGTTGAGGGTTGAGGGATTAGGGTTCAGGGTTTAAGGGGGAGGTATATTGTTATGAAATAGGCAAATAATCTCCCATTGTTTACTGGCTCTATCCACAAGAACTACTAAACTATACCTTAAACCCTAATCCCTCAACCCTAAATTTTCAACCCTAAACCCTATCCCTAATCCCTCTACCCTCAACACTCTACCTTAACCCTAATCCCTCGACCCTTAACCCTAAATGCTATCCCTAAAGCCTCAACCCTAAACCCCAATCCCTCAAGGTCCTAAACTCTAATCCCTTATCCCTAAACTCTAAATCCTATCCTTAAATGCTCAACCCTTAACCTTAAACCTTAATCACTCAATCCTTATCCACCCCTCTCCTCCCCTATCTGGCTCACTCCCATCTCTACCCTCCTCTACCCTCGACACTATACATACATACATATAGGCATACATAGATACATACATACATATAGGCATACATAGATACATACATACATATAGGCATACATACATACATACATACATACATATAGGCATACATACATACATGATTAATAGCCTTAAACATAAAAAATTTAAGTTTAACATAACGCGCTCGCGTTATTTAAAACATGAAAAACAGCACAAACTTTTGTGGAGAAGGAAAAATGCAAAGAAAAGAATAACGCGAGCGCGTTATAACGCGCTCACGTTATAACGCGCTCGCGTTATGGCTTGGTTTTGACGAGCCTAAGGCTCGTCATTACCAAGCCATAACGCGAGCGCGTTATAACGCGAGCGCATTATAACGCGCTCGCGTTTTGACCTTTTTTTTTTTGAAATTAATTTGGCCACTTTTTGGCCCCCCATCTTCTTGCACTTACCCCTAAGAAGAACAAGCTAAGGCACTAGCTTCCTCCATCCTTTTTTCTCAGGAAGTTCTGATACATGGTTTGAACAACTGACATCTCGCATGCATCTGGTTTCGCTGTGTTTTCAGAGATGGTATGAGCTCAAAGAATTGAATCTTTCACCACCTTTACTGCCTTTTCATGCTTGTCTAAATTATCCTTCAGATTCTCCAGAGTCGAATGTTGATCATACAGGTTATCCATTGAGAGCATTGAGGGAGCTTCCTCTTCAAATTCCTTTTGTACCATTTCTTCAAAAGAACTTATCATTTCCTGTGCTGTGAGGAAACTACGATCTTCCCTTGTCAAGGTGCAAGGAAGTTCTTCCAGCCGGTGTAGGAGTGTGACATCACTATCTTCGCTGGCTTCTCGAGCTTGGCACAGATCTTCGAGTAGACTCTTTATTGTGAAAATACAATGAGCTAGAGTCTCCTTGGTCTTGAGATATGATTCCCTGTTGGTGATGACCCCAATGGTGATTAGATTCTTTATCTTGATCTTCTTCATGTCTATCCACTCTTCTAGGCTCTCTTCTTGATCTTGCAGCTCTTGTGAAAGTAGATCTACCAGATTGTCCAGCTCAGCTTTAGCTTTGTCCATTTTCTCCTTTCTTTCCACAGCGGTTTTTAACAGAACTCGTCCTTGAGCCAACAACCGCTCTACTACATCCCCCACTATCTTGCCTCTAGCTTGGGCTTTTTCAACCTTCTGTATCAGGGGATCTTCCACTGTCACTGCCATAGGTTCTACTATTTCTGATGACTTCACTATTTTCTGAAGGACAACAACCAGTTGTTCTGCTTTTGCTTTGTATTGCTCCTTCTCCCTCTTGGCTTCATCATACTTTTCAAGTAGGGTACTGGCAATGGTCTGGAAATCTGCTTTGACACCCTCATGAGTCACTTTACCAAACTCAATCCTTGAGATGACATAACTGCTCATGTCAAAAGTATCAACCGTGGCATCTTCAGGAGGTTTGGTAATTTTGGCATATCTGATCCCCTTTTCAGTGACCAGCCTAGAAATAGTCTTAGGCTTCTTCTTTTGGTTCTTAGCTTTCACGGGCAACAGCTTTTCAATGTCAATCTCATCAGGTGAGATGGCTTGCTTCTTCCTCTTTGGAGTATAGGCAGATAGCCATGGAGGAAGTACAGAATCGCCAACAGCTGGAGAGGGATCTCCTACTTGCTTGGCCAGCTCCGTGCTTGTTCCCATGATGGTGACAATTGGACTTGTATTGGTAAACACAACACCTGTATCAACAACCTTTTGTGAAGCATCCAGAAGGTTCTCTAAGACAGTTTGTTCCCCAATATCAAAAGATGGGGAAGATAAGCTTGGAATGGAACCAGAAGAATCAAAAACAGTTCCAAAGCTAGCTTTCATGGACGGAGGAGTATTGTCTGAAGAAACAACAAAAATTGGAGAAAGAGGAACATTTGAAATTGCTGGCAAACCATCAGAAAATGAAACATGAGGAGGAGGTGTAAGAACTTGTGTCTTGGAAGGAAGATCTTTCACAGGAGTTTGAGGGGAACCATCAAGTCATTCTACCTCTATATCAGATACCTTTGTCTTAGACCTTTGAACATTTTGTTCTTCAGTCTCAACATCTTCAATTTCCATCTGATCATCATTAGTGTCTTCAACATCTGACTTAGTGGCATCAGAAGCCTCTATGATTTCCTTCTTCTTTCCTCCCTTGGATACAAATTTGATCTTTGGTTTGTGTACCTTGGAGGAAGAAGGGGTGTCACTCTTGTTCTTAGTTCGGTTTTCCACCTTCTTACCTATTTGCTCCTGTATCTCTTCTTCAGACCCTGTAAGGAACTCTTTCAACTGAATCCCTTTGCTTTTCAACCACAAGTTGGTGTTTGGCAGTATTGGTTGAAATCTTTTCCTGATAGATGTCTCCTCCTTGACTGACCATTTCACCTCTGGGAGAGGTGAAGCCTCAACATTCTCTGCCTCATATTTGTGATCTAGGACATCCCCGTCATCCTCCATTCCATCTGGAATATCAGCGAGTCCTAGTTCTTCAATTTGGCTTAGATGAAGTCTGCAGAAATCCAGTTTTCTGATCTCATTTTGAGTCCTGAGATCTGCCCATATGTCTTCGACCATTGGCTCATGAAAATTTGACTTCCTCTTGATTTTATCTTGAACCCTTCTGAAGTCAAAATGATTTCTTTTCTTGTAGGTCTTCATGGTGACCAACTGCAACTCGAAGTCAATTATCTTTTCTTTGTTGGCAGATTGAACTGAGTACCTCCCAATTTCAATGGGAAACTTTATCCCTGACCTCTTAAGCTCCATTTGTTTGTTGTGTACCACAATCAGTTGTCTGCAAAGCTCCATAAGAACAATGCGATCACTGGGATACTGGGGCAGCATGTAAGGGTAACCAGGATAGTATCCTACCCGAAGATATGTGAAGGTGGCAAATTGCAAGAACAAGCAACCAAAAGAATTTACAACCTGCCATGCTTCATCAGAAACTCTTCTTTGAACTAGTTCATCATCCCATAGGCACATGAAAACTAAGAAGAACGCATCATTGACTCTTCTGAAATGATGAATTGACCCCTTCAGAGTGATTTGGGGGTAGTATTCATATACTGGGACCAATCTCCTGTCCCCTACTTGGGTTAAACCTGGAAAGTTCCTCATGCTTGCAGCAGCATAGACAAGATAAGAGGTCATGTAAAATTTGAAGGTGGTGTTGACCCTTACTAGTTGCTCGTGCAGAGCATTGCTGATTTGTTCACCCCAAAATATCTTGTGGTTACCCCGTAGAATCACCTTGATGTAAGTGTACATCCAGTCCTGGAATTTAGAAGCAGGAGGGAGTCCTCTGATGCGACTCAGGAGAGTAATCAAATCACACACTTCCTCCACAAAATCACTCCTGTGAAGGTCTTTTGGCCATCTGGTCAAAGTTGCCCTAGGAATCTTTAACCATTTTCTGTTTATGTGCCTCCTAGCAGATTCCAAATCATTGTCATAGTCTTGTTGACCCTGAGCAAAATCAATCTGCCTGACGTTTTCAATTGGTGGACACATGAAGATTTTGTCCATGAATTCTGCGTCCAGTCTCATGATTGCATTTCCTGTGAGTCCGTCACAGCTCTAGTGTCTCTGTTGTAATGATTGGCCACTTGTAGAACAAATTCAGGATTATGTGCACTGACTGGAAATGATGCAACCAAATGAATACTACTGTCAATGATTTTCTACATATGCTTGGAGGGATTTGCTTATTTAGTTCTATCTATGAACTCGACCATGTCTACATGCCCAATTTTCGTGTTTCTGATTTCATCAACGTTTGACTGTACTGCCATTACCGGAAAGACACCCTGGTACTTGTACTTCATGGCTCTGGACTTTGATGGAGATGATTCTGACATGAGCTCTGGAGAAAACTGTGAATTTGAACACCACCATGAACGCTGATTGAGAACTGCAAAAGGCCATGATCTCGCAGTTAGGGGAAAAATTGGATAAACTGGGTCAACTACGTTTTGATGATCATGGACAGGAAAGCATGCGTTTAAAGGGCTTGAGTGTGCAAATCAAGGTGAAGGCGAAAGCGGGCTTTTGGTTTTGAAAAGTGAATTTTCCAGTGTTGGGAAAAATCAGGAAAATATGCTTGAGCGGGTGATTTGGCCGCCATTGCAAGTTGGGAAAGACTTGAGGTGTAAAGGTGGTTGAAAATGCCGCAATTGCATGTATTTTGGAAGTTTTGATTTAACATGCTTGAGCGGTTAAAATGACCGCTATCGCATGTAACTTGGTGAAAACCTCAAGTGTTCGGGCGGGTGTATCAGCCGCTCCGGCAGGGAAATGACCAAACAAGTTTTTGATGTAGGGGCGGATAAAAATGCTGCTCGAGCATTTGGGAGATTATCGGTTAACATGTAAGAGCAGATGAAATGATCGCTATTACAGATTGAAGGAGAAATGCCAGATGTTTGAGTGGTTGAAAATGCCGCTCATGCAGGTAAGTGTTAAACTTCAAGGGTTTTGGTGTAGGGGCGAGGATATCAACCGATTTGCATGTGGAAGGTTTACCATGCTGCATGGGCGGTAGAAATTACCGTCGTTGCAGATGATGCTAGATTTAGTCTGAAGTGTTTGATCGGGTGAATCGACACCACAGTCGATGGGTAAGAGATTGCTGTGTATGGGAAGTGTAATTCACCGCCCATCCACGTTGGTAATTTAGGAAGTATCAAAGGTTTGAGCGGTAAATCCGCCGCCACATGCATTGAAACTTTAGGGTATGAACTTGGGATTGACAAAGCAATGAACAACATCGACATTTTCAATATAAAACAACAACAACATGATCAAAACCAAATGACACAAACCCTAGTTTATCACAAGAAATAATCAACAAGAGAAAACATGAAACCCTAACCTAGCATGAGAATAGTCAAAAATTCAAAACAAAAGAAAGAAATTTGAAACAAACAAAACAAACGAACCTACCAGAGAAAAGAGACGCCGAAGATGGGTCCAGATTGCGGTAATTTCCTTTTGGACTCTCCTCCGTGGCATTGGTTCGAGCATAAACGATAAATAAACAAAAGGCACAACGAGTACTTAAAACTTAAAAATGAACATTAAATGAATTGGCACGAGTGGCCATTAATGGCACTCCAGTCGAAAGATTTGAAGATCTTGCTCAGGCGGAAGTTTCGGCCGCTCCTGCAAGTTCCACCAAATAAGATATGTAAAGGCAGGTGATTTCATCGCCGTTTCATAAAACACAAAGTTCAACATATGTAATAGCGGCTAAATACGCCGCTCTTACATGTGAACAAGCTTCTAAACATGTAATAGCGGTTATGAATACCGCTCTTACATGTGAACAAAAACAAAAATGGCTAACACTTGAAAAATGACTAAAACTTGAGCTTTTAACCAGTTTATGACTTAAATGATTCTCGCGAATATTGAGAAACCGATTTAAAGGGATGTCATAAACCAGTTGAGAATGTCAAATGACTTCGGATGAGACTAAGGGAATCTTGTCTCGATTTGCGATCTTAGAGTGTAAATTCACGAAACAGACAAGTTTCGTGGGGGTTGTCTATAAAAACGAGCGTAGCTGATTTTGAGAACAACAGATATCTTAAATATGTCTATCTAAAAGATGTCAAGAGATATTAATTTCAAAGCATGTATATTAAATTTAATTAAAATGTTAAATAAATGTCTTAAATTTGATCACTAAATATCTTTTAAATAGATATGTTTAAAATGTCAATACTAATTCATTAAAATTATATATAAATATATATAGAATTGGGTGTAGTAATATTTAGATATAAATACGCATGAAATTTATATTTAAAAAATTTTGTTGCCATTATAATTAAGCCTATCCACATATTTATACTTGAAGGACAATCTTTAACGTGAATTCAATAAAGCAAGTTAAGGTTAAAATAAAATTTGATTTTCACCCCTTAGTTGAGTTTATGGTGTATGTGGTAATGAACCCCTTTTTTAAGAAAACAATCTAATTTGACACTAAAGGCTCAGAGGAATGTGGATCAAGCCATCTCAAATTTAATCTAATGATAGGTGGGATATTAGGTTCTAATAAGAGTGTGATGTGGCAAGGTAGGGTCTAATGATTTTAACAAATCAAGCAAATTTAGGCTCAAGATGAAGCCATCTCAAATTTAATCTAATGATAGGTAGGATATTAGGTTCTAATAAGAGTGTGATGTGGCAAGGTAGGGTCTAATGATTTTAACAAATCAAGCAAATTTACGCTCAAGAAGATAGCATTTAATGAACTGTCTTTAAAATATTAAGTTAAATTTGAGAATGATAAATTTGAGAATGTTAGTTCAAATGAGCAAAGTATAATGTCTTAATAACATGTATGTTTAGTACTACACTTAGGTATTTAACTGATTATATACTAATTCTATTCTCTCCTCCATTTATGTGAAGGTTCTCATAACAGCTAAAAATATTAGCCAATCAGAATAAGAGCTAAAATATTAGCCAATTAGATTGTTGATAATTTATTTTTTTGAATATATTTGTTAAAAACTTGCATATAGACTTTGTAAAGGATAAATATTTGTTTAATATAGTTATAATTGGTTCATAGGTAGGTAATAGCCAATTAAGTAATTCTCATTACAATAGTATACTTGCCAAAGGCAAGTATTGAGTGAAAGAGGCGAATCTAAGTTTGGATATCTTGAAACTAAAGTTAGAAGCATCGTTTGTCAAGAGTGCTGAGGGTAGCACACCCTTTGCTTAGTCTAGACTCGATAGCTAGCGACATTGAAGTATGCCAAAAATAGAGCACCCTTAGATATACATATGAAGAGATCATATCAAGCCTTTGGCCCTTATATGTGAGGAAGTTTTGTTTCGAAGTATGTCTTGAAGTGTTAAAAACCATATCTTTTATTTTCTTAAGATTTATCTAAAGACCATGTGTGTCATTAAAGGATGCTAAAATATGTAGTTGTCTCCTAGACTTTCCTCTAGGTTGAACATCAAAATGATGTCGTTTACAAATAGAATAACAACAACACAAACTTTGTACAAGAAGAAACCATTTATATCAAAGCAACTTGAAATGATTTCCTCAAGCTCATCTATGTACAGGAAAAAACTATTAGAAGAGAATAGACAACTTTGCTTAACCCCAATGGTGCTTCAAACCCTCTTTGTCTCACTAACATGGAGAGAATAAGACCTATTAATATTATGCTTGGTTAATATGAAAAGAGGATTTATCTCACTCAAATTGTCATGGCATAGTAGAATGTAAGCCCAATGCATTAGATGTCTAGAAATGTAATGATTTATGTGAGAGTATTTTTGGGAAATAATTGTAAGTTTTGTTGTTATCCACTCTTTGAATCATTAAAAAATGTAATGATTTATGTAAGAATGTTTTTGGGAAATAATTGTAAATATTTTTGTTATCAACTCTTTGACTCATGGAGTAATTTGTTCTTTGTCCTTATAATAAATCACTCAATGTAATCTAAAATATTGATAACAAAAATCTCACACAATTATTTTAAAAAACTCTTTTCAAATTAACTAAGCATTTTTTAAATAGAAAAAGTCGTTCTCCATCCTTATGATAAATGACTTAATGCAATCCAAAATATTGATAACAAAAAGTTACACAATTATTAAAAAATCACTCTTTTCAAATTAACTATTCATTTTTGAAATAGAAAAATTTGTAGCTGGTCCAAATGGATCCTCCATTTCCCTCTTGTCTCTTGTCTCACATTTTGATTGATGCCAGCACATTTTGCCTTTTAATGCCTAAGTGGAGGGTGAAATAATTTGAAGGCATAAGTGGCCTTTGCCCGTGCGCTCAAATTTGAATATTATTCATACAGTTTTCATGAAATGTAGTGTTCAAACAGTTTGAAACCCTAGCGCAGACAATTCATACACATATTATACTTGTTAAAATAATGTTCTTATGTCATCGTTACAATGTTTTATTTTTAGAAAGATATAGATCACTCCATATCACTAATATCTATTAAAGTATGGATCACTCCATATCACTAATTTCTATTAAAGTATGGATCACTCCATATCACTAATATTTATTAATACTTCAATTGCCAATCACTTCCTTCAACAATAATATTGTCCACAGTCAGTTGTGGACTGTTATATTTGTATAATTGCATTCTTCAATATTTAAAAAAAAAAAATTATTGACAACAATAAACACTAAATTTACACTTTCTCTGAAATTTCCTATTAACTCATCCATTTCACCTCCCAAAAAAATGCTAAGTGCTAGTTATACAGCAGTCGACTTCTAGGGATATGTACATTGAAGACACACCCCCAAGAACCTACCTAATGAGCGGATACACTAAACATAAAGGTTTCATTGCAGCATTGAGATCTGCACAACTAACTACAGTTTTGCATTGAGATCTGCACAACTAACTACAGTTATAGAAAAGAAAACACGTTATTAAAGTGGAGGAAATTTCCAAGAACCGATAAAAGGTAATATGAGATTAAAATGTACATTATCTTTTATATTGGAGAAAGCAAAAATATAAGAAGAAGACAGTGCTCAGTAGAACAACTCAAAAAACAACAAGACAGAGTCAAAACAACCAGCTAGAGGACAGCAAAGCCAAAGAGCAAAGAACAGAACTGAAAAAAACAGAGATACAGCTCCTGTAGAAACCCGCGCCAGTAACAGTCCAGCGCCACCTTTACCAGTGTGGTAAAATCCCGCGCAATATGAGATTAAAATACCAGTGTGGTAAAAACCCGCCCAGGTTACCCACAAAAGTATCACCTACAAACTTGTACGTTCTGAAGTGACTGATCCCTAGTCTGAGTAGACACTGCAGTGGCTCCTTTTAGCTGTGGGCTGCTGTTTCTGTTTTTGTCTGCTGTGCCTTCATTGGCCGCTTATGTTTGTTAAAAAAAAACTGGGCTCCTTTTATTTCATCTGAACCTCTCTCCAATACGGGGATAGTGGAAGTCTGAAGCAAAAAAAGTCTGGTGTTTAGCATTTGCCCCTCGTTTTCTATCATTTATCAGGTATTCATTTTTGTCCACTGTTGAACATTTTAAGTTTTTTGATTCAGCAGAATAAGAAAATGATAGGAATGATTAAATCCAGGTGTGTTTGTTGCAATGCAATGGTGAAATACTAAATATGCGGGCTTCAGAATATTTTAATCTATTTCGGTTTTTAAAAATATAGGTTTGCCGTGTCTTTTATGATTGTTTTTATAAACGTTGTTTCTGTTTTATTGTCAAAATGATAAATTTACATAAAATTATTCTCCATTTTAAAAATTATTTTACATGATTTAATGGACAATATGGTGCGAATCTATGTTAGAGGTATTATGCTGTTCATGTTCTCCTGAGCCAAATATTTTTTGTTTAGCTTAATATGACTTTGTTTAACGGTTAAATACACAAACCGTGTTGACCCAATATACCTTGTTTAGTAGAAAGACGAAATAAAAGTTCACTGTTACGTGTTCTGACTGAAGACTAACCCTTGTAACCTATATTCAAACGTTATTATTATGCCTGGTTGGGGTTTTTATATGTCAAAATACCCCAAAACATGTAGGGAATTGAACCCCACATGGAGAAAGCAAAGAAGAATGAAAGGAACAAGAGCGATAATCAAATGATGTGAAAACCTGCGAGTTATTCCAACGCTGACGTGGAACCAGTGGGTCTCGTCCTTCCCCTCCCCCTAATCATTTACCTCTGTAACTGAGACGCTGTTTATTAAAATTTGCTGCTTTTTAAATTTAGTATGTATTTTCAAACGCAGAAAATTATATATGCCTTTTTGATTACTGGCACTGTTAGGGGAGAGGACCTAGTAGTGGTGCACCCTAACTTTGTGCCTCTCAAAATCATATGTGGTAATTTGGAATCACTCCAAAAATTTTACAGTAGTTTACTTGGCAATGCCCCTGCTTATAACTAAGGTTTCAGGGCCACATCATCAAATATGATGCCACATCAGCATGCTTTTTGTTGAGGTGTCAAATAGTTCCCCCCAAAAAAGGGTGGACCAATAGGTGTGCATTATGTCATGTTTTGTTGGTGGGCTGATGTGGCATCACATGATTGGTTGCTTTTTAAATCTGAAGGGCACATTTCATTCAATTATTAGTACTTATAGTAACACTAACAACCTAATACTAACTTTTAAAAATATTGGGCCTTAAATGCACATATACTATCTCACCTATTGGATTTTTTCCCCTAGTAAAAGGGTATTCCTTTTTCTACATTATGCTTTCTTTGTACACTGCGATAGGACCTAAATTTGATGGCCATATGGTTGTATTTAATGATTTTTGCTTAATTAAAAGAGAAAATTTTAAATAGATTGTCAAAAAATTATATAAGATCATAAAAAAATATATATCTAATCTATTTTATATTTTTAAAATATAAAATATATTTTCACATTTAAAAACAATTTTGAATGGATCACAAAAATATGACTTGACAAGTAGAGTTGACCGTCAAATTTAGGGCCTACCTGTGAATAGGGCTCTTGAATAGTAGAAAATATAAAGAATATAATCTTTAGCGGCTTAGGTAGTTGTCAAGGCATGACCTAGCTCTTCTAATCTTATTTTAAAGACAAATATATGTATGAATCCTTGTTGTCATAGACTAGTTAAGATGGATTTTGAAATCCACTCTTTTTAATCTTGTGTGCTCATTAATTTCAAAAGATTGTGGCTTAGAAATAATTCATGAGCACTTATGTGTAGGATTTTCTTTCTCTCACGAGTATAGGGATTTAGAAAATCGCATATGCCTAAATTTGATCTTTGCTTTAAGGAGAGCCTCAATGAACTAGTTACTTCCTCATCTCTTGGGTATATGCATCGAAAATGACGTATCATGGAGATGTATAACATTTTAAGCCTTCCTTTGTCCTTTAATTTTTGAATGTATTATTACAATTGTATATATATATATATATGTTGGAGTGTTTTATATTAAACTTATAGATTCATTTAGTTACTTAATACGAGAGTACAAGACATAGGTGAAAACCTCTTCAACTAAGAGTCAAGGATTGAGGGATATCCATTTCGTCAAAGTTGTTTGAGGCATGATCACAATCTCATCCCTTATGGTGTTCGGACCTGGCACTCGGCAAGACCTGATTCCTAATAGGCTCATTCAAGACCATTCAACTTCACCAATAAACCAAGGGCCCGTTGATAAAAGTACATATATTTATATAATATTTTACAGAAGTAAATGGATTGTTCTAAATGATGTGATAATCAACCAATTTAATTTAGAGTTGTGAGAGTTTATGCAATATAAATTAAAAATTTAGAAATAAATAAAGATAGGATCATTAGTTAATTTTGCTAATTGATAAATAGTTGTCTACTATTTTGATCACAAGTTTTAAATTGTAATTCAAAATCACAATTTCTTTAGATATGTTGAAAATTGAAAGTTAAATGATGAAATTTGAATTGGGCCATTTTTATAATTTGACTAGATCATATTGTGTGCTGAAAATAGATGATTGTATTATATTTGTCATAGTTTTCTTATGTTTGAATATGAGTAAGGACTTGTAATGTTTCCAAACACCTTTAGGGGATTTACTAAATTGCAATGGTCAAGTTCTTCCCAACCATATCCCTATTAGGGTGGCTTTATAGCTTTGAGGATAGATTTGAAGACAACAAGCAAATGTGCAATAGATCTAGGATGTTGTCACAATAAAATAAATGCATAATATATTCTCATTTGAGTTGTTAGATCTATATGTTCTTTTCACATTCCAACATTCACTCCATAATTTCAAAATGAGTGAATGTGTGTTCTTAAATACAATAACCAAGGACGTAAATAAAGATAAGTAGGTACTATGGTAGCTCACAATAAGTGCTAAAGGAGGGAAACATGGGCTCATTTTATGAAATTTGATTTTAAAATAGGTCTAGGTATCATGAATGTGAATCTAGGGATAATTGGTAAATGAGATCAAGATAAGAGATGTTATGAGCCAATTTTACACATAATTATGCCACTTGGAAGAAAATTATTTCATTTAGGACACCCTAGTCAAAGAAAGCCTAAAACATTAGGGAAAAGGGCATCAATATGCAATTTTCACCATTACATTTTATCCCCACTTTGGTGTCCATGTAAACTATCAGGTGGATCCATATCAAATTAAAACAAATAATTAACATGGAAATTAAGTACATTCAATATTGAAAAATTATATCATGTCCATGTAAATTAATGGATTATTCACGAATTCTTCTTCTCTGTAGGACTCCATTAAAACCTACAAAACAAAAGGGCATGCAATTAGTACAATAGTTATCACCCAATTTGAAAGAAACATTAGTTTCAAATTTCTTGAGAATGAGCTATCTTTGAAATTAGTGAAAGTAAAGAAAGAAGGGTGAGAGATTCTATTGTACACAAAGGTGATACAAAAATACTCCATGTGATGCAACAATGCGATATGGATTATATGATATAGCCATGTGATATAGCTCCATGCAATGTGGTAATAAAGATCCATGTGATGTGGGGGTTTAATGTGATCAAGGCTCTATCTAGATACAATCGTGAGCCTCTATGTAGCACACGTCACTACCTAAAATCGTAATCATGAAAAGCATTACCACAAAAATATATGCCACCCATCTAATTGGTTGCATACAAAGTATGTAAGGAATCAAAGGAGAGGAGAAATAATGTATGATAATTAGTAAAGGAGTTAGATATAAGCATGTAAGCACATATAGTATCATATAGCATGTAAGATCATGTAATAACTAGCATAATTACATTGCATGACAAGTAGATAGAAAATATAAAAAATAATCATTTTAACTTATATAAAGCATGTATACATGTAAAGATGTATCATCATTTAACATGTATGTAAGACCATAGATTGGAGATAAGCATCAAGGTAAAATGTTTCTATCAATATAGGTTAATCATAAAGTAGGGATGACCCTAAAGTCTAGATAAGGATGATGTAAGCATATCAAATATGTAATCAAATCAAAAGAAAAGTGAGAATATTTAAGTAGGATATAATGTGAAATCTCATGGGCAATATGATAAGATAGAGCTCTAGAAACATGATAAGAAAGTGTAAGCACATGTGATGATTAAGTATTGAAATGAGATAAGGCTCATAAGCGTAATAACGTAAGGATGCAAGCGAAGGCTTGGCAAAATGAGAATGACAAGTGACAAACATGAGGTCAAAAGGTAGGCATGAGGATCATATGATAGGAAAATACAACTCACGATGAAGATAATCATATAATAATCATTGCATATAGAAGACATCTCAAGTGTATAGCATAAGAAACATGGACACATAATATCATGAAAGGCAAATGATACTCGAAAAATGAAAGCGATGAGATGAAACACAAGTGATCATAAGAGGTAAAAAGGAATGTAGAAAAAAGATACATAAGCAAGCATAAGAGACAAGGAATTTAACATATAAGAAAGCATAGTTGTAAAATATGAAAATGAGTCAATGAAGACGCCCTTGAAGTGGAGGAAGAAAGCATAAATCATGATATAGAAGGTGAAATGAGAACATGTAAGACACATAAAACATAGCATAAAGAAATGGTCAGAGTGTAAGGACACACAAGGTAAAAGGATGGATTATAAGCAAGTAGGATCATGTAACATACAAGGCATGACATAAGGGAAAATGGAAAAAACAAAGTGTGGCCAAAATAAAATGGGAAAATCTATCGAATGAAGTCGTTATCATTGAGTGTGTCTATAATATACTTGGAAAATGTATCATTGATCAATGCCTCCCATGGGTCTATCGATATCATCGTGAAGTGTTATCATATGAACAAGAGTGGGATGCAAGAATATTAAGTGTAATGTACATGTGCTTTGAAAAAATTGACTTATATGTTGTATTGGGTGGTTTCTCCTTAACTTCATGTGTAACCACAATGTAGGGAGTGTTATGGTGAACAAAACTAGTTTCTTGATGTATGTTGGAAGAATGTTCATCACTTGTTATCATATCAAATGAGGTGTTACAAAAATGCATCAAATTACTAGCATCATGTGTAGAAGCATAATGTGAAAATAAGAATAATCCAACATGTAACTTTTCATCTTCATTGCCACCAAATTACTCTATCATAATTGTGTTAAGAGAATGTGCATCATAAGCTCAATCGTCATTAAATAAAGAGTTATCAACCTGACCATGAGAAGATAAAGGACTATCATTCCATTCATCATTAAACATATTATCAATTCACCATGAGCCACCAAATATCTAACGAGGAGACAATGACCTCATGTGAAGTTAAAAATGTCTATCATGTAGAGGTACATGATTAGTGATAAAAATAACAAAAATAATCATAAATAGAATCAACATGCACATCACTAGGCATGGGGGAAAGTGCATTATCAGAGTGCATTATCATCATTAGACGAGTCAAATAAACACATGCAAAGCAACCACATACTTAATGGGTTTATCCACGACACATGGTTCTAGAATCAACATTGATCTAGATCATGGTTTCATAGGGTGGAACAAAGATTCATCTCGCAACTCAAATCAAGTGAGATGGAGAATCCAAGAAAACATATTTACTTGAGTAGAAGCATCTCCAATTAACCACCATTGGTGAAAACTTGTTCCTACACATTCGATTAAAGCATCAGGAGCATATGCACCATATGGGGATAGCTGAAGCAAGCATAAAAAAATATCCAACATGATATCATCTAATATAGCAATATAATATCAAAATATGACAAAAATAATTTCACATTTAATTATAAATTATCTCATAAAATCTATAATGTTGAACTAGGTACTATAATCAAAATGGCATGTAAACATATATAGTGAGAACAGTAAAGCCAAATCACAACTATTAACTCAAACATATAAAGTCACAACATATGCATCCCATAATACATAGTCAGACATTTTGATGACAATAAAAAATATCATCAATAATATATTATCACTATCAAAATTCAAAACTAACTAGCAGAATAAGGCACATTTGCTTGGGGCTTTACAACGTGCTTGGATTTGGTGCTTAAAAGGAGTAAGCAAACTAATTTCTAGACATTCAACTTCTATCTTCAATCTTTGTATCAAAATTGTTAATTCAACATCCTTACATGGTTTGACTTGGCCAAAAATACTAATATTCTATCATTTGGAAACAATTAATTCTACTAAAGTATTTTTTGTGAGTGATCAAATAGTCTACTTTTAGATTGTGTAGAGGGAAAATTCAGAGATCATTAGAGGTTGAGTTCACAAATACAAATTAAGTTCATGGTCATGGATTAGATCTAGATTGGTGAACCTGACCCAAAGTAGAGTAGAGAAGAATATTCTTATTTTGATCCATACATTTGACTCTAAAGAGTATTTCCTAATCCCAATGTGCATAGATTCTAGGGCCTCATTCATTTAACACTCATTCTTATTTATTTATATTTATGACAAGTTTTCTAATTGTTTATTATATAATTGGTAATGAACATCTGCTCTTGAATCTCTGTTAAATGTGTTTATGTGTATGCATTCTATTAGAATCAACCTAAACTAACCCTTAGGAATTATTTATATCCCTTTTCAATAATGCAATGAGAATAATATAAATATAAAAATATAACAATAATGTAAAACCAAATTAAAGAGAAGAATGATATTATAACATTATCAACCAATTTTAAATCATAAAAGTATATTATGTTAAGATGTAATAGACAATATGATAAGATGAAATGTGAAAAGGAAGAGGTTGAGATGTCAAGTGGCCCAAGATGGTTTCAAGGGAAGGTGAAGAGAGCAAAGGGTAGTAATAGGGTTTCAATTTAAAGAGGGTAAATATAGGAGAGAGGATCGAGGAGACCACTACATGGGAAGGGAAAGAGGTCAAAGAAAATTTACATAAAAAGTTATAAAGGATGTGAAGGTTATAATATAAAAAATATATTATATTATAATTTTTAAGAGAAACTATTAAAAGATATAGTTAAATATTTTATGACAAAAGATAACTTTTAATTAAAAATATTGACGTATTGGTTTTTTTCTCGAGGAAGTCTTGCTTTTCCCTGAAAGCTCTATTTAGTAAAGCGTAATAAATAATCTCCGTTTAAGCCTTAAAAATAGATGAAGTATTCCCTAACAAACTGTGAGTTTGTGTAAGAAGGTGGTTTACAGGAGAGACATTGTCGATAAACGTTGGGTATGGTAAAAGTACACACGAATTCGATGTTCTGTTTAGTTTTTGGTTTAGCTATTTAGCCTACTTATTCATTACAATATTGTCATCTGTGATTGCTGCAGCCTATGCGCACCAAGGCCCCTGAGGCATAACAACTTCAATTTGTGATAGTTTTCTGGTAAGCTCTTTCCTTCAAGCTAAATTATGAAAAATATACAAGTCTGATTGCTTTTACCAAAAAACCTCTAAGGGCTGTCATCGATTTATTAGTTTATTCCAGCCATAATTGTTTATACTTAATTTCCATAACTTTTATGCATAGTGAACATGTAGTTTTAGAGCAATTTACTTGCAGTTTGTCTATCATTAAATCTATTTCTAAATAATATTAGAAACGAAGAACAAAGCGAATAATATTAGAAACGAAGATCAAAGCTAAACGTAAAGATGGAAAGACTGAATGAAAAGTAGTTGTACAAAAGAGAGTAGAAATAGTGTATTGGACTGTTGCACACAGTGGATATAGTGTTTGGAACTGTTGAAGGTTATAAAATTTGACTATACGGATACAAATGTGGAAGCAGTGTTTTGAAGTTTTGAACTGTTGAAGGTTATAAAAAATTGACTGTAGGACACTGTTAATTTTGTATGGTGAAAGTAGGCGTTAATTTTGACTCGTTCTTAGTATTCATTTTTAAAGGCATGCAATAGTCTAGTCCTTCTTCCTTTTGAGATATTGTTGAGGTTTTGCAATATTGTTGAGGAAACATTGTGTTTTCATCTGTGCATAATATTCCCACATTAGAATCATCCAAGCTTTATCATTTCATGCTTTGCCACATTAATCTCTTGAAATTCAAGATACATGAATTTTTTATATTTTCCTAAGATGCCTTGCCTCATTGCTAGCTCTTTTTGTGGGATTTCCCACATCAGATCAGGGCTATTCTTAAATATCAACCACTTCAACAGTCAAAGGTCAATTCTGTCCAATAAAAATAGGACAAATATTTACTACTTTTTATTGTTAATGAGGTGTCAAATTACTATTGACCGTTTGACCATTAAAATGGATGATATTTAAGTAGGGTGATCAGATAACCATATAAACCAATTTTGGAAATGTTTTATAATAACACAGCAATTTCTTTGAGAGGAATACATTCTAATAACCTGCACAGTCGCATCATCCTACATCTTTGAACAGAAGCTATGTATGTTTAATGCTGAAATCAAAGGGAATTGTTGGTCTTGGATCATCAAAGACCTAACTTGCCATAAGGAAAAGAAGCTAAGTACCTACTGGAAGAGTACAATATGGTGTAATCTTGAAAGCATCTACTAAAATTGGCATGTATTGCCCTATCCAATCTTGCTTCCTGGATGAGTGCCTCGTCTTCTATTTGTCCACACATAGGAGTGAGAGATCGTGTCCTATCCTACTCTCTTCATACCAAATACTTCTTTGAACTCTTCATACCAAATACTTCTTTGAACTATATCAGGTCTTCAGATGGGCATGTTTTTTGAAATTGAAATCTCCTGTGATTATAATATCAAGAGAAAAGCCTTCTGGTTAGACTGTTGAAAAAAGACACAATATCAATTAGAAATGCCTTATAGTCATTCTGTCCAGAAAGGACCTATCATGAGGTAGAAGGTAAACAGATCCCATGCATTAGATGTCCCGTTCGAAACTCAAAATAGAGGAAGAGCATAATAACCGTTCTCATTACAAATTATTTTATCATATTCCACACTTGTGCAGGGTGGCGTAAGAAATAAAACTCCACTGGCTTTTATAGCCATGGTTTTCAATTTGTTATCTTCGATGATAATATGAAATCCTCCGTTACAAAATCTAGTCTCTCCTCTTAATTATGCCTACAGGGAAGAGAATTAGGAAGTAACGGTAAAATCAGTTAATGTTTGTCTCTGTTGTCATGGTACAAATTCTGCATAGTAAAATTCTACAGTAAATAATTTATCCAAAAGAAAATACATATCATATGGACAGGCATTGCAATTAGAAACAAAAATTGATGTAGCTAGCCACAAAGTATGGTAGTCGGTAGAAAACAAGTAGCAGCTATAACTTTCCACTTCCAAATCCCTCCGTTTTTAGATGGATTTTATTCATTTTGTTATCATTTGGTTGTGTGGTTGATGTCACTTGATTTGTCATCATTCAATCAGCAATGCTAATTGTTGGGCAACAATGTAAGACATCGATGAGAGGATGATATACAATTTTTGCTTTCACTCTGTTTTCCTTATTTTTGCATATTTATAATTTTCCTTATGGTAGTATATAAATAAATTAATAATGATACAGATGTGCAATTATGACATTTTGATGAAGAAAGGGATGAAACTTATTTATGTTTCATATCAAATATATATAGTGAACACATTGGTCTGGTTTCATTGGAAGTGTTGCTCAAAGAACCCTCAAATGTTCTTAACAGTTTTTGCTTTTTGATTGACGCTTATGATCGTATCCTGCAAAAAAACAATATTCCTATTATATTGAATAGCTTTTTTCCATTTGGCATGATCACAAGCTGTATCACAAATTCATCAACCACAGGAAGTAGGGAAAAGAGGTACAGGAAGGGATCCTATTCCTGTAACTTATCCTCTGCTTGTAACGAGCGCTTCTCTATTTTTAAAATAAAGTTTATAATATGACAAAAGCTCGCACTATGAGCTGGGAAAAGAAGTAGATGTCGTTACAAACAGAGAAGAGGTTTCTCCATTGGCAGTGATGGGAACAGAACCTAGGGGCAATTTATCTTTTCCATAGACTGTTCGTGTAGCAGTCTGAGGTTGAGGGTGCCCTACCGCCATTGAAAGGTTGTTCCTCGGAACATGGTTGACCGTTATTTTTGAGCCCAATGGTGCAGAGATGATATTTCTAGAAATCGAGGAGCTCCCTATAGGAGCGCCCCCTCTGCTCCCAGAAAGATGAGATACACCTCAATGAAAAAGGGTCACTTCCAAGGTTTTCTGCTAGGAAAAAACTGAACACGAAATAGCCCATGGATAGATGGAGAAGAGAGCAGAGCAGAGCAGGAAACCATCGTCGTTCACTCCCATGGAACTATGCAATCACTAGAATTTGGTACCCCCTTCGGACCCACAGACATCCATAGTATCATAACTCGCAACCAGCAATTTTTTTTTTACAGATGTTGTAGTTGTGAATGCCCTGGTACCCATGCGTGCGAAATGTGGAAAAATCGCTAACTGCTACAAAATTGCATAAAGAATGTCATCTCATGGAACGCCTTGATTGCAGGATCCGTTCCAAATCGCTTGTGGGGAAAAATCCTTCCAAAACTTTAAAGCAAATGCGACTGGGCAGGTGCAAAGCCAAATTCCACAACCTTTTTACCGCATCCTCCTTGCCAATGCCAGGGAATTCCAAAAACTACAGAATCTGATCAGACCTCCCTGTTACCCGCAAAAGCGAATTTTTGACAGATATTATAGTCGGAAATGCTCTCCTAAACACGCACACAACATGTGGACGCACAAGAAGGCACGTTAATCATTTGACAGAATGCCTGGAAGAGTGTCATCTTGCCGTGTTTTCAAGGATGCCGGGCACGTGTCTGCCTTAAAAAACCAGAGCAGAACGTTAGAAACACAACAAATCTAGGGGATAATTCAAAAGATTTTAAGAATTCAAAAAACTGGATGCCAATGGGCTCAAATTGCAATCCGCCAATCAGAAAATCAAAATCCCCGAATTTCAACATATGAAAATTCCTTAAAAAGGACATTCTAGCCTAAGGTGAAATTTTTGCTCTGTTCCCAAGCAGGATTAATACCTGTAGCTGAATACAATCGTATCCCTGCCACAGGGACTAAAAATCATTCCTTTCAAATTACCTGTTCATTTTTGAAGTAAAAAAAGTTGTAGCTTGTCCAAATGGATCCTCCATTTCCCTCGGGGTGAAGGTGGTCAACGGAGATCGTGAAATACCCTTGACATTTGAAGTGATAGCCAGCAAGAAATCGTTTTTAATGTCATTTCTATGTTTTTGTCACGTGCCTTGCCAAGAGCCCCTGTTAGTTAAACGTGTAGGGAATGTACTAGAAAATTAATTTTACTTGGGCCTTCCATGATTAAACTTTGCCGACACTTACTTGTTTGTTCATATGTTGATAATTTCGTGGTTGCACGATAAGAAGTCTCAAATGAGAAACCTGATCGCCCATCAAATTTGATTTTAAATGGGCGCAATCTACGGAACATTTCAATGAGTTTGCCCGCAGATTGCGCCATAACAGAAATGGTCCCCGTCCGTGCAATGAATTAATGAGTTGGTCCCATGCCAAATGTGTAACAAAGAGAGCACTGTAACTCTACTTTAAAGTAATTGAAGTAACAAGTGCCTACATTGAATCAAATACAGTAACTATGTAGATAGATGTCTGATGAGATTACAAAGGAATATATTTCTTCACAAGGAAACTGAATTTGTCTCGTCTTACAATTCGCTTGGTGTCACGCACATTTTGCCTTTTAATACCTAAGCGAAAGGTAAGATATAATTTGGAGGCACAAGTGGCCTTTCGGGGGTGCGCTCAAATTTGAATATCATTCGTATAGTTTTCATGAACTGTAGTGTTCACATGGTTGAGAGCATAAGTGATACACATATTATACTTGTTACATTAATGTTGTCTTCCTTACAATATCTTATCTTTTGGATCACTCAATAATATCTATTAATATTTTAATTGTCAGTCACTTTCTTTAACAAGAGACGCATTGCGTCATGTTCCTACCAAATTGTGTTTGTGCATTTTGAACTGGCACGAGGAGTATTGTTTGATAATGAAACTAGATATAAACTATGGCATCAGTGGTCAAATTTTTACATTAGTATGTTATACATTTGTTTTTAGAAGGTAGAAATAATGATAAATAGGGACGAATTGATTCTGGTATAGTGAACTTCTAATGAGCACTTGTCAACAAAAAAATGAAGTCATAAAATTGAACATGTTTTTATTGAATTAGTGTATAGTATAGTTGTATTAGCTCTAGTAATTAGTTCTAGTAATTATGTACAGTTGTGGCCAAACATTCATTACAAATTGTTTATTGGTTATTATGCTTAATTGTACATATTATTGAATTAATTAAGTTATTAGTTCAATGAGACATGCACTTGTGCAAAACTGGTTTATTTAGTGCTAATTGCATGCAGTATTGTAATAATTGAGTTATTGGTTTAATGGTCAAGCTAATTGGGGCTAATCAGACCTTGTGATTCACGATAAAATTTGAAACTATTAATATTATTTAAAAGAAGAGTAATTACTTAAATAATCTAGAAATATAAACTTTGAGATAAATAATAAATTTTAATTTTAATTTAAGAAATATTTTATTTTATTAAATCTTTAAAATTGTAAGTGAAATTAATAATAAACATATTTGTTGAAGAGAACATGTACATTAATTATTATCTTTAAAAATGTGTATACCAATAATTATCTTATTATTATCCTAAAATTTAACAATAATATTTAAACATTACTAAAACCTAAAAAGACATTTTTGATTAATCTAAATAATTCATGATGGAGAAGTTTGGGGTTAGCATATCAGCATGAGATGGAGGATCGGAGGACAAGCCGAAAGTCAGAGCGATGGAGAGAGTCTCACCGAAGAGCAAGACAAAGAGAATGCATATCGGCAAGAGTATTGAGATCGGTGAACACAAGCAAAGTTACACCGACAGTATAAGTGTGGGCAATGATCCTATCCATCAGAGAGAGTGGGGTAATCGGTGGAGAGGTGAAAGCTTTCAGCGATGACGTTAGGACAACGGTGAGAGAGCTGATTAGAAATGCTGTTAGTGGTGGTGCCCAGAGCAGTAAGACAGCAGAGGTACAAAAAACTGTGTCAAATACTTTTTGGACGTACTTAAGTCCTGAGTTGTTGTCCATCTTATAGCAAAGTGAGGAAGGACGAATTTCAAATGAGATTCAAGAAAGAACTACCCACATTAGCTTGAACGCAGACGTCTGGTCTCTTGGATGCTTCTTGCTTATGCTGTTGATTGCTGAATCTCCTTTCAACGATCTTTCTTTCTCTGAATTTTTTAGGGTAATTGCTATAGAAAGGATTAAAATTGATGCTTAGATTGATGACAAGCTTTTGTTGGAACCCATTTTTGTTTCTGCGGACATCTCTTTAAGAACTCAATTTGAGCATTTCAAGCATCTTATTTGTAAGTGCTTTGAATATGAGCCAGAGAACCGGCCAGATGCACATGATCTCTGGAGAAGCCTAAGTGGCTGGTCCACATCTTCCAAACTGCCATTCGAAGATAAGCTCCGATTGAGTGAATTTGGAAAGTGTCATTATATCATATAGAGTTCAATTGAATTTCCGAAGGAAAGACTACCCATAAGAGGGTTAATACTGTGCAATGTTCTCTGGCTTGTATGCAATTGCTGCAGCATCATCACACTAAAACTGTGAACCTCTTATCAATTTCAAAAAAACATGCTTATGTAATGCTTATATAATATTATTATCTCAACTCTTCAATCTAAAATAATTTATCTTATTTTATGATCTTATATACCCTAACTATTTAGGAAAAAATTATTTCTTTTAAATTATAAGAAATATTAAAAAAAACCTAAATTACAAACAAAGGATAACTAGGCTAATTATAAGAACAACAAATAATGAATAATAATAATTACTTTACGCAATGGCTAGAAAAACTAATTGTATATATTCTAACCCTTTTCCGACTTCGCATGCATTTGTGTTAATTTAGGCTTTGCTTATTATTTGACAATTTACCTTTAGCATGCTTTACCCAAATTACCTTCTGGATTCAAGCCCTTCTTGGGCCAGGAACTTGTCTTAAATTGCTGTTGCCAAAAGCATTTCATATGACACTATGCTTAACATCATAAATAGACAGGCATTTTTTTGTCTTGAATTGCTGTTACCATAGAAATCCTTAGGACACTATGTTTGGCATTATATTGTGCCTGCATGGTTCAAGAGTCAAACATATTTCCTTTAAAACATTTGATTATCTATTTTGCATATTCTTCAATACCTTCAATAGATGTCTGTTTAAAGAATTAAACTTTCCATAATTCACTGTGTAGCTTCTGTCCACATGCTGGAAGTCAATTCAATTTGCCACATTAGCTTTGGGTGACCTCCAAAATGTCAGAAGCTAAAGAAATTAAAATTGATAGATATATCCAAGAATTTAATGGTTTTTAAAGTCATTAAGCTACTAGAGTACCGGAAGTAATATCAAAAGGTTTTATTAAAATCATTAGTTTTCACTGCGGTGAATTTTTTAGTGTCAATTGTTGTGCATTTCAAAAAAAATTGTTCCTCTTCTAATGTTTAATTATTACCCTAATTTCTTTTTCCCTTTAACTAGTTTCTAATGTTATGTTTTATTAGCATCAATCAATCTTAAAGCAGGCACATAGCCATGCACGTGGCTGGTATGAATGTGACATTTTGTCAAACAGTCCACGTGCCTTGTCTTATGCTTCAACATTTTGCATACATGCATGCCAACGCAGTTGAATTTGTCTGGAGCTTCGTTATCCATTGTTAAAATCTGAAGGCAGTCATACCGAGTCAAATAAAACACCTCTTCCATATGTTTCAACCTTTGGAAAAGAAAAGAAAAAACGAATGAGAGAAAATATTCAGGGCTGACAAGTGGAGGGGAGAATTTTGTACTTGACAGGTAAAACATTACTCTCTGCTCTCTTGTATCTCTGCCTCTTTAACACACATAGGTATATATCCACTAGGAAGGCAGATCTGGTGGCAATAAATGAAGGCTAAGGGTGGAGAGGATATTTAGTTGGTCCTAAGCCTAAGAGTTGTCTTCCCAACTTCCAGATGTTGAAGAGCCTCTTCAACTTTCTCTATTAATGGAGTGCGTGAAGGTTCTTGACCCGCTGTTGTCCATTGAACCTCTTAGCTATATGGTGAGATATTGAAAGGGTATTGGGCTGTAGGGTATTCTAAACCTTGCCTTAATCTATTAGTGATGCTAGTACCAACAAATCATATGACAGTTCAATACACAATGCTGCCTTAACAACTGTGAAATAGTTTATGACTGTATGTTAGGTTATATCCTCTTTTGGGTTTTCATGGGGTCTGATTGTATAACTTGTTTGGCGAGCAGGCGTACAATGTGGGCATGTCAATGCCATGGAATCCACCCAAGTTAACTGACATAAGGCGGAAGTCCCTTGAGAAAGCCGTCACTATTTCTGCTGTGGGCCTTCTAATGCGCCTAATAGGCATTGCTTCTACATTCTTTTCAGTCTGTCTACTAGTATGGTGTGGCTATGAGGCATTCTCTAACTAGTTCATTTAAGCATTTAACAAATTTGGGGGCTCAATCTATCCCAGCTTGACAATGTCTATTCCATTCATTCTAATGCGAAATCTAGTTTATCGGCGTACCAAAATTAGGTTCTTCCGATGGTGAAAGTCTCACCAATAGTAGTCTTGGCCGAAGACATCGGCGAGAGTGAGGGCATCGGTGAAAGAAAATTGTGAAGGTCCGATAACGAAAGTCTCACCGATGGTTCTATCGTCGGTGAGAGTGGAGAGAAGTCTGGCCGATAGGTTCATATCGCAGTGACACAGGAATCAAAGTGACAAACTGAAGCATCGCCGATAGCTAGATGTCTCGCCGAAGGAGAGAAGAGTGAAGGTTCATCGGCGTGAACAAAGGCGTCGGCATAACATTTTGGGGGGTTGCCGATGAGACTTGTGTTGCCAATGGAAGGGTGCATGGAACATTTCGGTGAGATTTCTTATTTATCCTGCCGATAGGCACATAATCGAAGTCACCCATCGGCGTGAGATTGACATCGGTGGGAGTGTTAAGGTGGTTGCCGATAGGAGAGCAGATGTTTTTGTTGGTGGAACATTTCGATGGTCCTGCCGATGGAAGGCTCATCAGAGAGAGGTAAGGATCGACGAAGGAGAATTTAGCTTGAATAGTTTAACCATTCTTTGCCACCTGTCTCAGAGGTGCACAGTTGTAGCCCAACAGGTTTATCAAGACATGTGTCCTCTTGGAGACCCTACGAATGTCAAAGACAATAAATACAAGCAACTTTTTTAATTCATGGCTATGAATCATGGCGAGGGCTTTCTACAGTCACATTTTTTTGGGTGCAGGCGTAGTAGCTGTAACTTTTCTTGTACAATCACAGAAGTATGGATATGGCTCTATGGCCTCCCAACAGAATTCTAGGATCCAAGAAATGAAACATCCGTTTTCTACTAAATGTTGAACTCGGAGCGAGCAAATTATTGATGGATCCAGGTTTTAGAAATTAGAAACTTGAGTTGTTGTGTGAAGTCTTCTGGATGGAAAATGAGAAAGCTAGTTTTTAAATTTTTTTAGGTTTTTTAATTTGCAGTTTTCTATAATATCGAATTACAAAGATACAGGTATCCATGTCTTGAGCAGTTGAACAGAAGATGCTTATTTTTCTTCATTCAATTCACAGATGCAGGATCACAATAAAATCTCCATCATTACACCTAAAGTTACGCCGGTACATCAAATCCAATTCTAAATTTAAAGAGATCTTTTCGGTAGCCGGAGGAGACAAGCCAAAGCACGAACATTTCTTTTGACCCAGTAAATTGGCGCACACAGCTACCAGATGTATGTGCTCTTAAGTTGTGCTCTCCTATGACAGCAGCTTATGAAGGTTGAAGGAGCTGAGCAGTTGACGGAGAGCTAACATTTGATGAAGAAGCGCTGCGGGGAAATCTACTTTTCTGTTAAGTTTTTGGGATTTTGTTTTTTTACATAGCTATCTGCAAATCCCTAATGCACTCTAATTTTGTTTATAAATTTTATACACATTTCTATAATTTATGTATTTGCAGGTACTGTTTGTGGTGATATGGATCCTAAGTTACGCTTTTGAGGGCTTAAGGGCAATGGAGTCTAGCTCTAGGTGAAAACACCCTTCTTTGCATCGGCAGCTTTGCTGAATTTGAACCTGAACCTTAGGCCATTTTTTTTTGTTAATATTATTTTCCCAGGGCTGATGGGTCTACAATTTCTCTGGAGGATCCTACTTCCTTGAAAAAGGGAAGGAAAACTATACTTGCCAATTTTCATATCTACCCATATGTTGTGATTATTTATAACATGAAAATCAGGGAAGACAGACATGATGAACTAACCCATGTATATAAATATCTATTTTCCAATTTGGGTTCAGTGGTTCAGTTTTTTTCTTAGAGACAAGAATGGTAACCTGCCAAACAGGACTAAGGAACTGAGGGCAACCGCGAAAAGAGAGTTAACATGAAGATCTGTTTGGATAGGAGTCACCATCCTTGGCAGCCCACTCCTAGCCCCTTAGAAATGCCACTGAGAGCAGCACCCTGAACTGGTAAGCCTTCATCAATTGACGCAAGATCAGCCTTCATCAATTGACACAAGATCAAATGGACTGTAATCGATCAGGTATACCAAATGATGCTCTGTTCATCAATTTTCTTCAGAGAATATGATTACTGTACTTTATCTATGTCTATCCATCAAAGGTTATTTTATGGTGATGAAATATAGGCCTAAATTATTTTATGGTGATGCAATATAGGCCTAAATTAGTTTGTGGATAACATTTTTCATGGAAGTTTAAGAAGCCTTCAATGCTATAATTTTTTTTCCTTACACAAATGTATGATTTTTTTTAGTAATGGTGCACGCGTGATGATATTTCTGGAATCCACTGACATTATATCATAAAAATGAAACAACTGTGAAAAACTTTATATGGGGACACTAATAACTTTGCTTAAAAATGAAGAGAGTGTGCAATGTGCACTGATCAATGAGGGACAAGACAAAAGAATGAGACAATTTACTTAGTTGGATACTAGTCTTTTGACAGAGCATCTACTCATTATAGGTTGAATGCATAAGTATATACAAAGAGAAGGAAAAATATGATCAGAAAAACCCTGTGCACTTAGTTCCAAAACAAGAAAAAATACATGGTTTTGAGTGAAATAATGCATCCCCTGACTGGTATTTTTTAGGCGGCAATGGTGGTGTCCTGTCTCTCCTTGCTGATGATGTTGAGCAAAACTTGGCAGACCCAATTGTGAACGGGACTTGGTGACTCAGCAAATTTTAAAAATACTTAAACTCTTGCAAAATTCGCCAAAAAACTTAGCATTTCTTCATTGTATGCATTCAATCCACCCTATATGTATTTATCAAAAAGATTTTTCATAGATATGCCAACAGAGCTCTCCGTCACATATGGCAGGAACTAATAAATAGCTATTAATAGCTATTGAAGCATAACAATTCCGTATGACACACTAACAACAAATAGTTATTAGAGTATAAACAAATTAAATATACATAGCTCTCCCTAAGTATAATGAATTAAATATTTATCAGATTATTTTAAAACAAAATTAATTTTTCTCCTTACTGTTGGTAATATAAACCAATAGGAAAAGAGAAAAATAGTATTTATATATTCAGTTTAAATAAAAATTAAATCTAAACTATAGAATAACTGTGCTAAAAATTTAATTCTCTGTCACCATTGGTCAGAACAAATAAATCTAATAAATCTAGCCAATGCGATAGTAATCTCCCAGCGACAGGAACTAATAATATTATTCACAATAATAAACAATAAATTTACACTTCCCCTTAAATTTCCTATTAACTCATCCATTTCACCTCCCAAAAATGAAATGCAAGTGTTAGGGGAGAGGGGCTAGTAGCTGCCCACCCTAACTTGGAGTCAAGCTCATAGCCCGACATATCGGATTTCGACGATTTTTTTTGGGTTTCTTCATATGCCACCGAAGAGCTTAAAGCTATTCTTTTAACTTTTGGTCACTTATACATTTCCCCGTAGGACGCGTTATGTGCACATGGGTTGAAAAAGTGTTATTTCAACATGTCGCCCCATACATGCGCAACGATGTGCCAGTAACCGTTCACCATCACATTTGTGCACTTGTCTTAATTTCATTGGTTAATTTACAAATGTTGTGAACATGTAGTGGTGCATATGTGAACATGTACAAATGTTGTGAACATATATTGGTGCATTTGTATTAATTTATTAAGTTGGTATTTTACATGTATTGGTTCTTTTTAAAAATTTAATTAGAGTCAAGTGATTAAAAACATAGGGGACGTGGGCGACAACTGACCCCTTTCTCCTAGTTATACAGCTGTGACTTCTAAGGATATATAAATTGAAAACACACCCTCAGAACCTAACTAAAGAGCGGATACACTTAACATAAAGGTTTCATTGCAGCATTGAAGCCTGCACATCTATTCTCAATAACATAATCATCATAATACAAGTACAGTTATAGAAAAGGAAACGCGTTCATTAAAGTGGAGGAAATTTCCAAGTACCGGCAAAGGGTAATATGAGATTAAAGCGTACATTTTACCAGTGTGGTAAAAACCCGCCCAGGTTACCGACAATGTTATCACCTACAAACTTGTAGGTTATGAAGTGACTGAACCCTATCTTGAGGAGACAATAGTGGTATTGGTTTTGTATAACTGGGCTTCTTTTATTTCATCTGAACCCTCTCTCCAATATGTGGATACTGGGAGTTAAAACAAAAAAAAGTCTGTTGTTTAGCATTTGCGCCCCATTTTCTATCATTTATCAGGTCGTTTTCTATCATTTATCAGGTACCATTTTTAGGCATTATTGAACATTTTAAGTTTTTTTTTTTTTTTGATTCAGCAGAATAAGAAAATCATAGGAAAGACCAAATCCAGGTGTGTTTGTTACAATGCAATCTTGAAATACTAAATATGACGGTTTGAGAATATTCTAATCTATTTCAGTTTTCAAAAATATAGGCTCCGTGTATCTTTTATGATTGATTTTATAAACGTTGTTTCTGTTTTATTGTGAAAATGATATAAATCTACACAGGTGACCCAAGAAAATTATTCTTCATTTTTAAAATTATTTCACATGATTTAATGGACAGTATGGTGGGAATCTATGTTGGAGATCTTATGCTATTCATGTTCTCCCCTGAGCCATGTATTTTTTGTGCAGCATTATGTGTTCTGACTGAAGACTAACCCCTGTAACCTCTACTCAAACGTTATTGTTATGCCTGGTTGGGTTTTTTATATTCAAAACAGGTAGGGAATTGAACCCCACACCAACAATAGATATTAATCGCCAATAGGCTCTTATCTGCGAGCATTATAGTGTTCTGAAAATTGTTTCACGCCGTAAAACAAAGCTCACGGTGGAAAATTTTCTAAAATAGTTGGTGATAAAAAAAATCACGCCGGAAAATTTTCTAAACTCGTTGGTTGTTCTACTTCTCACTCGGGGAAAAAATTGTGTGCTCACAAGTTATAATAATGAGTCAAAACAGCTATCATTTTTCTCGCGCTGGGAAAAATGAGTCAAAAAGTCTCATGTGGCCTTTTAATATATAATAATTATAATAGATAACTATTATAGATATCTATCTATTATAATTAGATATTATTAATGCAATAATATATATAATATATTTAATAATGATAAGTAGATAGTTATATTATAATCTCCTGCCCGTATATTTTATGATTTTATTCATGTAAAAATGTTTAAATATGTTTAAAACCTATCTATTAAAAGATTATAAAAATGTTTATCCTACAGTATATTAATATTATAAAAATGTTTGTCCCTTCTACATTTTTTAATGGTTTTTTTGAAATTCGATTTTTTTGGATTTTTTCCATGATTAAAATTTTTTTACGATTTTTTGAAAAAATCTTATACTTTTGGTTTGGTGATTTTATCTCCAAACGATTTTTGCTTCCTTGGAACTTAGGTCTATATGATCTTTTCACATTCCAACATTCATTCCATAATTTCAAAATGAGTGAATGGGTGTTCTTAAATACAATAACCAAGAATGCAGGTACTAGGGTAGCTCACAATAAGTGCTAAAGGACGAAAACATGGGCCCATTTTATGAAATTTGAATTTAAAATAGGTCTAGGTATCATGAATGTGAATCTAGGGATCATTGATAAATGAGATCAAGATAAGAGATGTCATGAGCCAATTTCACACACAATTATGCCACTTGTAAGCTAACTATTGCATTTAGGACACCCTAATCAAAGAAGGCCCAAAACATTAGGGAAAAGGGCATCAATATGCAATTTTCACCATTACATTTTATCCCCACTTTGGTGTGCATGTAAACTACTAGGTGGATCCATATCAAAGTAAAATGAATAATTAACATGGAAATTAAGTACTTTCAATATCGTAAAATGATATCACGTCCATGTAAATTAATGGATTATTTGCGAATTCTTCTTCTTTGTAGGACTCCATTGAAACCTACAAAACAAAAGGGAATGCAATTAGTACAATAGCTATCACACAATTTGAGAGAAACATTGGTTTCAACTTGCATGAGAAGATTTGAGCTATCTTTGAAATTAGTGAAAGTAAAGAAAGAAGGGTAAGAGATTCTACTGTACAAAAAGGTGATACAAAATACTCCATGTGATGCAACAATGCAATATGGATTATACGATATAGCCATGTGATAGAGCTCCACACAATGTGGTAATAAAGATCCATGTGATGTAGGGGTTTAATGTGATCAAAGCTCTATCTAGATACAATGACGAGCCTCTATGTAGCACAAGTCACTACCTAAAATATCAATCATGAAAAGCATTGACACAAAATTATTTGTCACCCCTCTAGTTGGTTGCATAAAAAGTATGCAAGGAATCAGAGAAGAGGAAAAATAAAGTATGATAAAGTAGTGAAGGAATTAGATGTAATCATGTAAGCACATATAGTATCATATAGCATGTAAGATCATGTAATAGCTAGTATAATTACATCGCATGACAAGTAGATAGAAAATATAAAAAATAATCATGTAAACTTATATAAAGCATGTAAACATGTAAAGATGTATCATCATTTAGCATGTATGTAAGATCATAGATTGGAGATAAGCATTAAGGTGAACTGTTGTTATCAATATAGGCTAATCGTATAGTAGGGATGGATCTAAAGGCTAGATAAGGATCATGTAAGCATATCAAATATGTAATCAAATCAAAAGAAAAGTGAGAATAAATAAGTAGGATACAATGTGAAATCTCATGTAAAGATGATTGCCCCCCATAAGGACAATATGATAAGATAGAGTTCTAGAAACATGATAAGAAAGTGTAAGCACATGTGATGATAAAGTATTGAAATGAGATAAGGATCAGGATGTCAGAAGCTCTGCATTCACTAATTGTCACTGTTCAGTCTGTTTCTGTAGATCCAAACACAGGGGAGAAGGTTGATGGCGCCCGTGTCCCGAAATGTCGCATAGTGTCCGCTTCTTTTTAGATCCTGAATCTACACTGTCCTCCAATCTTTCCTACAACTCCACTCTCTCTAGATCCAATACCTGTAACCTGTAGTCACAAGGAGAATGGGAGAGGGTTGTGGTGTTTAGAGGCTTGCCTCAGTCAAGCCCTGGAGAGACATTCAAGTCTTCCGAACACCATTGTCAAATGAGAGTGCGTATCCCGCGGGATAGAGGCAAAAATCCAAATGATAATGATGATAAAACAAATAGATGTCACCTTGATGATGAAGCTCTCATGGGAGGAAGATGCTTTTCAATGCCATGAGGAGAAGATGTAATCCAATCTACAAAAACAAACACAACAACAATGCTCTGCTCTAAAACACAATGATATCGTGAAGATCACTAGTATATGTATCGTGATAGAAGGTATGAGACAAAATCTTTGTTTTGTGGAGTTCAAGAAGTGTCTGAATATGTTTTATAGGTCCTTCCGACTCACCTAGGAGAAGTGTAAGAAATATTTTATCATTCATGAGTACCATCAAGATTGTGAAGACCAATGTGCTAAATACTTCATGTTTTCTTGCTTAAGGGTGACCTATTTCAAATTAGTGAAGTGTGCGGATGTTATTCCTTGATGGATGTTTTTGTGAAGGATGTTTAGGAATGGGCTAAGCATGTGTTGGGATCTGCAAGGCATGTGTTTCTTCGTGGTGTAGCATGTAGTTCATAATAGGGCTTTCCCTATGCATGTTTCATGATGTGTGATCTTTGGTTGACTTGTAAAATGTAATATTCTTGTTGTATTGGCTGACTTGTAATGAAATCAATGTAATATCATGTATATATTGTAAACTTAGTTGATCTAGGCGAGGTATGATTGCGAATATGAGAATATGATTGCTGCATTAAATTTTTGAGCGCCATTTTCTCATGATGAATGGTATCTAGCAGATTTTTGAGTTTTGCCTTGTAATTAATGCTGAGTGCACTCCCCTGTAGTATATAGCAGATTGTGTCACTCATTTGTGGTTGTTGAAAAATTGGACAAATTTTGGTGCTGTGACACAATACAACTTCATTGGTGGCCCTGTTCTTGATGTCTTGTGAGTTTATGAGTCTCATGTTGTATGTTTCATGCATAAATTCACTGGTTTCATGCTGTTTTATATGAGAAATGCTAAGTGCATGTGTTTAATCATTTGTCTCCAAGCTGTGGGCATGTTTTCTTTTGAATCAAGATAGCTAAGGGTTGTTCAAGATTCAGGAATATAGTTTTTTCTGTATTGAATGTTTAATCTCCTACCTTTGTTCAAGGAACAAATTAAATGTTTCAGGTTAATAATTGAGAAGGCATGCTGCAGTAGGGATACCATTAAGAATGAATGACTAAACACCTAATTTTTGGGAAGTATCTGTAAGGCAGGTGCTAAAGAAGCCCCCTTGAAATCTAGTCATTAATATAGGTTTATGCTGACCATTCACATGTGTATGTCTACTGAATCCGAGCCCTGGATATGCACTGATCTAGTCATGTATTAAGGTTACACCCCAGGTCCTAGTTTTGCATCCAAATACAAAATCAAACTCTAAGCTTCAAATCCAAACCATTAGGACTTTATAAGTATTTTTAGGACCAAAATCCTCTGTCTACAACTGAATATAGGCCCAAAGCTAGCCCCTTTGCACTTATTTCACAGTTTTGGTCTTCATCTTAGAGGATTTATCTACTTTGTGTTAGTATCCCAGTTAAGTCATAGTTTTATTTTATGGATGTTGAATAGCGAATACCCCCTTGGTTCTGCAGAGCCTAAAGAAGAAGAGGAGATATTTATAGAGTCTATCTCCTGTATTGTTGGCCCCTGACCTGGGAATCCTGTTGATCAATGATGGCTATCTTGTAGGGATGACTGGGAAACATCTAGTCGGATTGAGAAGCAACAGGTTTCACATATTAAATTTATTCATATGAATATATATTTTTAATTTTCTTAAGAAAGAGAGGCAACATAACAAGAGATATAATATCTTATTTGAGTTGCAAAGTCATTACATAAACAATGTTAATTCTAAATCTAATACAAAGTTAAAATAAACTAAACAATGTATAGATATATAAACAAAAAATCTTTAAAAAAATAAAATTTATGTGTTTATAATAATAGAATAGTTCTAAAGTAAAATTAAATAATTAAAAATTAATTATGAAAAATAAAATTATATTTGGTGGTTAAAATAATAGTATGGAGATTGTGAGAAGAAAAAGAAAATACCAAGTATAGGTAAATAGTTAAAAAGGTAATTAATTTAGATTTTTTAAAAAACCCTCAAACTTTTTTATATCACTTGTAACACCTACTTTTTAAAGTATTTACCTGGTATTTTCTTCTTCTAATAAGAATAAAGAATACTTATGAGTTTTAATTTAGATTTCAAAAACTCTTAGATTAGTGTATACCTAGGTTTGAACAATATCATAATAGTAGTTCAATAAAGGAATATTCCACTAAGTTTTAATTTAGATTTCAAAAATTCTTAAATTAGTGTATACCTAGGTTTGAATAATATCATAATAGTAGTTCAATAAAAGAATATTCCACTAAAGTGCATAAAGAGACAATTTCTATGAAAAACAAATATTTAAGTTATACTATATGCCTATGAAATATTTTAAATCAACCGTGCAAACTATAATCAAATTTCTTTTAGTATGATAAAACTATGGTTATATGTTTAGAATTTTTAAATACATATATAGATGATAAATTTCTATATAGAGGGTATTAAGTTATTGAAATATATTATATTTATACCCTCACACTGAATAGATTAGATCAAATTTCATAATGATATAGAGGGTATCAAGTTATTGAAATGTATTATATTTATACCCTCATACTTTATTACATACTAATATAATATTAATAATACATAATATAAATAATAGTAATATAATATTAAAAAACCATAATAAATGATATAGTTAGTTAACAATATATGAAGTAGAGTTCCATCATATATCAAATACATATTTATAAAAATTTCCAATGGATGTATTATGAGCCATCTTAGTATGTATTTAATAGAAAAATATAGTTATGTCTTATGTGCATAATTTTAAATTTATTGTACCCTATAGAATTATTTTTAAAATAATTATATGATTAAATATACATTTGTTTCTATGGGGGATTATATAAAAATCAATAAGAGATTCAATTAATTTAATACATATATACAATTACTTAAAAGGTGAACTATAATTTTCAAATTTATATTTTTTAAATGATCTATAAGGACAAGTGATCTCCCATAGGGAGTGAATGGAAAGTAATGATAACTTAAAAAATATAAATATTTATCTTGCCAAGGGATTGACATGATAATAATTTTACCCAACTATGTTTGCTCATCTCAATATGTAAAAATAAATTTACTAATATAACTGAAAGAAGACAATAGTTAATGTAATAAAATTTCAATAAGAATTGACAAAATAGTTTAGTGAATTAAATAACTTATAAATTAATAATAAAGAATAAAAAATATCTAACAAATTCTATAATTTCTTAATAAAGTTTTCAGCCTGCCCATTGAACCTATGGATCCAATTACTAGTATCGGCGTGCCCCATTGAACCTATGGGTCCAATTTCTAGTTTAAATTAATTTAACTATATCTCATCCCTGTATTAACGACAAGTAACATCATATGGCAAATAGTTTGAATTATTTGCGCTTGGCAGTGTGGAGACGAAAGCGAAGGACATGAAAACACGCGCTCTGCATTTAGTGCCCACACAAATTAATTGCCTACACCTAATATATTAATCTATTAATGGTCATTACCTACTCTGTTAATGGTCGCTGATTTGTCTTGGCTCAGATTTATCATAAGGATTGACAATACCACCGAAGCGCAAGCTAATTGTGAGAGCTTGGTCAAATAAATTCTAAAATAATAATTTAATTAATAAGTTTAAATCCATAACGATCGTCATGGTAATGGTTTTTGAATCACTAGTCATTGTACTGTAGTATTCTATAATATTAGCAAAAATAAAGAGGTCGCATTCAATTTCATGTGCACAACTTGAGTTACTTTCTGTCATGTTAAATCATGTGTGGAAGCAGCTTTTAATAGTCACAACCTGTCATTCTTCGAACCCTATAGATAACCCTTCCAGTCCTCATGGGCAAATACCATAGTTGCAATGCGTGGGTATAAGGAGGGAGTAAATACTATGAGCACCTGACCAACAAGAGCTGCCCTGAATGTCATCCGCTTCGAAGGTTTAGATCATTAGAGGTTGAAGAGTTCAGACTGCATCTTCATCTTGCACTACCATGTAAATTACAGGGGAAGAATTGAAAATTCACTTTCATGGTTAAAAAAAATTAATAAAAAGAGATTATGTTGAAGGGAGTTCAGGGGAGATTGTAATAAAAAAAATAAAATGTAAAATTAGTTATGAAATGGTGTGACAGTTGGAATTACCCTTTGGGTTATTATTTAAACCCATAAAAACTAATGTAATGGCATAAGAAAGATCATTATCGGAGGTGCTAAGGAAAGGATTTTGGTTAGCAAGTTATGAGCATTGGAGAAGGGGGCACATAGTGTGTGTCAAACTCAGGGTACAATGTACCACTGAGACGGTCTTGGCTAGAACTTGGTTTGCACTTGTGTTGAGCATGATTCTATTGAACCGGCATTCATGTAGAACGTAATAGTGCCCTGTATTCCGAAAGCAACTAGTTCCTCCTAGATTGCTCACAGACTGAAAGATGTTGAACCACTAATTTGCCCCAATTGTTGTGAACATATGTAGATTTTAATAAAGATATCAATTCCTTATCCTTGGCTTCTAGATTATTTTACATATAACTTTATATAAATATATGTATTTTGTTTCTCAGTCAAATTCTTTTTCAGATTTATTATTGCAAAGTTAGTTTTCATCAATAACGAACGACAAATCTTTATAATTAAATTGCTATAATAAAAAAATACATTATTTTTTGTGTATTATGTTATTCTGGAAATAGTTGGACGATATCTCTAGCTTATGGGCTTTTATAATTTAGTGTTTTAGCTTGTTCTTTCTATTTTATTTTCCCCAACTAAATCGTTGTAATCCTCAAAGGTAGGGAATCAACCCTCATTCGAAGATTGACCAGCTAGGTTGGTTCTTCGGCCCTAGCTCTTCTTTCTATTGTTGATAGTCTCGAGTAGTGTACGTGTGAGGGCACAAGTCCTCGAGCATGAAAAGACCATCAATAATAACCTTGTTAAATAGCAGCTCCCTATTGATAGTTGTTGTAGATCAAGACTGAATTTAATCTTACCCTTTAAATTCATTTGAATTCATCAACATTCTAGAAGTATTGGTTGCTCATTTTAACACATTTTGCCTCCCATAAGTTGGTCCAAGTGGTATTTTTTGCCATCACCATTCATCTTATATTTGTAAATTTTCTATGGATGCATCTGCATATACTCCATCTTTTTGTAGCCACTTAAGATATGCAAGAGGAATGTGATGAAAGATGGGAATAGACATTGCACCATTTTCCAACATTAGATAAAGCTCATCTAAGCACCAAGGTGATTTGTTATATCCTAGAAAGAAAATGGCAATGTAAACTAAACAATTAACAATTGCTTGTTATATTGTAGAGTTTGCTATTAAGTGAATGATAGATATAGTTGGAAATAGTTTCTTTGACTTCAGGTCCTTGATGATTCATAAAGACCTGGTAAGGTCTAGCAGATGCTTTAATCCTATAGTGTTTATCAATCTCTTTTGCTACCTCCCAAAGATCTTCTCTCCTACAGATCAATGCGCTCATTCAACAACAAAGGACCTCATCAAATTTCGGGGCCAAGGCAATGTAATTTTAAGGTTAAGGCAAGCAAGTTTAGGGTTAGTTATTTTAAGATCGGGTAAGGCTTTTCTTAGGTTTAGGGTTTTATTTTAACAATACAATACTTAAAAAATGTTTAGGGTAAGAGTGTTTAGTGTTAAATTGTTTAACTTATTAGTTGTTTGTCTACATCACTAGGTATTATAAATGTTATAAAATATGATTAAATAAATAACTTGACTATTTGTATGGATACTGTTGGCTCCCGAATCGGCAGAGGGTTTTCTAGTTCCAATGCATGGGTAGATTCGGTCAACAGATACGGGAGGTTGCATGAGCGGGAGCGGCCTCCCCTTCACTTCTGGTTCTACCACACAAAGGGGGGTGTCCCTATTTGCTAAAGATGTAACATTGTCTTGCCCTATGACAGGAAGATTTAACTTTGTAATAACAGGCAGAATACTCTCATGTGTGGACCAAGATTTGTGTGATAAATCACAAGGTTGGCAACGTTCTTGGACATATTTGTCTAGTCAGGTGTGAGAGTATGCAGGGGGTCCTAATCCTACTCCTACAACTAACAGGTTGAAATTATGGAATTTTTGGTTTGATGGTTTGGATGCAAGACAGGGGTTTTTGGATCATAACTACTTCACAAGGGCAGACCGGTGCCTATCCCAGGGCAAGGAGTCAACTAGACATATACAAGAGAGTGGCTTGCAACTGGCATTCGAGTTTCAAGGGGTTGGAACTGGTATTTGCCTTACAAATACCACCCAAGAATGGGTATTTAGCTGCCTATACTTACGGACATCCCAACTGACATACATTCTTCTCCATACCTTAACCTAAAACAATTTAATCCACTCCTTGAATGGAAGTTAGAGATTAAGTATGTGATACAACAAGACTATACCCTAGAATCTAAGAAACCCTTAGCAACCAGATTCAGAAGAAGAAAATGCATACAACAAGTGGAGACAGACAAATAAACACATGCAATAACACATTTTTCATATACATTGACAAGAAATTGAATATATGTGCAAGATACAACTCAGATGCAACACATAAACTCCACAGAGATCAAACGAACAGGAAAATGCTCTGTTTTTCGTTATTCGCACAAAAAAATGCCCAAGTCTTCAACAACCACAATGAGTAACACAGTTTGCTTAATATAGCAAGAAAGTGTACTCTGCATTAATTACATAGCACATCAAAAATTTGCCAGATACAATGCATGAGAAATGGTGCTCAAAATTGAATGCGGCAGAGGGACAAAGAGGAAGGAGCAGGTATGTTCGGGATTTGAGCCGCCGCTCCAAGATTCTCTTCATCAATTTGGGTGTTTGACCTATCAACATGACCCATACTTCCCTGCATAATCTGCAATTAAAGCCTCAACTACACGCAGCCTCTGGAATGCAGCAATGGGGCACCTTTGAAGTTTCCCACCTAAAAACAGCCGCACATGCATAGGAAAAACCCTTCGCTACAAGTTCAAAACATGGCCGTCGATCACCTCCCATCGCCAGGATCAATGGCACCCAAAAATGTTGAAAAGTCACCAACTAGTCAGGTCGTGCCACACAGGCACCTCATGTTTCTATTGCTAGCCTTTCCATTCACTATTTTGCCATTTTCGCCCATTGTATATGCATGTTTGAATTCATATACAATCGCTACTGTTCACCCTGTCAAAAACCCTTGTATATGCAAGAGCAAATGCATATACAACTGTTTGTTATACAAGGCGGACCCCAAACCATTATAGAGCAAATTGAAGTTCAAATCGGGTCCGGCTTGCATCCCCATCCTTTGTATATCCGCGATATACAAAACATACATACATACAGGCCGCGTACTTCAAACCACTATGCATCAGAACGTATCCCCTTTTGAAGTCCGGCTTGTATCTCTTTTATTGCACATGGGCTTGTATATCGGCATATACAAGTGCTTTATACAACCCACGGACCTCTTAGCTTAGACAAAATCAATAAAATAGACTCCTTATCAATTTTATCCTTCCCACATCCTACCAATTGTGACTAGATAATCATCAATGGAAGGAAATGCATCTGGGGAAAGAGAAGTCAATTCTGCCTCTAACCGCAAAGCACAGAACTTGCTGATCTGACCAAACAAGTTACTGAACTTATTCCATACCTCCTTGGGTGTATTACACTCTTCAACGTGGAAAAGCAAACTATTAGAAACATGCAAAGCTATCAAACCCATATCTTCATCACACTTGTTCCTATGAGCAAATATCTCATACTCCCTAGTAAGAGTGGGATATTGATCATGCAATGTGGACCACAAACCCTTAGATTGGAGCAACCTACACATTTTAATATTCTAGGTATGATAGTTATGAGGAGTTAAAAGCTCAAATGAATCAGGAGTGGCCATCACAACAAATGCACCAAAAGAAAGCAAAATAGATATCAAACTGATACAATTAGGTTTGAAATCTCTAAGATATCAAAGATAATAGCAAATGACTCCTCTCGAAATTGATTTCACTTTTCCAAGATCCAAAAAGGCTCAAGATAACACTCAAGAAGAAGTAATGCAAAAAGATGAATAATATGTACCTGAGAAAGAATCTAGAAAAAGTTGGAGGTGAAAAATAAGCCCCTCAGGGGTGATTAGTGGCGGGTTCTTTTGCCACAAGTCTCCACGTCTGAATGACAAACCACTAAGTGATCAACTGAGCATACAAGTTAGTCACATAGTCTCCAATCACAAAGCACATACCAACATGCGTGAGGGACTTTGAACGCCCATGTGAGACTTGCTCACACTATGTTGAGGGTCACCGAGCAATAAATAGACCAAAGGAGGTCTCCACACTCCTAATGTGGGATATATATCCCAAAGGAAAACTATAGTCAAAACAATGCCTGATGAGCCTACCACAAATAGCCAAATGCTCTAATCAAAAACCTTAAATATTTTGCAAAGACTTTATAATGTATAAAGTTGCTCCAAAATATATGGCCAAAAAATGGATTTTTTTTTTCTGTTGTGAATGAAGTTGCTACAACCAAGTTACACAGGCTTATGATGAGAATGCATGGCCAAATGAGGTGCATTATTACGCTATGAATGAGAATGCAGGCAATTGCTATGCTCTCCGCTACTACACCAGCCACTATCAGCACTGATAGTCACTAACGTGCCTATGCTCTCAATCCATGGACAAACTAGCAATTAATCCAATCACTACTTCCAGCTGAGCCAAGTTGATGTGTTTTAATGCTCTTAACCCAAGGACTGACAATCCCTCGCATACCCACCAGCCAATCATGGAAGAAAACCAGAAATATATATCAGAAAAAAAACCAAATAGAAATTTAAAAAATTTCAAAAGACAAATAATCTCCAACAAATGCAGGCAAAATCAAAATGCCTAGTGGATCTCCTCAACACGACAGAAACTCTCCAGGAAGGTGTGCGAGAATAGGAGCTCTGATACCATGTAGGAGTGATCAACTCCTTCCTAGGATCCTTAGTTTGCAAAACAAAACACCCTCACAAATACATGAGAGAAGCAAAGTGCTCTTCCACCAAATATTTGAGAAAAAATGAGATGAGATACAAAATAATTTACAAATGTACAATATATAGGTGTGTTCAGGAGCCGGTAGGTAAAAACTACTCGAATGCTAAACTACCTAACTATTAAATTATTTATTGGTTGCCTAAGTAAACTTAAGCAAATGTAAATAGGTAAAACACTTTTTACTCGAACATAACTCTATTGAGGCTTGAAGGTTGATAAACAATTTATTACATTGAGTTTTTCCTTGTCATTGGATCACATGCATACTATTTAACAATAGATCAAACTCATACATGAGGAACCCAACTTAGACATGAGACCATGACACTCATGAATTCAGAAACATAGAATGGCATATTCACATAACAACCACACTAAGAACTGTAGCCTAGGCATACATTGTCACAATTTAATAACATCACAAGTCACACACACATAATGCCCATACACAAAATATTATTTCACTAGTTTCAATGTAAGCATATACCTCATCTAAACCTTCCAGAAATTAATTTTAAGTATTCTTCTCTTCTCTATTCATTGAATAAGACTACACTTGAGTGATAATAGATTTAACAACAATCTTCTACCAATGACTCCTATTTATACACTCTTTTCTGTCTCTTCGATCTTGGACCCTATTGGCTAATTATAGTAGTTTTAGAATACTCATCTAGAATGTTTATGTTGTGAGGGAACCATTTCATCCATTGAGACTCTCTATGCCATGCAAATACATGGCACCATTTAATTAGTCATATTCTTAGTGCAAATATTAGGCGGTTAATTCATCTCACCCTAGCAACATGAAATCCCTCATCATCCCACCTTGTTTACCCAAGATGCATTATTCTAGAAATTCATCTAAACCCATTTATTTGGGCAAAAAGATCACTCATGTAGTCTTTCTAGTTGATCTTGGCTCCTCTATTTCCCCATTGTAAGTGCTTGTAGACCACTTTTGCTCGAGTTCCTCTGCTTCACCACCACTCAGGAAATATTACTAATAAAGCTATGCACCATGTGTGTGTCACCTCATCTCCACCCTTATAGCCCTAAAAACCATGTTTTTTCCCTGATATACTTACTTGCACTACAAAGGTAGTTTCTTAGAAATTATTGATCAATTTTTGTATATATAGGTGAAGGGAGAATATTCCAACACTTATGTTTTCTAGTGAATGACATCATATTGATATCATCTTCCCACTTATCATGTGACCTTTCAAATTGATCACATCACCTCTCCAACTATTGATGTCACCTAGCCGATGGTTGACAGCATCCCTTGGCTAACCATCACTAAAGTCACTTTCTATTAGATGACATCAACAAGCTGTCATACACAATGTTTTCCATTTGTTGATATTAGTTTGCCATTTATTGACATCAACAACTCTTTTTCAAAATTTATCCCTCCTTCACCATTGGTAGTTGTGATTCTGAAGCCATTCTTCAAAGGCTTTGTTCTTGGTCTTATTGGATCCTTTTTCTAAGAATTTTTTAAAATAGGACATAATTTGGTTCTCTCCATAATGGTGTAGATTTTTTTGGATCAGAAGTTTCTTTTTTTTCTTTCTAGAAATTAGTTTTCTCAGTGATCTTATTGTGTAGTTCTCATTTTGAGAACTTTGAAGGACCATAACTTGTGCATATGGTCTCTTTTTCTGGATAAAGTGAATATTTTTGTGTACCTTGCAATGTTATTTTTTGTTTCCTCTTATCATGTAGTAGAATTGTATTTTTCATCATATGGTCCTTTCTAGATATTGTAAGAATCTATTGTAAGAATCTATTGTATGCACTTTCAGATATGTAAATGCGCTACAATAAAGTGCAACACATTGCACTTGTACTTTTTTGGAGGTTTTACGTATCTTCTTGTGCCATTATTATACTAAAACTACTATTATATTGAAACTACTTATAAAATGCCATGAGAGCTTTGTTGTATGCACCTTGTTATTTGCATTCACAACCTTGTCTACCTTTATATGAGTGTTTTCAATTTTTGTACACCCTTTATTATAGTTTCATGAGAGTTCAAAACCTCTTCTACCTTCATGTCACTATGCCTTAATTTTTGCACACCATGTTTTAGTTACATAGGTAATTCATCTTAGACATTTTAACATTACTTCTTCACCTTGTTGCAATATATTGTGACACAATTTTAGTAGATCTACCATACCTCTCCCTTGTTATTATTATGGGGTTATCATACTATTTATACTTATTCCAATACTTCCTTGATTTTGTTTTTGAGTGATCTATGTATCTAGCTTTTGTTCCTATTTACTAGGTGGATGCAACAACTAATTACCCATGAATTTCAGTGAGATGGTACTTCATCTTAGACATTTTAATGTTGCTTTTTCACCTTCTTGCACTACATTGTGAGACAATTTCAAAATATTTCCATACCCCTCTCTTATCATCATTATGGGGGTATCATATTGTTTATAATTGTTCCAATGCTTCCTTGGTTTTATTTTGGAGTGAGCTATGTATCTAGCTTTTCTATCTATGTACTAGGTGGATGCAACATCTAGGTACCCATGCATTTCAGTGAGATAGAATTGATACCAATAGACACTCTTTTATTCTTATTTATGGAGGTGACCATCTATCTTATTTAATTGATTGACATTTTTGAGACTATTGAAACCCATATTTTTTTATTACCAAATTGTTGTTTGTTTGCAATATATTAGTGTGAGTTCACCATCTATGCATTGTTTGAGTAGTGACATTGGGGTCACTTATTGAGATTTATGTGCCATCTTCTCTCCCACTCACTTCTCCTATTGTTGGAGGTGGGGTTTCACACCCTGTTGTTGTTTCTAATGGCACCTCTCCTTTTGATATTTCCAAGTGCACCTTTGCTAATATTTGTAGGAGATCTTCTAGTCCTAAGGCTAGTCATGTGATACCTCTCTCTCTCTCTCTCTCTCTCTCTCTCTCTCTCTCTCTCTCTCTCTCTCCCAATAGTGGTTTTGGGGGAGGAGGTTTTAAAAAGAGGGTTTAGTTTTCTCAAAGGGGTTTGATTTATAGGTTTGATAGGTTATAGCCTCAGCTTGGTGATCTCAACTATTGGATTTTTGAGCAATGCTGACCAATTACTGAAGGTAAAATTGAAACTTACCCTTGTGCTAAGGGTTTCTTTTTTGTTTATTTCGATGTGGTCTCATATTAGAATGTTGTTCTTAATGGTCAATCATGGTTTTGGGGCCATCATGCTCTCTTGTTGAAGCCTTGAGTTTCTTCCTTTAAAATCCCGTCATTGAATATTTCAAAGTGTTTCTTGTTTGGATTCATCTTCCCAATCTACCTCTTCATTTTTGGTGTGAATCCTGCTATGTGGGTATTGGTAACTCTGTGGGCCATTTTACTAAAGTGGATTAGGCTACTATGTATTTCTCTCACACCAACTTCACGGGTATGTGCAAGATCATGAAGGGCCAAACTATACCTCTAAGTGGCAATGAAAATACAAAAAATTAGACTTTATCAAGTTCATGTGAAAATTTGAATGGATTATCTACACAATTTGAAAAAGATGTGTTGGTGCCTGAATTGACTGTCAGTTAATTTAGGAATTTTCATGCAGACAGCTTCCCAAAAAATCCAAAAAAGTTTAAGTTTTGGCACCCCTTAATTGTTTTTCAGCATTTGCATCTTAGTTCAACGGAGGTGGTCTTTGTGTTTTATCCATCGGCATGAGTTCATTTTTGTGTCTTCGACATTTTGGTTTGGACATGAACCCCTTTTTTTGAAAGTTCATTTTCTCAACGGTTCAAGGTTCAATGGTTCAATGCTTTGTGATTTTGGTCTCGGCCGAAGTGTTTTGCCGATGGAGTATTGAACTTCTTGTTTGAACCTCACCATTGAACCATCGGGTTGAACAAGTTCATCGGTTCAATGGGTTCGCGGGGTTGCTTTTATGCTGCCGACTGAGTTGGTATCGGCGTTGAACTTCTCAGTTGAACCTTTCTTTTGAACCTAGCTGTTGAACCGGTTCAGAGGTTTATTGATTCAACCCGTCGGAGGGGGAAGTGGGAGGCCGATATGTTATCGGTAGGAGTTGTTATGTCGCCGAAAGATTTCTTGAGTGCTCCGATTGTTTTGGTCTGGCCGATGGATGTCCATCGGCTTGTGTTTGGCTATTGGCGAAGTAAATTTTTGGGCCACCGATGTAAGGTATTTGGCCGATGGGGTGTCATCGGCATGAGTTTGACCGATGGAGGAGCAGTGTGTGGCTGGCGAAGGTGTTGTCGACATGACCTTTGAGATCGGCAGGAAACTTTTTGGATGCCCCGATGGTGTGTGTCACACCGACGGAGGGAAGGATGCCAGGGTCTATCGGCATGAGTTGTATTGTCGGGTGAATTGTGGAATAGTTGGCTGATAGACTAATCTCTGGCCGATGAAAGGGAGTGTAGTGTAGCGGTCGGTGAGACCGATGAGGTCGGTGAGAGGTTTTTCGAGTTGGCCGATGGTAGTGGTCTTGGTGATGGGCTTTTGGAGAGAAAGGCATGTATCGAGCGTGGCAAAAGCGCTCGACACCTATTATGCTCGCGGCCATGCTTTTAAACTACTGAAGGAGTCTCCGCACCATGCATGTGGGATTATTCCCCTATATAATTTGAACCTACGGAGAAGTGCGTTTTGGCAGGAATTTCTCTTTTGAGCGCAGCGACGGTTTCCAAGTGAAACGCGGGTGGTTGAGCCATCAATGGTGACAGTGCAGGGGTATGGGCGATGGTACACTTGATCAGGTTGCCTAATTTTTGGCATGAAGACTCCCAGATGGTGGCACAGGGCTCAAGGCCACCCTTGTCTACTTTTTGTCTGTTGCAGCAATAACTTCTGAGTGCCATTCCTTCTAAGGACTGTATCTGGCAGTTTTTTGTCAAAACATATAATTAATGCTAGAGGTACACTTTCTAGCCGATATAGGCAGACTGTGTTACCATTTTTGTTGTGGTTGAAGCCTGGGGCATTTTTTGTGTAAATAATGAAGAGCAGCGCATGATCCTGGTTGTTTTATCCCATTTTGGAGTTTATGTGTTGCAGCATGAGTGTATTTTGCACATATTTTAGTTTCAGTGTTGATTTTATATGAGAAATGCTTCATTGCATGTGTTTATCTGCTTGTCTCCATTTGCTGCATGTTATTTTCCTTCCTCTGAATCTAGTTGCTAAGGGTTTCTCAGATTCTAGGATATGGTTTTCTGTATCACATGTTTGATCTTTAACTTTCATTCAAGGAGTGGATTAAATTATTTTAGGTTGAGCATGGGGAAGGTTGCATATCAGCAGGGATATCTATAAGTAGAGGCAGCTAGATACCCTTTCTTGGGTGATGTTTGTAAGGCAAGCATCAAGTCCAACCCCCTGAAACTTGAGTGAAAGTTGCAAACCATCTGCTGTATACGTCTAGTTGACTCCTTGCCCAATGGATAGGCACCAGTCTGCTTCTGAGTCAGTAGTTATGAGCCAAAACCCCTTGTCTTGCATCCAGGACATTATGTCCACCCATCTCATCACTTCCACCTGTTAGTTGTAGGAGTAGGATTAGGAACCCCCTGCATACTCTCATACTCAACTAGACATATATGTCCAAGAATGTTGCCAACCTTGTGATTTGTTACACAAATCTTGGTCCTTACATGAGAGTATTCTGTCTGTTGCTGTCAAGTTATATCCTTTTGTCATTGAGCTAGTCAAGGTCATACTTTTATCAAATAGGGACACCCCCCTTGGTGCGGAAGAACCAGAAGTGAAGGGGAGGAGCTCACGCAACCTCCTGTATTTAGTTAGTTGAATCTGCCTATGCATTAGAGCTGGCAAACCCTGATGCTAATTCAGAAGAAAAAACCAACAAGATGTAAGAACAAAATTTGTAGAGAATTGAATATAGTTTATAGGCTACTATTTTAGAAAAAAAAAAACTAAATTTACTTAGTGAAAATTGAATATTTCAATGAACAGCTATTAAATTTTTTAGAAAAAAATAAAAAGTGGGTGTCATTCCAGCCAACCTAACTATGAGTATATATATATTTTTTAAACTTTCAAAATAAGTAGAGGACTCATTCCCGGATGTGATGCATATTTATTTGAAATTTTTTTCTAATAAAATAATTAGTTATGATTTTTTTACTATGACTTTTTTAAAAAACTAAAGAGTAATTTTCCAACCAACCTAATTCGATGAAAAAAAATTAGAATTCAATTTTTTTTTTACCTGTAGCTAATGGAGCATAGAGTGTGATGCATCTTTCGGATCTAAAAATGGTGAAATGGTTTGAAAGTTATTGATGTTTTTCAATCGGTGTATCCATCAGGATTTCAGACACACTATATATAGAAAATTATTAATAATTATTTAACAAAATGATAATCAAGAAAATATTATATTTTTAGAAAGCTAACAATTTCTTCTATAAACCCTTTTTGTTTTATCAATTTTGCATTAAAAAAAAAGTCGTCAGCACGAAGGGTGAAGTTCGAAGAAGAGAGTGAAACCTGTAAAAACGTTAGAATTGAGGGAAAGTCAACTATGACAACCCCAAGCCTACATACAAGGCAAAAGCAAAGCAAAACGGATATCCGTTATATCCATTTTGCTTTGGTAAAATACTATTTTTCCTTTTTTATGTCTCCCAAGATGGATATCCGTTTTGCTTTACCCTATATGTTACTCTCTCTCTCTCTCAAGGTGGTCTATCGATATCCCGCAATGGTCATAAGTATTCGTCTTTAGCTTTGTGTAAAATGCTAAAAAGGTGGTCTATCGATATCTCGCCATATTCTTATGACCATTGCATCTAATTTCATCTATGATCGAAAAGGCTTGTCTATTTTCTACGTTTTGTAAAGAGCATTGATAATAAAATTGCAATGCCCATTTTTAGATTCATTTTCTACATTTCCTATAATCATGGTAATCTATGAAATCACATTTTTTTGAGGCATTCTATCAAATAGTTAGTCCATAGTTTTTATAAATATTTACTGGAAAGTTACCAAATATAATATTTGATAAGAACCTCCTATCATTATTCTTTTGATGGATGCCCATGTACCATTCCATTGGTGTAAGTAAATAAGATAGTAGAAAAGATCATGGAGTTTGGCTATATACGAGTCAACTACATTTGTCTGAAGTTTTTTTTTAACTTTTTCAACAAATTTCATTATGTTATGCATTGTAATGTTGGCACTTTGTAAGTTCTTTATTGTACGTAAACATAAGAAAAGTCTACACATAATAGTTGGTCTTTTGGTAAATGAACGTTGTGGAACTTTATGAGGCATGGGGATGTTGAACTTCACTGCAATTTACAAGTTTGTGGATGAGTGCATTAGGATTATTCATTGATGATACATAATTATGTTCAAACCCTTCATTTATATACTTACGAGATTTTGGGAAGTGGAGTCATGTTTTCCATTTACAACTTTGCAAAGGTTCCACTTTTTCACCAAATAGATTAATATTACTTTTAATCATGTTAGACTTTGGGAATGTTTAGATAAAATTAAGTTGCCAAAAGTGCACCTTGACACTACACTTCTACTTTTTCGGATCTCTCTCTCTCTCTCTCTACCTCCTAATTGAATCCTATTCCTAGCTTTTCTAGTTTTCCTTTTCCTTTCCAATTTACTTAGGAGAGAGAGAGATAGATAGATAGATAGAAAGAGAGTCCTTGTTTTCTTGTTTTCATTTCATTTGTCAATAAGGGAGAGGGAGAGATAGGGAGATAAAGGAATGATAGGGGAGAGAGAGGCAAGAGATAGAGAGATAGCTAGATAGAGAGATAGCTAGATAGAGAGAGAGAGAGGAGATAGAGGGGAGAGATAGGGAGATAGAGAGCGAGTGAGATGTCCAGAGAGATAGGGAGAAGGATTGGGAGGTAGAGGGATGATAGAGATAGGGAGATAAGGAAGTGATAGGGAGATAGAGGTTTAGGGTTGCTTAGATTTAGGGTTTAGGGGTTAGGGGTTAGGGGCATTATTTAGGGTTGAGAGAGAGAGAGAGAGAGGGAGAGAGAGAGAGAGAGAGAGTTACTTGGGGTTAGGGGTCGGGGTTTAGGGAAATTATTTAGGGTTTAGGGGTTTAGGGGTTTAGGGCTACTCGAGAGACATAGGGAGAGAGATTGAGAGGTAGAGGAATGATAGAGATAGGGAGATAGTGAGATAAAGGGAGATAGTGAGATAGAGGTTTAGGGTTGCTTGGGTTTAGTGTTTAGGGTTTAGGGGTTTGGGGTTTAGGATTTAGGGGTTTATGGTTTCTCAGGTTGAGGGTTTAGGGGTTAGGGCTTAGGGGCATTATTTAGAGTTTATGGTTTAGGGGTTAGGGGTTAGGGTTTAGGGGCATTATTTAAGGTTTAAAGGTTTTTGGTTGTTTGAGTTTAGGGTTTATGGTTGCATGTAAAAAGAAGTCTCTCTCTCTCTCTCTAAATCCCTCAACCCTCAATAATGCCCCTAATCCATAACCCCTAACCTGTAACCCCTAAACTCTAAACCGCAACCCTAAACCTCTATCTCCCTATCTCTCCCTTATCTCCCTCTCTCTATCATCCCTCTACTTCTCAATCTCTCTCGGACGTATCTCTCTAGACATCTCACTCACTCTCTATCTCCTTATCTCTCCCTCTGTCTCCTCTATCTCTCCCAATCTATCTCCTCTCTCTCTCTACCTATCTATCTCTCCCTATATTTTGCCTCTCTCTCCCCTATCATTCCTATATCTGCCTACATCTTTGGACATCTCGCTCACTCTCTATCTCCCTATCTCTCCCTATTTGTTGCAGGACCCGAGGATTCATGTTGATGAATTTGCAAAAGGTTTCAGGGTCCCTAATGTATGTAACTAAAGCTTCCATTGAATAAAAAAGAGAAATCCATGAAATATGCAAGCAATCAAATGCTTGAAATATGAATGTAAATGAAGTAAAGATGCTAGATTTTTATGCCTTTTTTTTTCAATGCCAATTATGTAAAGCAAAGGTGTTGTCATCAAATTTATGAGGTGTAGAAGTAAATAACAGAAATATCAGTCCTTCCAATTAGAGATATGCTTCACAACACAATTTTGAATGCAATCCTAAATGATTGTAAGTCCAAAAACTAGTGAAATTATGCAAAAAAATGCAATTTTTTCACAAAATGTAAATGTAAATGTCCAAATAAAGAGTGTTGTAATGAAATTTAAGATGTGAAATAGAGTATGTGAGGGATATCAGTCAATTGGATCAATAATATCCTTCACAACATGCATTCCATGCAAGTTTAATACGTTTGCAAGTCAAACCCTAGTAAAAATCAAGCAAAATATGTAATTTTTTCACAATAAAAGCATGCAAACAACTGATAGAAAGGGTGTTGTGTGAAATTTGAGAGTTTCTTGCACTTCTGATTCTTGAACAGGTTCATTCAAACTTATTTCTTCTTCCTGATTTACCAAATCAGTCTGAATCTGAATTTCAGAGGGAGCTTGGACTTCTTGAACAAAAATATCATTTTGATCATCTTCATCATATTCATAAAACCTTGAGGGTTTTTCAACACCTTCATCAACCTTCACATTTGTACTTTCAACAATCTTCCTTAATCTCTTATTATAACACCGGTATGCTTTGCTTTGAGTAGAATAGCCCAAGAATATTCCTTCATCACTTCTAGCATCAAATTTTCCTAGATCTTCTTCTCTTTTAATGTAACATTTGCTACCAAAGACTCTGAAATACCTCATAGTGGGAGTGATGCCAAACCAAAGTTCATAAGGAGTTTTACCAATATTGCTTCTGATTTGTACTCAATTGAGAGTATAGATTGTAGTGCTTATAGCTTCTTTCCAATAGATCTGAGGAACATTTGCTTCCATCATCATGGTTCTAGATGCTTCTTGGATGGTCCAGTTCTTTCTCTCCACTACTCCATTCTACTGTGGAGTCCTAGGAGTAGACAACTGTCTTTTTTTTCCATGTTTCTCATAGAATTCTATGAACTCACCGGATGTGAATTCTCCACCTCTATCAGACCTCAGACATTTTAATTTTAATCCAATTTCATTCTCTACCATAGCTTTGAATATTTTGAATTTCTCAAGAGCTTCTGATTTCTCTTTCAGAAAAGTCACCCACATCATTTGGGAATGGTCATCAATTAATAACATGAAATATCTATCACCTTGCACACTCCTGATTCTTGCTAGACCACATAGATCAGTATGAACTAAGTCCAATAATCCGGTAGAAGATTGTTCCTTGCTTTTGAATGAGACTCTGCTTTGTTTACCCAACTGACATTCCTTGCACAAATTATTGGTAGGTTTTACCAATCTTGGAAGATCTCTTACAGCCTGAGTGTTGCTTATCTTGATGATATTATCAAAATTCACACGACACATTCTCCTATGCCACAACCAACTCTGATCAATTTCAACAAATAAGCAACTTTTACCAGTACCAACCAAGTGGAAGATGTTACCTTTAGTTTGAGTACCAGATGCAATCTCTATTCTGAAACTTTCAAAGATCTTGCATTTTCCATTTTTGAATCAGAGATCATAGCCTTTGTCCACCAACTATCCAACACTGAGAAGATTATGCTTTAGGCCTTGAACATACAATATATTACTGGTTTTCTTCTTTCCATCAAAAGAAATAGTTCTTCTACCCTTAATTCTGTCAGCATAATTATCACAAAATTTTACCATTCCTTCATACCTTTCCAAATCTATGAATTTATTTTTGTCACCTGTCATATGGTGAGAGCATCCACTATCAATAACCCAATCATCCTTTTCCTCAGCTTGGGCAGCCAGAGGTCTTTCTACAATTTTATGATTGACAGATTCAGAGGGCATTGGATCTTCTTCCTTGATGGCAATAAACACCTAGTCACTTCTGGATTTGTTTCCTATCTCTGATTCATCATCTGTAACTCCTTCATTATCATCATCTTCATGAACATAGTAACAGTTCTTCTGGAACCTTGGTCTGTTATGATTTGGCCTTGAAAATATTTCCAGACACTTTGAGGCAAAATGACCAATCTTATTGCAGTTAAAACATTTAAAAGACAATTTCCCTTCATACTTATCGGATCCTCTTGGCAACCTTTTTGCAATAAGGGCTTCAAGTTGAGTAGCTTCTGCTTCATCTTCTTCTAGGTCTTTTCTTGCTTTCTCATACCATGTTATTTTCTTTGAGGAGTTCTCTCCCAAATCAAACTATTGTTTTCCTTTAATAGAGGAACTACCTTTGAATGTAGATTCAGTCTTGGGGGGGGGGCATCTCCAAACTCAGTCAATTCAAATGCAGCCAATTTACCAACCAATTGATCTTTTGTGATACTTGAAATAGATCTAAATTCTTCAATAGCAGCAACCTTGTACTTGTAAGAATCAGGAAGGGATCTGAGAACTTTGCCAACAATCTCATCTTCATCCAAGACTCCACTAACACATCTAATGCCACAAACAAGCTCGTTTACTCCTGGCATAAATGTAATGATATTTTCTTCTTCTCTCATCTTCAGGTTTTTGAATTTTCCTTTCAAACTCTGTAGCTTGGCACATTTAACATACTTGTCTCCTTCATGCAGAAGTTACATTTTTTTCCAAATCTCAAAAGCAGTTTGTAGGTCAACAACATTTGTCAGCTTTGAATCAGACAAGGCACTTAGAAGAGCTTCTTTAGTCCATAGATTGTTTTTAGCATCTCTGATTTCATGTATGGTTCTCGGACCATTCTGTGGAGGAGTATACTTCTTTGAAGCCAGGGTGGGCTTTTCAGAAAATTCTTCAGAAAATTCTTCCTTGTCTCGGCCAGAAGAGGGTTTACCGGATCCTTTCTTTTTCTGTTTCTTTATTTCTTTCACTCCCTCATCTGACTCAGTTTCTTCTTCATCCTTTTGGCTTTGATAAGCTCTTGAGGCTTTTGTCTTGGATCTCTTACCGGATCCTTGGACTTCCAGTTTTGAGCTTTTGGTTTTGATAGGTGTGGATCCTTTTGATGATCTGGTCTGGGTTGAGGATTCCACCGGAGCACTTTTCTTGCTTTTCTTTTCTGCCTCTTTCTTTTCTTCCTCAGATTTTCTTCTCTTTTCCCGGCTGGCATCAAGTGCCTCTTTTGAGATGCCTAGGCCTTGAGCAATATGCTCTACTTCTTTTCTCACCTTCCTCTTTATCTTAGGTTCCCTGAGTTCTACATGGATCTTTACACTCAGCTCCTCAAAGGTTCCAAACCTTTCTGCCTTTGGATCTTTGGGCTGACTTAGCATGTGTTGAACATGCAGCTCCACTATCTGTTCATCCACTTCATACCCCATGGGCATAATCCAGACAGTCCTTGGCTCCACTGCCTCCATTAGGCACTGATCAGTGTCCACCATAAAGCACACTGAGTCTTTGTATTTTTCAACAAGAGACTGGGGAGTTCTTTCTCTTGCTTGCATCATTCTTTGGAAGTTTTTGAAGTATCCCCATAGGGCTATATTTCTTGCTTTGGCATCCCCAAGCCCATGTAGATAGTCTCTTATTTGTACTGCAACAGGTTTGTCATTCTGCCATGCCCATCCACTTGATCCGGGCAGCTCATTCATGAAGTAGAAGAATAGACATAATATAAGAGTACCATACTTAAAGGAATTCTTCTTGTCCTTCTTGATTTTCTGTATATTTTCCATTAATTGGCTTAAAGAGCAGTTCGCAGAGATCATATTCTGCATTCTTCCTTAGCATTTCATAGGCAGTATATACTGCAGTTCCGGATACAGAATTCTCCCTGCTGGAGTGATAGATCTTGTATCCTATTATCATGGATGCATACTTGATATCCGGATCCGAAATATCTTCAATGGTCATTGCCCTCTTATCAAATTTTGATCCGGTGGCCTCAGTTACAATGTTGTTCTTGACAGATTTGAGGATAGGTATCCCTCCGGAAGAGTATAGACCAGTTACTGCTCTAATTGCCTCTTTTGTGATCTTGCAGGGTCTATCCAGCCATAGGAAGTTGTCATGCATCTTGCTCAGTACATACCGGACCCATTCATCTTCTTCAAAGCAGGGGAAATGAATGAATTGATCAAATTGTTTCTTCTGGATACCCTTATACTCTGGTTTAAGCTCAAAAGCATTGTCTATCAGTTGTTTGTGATAGAGATCTCTCAATTTGAATTCCCCAAATTCCTCAATGCTTGCATGTATGTAAACCCTAATGTCTTCTGTGTGTAAAACTCTGTGAGGAACACTGGAAAATGCTCCTAAGGGATCTACCTCCAATGACTTGTATGGATGTTTCTTAAATTCAGGTCGGGGCCTATCTGAGATTTTTACTATATTTGGAGTAGCCATTTCTTCAAAAGATTTGTAGCAAGATATCGAAAGTGGAAAATACCTTTTGCGCCTTCGGTTGCACGGAGTAGTTGGATTGATTTCTTTATGCAATGACTTCGGCAAGAGATCTTTGGTGTGCTTGATGAATCTTGTTGCAGAGCTCCACTTTTCACTTCTTCTTGAGTGCAGAATGAGCAAATGATTTTTGAGAAATCCCTTATATTGCTCCGCAAACCCTAATATCTGATGGCAATAAATGCTCGACCTATATTATTCCGGTTTGCCTTATCCGGATAGCTTGGAGTATCCCGGATCAGTCCTGATCTGTAAACATCATCCGGATCTTTCAATCATGAATAAATCGAGATGACACATTACAAGAACATCCCAAACATTCTGTCCAATCCGCAGAGTAAAATAATGTACTTCCGGATCTCTCCGGACCCTTTTGTAGTCCTCTGTCATTCCAGAGCATCTCCCGGAACAGGTCTTTACTTGATCGATCACAACTTCTTTATATCTTCATGCGGACCTCTGAAATCTTGTCTGGATCATCTCAGGACTGGTATCTTCAAACCCTTTACTCCGCATCTTGTGCCACATCCAGCACCACTTGATTGGCTGGGGGAACAGGATTTTCTTTGAGTCTCCCCCTAAGCCAGAGCTCACTTTTTAATTTTCGGAAGAAATATCAGCACCAGAGTCTGGTGCGGATCCAACCTCTACATTCTCTAAACTTTTCTTCACCCAAATCTTGCTCATCTGATTCCTAACTTCATCCGCATTCATCTTTTGTTTACCCTTGTCTTGATTCTGATTATACACTGGACCTCTTTTGTCCTGATTCTTGCTTCTGCAGACTTTAGCATTATGACCGGACCTATTACAGATTTGGCAAATAACATTTCTTTGCATATTTGACTGATAACCTCTTGATCTGCATTGATTAGCCATATGACCTACTCTATTGCATGTAAAGCATCTACCTTTGAATGATTTGTTTACTTGCATATTTCTGCATTCATGGGATTTGTGTCCATACCTTTTGCAGTTAAAGCACTGTCCGGAGAAGGATGAATTAATCTGATTCATTCTCTTTCTGCACTGATTAGCTTTGTGACCAAAGTGGTTGCAGCTGTGGCAGTATCCATTGAAAGATGGATATCTTTGAGCATTGGGCTGTCTTACCGGAGGTCTTCTAGGCCTATTCCTTGGATTTTCTGATCCAATATTCTTTTGACTGGATCCGGAGCTTTCTCCTTTCTCATATCCCAAACCATACTTGTCATCTGTCCTCTTTTGACTTCCAAGAAGTACTTCAAGTTGGGCAGAACTTATCTTGAATTTTTCTTTATATTCATTTGCTGTTTGAAGATCTCTTTTGAGAGAGGCAATTTGATCCTCAAGTTTTTCTTCATTATCTTTGGCATATTCAAGATCAGATTCAAGATGTCTGATAATCCTGTCCATCTGGTGGCATTCTTCTGATTTTTCTTTAAGAGATTGTCTTAGATTGTCTTCAGCTTTTCTTTTTTCTTCAATCTCTTGAGTAAACTTTATAGTTCCTGATTCCATTTCATGTCTTAACATAATGACTTCTTTTGATAACTTTTCACATAACTTGGTTTGCTCAGTCAATTCTTCATTTGTATTGCTTTCTTCACTTTGTCTTGCCAATTGTTGGAGCAGCTCCTTTCTCTTTTTCATAGAGAGACTTAATTTGTCCTTTAATTCTCTCATGAATTCATCAGCCTGTTTGAGTCTTTCCTTTAATTCATTGACTTCAGAATTTGACTGTTCAAGATCCTCAAGGGCAGTCTTGAGTTGCTCCCTAAAACCATATGCATCCATTTGAACTCCCAGATCTTCCTCAAGCTGTTAGGCTCTATTAGGAGGAACTTGGCTCTGATACCAATTGTTGATAACTGAGAGGGGGGGTGAATCAGTTATCCTAATTATTTCTTCTTTTGAACTTTCCTATTAATCAATGCAGCATTGAATCAAACAAACAAACATTACCATGAAATAAAAAACACATGACACAGTATTTTTGACGTGGAAACCCTGTTAAGGGAGAAAACCATGGGGTGATTAACCCAAAGATTATTCTCTGTTAGAAGAATAAGGAATTACAAAATGGCACTTGCCAATTAGGGCTCACTGCCCGAGCACACTGCTCACAAAGAGGCCCACTGCCTACAAGGAGACACACTGTCTACAAAGTGATAAGAATCACAGTCTTGAACTGATTGGAAGCATCTACATATGCTGGAGTTCAGTTCCGGTTAGGCTCAGTACACTGATCTGTTGCACTTCATCTTTCCTCTGTTCTTTATTCTGCTATCCTTTCACATACTGGATCTTTCTTACTACTTTTTCTCTGTTCTACACTTATTCGCATATACCTTCACACAATTTCATGTCTTCACAACAAAATCCATCCTCTATATATATCCGCACAAGTAATTTCATCACCTTTCTAGTCGGCATCCGGAACAGTCTAGTTTCTTACAAACTCTGTTTTGTCGGCTGAATCCTTGCTCACCAAGCAATGCGGATCAAGCATATACTTGTAGATATCATTAATCATGTCGGCCAAACATGATTCATGCCTTCACAATCTTTACCATCAATAGTAACACATCCGGAAAATAGTCTGATACTCTGTCAGTCAGTTCTTCCTCTGTTCTCACTGTCTCTCAGGAATCCGGTACTCAACTATTCATATCTTTTTCTTTGTTCATCACCGGAGGCTAAATCCTTGGAATATACTACTCAAGGTAGTCCTCTTGACTTCCCCAAATCCGCACTGCACCAAGACACTTCCTCTGAGAGATCCGGACCAATCTGTCGGACCTTGCCACATGCTCTGTTCTTGTTCACCGGACCACAACAATCTTCATTCTGACTTCCGGTAGAGACACATCATGACTTGCGGATATGTGGGATGACCTTTGTTGCCATCAATGACAACAACCATGAATCCATATAGTGTCTCTTGCCAACAAGTGTGACCCGGATTGCATCTAGAGGAGCCATTAGTATTAATCTTTAGTACCTCCAAGGGTGGAGGTATCCAATGACCATCTCTAAGAACCTTCCCTCTAGCACCACGACCCAACCAGGCCCTGTCACACCTTTGGTGCAAACAGAAAGCCCCAAACTCTAAACAATTCCCATATCTCCAGGGTCCATGGGGGTTGAGAGATCACACCTAGCCACCAATGTCTCTGGAAGAGCTCCCAAGATCCTCATCCAAACCTGTCGCACATGAGGCTTCTTATCCATAAGAATCCTACGATTGCGCTCCAACTAGATATGCCAAATGATGAAGCTAGGATGATTGTCCAAGCAGTGTGGAGGAAGGAAGTCTTAGCTGGAGAACTCCCCAGCTTGCTCCAGAAGTCCTCTAATGATGAGACATGCCTACACGGCTACCTCTAGAATTCCCACCAAAAATGCTAGATCATCCTAACAAAAGAGCATTGGAATAAAATATGAGAAATGTTCTCATCGCTATTAGAGCACATTACACACAGAGGGGCCCTAAAAGCCTCACTTCCAAAGTTTCTCCCAGGTCAAGCATCTATTATAAATCACCATCCAAGAAAATAAGTTACACTTGGGTGCAGAGAATTTATTCCAGGTTTGCTTCCACCATGGGACCCTCGTGCACCCAAACATCTGCCCATCGAGAACCTGATAACCAGAGGCAATAGTGAATTTGCCTTTCTTGTCAGCTCCCCAGGCCAGAACATCCCTCTCCAATAGAGAGTTGAAACCCTACCAGCCAATATGCAAGCCAGATCTTGATGATCTTCCATTGTTCCCCCAGGTGGCCACTCATGTTGGTCCTATTATCTAAATATTGTAGCCCGATCCAAAACCTAAGGGGATTTATAATCCATCACATAATTCCAACTAGCTTCCAAAAAATGCCTACATAGGTCCTGCAAGTGAGGGTGTGTAGAGATAATAGGAGGATCCTTGTCCCAGGAATCAAACCAGAAGAGAGCCTCCAAACCCCTATTGCAAATCTAGAACAATCCTTGTTTAATCAAGTTGGCTCCCCTCTTGAGGGTGTTCCAAACCATAGATGCCTTAACCCATTATGCTGTATCTAGGCCCATCCACAAAATCCACATCCTTGTGGTATTTGGAGGTGAGACAAATCACATCCGAAGTGGAGTAAGCTTGATAGCACATTCAAGAAGGACGATAGAGATAGAAGTGCATACCGGAGTAATGGCAGAAATTTTCATCATAGAAGTAACTACAACTCACACCAGAATGAAGGATATAGAAGAGAGGAAAGAGGATTTGATAAGAGGACATTTAGAGGCACTTGTTTCAAGTGTGGAGGTGAAGGACATAGAGCATTTGAGTGTAATCAGGGTAGTACAAGCAAGAAGACAGAGAACAATGGAAGAGTATCCTATGTGGATGAAGAACCTGTTGGATCACCTAGTTCAGTTGGTAAACCTGAGAAAGGAGAATCACTTGTGATGAGGAGAGCACTATTTTAAATAGAGACAAATGAGGAACCACCGCAGAGGAAGAGCTTGTTCAGAACCAGATGCAAATCAGGAGGTAAGTGTTGCAAAGTCATAATTAATAGTGGTAGTTCAGATAACCTAGTTTCAGAGGATATGGTGACTAAGTTGAAGTTGGAAACATTGAAACACCTTAATCCCTATCAGATAACATGGATTTAGGATGATCATAAGGTACTGGTGAGTGAACAATGTCTGGTGAAATTTCATATTGGATCATATCATGATGAAGTATTGTGTGATATTATGCCTATGGATGTTTTACATATCTTGTTGGGTAGACCTTGACAGTATGATAGAAAAGCTATACATGATGGGAGGAAGAATACATACACTATAACATCAAATGGAAAGAGAATTACTTTGATTCCTTTGGAAGATGATCCTAAGGGTGAGGTATGTGGGAATGCTATAATCTGTTTGGTAGATGGAAGAAAATTTTTGGATGGTTTGAGACATGAGAATATGTGCTATGCCTTGATTCCTAAGAAGCCTGAAACATTGATGAAGGAGATTGAAGAATCACAACCGGAAGAGATAAAATAGTTGCTGACAGAGTATGAAGACATCATATCAGATAATGTACCTGAAGGATTTCCACCAATCAGAAGTACCAATCATCACATGTCTTATACCTGGAGCAAGTTTGCCTAACGAAGCAGCACATAGAATGACACTGACAGAGAATGAAGAATTGAATAGACAGATACAAGAATTGTTGAGGAAAGGTTTGATCAGAGAAAGTTGGAGTCCTTGTGCAGTACCTGTAGTGTTAGCACCTAAGAAAAATGGAGAATGGAGAATGTGTACAGACTCTAGAGAAATCAACAAGATCAGAGTTAAGTATATATTTCCTTTACCTAGAATGGATGATATCATGGATTGTTTGAGTGGAGCAAGATATTTCACAAAGATAGATTTGAAGAGTGGATACCATCAGATCAAAATCAAAGAGGGAGATGAATGGAAGACTACTTTTAAGACAAATGAATGATTGTATGAGTGGTTAGTGATGCCTTTGGATTGACAAATGCATCGAGTACTTTCATGAGATTGATGAATGAAGTCTTTTAGAAATTCTTGGGTAAGTTTGTTATGGTATACTTGGATGATATTCTAATTTTTTGTAAGACAAAAGAAGAACACTTGTGGCATATTAGACAAGTTTTGCAGATATTGAGAGAAGAGAAGTTGCTGATAAACATCAAGAAGTGTAGTTTTATGAAAGAAGAATTGGTATATTTGGGATTTGTGATTTCTGCGGAAGGATTGAAGATGGACCCTGAGAAAGTAAAAGCAATTGTTGAATGGTCTACACCAGAGAGCATTGGAGAAGTCAGATCATTTCATGGATTAGCTAGTTTCTACCAAAAGTTCATCAAAAATTTTAGTTCAGTTTGTAACCCTATGACAGACAATGAAAGGTGATAGAAAAGACTTTAAGTGGACATTAGGAGCAGATAAGAGTTTTGAGTTGTTGAAGCAGAAAGTAACAGAGCAACCTATGTTAACATTACCAGATTTCAATAAGGTATTTCAGGTGGATTGTGATGCAAGTGGAAATGCAATTGGAGCAGTGTTAAGTCAGGAAGGTAGACCAGTAACATATTTTAGTGAGAAGTTGAATGATGCAAGGAGAATATATTCAATTTATGATCAAGATTTCTATGCCATAATTCAGGCCTTGAAGAAGTGGAAACATTACTTGTTTCTTAAGCATTTTGTGTTGTATACAGATCATCAAGTTTTGTAATATTTGAATAGTCAAGGAAAGTTGAATTAGAGACATATGAGATGGGTAGAGTTCATGCAGAGTTATACATTTGTGTTGAAGCATAGGAGTGGTAAATCAAACAAAGTTGTTGATGCCTTGAGTAGGAGAAGAAACTTGTTAACAAAATAAGATTTGAAGAGACAAGATTTGCTGAATTGAAGAACATGTATGAGGGAGACACTGATTTTGTAGAACCTTGGAAAGCATGTAAGGAACCTATTGCGCCAGATAGAAGTAAATGGTTGGATTATTTCATTTAGGAAGTTATGTTGTTCAAAGGAAATCAATTATGCATACCTAGAAGTTTAATGAGAGATAATTTGAACAACGAGAAACATAGTGGAGGATTGGCATGACATTTTGGCATTGACAAGACAGTGGCTTTGGTGACTGAAAATGATTTTTGGCCTCAAATACATAAGGATGTTAAGCAATTTGTGCAAAATGGTAGAATTTGTCAAGCTGCAAAAGGGAGTAGTTAGAATCTTGGATTGTAGAAACCTTTGATAGTACCAGAGAGACCTTGGGAAGACATAAGCATGGATTTTGTGATGGGATCACCTATGACACAGAGGGGACATGATTCAATATTGATAGTGCTAGAGAGATTTTCAAAGATGACACATTTCATACCTTGTAAGAAAACAAGTGATGCAGTGCATGTGGCTGACCTATTTTTCAAGGAGATTGTGAGATTGCATGGATTACCTAAGAGTATAATTTCAGATAGAGATGACTGATTTCTTGGATATTTTTGGAAGACACTTTGGAAGAAGATGAAGACAGATTTGAAGTTCAGTTCAACATTTCATCCACAGACTGATGGACAGACAGAAGTAGGGAATAGGAGTTTGGGAAACTTTTTGACATGTTTGGTTGGAGAGAAAGCTGGAAGTTGGGATTTGATTCTTTCACAAGCAGAGTTTGCATACAATAATTCAGTGAATAGGAGTACCGGAAGAACACCTTTTAAGATTGTTACTAGAGTGAATCTTAGAGGAGTTGCAGAATTGAGAGATAACAATTTTGAAGAAAAGAGAAGTGCAGAAGCAGAAGAATTTGTAGATCACATGAAGGTAGTGCACGATTAGGTAAAGAAGCATTTGAAGGATATGAATAGTAAGTATAAGGAAAAGGGAGATGAGAAAAGAAAACATAAGGAATTTGAAATCGAAGATGAAGTGATGATATACTTGAGAAAATAAAGATTTCTAGTTGGCACTTATAACAAGCTGAAAATGAAGAAGTTTGGACCTTGTAGGATACTCAGAAAGTTTGATTCAGGAAATGCATATGAAGTGGAGTTACCAAAGACATTGGGTATATCACCTATTTTCAACATTACAGACCTATATCAGTATCATGACGCAGAGTTCAGTGACAACATTGAAGAAGATTTGAAGAAGCAGTTACCACAACAAGCACCAATGCAGATTGAAGACATTTTGGACATCAGAGTAGGACGCAACACTAGAGGAAGACAATGCAAAGAATACCTTGTGAAGTAGAAAGGTAGACCAGAAGAAGATTCATCATGGATTTCTTAGGCTGAGCTGGACCAACTTGGTTTTCCTCTAGCCCCAGCAAAGTGAGGGACTCACTTTTTCAATAACCCTAGATGTCTGATGCAGGAGCATCCCTGGTTCAAGAACAATCTTGCATTAACCAAAAAACATATGCATTTTATTTTTTTTGCAGCTCAGTTTGTTTCTTCTCATTTTCCAATTCAGGTCAAGCAGTTCAGTCAGTAGTAGTTTCTGTATTTTGGTCCACATTCTACCGCAGTTGCATATCATATCTTGCGGAGCTGGACTTAGCATCTAGATTCATTCATCTACATCATATCCATAATTTAGAGCATTTGGATCAATTACCTGAAAGATATCGTTATCAGAAGGTCGACTATTTTCTTAGAACAGAGCATCCTGACAGTCTCAGACAATTAGCCAAAGGAGAAGCCTAGAGGGGCATTTCTGTACTTGTGGAGCCTAATGACACATCATTCAATGATCTTTGGTTCGTTGCTGACCTTCTCCAAGATCCGCACATCATTCCATTCAATTACGGAGGTGTTCTATATGTTTAGGTTTGACCTATCCGTGTACATACATTACAGCTCTTCATTGGAGTTTGTCATCTTTCTTGGCTGATGTAGAGGAATCTTTTGCACTGGAGATGATATATAAGGATGTAATAGATCCCTGGGAAAGTAGTTAGTGATTGATTCATAATCCTTAGTCTAGATTTGAGCGAAGGAGCTTCAAAGCTATATCTTGTGTATACTTTGATATTTAGTAATCAGGCCTTTGAGCCTTAATCGTAAGCCTGCATGTTGCCAGCCATACTTTAGTTGGATTCTATGATATAGTGAATGACTGAATTGGCATTTGTTTTGTATCTTTGAGTTGTTTCCATTGTGTTTACTCTTGCTGCATGGTATGGATAGTTCATTATGTGAACCCTCCTACCGTGACTGCACTAGATCATAAGAGGTAAATAAGGAATGTAGAAAAAGGATACATAAGTAAGCATAAGAGACAAAGAATTTAACATATAAGAAAGCATATTTGCAAAATATGAAAATGAGTTAAGAAAGATGCCCTTGAAGTGGAGGAAGAAATCATAAATCATGATATAGAAGGTGAAATGAGAACATGTAACACACATAAAACATAGCATAAAGAAATGGTCAGAGTGTAAGGACACACAAGGTAAAAGGATGATAAGCAAGTAGGATTATCTAACATACATGGCACGACATAAGGGAAAATGGAAACACAAAGTGTAGCGAAACTGAAATGGGAAAATCTATCGAATGAAGTCGTTATCATCGAGTGTGTCTATAATATACTTGGAAAATGTATCAATGTATCATGTATCAATGCCTCGCATGGTTCTATTGATATCATCATGAAGCGTTATCATATGAACAAGAGTGGGATGTAAGGATGCTAAGTGTGATGTACATGCTATGTAAAAAATGACGTATATGTTGTATTGGGTGGTTTCTCCTTAACTTCATGTGTAACCACAACGTAGGGTGTGTTATGGTAAACAAAACTAGTTTCTTGATGTATACATTGGAAGAATGTTCATCATTTGTCATCATATCAATTGAGGTGTTACAGAAATGCATCAAATTACTAGCATCATGTGTAGAAGCATAATGTGAAAATAAGAATAATCCAGCATGTAACTTTTCATCTTCATTGCCACTAAATTACTCTATCATAATTGTGTTAAGAGAACGTGTCGTCATTAAATAAAGAGTTATCAACCTCACCATGAGAAGATAAAGGACTATCATTCCATTCATTATTAAACATATTATCAATTCACCATGAGCTACCAAATATCTAACGAAGGGACAACGACCTCATGTGAAGTTAAAAATGTCTATCATGTAGAGGTACATGATTAGTGATAAAGATAAGAAAAATAATCATAAATAGGTAGTCCTAAATCAACATGCACATCACTAGGCATGGGGGAAAGTGCATTTTCAAAGTGCATTATCATCATTAGATGAGTCAAATAACACATGCAAAGCAACCACATACTTAATGGGTTTATCCACGACACATGGTTCCAGAATCAACATTGATCTGGATCATGGTTTCATAGGGTGGAACAAAGACTCATCTCGCAACTCAAATCAAGTGAGATGAAGAATCCAAGAAAACCTATTTACTTGACTAGAAGCATCTCCAATTAACCACCATTGGTGAAAACTTGTTCCTACACATTTGATTAAAACATCAGGAGCATATGCACCATATGGGGATAGCTGAAGCAAGAATAAAAACATCCAACATGATATAATCTAATATAGCAACATAATATCAAAATATGACAAAAAGAATTTCACATTTAATTATAAATTATCTCATAAAATCTATAATGTTGAACGAGGTACTATAATCAAAATCACATGTAAACATATATAGTCACAGAACAATAAAGCCAAATCACAACTATTAACTCAAACATATAAAGTCACAACATATGCATCCCATAATACATAGTCAGACATTTTGATGGCAAAATATCATCAATAATATAGTACCACTATCAAAATTCAAAACTAAGTAGCAGAATAAGGCACATATGCTTGGGGCTTTAGAACATGCTTGGATTTGGTGCTTAAAAGGAGTAAGCAATCTAATTTCTAGACATTTGACTTCTATGTTCAATCTTTCTATCAAAATTGTTAATTCAACATCTTGACATGGTTTGACTTGGCCAAAAATACTAATATTCTATAATTTGCAAACAATTAATTCTACTAAAGTGATCAAATAGTCTACTTTTATATTGTGTAGAGGGAAAATTCAAAGATCATTAGAGGTTTAGTTCACAAATATAAATTAAGTTCATGGTCATGGATTAGATCTAGATTGGTGAACCTGACCCGAAGTAGAGTAGAGAAGAATATTCTTATCCCAATGTGCATAGATTCTAGGGCTTCATTCATTTAACACTCATTCTTATTTATTTTTATTTATGACAAGTTGTCTAATTGTTTATTATATAATTGATAATGCACATCTACTCTTGAATCTATGTTAAATGTGCTTATGTGTATGCATTCTATTAAAACTAACATAAACAACCCTTAGGGATTATTTATATCCCTTTTCAATAATGCAATCAGAATAATATAAATTTAAAAATATAACAATAATGTAAAACCAAATTAAAGAGAAGAATGATATTATAAAATTATCAACCAATAGTAATATGTTAAAAGTATATTGTAACATAACAATAGTAATGTGTTAAGTTGTAATAGACGATATGATAAGATGAAAGGTGAAAAGGAAGAGGTTGAGATGTCAAGTGGTTCAAGGATGGTTTCAAGGGAAGGTGAAGAGAGCAAAGGGTAGTAATGGGGTTGCAATTTAAAGAGGGTAAATATAGGAGAGAGGACCAAGGAGAGCCACTCCATGGGAGGGGAAAGAGGTCAAATAAAATTTAGAGAGAAAGTTATAAGGGGTGTGAAGGTTATAATATAAAAATTATATTATATTATCAATTTTTAAGAGAAAAAGACTTTACTTTTACTTTAATTTTATTGAAAATTATAAATATAAAATTAAAAGATATAGTCAAATATTTTATAATAAAAATAACTTTTATCAATAATTCTGTTAATTGAGATTATTTTATATAATTTCTAATTAAAAATAAATTAAAATATATATTAATATTGTTTTAAGTAACATAAACTGTACGATACTTAGAAATCAAAAATCTTTAAACTGATTAATTTTAATTTTAAAATGTGTATAAAAAGAACCCTGTATAAACAAGAGCACGGACAAATATGGACAAAATAAATATCTCTGTCTTCAAATTACCAGGATCATAATAAATATCCGAGTGTCCGTACTCAGTCCACAGGCTTTTTTTGAAAAAGCAAGTGGGTCCACCTCTCGTATTTTTTCCACACGATTTTCGTCTGCAGATAGAGGCTGTCGGCCACTCAATCTTATTGTTATCACTACAGACGCAGGCTTCCGTAGGCAATGTTAATATATTGAGGTATTGTATTTTTTTTCTCAACGAAGTCCTCTACTTTGCCCTGAAAGCTTTATTTAGTAGAGCGTAGTAAATGATCTCCGTTTAAGCCTTAAAAGTAGACGAAGTATTCCCTCACAAACTGTGAGTTTCCAGGAGAGACATTGCCAATAAACGCTGGTTATGGTAAAAGTACATAATAATTCGAGACTCAGTTCTGTTCAGTTTTTGGTTTAGCTATTTATTCTACTTATTCATTACAGTATTGTCATCTGTGATTGCTGCAGCTTATGCGCACCAAGGACTCTCACTCATAACAACTTCAATTTGTGACGTTTTCTGGTAAGTTGTTTCCTTCAAACTAAATTTTGAAAAAAATATACAAGTTTGATTGCTTTTCCCAAAAAAAACCTGTGTGTGCTGTCGTCGATTTATTAGTCTATTCCAGCTATAACCATTACTTTTATGCATAGTGAACATGTAGTATTAGAGCAATTTATTTGCAGTTTATCTATCATTAAAGCTATTTGTAAATAATATTAGAAACGAAGAACAAAAGCGAATAATCTTGGAAATGAAGATCAAAGCTAAACGTAAAGTTCGAAAGACTGAATAAAAAGTAGTTGTAGAAAAGAGTGTAGAAATAGCGTATTGGACTGTTGCACATAGTGTAAATAGTGTTTGGAATTGAAGGTTATAAAATTTGACTATACGGATGCAAATGTGCAAGCAGTGTTTTGAACTGTTGAAGGTTATAAAAAATTGACTGTAGGACACTGTTAATTTTGTATGGTGAAAGTAGACGTTACTCCTATATTTTGTATGGTGAAAGTAGGCGTTAATTTTGACTCGTTCTTAGTATTCATTTTAAAGGCATCCAATAGTCTAGCCCTTCTTCCTTTTGAGATATTGTTGAGGTTTTGCAATATTGTTGAGGAAACATTGTGTTTTCATCTGTGAATAATATTCCCACCTTAGAATCATCCAAGCTTTTATCATTTCATGCTTTGCCACATTAATCTCTTGAAATTCAAGATACATGAATTTTTTATATTTTCCTAAGATGCATTGCCTCATTGCTAGCTCCTTTTGTGGGATTTCCCACATCACATAGCCATATGAACCAATTTTGGAAATGCTTTATAATAACACAGCAATATCTTTGAGAGGAATACATTCTAATAACCTGCACAGTCGCATCATCCTACATCTTTGAACAGAAGCTATGTTTGTTTCATGCTGAAATCAAAGGGAATTGTTGGACTTGGATCATCAAAGACCTAACTTGCCACAAGGAAAAACAGCTAAGTACCTACTGGAACAGTACAATATGGTGTAATCTTGAAAGCATCTACTAAAATTGGCATGTATTGCCCTATCCAATCTTGCTTCCTGGATGAGTGCCTCGTCTTCTATTTGTCCACACATAGGAGTGAGAGATCGTGTCCTATCCTGCTCTCTTCATACCAAATACTTCTTTGAATTATATCAGGTCTTCAGATGGGCATGTTTTGTGAAATTAAAGTCTCCTGTGAATATAATATCAAGAGAAAAACCTTCTGGTTAGACTGTTGAAAAAAGACACAATATCAATTAGAAATGCCTTCTAGTCATTCTGTCCAGAAAGGACCTATCATGAGGTAAAAGGTAAATAGATCCCATGCATTAAATGTCTTGTTCGAAACTCAAAATAGAGGAAGAGCATAATAAGCGTTCTCATTGCAAATCATTTTATCATATTCCACACTTGTGTAGGGTGGCGTAAGAAATAAAACTCCACTTGCTTTTATAGCCACGGTTTTCAATTTGTTATCTTCCATGATAATATGAAATCCTCCGTTACAAAATCTAGTCTTTCCTCTTAATTATGCCTACAGGGAAGAGAATTATGAAGTAACGGTAAAATCAGTTAATGTTTGTCTCTGTTATCATGGTACAAATTCTGCATAGTAAAATTCTACAGTAAATAATTTATCCCAAAGAAAATACATATCATATGGACAGGCATTGCAATTAGAAACAAAAATTGATGTAGCTAGCCACAAAGTATGGTAGTCGGTAGAAAACAAGTAGCTGCTATAACTTTCCACTTCCAAATCCCTCCGTTTTTAGATGGATTTTATTCATTTTGTTATCATTTGGTTGTGTGGTTGATGTCACTCGATTTGTCATCATTCAATCAGCAATGCTAATTGTCGGGCAACAATGTAAGACATCGATGAGAGGATGATATACAATTTTTTGCTTTCATTCTGTTTTCCTTATTTTTGTATATTTATAATTTTCCTTATGGTAGTATATAAATAAATTAATAATGATACAGATGTGCAATTATGACATTTTGATGAAGAAAGGGATGAAACTTATTTATGTTTCATATCAAATATATATAGTGAACACTGAACACATTGGTCTGGTTTCATTGGAAGTGTTGCTCAAAGAACCCTCAAATGTTCTAAACAGTTTTTGCTTTTTGATTAACGCTTATGATCGTATCCTGCAAAAAAAACAATATTCCTATTATATTCAATAGCATTTTTCCATTTGGCATGATCACAAGCTGTGTCAAAAATTCATCAACCACAGAAGTAGGGAAAAGAGGTACAGGAAGGGATCCTATTCCTGTAACTTATCCTCTGCTTGTAACGAGCGCTTCTCTATTTTTAAAATAAAGTTTATAATATGACAAAAGCTCGCACTATGAGCTGGGAAAAGAAGTAGATGTCGTTACAAACAGAGAAGAGGTTTCTCCATTGGCAGTGATAGGAACAGAACCCAGGGGCAATTTATATTTTCCATATACTGTTCGTGTAGCAGTCTGAGGTTGAGGGTGCCCTACCGCCATTGAAAGGTTGTTCCTCGGAACATGGTTGACCGTTATTTTTGAGCCCAATGGTGCAGAGATGATATTTCTGGAAATCGAGGAGCCCCCTATAGGAGCGCCCCCTCTGCCCCCAGAAAGATGAGATACACCTCAATGAAAAAGGGTCACTTCCAAGGTTTTCTGCTAGGAAAAAACTGAACACGAAATAGCCCATGGATAGATGGAGAAGAGAGCAGAGCAGAGCAGAGCAGGAAACCATCCTCGTTCACTCCCATGGAACTATGCAATCACTAGAATTTGGTACCCCCTTCGGATCCACAGACATCCATAGTATAATAACTCGCAACCAGCAAGTTTTTTTTACAGATGTTGTAGTTGTAAATGCCCTGGTACCCATGCGTGCGAAATGTGGAAAAATCGCTAACTGCTACACAATTGCATATAGAATGTCATCTCATGGAACGCCTTGATTGCAGGATCCGTTCCAAATCGCTTGTGGCGAAAAATCCTTCCAAAACTTTAAAGCAAATGCGACTGGGCAGGTGCAAAGCCAAATTCCACAACCTTTTTACCGCATCCTCCTTGCCACTGCCAGGGAATTCCAAAAACTCCAGAATCTGATCAGACCTTCCTGTTACCCTCAAAAGCCAATTTTTGACAGATATTATAGTCGGAAATGCTCTCCTAAACACGCGCACAACATGTGGAAGCACAAGAAGGCACGTTAATCATTGGACAGAATGCCTTGAGGAGTGTCATCTTGCCGTGTCATCTTACCGTGTTTTCAAGGATGCTGGGCATTAAAAAACCATAGCAGAACATTAGAAACACAAGAAATCTAGGGGAAAATTCAAAAAATTTTAAGAATTAAAAAAATGGATGCCAATGGACTCAAATTGCAATCCGCCAATGAGAAAATCAAAATCCCTGAATTTCAACATATGAAAATTCCTTAAAAAGGACATTCTAGCCTAAGGTGAAATTTTTGCCCTGTTCCCAAGGAGGATTAATACCTGCAGCTGAATACAATAGCATCCCTGCCGCAGGGACTAAAAATCATTCCTTTCAAATTAACTATTCATTTTTGAAGTAGAAAAAGTTGTAGCTTGTCCAAATGGATCCTCCATTTCCCTCGGGGTGAAGGTGGTCAACGGAGATCGTGAAATACCCTTGACATTTGAAGTGATAGCCAGCAAGAAATCGTTCTTAATGTCATTTCTATGTTTTTGTCACATGCCTTGCCAAGAGCCCCTGTTAGTTAAACGTGTAGGGAATGTACTAGAAAATTAATTTTACTTGGGCCTTCCATGATTAAACTTTGCCGACACTTACTTGTTTGTTCATATGTTGATAATTTCGTGGTTGAACGATAAGAAGTCTCAAATGAGAGACCAGAATTGTAATTGAGAGTTTATTTTGAAGGTTGTTTGGCTGTTTGGTTCAGCGAATTGTATATTATCCTTGCTGCTCTTCTAAGCAGTGTTGTATTTCTGTACTTTTTCTTGTATTTTTTTCAATACATAAAAAAAAAAAAAAAAAAGTACAGTTATAGAAAAGAAAACGCATTCATTAAAGTGGAGGAAATTTCCAAGAACCGGCAAAGGGTAATATGAGATTAAAACGTACATTTTACCAGTGTGGTAAAAACCCGCCCAGGTTTCCGACAATGTTATCAGCTACAAACTTGTAGGTTCTGAAGTGACTGAACCCTATTTTGAGGAGACAATAGTGGTATTGGTTTTGTATAACTGGGCTCCTTTTATTTCATTTGAACCCCTCTCTCCAATATGTGGATACTGGGAGTTGAAACAAAAAAAAGTCTGGTGTTTAGCATTTGCACCCCATTTTCTATCATTTATCAGGTCGTTTTCTATCATTTATTAGGTACCATTTTTAGGCATTATTGAACATTTTAAGTTTTTTTTTTGATTCAGCAGAATAAGAAAATCATAGGAAAGACCAAATCCAGGTGTGTTTTGTAAGGAAATGAAGACCAACGGACACATTATTTTTCCCGCCAATTGCTTGTCCTTTCACATTCCTCTTGTGATGTATAATGAAGCATTATATATGCTTGATATCTCATTGTAAAACACAATTCATTATCAATACAATTCCTCTGCTCAGTGTGGATGTAGCCAAATTTGGTGAACCACGATAAATCTGGTGTCTTATTTCTTTTTGCTTTCTAATTACATCTGTGCGTTGTTTTTACTTCTCTCTTTCTGCAATTGAGTTCTACTTTCAGTCCTAACAATTGGTATCAGAGCTGTACGGTGACGGTATAGCTGATTGCGAAAATCGGTGTTGGATTTTCGAGCCATGGAGGAACCAAAGATTGAGAAGTTCTCCGGTCAGAATTTTGGACTGTGGAAAGTACATATGGAGTCTTTGCTGATAAAACAAGACCTCTCACTAGTACTTGAAGGGGTAGCAAAGAAACCAAGCTCAATGACGGATGAAGAGTGGGACAAGATGGATAAGAAGGCAAGAGCTACGATTTTCCTCTCGCTGTCTAGCAATGTGTTGTTTAATGTTTCAGCAGAGAAGACTTCGAAGGAGTTGTGGGATAAACTTTGTAAGATGTATGAGATGGCTTCAGCATCTAATAAAGTTTTTATTATGAAAAAGCTTTATAACCTGAAAATGAAAGAAGGCGGAATTATGTCTAACCATTTGAATAAGTTTAATACCTTACTTACCCAACTGACTTCGGTGGAGATAAAGTTGGAAGATGAAATTAAAGCAATCTTGCTGCTATGCTCATTGCCCAACAGCTGGGAAGGTGTCGTGATGGCCATAAGTACTTCAGCTTCAGCCAAAACAAAATTGGTGTTTGATGACGTAGCAGCTACACTCCTTAGTGAAGATATGCGTAGAAAGAACCAAGAAATATCTTCCGGTGAAGCCTTAACCACTGTTAGTAGAGGAAGGCCTCATAATAGAGGCAAAGACAATAACAGAAGAAGATCAAAATCAGCGAAGAGGTCAAAATCCAGAGGTAGAGTTGGTGACTGTTGGTTCTGCGGTAAGCCCGGTCACACCAAGAAAAATTGTTATTCCTATAAGAAGGCGCAAGAGAAGGTTAAAGACAGCGAGGTCAATGCTGTTTATGACAAGGGTGATAATATTTTGGTTTTGTCCGTAAGTGAAACCACTTCAGATTCATGGGTTCTAGATTCGGGTGCATCCTTTCATGCCACCTCTTGCACGGATGCCTTCTTTAATTATCAAGGAGGACAGTTCGGGAAGGTCTACTTGGGGGATAACAATTCATTGGACATCATTGGTAAAGGTGATGTTCTCCTACAATCTAAAAATGGAAGCAAATGGCTCTTGCAAGATGTTAGGCATGTCCCAAAACTGAAAAAGAATCTGATTTCTATAACTCAATTGTTCTCACAATGCTGCAATACTACCTTCTATCCAGATTCATGGAAGGTTACTAAAGGTGTCATGTAGATTGCCAAAGGAAATAGAGAGGGCAGTTTATATGTTTTTGAGAATGACTCTCAAGTGGGAGCTGCTATGATAGTGACGGACAGCGAAACCGAGCTGTGGCATCAACGGCTTGGACATATGAGTAGAAAAGGTCTTGAAGTCATGATCAAAAGAGAACAACTACTGGGGTTGAAATCCGTGGATTTGGATTTTTGCCAACATTGTCTCTACGGCAAGCAGAAGCGGATCAGCTTCATAAATATCAACAGTAATTATCAACAGCAATTTAAAGTTCAGATTGTTTAGTTGAGGACCAATAAGTTGCCTAAGGGATTAGTCATATTAGAATCAGTGTTTAACACTGATGATCAGTTCAGAAAAGATAAGTGCAGCATGACAATAAAGTAAGAACACTACCAGACCATAGAAATTTTCAAGGACAAACTACTGAAACTTGGAAAGGTATGTACTAGAGAAGGGCAACAGTGTTTTATTCAATTATGTCAAGACTTTTCTGATGTTTTTGCATGGGAGTATAAAGACTTGAGAGGTTTTGATCCCAGTTTGGGCTAGCACACCATAGAGTTAGAGCCTAATGCCAAGCTTGTTAGGCAAAAGCAAAGACCCCTCAATCCCAAATTTGAGCATTTAATGAAGGTTGAGCTGAATAAACTGATCGAAAGCAGTATCATTTTCCTGATTAAACATACCTCTTGGGTTTCCCATTTGGTCCCAGTTAGGAAGAAGAATGGTGAAATCCGACGTTGTGTTGATTTGCGTGATTTAAATCAAGGCTCATTGAAAGACCATTACCCTCTTCCTCCCATGGAACAAATATTGCAGGCTATTTCAGGTCCTGATAGGTATTCTTTGTTAGATGGGTATTCTCGATATAATCAAATTCTGGTCAAAGAAGATGACCAATACAAAACTGCATTCACAACTAAGTGGGGTAACATGGCCTATCGAAAAATGCCATTTGGTTTGTCTAATGCAGGGGCAATCTTTCAGAGGGCAATGTATATGGCCTTCCATGGTCTTATGAACATAATAGTGCTGGTCTATCTATGATATAATTATTTTTTCCAAAGATTCTAATGATCATTTTGACCACTTAAAATAGATTTTTCCAAGGTGTAGGGAGTTTGGAGTTTCATTGAACCCCCAAAAGTGTATAATCTCAGTTTAGGAAGACTCCTTAGTCATATTGTTTCAAAAGAAGGTATTATTATTGACCCTGAGAGGGTTTCAATTATTCTAGATTTATCGCTGCCTGCACATAAGAAAGGCTTACAAAGTTTTCTTGGCAGAATTAACTTTGTTAGGAGGTTTATTCTGAATATTGCAACTTTCTTACAACCTCTTACTGTCATGTTGGAAAAGAATGTGCCATTCAGCTGGACTAAGGAGGGAAAAGGAAGCTTCGAGCAGATAAAGGAAGCCCTCGCTACTGCCCCTACCCTCATTAATCCTAATGATGAGAAAGATTTCATTTTATATGCTTTTGGAGGACTTGACACCATTTCTGCAATGTTATGTCAGCAAAATGATGAAGGTTTAGAGCAACCAATTGCATTTTTTAGCCAAGTGCTGCACGACTATGAGGTAAAGTACTCTTTTGTGGAAAAACATGTTTTTGCTATTGTAAGGAGCCTCAAGAAATTTAGACACATGCTGTCTAATAATAAAATTCACTTAAAGGTTGCTTATCCCACTGTTAAGAGTTTCTTATTAAACAGAGATATAAATGACAAGAGAGCTGGTTGGATAACCAAGGTTATGAAATTTGATGTTGACATCCAAGTAACCAAGTTGATTAGAGGTAAGGGCTTATGTGAGCAGCTTGCTGAAAGTGAAGAGTTTGAGAAAGAACATCAAGAGGACATCGAGATAGTGCTGAATAATAATGAGCCAGCCAATACACCAGCTCAAACAGATAGCTGGGTGCATCAGATGATGCATTATTTGCAGACCAGTGAGTGCCCAATTAATTTAGAAAGGGTAGGTAGAAGGTATTTTTTATTGCAAGCTACTCTTTATGCTATTATTGATGGCATTTTATATAGGAGACTTTAATGGTGTCTTGTGTAAAGATTCGTTTGCTTGGGTGAGAAGATGTGAGAAGTGTTCCTTATTTGTAGGTAAGCAAAGACTTGCTGCCTTACCACCCCTACATCTTGTTTTGGTTGATATTTGTAGTATCCTTCAAATACTATGCATAAACAAAATACTATGCATCTAATGGAGGAGGGAAAAACATAGCCATCATTGCCTTGTTTTGGTTGATATTTGTAGTAGCCTCCAATCCTACTCCTGACCCCAGCATGTATCTAAAAAAATTTGTGAAGGGTCCCGTTAGAAGCTCCGGTTATGAAAATCCTTCATCTATCAGAAGAGGCATAATACTTTAGTTATAATGCATTGATCGAATGAGCAACATCCATATGCAAAAGGAACTAAAGAGAAGAAAACATAGAGCATCATTATTTTATTCTAATCTATTTGTTTCATGTGTAGGTATAGGAGAAATTATGAAGCTGATTGAAGACATTCAGCATGTGGTGTCAAATGGGCTCCCACAAGGGTTGAGCCCAGCATGTTGCTGCCCCTTGATCTTAGAAGGGATGAATAGAAAGAAGAAAATCATTGATCACATTCACTGACAAGTTGAAGGGAATAGCAAAGACAATCATATGCATCAGTCCTATTTCAAGGCATGACCATGATTTCACTTCAAGGTATGAAAAGCAACCAAGAACATGACCTGAACTAATGGACGACAACATTTAATGCATATAACAGCTTGTGTCATTGCTCCAACTTTCATGAAAATGACATTCTTAGGCATGATAATGATCAAGGGTACATAATGCATATATGATCATCAGATTGATAAAAGAATAAGTGTTCATAAAGTATGCCTATTTGAGGATATCTTACTCATCCATGATTAATAATCCAATAGAAGTATTCATTATAAACCAGTAAGCAAGTTTGCAAGGATAGGTGAGTACCAAGCATCATACTTTCTCATTTAAGTGAAGTGGCAAAATCAAATTTAGAATTAAGTTCCATAAGCTGCCTTTCAAATGATGAAATATATCCAATTATGCTTCACATTTTGCTATTGATATGTTGAGCATCAGAATGGTGTGTATCACATGCTACATTCAATGCATATCTATGAAAGAAACATGCTAGTATTGTAGATCTGTGGTAAAAGAGTGCAAGGCAGCCAGATTAGATAGCTCATTTTGTCTTTGACAAACTTCAAAAGGATAAAAAAGAACAGTTCATTCAATGTGTTGCAATAGAGCATTATTATCATGTGGCAGAGGAATAATTAAGTAGGTGTGATCATCATCTTTCATGCTACAGAGTGTCATTATGTATCAAAGTGAAGTGTATAGGTGCATAACTGTATCTGGTTATGAGTGAGTTTAAACAAAATCTTCGTCATAAGAAATGATCTGTCAAATTGGTGACATGAGACACAGTGGACCTATTTAATGTTCTACATGAAGATCGTGCATAAATGTAGTTTGATATGATAAAGTATTGAGAAGAATAGTAGAAAGTCATCATGTTCTTGTAGTATATAGAGAGTAGGTGAATAAATTTTTTTCTTCATTTATTACAGTGTCAGAATGTCATGACACAGCCAAGTCATCAATCATGTTTGAAGTGTGTCTTTGCCATAGTCCACTAGACTGATAAATGGAGCTACAAAAATGAAGACACATCTGCTGTGACAGAGAAGAAAGGAGTTTTAAGTTCAAAGCCAATAGTATATACTTCATATGCAAAGACCATGAAGGAGCAAATGAAACTATAGAAATAGAGAAGAATATATGAAATCCTCACTTTTCTTAAACAATGACAGTGAATATGACTCAACAATAATAGCATAAGAAAGAGAAAAGAATATCATATGCCAGTGTATGCTACAGGAAGAGTTTTTGTGCTCAAAAAGATAAAACCCTTGTTTTAGTTTTGAAAAATCTTGGTTCATACAGTGAAATGAAAAGTGCAGAGATATATCTAATTAAGGCTGTAACATGTAATGCCATCTATATTCATTTTTTAAAATACCCATGTCGAGTTTCAGAACCCTAACATTTTGCAGTGTTGGAGAAAGGGAATGGTAAAGTAAAATTGTCCAAACGAGGCCATAGCAGAATGACTGTTTATACAGTGGAAAAATGGAACCCTTGTCGAGTTTAAAGATTCTTTTTTTTCTTGTAATATACAGCCAAACAAAGCAAGTATGGACTGTCTGTGGACATAGCAGTGGAGGAAGAAAGTTCCTGTGTAATGTAAAAATGAAACCCTCACTTCAAAGACAAGAAACTTCAAACTTTTCATATCAAACGACAAAGAGCAAGCTACATAATACATTATATGCCATGGTCGTGCTATGTATGAAGGTATTTTGAGATACCCAGCTAATAAAAAATGAAACCCTCATCTTAGTTTGTACATACCAAAATGAAAGAAGCAACAGTGAAAAGAGACAATGAGAACTCACAGTATGGTGTTGCAGAGGAGAAAAATTATATGGCCACGGCCCAGCTTGAAGTCTTTGTCATTTTTGCCATATTTGCTAAAGTTCAACACAAAAGAAGCCAAGCACATATATATCAAGCTAAGAAACTGAAGAAAGAGAAACATGGCCGCGGCCATTTAAGAAAGAGATGCCACTAAAATATAGTCAAATGCCATTTTAAGCTTCAGATATAAACTCACCAAGTTCAGCTTGTCATTTTGGCTCAAGAAGCGTAACATTTTCAAACATAGAAGACCAGATATGGAGGAGAGTATGTAGAGCCATGAAACCCTAAGTCATCGGCAAAGGAGTTGCAGAGCAAATTCAATAGCAACAACAAATGAAATGACCGAACTTTTAGGGTTTGTATCTACTTTTGTTCGACGCTCTTTTTACATTTTGACTTTGCAAACAAACATAAGTATTTTATCCAAACAACATTGTGGTCAAAACCTTGTAATCGATGGTGCCTAGCCATCATGACTTGAAGGGGCTGACATTCCCTCTTTTTGTTTGATCTTTACAAGTCAAAGGTGAATATCATTAGTGGATAAAGTTTATGCTTTTGATAAACTTTCAAACCTTTAGTATGGCCAACACCTAAGTGCAGTCAATGTATCATGCATGTGGTCGAGGGTCTTTGACCTCCCACTTATGCATTATTCTATTTCCTTCATATATTTCAAATGTATGCACAAGATCAAAACAATAACCTTTGGAGATGTGAAAAGTATGCAAAGTGATGACACGGTCAAAGGGCCAAATTTGGCATGGTGGCATTGTATGGGCACTGAGGTGGTGTTTTCCAAGACATGAAGACAGGGATGAGGTGGCAGAATTGACACATGGATATGCATTCATGGCCTTCAAGGCTTTCATTTATTTTTGCAAATATGTGTAATTTTTCATCTTTTTATGATATTTATAAAAAATCATTTGTAATGTCTTGTAAATATCTTGGCAAAATTATGAGCCAGATATTGTTTTATTTTTTGCAAAAATCATATCAAATGGAGATATAGAATGAAATTGCCATTGCATTGTAAAGTTAGTTTTAAAGCAATAATTGACAAATTGCTTTTAAAACTTAACTATTTTTAGGCAATTTATACGCTAATAAAACAAATTAAATATCCCATTTTGATTTGTTTTATTTAGACTCATATAGGACAAATTTTGGAGCGTTCATGAGCAGAGGAAAGCAATTTTATGGTGGGACCACATGAGAGGACAGTTTTGTAGCTTTATTTTCTAGATTGGTGGAAGATCTAGAGCTTTATTTTTGGCTTTCATGAGTAGCTCGAAAATGGACTTGGGTCTATTTTTAGGAGCTTTTTGAGCTTTCTTCCGAGGAGATCTTTTGGAGGCATTTATAGGAGAAAAACTTAGTTTTTTCTCAGTCAGTTGGCATCAATTTCTTCTCTCTTGTTCACAGGTAGAGTTGTATACAGTCAGTTAGCATCAATTTCTTCTCTCTTGTTCACAGGTAGAGTTGTATACAGGTAGTTGGCTCATTTTTCATTTTATGCATTGTACTCCTTCCAGTTCTAATATCAAATCATCCTGTTTCACACATTTTGTAGTCTTGATTTGATGTTGTATTGTGACTTTTTCTGTCCTTTATTATGTCTTAATGTTGTTAAAACTTAGTTTTTTCTGGTTGCAGTTTGTGTTTGATCTAAAACCTTGTTGCAAATTACTTAATGGATAAACTATCAGTGGAATTGTGAAGTTTTAAGTTTGAGGAGTTGTTTTGTGAGTGATAGAAATCCATCAAGTTTAGATTCTAGAGTTAGTTTGCATTTTAGTCACGTCCTTCTATCCTTTTTCCCTCAAGTCATTAGTTTAGGAATCATAAGAGAACCAACTCACTGTGGAGATTCCTTCTTATGAAAGGAGACCCACATCCGAGAATGATTCCGTGTTTCAACAGGTAGTTAAATTTTTGCAAACTTAACAAGGATGCATATTTGAATTGACAACATGTTCTTAATCATGCTTAATCCTCGCAACACTATCCCCTACAAAACATGGAAGCTCATAAAATAGATAAATGCAACCACTCCTTGTAGCTTCTATGATATTTCCTTCACAACGTCTTATTTTGAATGAGATGTGGAACTTCTATCATTCATTTGCAAGTACTTTTCAATTTTAAAAGTAACCAGGGAACCATCATCAAAATATTCGTCATCCTATTCTTCATTTGATCCTATCTCCATTTGATTTTGCACAAGTTGATTTTGTAACTGAATATTTTCATCATGCAGGCTTTGCATTTCATTCTCATTTATCCCATCAAAGGCATGGGAAAAATTATAGATGAACCAAAATTTAGAGGATTCAATATTGTGCATGATGCTCATAATCAGATGAAAATAAATGACAAGCAACAACAATCTCTTTTGTTTTATGATGATTTGTGAAACTTGAATGTTGATGACATTCCCTTTTGACGTCAAATTGACAAAAGAATTGATTTGATACTTCTATGGGTTGAAAATTTAACTTAGCAACCATAGGAGCTTGAAAAGCACAATTTTGAAAATGGTTGAGCACATTTTGTGAATGATGAAGGACTTTTTCTGCAAGTTGATTGCATTCATATGACTATTTATGAAATTCTTGAGGCACCAAATTTGGATCATTCTGGTAAATGCTTTGATTTTTTATCTCATTGAGGTCACGAGAGAAGGATTCTACAAGTTTTTTCATTTCAATCACCTTCTTATGATCTATAAAATCAGTAGGGGGGTTGGTGGACTAGTACAAATTTGCATGAGAGAGCTAGTATCCATCTTCTCATGGAATTGGTTGATCCCATCTTGTGAATTAACCAGGCTATAAAGTTCTAAACCATTCTAGTGCTTTACCTATGAGAGAGAATGCAAGTAACAAAAGAGCCACATTTTCAGCTATAATATGTTAAATATTGCACAAATTTGTAATTTCTTGAATATGATCTACAAGGCAAATAGGGCTATCTCCACAAAAATGAGGTAATGCCTTCAATGCTACTTCAAAAACTTGACAACCTTGATGTTGTTGTAGAAGACCACTGGAATCCCAAGCCATAAATGGAAAAGTTCTTGCTAGAATATTGAGATGCACATAAATATTGTGAGCTACCATGATCTGCAGTAGTAAAAATTTGAGATGAAATCACCAATGGAGTCACCAGATGGAAGATTCATGCTCCTATGAGCAGATATTTTTGTTATTTTCCACCAAAATCATAGAATTTAGAACAAAGATCAACGAAGCATAGACCGAAGTCTTTGAATTATGTCCCATCGAGCATGTCAAAAATTGTTGATGTTCAAGTCTGCACCTGCATGCAGACCTACACCAACATGGGAAATCTTGCAAGTGTGGGATGTGGCTAACAAGATAACCTTTGGGGTTTTAGAATCCGACTCTTCGTAGGATCTTCAAGGAATTTTGCTTCAATTTTATGAAAAAAGGGAAGAAAATGACTAAAAATAAATCTATCCTAAGGTGATGCTCCATATTTTGGAACCTCTTACTTTAGATTTGCACAATATTTGACCAATATTCAAATTATGATAATAAATTATTGTGTCCAAAGGCATTACAATGCACATTTTTAACTAGTAGCAAATTATTAATCATTAAATAGGCAAATAAAGGTTGAATGTCAAGATTAGAGTGGGAAAGATCTTGTAGAAAACAAATATTTGGCATAGGATGACAATTTCCCTTCATTGGTGAACTGAGAACATATTATAAGAGGCTAGAAGCACAATTCCTCAATGTTTAATCAATTCTGAGAATGGCACAGAGGCTTGAGTCTATTGCAAAAAAATTCTCTCTTGCTCCTACTGTTGGAAATCACAATAATCTCCAGAATCATGAATATATGACACTATCAATATCAATAAGGTGGATGGGTAAGTGCAGGAAGATGGGGGGCCAAAAAGGGGTCTTAAGTGGCCACTTTTTTTCTGAAATCAGGAAATACTGGCCTTGGATGAGAAATTGAGCATAGTTACACTCAAAATTTGGAGATGCAACCAAAGCAATGTTCGTAGTGCTCCGAGTCTACTTTCTAAACTACTATTATTTTTTAAAAATGGCATAGATTAAGGGGTTCAAAAGAGGGAGCCACAGAAATTGGTGTTGTTTCTGTCAAAAAAACATAACATAACATGTTTTGTGGCTCCCCAAAAGGTCAACTTTTTATTGGTATTTTTAAAATCGCTTCGGTGAGAAATTAGCTAATAGCATGTAGTTTATGCCCGATTTTTCTGATAATTATTTGATGAATATTTGATTTTTTACTAATTTTCAAAGTGGACACATCCTAAAAAATAGAATTTTGGCCGTGCTACCCCTATAAATTTTGAAAACTAATCAAAAATCATTTTTTTCTTTTTTTAATATTTGTAGAATGGAGTCTAGTTTCTCTAAATATGTAATTTTTTTGAAATTTCAATGAATAGTTAATTTACAATGAAAAAAAGACCAAACAGTGGTTTTTGCCCAAAAACGGACACACAAACAAAAAAAATTAAAGATGAAAGGCTTAACATTGTTAAAATGTGAAAAAAATTACATCGTCAGATAGCTAAGAGAAAGGCTAACATTACCCAGGTCTTTGATTTGTTTGACCTTGAAACACGTGCAAATCTGAGGGTTAGCACGAACAAAATTATCTAAAATCTTGAAGAATATGGAAAAACACGTCTGTTACTGTTCATAAGGCACTCCAAGCCTTTGGGTTGGAAATCCAAAGCAAATCCCAAGCCCAAGGCTTGGGATTCCCAAAGCAAGACATAACGCGAGCGCGTTATAACGCGCTCACGTTATTATTTTCTTTGCATTTTTCCTTTACAACAAAAGTTTGTGCTGTTTTTCATGTTTTAAATAACGCGAGTGCGTTATGTTAAACTTAAATTTTTTTATGTTTAAGGCTTTTAATCATGTATGTAGGTATGCCTGTATGTATGTATGTATGTATGTATGCCTATATGTATGTATGTATCTATGTATGCCTATATGTATGTATGTATAGTGTTGACGGTAGAGGAGGGTAGAGATGGGAGTGAGCCAGATAGGGGAGGAGAGAGGTGGATAAGGATTGAGTGATTAAGGTTTAAGGTTAAGGGTTGAGCATTTAGGGATAGGATTTGGAGCTTAGGGATAAGGGATTAGAGTTTAGGACCTTGAGGGATTAGGGTTTAGGGTTGAGGCTTTAGGGATAGCATTTAGGGTTAAGGGCCGAGGGATTAGAGTTAAGGTAGACTATTGAGGGTAGAGGGATTAGGGATAGGGTTTAGGGTTGAAAGTTTAGGGTTGAGGGATTAGGGTTTAAGGTATAGTTTAGTAGTTCTTGTGGATAGAGCCAGTAAACAATGGGAGATTATTTGCTTGTTTCATAACAATATACCTCCCCTAAGTGCGGGGTGCACAGCAAGAAACATAGATGTACCCCAATGCAAAGCTTTTCTCATAATGATCATCCTTCTGATTTCAACTGTTAATTACTCACTGTGGATGTACCATATGCAAACCTTTTCTCATAGTGTGTACACCTATTGGCATAATGAACCCCAAATGGGCTAGAAAAACATGCCATATAACATTACTAACATTAAAAAAGTTCATAGATATTTTTCTGACATATTCTTGCAACTCAAATATCTTTAAGAGAAGAGTGTCAAAAATGATGGGTTTAACAACCTAACATAAGGCAAAGTAGTTTTGTTAGGTTTAGGGATAGGGTTTAGGGTTTAGGGTTGAGGGATTAGGGTTTAGGGATTATGGTTTAAGGTATAGTGTTGAGGGTTGAGGGTTTAGGGATATGATTTAGGGTTGAGAGATTAGGGTTTAGGGTTGACGGATTAGGGTTTAGGGTTGACGGATTAGGGTTTAATGTTGAGAGTTGAGGGTTGAGGGTTGAGGGTTGAGGGTTTAGGGATAGGGTTGATGGTCAAGGGATTAGGGTTAAAGTAGAGTGTTGAGGGTAGAGGGATTAGGGATAGGGTTTAGGGTTGAAGGTTTAACGATTGAGGGTTGACACTTTAGGGCTGAGGGTTAAGGGATTGGGGTTTAAAATATAGTGTTGAGCGTCGAGGGTTTATGGATAGGTTTTAGGGTTTAATTTTTAAGGGTTAAGGGTTGAGGGATAGTGTTTAGGGTTTAGGGATAAGGGATTAGGGTTTAAGGTATAGTGTCGAGGGTTGAGGGTTTAGGAATAGGGATAGAGTTTAGGGTTTAGGGATGAGGGATTAGGGTTGAGGGTTGAGGTATTAGGGTTGAGGGTTGAGGGATTAGGGTTTAAGGTATAGTTTCAAGGGTTGAGGGTTTATTAATAGTGTTTAGGGTTGAGGGTTGATGGATTAGGTTTTAGGGTTGATGGATTAGGGTTTAAGGTATAGTGTTGAGTGTTGAGGGTTTAGGGTTGACAGATTAGGGTTTAGGGTTGGCGGATTAGTGTTTAATGTTAAGGTTAGGGTTAGAGTGTCGAGGGTAAAGGGATTAGGGATAGGGTTTAGGGTTGAAGGTTTAAGAATTGAGGCTTGAGGCTTTAGGGATGAGGGTTTAAGGCTTAAGATATAGTGTCAAGTGTTGAGGGTATAGGGATAGGGTTTAAGTTTTAAGGATTAAGGGATAGGGATTAGGGTTTAAGGTATAGTGTTGAGGGTTGATGATTTAGGGATAGGGTTTAGGTTTGAGGGATTAGGGTTTACGGTTGATGAATTAGGGTTTAATGTTTAGAGTTGAGTGTTGAGGGTTGACAGTTGACGGTTGAGGGTTGAGGTTGAGGGATAGGGTTAATGGTCAAGGGATTAGGGTTAAATAAGAGTGTCGAGGGTAGAGGGATTAGGGTTTAAGGTATAGTATTGAGCCTATTGAGGGTCTAGGAATAGGGATAGCGTTTAGGGTTTAGGGATGAGGGATTCAAGTTGAGGGATGACAGATGACGGATTAGGGTAGAGGGTTGAGGGATTAGGGTTTAGGGACAAGATTTAGGGTTAGGGTTGAGGGATTAGGGTTTAAGGTACATAGTGTTGAGGGTTTAGGGATAGGGTTTAGGGTTGAGGGTTTAGGGTTTAGGGTTGAGGGATTATGGTTTAAGGTATAGTGTTGAGGGTTGAGGGTTTAGGGATAGGATTTAGGGTTGAGGGATTAGGGTTTAGGGTTGACGGATTAGGGTTTAGGGTTGAGAGATTAGGGTTTAATGTTGAGAGTTGAGGGTTGAGGGTTGAGGGTTTAGGGATAGGGTTGATGGTCAAGGGATTAGGGTTAAAGTAGAGTGTTGAGGGTAGAGGGATTAGGGATAGGGTTTAGGGTTGAAGGTTTAACGATTGAGGGTTGAGGCTTTAGGGCTGAGGGTTAAGGGATTGGGGTTTAAAATATAGTGTTGAGCATCAAGGTTTTATGGATAGGTTTTAGGGTTTAATTTTTAAGGGTTAAGGGTTGAGGGATAGTGTTTAGGATTTAGGGGTAAGGGATTAGGGTTTAAGGTATAGTGTCGAGGGTTAAGGGTTTAGGAATAGGGATAGAGTTTAGGGTTTAGGGATGAGGGATTAGGGTTGAGGGTTGAGGTATTAGGGTTGAGGGTTGAGCGTCTATTAATAGTGTTTAGGGTTGAGGGTTGATGGATTAGGTTTTAGGGTTGATGGATTAGGGTTTAAGGTATAGTGTTGAGGGTTGAGGGTTTGGGGTTGACAGATTAGGGTTTAGGGTTGACAGATTAGTGCTTAATGTTAAGGTTAGGGTTAGAGTGTCGAGGGTAGAGGGATTAGGGATAGGGTTTAGGGTTGAAGGTTTAAGATTTGAGGGTTGAGGCTTTAGGGATGAGGGTTTAAGGCTTAAGATATAGTGTCAAGTGTTGAGGGTATAGGGATAGGGTTTAAGTTTTAAGGGTTAAGGGATAGGGATTAGGGTTTAAGGTATAGTGTTGAGGGTTGATGATTTAGGGATAGGGTTTAGGTTTGAGGGATTAGGGTTTACGGTTGATGAATTAGGGTTTAATGTTTAGAGTTGAGTGTTGAGGGTTGACAGTTGACGGTTGAGGGTTGAGGTTGAGGGATAGGGTTAATGGTCAAGGGATTAGGGTTAAACAAGAGTGTCGAGGGTAGAGGGATTAGGGTTTAAGGTATAGTATCAAGCCTGTTGAGGGTCTAGGAATAGGGATAGCATTTAGGGTTTAGGGATGAGGGATTAGAGTTGAGGGATGACAGATGACGGATTAGGGTTGAGGGTTGAGGGATTAGGGTTTAGGGACAAGGTTTAGGGTTAGGGTTGAGGGATTAGGGTTTAAGGTATAGTGTTGAGGGTTTAGGGATAGGGTTTAGGGTTTAGGGTTGAGGGATTATGGTTTAAGGTATAGTGTTGAGGGTTTAGGGTTTAGGGATATGATTTAGGGTTGAGGGATTAGGGTTTAGGGTTGGCGGATTAGGGTTTAGGGTTGACAGATTAGGGTTTAATGTTGAGAGTTGAGGGTTGAGGGTTGAGGGTTTAGGGATAGGGTTGATGGTCAAGGGATTAGGGTTAAAGTAGAGTGTTGAGGGTAGAGGGATTAGGGATAGGGTTTAGGGTTGAAGGTTTAACGATTGAGGGTTGAGGTTTTATGGCTGAGGGTTAAGGGATTGGGGTTTAAAATATAGGGTTGAGCATCGAGGGTTTATGGATAAGTTTTAGGGTTTAATTATTAAGGGTTAAGGGTTGAGGGATAGTGTTTAGGGTTTAGGGATAAGGGATTAGGGTTTAAGGTATAGTATCGAGGGTTGAGGGTTTAAGAATAGGGATAGAGTTTAGGGTTTGGGGATGAGGGATTAGGGTTGAGGGTTGAGGTATTAGGGTTGAGGGTTGAGGGATTAGGGTTTAAGGTATAGTGTCAAGGGTTGAGGGTTTATTAATAGTGTTTAGGGATAAGGGATTAGGGTTTAAGGTATAGTATCGAGGGTTGAGGGTTTAGGAATAGGGATAGAGTTTAGGGTTTGGGGATGAGGGATTAGGGTTGAGGGTTGAGGTATTAGGGTTGAGGGTTGAGGGATTAGGGTTTAAGGTATAGTGTCAAGGGTTGAGGGTTTATTAATAGTGTTTAGGGTTGAGGGTTGATGGATTAGGTTTTAGGGTTGATGGATTAGGGTTTAAGGTATAGTGTTGAGGGTTGAGGGTTTAGGGTTGACAGATTAGGGTTTAGGGTTGACAGATTAGTGTTTAATGTCAAGGTTAGGGTTAGAGTGTCGAGGGTAGAGGGATTAGGGATAGGGTTTAGGGTTGAAGGTTTAAGAATTGAGGGTTGAGGCTTTAGGGATGAGGGTTTAAGGCTTAAGATATAGTGTCAAGTGTTGAGGGTATAGGGATAGGATTTAAGTTTTAAGGGTTAAGGGATAGGGATTAGGGTTTAAGGTATAGTGTTGAGGGTTGATGATTTAGGGATAGGGTTTAGGTTTGAGGGATTAGGGTTTACGGTTGATGAATTAGGGTTTAATGTTTAGAGTTGAGTGTTGAGGGTTGAGGGTTGGCAGTTGAGGGTTGAGGTTGAAGGATAGGGTTAATGGTCAAGGGATTAGGGTTAAATAAGAGTGTCAAGGGTAGAGGGATTAGGGTTTAAGGTATATTATCGAGCCTGTTGAGGGTCTAGGAATAGGGATAGCATTTAGGGTTTAGGGATGAGGGATTAGAGTTGAGGGATGACGGATGATAGATTAGGGTTGAGGGTTGAGGGATTAGGGTTTAGGGATAAGGTTTAGGGTTCGGGTTGAGGGATTAGGGTTTAAGGTATAGTGTTGAGGGTTTAGGGATAGGGTTTAGGGTTGAGGGATTACAGTGAAGGGTTGAGGGATTAGGATTTGATGTTGAGGGTTGAGGGTTTAGGGATAAGGGTTAGGGTTTAGGGTTGAGGGATTATGGTTTAAGGTATAGTGTTGAGGGTTTAGGGTTTAGGGATAAGATTTAGGGTTGAGGGATTAGGGTTTAGGGTTGACGGATTAGGGTTTAGGGTTGACAGATTAGGGTTTAATGTTGAGAGTTGAGGGTTGAGGGTTGAGGGTTTAGGGATAGGGTTGATGGTCAAGGAATTAGGGTTAAAGTAGAATGTTGAGGGTAGAGGGATTAAGGATAGGGTTTAGGGTTGAAGGTTTAACGATTGAGGGTTGAGGCTTTATGGCTGAGGGTTAAGGGATTGGGTTTTAAAATATAGTGTTGAGCATCGAGGGTTTATGGATAGGTTTTAGGATTTAATTTTTAAGGGTTAAGGGTTGAGGGATAGTGTTTAGGGTTTAGGGATAAGGGATTAGGGTTTAAGGTATAGTATCGAGGGTTGAGGGTTTAGGAATAGGGATAGAGTTTAGGGTTTGGGGATGAGGGATTAGGGTTGAGGATTGAGGTATTAGGGTTGAGGGTTGAGGGATTAGGGTTTAAGGTATAGTGTCAAGGGTTGAGGGTTTATTAATAGTGTTTAGGGTTGAGGGTTGATGGATTAGGTTTTAGGGTTGATGGATTAGGGTTTAAGGTATAGTGTTGAGGGTTGAGGGTTTAGGGTTGACAGATTAGGGTTTAGGGTTGATAGATTAGTGTTTAATGTCAAGGTTAGGGTTAGAGTGTCAAGGGTAGAGGGATTAGGGATAGGGTTTAGGGTTGAAGGTTTAAGAATTGAGGGTTGAGGCTTTAGGGATGAGGGTTTAAGGCTTAAGATATAGTGTCAAGTGTTGAGGGTATAGGGATAGGGTTTAAGTTTTAAGGGTTAAGGGATAGGGATTAGGGTTTAAGGTATAGTGTTGAGGGTTGATGATTTAGGAATAGGGTTTAGGTTTGAGGGATTAGGGTTTACGGTTGATGAATTAGGGTTTAATGTTTAGAGTTGAGTGTTGAGGGTTGAGGGTTGACGGTTGAGGGTTGAGGTTGAGCGATAGGGTTAATGGTCAAGGGATTAGGGTTAAATAAGAGTATCGAGGGTAGAGGGATTAGGGTTTAAGGTATAGTATTGAGCCTGTTGAGGGTCTAGGAATAGGGATAGCATTTAGGGTTTAGGGATGAGGGATTAGAGTTGAGGGATGACGGATGACGGATTAGGGTTGAGGGTTGAGGGATTAGGGTTTAGGGACAAGGTTTAGGGTTCAGGTTGAGGGATTAGGGTTTAAAGTATAGTGTTGAGGGTTTAGGGATAGGGTTTAGGGTTGAGGGATTAGAGTGAAGGGTTGAGGGATTAGGATTTGATGTTGAGGGTTGAGGGTTTAGGGTTTAGGGTTTAGGGTTAGGGTTGAGAGTTGAGGGATCAGAGTTAAGGGTTGAGGGATTAGGGTTTGACGTCGAGGGTTGAGGGTTGAGGTTTGAGGGTCAAGGGTTTAGGGATAGGGTTGAGGTTCAAGGGATTAGGGTTAAAGTAGAGTGTGGAGGGTGTAAGGATTAGGGATAGGGTTGGAGGGTTTAGGGATAAGGGATTAGGGTTTAAGGTATAGTATCGAGTCTGTTGAGGGTTTAGGAATAGGGATAGCATTTAGGGTTTAGGGATGAGGGATTAGAGTTGAGGGATGATGGATTAGGGTTGAGGGTTGAGGGATTAGGGTTTAAGGTATAGTTTTGAGGGTTGAGGGTTTAGGATTAGAGTTTAGGGTTGACAGATTAGCATTTAATGTCAAGGTTAGGGTTAGAGTGTCAAGGGTAGAGGGACTAGGGATAGGGTTTAGGGTTGAAGGTTTAAGGATTAAGGGTTGAGGCTTTAAGGATGAGGGTTTAAGGCTTAAGATATAGTGTCAAGTGTTGAGGGTGTAGGGATAGGGTTTAAGTTTTAAGGGTTAAGGGTTGAGGGATAGGGATTAGGGTTTAAGGTATAGTGTTGAGGGTTGATGGTTTAGGGATAGGGTTTAGGTTTGAGGGATTAGGGTTTAGGGTTGATGAATTAGGGTTTAATGTTGAGAGTTGAGGGTTGAGGGTTGAGGTTGAGGGATAGGGTTAATGGTCAATGGATTAGGGTTAAATAAGAGTGTCAAGGGTAGAGGGATTAGGGTTTAAGGTATAGTATCGAGCCTGTTGAGGGTCTAGGAATAGGGATAGTGTTTAGGGTTTAGGGATGAGGGATTAGAGTTAAGGGATGACGGATGATGGATTAGGGTTGAGGGTTGACGGATTAGGGTTTAGGGACAAGGTTTAGGGTTAGGGTTGAGGGATTAGGGTTTAAGGTATAGTGTTGAGGGTTTAGGGATAGGGTTTAGGGTTGAGGGATTAGAGTAAAGGGTTGAGGGATTAGGATTTGATGTTGAGGGTTGAGGGTTTAGTGTTTAGGGTTTAAGGTTAGGGTTGAGAGTTGAGGGATCAGAGTTAAGGGTTGAGGGATTAGGGTTTGATGTCGAGGGTTGAGGGTTGAGGTTCAAGGGTCAAGGGTTTAGGGATAGGGTTGAGGTTCAAGGGATTAGGGTTAAAGTAGAGTGTGGAGGGTGTAAGGATTAGGGATAGGGTTGGAGGGTTTAGGGATAAGGGATTAGGGTTTAAGGTATAGTATCGAGTCTGTTGAGGGTTTAGGAATAGGGATAGCATTTAGGGTTTAGGGATGAGGGATTAGAGTTGAGGGATGATGGATTAGGGTTGAGGGTTGAGGGATTAGGGTTCAGGGTTTAAGGGGGAGGTATATTGTTATGAAATAGGCAAATAATCTTCCATTGTTTACTGGCTCTATCCACAAGAACTACTAAACTATACCTTAAACCCTAATCCCTCAACCCTAAACTTTCAACCCTAAACCCTATCCCTAATCCCTCTACCCTCAACACTCTACCTTAACCCTAATCCCTCGACCCTTAACCCTAAACGCTATCCCTAAAGCCTCAACCCTAAACCCTAATCCCTCAAGGTCCTAAACTCTAATCCCTTATCCCTAAACTCTAAATCCTATCCCTAAATGCTCAACCCTTAACCTTAAACCTTAATCACTCAATCCTTATCCACCCCTCTCCACCCCTATCCGGCTCACTCCCATCTCTACCCTCCTCTACCCTCGACACTATACATACATACATATAGGCATACATAGATACATACATACATATAGGCATACATACATACATACATACATACATACATATAGGCATACATACATACATGATTAATAGCCTTAAACATAAAAAAATTTAAGTTTAACATAACGCGTTCGCGTTATTTAAAGCATGAAAAACAGCACAAACTTTTGTGGAGAAGGAAAAATGCAAAGAAAAGAATAACGCGAGCGCGTTATAATGCACTCACGTTATAACGCGCTCATGTTATAACGCGCTCACGTTATAATGCGCTCACGTTATAACGCGCTCATGTTATAACGCGATCGCGTTATGGCTTGTTTTTTACGAGCCTAAGGCTCGTCATTACCAAGCCATAACGCGCTTGCATTTTGACCTTTTTTTTTTGAAATTAATTTGGCCACTTTTTGGCCCCCCATCTTCTTGCACTTACCCGGATGTAGAAAATGATATTGATAATTTTATTGTTGGAAGTAGAAAATGTAATGAATTATCCCTTGCAAATAGATATGAGTAGGAGAATTCAAATCAACCATACTTTGAATCAAATTCACAAGTCTCTACACTAAAACATGAAGAGTGTTGTATCAGTTCACTTGGTGAAGAAATGCATGAGGGTATTACTAATAATGCATTAGATGATGATCGTATAGGGAATTTTTCTCCCTTGTACTTTCAAATTTTGAATCTAGTTAAGACTACACTAGTGCTAAAGTTATTGGTTCCTAAGATGACTAGTTGTCTTTCTATGAATAGATTTTGTACAGTTTTGATCATCTTGTGGATCCTAAGGTAGAATTGAGCTATTAGGAATATGATTTTTTATCATCAAAAAAGATCTCTTACCAAATTTGGAATTTTCTATTTTATGTAGGCATTATTTTAAATATGTATAGGTGTCCTCTAGTTTAGGATGTTCTTGGGTGTTGGATGTTGTATGTCTAGTTATGAGTTTTTGTATTCATTACTTCAGAAGGTATAGTCAAGTATATCCTCTCCTTGGTTAGGTGTCTCCTGAATGGATAAAGATGTTCCAATGGATTTTATAAGTACCTAAAATAACATTTGCTATTTTTATCTTTTTGATTAGTTGGTTGGAGCAATAGCTATAAAAGTTTATGAAAGAAATTAAGAGAAACAATTTCATAATGATACATGGATTTTTTCTAAGAAATTATGGATATTAGAAAGCTTCTAGACTAAAATTATGTAGACGCTTTTTGCATCAATGATTTGGATCAAACTTTGTGATTCGTCATCAAGAAGAGGGGGACAATCTCAAAATCCACTTTGGTTGAACACTTCTCTCACACCAACCACAAATTTCACCTAGAATATTATCAAGTCCTTGTTAAAGAAGATAACCTCTTCAAAAGGAAAATCAAAGAAGTTATTTATATCAAGAACCACCCCATTAAACTCAACTAAGATGAAATGTGGAATTTGAGTTTTTCTTGGTACCTACTTAATTCCCTCAAACCCAACCTTACCTCCTGTAGAATTCTCTTTTCCTCCTTGTCTCTTTTTTTGTTTTCTACCTCAACTTATATTTCCTCTTTGTGTTATTCCCTCTAGACATATCTCTTCTCCCTTCCTCCTATCTCCTATTCATGATCTTGAATCATTAGGCATTGTCCATGCTTTAAAGGTCTAGCACCATTATTTGTTAGGAAATAAAATTATATTAAAAATTGACCATCGTAGTCTACAACATATTTTTACTCAACCTCAACTTAACATGAGACAAAGAAGATGGATGGAACTTTTAACCGAATATGATTTCATTATCCATTATGTTCCAGGAAAGGAAAATGTAATGGAAGATGCAATAAGTCAAAAATGTTTGTGTTAATGCCTTAACCTTGGAGGGAAGCCAATTTGAAAAAGATATCAAATCCAAGTAACCTATTGATGAATATTTCCAACCAATTTACAATGGTTTCAAAAATCAATCCTCTAATGTCCATTTAAATGATCCACTTGAACATTATTTGTTAGGTAGTAATGGCCTCCATTATTATAAAGGAAAATTATGTATTCCTAATCTACCTAACCTTAAATAGAAAATTTTGAAGGATTCTCAGGATATAACTATAGTAGGACATCTTGAATTCCATAAAACCTATTTCTTAGTCAATAGAAATTACTTTTGGCCTCAAATGAAGTCTAAGATCCATACATATGTCCAACAATGTTTAACTTGCCAAAAAGTAAAAGAAGAACAATGTAAACCTCCTGGTCTCTTACAACCCTTATCTATCCCGAATTGGAAATGGGAGTCAATTAGTATGGTCTTTATCACTGGCTTACCTCGAACATGTAAAGGTCGTGATTCTATCTTTGTAGTGGTGGATAGATTAACCAAAATGAGACATTTTCTACCTATCAAAATAAAATCTTCTGATTCCAATATTTCCCATATTTTTGTTAAAGAGATTATCATATTACATGGTCTTCCAAAAACATTATTTTAGATCGAGATCCTAGGTTTACATTGTCTTTTTGGAAATCTCTTTTTGTTGAACTTGGTACTAGTTTGAGTTTTAGTACTGTATATCATCCTGAATCTAATGGACAAATGAAATAGATTAATAGAATCTTAGAAGATATGTTACGAATGTATACTATGGATAAACTTGAGTCATGGGAAGACTATTTATACACCTAGTTGAGTTTGCATACAATTAGGGATATCATTCAACCATTAATATGTCACCTTTTGAAGCCATGTATGGTCGAAATTGTAATACACCTATCTCATGGTCCAACCCTATCCATAAGATTTGGTATGAAAATGAAAAACATGTTAGAAATGGAAGCCATTATTAACAAAGCCAAACAAAACATAAAGGCTGCCGAGGATAGATATAAAAGTTAGACCGATTCCAAAAGATCTATTCAACATTATGATATTGGTGACCAAGTTTTTCTTAGAGTCAAACCCAGAAGGAGTTCATTGAAACTTGGTAAATATTCAAAAGTAGTTCATTGTTTATATATATATATATATATTGGAAAAGTATTTTTATTGAACATACTTGTGAATTTAAGATTGAACCAAATAAAATAATTGAAAAAAGATCTAGAACATTAAGAAATAGAGTTATAGATAAAGCAGAATCATGTTATTGATTGGGAAAGTTTTTTTATTGAACATACTTATGAATTTAAGATTGAACTAAAGAAAATCATTGAAAAAAGATCTAGAACATTAAGAAATAGATTTATAGATACAATTAAAATTAAATGGAGCCATTGTGGTATTGATAGTGCTTTGGGAAAAAAACTAATTTTATTAAAGTCCAATATACTCATTTTTTAGCTAAAGGTTGTTTTTTGTGTTTTCTTGGTGTAGAAATTCCTCATGCTACTGAGGGAAACAACTAAATTATAGGGGGAGAATTGTTCTGAGACTTTTTCCCCGTAAAAGATGTAAATGAATAAAGATCTGAAAATTTAGTTTCAAGGTTAAAAAAAATTAATAAAAAGTGATTATATTGAAGCAAGTTCATGGGAGATTATAATAAAAATATTAAAATGTAATATTAGTTATGAAAGGTTGTGACAGTTGGAACCACCCTTTGGGTTATTATTTAAACCTGTAAAAACTAATGTTATGGTATAAGAAAAATTATTATTGGAGAGAATGCTGAGGAAAGGATTTTGGTTAGTAGGCTGTGAGCATTGGAGAAGGGGGCACACAGTGTGTGTCTATCTCAGGGTACATCGTACACTCGAGGCAGTCTTGGCCAGGGCTTAGTGTGCACTTGTTTTGAGCATTGTTCTATTGAACCAACACTTGTGTAGAGTGTAATAGTACGTTGTGTTTCGAAAGGAACTAGTTCCTCCTAGATTGCTCATGGATCGGAAGAGGCTGAACCACTAATCTACCTCGAAGTGATTGTTGTGAACATCTACAAATTTTAATAAAGATATGGATTCTTATCCTTGTCTTCTAGATTATTTGAGATATATAATTTTATATAAATATATTTTATTGCTTAGTCAAATTCTATTGTAGATTTATTATTGCATAGTTAATTTTCATCAAGAATGAATAAAAAATCTTTATAATTATATTTCTATGATTAAAAAATACATTGTTTGTTGTGTATTATGTTATTCTAGAAACAATTGGATGATATCCAGGGGCTAGCTTATGGCCTTATACAATTTAGTGTTTTAGTTTGTTCTTTCTATTTTCTTTTTCCCCAAGGAAATTGTTGTAATCCTCGAAGTTAGGGAATTAACCCTCATCCAAAGATTGACTAGCTAGGTTGGTTCTCCCAACCTAGCTTTTCTTTTTATTGTTAATAGTCTTGAGTAGTGTATGTGTGAGGTGCAAGTCCTCGAGCATTAAATGACCATCAATAATAATTTTGTCAAATAGGGACTCCCTATTGATAGTTGTTGTAAATCAAGACTTAATTATATCTTACCCTTTACATTCATTTGAATTCATCACCATCCTAGAAATATTGGTTGCTCATTTTAACACATTTTCCCTCCCATAAGTTGGTCCAAGCAGTATTTTTTTCCATCACCATTCATCTTATATTTTTGATTCTATGAATGCATCTACATATGCTCCATCTTTTTGTAACCAGTTAAGATATGCAAGAGAACTGTGATGAAAGGTGGGAATAGTCATTGCACCATTTTCCAACATTAGATAAAGCTCATCTAAGCACCAAGGTGATTTGTTATATCCTAGAAAGAAAATGGCAATGCAAACTAAACAATTAACAAGTGCTTGTTATATTGTAGAGTTTGCTATTAAGTGAATGATAGATATGGTTGGAAATAATTTCTTTGACTTCAAGTCCTTGATGATTGATAAAACCTTGGGAAGGCTTGGTAGATGCTTCAAGCCTATAGTGCTTTATCAATCTTTTTTGCTACCTCCCAAAGATCTTCTCTCCTACCGATCAATGCGCTCATGATTCATAGGAGCATTCAACAACAAAGGACCTCATCAAATTTCGGGGCCAAGGCAATGTAATCTTAAGGTTAAGGCAAGCAAGTTTAGGGTTAGTTATTTTAAGATTGGGCAAGGCTTTTCTTAGGTTTAGGGTTTTATTTTAACAATACAATATTTTATACATTTTACAATGTTAGGGGTCCAAATATAGTTATTTTTGATACCTTATACAATGTTGATGTTGTGGCATCATAATTGATGATGTTGATCTAAAACCTTAGATTTAAGCACTAAACTTGCCAATTTAGGTAGTGAACTTACCAAGTTTCTATAAAATTTTAAATCATTCTAAATCACTAGATCACCACATATGATTTGGAGAGGTGCAAAGTTAAGGTACATAACTAGTGAGTCATTTCCCCTATGTTTAGCTAATAATTAAATAGTAGTTTTTAATTTTGGAACTCAATCTTAGCTCTATATAATCCCATCATATATATATATATACACCACATATAACTAAAATCATTTATAATCATGAAGGATTTTTTATTTGGAATATAAAAATATTTTATTTTAAAATGTTATTTTTACAACAATTTGAAGGGTATTTAAATTGTAAATTTGTAGAAAACATAACTCTATATTCTTAAGATGTTGAGTCTTTACATTCAATAAAATTTAATTTTTTTAAAACACTTTATTATTCAACTTTACCTAATAAAAGAGACACCCCAATTTGACTAACTTGAAGTTTTGAATGAAATTCACTCAAAAGAGCGGAGTAGATTCATTCTCGATAGCTTGGAGTGCATGAACACCGTCCCGTACAAGGGTTATTTGAGCCATTTTATAGGCAATTTTATTTTGAATGCGGAGTATTTGCGCTTAATCAATGCATTTATATTTTAAATTAATTTAACTGTACCTCATCCCTGTAATAACGATAAGTAACATCATGCGGCAAATTGTTTGAATTATTTGCGCTTGTGGCAGGTTGGAGACGGAAGTGAAGGACATGAAAACACGTGCTATGCATTTGGTACCCATGCAAATTCAGTGTGTGCCAGGCTAGAGACGAAAGCCAAGGACACAAAACACGCGCTCTGCATTTGTTACTCATACAAATTAATTGCTTGCTAAATTACCTGCTCTACTAATGGCTCAGATTGATCGTAAAGATGACAATAGGTGTTCAATATTTATAAAAAAAACAAAACAAAAAAGACTGACAATACGGCCGAAGCGCAAGCTAGGCTAATTGTGGGACCTTAGTCGAACCGTCTATCCAACCCTAATTGTGAATTTCAATTAATTAATAAATACGGTCAAATGTGCATCCAGAGGGTTGGCTAGACGTTGCCCCAAATGTAAATTCTGAAAGAATAATTTAATAAGTTTAAATCGGTAATGATCCTCTAATGATTTTAGAATTACTGGTTATCATACTGTACTATTCTGTCGTATTAGCGAAAATAAAGAGGTGGGGCTCCTTACCGAGGTAGTATCCAATTTCATGTGCACAACTAGGGTTACATCATGTGCGGAAGCAGCTTTTACTAGTCACATTCTGTCATTCATCAAACCCTGTAGATAAAGCCTTGCCAATCCTCGTGGACAAAGACCAGTATTGCAATATTTTCATTAACATTTATTATGATGCCTTACATTGTTGGAAGACGTGCATATGGTTCACGTGGGTATTAGGAAGGAGTAAAGGCTATGAACACCTCACCAACAAGAGCTGCTCTGAATCTCATACACTACGAAGGTTTACATCGTTCGAGGTTCACGAGTTGTCCGTCTTCATCTTGCACTAAACTAGCAATCCCACAAAATGTGCAATGGGCACGCGGATAGACTTTTGCAAGAAGTGTTTGTTTGTTAAAAAGGTAAGTGCAATAATTGAAACACGGTTTTCCCATGCGCAACAATTCCGTTCAATATACATGAGGAAAGCAATATAAGATACAAGATCAGGGAATGGAGCACAGTGATGCATGTAAATAGACAAAAGTAGTATGGAGGGAAGGCTTCAACTGACTTGAAATGTGGCCCTCATTTTTAACTTTGCTATGTGGATTCAAATTTCAGTATGTGTTGTATTTGTTAGTCTAGTTGGCAAATTGCTAGGCATACACACAATCCTTCAATAATATTACCAGTGCTCAAAATAAAAATATAAAGACACAGAAGGGAAAACAAAAATTCAAAGAGCTAGGAAAGCATTCACATGTAAAAGTTACATAAGCGTCAGTTGTCTAGGTTGACAAGAGAATACAACACACACGTTACGCAATGGGGCACCACTAAGTGCATATATAGATAAGACCGCTATTGAAACGAGCCCTCAAGAGCCCTGAGGCATGACTCCCCCTTTTCTTGAGAGAAACATAGGCACTATCCTGCATGGTAACGCTGGAAGATGAAAGCAGGCGAGATCCTTATGTCTTGCAACTGATGAACATGGGAACAACAATGAAGAGCAAGCCTTGACGTTCTGTAGGACCAATGTCTATCATGACCTTGTCAAGAGTAAGCCCTTGGGCTTTGTGGATGGTCAAAGCCCACGCCATCCTGAGTGGGATTTGTCTCTGAGAGCCACGAGTCACAGGAGCAACATGAACAAGGCGTGTGTCACATGAATCCCAAGGAGGTTCTGCATAGTTGTCAAACCTAACGACGACGAAGCTTGGCAAGTTTGGAGGATTGTAACCATTTGGGTAGACAATAGCTATAGCAGTCCCCAGCGCCCCATTTACAAGTCTAGTAGCCACCCACAAATTTGAGGTGAGCATAACTTTTTGGCCAACACAGAAATGAATTACGGAAGGTAACTGCTCATCTTCTAGGGCTGCAATAGACCTTACCCTTGCTTGCTCAGCATTACACTGTGTAATGGGAACCCCTAATGATTGTAACATATGCTTATTATGTTGAGCAACCAAGGCATTTGTTGCAAACAAATGTATGGAGGAGCAAAATGTAGGAAGGTCAGTTTTGCCAACGAAAAAATATTAGTCCGTGACATAAGGAGTTCCCAATCAGGCAAGTGTGCATCAGCATTCCTAAGATTAGCCAGGAGTTGGCGAAAATGGACCTGCGCCTCGCCACCACCTTCTTGTCGGAAGACATCTTTCAATGTAACAATGAAAGGAAACAAGGTACACGGAACACACTTCCTACACCGATCTAATGAAAGTAGTATGCAAATTCTTTTTAATTCTTACAATTGTAGCAATATTAAACATATGACAGGGATATTACAGCAGCAACACAATACATAAAGAAAGATTGACACAAGATATATCATGGGGAAAACCTTTTCAGGTAAAAAACCCCACACTCTAAAACCTGCACAATGTATTATCAAAACAATGGTGTGTTTACAATACACTTGCAATGCAAGTTCTTTCAAGAGTCATCAAATGTCGTTTCTGGAGTGATTCCGATAGCATAATAGTACCTGTACAAACACTATGCAACTGCAACTCCAAAATAATGCATTTTAGAGAGTTACAAGGCATAAACTAGAAGCTTCTTGAGATTGATGGCCATCTTGGCCACATGGCCATTTTCCTGCATCAAAGGACACTTGTCTAAGCTGTAAATACCTCTCTTACATCTGTCATACATGGTAGATTTGATTTCCCAAAGTTGGAGCACTCCAAGGCTAAAAATAGGCTATGATAAATGCTCTTACGCATCTTATAGCTGTCAAAATCTACCCACATAACAACCTTAAATGCTGTAAGAGAATCTGTCATACAAGACTAAATATAGCATATTCCTCTTCCAACATGTCATAGCCCAACTTGACGCCCAAAGATGCCTTTCTCTCATGCAAAGATACTTACTGCCACTTGTCCCCACTTGTCATAGAAGTCTCTATACTTGGCTCTTTCGTGTCATGGAATTTGTCATATGAAATATCCTCTTCCACATACCACAAGGTGTCGACACATGGCATATTAGTGCCACCTCAAATGGGACGCCTAAATCCATGTAAGTTTGACTTGACCATCCAAGTCACATTCCAAGTAGGATGACATGTCACAATGCCACCTCAACTAAGTGACCAAGCTGAATGTGCAGGTAAATATAAAATTAAGCAATAAATAAATACACAATTAAATAAACAATGCTAGGAATTTGCAAAGGTTGAGACACTTTAATTCCAAACAAACAACAATTTGGAAGGAGTACCACAAAGATGCACCATATGAGCTGCATGCATACAAGGGAATGTCTCTAATAGGAGGCAACTGACCCAAATCACCAACAAGGACAATGGAACATCCACCCAAGGGAATCTGGCTACACATGGGGAACGCTTCACGTAGATGCCTATCAATACAAGAAAAGAACCTTGGGCCAATGAAGCTCATTTCATCAATCAAGATGTATTAAACAAAGTACATGCTCTCCTAAAATGTTGCTAATGCTTGGCCTTCCAACGGGTCCATCTCTTTCAACAGTATGCATAAGGCGGCATGAATGGTGGATGCATTGATATTGAATGTTGTAACACCAGTTGGAGCAAGCAACAATAATGGTGATTAGGATGGAGGTAGACCACGAGAGAGTGCATCTTGTAATATATGAATTAAGTATGACTTTCCAGTATTGATTGTGCCTTCAACAATCATCCTAAGTGGATCCTTGCTTCAAGTACTTTAGAAATGTGTAAGAATAATATTAAAGACAACACATTGCCCCATAGACAAACTACCTAGTCCAAGATGACAAGTTGTTCTCATATCGTCTACAGGATGGTAGGATGCTTGACTAGCTTCAATGAAATCAACAACAGCTAATTGGAGGCTCTGAGGGAATGAATAGCTTCTCCAATCATGGGAAAAATCAAAGTCACGCCTACCAAGCAAGTCAAGTTCATCAAAGCCAATATTGGTTCCCAAGTATAGGGTAGAAAGAAGTTGCCACTCTTCAACTGTATCCACATTCAATGCATCTACTTCACCAAGGGGGTCCTCATCATCGGAACTAGATGAGCATTCTAGATTTCTACGGGAAACATGCCATACGGTGTAAGACCCTTGTAGGCACTCCCACCTCTCCACAATCAAATCAACAGAGGAGCCAATGTCAATTTCAACGAAATGGAATCTTGTACACAAGAGAAGCTCACTCCAACAGAAGGCAACAAAAGCTTCAGAACCCCTAGCAGGATTTTTGTGAAGTGAGGTTTCACTTGAACAATTGTTGGAATAGGGCGTCTAGTCCATTAATTGTTTATACATGAAGCTATAAACTTCCACTCTCTATAAACCCTAAATCCAAAACCCTAAACCTCTAAACCTAACCCCTAACCCTTAAACAATTTAAATCCTAAACCCTAACCCCTAACCCCTAAACCTGAGAAACCCTAAACCGCTAAACACTAAACCCCAAACCTCTAAACCTTAAACCCAAGTAACCCTAAACCACTATCTCCCTATCTCTCCCCTATCTCCCTATCACCTTTGTCCTTCTACCTCTCAATCTCTCTCCCTATGTCTTTGGCCATGTCCCTCACTCTTTATCTCCCTATCTCTCCCCTCAGACTCCTCTATATCTCCCTATCATTCCTCTCTCTCTGTATAAACCCTAAATCCAAATCCCTAAACCTAACCCCTAACCCCTAAACAATAAATCCTAAACCCTAAATTATAATGCCCCTAAACCCTAACCCCTAACCCCTAAACCTAAGAAACCCTAAACCCAAGTAACCATAAACCACTATCTCCATATCTATCCCCTATATCCCTATCACCTTTGTCCCTCTACCTCTTAATCTCTCTCCTTATGTTTCTTGCCATGTCCCTCACTCTTTATCTCCCTATCTCTCCCCTCGGACTCTTCTATATCTCCCTATTGGTCCTTTATCTCTCTCTAAACCCTAAACCCTAAACCTCTAAACCTTAACCCTTAACCCCAAAACCACCCTAAACCCTAAATCATGTCCCTAAACCCAAGCAACCCTAAACCTTTATCTCCCTATCTCTATCATCCCTCTACCTCTCAATCTCTCTCTGTGTGTGTCTCTGGACATGTCTCTCACTCTCTATCTCCCTATCTATCCCCTCTGTCTCCTCTATCTCTCCCAAACTCTATCAGTCCCCTCTCTCTATCTCTCTTTAAACCGTAAACCCCAAACCCCTAAACCCGAGAAACCCTAAACGTCTAAACCCTAAATAATTCCCCTAACCCCTAAACCTCTAAACCACTTCTCTATATAGGTGCAACTAATACCACTTTTTCATTGTTTTCCACATTTAATTATATTCTTTTCCATTTTCCAAGTCCTACATGTGTCCAAGTTGTATTGTTTGTCAAGTTTTTAGTCTAATTGTTAGTCCCAGCTCTCATGGTTATTAAAATGTTAGTATAGTTAGATTTATCCTTAGGTAATATTAATTTACACATTGTTGCACAAACAACCACACTGAAACATAACCTTACCTAATTAAGGTTAACCTTTAAGGTTCTTTCATAAATGGCGAGCTTAACAGATCCAACTAGTTCAATGTTCTTATAGTCCATGCTTACCCTTCCAAGAGAGTTCATGCCATGTTAACTTTGCATTATGCCCTAACATATCACATGAAGGGTCATCATCATCATAAGGAATAACGATGTCATGAAGGATTAACGAAGGTGTACCTTCACCACATAAAGTATCATTAATAATTTTATCACTAGAGGGTAAGGGTATATCATGCATATCCTTCTCAAACCATGTATCATGAATCAAATCACATGAAGGATTGGGTAAAGCAATTTAGGGCATGAGGTTTAAGGAACACACATGTTCTTTCTTCTCTTGGTGAGATAAAGTTGCTTTCATACAAGAATGCACATTTGTATGAAGTGCACTTTCTTAGTTTCAATGTGTTTTGAATCTTTTTAAACATGGATCTTTGGCCTAATGGTTTTCCTAGGTCTTCCCTTTCATATAATTTATATCATAGTTCTAGGCCTAGCTAATATGAAGTGTATGAAGAAGAAGATTGTTATAATGAAATCTCATATTACTGCTCAAATAGTTATATATCCTCTTTATATAGGGAGGTGTTATTAACAATCATTAGAATCCTTCACAAATTGAAACACTCTTAAATTATTTCATGAATGAATACCATGCTTGGTAGTATAAATAAATTAATAATTAAAGGATAAATTAGTAATCAGCAAACATTCAATCATGTGTAAATGGTTTACATTTGGTATACCTCATGTAGAATTGGGCAAGTAATATATACGTACACTGAATTGGGGGAAGGGAAACAGATATCAGTTTTGGCTTGCTGAAAACAGATATCTGTTTTGGTTTGGTATCCAAACCAAAATAGATATCTGTTTCAAAACATATGAAAGTCAAACATTGCCAAGTCGCGAATTTGGCTAAGTAAAAACACGATTTTTTTCCTATTGCCACTGTTTGGCCCATGATGATCCTGCACATACCCACTTAAGATATGCAAGAGGACTGTGATGAAAGGTGGGAATAATCATTGCACCATTTTCCAACATTAGATAAAGCTCATCTAAGCACTAAGGTGATTTGTTATATCCTAGAAAGAAAATGGCAATGCAAACTAAACAATTAACAAGTGCTTGTTATATTGTAGAGTTTGCTATTAAGTGAATGACAGATATGGTTGGAAATAATTTCTTTGACTTCAAGTCCTTGACGATTAACAAAGACCTGGGAAGGCTTGGTAGATGCTTCAAGCCTATAGTGTTTATCAATCTTTTTTGCTACCTCCCAAAGATCTTCTCTCCTACCAATCAATGCGCTCATGATTCATAGGAGCATTCAACAACAAAGGACCTCATCAAATTTCGGGGCCAAGGCAATGTAATCTTAAGGTTAAGGCAAGCAAGTTTAGGGTTAGTTATTTTAAGATTGGGCAAGGCTTTTCTTAGGTTTAGGGTTTTATTTTTAACAATACAATATTTTATACCTTTTACAATTTTAGGGGTCTAAATATAGTTATTTTTGATACCTTATACAATGTTGATGTTGTGGCATCATAATTGATGATGTTGATCTAAAACCTTATATTTAAGCACTGAACTTGCAATTTAAGTAGTGAACTTACCAAGTTTCTATAAAATTTTAAATCATTCTAAATCACTAGATCACCACATATGTTTTGGAGAGGTGCAAAGTCAAGGTACATAACTAGTGAGTCCTTTCCCCTATGTTTAGCTAGTAATTAAATAGTAGTTTTTAATTTTGGAACTCAATCTTAGCTCTATATAATCCCATCATATACATATATATATATATACACCACGTATAACTAAAATCATTTATAATCATGAAGGATTTTTTATTTGGAATATAAAAAATATTTTATTTTAAAATGTTATTTTTACAACAATTTGAAGGGTATTTAAATTGTAATTTTGTGGAAGACATAACATTATTTTTCCTAAGATAAAATTTAATTTTTATAAAACACTTTATAAATCATTCAACTTTACCTAATAAAAGAGACACCCCCAATTGACTAACTTGAAGTTTTCAATGAAATTCACTCAAAAGAGCGGTGTAGATTCATTCTCGATAGCTTGGAGTGCATGAACACCGCCCCGTACAAGGGTTATTTGAGCCACTTCAGAGGCAATTCTATTTTGGATGCGGAGTATTTGCGCTTAATCAATGCATTTATATTTTAAATTAATTTAACTGTACCTCATCCCTGTAATAACGATAAGTAACATCATACGGCAAATTGTTTGAATTATTTGCGCTTGGCAGCCTGGAGACGGAAGTGAAGGACATGAAAACACGCGCCATGCATTTGGTACCCATGCAAATTCAGTGTGTGCCAGGCTAGAGACGAAAGCCAAGGACACAAAACACGCGCTCTGCATTTGTTACCCATACAAATTAATTGCTTGCTAAATTACCTGCTCTACTAATGGCTCAGATTGATCGTAAAGACGACAATAGGTGTTCAATATTTATAAAAAAAACAAAACAAAAAAGACTGACAATACGGCCGAAAGCGCAAGCTAATTGTGGGACCTTAGTCGAATCGTCTATTCAACCCTAATTGTGAATTTCAGTTAATTAATAAATTCTGAAAGAATAATTTAATAAGTTTAAATTGGTAATGATCCTTTAATGATTTTAGAATTACTGCTCATCGTACTGTACTATTCTGTCATATCAGCGAAAATAAAGAGGTGGGGCTCCTTACCGAGGTAGCATCCAATTTCATGTGCAGAACAAGGGTACAGCTGCTTTCCGTCATGTTACATCATGTGCGGAAGCAGCTTTTACTAGTCACATTCTGTCATTCATCAAACCCTGTAGAGAAAGCCTTGCCAATCCTCGTGGACAAAGACCAGTATTGCAATATTTCCATTAACATTCATTATGATGCCTTACATTGTTGGAAGACGTGCATATGGTTCGCGTGGGTATTAGGAAGGAGTAAAGGCTATGAACACCTCACCCACAAGAGCTGCTCTGAATCTCATACACTTCGAAGGTTTACATTATTAGAGGTTCAGGAGTTCAGACTCCATCTTCATCTTGCACTACCAGGTACTTTATACATCAATTTTTAAAAATTAAATTGTGAAAATAAATCTTTTAACATTGAGATTTAAAAATGAGGACAATTCTTTATTACTGTTTATAATGAGTTTTAGTGCAATTGAATAGCTAAGGAAAACTTATTTATGTTCTCTAATAAACTCAACTCTAAATAAGAAATTGTATTGAAAAGCTTTTGTATGATATAATGTGATTTGGAATATATATTTTAACATTTTTATTCAAGAAAAAAACATTTCTAACAATGGTAATGAAGTGTCAAAACTATTTGGTAATTTTTTTTGGGCAGCTTTCATTTTTATGTGAAGGGCTTCTAAATCGTGAGCACTTCTGAAAGCCTGGACGACCATTTTTTGCTATGTAAAATACACTTTTAGAAGTAAAGATTTATATTTTGTAGTAATGTTATAAAGAGTATCTATTTGTTTAGATGTATACTTAGAAACCATCTGAAACAAAGTGGAGCTCCACTGAGTTTTACTTTCCCATAAAAAGTGTAAAGAAAACAGGTGTAATGAATATCCCTAATTAGCAATCCAAGCTTCCTATGAAAAGTAATCGGTGTGAAGGTAGGGGTACCCATTGCAATAACTGATAAACGAGATGAAATGATTTTTTTAAGCTTTCTTTTCTTTGCTGATTTTGTTTTTTAAGCGTGAAAGTTGGACAACAAACGTTGAGACTATTTACTTATTTTTGAGCTGTTCTTCAAGCTACTGAATCTATTCAGATCTGTTATATGGGGGAGCTTCACAGCAAGGAAGAAAGAATGACGAGATAAATATAAAATTTCATTATCCACAAACTAGATAGCCATATGGGGTTCGAATAGACAATTTTAGAATTCCTCATGCACAAGAGTGAAAGTATTGACAATCGAACACCTAATAATACAATAGTATTGATCAGGTATTGTAGACAAATGAAAGGCTTATCAATCAGGGAAGTTTGCGTTTATAATTATGAAGGCTGCCCGATCAGTGGTTGACCGCTTTTTATTAGTAAAAATAGTGCTCAGCAGGGTTGTTTCATAGAACTATGGCCTACCTTTCATAGAACAATATATATTTTCTTGGTTGAAAATATATCACGCAGAATCTCTCCATGTGTCTTCTATATTTTACTTTTTATAATAGCTGTCGATGAAGAAATTATGTGCTTTGAGTGGCAATGTGACCTGAGATGAACTCTTGCCTGCAAAACGATATTAAGCTTAACCACCCGGTTAAACCCGTTAAAACAAAGAGAGGCCGATACAAATTTAAGGCTGGGCTTAAACATCACACTCTAAGCTTTGACTTAGACGTGGCTGGTGGGCCCTCTTTTCTCATTTTCATGAGTTCTGTTTGTCCTCTGTTAACAATACATAAACTGCGTGTTTCAACAAACCGTGACTGCCCGCCGTTACTTGTAAATTGGTGACAAGTTTAACTTGAACTCCCCCTCCGGCTCGATCTCAGGGGCTCTGTATATGTGGGTGCTTTTCTGCAGGAGCAAGGTATAAGTAGCCGCACTGTTTGACCATATACAATAAACAGGTCTCCAACTCCATCAGTTAAGATTTGCCAGCATACTACCAGCCTGCTCCCAAAATGGTAGCTTTGGAAATGTTTAATCGAATGCCTCAAAGAAATGTGGTCTCATGAAATACCATGACCGCAGGAAAAATGGATTTGTTGAAAAGGCTTTACTGTTTAATCGAATGCCTCAAAGAAATGTGGTCTCATGAAATAACATGATCGCAGGAAATATGGATTTTTGGAAAAGGCTTTAGAAACTTTCAAGCAAATGCAATTGGCTGGTGTAAAGCCAAAAACCTTTGCCAGCATCCTCCTAGCCTTTGCCAAGTGGGAGCTTGGGAACAGGGTATGGACATCCATCAAAGCGTAAAGGATACATGAATTTTGTCAGATGTTATAGTTGCTACTGCTCTGGTAGACATGTATGCAAAATGTGGAAGCATGGACAAGGCACGTGAACTGTTTGACAGAATGCCTCAAAGAAATGTGGTCTCATGGAAAGCCATTATTGCAGGATATGCAGAAAATGGATTTGTTGACAAGGTTTTAGAAACTTTCAAGCAAATGAAATTGGTAGTTGTAAAGCCAATATTCTCCCTGCCTGTGCCAAAATGGGAGCTTTGGAACAGGGTGTGAACATCCATCAAAGCATAATGGAAGGGGGATTTTTGTCAGATATTATAGTTGGAAATGCTCTTGTAGATGTTGATGTATAAATTTGTGGGTCTAATCCAACAACAACATGGGAAACTCTGAAAACGTGGGATGGCTTTTCAGAGTAACCACCAGATTTTAGGGAAGTTGGCTCTTCCTTTTTGCAATGGGGTTTTGGGAAAGGGAAGAAAAAACAAAATTACAGATACAATGAAATAAAATCTAACCCTATGGCGATGCGCCGGATTAAAAACCAACCCAGTTGCACAATGATTAAACCCTATAAGATTTGAATGGGAAAATCGAAGAGCAAATGCATGATTGATTAGGAACGTGAACTGTTTGACAAAATGCCTCAAAGAAATGTAGTCTCATGGAATGCAATGATTCTGGGATATGGACAAAATGGATTTTGCAAGGATGTTCTCAAAATCATTGAATTAACAAAGCACTCCGGAACATATCCTCACATTACAAGCTTTGCTTGTGTTCTATGTGCATGCAGCCATGTAGGTTTAGTGGATGAGGGTTGCTAATGCTTCAATCATATGAGTAACTCTTATTGCATTACACCTGCAATTGATCATTATGTTTGCATGGTTGACCTTCTTGCCCATGCTGGCTATCTTGAGGACACCCTAAACTTTATCATTAAGATGCCAATTAACTTTGTGGTGGTTGTGTGAATTTATTTTCTTGGTGCTGCAAATCACATATGAATATAGGCTTAGGAGTATTTATGGTGACGTTGCTTTTTTATTTGGACCCTAAAAATATATTGACTTATGTTCTCTCAAACATCCATGAAGAAGTGGACACGTGGTGTGAGGTTCAAATGGTAAGGAGATAGATGAAAGATAAAGGAATTATAAAGATCTCTAGATGTATTTGGACTGAAGGCTATAAAATGGTACACGATTTTTTGTGTAAGAGACAGATCACATTTGTAGACAAGGAGATCTATGCAAAGTTGGAGAAATTGGCTTGGGAGATGAACCATATTCAAGACATTTACTTAGTGATGTGGAAAAGGAGGAAAAAGAATTATTTCTCTACCACCATAGTGAAAAATTGGCAATTGCTTTTGGTTTGTTACACAACCCCCTTAGAACAACTATTACCTCTCTAGTTGTTGAGAACCTTCAAGTATGTGTTAATTGTCACAATGCAATGAAGTTTATCTCCAAGATTGATGCAAGAGAAATTGTTGTGAGAGATGTCAATTGTTTTCATCATTTAAGGCTAGAAGAATGTTCTTGTGGAGATTATTGGTGAAGCTAAATGAAGTTATCTAAAAAGCAGGCTCACACTATAATAATGTGCACCATGTCAGATCTGTACTAATAATGAAGGAACAAGGTTGTATTTTTAGTTACTAGGAAAATGGTGTTTTTTTTGTATTTTGTTTTGTTTTGGGTATTTGGCAATATCGACTATGATGTTTGCTTCATAAAATTAGATTCATAGAGTGCAATGGAGATCACTACTTATATTGGGTATCTCTCAAAGACTTATTTTTTGATAACATGGATTGAATTATTTTCATAAAACCTACATATGTATGAAATGAAAAGATGGAGGAGGTGGTGGAGAAAGAGTGAAAAACAAAAGGTGAGGAACATTTCAATTAAATGGAAAGATATTTTAGTAGCAGGAAATGGGACAGGACCTGGCTAACAACTACCCTTGCCATTTTGTATAGTTCTTTTATTTTGATTAATCGTATTGTCTTTTGCCTATGTTAGGTTAAGCATTTATCTACACATTCTAGATTCAATATGTCATTCTATATAAGTGTATGTAGATTTTGTGTCATTTATAGTTAGATATTTCTAATGTTGTTTTACATCCCTTTACTTGATGAGATAGCTAATAGATTTGTTGATTCATAGATATTTTTTAATATAATTTGATTTGAATTTGTTTGGTTTCTGTTAAAAGGAAACCACTATAATCTATAATGAAGAAGTTAAAAAACTTACAAGTGTGATTATGTCGTAATTAGTGGTTATGCATGGCACTTGAAAACTCTCATAATGAGGTTTATAGATTGATGTTCGAGAGAAGAGAATAACATTTGTATATATGAAAATAAAATAATGATTTATATTGCATTGTAATTGCACATTTGTGGCATTACAAAATTGTGCATGATGATATTTATAAATTAATACTAATGAGATGAGGGTTTGAAGGTGGTTAGGAGAGAGCTAAATAGGGCATTCCGCAAGTGTTTGGAATTACAATAGGATTTAAAACAAGAGGAACGCAAAGGGATGAGGAGAATTTTAGAGAAACGCAATGGAAGACATCATAGGTTTGAAAGGAATATTATAATTATATTCATAATATGATCAAATTGATGACTTTATTCACCTGTGCAAACCTAACAAATGGTAGTAAAGTTAAATTCCTTTTGGTAAGATAGGAATTGAATAATTTTGGAAAAGGAGGAAAATGAATTATTTCTCTACCACCATAGTGAAAAATTGGCAATTGCTTTTGGTTTGTTACACAACCCCCTTAGAACAACTATTACCTCTCTAGTTGTTAAGAACCTTCAAGTATGTGTTAATTGTCACAATGCAATGAAGTTTATCTCCAAGATTGATGCAAGAGAAATTGTTGTGAGAGATGTCAATTGTTTTCATCATTTAAGGCTAGAAGAATGTTCTTGTGGAGATTATTGATGAAGCTAAATGAAGTTATCTAAAAAGCAGGCTCACACTATAATAATGTGCACCATGTCAAATCTACACTAATAATGAAGGAACAAGGTTGTATTTTTAGTTACTAGGAAAAAAATGGTGTTTTTTTTGTTTATTTTTTTTGTTTAGGGTATTTGGCAATCTAGACTATGATGTTTGCTTCATAAAATTAGATTCATAGAGTGCAATGGAGATCGCTACTTATATACACTATTGGGTATCTCTCAAAGACTTATTTTTTGATAACATGGATTGAATTATTTTCATAAAACCTACATATGTATGAAATGAAAAGATGGAGGAGGTGGTGGAGAAAGAGTGAAAAACAAAAGGTGAGAAACACTTCAAGTAAATGGAAAGATGTTTGAGTAGTAGGAAATGGGATAGGACCTGGCTAACAACTACCCTTGCCATTTTATATAGTTCTTTTATTTTGATTAATCGTATTGTCTTTTACCTATGTTAGGTTAAGCATTTATCTACACATTCTAGATTCAATATGTCATTCTATATAAGTGTATGTAGATTTTGTGTCATTTATAGTTAGATATTTCTAATTTTGTTTTACATCCCTTTACTTGATGAGATAGCTAATAGATTTGTTGATTCATAGATATTTTTTAATTTAATTTGATTTGAATTTGTTTGGTTTCTATTAAAAGGAAACCACTATAATCTATAATGAAGAAGTAAAAAAACTTACAAGTGTGGTTATGTCGTAATTAGTGGTTATGCATGGCACTTGAAAACTCTCATAATGAGGTTTATAGATTGATGTTCGAGAGAAGAGAATACCATTTGTATATATGAAAATAAAATAATGATTTATATCGCATTGTAATTGCACATTCGTGGCATTACAAAATTGTGCATGATGATATTTATAAATTAATACTAATGAGATGAGGCTTGGAAGGTGGTTAGGAGAGAGCTAAATAGGGCATTCCACAAGTGTTTGGAATTACAATAGGATTTAAAACAAGAGGAACGCAAAGGGATGAGTAGAATTTTAGAGAAACACAATGGAAGACATCATAGGTTTGAAAGGAATATTATAATTATATTCATAATATGATCAAATTGATTACTTTATTCACCTGTGCAAACCTAACAAATGGCAGTAAAGTTAAATTCCTTTTGGTAAGATAGGAATTGAATAATTTTGCACTAGTCACATATCTAGCAACTCAAGGCTTCTCCCACACCTTAAGACAGATCAATAAACACTTTCCATGTAGTTGGTTTGATCCCCAACTTCCCAAAACTCTCCTACCTCTACTTTGACTAGTAAGCTACTAGCCCTCCAAACCTAGTTTTCTCAACACAACTTGACAAAATCCCAAATGACCAGGCAAGTAAATGATGGTTTTAGATACCCTTTAAGGGACCCTATCAAAATTCTAAGTCTCCTATTCCAACTCTACTCCAGCAACTCAGAACACTCACTAGGTCTCTAGGCCTAATTGATCAGTTTAGGGCTAGGTTACAAAGCAAGTGATCAATTTTGGGTGCATAGATCAGGGACAAGAGTTGGAACACTCCTACCATGCCAAAACAACACAAAACCACCATCTATTCACTCACCCTATCAGGATTTTGTCTACTACAACAGCAAATTGCATAAAATAGGCCAAATACATGGTAATACTTGACCTAGGGCATCACCTTAAAATTTGAAAATAGCCTTTCCCCACCAAATGCTTTTGGAATCCTATAGAGTACATCCCTAGCCTGCATTTCACCAGTTTTCATGAATTTTCACCAGTGGGAATGCATTCTAAGGCCAGATTTATATGACAAACCCTAGAAAATAAGGTTTCTAGACCAATTTTGAAAGAAAATTCAATAACTTTTGACTCTAACCACTTCAAGACCTCAAACTAGTTGCATTCAAACCCTGACTTAGTCTAGTTTTAGGAAAAGTATATTTTCTCACCTGGCCAATCCGTACAAGTCGTACACAACAAGAAAAATAGGGAAAAAGTGACTATTTTTATTGTTTGAATGCCCAAAACTCCGTACCAGACCTCCTCTGCCATACAAGAGTGAAATCACAATGTTATCAACCCATCCAAGTTAGTGTCCAACTTCTACAATAGCATTCAACCACCCAAAGTGGTTTTTGAACCGACCCAACACATAACACCTTTGACAACTATGGTGTTTTGCATTAACACAAGGAGGTTGATTTGTTTGGCTTGTCCAATGGAGTCCAAATAACCAACACACTCCTTCCAACATACTAAAACACTAAAAACAACCAAAAGACTCAAAAACCAATCCTTAGACCTTCTAGGCCTAATTGGCACAACAAGGGTCCAAATGGACTAAGCAAGATTTGAGGCTTATAAGATTGCCCCAAACCTCTTGACCATACAGAGTGGACCATCATAGCTAAAGGACTTATTACAAACATACATTGAACAAAACCAAAACTTATGAAAAATGCATCCAAATGCTTGAGGTGTCAAACTGCCCCTAGGTGCGCTACACCATACACCCATTGTCAAATAGAACTCAAGTCTCTTGAGTTAGGAATGTTATCAAATGTGAAACCTACCTTCTTAATGTCTGCTCTGCTCATCCAAGTGGCATCCTCCTGAGGTTTATTGAGCCACTTCACCAAGTACTCATAGTATGTGTGCCTCCTAGTCTGTTTGCAATCCTCTTATCCAAAATGCACTCAATCTGATTAGGAGATGAAGGAATCAGTTCTTGGAGTGTCTGATCAGTTTGGTTTTCTTCATCAATAGTCTAAGGATCAAATCCTTTATAGGGATAAAGGTCTGAAACATTAAAAATTGGAGACAAAGCAATGCCATCCGGAAGTCTGATTTTATATGCATTTTCTCCACATTTCTTGAGCACTTCACAAGGCCCAATCTTCTTCATAAGCAGCTTGGTATATTTACCTACATGGAGTCTTTCCTTCTTAAGGTGGACCATGACCAAATCCCCTTCTTTGAACTGTAAATCCCTTCTCTTTCTGTCAGCAAACTGTTTATACTTCTGAGAAGTGGACTGCAATTTCTGTTTTACTTGTTCATGGGCATCTCTCATCACTTGAACGAAGTCTTTAGCCAATGCAGTGCTCTTTTCTAGTCCTCTAACCTCCCTAAGTTCCAAAATGCCCCTTAGGTGAGTGCCATAAACAATTGGGAAAGGAGACATGCCGGTGCTTCTGTTAACAGTGTCATTGTATGAGAACTCTGCCTGTGCTAAAACTGAATCCCAACTAGCACCCTGCTCCTTTGTTAGGCATCTTAGGAGGTTGCCAAGTGACCTATTAATCACCTCAGTCTGACCATCAGACTAAGGATGATAGGCTGATGATAATGACAAGTTTGCACCTAGTCTTTTCCAAAGTGTCCTCTAGAAGTGTCCTATGAATTTGGGGTCTCTGTCAGAGATTATGGACAAAGGTAAACCATGTAATCTGACTATTTCCTTGAAGAAAAGACCTGCTATATGTGAGGCATCATGTGTGGTTTTACATGGGATGAAGTGAGCCATTTTTGAGAACCTATCAACACCCACAAAGATGCTATCATGTCCATTCTTGGTCCTAGGCAAATCAAGTACAAAATCCATACTTATGGAATCCCAAGGCTTTGAAGGAATAGGTAGTGGAGTGTATAGACCCGCATTTGATGTATGCCCCTTGGCTCTTTGGCAGATTTGACAAGTTTCAACAAACTTTCTTACATCAGCTGGCAACTTTGGCCAAAAATAGTATCTCCTAACTAATTCTAGGGTCTTATCAATGCCAAAGTGGCCTGACATGCTGCCACAGTGCTTTTCCTTAATAATGTTCTCTCTAACAGACCCTCTTGGGATACACAACATGCTACCCTTGAAAAGATATCAATCTTGTATCAAAAAATTAGAAAAATCAGTGTTATACCTTCTTGTCATGGCTTTGCAAGATAGGTAAGGTTCTTTGAAGTCTTCATCTACTGCATACTGATCTTTGATGGCATGAATACCTATACTTTCCAACTAAATAGTCTGCACAACAAGATTTCTCCTACTTAAGGCATCGGCTACCTTATTGGCCACTCCTTTTTTGTGTTTTATTGAGAAGGTGTATGCTTGGATGTACTCCATCCACTTGACATGTCTGTGGTTTAATTTCTGCTGCTTGTTCAAGAAGCTCAATGCATGGTTATTAGTAAAAACTATAAATTCCTTAGGCAATAAATAGTGTCTCCACTTCCTCAATGATTGAACCATGGCATATAATTCTAGATCATAGGTAGAGTAGTTTTGTTTTGCCTCATTTAACTTCTCACTAAAGAAGGCTACAGACCTCCCATTTTGACTTAGGACTCCCCCAACAGCCCTCTTACTTGCATCACACTCTACCACAAAGACCTTGTCAAAATCAGGTAGAACAAGGACCAATTGTTCTGATATTTTTTTCTTTAATAGTTCTAAGGCTTGATTGGCCTCATTTGTCCACACAAATACACATTTCTTGCCCCCTTTTATGGTGTCAACAAGTGGAGCACAAATAAGACTAAACCCTCTAATGAACTTTCTATAAAAGCTACACAAACCATGGAAACTCCTTACCTCAGAGGCTATTGTAGGTGTGGGCCAATTAAGAATGGCTTCCACCTTGCTTGGATCCATTTTTAGGCTGCCCTTAGAGATAACAAACCCCAAGAATATCAACTCTTCTTGTAGGAAGACACATTTGTCAAGGTTGATTCTCAACTTCTCCTCTTGAAGCCTCCTGAGTACTTGATGGATATGTCTTAGGTGATCTTCCTTGCTGTCACTAAAAACCAATATATCATCCAAATACACAACAATAAACTTGTTAAGGAAAGGCTTTAGCACCTCATTCATCAATCTCATGAAGGTTCTTGGTGCATTTGATAAGCCAAAAGGCATCACAACCCATTCAAATAGTCCTTCATTGGTTTTGAAGGCAGTTTTCCACTCATCCCCCTCCCTTATCCTAATTTGGTGGTAACCAGTTTTTAGGTCTATCTTGGTAAAATACTTAGCCCTACCCAAGCAATCCATTAGATCTTCTATTCTAGGTGTTGGAAATCTATACCTAATAGTAATCTTGTTGATGGCCCTGGAATCAGTGCATAGTCACCATGTTCCTTCCTTCTTGGGTGCAAGTATTGCAGTACTGCACATGGACTAATACTCCTCCTTATAAGTTCTCTATCCAACAAGTCTTGTATTTGTCTTACCACTTCTGCATTTTGCTCTGGAGTTAACTTATAGGCTGCTTGGTTTGGTAGGGTGGATCCAGGGATGAGATCAATGCAATGACTAATCTCCCTCTTTGGTGGAAGGGCATCCTTACTCTCATCGGCTATCACATCATGGAACCTTTCCAATAGTTCTTCCACTTCCTTTGGTCCAATCCTCCTAAGAGGTTGTTGCACTTTGACCTTCTTGGGATTTACATCCTTGGGCTTGATGACTACTGCAAAACATGGCACTTTCTCTTCCTTGAGGTTAGCCAAAAATTCTTTTTCACCTACCAACATAACTAAACTAGAAATGACCTTCTCTTTGCAATCATCAATCAAAGGAGCCATTGTGAAATTTTCACCATTTTTGGACAAATGAATCACATTTTTCTTACCATCATGTTGGGCACTTGTGTCATGTTGCCAAGGCCTTCCAAGAAGAAGCTGGCATGCATCCATATCCACTATCTCACAAAGAATCCTATCATGATATTCACCTATCTTGAATTCAACCCAACATTGCTCTTTCACCACAATTTGTTGTTCCTTGGTTAGCCAAAAGACTCTATAGGGGTTAGGATGGGGTATCCTTTCCAATCCTAACTTAGTCACCATTTCATTAGAAGCCAAATTTTTAGAAGAACCTGAATCAACTATTACCTTGCAAACTTTTCCTTTCACCTTGCAAGTGGTTCTAAACAAGTTGTTCCTTTGGGGCTGCTCCTTGGTGGCTGGCATGATGAGGGACCTATTAAACATGATGCATTCTCCACTCTCTGGTGCTGCAGACTTGGAAGAGGCTGTTTGATAACTTGTGGTGCTTTGATAGTCCTCTTCTTGAAGGAGTTGCACCCTTCTATCTTTTTGATTTGCAACAGTGTTTCCCATCTTCTCCAGGCACCTAAAGGACTGATGTCCTATCTAATTGCAAGAGAAACACCTTCCAGTAAACACATTGGGACCCCTGCCCCCACTTCTTCCTCTACCATTACCTCTCCCTCTAAACTGACCCTTATCAGTACTGTCTCTGTCAGTAGCCACTTGACTGCCTTCTTGGAATCTGCCACCTTGGGGTCTTGAAGAATTATCTTTGTTTTGAAATCTGCCTTTGCCCCTGAAGTTTAGATTTCCTCTGCCTCTACTGCTGCTGTTTGAATCACCTTTTCTCCTCTGCTTATCCTCAATCCTCAGTGCCATTTGAAAGCACTTATGGACTGTCTCCAGGTTAAAGAGGGTTAATTCATCTTGAATGGAGAACTTAAGGCCATTGAGATACCTTGCAAGCTTCTATTTTTCATTCTCATGCATCTTGGCTTTCAATGTCATCTTGTGAAACTCCTCTGTGTAGGTGCTCACGTCCATGTCCTTCTGTCTCAAGTTGTACAACTTCTTGTGCAAGTTGACTTCATAATCCTTAGGGACAAATTGCTTCTTGATTTCAAGTACCATCTTCCTCCATGTAGAGATAGGATTCCAATCATCCTCTATCCTCTCATTTTGAATGAAGTTCCACCAACTTAAGGCTAGCCCTTTCATTCTTGATTTGGCAATCCTCACTTTTTGATTTTCTGCCACTTCTTCACATTCAAAATAGTTCTCCATTGCCTCTATCCAATCAAGGCACTCCTTTGGATTCATCTTACCAGGAAACATAGGTAAGTCCACTTTAGTGTCCTTCCTACTCAACTTTCCAAGTGCATCTAGGAATTGTGTCTCTGACATGCCTCCTCGTGGCTCTTCCATTGGCACTTCTTTTTCTTCACCTTGATCCTCTTCATCTGAATCTAAGATGACCTCTAGCTTCTTCTTCTTGTCCTTGTCTTTCTTCAACTTCTCTATCTCAGCCTCCATCCTTTTGTTCTTGGCTGCTTGCTCTCTCACTATCTTTGCCAATTCGGCATTTGTCACTCTTTGAGGAATTTCCTCCTCTTCTTCTCTATCTCCCATATCTTTGATGGCTCTGATACCAACTGATGCAGAGTGGCACAAGGGAAGCAACAACATAGTGTTTACTATTCTCCTTTGCTTACAATGTGGGAAGAATAGTAAACATTGTGTTGTTGCTTCCCTTGTGCCACTCTGCATCAGAGGCCATGGAAGAGGAGATGACTTCTTTGGAAAGAATAATACTTGGGACTTGGTGCCTTTTTCTAAAGGATGAAAACCTGTTGGATACAAATGGGTGTTCAAAAAGAAATTTGGTGTAGATGGCAGTGTTGAGAAATATAAGGCTAGATTGGTTGTGAAGGGGTACTCTCAGGTGGAGCGAATTGACTATGGTGAGATTTTCTCTCCCATTGTAAAGCTGACATCTATTTAGTTCCTATTATCTCTTATAGCAGTGTATGATCTAGAAGTGGAACAAATGGATGTGAAGATGACATTCCTTCATGGTGACTTGGAGGAGGAAATCTATATGTCATTGCCAGAGCACTATGTGGTGAAAGGTAAAGAAAATTTGGTTTGCAAGTTAAAAAAGTCTTTGTATGGTTTGAAACAGCCTCCTAGGATGTGGTACCAGAAGTTTGATGCCTTTATGTTGAGTATTGGATTTCAGAGATCAAAATCAGATCATTGTGTTTACTACAAGTTTGACAATGATCACATTCTCATTATTGGATTATATATCGATGATATGTTACTCATTGGGAATGGTAAAAGTTTGATTTCTGATTTGAAGTCTCAATTGTTAGCACAGTTTGAGATGAAAAATATAGGGGGCAGGTTGGTACATTTTGGGAATGGAAGTTAGAAGAGACAGAGCAAACAAAAAACTTTGGTTAGGCTAGAGTAAGTATGTTAATACTGTGTTGGAGAGATTCAGCATGATGGATTGTAGACCTTTAACTGTTCCTGTTACAATAGGGACAAAGTTATCTATTGAAGATTGTCCAAAATCTCCATCTAAGACAGAAGATATGAGCAGAGTTCCTTATGCTAGTGTGGTTGGTAGTTTGATGTATGTGATGCACAAGACTAGACATTCCCCGAGCAGTGGGAGTCCTTAGTCGATTTATGGCTAATCATGGATGGGTACATTGGGATGCAGTGAAGAGAGTGTTCAGATATTTACGGGGTACTTTCGAGTATTCCTTATGTTATCATGGTTGTCCTACAGAACCTCGGCATTCACTTTGTATTCATAGATTTGTGGATTCAGATTGGGCATGTGGCATTGACAGTAGGAGATCCACCAGTGCTTATGTGTTCAAATATGTTTGGTGGTGTTATTAGTTGGATGAGTAAGCGACAACCTGTGGCTGCTTTGTCCACTACTGAAGCTAAGTACATGACTAGGGGCTATAACCAGGGGCCAAGGGTTGACTCATCCCACATGGCCCTACAAATAGAACATGTAATCCCTATATACACTACCATTCATACCTTGACAACAATGGCACCTATTGACATACTCATAGTACCCTTTAACCAATCAAATCACTTAAAAGTTTATTAGCTATACCTTTATGAAGTATTGTTTGTGTAGTGACCCAACTAAGCTACAAAATAGTTTGTTAATTGTATCACATATTTGATAATAATTGTACCCCTCCTATATAGACCACAAGCTATATAGAAATGTTGACAATCAAAGATTCATCCATACCCCCAAAACTAACCAAACAAATTAACTTCAATCTATGTCGAGTTTTATATGAAATTAGAAGTTATTTTTCCTTTTAGATCCAATGGTGAGGTTTATTTTGGCCCAAAGGGCCATCTACAAGTTTTTCCCTCCAAAACTCTCACAAAATGAACCTAACAAAAAAATCATTTGCCAAATCAACAAAAAACTCTAAATATGAAATACCCTAGATCTACAATCACATACCTTCAATCTTCTCCTACAAGACCATCGATTGAACTATGCATAAGGTAAAAGAAATAAGCTAGGTCCACATATAGGGGAAGTATCGGGCAAAAAAATCCTAACAACAATGGGTACCCATTTTTGAAAAAATAGGTACCCATTTAGGAACAGGTGCCTGAGCCAAAACAGGTACTCGCTTAGGAATGGGTGCCCGAGCCTAAATGGGTACCTATTTAGAAATGGGTAACCATTTCTAAACATGTATTTAATTTGTTAAAAAGGCCTTGTGCACTCATTTTTCCCATAAAAAAAGAATGGGTACCCGTTTTAGAATGGGTACCCATTCCTAAAAGCAAGAAATCAAAACATGTGGTTTTAGTTTGCTTTTAGGCTTGAGAAAGGCATGCTAAGATGATCCCTAAACTTGGACCTACAAGTACAAGTCCATGTTCAAAGCAAGAAAAAAGACTAACTTTACATATCCATGGCTAACGATGTTTCTTTCTAATTTTTTTTACAAAATTAAAGCCCATTATAGATCACAACATGTGTAGTTTTCAAATATGTAATTTTTTTATTCAATTTGATTTTCTATTTATTAATTAATTTATGAGCAAACTGATCCATAAACTTGAAATGATGGGTTTTTGCATTTTTGTAATAACTTTTAATTTTTAAAGCTTTTTTAAAATTATGTCATCAATCGACACATCATTCTTTACACAATAAAAAAAAAATATGATTAGTTTATTTCAAATTATGTTAGCCATACATGAGGGGTTTTGAAAAATAGCAATTAAGGCCAATAAAAAATTAATAAAAAAATATTTGGAAAAATAAAAATATCCTCATAAAACTTCATTATAATACGCATCTTTCCCCAAATGCATTTAGAAAAGTACTTTTATTTAGGTAAAATTATGTTGGTCGTACACATGCATGGTATGGTTCAAAAAAAGTGACTTTTAAAAATTAGTTTTTGTACAAGCCTATGCAAAATTACTTTGTATTATTTGGGTGTTAGAATAAATTACATATTTGAAATGTAGATTCAAAAAACTACATTTCATATTACTAGACTTTCTTAAGATTCTATATTTAAGTGCTTCAAATTTTGATTCCTACTATGACAAAATTTAATTTTCAGGGAAAACACTTCCACTTTTTAGCCAAAAAGTGGACCCAACTTCTTGCACTGACCCCATAGCTTCCATTCAAACACAGGGTTAATAATACTAGGAAAATATCTCCTCCTTCATCCTAAAAACCAAACTCTGATATAAAATGAAAAGAAATTGTAGATAAAATATACCAATTCTATATATAACCCTTATGAGAGAAAAAATGCAAAATAAGTATTCAAAATCCTCAATGTACAAGAATAACAAAGTATACCCACAAGATAAGAGAGAATGTAGCTTGGGAAAAACCTTTCAAGGGAAAACATAGCCTCCAAAAGAACCCACACAACTCAATTTATTATCTCAAGAACATGATTATATAATACAATTATGGAATCTCCATGCAAGGTCTCTGAAGCATCAAGCAAATCAATTGCACTCCTCCACGTGAACAAGTAAATGAGAACCTTGTAGTCATACATCTCAATCCATGCTTTCTCTAATCACATATACAACTTACCGGAGATGCTCAATCCAACCAACAACCAACAAGCTAACCTCAAAAACTACTCATGTGCATGCAACTTTTATAGAATAAACTTGCACAAAACTACTAAGTGACATTACATCTCAAATCCATGAGCTTACTAAACCATGACCCCAAAATTAAATATTTTTTTGATGTGACTCCGACATTAGTCTCATGCAATATTCAAGTCTCCCCAAGAATACCTATCCCACGTGGTGTTCACATCTCTAATACACCACAATTAAATATTTATTTTACATTATTAACATTATTATTATGCAAGTAGCACACCTTTTCTAATAATACAAAACAACTAATTATAAATAATTAAGAGAATAGAAATAATAATAAAGATCATTTTAATAATTATTCTAGTAAAAAAGAAATAATTATATTATATAAATAAATAATATATTTCATTAGAGAACAACTTATAATCATATGTAATAGGGTAAAGTTGTTGTTTTATAATAATAAATATTTTTAATGTTCAATCTTACACATTAAAGCATCAAATACGATCGTAGTCGCATGGGTTGTTATTTCGTTTTGGGTATTGAATTCTTATTGTCGTTCCTCTTTTGCGAGGATATAAATGATTTCCAAATTGAAGGTGTGTGTTTTCATTTCTATCTCTAACATATGGCTATTATGTTTGATGTAGAGAAGAGATGGCTCAACCAGAAAATGCTTCAGCTGAATCGTGGATTAGCCAAGTAAAAAGAACATTCGATCCTACACATAAAATGTGGCAAGTGTCAGAAGAAGTTTGCATTTATAGGGTAGTTGAACCCATAAGGGTTTCTAAACCAGAAGCTTATGTTCCTTTGGTTGTATCGTTCGGGCCTTACCATCACAAAACTAATCCCAAGTCCTCCGTCATGGATCAATATAAATTGGAAGCATTCCATAGAACGTTGGCAAGATTGAAGAGAGATGTCACCAGCTTGATTGCAGAGATTCAAAAGTTGGACAAGCAAATAAGAGAGTGCTATGCAGAACCAATTGAGTGGGATGGAGAAACATTATCTTACATGTTAGCAATGGATGCTTGCTTTATTCTTGATTTTTTTACAGGGAATGATACCTTCAGCCTTGTTTTCCAACATCATTCATCGAACTCGATGACTTGTGCTATACTAGATGATATTATAAAGTTGGAAAACCAAATTCCTCTATTTATTCTCATAACAATACTCCAGTTACAATATGGAACCCGCGAAGATGCAATAACACACTTAGCTGCAATGCTGATGAGTAAGTATGAGTTTCGCGGATTTCCTTTTACATTCTCACAGGATGATGAATCAAAACTGAAGGATAAGTCAAAACTGAAGGAATATATGATGAATGAACGACCTCCATACCATCTATTGGATTTGTACAGAATGATGATTAAAGATCTGTTAACAAATTCAAGTCCGGAATCGGGTACTGCAGTTGAACCTCACGGTTGGCGTGGCACTGGTAATATCAACAATGACCATGGACCGTGTGAGTGGGTGATGAATGTGGCACTACCTGATAGACGTCCTCTTCTTTCACCAGCACTTTCTTCCGATGATAACAGCTCTGCCTCAAGTGTTAAATCTTCCGATGATAGCAGGTCTACCCCTACTGCCACATTATTACAGAAGGCTGGTATCAAATTCCAGCCAGGCCAATTGAGATTTGAAAAAAGTACGCTTTCTCTCCCTCAAATCATAATCGGGGACAACACAGAAATATTGTTGCGGAATTTGATGGCTTATGAAGAGTGTCAAAGGTGCTCAAGGTTTCCAGAAGAGACAATTATTTCACATTTTGTTGCTCTCTTCGATGATTTAATCAATTCGGCTAAAGATGTTTCTGTACTTCGAAATTCTCTAGTCATTAAGAGCTTCCTTGGCAATGATGAAGATATAGCTCGCATATTAAACCGTCTTGGGGATGGAATCACACGTAGTTCAATTGAACAAATTAAGGTGGAGATGGAGAAGGCGAGCAAACATTATAACAGTAAATGGAAGGTGTGGATGAGTCAGTGCAAGAGCCAGTTGAAGGAAGAGTATTTTTCAAAGCCATGGTCTCTCATCTCCTTTTCGGGGGCGATACTTGCTTTGTTTATGACCGCTGTGCAGACTGTTTATTCATTGAAGAATTAGAGTGGACTTTTTAGATCTTTCGATCTTATTTGTTATTAGCGTGTCCCTAATAGTTAAAAGTAGTCAAACTCATAACTATAGTATGTAAGCTCACCTTTATTTGAGATGATGTGGCTGCATCCTCTTAGTACCGTGGGTACTAAAATGTTTGGTCCTTCTCATTATTCTTTACTTTTTAGGTTGACAATATTTTTATATTATTTTTCTTAGGAAGCTACTCTATAAAGTTTGAATATTTCTTAGTTTAAATCTTTATCAATAAACGTTTAATGTATTTTTTGTTATATTATTTTTAAATAAATAATAGTTTGTGTTTATTAAATGTTTCAGTAAATATTTATGTAGTGTAACATTATTTGAATTAAATAATTAGGAAAAATATATTACTTAATTTTTTTCTTTGTTTATAGAAGTTTTAAATAATTTGTTGAATAAGCACGTTAAAAATAGAACATTTCAATGATTATTAGTATTCAACAATCTTTTTATTTCAAGTATTTATATTTTTTCTTTATTTCAAATATTTATATGTTTTGTAGGATCTCTCTCTCTCTCTCTCTCTCTCTCTCTCTCTCTCTCTCATAAAACACATAACTTAAGTAAAAATAACAATGTGTGTAAATTTCAGTTTTAGTATCTAACTTTACTATGTTCTTTTATTGTCTTTATATAGTATGTTTTCTTCCAAAATGAAACAAATGATTTTATCAGTATCCTTTGCATATATTTCGTGATGTATTTATGCAATTTACTTACTTTAGTGTATTGTTTCACCTAGGTGCATCAACCTACTAAAGAGGGGGCAAAATGTAAGGTCGGAAATAGTTTACAATCTTTGCCTTGTGTTCGTACATAGTTTAGTGAGCGTTCTCTTATGTGTGTTATAGGTGCGTTTACCTTAATTTAGATCCCTATCTTGAGTATTGGATTGATTTATAGTAAACCCCAAATGTCTTTTCACTCTTAAAACTAACTTAGAAAGTGTTAGCTCAAAATTCAATTTTGGGAGAAATTGCACTAGATGCAAGAGCCCCAAGACAAATTACACCTAGATGCTAGGGTCTAAATCAACTCTATTTAATTTGAAGTGTTGAGTGTCATGGTGTGCCCTAATCTAGGTTCAAATAGTCAAGTAGAGTTGATCTAAAAATAAAAAGGTTGATCTCCCTCATTTCAACATATCAACACATAACAACACATCCCGATACTAAGTTTTCTTCTTCACTCTTACAAAGCTTACTAAGTTTTATTTTGCATCAATAATATACAAGGTTTTGGACCATAAGTCAAAAGTGTATTATGTAGTTCTTCATCCTTGATAACATTATTCTATCCTCCATTGTTGATCTCCCATTATTTTCCCACTTCCCCTCACCTTTGCCATTCATCCTCCCAATTTCACTTCTAATCAATCCGAAATTTCTCTAATCATTTCCATACATTCTCCATTGTCCTAGCTTCATATTTGTCTAGCCAATCCATCCCTCATTAGTCTAATCTCTCCATTTCACTTTTCCATCTATACACACAAAGACCACTTTTCATAGTATAGCCTCTTAGGGTTTTCATTTTTGTCACATAATGCTTTTATACACCACATCACCATTTCACCCTAGGGTTGTACGCACATTAATATTTATCAATGTCTTAGTTAAGGTTGAAGATACCAACAAGGAGACTAATAAAGGTAGACTCCTCTACAACCAAACCCTTTCTTCTTATCTCCTAGCTCAAATCTTGCATATCTAAAGATTTAAAACAAGTACAAGGACTATACAAGAAATTTTAGAACCAATTGATTTGAGAGATCATTGACCAAAAAGTTTTAGAGCTCCAAAAGAAAAAAGACATAGATGCTAGACTACAATTTATCCAAATAAATGTCAGATTACAAAATATTCTAACTCTAGGAACTACCTTGTTATGATAATAAGTGTCATTTACCTTGTAATCCTAAATTCTTGATTTACTTTGTAGATGATAAATACTGTGTGTTTACTAATAATCATGGAGAGAGTGAAAGTATACACCCATATTTGTGTGGACAATATTATTATTATTTTATTCTACAAGTGACAATTGTAATGAAATTAAATATGAGAGGTTACAAAATACATCAAAAATGAGTTATAGAGCATCTTTCTCAAGATAAGATATAACAAAGCATTAATTTTCCCTCATGGATTGCCTTGGACTAGGAAAGTATAAGGTCACCTAATCTATTTCTAGTAACTCCAATGATTGACATATTGATATTGTTATGATAGGACTTTATTACAAATGTATTGTAGATGGGTTGAACAATTATTTAGTTAATCTATACTTGTAGATTATATTTTGTTATTGAATCACTCTTTTGATTATCATAATACAGAACTGTTGAAATGATTTATCAATGTGTCTCGATTTATCTATACTGGGAAATTTGGGCCTTCACTATTAACATCTATTTATCGATACCCACCTACTCTTCTTGTGCATGATTTATACATATTTCTATCATGAATTATCATAGTTCATTATCCTTAGCCTCTATTCATGCTCATATTACATATTGGAATATTTCTTTCTACCTCCATAGCATCTAATCTTTCCATCTTTGATGTTGTCATGTGTTTTATTCCATGGATGGGGACATCTTTTCTATCGAGATTTTGTTCTATAGTGTAAGTGATTTTTCCTCCTTCATAGAGTTGATTATTGTTTTTCCTTTGAACTCTTACATACACTTGCTTCACTTGTCTATGAGCTTCATGTTGCTTTTGCATTTCCTTTGGCTAGAATAAGTGATGTACAAGATCATGCTAATATTTTTCTTTTGCACACCTTCCCTTCCCATGCTTTAGTTCATGTTAATGATACTTTATCCTTATTCTTGCATGATACATCTAGGGATCTTCTTCCATGTGGTGATGATAAAACTAATGAGCATATACTTTATATATCTCATGATAGTTCTCCTCCATGTTCCTTTGTTAACTCATTCTTTCCTAAGGAGCCTAGTGTTGTGTTCTTGTTAGATACACATGTTTCACCTTCACTTACATGTGATGATGCCACATTCTTTTCCATGTCTAATAACATACTTGTTGATTTGATATTACCTATCTATGATTATTATCCTAGTGATGAGCTTTATATTGATTATATTTCTTCTATCTTTAGTAATGTGTCTTTACATGATACACATTGTTTATGTTCACCATCACATGAGGTTATGTTTATTTGGGCTGTGTTGTTATAAATCAAATTACATGCCTTGTCTATGCTTGATTATTTTGGAAAGCATGTCGACTAGAACATTTGCAACTTTAATATCTAACAAAGAAAAAATGCTATTTGTCATGCTTTGGTGGAAGTCTATTTATTTTCCAAGATTCCCTTTTTGGCATAGGTTGTGAGCATGCTAGAAAAATTTGGGCATTTAGCTTAACACCTATCATTTGCATTTTCTTGAAAGTTTCTAAAGTGTTATCAACAAATTCATTATTCTTATCTCACAATAATTACATTCCAAATTAAGTTACTTCATTAGTGTTTTGGTCAAGAACAAAATGCATGTTTTGTTATTATTCATTTTATATGTCTTGTAATGCATATATGTCAATCTAGTATAGCAAATATGGGATAATAATATTTTTTTTGCATGATGAGTAAGATTAAGATTTTAATTTTGAAATTCATTACCAAGTTTAGAAAATAACATTGTTCATTGTGTTTCTTTATGATATTGAAATTGGGGAGTTACTCTTGACAAGGGCATTTGTTGCAAGTTTCTAGAGCTTTTTTAGCCAATCTATTTTTGGAATGAATGTCGTTTTATGGATGCATTATCATTCTAGGAAGATTCATTATGCATGGAGGTAGAATCATATTAAACTTACTCAGTAGGATGATATATGAAAAAGGGGGATGCATATCAAAATGGGGACATATCATGACATGACTCCTCTTGGAAGTGTTCTATAAAATAGTTCACCTAACTTGTCTATATTTCCACATTTCTACAGATACCCTGAATAGGTTCTCTCTTTTGTTTCTAGATGACACTCTAGCTAATTTGTGTGCAAATAATTCTATGGATCTGCATCATATTGAGGATGAACTTCATAAATATGGTATTTAGCTCCTCTCGAACAACATTTAGATTTGATCATTTTATTCAACTCCACTACTAATTTGAAGCATGTTGTTGAAGGTTGGGATTTTGTGTAGATTTGATTTCTGGGTAAATGCTACAACAAATTATATTAGTTGCTTTACTATTCTTTTCAATTTATGTAATTTTATTTTGATTTGAAGCAATTCAGTTAATATAATGCAATTGTAATGTCCCTTTTGAGGAATTCTTGATTTCTTTACCTACATACAATAATAACTACTAGAAAAAGACATTAGAAATATTAAAGATCAATAAATTAAGATAATATTTAGTTCATAGCATCATTCATATTAAATTCATCTATCATAACATAATTAATAATGAGATCAATACTTCATAACATAAATAATAAGATCAAATCATCATAGCATAATCAATATTTGGTTCAATCCATCATAACACAATTTCTCAAGCCAATACCATAATGAATTCCATAGGAATACTTGAATCTACCAATCCACCTTGGAGGCACACCCTCCTTGATCAAGCTCAAGAGGCACATCCTACTTGATTAGGCTCAAGAAGACGGTAGGGCCACACACCCTAAACCATGCATGGTAGGGTTACACACCCCAACCATGGTAGGACCACACACCCTCACTAGTTGGTTGACTTGATGAGAGCATGAGGGAGGGCACACCCCATCCACTCACCCCTCGTGAACTCAGAAGTGTCATTCTTCATACCTACAAAATATCTCCCTAAATTCAATTGGATTGCTTAGGATTTTTTTAGATGGTTAATACAATGTACCTCTTGATGGATTTCAAATTTAGTTCAAGGATTGCAATATATCCTTCTTTCTTATTAAAACTTGTTCGATATATATATATACCTCTTGATGGATTTCAAATTTAGTTCAAGGATTGCAATATATCCTTCTTTGTTGTTAATGTGTACATGTGTATGTGTGAATTAATTATTTCTTTTTTCTTGATTCTTATATGACTTCCTTCCAATGAAGATAGCTTTCTTTGATTGCTAATTGATACCTCAGCTATTCATTGGTTTGATTATTTCAATAATAGAATCATAGAACAATAGAATGATAGAATAATAGAAGGATATTATAATCAAATAATAGAATGATGGAATAATAGATTAATCGAATGAGAGGATGACAGAGTTATAGAATGATAGAATGGCTACTATATATTACCTCTATTGATATCAATTATTGTACATAAATCATTGCTGATATATTCCTTGTAGACTTATCCCTGCCTTAGATATATTCTCTTGCTGATCACTTGATGATGATAGAAGCACTCTTTATGATTGATGCCCTTCAATGATAATGATAAATAGTCACTATTGTTCTTCACCAAAGATTATCATTGTTCTCTAAATATAAGACATGTCTTTTATTACTCTGAACATATATTATTCCTCAAAAATCTGCTATTAATAGAATGATAGTATGAAGGAATGATATAATGGTAGAATGACTACAATTAATAATTTTTTGTTGTACATTTTTATATATTTAATTTTTTATTTCTGCTAGATGATTATATCTCTTGATTCCCTTTTTCTCAATCACTTCATTGATTCTTATATTTCTCCCTTGATTGATGTTTCGAATCAGACTTGATTGATTATCTTTTCCTTCCTTATTTCTATCTCATGGAATGTCTCCCTTTATATATCTTCTTCTTGGAAAGAGTCACAATCTTTCAAAAAGTGGCTATTTTTTGAAAGAGTCACAATCTTTCAAATAGTGGCTATTTTTTGAAAGAGTCACAACCCTTAATATACATCTACTGTAATATTCATTTGGAGTATTGAATATTCTTTATTTATTTTTGCTTTCATGGATGGATGGTAAGTTAATGTTTGAGTGAGACTTGAATGATTTATGCTTGGAAATGAATGATCTCTTACCTAAGAAATGATCTTCCTTATATTCCTTTTTTCTTCAATGGATGTAACTTTTCACATGCCCTTTGACCTTTATCACAACTTAAACTTTAATTATTTTATAATTATATTGTAATTTATTTATATTTTAATATTTTAATTTATTATTATTATTTTTATTTTAATGCCATTTCAAAAAAGGGACATTACAACAATCAATATGCAAATGGTAAATCAATAATTGTAAACATAAATCTTTGTATTAACATATCTATCAATGCAATTAAACTATCTATTAACAAAACCACAAACACTCATTTTCAATTTAAAACTGAGTAAACAATTCTTTTCTTTTGAAGTTGTCCTTTGGTTTGTTAGAATATTGAAAGAGATCCTTTCATGATCTCATTGTCATATTTTCTATTAAGCACCTATATAATAGAATAATGTCAAAATTTTGTCAAATAATTTATGTGCTTTCAATGCAGACAAAAACACTCCTCTCTCAAACAACAACACAAACAATATCACTCAACTCTCACAAGCAGTCATACACTCACATAGACAATGCTCTACCTCCATTTCAGTACTCAACAATAACTAGATTGCACCACGAAACTAAAATTCATTGGATTCAAGTTAGAAAATAAAACAACTCTAACATAAAATTGTTTACATATAGTGGCCATCCATGGCCTCTCAACTCTATATCTTCCCTCTATGGTTGTGAACTCATATTTTTATCTTCATTCCACTATTGTGCTTTACCGGTAGCCTTTCTTACTCATATCAATGTTGTCTCACAAACTCCCTGTCAACTCTCATCTGCCGTACCAAATAAAAATTCACCTGTCTTTTCTTTCACACTTTTCCTCAACTCATGAGGTGTCTCCTTTTCACCTTCATACAACCTCTGAAATAGGTGTGCAGCCTGAACCTATCCCCCCTCTTCCATCCCACCCAGCAAAAGCATATATAAGACAAAATGTTCTCTTTTTTAATGACTCAAATGAGGCACTACAATACCAATTATCATGCCTCAAGAAGGCATTATTTCCTCCACAATGGTGCTGACTTCTTTTGATTTCCATGCTGCTAAAATGACAATGTTTAATCTGCCTCATATGAGGCGTTTCACATACCTTTCCTGGCGCTGGGAGTTAGATTTTAATATTTATTGACATTTAATATCATTCACATAATGTTGTCACTCCTCTTCCACAACAGACATTGAAATATTAACAGCAAAGTCTTTTTTTCTTCCCCGCGTACTTCAGAAAGTATATTTGGCTGATAAAAATAAAGTTGGATCCTTTTTGTGGTGCATCAAATAATGTGTTATTTTTCCACATAGAAGATCTTATAACATTGGAAATTAAAGGCTATCCATACTTAGTAATTTGATGGTATTTACCTCAACAACAAGCAGAGAAAATGATGGTGACAGAAGATAAGAGATTGAATGCTCAAGCTAAAAATTGATTTATGGAGTAACTTTTTATTGGGAGCTTAGATTCTTTCAAAAACTTGAAAAGATGCGTAATTCATCACTCCAAAGACCTCCACCAAGCCATTCTATATGAAACCTCACAGAACTTAAAATTTTAATGCTTTGCCAAACTGCCAACACAAGTCACGAAACTTAAAAATATCAAAAACCATACGGAATTTGATTGCAAAATCTTAATGTGTAATTCCAGAATGCTTTCAAGATTCTTCCTATCATACGGTTTGTTGCAACACCTGATAGATTACTCTGAACAATTGTTTTCACCAAAACTACTTGGTTATGCCCTAAGAGCAAAAATGCAACTTTACAATTTTGACTATGCATATCGCATCCAATGTCGAGAGATGCCAAAACAAAACTGAAGAAAACCAAATCTGAAATGAACAACTAAAAAATATTTTTGGGTGATGCCGATTGCATGTACGCTCAGGAGCTCCTGTATCAACTTTTCTTTATTTTCACTTTTTTCAAACAATCACAAGGGAGGTCATGGAGGTTTGCTTTACTCTACAAACTACATCTAATTGAAAGTTTTCAAAACCTTAAAAAAAATCTATTTTGTGTGTAACCTGCAAATATTGTGCTCCATGAAACTACGGTTCCCTATGACATTTTGTCAAATTGATCATGTGTTTTCTCTATGCTTCCATATTTTTCTTGCATACATGTCTACCCAAGCCATTACAACTACAATACCTGTCAAAATTCCTCTTGTTTATGCTTTGATGGATGTTCATAACTAATATCATGCTCCTAATTTGGCACAGTGGGGTAGATGTTGATAAAGATTTAGAGAGAAACTCATTCAGAAAAAAGAAACATTGCATTTGCTTAAAAATCTCCAAGGCCAGAAAGTCTTTGTTCAAAAATTGTTGGGCATGGCGGTGTAACAATGCATGAATTTGTAAAAACTGAGCATTATAAATTCTTGAAGGCTAGCTTCAAGCTTGTAAGGAAATGATTTTCAGCATTTACATTCAATTAGAAGGTTCAAAAGGGTTGAAACTTAAGGACATCTACTAAGAAATAGATACTAGTTTTCTAGGATAGAAATGAGATCTAGCAGCCAAAAGGTCTTTCCACAAAACAACCACCCTAAGACGAAGGTAAATTTTATAAGTAAAACTCAAGGCTTCAAAGAGGATGGAAGTTGGTGAAGAAAGACCACTGTTTCTAGGCAAAGAAAGACTCCCTTAAGATCTCGAGGATGAGTTTTGAAGATCTCAAGGTCATCTAAAGGAAAAGGCACAACCTAAGGGCTATGAGAACAGAACAAGAGATGGAGGCCTTATCACAACCAGATATGACCTAACTTCCATGGGAGAAATAAAAGCAGAAAGAGTGGATCTAAATATCGGAAAGGAGGATGAAGAATACCAAGGGTCCTAGAAAAAAAAATGATCTTATAGACCTAAACATAGTTTCCTACAAGTTGTTTGTAGAAAAGCTTTGATGACATGAGTCCAATTATCTAAAGATACTTTCAAGAGGAGACTAGAGTCCTTGAGGAACACAACACTAATAGGTAAGGCCTTTTTTCCCCAGTTCTTGATTATTGATCTACAAGAGTGGGTAGCGAGGCATTGGTGCCACATGGAAGAAATGGAGGACCTGGGGAGGGCTTTTTTGCTTTTAATATTTTAACTAGGAAGAAAAAGACAAAATCTTATAGAATAGCTTATAGAAATTTGGGGAGACTTCCATTTTTTTTCCAACCTTGGAAAGAAAACTTTATTATGAGTAAAGAAAAAATTCCTTGCCTCCCTTTCTAGGTACAAATTCCAAACCTCCCCATCGAGTATAGGGATGTAGATATTTTGAGAAAAATAGGAAATACTCTAGGTAAATGTCAAGAAATTGAGACCAATAGAAATAGCTCTTGGCTATCTACATTTAGAATGTGTGTTCTGATGAAGATAGAGGAAGAGCTTTCAAAAACAATTCAGATTCAGACTCCAGAAGGGACCTGGGACAAGGAAATCTTCTTTGAAGGAGTGGACTTTATGGAGCATACTACCCTCTAGGAACTTGATTTAGAGGAAAGAAGAAAATGTTAGAAATGAAAGTAACACTACTTTAATGGAAATTTGATTTAATATAAATTTCTGCAATCTTTAACTGTGTGTTATTAATGGAGATTGTAACACAGAAACAAAGCTATGCTTCACAAAAATGCAAAATCAGAAAATTGAACACGTAACACAATGTTTAATGTGGAGAAAACCCTTTTGAGTAAAAAATTACACAAAGGAAAGAGGCCCAATGTTTACATTAATCTAAAAATGATTTACAATACAACAACACCACCAATCTCTCCTTCAGTCTCCAATTTGACAACATTTCGACATCACCTGAGTACTTAAAATCTGTATTGCAATGACAAATACATGGAAAATACTTATAGAAATGCTTTCCAACTCATCCTAGGCATTCACCTTCGCTCTCCTCCAAAAATCCCACATGCAAGCATCAAAATGACACCTACAAGCAACCTCCAAGTGTCAAAAGTTGACCCATTCAAAGTTGGGCACCCATATCCAAGAATGGCATCTTATAGCATCTTATGATGTGTCATAACCATCATAGATACCTCCAACATGCATCCTTTCCAAGGTAGGCACTTGGGGCTAAACATAGAAAATATACAACTAACATGTCTGTCATATGCGTCATAGAATCACAGAATCTTATGACAACTTGCATCTATCATAGATTCACTTACCAAACATTATGACAGTTGTCATTCATGCCAAAACTAGCAGATTACCCATGGGGAATGCCTACCCTCATTTACCATGAGTTTTTACATTTTCCAATAGTAAATGTCACTCTGTAATTACCTCTGGTAACTCTAAAATTACCCCTGTTGGTAAAACTAGTACATCTCCTTATGGATAATTACAAATTACATATAATAAATGAAACAAATACAATATTGGGATTTACAAGGTTAATGGCACCTTATCCCAACATTCTCGCACTTGACATTATATATTGTAAATCAACCCATAGGAAATCAAATTAAAATAATGAGGCACTAGAAACAAGGCCCATTGCCTATCTACACCATACAAACTTCTCTATGCTCATAGGCTTGGTCAATGAATCTGCAATATTCTCTAGAGTATCTATCTTCTTCAGCTCAATCTCTCCATTTGCAACCAACTCTCAAACAAAGTGATACTTAACATCAACATGCTTAGTCTGAGCATGATACATGGTATTCTTGGCCAAACAGATACACTCTGGCTATCACAACCAATCTGAATGATCCTGCAATCAAAACCAATATATGTACACAATCTCCTCAACCAAACTACCTCCTTAGAGACATGAGTTGCATCCATATACTCTACTTCTATGGTGGAGAAAGTAATTGTGGGCTACCTCTTACTCATCTAACTCATTGCACCTCTAAATAGAGTAAACACATAGCCACTAGTGGACCTTTGACTATCCAAGTCACCTGCCCAATCTGCATCAACAAAACCCTATATGTCCAAAGATTTATCAACACTATCAGTACTAGAATAAACCAAACAATAATTAGTCCAGTACCTACAAGATATTTAAACACCCTTTTCACATAATTCCTATGTTGTCTACCAAGGTTAGACATAAATCTGCTCAAAACTCCCACTACTTGGGCAATATCTAGTCTAGTGTAAACCATTGCATGCATCAAACTCCCTACAACACTAGCATATGGAACATTAGACATATCCTCAAAATCATTCTCAGTCTTTGGACACATATCTAATGAAATCTTAGTACCAATGGGTAAAGGAACTCTAACTGAGTTATAGGCCTGCAAACTAAACCTCTGCAAAATAGTATTCACATACTTGCTTTGTGAAAACCAAAGATTTCTATTAACTCTATCCCTCCTAATCTCCATTCCCAAAATATACCTTGTAGCACCAAGATCCTTCATCTCAAATACCAAGATCCAAGATTCTATTCACATACTTGCTTTAAGCTCACTGATCATACCCTTAGTATTGCTAAAAAACATGGCATCAACATAGAAAGCAATAACCAGTATAGAATCATCAACACAATAAATGTAAACATAGTGATTCTCCTCACTTCTCAAAAAACCCAATTTCAACATAAATGAATCAAACTTTTGATACCACATTCTAGGGGACTGTTTCAAACCATAGAGAGACCTTTTTAACCTCCAAACCCAATGTTCTTTTCCTTTAAACTCAAAACCTGTAGGCTACTGCATATAAATTTCTTCTTCAAGACCTCCATGCAAGAACATGGTCTTAATATCCATTTGCTCAATCTCTCAATCATAAGCTGCAGTAATAGATGAGAGAAATCTAATCTAAGTCAATTTAGCAATAGGAGAGTTCATATCTCACCAAAATCAACTCCCTCTCTCTGGGAGTAGCTCTTGGCTACCAATCTAGCCTTGTACTTTTCCAATGACCCATTTGCTCCAAACTTCTTCTTGAAGACCCACTTACATCCTATGGCCTTTCTTCGTTTGGGCAAACAAACAAGATCCCAGGTGTTATAAGAGTCTAAAGCCATCATCTCCTCATGCATGGCTAATTGCCAAGACTCACTATCATCTGCAGAAATAGCTTTCCTGTAGGATCTAGGTTCATCATTAGTACTCATTAAAGCATATACACAATAGAAATCTAGTGGACTATACCTATCTACTAGATTCCATTGTCTTATGGATCACCTTAAGGGCGGAGTAATAGACTCTACTCATTCTTCTGCATGATCATCTACACCAACTTCTTTTGTAACAATAGACTCATCTTCATCAGAACTACTTGAATATTCTTCTTCTTCACCCCCCAATCCATCATTCTATTCTTCTTGAGGTGCATCTTGTTTCTTTAAATCAAAGTGCACCTTCTTTACCTTTTCTTCTTTTTCTTTTGGCTTCTCAGGTTCAAAAATAGCTCTAAGTTCCCTGAAAATAACATCTCTAGAAAAGATAATCTTACAGGTTAGTGGATTCCAAAGCTTATAACATTTCACATTATCACCATTTCCAATGAATGTACACTTTTTCATCTTTTGGATCCAACTTAGATCACTTTTACTTAGGCACATGAACAAAAGCCTAACAACCAAAAACTTCTTACCTATCCACACTTCATAAGGTGTCAAATCAAGAGCCTTACAAGGAGCTCTATTTATCAAGTAGAAAGCAGTAAACATAGCCTTTTCCCAAAAGCATTTATCCAACTATGCATCACTAAGCATACTTCTGACTCTTTCCATAATTGTTTGGTTCATCCTTTCTGCAACACCATTCTGTTGTGGTGTATACGGAGTTGTCTTTTATCTAATTATACCTGCATGCTTGCAAAACTCATCAAATTCCTTAGAGCAATATTCCTCTCCATTGTTAGATATTAATATTTTCATCTTTAAACCTGATTAGTTCTCTACTAAGACTTTAAATTCCTTAAACTTAGTGAAAACTTCATATTTATGTTTCATAAAATAAATTCATGTAAATCTTGATACATCATCAATGAAGGTGACAAAATAACAAGATTTTCCAATAGATTCATTATCTACAGGTCCAAACACATCCATATTAATAATTTCTAATTTCTCTTTTGCTCTATTGCTTCTTGAAGGAAATGATTTTCTATTTTGTTTTCCAAACACACAATGCTCACAGAAATCAAAGTGCTCATCAGAATAAGAGAAACTATCTAACAATTCTTTATTCTTAATAGATTTTAATACATTATTGCTTGTGTGGATGAATCTATGGTTCCACAACATACAAGTGTTCTTAGAAGCCTCAAAAACATTAGAGGCATTATAAAATATAGTGGCTTCAAGCTTAAACAAGTTCCTGAGTCTCTTCCTTTTCGCTACCACCAAGTTCCCTCTCACCAATCTGTAGCCATGCTTGTCAAATGTCACACGCATTCCCAAATCATTCAACTTCGAAACTAAAATCAAATTTCTAGCTAATCTAGGAACATGCAAAACACCAGGGAGGGTTTTAATCCTCCCATCATTAAAACACAACAATACCTTTCCTTTCCCAACAATCAAATATCAAGAGTTATCACCAAGGTAGATATTACCTCCATCATATTCTTCATATGTGGAGAACCATTCCTTATGCGGGGTCATATGAAATTAGCATCCTAAGTCAACCAACCAAGGATCATTCAAAACAACATTACATGCATAAAGTAAAACAGCTTCACCTGTATTCGAGGACTTAATTGAAGCACTCTCCCACTGTTTCTCGGGGTATCTGCACTCCTTCACATGTCTCCTTTTACCACAATTCCAACACTTAACTCTATTCTTTTTACCAGGAGTCTTAGACCAACCCTTGGACTTGTCCTTATCCCCTTTCTAATCTCCTTTAGGCCCCCTTTCCTTAGATCTTCCCCTGATATTGAGAGCATCACCTAAACTATTTGTACTCTTCATCCTCAATACCTGTGCCAATAAAACTACAACAAGAGCATCCAACTTCATATATGTGAGGTTAGCAATGATAGCCAAAATGGCATTTTCCCATTCAGGTAAAGAACAAAGAAGCAAGATACATTTATCTTCCTCAACAACTTCAACATCTACTGAAGAAAGTTGACTCATCAACAAATTAAAAGAATTTAAATGCTCTGCAACCAACTCACCCTCTTTCATTTTCAAAGAACAACTTCATTTTTAAATAGAGTTTATTTATCATACTCTTGGCTTGGTAGATCTTACCCAACCGATTCCACAATTTATGTGTGGTCTCTTCCTTTGTGACATTTAGCAACAAAGAATCTGAAATACACAAATGGATGGTTCCTCATGCCTTCTTATCTAGTTTTTTCCACTCATCCGAAGAGACATCATTGGGTTTCTTCTCTTTTTGGATAGCTAACCATTGGTTTCTTTCTTCCAACAAATCTTTCATTTTCATCTTCCACAACTCATACCCCATTCTGTTGAACTTCTCAACTTCCATTTAAGAGGTTGATGTAATGGTGGATGCAACCATAATAACATAAGATCTGCAAAACAAACACAACCAAATCTCCCACTCTAGCTACAGCTTCCACACTACCACCCAAGAATCAAAGTTGGCTAGGATTTGATACCAAATGTTACAAAAGAAAGAAACACTATTTTAATAGAAATCTGATTCAATATAAATTTCTGCAATCTTTAATTGTGTGTTATTAATGGAGATTGTAACACAAAAACAAAACTATGCTTCATAGAAATGGAAAATAAGAAAATTAAACACATGACAAAATGTTTAGCATAGAGAAAACCCTTTTGGGTAAAAAACTCCACACAGGAAAGAGGCCCAATGTTTGTATTAATCTGAAAATGATTTACAGTACAACACCTCCAATCTCTCCTTTAGTCTTTAATCTGATAGCATTTTGATAGCACCTGAGTAACTAAAATATATATTACAGCAACAAATACATGGAAAATACTTATAGAAATATTTTCCAACTCATCCTACACATTCACTTTCTCTCTCCTCCAAAAATCCCACATGCAAGCATCAAAATGGCACCTACAAACAACCTCCAAGTGTTGAAAGTTGACCCATTCAAAGTTGGGTGCCCATATCCATGAATGGCATCTTACAACATCTTATGACATGTCATAACTATCATAGATACCTCCAACATGCATCCTTTCCAAGATAGGTACCTAGGGCTAAATATAGCAAATATACAACTAACATATGCGTCATAGAATCACAGAATCTTATGACAACTTGCAGCTGTCATAGATTCACTTACCAAACATTATAATGTTCAGTTGTCATATATGCCAAAAATACTAGATTCTCCATGGGGAACACCTACCCTCATTTGCAATGAGTTTTTCCATTTGCCAACAGTAAATGTCACTCCATAATTACCTCTGGTGACTCTGAAATTACCCCTATCGATGAAACTAGTACATCTTGGGCTTATGGATAATTACAAATTACATATAATGAATATAATAAATACAATATTTGAATTTACAAGGTTAATAGCACCTTATCCCAATAGAAAAGATGTAAGTAAAAAATAAAGAACTAGAGAAATCAGAGGCAGGGTAGATGCAATATTATTTGAAGGAAAAAGAACAAAGGGTTTGTAGTCTTGTGGCTTCAAGGTAGCCTTAGAAGAAACCCATGTGGTGGATAACCAAATCAACCTTCATGTGGTTTTGTCCCCTTTGTTGGGAGATAAAGTTATGAACAAGGGTGAGATAAATAATATAATTGAGGGAATAAAGAGTAGTTTGTTATGCAATGTAACAAAGGATAAGGATGAAAAAGACAAGTTTTTTGAGGAAGATGAAAGCGAAGCTCCTCAGGCAGACTAAGAACAAAATATTGATAAGTTGAAGGATGTAGAAGAAAGTGAAGGATTGTCAGGACTAGATAATATTCTAAAGGTTAGATGCTCTTTTTGAGGAAGTGCTGGCAAAAGTCATGAATAATATTTGTGATGAGATTACTGAGGAAGTTCTTCAAGAGGACGAGGTAGAGGATGAGAATAAAACTCTAGGTATTTTACAAATAGTTATGGAACCGAAAGGGAATAGGACAACTCCTACGCCATCGAGGAGGAGCTCTAGATATAGGAAATAGAAGACCCAGAAAGAAATAGTAGCAGGGATACAAATCACCATTGACAAAGCCTTGAAGAAGAGGAGAGTAGAATGCTCTCCTTGGGAGAAATGAGAGTTATAATATGGAATGTTAGGGGCATTAACACCCCTAGCAAAAGACGCCTCATCGAATCACCGATTGATGGGGTTGGAGTGGATATTATTCTTTTGCAGGAAACAAAACTCTCAACAAACCAAGGTATCTTGGTATTTGGCAAGTGGAAGGAATGAGAGTCAGCCTCGTAGTTAGCTTGTGGAGCCTCAGGAGGATTGGAAATCCTTTTGAAGAAACATCTTCCTAACCTTGAAATTATAGGGTGCAAAGAAAATTGGATCTTAGGTAAATTTCTGAAAGCTTTAAATTCAATGGATTTATGGATCTTGTGTGTGTATGGGCCTACGGGTTCTACTCAAAAGTAGTATCTATGGAGTCATCTGGACAGGCTATTAAGAATTCTAAAAATGAGAAGGTGATTCTAGGAGGTGATTTTAATGCAATGATGGATGATTCGGTGACGTTGGGAGGAATATCTAACCCTTCAAGAGTGCAGAGGGATTTCAAAGATTTTATTGACTCCAATAACCTCATAGATTGCAAACCCACTAATGGAAAATTTACATGGACTAACTAACAAAAGGAGTTATTGAGAATAGTGGAAAGGTTAGACAGGTTTTCTTATTTCAACCCAATGTATGTAAGGCAATCTAAATTTTACAGAAGAAATTCTTCCTCTTTCTGTATCAGATCACTTCCCAATGAGTTTAAAGATTGGAAAGGACACGAAGTTTCATGGGGGTTGCTTTAAGTTTTAGGAGAAGTGGTTAAGAGATATAGATTTCATTCCACAAATACAGGTATGGTGGCAAGAAACTCCATTTGTGAGAGGCTCAAGGATGTTTCAATTAGTCAACAAATTATATTTTGTGAAAGGGGAGATCATCGAATGGAAGAGTTCATTTCAAGAACATTTTTATAGAGAAGAGCATAATCCAACGAGACCTCAGTGTCACAACTAAAGAAATAATTTAGTTTGGTATGGATTTTAATAGATTCAAGAGGGAGAAAGCTTTAAGGGATGAGTTAGAGGAAATCCTCCTAAGGGAGGAAGTGTATTGTTGCTAGAAGTCAAGGAAATCCTAGTTAAAAGAGGGTGATAGAAATACAGTGTTCTTTCACGTCTCTTCCAAAATTTAACATAATTTAAATTTCATTCATAGCATTAGGAAGGATAATGGAGTAGAGACTTGTAACATGGGTGAAATCAAGGAGGAAGTGAAAGAGTTCTTTAAAAATCCTAACTAAGGAGGCTACCTCACAATAAGGTGGAGTTTATAGTTTGAATTTGTCCAAGCTGACTGTCGAATGAGCAAAATGCAAATCTAATGAAGGAGTTTACTCTGGAAGAGGTCAGAGCTACAATTTTTTCCATGCTAGGAATGAAGGCTCTAGGTCTGAATGGCTGGTCAATCCTTTTCTTTCAAAAGTACTAGGACATTGTAGGTAGGGATGTGTTTTTAGTAGTTGAAGAATCAAGAAAATTCAAGAATGTCCTTAAAGAGATCAAGCATACCAGTATCATGCTCATTCCTAAAGTCAAAATGCCACTCTCCTTTGAGGAATTCAAACCAATTTCTTTGTGTAAATTCATATACAAAGTGATCTCTAGGGCAGCAACAATCTGATTGGCCTCTATCTTACCAAGGACCATTTTAGAGGAACGAGGAGGATTTGTACCTGGCAAAGAAACAACTTAAAGTGTAATTTTAACTCATGAGATTCTTCATTCAATAAGGCAAGAGAAAGATCCAAGCATGGTTATAAAACTAGACATGGCCAAAGTTTATGATAGGTTTAATTGGGATTCTTGATGAGTGTTTTGAATCCTTTAGGCTTTTCTAAACAATGGATCAAATGGATTACAACATGCATTACAGGGATCAATTTTTCATTTCTTGTTAATGGCATGGAGACAAGTTATTTTGTTTCAACCAGATGTTTAAGGAAAGGAGATCCTCTCTCACCCTATCTCTTTATCTTAAATGTCAGAAGCATTGACATTGGTTATTAGAGATGCATGTAAAATGAATTGATGACAAGGTGTTAACTTGAATATGAATGAAGCTTATACCCACGCTTTATTTGTAGATGACACTATCTTATTTGGCAAAGCCACTAAGAGGGAATCTCAATCCATCAAGAAAGTCATTGTTGTTTATTGTGAAGCCTCGGGCCAGAGGGTTAATGAGAGGAAATCAAAGATTTATCTCTTTTTTCAGAAGATGAAAGATAGAAGGGGATATCCAGGATCTTCAATTATAAACTAGAGTCACTACCTAGCAGGTATCTTAGGATTCCATTATTCAATGGCAGACATAGGAAAGATCTATGGAAAGGTGTTATTGAAAATTTGATACAGAAAATAGGCACTTGGAAAGGGAAGTGGCTCATTTTAATAGGTAGATTGATAATGATCAAAGTTGTTTTAACAAAAATTCCCACATATATGATGTCCACATTACAAATGCCCAAAGGTATAGTATCTAAAATGATGAAAATGTGTAGGAAGTTCTTATAGAAGTGTTCCATTGATAAGAAAAAGATTCATTTAATTTCATGGGAGAAGGTATGCAAATCGAAATCTGAAGGAGGGGCAAGCATAATCAATCAGGAATTGCACAATCTAGCTTTAGGAGAAAAATTGGCATGAGCATGTAAAAGAAGCCCCAAACAAAGTAGGCTAAGTTGATACAATCCAAATACTTGGATAACAAAGAGTCAACAAGGATCTTCACAGTCAAAAATCTACTGTGGGGATCATCAATGTGGGACTTCATCTTAAGGAGTAGAGAATTCATTTTACCAAATCTTTCTTGGATTATCCATAATGGATCAAAAGAAAATTTTTGGGATGATTCGTGCAATGGGTGGTCTAAATTGTCATCTAGAGGGGACTTAAAGGAAGCTGAAGTGTAAAGTACTCAAATCATCACAAAAAAAAATGAAGTAAATAATCCATTTCATTACAACATCACAAGTAAATGATAAATCTCATAAATATGAATCGATAAAAGTCATTAAATCTTACAAAATCCCATGCTCAATCCAAGTGATAGCACTATTAAAATATATACAAAATATATTAGCTTTCATGCAATAATATATTCAATTACAAGTTACAATAATCTTGTACAACAAGTATAATAAATCTAAACAACTCTCTAGTCACCATGAACCCAAATGGTTCTCCTGCAAGCTAAGAGACGGGAACATGGCTCAAGTGCTTTTCCACCAACCATGAATCAATTACACTTGTCTAGATCACTTCATGACATGAAGGAGACTCATCTCTGCATAAAATGTGTAGCTACCTAGAAATAAGTGGCAGGAGGGACACCCGATGCAACCTAAAGTCTAATGTGCAGATATAAATAATGATATGCAAATATTCTCACAACAACATGTGGCAGAGATATATATAAATAAAGTTTGCTAGACATATATTCATCTTTTTTAATGACTACTTGTTTAGATCTAAACATTTGAAAATAGTTATAGGTTCAATTCCTGAAAAGAGGAAAAGTTATCTCTGATTATCCACATTCAGTATCCTAGCCTAAAAGCAACCTAACATGCATACAAAAATCAAGAAGAAAACTATTCCCATCTACGCCAATCTAGAAATCCTCTCTAATACATTAAGAAAGAAATAAAGAAAACTCCAACCCTAAAACATCCATTTCAAGAATTCTTCAACACCCATAATTCACACAATTCCTTTCCTTTAGAATATAAGGAGTAATTTATAGTCTAGTTTCTTTCAAAATCAAGGAAATAAGAAATAAGGGTACTAGCATGAGCAATTTTTTATCATAATATTCTCTTTGTAAAACATACTTTTAATAAGACATTGAATGAATAATGATAACATCTGCAATTTTATATCCTTAACAACATTTCCAAATTAATATAAAGACACTCGAATAATTCATATAAGCCCTTTTAACTTAATTTATATTCTCATATAACACAAGTTACCTAATCTTCAATCTATAAGTATAGCAAATTCCATTTATCATTGAATGAGTTTACTTGATAAATCTTTGATGAGGTTTCAACATCTAATTTTGGATTAAGTATCAAAGGTATAAAGGTATGCATGAGTTGTACTCAATTACTTTGGTGATTATTCATCTCATAACTATAGTATTCGATTCACCACTAAAAGTTGTGTCAAAATTTTGTTGTGTATTCACATTTTCCTAATCTTTTATAGTACCGCAAGTTGGTCTTCTAAGCCTTAGGTCGACAGTCTAACTATGATGAAACAACACTAAAATAAAAGTGAAAAGATAGTCAACCTACACCAACTTTGTGCACAACTTAGATCTCTTATGAGGAGGAATATTAGTGGATACTTTAAGGAGTCCAATGTTTTTTTTATACATAGAGCTAAAGTCCTAGCAGTGAAGGAAAGGAAAACAAGAACTAAGGAAAACATTTTTATTAGACAAAGCCAATGTATTAACAGTGAAGGAAAGGTAAACTAAAAGGCCACTGGCGACCAAGCAAAGGTCACCTTAGCTAGAATTGACCAAGCGACATCATCTATCTCAAAAGCCTTTCCTAGAGGTCGTTAGAATAAGGAAATGTTAATACTTGCTAGGTTCAAAGCTATAAAAAGGTGCATGAAGAACATAGGGAGAATCCTCAACCATCATGCAAGTAGGAAAAAAAAAAAAGAAGCTAAAATTTGCAAAGAGAAACTAAAGCATGAAGGAGGCCACTAAAGTCTACAAGGAGATCAGACATTAAGAAAAACTACGGTTCCTAATACATAATTGATGCTGGTGTAAGGAGCCAAATGTGAGGAGCTATATTGATTCGCCAGATGAAAAAGAAGATAAAGATGCTTTCCTTAGTTCTTGTTTTCCTTTCCTTCACTGCTAGAACTTTAGCTATATGTATAAAAAAGCGTTGGACTCCTTAAAGTATTTTCTAATATTCCTCCTCATAAGAGATCTAAGCTGTGCGCAAAGTTGGTGCAAGTTGACTATCTTTTCGCTTTTATTTTAGTGTTGTTTCATCATAGTTAGACTATCAACCTAAAGCTTAGGAGACCAGCTTGCGGTACTATAAAAGATTAGGAAAATGTGAATACACAACAAAATTTTGACACAAATTTTAGTGGTGAATTAGATACTATAGTTATGAGATGAATAATTACCAAAGTAATCGAGTACAACTCATGAATACCTTTATACCTTTGATACTTAACACAAAATTAGATATTAAAACCTCATCAAATATTTATCAAGTAAACTCGTTTAATGATAAATGGAACTTACTATACTTATATATTGAAGAGTAGGTAACTTGTGTTATATGAGAATATAAATTAAGTTAAAATGGCTTATATGAATTATTCAAGTGTCTTTATGTTAATTCAGAAATGTTGTTAAGGATAAAATTGCATATGCTATCATTATTCATTCAATGTCTTGTTAAAGTATGTTTTGTGAAGAGAATAGTATGATAAATCATTGCTCATGCTAGTACCCTTATATATTATGTCCTTGATTTTGAAAGAAACTAGACTAGAAATTACTAAAGTGAAGGAAATGAAAACAAGAACTAAGGAAAAACATCTTTATCTTCTTTTTCATCTGGCGGATCAATATAGCTCCTCGCGTTTTCCTTTCCTTCTTACATTTTCCTAATCTTTTATAGTGCCACAAGTTGGTCTCCTAAGATTTAGGTTGATAGTCTAACTATGATGAAACAACACTAAAATAAAAGCGAAAAGACAATCAACTTGCACCAACTCTACGCACAACTTAGATCTCTTATGAGGAGGAATGATGTAGCCAACAACATACACTCAATAAAATTGTGCCATTAATCATGTGTGAGAGCCAAAGATTTGGAACACTAAAAAAATCCTTCTATTCACCAACTCTGCTTCTACAATGAGAGAAAACTCTCTTATATCCAAGAAAACAAAAAACTAAAAAAATTACCCTTTTTTGCAGATTTTGACAATTGTCAGATTTTTTGCCATTTTAGGTAATTTTACAATCATATCTTGAGAATCCAATTTTTTCTTAAAAAATTCCTAAAGCTAAGGTAGGAAAAAAAGCCAACTAACATCCTAAATTAGAAACATGAGTTTAGAGTTATTAAAAAAAGCAACTTTTAAAAAACTAGAAAAAAATAGTAAATTGCCAGTTTGAGGGCCAAGATGAAAGTTTGAAGCCCCAAAAAAGTGCCAAGACGAGGTCCAACCAACTAGGGTGGCTTGGGAAACCACCATCCACCTCATAATGTATCCACCTATAGAATTTCATAGAAAACCCACATCTGAGTCAAAAGTTATGACCTCCGGAAGTCGCTGAATCATTCTCCTCTGGTTGAAAAGAACACAGCTCCTGCAAGTGAGTGTCTTCAAACTACTACCATTTGATTGGATCTAACCTCTACACTTCCTACTCTATAATCCACGTGCTATCTGTTGGTGGCAATCCTTCCCACTGTACTAAATACTTGTTGTAATGCCCTTGCCGAGTGTAGATAGTTTTCTTATCAAGAACCTGTGCAATCTTTTCCTTCTTCTTATGGGGAATGCAGTGGTGCCATGCCACTTTTGGTTGACTATCTTCAGCATCATCCTCACCATGGAATGCATATAAATTAGAAATATTAAACACAGAGAAATATCGAGATCATCTGGTAAACTGACCTCATATGCATTATCATTGATCTTCTTTGTAATTTTGCATGGACCAATTTTCCTGTACTTCAACTTGTGGTATGTTCCAATAGGAAACCGCTCTTTTCTCAAATATACCATCACTAAGTCACCTTCATTGAATGTCTGATGTCGCCTACTAGTATCCACTATATTTTTGTACCTCTCATTACTATCCTGCAACTTCTGTCTCACTTCTTTTTGTAACTGTTGAAGGTGTTCTGCAAATGCTTACCCATCATCACTGACCCTATCTTTCATTGGTAGCTATACCAAATATAGAACACCCTAAGGATTCCTTCCATACATAATCTGGAAAGGGGACTTTCCCATTGATCTATTAACAGAACTATTATAGGCAAATTCGGCTTGGGGTAATGCCATGTCCCATTGTTTTGGCTTTTCTCCAACAATACACCTCAACAAATTTTCCAAACTCTGATTGACTACCTCTGTTTACCCATCCATTTGAGAATGATAAGCACTACTAAACTGTAACTTAGTCCCCATCTTCATCCATCAAGTCCTCTAGAAATTACTGAGCAATTTGGTATCCCTATCAGAGGTAATAGTCTCTGGAACACCATGTAGTTGAACAACTTCTGAAAAAATAACTCTGCTACCCTCGTTGCATCATTAGTTTTCTTACAGGCAATAAAATGAACCATCTTAGAGAACCTATCAACAACTAAAAAAATGGAGTCATTACCTCATTGAGTATGTGGAAGTCCCAACACAAAGTCCATGCTCAAATCTATCCATGGTGTAGTTGGTACTGGTAATGGCATATACAACCCTGTATTCTATGAATGTCCCTTAGCCACTTGGAAGATTCTACACCTTGTTATATACTTAGTTATATCCCCTTTCATCTTTGGCTAGTAATATTTATCTTCTATCAAGGCTATTGTCTTGTCTGTGCCAAAATGTCCAGAAAACCCACTACTATGAAATTCTCTGATAATGTTTTCCCTCATAGAGCCAATTGGTATGCATAGTTGTTTTCCTTTAAATAGATACCCATCTTGCATAAAATATTCACCCCTAAAGTGATCCAAGTTACCAGATACTAGTGCCTTCAATTGTTCCACAATCTCCCAAAAATCATCATCAGACTCATACAAATTTTTGATGGCATCAAAACCAGTCACCTCAGTTTTCATTGTAGTCAAAAGCGTAACATGCCTACTTAAAGCATCTACAACCTGATTTTATTTTCCAGACTTATGCTTTAACACAAAATTGTAACCTTACAAAAAAGAGACCCACTTGGTATGCCTACTATTCAACTTTTTCTGTGTTCAAGTATCTCAGTGCAATATCATTTGTAAACAATACAAACTCCTGGGGAACTGGATAATGTCTCCAATGCCTCAATGCTTGAACAATTGCATAAAATTACAAATCATGAGTAGAATAATTCTTTCTCACTTCATTCAGCTTTTCACTAAAGAAAGTTATAGGTTTTCCATCTTGGCTAAGCACAACACCTATTCCCACATGGGAGGCATCACATTCTACTTCAAATACCTTATCAAAATTTGGCAATGCAAGTATAGGTGCTTCTGTTACCTTTTGCTTCAAGTACTTAAAGCTCTCCTCAACATCCTTGGTCAATACAAACTCCCTTCCTTTGGTGCAATCTATTATAGGAGCTACAATACTACTAAAATTTTGAATGAACTTTCGATAGAAAGTGGCCAAGACATGAAAATTTTTTACCTCTGTGATGCTGCTTGGACTAGGCCATTCTAGAATTGCCCTGACCTTTTCTAGATCCATTCTGACACCATCTTTATAAATGACAAAGCCTAAAAAAACCAAACTGTCCTGCATGAACCTACACTTCTTTAAATTGGCATAGAGCTTCTCCTTCCTTAACACACCAACGATGATCCTCAAGTGTTGTAGGTTCTCTTCTTTGATGTTACTAAATACCAAAATATCATCAAAATAGACTACCACAAACTTACCAATGTAAGGTCGTAGTATAGTTTTCATCAATCTCATAAATGTGCTAGGTACATTTGATAACCTAAGTGGCATAATCATCCACTCATATAATCCATCTCCAGTCTTAAAGCTTGTCTTCCACTCATCCCCTTCTCGGATCCGGATTTGGTGGTAGCCACTTCATAGGTCGATCTTGCTCAAATATTTGGCCCCTGCAAGGACATCCATCATGTCCTCCATATGAGGTATAGGAAACCAATACTTGATGGTAATCTTATTAATTGCTTTGCTATCAGTGCACATCCTCCATGTTCCATCTTTTTTGGGGGTCAACAATGTAGGTACAACAAATGGGCTCATGCTCTCTCTCACCACACCTTTACTTATGAGTTATGTTACTTGATTATTCATCTCTACATGTTGTGTTGGATTCATCCTATAAGCTACTTGGTTGGGTAGAGTTGCTCCTGGAATCAAATCAATATGATGCTAAATATCTCTCTTTGGCAGTAGACCATCAGGCAATTCATCAGGCAGAACATCAACAATTTATTTCAATAGCTTTGCTACTTTTGGGGGAACTGAAATATCTTCCTCTTCACCTTTTTTCACTACTAATGCATAGCAAACACCTTGTCACCTTCATTTCTTTAACAAGATCTCTTTCAGACAACATGGTCTCACCTTTTCCTTCATCCTTGAGAGGCAATAAAATCACCTTAGAGCCATCTTTCCAAAAGGTGTATGTGTTTTTCTCTCCATCATGCATAATCTTTCTATCATACTGCCATGGCCTTCCCAATAACACATGATAGGCATCCATTGGGACAACATCACACCATATCTCATCCTGATAGATCTTCCCTATGTTGAACTTAATTAGGCATCTTTTATCAATAGTGACTTCATTTCCCTTTTTAAACCATGCAATGCGGTACAGATGAGGATGTTTTTCACAGTGTAAATTCAATTTTTCTACCATTTCTTTAGAAACCATATTTTCACAACTACCTCCATCAACAATAACTTGACATACCTTGCCACTTGAAGTGCATCTGGTTTTGAAGTTAATGGTTCAAAGCCATGAACCATCAAAGCATTTGCCTTGTGTTTTCTCCTTCTCTGGAATCACCGTTGCTCTTCTCATCATGAGACTTTCTCCCACATCTGGTGGAACCTCTAGTTCTATCCCTTCCATTTCATGTTGTGTTTGAATCAGGTTCACCCTAGGTTGACCTCCTTGATTTCTTTCTTCAATGTTATAATTTGAAAATTCAAATGCCCTATGACCTTCTTCTCCACATCTGAAACAAGCGAAAGGCCTTCTCTAGTTTTCCCATCCTCTACCGCTACCATAACCTCTACCTCTTTGAAATCTCCTTCCTCATTCTTGATTCAGAGGATCTTGTCAAGTGTCTACTTGTTTTTCCAATCCATGGGATGACAGTCCCCTGCCATAATTTGAATCTCCTCGAAATGGGGTTGATGTATCCCTTCTTCCTCCTCTATTCCTCTGATAGTACTATCTATTTTGTTTTTCTTTAGCCTTCAAAGCCAATTGGTAAGCCTCTTCCATACTGTTGAGTCGATGCATGCTCAATTCATCTTGAATAAAGAATTTTAGGCCATTCACATATCTAGCAACCATCTATTCATCAATTTATTGATGCTCTATACATATAGACAACGTATAAAACTCATTTGTATAATGTTGCATAGAAGAGAGGTTCTACTTTAAATTTTGAAACCTATGAAAAAGGGTTTACACATAATCTATGGGCAAAAATTTTTCTCTCAACTTCTTCTCCATTTTATTCCATGTCCTGATCTTATCCTTGCCTTTCCTTGTTCATTCTTTTTGAAGATGATCCCACCAAATCATTGCATGACCCTTTAATTTGGTGCATGCGAATTTCACCTTCTTTCCCTCTGTCATGGATTTCCATTCAAAAAAATTTCTCATGTCATTCAACTAGTCTATCAACTCCTCTGGTTTAAGACTACCATCATAGTCTGAAACATCTACCTTGATCCCTTCATTTTTCCCTTCTAAGGCCCTGAGCATCCTCTCTTTAAAACTCGTGCCTTCTAATTCTTCTTCTTCATGTTCTGTATCTTGATTTGCACCTCCTCGACCTATCTCTTCATCAGATTCATCTCCTCCTCTACCCAATCTTTGGTTTTCCATCGGTGTTGTAAGTTCTTCTATTTGCCTTTGCAAATTTTGCATTTCTCTATGCATCTAGGCAAGATCGCCTCTTCCTCTTCCTCTCCCATCCATCTTCCTGCTCTGATACCAGATGATGTAGCCAACAACATACACTCAATAAAATTGTGTCATTAATCATGTGTAAGAGCCAAAGATTTGGAACACTAAAAAAAACTTCTATTCACTACTGCTACAATGAGTGAAAACTCTCTTATATCCAAGAAAACAAAAAAATCAAAAAATTACCTTTTTTGGCAGATTTCGACAATTGTCAGATTTTTGCCATTTTAGGTAATTTTACAATCATATCTTGAGAATCCAATTTTTTCCTAAAAACTTCCTAAAGCTAAGGTAGGACAAAAAACCAACTAACATCCTAAATTTGAAACATGAGTTTCGAGTTATTAGAAAAAGCAACTTTTAAAGCACTAGAAAAAACACTAAATTGCCAGTTTGAGGGACAAGATGAAAGTTTCAAGCCCTGAAAAAGTGCCAAGATGAGGTCTAACTAACTAGGGTGGGTTGGGAAACCATCATTCACCTCACAACGCATCCACCTGTAAATTTTCATAGAAAACCCACATCCGAGTCAAAAGTTATGACCTCTAGAAGTCCCTGCATCAAGGAATATCAGCGGATACTTTAAGGAGTCCAACACTTTTTTTTATACATAGAGCTAAATTTCTAGTAGAAAAGGAAGGAAAACAAGAACTAAGGAAAACATATTTATCTTCTTTTTCATCTGGCGGATCATTATAGCTCCTTGCGTTTTCCTTTCCTTCTTACATTTTGCTAATCTTTTATAGTACCACAATTTAGTCTCCTAAGCCTTAGGTCGACGGTCTAACTATGATGAAATAACACTAAAATAAAAGTGAAAAGATAGTCAACCTACGCTAGCTTTGTGCACAGCTTAGATCTCTTATGAGGAGGAATATCAGTGGATACTTTAAGGAGTCCAATGCTTTTTTTATACATAGAGCTAAAGTTCTAGCAGCGAAGGAAAGGAAAACAAGAACTAAGAAAAACATTTTCATTAGACAGAACCAAAGTATTAATAGTGAAGGAAAGCTAAACTAAAAGGCCACTAGCGACCAAGCAAAGGCTGCCTCAGCTAGAATTGACCAGGCGACATCATCTATCTCCAAAGCCTTTCCTGGAGGTCGTTAGAAAAAGGAAATGTTAATACTTGCTAGGTTCAAAGCCATAAAAAGGTGCATGAAGAACACAAGGAGAATCCTCAACCATCACGCAAGTGGGAAAGAAAAAAAAGAAGCTAAAATTTGTAGAGAGAAACTGAAGCCTGAAGGACGCCGCTAAGGTCTACAAGGAGATCGAACATTAAGAAAAACTACAGTTCCTAATACATAATTGATGCTGGTGTAAGGAGCCAAATGTGAGGAGCTATATTGATCCACCAGATGAAAAAGAAGATAAAGATGTTTTCCTTAGTTCTTGTTTTCCTTTCCTTCGCTGCTAGAACTTTAGCTCTATGTATAAAAAAAAGCATTGGACTCCTTAAAGTATCCGCTGATATTCCTCCTCATAAGAGATCTAAGCTGTGCGCAAAGTTGGCACAAGTTGACTGTCTTTTTGGTTTTATTTTAGTGTTGTTTCATCATAGTTAGACTATCAACCTAAAGCTTAGGAGACCAACTTGTAGTACTATAAAAGATTAGGAAAATATGAATACACAGCAAACTTTTGACACAACTTTTAGTGGTGAATTGAATACTATAGTTATGAGATGAATAATTACCAAAGTAATTGAGTACAACTCATGAATACCTTTATACCTTTCATACGTAACACAAAATTAGATATTAAAACCTTATTAAATATTTATCAAGTAAACTCATTCAATGATAAATGGAATTTACTATACTTATAGATTGAAGAGTAGGTAACTTGTGTTATATGAGAATATAAATTAAGTTAAAATGGCTTATATGAATTATTCAAGTGTCTTTATGTTAATTTGGAAATGTTGTTAAGGATAAAATTGTAGATGCTATCATTATTCATTCAATGTCTTGTTAAAAGAGAATAGTATGATTAATCATTGCTCATGCTAGTACCCTTATATCTTATGTCCTTGATTTTGAAAGAAACTAGACTAGAAATTACTAAAGTGAAGGAAAGGAAAACCAAAACTAAGGAAAACATATTTATCTTCTTTTTCATCTAGCAGATCAATATAGCTCCTCGCGTTTTCCTTTCCTTCTTACATTTTCCTAATCTTTTATAGTACCGCAAGTTGGTCTCCTAAGCTTTAGGTCGACAGTCCAACTATGATGAAACAAAACTAAAATAAAAGTGAAAAGACAGTCAACTTGTGCCAACTTTGTGCACAACTTAGATCTCTTATGAGGAGGAATATTAGTGGATACTTTAAGGAGTCAAACGCTTATTTTATACATATAGCTAAATTTCTAGCCACAAAGAAAAGGAAGACAAGAACTAAGGAAAACATCTTTATCTTCTTTTTCATCTGGTCGATCAATATAGCTCCTCATGTTTTCCTTTCCTTCTTACATTTTACTGATCTTTTATAGTACTGCAAGTTGGTCTCCTAACCCTTAGTTTGATGGTCTAACTATGATGAAACAACACTAAAATAAAAGTGAAAAGATAGTCAACCTGTGCCAATTTTGTGCACAACTTAGATCTCTTATGAGGAAGAATACCACCAGATACTTTAAGGAGTCCAATGCCTCTTTTTATACATAGAGCTAAAGTTGTAGTAGCGAAGCAAAGGAAAATAAGAAGAAAGGAAAACATTTTTATTAGATAGAGCCAAAGTATTAATAGTGAAGGAAATATAAACTAAAAGGCCACCTCAGCTAGAATTGACCAGGCAACATCATCTATCTCGAAAGCCTTTCCTGGAGGTCATTAGGATAAGGAAATGTTAATACTTTCTAGGTTCAAAGCCATAAAAAGATGCATGAAGAACACAGGGAGAATCCTCAACCATCATGCAAGTGGGAAAGAAAAAAAAGAAGCTAAAATTTACAGAGAGAAACTAAAGACTGAAGGAGGGTGCTAAGGTCTACAAGGAGATCAGACATTAAGAAAAATTACAGTTCCTAATACATAATTTATGTTGGTGTAAGGAGCCAAATGTGAGGAGCTATATTGATCCGCCAAATGGAAAAGAAGATAAAGATATTTATCTTAGTTCCTGTTTTCTTTTCCTTTGCTGCTAGAACTTTAGCTCTATGTATAAAAAAAAGTGTTGGACTCCGTAAAGTATCCGCTGATATTCCTCCTCATAAGAGATATAAGCTGTGCACAAATTTGGCGCAAGTTGACTATTTTTTACTTTTATTTTAGTGTTGTTTCATCATAGTTAGACTGTCGACCTAAAGCTTAGGAGACCAACTTGTGATACTATAAAAGATTAGGAAAATATGAATACACAGCAAACTTTTGACATAACTTTTAGTGGTGAATTAAATACTATAGTTATGAGATGAAAGATTACCAAGGTAATCAAGTACAACTCATGAATACCTTTATACCTTTGATACTTAACAAAAAATTAGATTATAAAACCTCATCAAATATTTATCAAGTAAACCCATTCAATGATAAATGGAATTTACTATACATATAGATTGAAGAGTAGGTAACTTGTGTTATATGAGAATATAAATTAAGTTAAAATGGCTTATATAAATTATTCAAGTGTCTTTATGTTGATTGAGAAATGTTGTTAAGGATAAAATTGCAGATGCTATCATTATTCATTCAATGTCTTGTTAAAAGTATGTTTTACGAAGAGAATAGTATGATAAATCATTGCTCATGCTAGTACCCTTATATCTTATGTCCTTGATTTTGAAATAAACTAGACTACAAATTACTAAAGCGAAGGAAAGGAAAACATCTTTATATTCGTTTTCATTTGGCGGATCAATATAGCTCCTTGAGTTTTCCTTTCCTTCTTACATTTTCCTAATCTTTTATAGTACAGCAAGTTGGTCTCCTAAGCTTTAGGTCGACAATCTAACTATGATGAAACAATACTAAAATAAAAGCGAAAAGACAGTCAACTTGCGCCAACTTTGCGCATAGCTTAGATCTCTTATGAGGAGGAATATTAGTCGATACATTAAGGAGTCCAATGCTTATTTTATACATAGAGCTAAAGTTCTAGCAGTGAAGGAAAGGAAAACAAGAACTAAGGAAAACATCTTTATCTTCTTTTTCATCTAACAGATCAATATAGCTCCTCACATTTTTCTTTCCTTCTTACATTTTCCTAATGTTTTATAGTACCGCAAGTTGCTCTCGTAAGCCTTAGGTTGACGGTCTAACTATGATGAAACAACACTAAAATAAAAGCGAAAAGACAGTCAACCTGTGCCAACTTTGTGCATAGCTTAGATCTCTTATGAGGAGTAATATCAGTGGATACTTTAAGGAGTCCAATGTTTTTTTTTATACATAGAGCTAAAGTTCTAGTAGTGAAGGAAAGGAAAACAAGAACTAAGGAAAACATTTTTATTAAACAGAGATAAAGTATTAATAGTGAAGGAAAGGTAAACTAAAAGGCCACTAACAACCAAGCAAAGGCCACCTCAACTAGAATTGACCAGGCGACATCATCTATCTCGAAAGCCTTTCCTAGAGGTCATTAGAATAAGGATATGTTAATACTTGCTAGGTTCAAAGACATAAAAAGGTGCATGAAGAACACAGGGAGAATCCTCAACCATCACGTAGGTGGGAAAGATAAAAAAGAAGCTAAAATTTGCAGAGAGAAACTAAAGCCTAAAGGAGGACGCTAAGGTCTACAAAGAGATCGGACGTTAAGAAAAACTACGGTTCCTAATACATAATTGATGTTGGTGTAAGGAGCCAAATGTGAGGAGCTATATTGATCTGCTAGATGAAAAAGAAGATAAAGATGTTTTCCTTAGTTCTTGTTTTTCTTTCCTTTGTTGCTAGAAATTTAGCTCTATGTATAAAAAAAAGCATTGGACTCCTTAAAGTATCAGCTGATAATCCTCCTCATAAGAGATCTAGGCTGTGCGAAAGTTGGCACAAGTTGACTATCTTTTCACTTTTATTTTAGTGTTGTTTCATCATAGTTATACTGGACCGATCTAAAGCTTAGGAGACCAACTTGCGGTACTATAAAAGATTAGGAAAATGTGAATACACAACAAACTTTTGACACAACTTTTAGTGGTGAATTGAATACTATAGATATGAGATGAATAATTACCAAAGTAATCGAGTACAACTCATGAATACCTTTATACCTTTGATACTTAACACAAAATTAGATATTAAAACCTCATCAAATATTTATCAAGTAAACTCATTCAATGATAAATGGAATTTACTATACTTATAGATTGAAGAGTAGGTAACTTGTGTTATATGAGAATATAAATTAAGTTAAAATGGCTTATATGAATTATTTAAGTGTCTTTATGTTAATTCGGAAATGTTGTTAAGGATAAAATTGTAGATGCTATCATTATTTAGTCAATGTCTTATTAAAAGTATGTTTTGCGAAGAGTGTAGAATGATAAATCATTGCTCATTCTAGTACCCTTATATCTTATGTCCTTGATTTTGAAAGAAACTAGACTAGAAATTACTAAAGCGAAGGAAAGGAAAACAGGAACTAAGGAGAACATCTTTATCTTCTTTTTCATCTTGCAGATCAATATAGATCTTCACGTTTTCCTTTCCTTCTTACATTTTCCTAATCTTTTATAGTACAACAAGTTGGTCTCCTAAGCTTTAGGTTAATAGTCTAACTATGATGAAACAACACTAAAATAAAAGTGAAAAGACAGTCAACTTGCGCCAACTTTGCACACAACTTAGATCTCTTATGAGGAGGAATATCAACATATACTTTAAGGAGTCCAATGCTTTTTTTATACATAGAGTGAAAGTTCTAGCAGTGAAGGAAAGGAAAACAAGAACTAAGGAAAACATCTTTATCTTCTTTTTCATCTGGCGGATCAATATAGCTTCTCACATTTTCCTTTCCTTCTTACATTTTCCTAATCTTTTATAGTACCATAAGTTGGTCTCCTAAGCCTTAGGTTGATTGTCTAACTATGATGAAACAACACTAAAATAAAAGCAAAAAGATAGTCAACCCATGCACACTTTGCACACAGCTTAGATCTCTTAGCGGATACTTTAAGGAGTCCAACGGTTTTTTTTTATACATAGATCTAAAGTTCTAACAATGAAGGAAAGGAAAACAAGAACTAAGGAAAACATTTTTATTAGACGGAGCCAATGTCTTAACAGTGAAGAAAAGGTAAACTAAAATGCCACTGGTGGCCAAGCAAAGGCCGCCTCAGCTAGAATTGACCAGGCAGCATCATCTATCCTGAAAGCCTTTTCTGGAGGTCTTTAGAATAAGGAAACATTAAGACTTGCTAGGTTCAAAGCCATAAAAAGGTTCATTAAGAACACAAGGAGAATGCTCAACCATCATGCAGGTGGGAAAGAAAAAAAAAGATCTAAAATTTGCATAGAGACGCCTGAAGGAAGCCGCTAAGGCCTATAGGGAGATCAAACATTAAGAAAAAGATGCAGTTCCTAATACATAATCGATGCTGGTGTAAGGAGCCAAAAGTGACGAGCTATATTGATCCACCAGATGCAAAATAAATCTATAAAGATTTTTATTCAGATCTAAGCAAACCACTAGAGAAGACTCAAGGAAACTCACTAGTTTTTAAAGAAATCTCTAAAATTGCAAGCAGAAAGGATATAATGAATCATAGAGAAGGTTGATCCTAAATTAAATGGTAAGCAAAACACAAGTGATTGGTCGATTTCTAACAGATGCCAAAATAGAAGGATAAAAAGGTCGACCAAAAATTGTAGAGATCTAGACCAAAAGAGAATTCATATGGTCAATGGAAAGGTTTAAAAGCTACAGAAATAAATATGCTAGCCATTCTAATGAAAATCAACAATTTTTACAGAGATCCATGTACCTGGTGGTATTGATCCCTTTGGAGTGAATTCTTCTACCTTCTATCTTCTTTCTCTCTGGTTTTTTGCATTCCGTTCCTCTTTTCCAATTTTTCATGTTGCTATGTATTTAGTCTCTCCTTCTTTTCTTTTTATTTTCTTGTTTTTTTCTATTCTTGGCACCTAGTGTTAGTTATCTTCTTTGCTAAAATGTAGTTTTCCCTCCTTTTTGGTTCCATGCCAAACTTAAATTAATTTATTTTCCTTTTCTTTTATTGTTTGCATGAGATCTAAATATAAAAATGAAGGAAGAAAATGATTTTAATCGATGTGTTTACAATTTAAATAAAAATAATACTCAACTAACTTTCCTTTTTTTAATAGTTTTGCTCTTCTCTTTTCTTATATAAAGAAAAATAGACTATGCACTTTAATGTTTAGGTACCTTTTTATTCTTGATAGATTAAAGCTATGATTTGACTTTATTATTAGTTTTAACATATTATTTAGAGAAAAGAAAAACTTCTATATTTATTAAATACTATAAATAATAAAAAACCTTTCATTTAATTACTAATTGTATTTGCATTTTATAACCATTTTTAATATGGTTATGATAGTTATGGATTTATATTCATGAATCTTGTAGTTAGGGTAAAATTACAAATCAGGGCAAATGAATAAACAACAATGATAAAAACCCTAGCAATGTACAATGAAGCACAAGACAACATGAAAAATCAAAATAACAAATGTAAATGCAAACCAATCTCCATGCTATGCTCGATTTATCTCCATTTCTCTTCTCCACCTCGCATGAGCATGCAAGATTTTGAAGGATTATTGTTGGAGGAATGTTGGGTGCTCACTTCTGCAGCATAACATTAAGATAAAGATGATAGAATGAATGATAGATGAAGGATGCAAAAGCTCTAATGATATTTCGACAGCATGTGGATACTTGAGGATCAATGCATGCTAATGGCTTGTGAGGGGTTTGATTTATAGGAAAGGCTTGGTTCAAATGGATGGTTGAGATTAAAAGGCTAAATGATTGATGTGGATAGCTAGGATTGATTCGGTTATCCCACTCTTTAAGAGAGTTGTAGTCATGTGACAAGTGTCAAGGAAAATAGGGCTCATGTGTGCTTGTGTACATAAAAAAGTACTACATATGAAATATATTAAATAAAAGGGGGTAGTACCACTTATCTTTTTAAATGAAAGAGGCACACATGTCGGCTAAATGATAAGATAAATTAATTAAATAAATAAAATTAATTTAATTAATTGAAAAGTCGGCTTATAATGAAATGTGAGAACTTAATTCAAATAAAATATTTGAATTAGTTGGGATATGAGTTAGATATTAATTAAATAAATAAAATTGATTTAATTAATTGGCTAGTGGGATTAGGATATGATTGTGAAATTAATTAAATAAATAAAATTTATTTAATTAATTGGAAAGTGGGATTATGAATGTGAAATTAATTAAATAAATAAATTTATTTAATTAATTGGCTAAGTAGGATAAGGATGGGATTAAGTGGAATTTTAATTAAATAAATAAAATTTATTTAATTAATTATCTAATGGATAAATGGGATTAAGAGTGGGTTTTAGGACAAAATGCTACATGATGTCTAAGATAATGTATTTGACTAGGTGTTGCAAGACATGAACAAATTTGGGATAATTTTGGGTGTCTACATTTTGCCCCTCTTTGAGATGATGTTTGAGATGATAAGATTTATGTCAAGTAACATCATTTCAAAGAAGCTAAGATATGGATAGAGGAAAAGGATGATAATGGAAGGATATTATGATGATGGAAAGATATGATAATGATGCCCCCTCGAGAGGATAGACGGGTTGGACAAACACGGGTAGGCTCTCGAAATGAAATGGATTGGTTAAGAAAGAAAGATAAATGATAAGGTATGGATAAAAGAAATGAATGATGTGTTATGCTGCAATGGAAGTGAGCAACCATAATGTTTGATATAGCACTAGACGTTATGCACCAAGGTATAAGGACCAGGGTGACATTGTGTCTTGTGCCCCAGTGTAATACAACCTTGTCTGGATACAAGATATGAATATTAGCTGGATTGATACTGATATGATGCAAATGCAAGATAAGATGATAACACGCACAAGCAAGCAAGCAAGCATGCGCAAATAATACAAAAACAAACAAGGTATTGCCCTTGTCAAGCTGTAAACCAATGATTGGTTGTTTGATGATGATAATAGTGTTGTCATTGCGGGGAAAGCTATATCCCTAGATCAACACAAGGGTGTTTGCTAAGTTGGTTGGCTGATTGGCTAAGTGCTTTGGCTTACAACAAGGCTAGGATCAAGACCATTAATTGTGCTTGGATAAATTGGCTTGATTGATTAACTTGATTGGTATGGACTAATGATTGAATTGCATTTGGATCATTGCTTTGGAATGATTTGAAGATGATGAAATGATGAATGAAGATTGATTTGATGAAATGATTGATGATGGGATGTTATGTGGTGGATTGAGCTACTTTTGATTTATTGAAGACATTGGATTTATTTTGATGGTTGGCTTGATGTGCTTTGGTTTTGATGTTTTCTATTGTTGTTGGGTTGATTGTTTCGATGATTGGATTATTTTGAATGATGATAGTGATGGTGTGATGATTGGAGTATCCACTCAATCTAAGCATAAGCAAGTGTTCTTAGTGTGATCAAAGGATGCAAAACAAACAAGATATTAATCTTGTCAAGTCATAAACCAATAATTGATTGTTTGTTTGTTTTGATAGATAGTGTTGTCATTGTGGGGAAAGCTATATCCCTAGATCAACACAAAGATGTGGGAATGCTATAACCCATTGATAATGATTGATGATTGATTAGGCTCATGACAAGATTAGGATCAAAACCTATTGATTTGATTGGATTATGTTCCTTGATTGATTGGCTTGCTTGATATGGATTAGTGTGACTTGGATTTAAGATCATTGCTTAGATTGATTTGATTGATATGATTGGAAGAAGTGATTGATATGTTTTGGATAGTGGGATTAGGATATGATTGGGAAATTAATTAAATAAATAAAATTTATTTAATTAATTGGAAAGTGGGATTATGAATGTGAAATTAAATAAATAAATAAATTTATTTAATTAATTGGCTAAGTAGGATAAGGATGGGATTAAGTGGGATTTTAATTAAATAAATAAAATTTATTTAATTAATTGGCTAATGGATAAATGGGATTAAGAGTAGGTTTTAGGACAAAATGCTACATGATGTCTAAGATAATGTATTTGACTAGGTGTTGCAAGACATGAACAAATTTGGGATAATTTTGGGTGTCTACAAATCTCACTAAGCACATCAAGCAAGCAAAGATTTTAACCAACAACAAAGTGACATTTCGCACAATTTGACGTATTCCAATCATCAAGAACCAGTTTTTATGATGAAGTTACTCAAATTGACATGCCACAAAATGCCCTATTCAGATAATGTGATAAGCATGTAATGAAACCAACAACATGCAAAAACAAAAGAAATGAAGCTGTTATGATCTAAGTGGTGTGTGTGTGTGTGCTACATCAGGTTATCCATCCCAAACAATCCTTGCCAAGTGGCTAGAGCATCTCTCCCTCAACCATGTTCTCATCTTCGATGAGTTCCTACATTCATTCATACTCAACTTGACATCAATAGGTTAGTTCCCCAAAACATAGCCAAAGCAAAACATTATAACCGCATCAATAATATTTAATATTAAATCAATTTTTCTAATTCACTCAAATCTAACTTCATGATAATTACCTTCACATACATGAAATTTACTCAAACTAAAAGCAATCATAGTAAATTTTTTCCTCTGTGAGCTTCTGGCTTGACTGCGTGTGCTTTTTTGATTCAAAAAAGCACACGCAGTCAAGCCAGAAGCTCACAGAGGAAAATATCATGGGATGTGGAAACATCGTGTCTTTAATCATAGTAAATGTTCACTGATCTAGAATACTAATATAGTCCAATAAATGAGATGTGACATGAAGCCTATTTAAATATACATTGGGGCTCAAAGGTTTAAGACTATTGTTTCTTAGATACAAGTTGCTTCCCACACAAAGTGGCTTGGAGAAGTTTCAAGGATTCTAATTTCTCTAACGATCAAAAGATCTTATTGGGATACATTCTTAGCTCAAAAAATTGTGTTCATGTCACTTAAGGAGGATGAGTTGATATGGATAGTGGATGGGTCATGAAATTACAAGGTAAAGCAAGGCTACAAGTTGTTAACTTCAGGAGAGAAATCAGATTGGCTAGCAAATCTATGTTGGTTAGATGCTATACTACATAAGGCCGGTGCTTTTACTTGGCTAGCACTTCACAAGAGAATCCTTCTGGGAGAAAGGATCTAGAAGTGGTCTTTGCAGACAAGCTTCAAGTGTGTCTTATGTGGTGAAGCTAAGCAGAGTCTTGATCATCTCCTACTCCATTGTAAGTTTAGTGGGAAATGCTAGAGCTGGCTATTCAAACAACTAAATTGGGTTAAACACTGCTTCCGAAAACCCTGTTACACCTCTTTAAAAGTTGGCCTAATCTATATCCAACTTTAACCATGGAATGCTTATGGGTAGTCAACCTATCGATGGTCATATTGTATTTATGGAAGGAAAGGAACTTTAGGATTTTCAAACATAAGTCAAAGTCAAGCCAAGAGGTTTGTATGGATTTGGATGGAGATCATAAATGCTAAGCTTAGAAGAACAAGTTCTAAAAATTCAATGTGGATGAGTTGGGATGACCAGATGGTTAAAAATTTGACAAGATGGACTCCTTCCAAATCTCACACTGCTATAGAGAGGGTAACAAGGTAGTAGATTTCTTGGCTAATGGTGCAAGTGATAAAATTTAGGAAGAAGTTCTTTTCAATCCTCTCTAGGGAAATGTCTCTTCTAAATTGTTAGCCTCTATTAGTGATGACAGAGCTTTGCTAGAGGCTTAGAGGATAGTTCTTCCAGTGATACAGGGTTCTAGTTTCTAGTGTGCAGAGAAGGGTTTTGTTTTCACATGTCTTAGTTGATCTATCAGACCTCCTGAAGATCTCATTCAGGAGCCTTAAGTGTGAGTTGAAGTATTTTTTGTTCATGGTTGCTTCTCTACACCTCAGTCTATCATGTTTGGCAATAGATGAGATGAATTATAGGTACCAGTTCAAATTAGGATTGGATCTCCATGTGCCAAGCATAGATTTACCTCACTACTATTTGGAATGGTGAGCTTTTGGTTTCAAGGTGATCGAACAGGTGGAGTTGAGGTGGAGATGGGTGGGTTTATTGCCATGGGGTCAAGAAAGGATTGGTCAGGAGGTTTTTGAGGTCACTCACTTGTTCTAGTAGTTTTTAGCTTTGAAATGCTTACAACATTAATTTGAGGAGGACGGATCCTTATACAAGGCAACCAAGTATTTGAGATGAAGATCTTGCCATTTATGGCATATCTTACAAACATGGGCAATCCCAACATCCAATACTTGAATGTCTAATCTTAAGGAGCGTTGTATTTAATAGGTTGGTGGAATTCCTTTCAAGCTAGTGATGTCTTACTGGTCATTAGCTTCTGTGCTTCTCCAATGATGCCTCTTACTCCAGGGGCTCATAATCCCATTAACTTAGCTTTCAAGGAGTTTGTTGTGAAGCCCAGATGGTGGCTTCAACCATGCAAAATTAAAATGGAGATCTTGTGTTGCAGGTTCAACCATGCGAAGTTGTAAAATGGAGATCTTGTGATGTAGGATCATTCTTGTCATTTAAGATTAAGTCAAGTTGGCAAGAGTACAAGTTGCAAATCTTTAGCCATGTAGCCTCCTTGTTCTTCATGCACATGCGCCATAACACTTTCATTAATCAGATGATGTATCTTCTATGACTGATATATTGTTTGTCTATTTTAATCTCATGTCACCTTTTTTTGTATTGGATTGAATGTAAATTACAATTAATAAAATAGTCCACATGGGACTGATAAATAGCCACTGACCAATTAACAGTCAACAAAGCACACCATAGAGATTAAATAAGTACAGACAACACTACTAATACAATGGCTATAAGAAACAGATACAACAACCAACATTAAACACAACCATAAACAAGGAGGACCAATGGCTGAAGCAAAGACACAACCATATTTGTTGCTAAGTGTTCATGATGGCATAGAAGGGGCAGTGTTCCTTGCATGCACCACAAGCTCTCAAACATGCTTCTGCTCAGAGAGCAACCAATCTCTAACCTCAACAGTTCCATTGTAGATCGAACACTGCCCAGCATCCCAATTGAAGATCAAATACCTGTAAAACTGACCCAGCAAAGGATAGAACACCATATGCTGATCAACAGAAGCCTGAAACCATCTAGCTCCATACAGAAACCTCAATAATTTCCCATACTGTAAACCCTATCAACTCTTTAGTCAAGTATGCAAGAAGGACAATAATGAGATCATGAAAAAAGTCCAGTTCCAACCCAATTTCTCTCCTCTTCAAGATGATTGTATGTCCTTGATCCTATTCTAAAAATGATTTATCTACCCTTGGAGAATGTTGGTTTAGTGGTTGATTTAACCTGTAACACCATCAAGGAGCACAAAGAACTTTGAAGCTGCACCAATGACCTCGGATAGACCTCCCAAAAGGCACAGAACATGAAACAGCTGGAAACATAATCCTTGGGTTTGTTGGGTAAATGCTGCGGAAGATTCATGAGTTGAGCTTGTTCTACTTCTAGAGCTTAGAAAAACATAATCTAGATGGTGATAAAAAACAATGATTCTAGAGCTTTCTTTGCAAACCCCCTTGAAGACACCTCGACATCAGCAATATACAAGATTCCATGAGTTCTGCTACTCCTTAATGAAGACATCTAGACCAATTTTGGATCTTTGTTAAACTGTAGCGTGAACTCGCAGTCCATCCTCTAAATCCCTCAAAGAGAAGCCCTCCACCCAAGAAGATGTAGTAGCATGTACAAAAGCGCACCAGTGAAGACCATCAAAATGGCTTAATGTTAGTGACCAATAGCTCTTATGAATTCCACCAAACTAACCATGATTGAACCAAGGGTACAGCTGAGTCTTTGCCCTAAGAGTTTCATGAATCATTTGCTCCTTGATGTCATTCCACATTAGTGTGAAGTTGTTTTGGGATAGGTGTTGTACACCTTGCATAATATTATACTATTTTATTTGGTTACCACTTGTATAAGTTGTATTGTAACATTGGGTTAGTTATTTTATGTGTGTGGGACACATAGAGTAATTAATTATTATTTGTATTATTTGATTAATTGGGAAAAGTTAGTACCAATAGTCAAATGTGGGGTCAAGTGGGTTTATAAGTTAATGGTTTTGTGTCACCATAGTTTTTGGGGCACATGGTTTTATTCAATACCACAAGTTGTATTTGTGTGAGCTTGGTTTATAAAAGCAAGCACATGATTAGTGGTTTGGGTAATGTTGGCTATTTCATTGTAGGTGGATTGGAGGTTTATGAGAGGCTATCATTGTATTGAGTTCTCTCTTGTAAGTGTAGATTGTGAAGCATGGCAGGTGATATGTGGATTCATGCGTGTATACATGGAGGATGCATTGGAGGTGCTTGATGGATTGAGAGGTATTCATGGAGGCTCATGGATTGTATTGTAATTTCATTTTGCTAAATAATACTTTTGAGCGTGGATACTTTTGGAGGCTGGGTTTTTCCTTGTAAAGGGTTTTCCTAGGGTATATCTTGTGTTATCTTGTTGTTTGTTTATTTGATCTTTGCATTATGGTTTGTTTCAACATATTATTTCTCCTATTGGGTTATGTGGAATTGTTTTTATTTGACCTGCAAATTCCTAATAGTTGGTATCAGAGCCATGTTCATGGTTGAGGGAGGTGTGAGCTCCTTGGATATGTATAACCCTTGTGTGTGTAGATCAGGTTCAAAATGGAAGCCATGACAATGCATGTAAGGATTTGGGACACTACAAGGTTTTGTATAGGTTGTATTGCAGATTGGTGGTTTTGGGTATTGGTGATTTGTTGTGCATGTTGCAGATCAGGTGATTGAAAAATCATGGCTGAAGAGGGTTTTCAAGTTTTGGCTTCATGAGGGTTTTGAGGAGGAACTTTCACAAATGACCTCTTGAAACAAAAGGGACCTTGCCATTGAGTCCAGAATGCCTAAGAGACAAAAAATCATATAAATATTTCTATGGTTTGGTCACTGGAAGAAAACGCAAAAAATTGGCCCCAGGTACGCCGTACCACCAGGTATGCAGTCTGCAGAGAAAAAATTATTTTAAAAAAAAATCTTTTGATTTTCCTACACAAAGAAATTATTTTCTATAGTTTTGATTTAAAAAAAAAAAACTATAGTGATCAAAATATTTTGCAAGATTGAAAAGAAAAAGAAAAAGAAATTATGCAGGCAGGGTCTGCAGACCCCGTACCTACGCCTGCGTAGAGTTGTAGGATACAGCAGGGGTACCACCGGCATACGTCAGTCAGCTCCCCATCAGACCTCCCTTCCCTTCTGTCAATGCCCTTTTAAGGGCTTTTAAAATTTAAAAAAAAACTTCTTTTATTTAACCTTTTTTTTAAAGGTTTGGGCGGTGGTATTAATGATAGCCCATATGGGCATTAAACAAAATTTTTTAAAATATTAAAACCTTTTAAAAAAAAGGTGTTGGCGGTGGGGAGAAAAAAAAATGGCAGCATTTAAGTTTTTATTTGGACCTTTATTAAAAATAAAAAATTAAACATCCTTTTTGTGTTAATGTGATTTGGGGTCAATGGAGTATGAGATACATTTGAAAACACACTTTTCCACCTACTCTGTCAAAGATCAATGATGCCAACTCAACACCACATCAGTGCCACCTCATGCACAATCAACATGCTCAATTAGCAGTGATGATGTCAGCAATGATGTCATGCCACGTCATCATGGTACAGAGGCCCAACAGGGGTCTAATTTTAGCCTTAGGAGTGCCTTTTCTTCCGAGCGACATAACTTTCACATACGATATCAATTGTTTGACTTCTTATAAGCGTTGGAAAGCTCTCTCCAAGAACTACATAGTGGTATAGGTTTCATGATCAGATTTTTCTGTTTGTGTCAGAATTTGGTGTTTGAAGCCCGCATTGCTCTGGTACAGTTTTATGCTCATAACTTTGGTATACGAAATCAGATTTTGGATTTCGGATAGGCATTGGAAAGCTCTTGTTGTGTGCTACAGTTTGGATCATGTAGATTTTCAGTTTGGTGTGTAGAGAGAGTTTGGACTTGTTTGATCACTTGTAGGAGCCTAAGATTTAGAGTGCATTTGCGAGTGCATTCAGATGGATTTGTTGGTACAAACTTGTGGGAGTACATGTTATGAGACCATCGGCATGGTATAGCAGGTTTTCAGATTTGGTGCTTCCTGATACATGTTTATAGGTGTTTTCAGAGTTATGAATTTCATGGAGACAGGTACAGGTTATCTTCTAGTTTGAGGACATGGTTGATACTCATGTGAGACTAGGAGTCTCATTTCAGTGGGAGTTGAGTACAGGTACAATGATGACAATGATTATGGTGTCATGGATATGTAGGCACACTTTTGCATTGGCACGACATGATCATGTATGCGATTGACAGGTATGGGCTATGATGTTTGATTCATGATTACAGGTGGTGTTGTGGTGTTGTTTTAGGGGATTTTTCTTATCTCCTGGATGCTTGATTAGTTCCTTGACTATGGCTACTCATTTGTGGACTTGTTGGCAAATCAAATCTAGAGTTGATTTGGTGTTTGAGTCTTAGAGTCTACAGGTTATCTTCTTTGATATCTCAGTATGCATATTACTAGTGTGATGATGAGTTTGCACGTTACATGTCTATTTTAGATCTAAGAGTTATATAGTTTTGTGGATTAGCTACCCCTTGGTTACAGTGGGATGACTCAGATGTGGACTATCTTTATCCACCAGATTGATTCAGTGTTTATGCAGACTTCATTAGTTGGCCTTGTCTGTGGTCATTTGTGCATTGGTATGTTGCTTTGGGATAAGAGGATGGATGATTTGAGTGCTTGGATAGTCAGTTGATTGGGACTTATAGCATGTTTATCACGATGTCATGGATAGCTTGGATACATGGTTTTATGTTAGCTTTTGACAGTGATGGCTTTATCTTCTTGTTTAGAGATTTTGGTTCACTAGACCTTTTGGGAGCTATTGATATTATAGTGGGATTCCTTGATTGGTTTGAAGCCATGGATAATCTTCATTTAGAAGATGGTTACTTTGTTGTTATGGATAACTCAGTATCACAATTTTAGTGGGAGCTTTGGAAGCATGTTGGATTCATCATACGTGATGGGTGATCTTCTGCAGTGGATGTTGGTGTCATGGAGGAGCTATTGGTTTTGAGAGTTCTTTGACATTTTCAGTTTAGTTGTCAGTAGATGGTTATCTTCATTTGAGTGGAGATGTCAGCATCTTGGTTTACCATGGAGGAATTCTTTGAGTTTTTGGTTGAGGTGTCAGGTTTATGGTTTGTCAATTTGACATGTTTATTCTTGATTTGGAGATGTTGATATTATGTCATGGTTTACTCTTGATTCTAGATTAGAGTTTTGACATGATACATGTTCTCTTGAGACAGGATGTATGCATCATTATACGCTTTGTTGCATGTGATCTTCTTATGAGGAGATGGTTAGATCATGATGTCATGATGAGCTTCTTGATTATGCAGATGTGCAATAGGAGCATTGATAGTGGTCTTGTTTATTCTCTTGGTATTGAGTACTTTGACCATTTTCCTGATTACTTCATGATGGTGCTATGTTGCATTTGGAGTTTGGCATGTATTGGTTAGTTACAGATGCTCATGGATACTTGGAGACTTAGGTGAGGCTAGAGTTCTTTTGTGATTAGAGACACTTGTTGAAATAGTTACTCTTTGGAGGTTTCAGCAGACAGACCGAGGAGCCTTACACCTGGATATGGACGTGAGTTCATTATAGACCTAGAGGAGATTGTTCTTGGAGAGAGTCATTGTGGCTTGGTGTATCCCGGAGGAGCATTCTCATTCCCCACTCTTGGTCTACTCAGCAGTTTATCATCTATGAGGTATTACCCATCCTTTTAGATGTGTTTTACTTTATGTTTCATCTTCTCATAGATATGGATCTTGAGCTACAGTGATTGGTTATATAGGGTTCATTTGAGGGATGTAAGCATGATTATCTCCTTGTTCATATGATTGGATTTATGATGTTCATTTTGAGTAGTTTAGGAGATGTGATTGGGCTTATTCCTGGTTATGGAATGGTTATGAGTTTGGTCTACCTTGATTAGAGAGGCTTACATCCATGTTGGTTACATGTTACATATGTTGATTTGATCTTATGAGATTGAATGGTTGGGTGTTGTTGAGGCTTTTCATTTGGGGTTGTAGAGGAGATCATACTTGACACAGCTTAAGACTTTGAGGTGTTTGTAGAAGGACATTAGTATTTATAGGTTTTCTCTCTTTGTCTTATGGCTACTTCCTGGAGGATCATGTTGATATGGTTGGACTTGGGAGAGTTGTAGTGACATGTTGTGAGAGAGTATGCAACAATTTATCATGCATGTGTGGATCATTGTGATTGTTCTTGATACTATATTGGCTTGTTGATTAGCCACACCTTGGTTTGAGTGTTGATTGATAGACTTGGTATGCCATGGATCTACTTTCAAATTTGACATTACCCATGCAGTGGGAGTTCTTGGATGTATGTGTTCTTCATTGACATGTTTTATTCATGGAGCTTGTTACTATAGTATATGGGTTGGATATGTTATAGGCATGAGTTTATTGATGTTGTTGATACCTATGAGGTATGGATGGTTGGATGTATTAGCATATGTTGTGGATGCTATTTCTAGTCATGTGGGTTTTTTACCTTTTGACAGTAGCTTGGAGCCCATTTGGTTTCACTTGGATTTGATGCTTGTGTTCTTTGGATTGGTGCATCTTCTCCTTGGCATGTTCCTTTTCTTCCATACGTGGCATGTTGGAGGATGACAGGAGTTCTTGCTTGAGATGGTGGTCACTTTGATTTTGTTGCAGGTATCTTGATGGAGCATGAGAGCATTCTAGAGATTCATGTGATTTCATGTTTGCCTATGATGATGTATTTCATTGATTGACCCTTATAATGTATACAACAAGTGGGAGAATATTGGGATAGGTGTTTTACACCTTGCTTAATATTGTACTATTTTATTTGGTTACCACTTGTATAAGTTGTATTGTAACATTGGGTTAGTTATTTTATGTGTGTGGGACACATAGAGTAATTAATTATTATTTGTATTATTTGATTAATTGGGAAAAGTTAGTACCAATAGTCAAATGTGGGGTCAAGTGGGTTTATAAGTTAATGGTTTTGTGTTACCATGGTTTTTGGGGCACATGGTTTTATCCAATACCACAAGTTGTATTTGTGTGAGCTTGGTATATAAAAGCAAGCACATGGTTAGTGGTTTGGGTAATGTTGGCTATTTCATTGTAGGTGGATTGGAGGTTTGTGAGAGGCTATCATTGTATTGAGTTCTCTCTTGTAAGTGCAAATTGGGAAGCATGGTAGGTGATGTGTGGATTCATGCTTGTACACATGGAGGATGCATTGTAAGTGCTTGATGGATTGAGAGGTAGTCATGGAGGCTCATGGATTGTATTGTAATTTCATATTGCTGAATAAAACATTTGAGCGTGGATGCTTTTGGAGGCTAGGTTTTTCCCTGCAAAGGGTTTTCCCAAGGTATATCTTGTGTTATCTTGTTTTTTCATTTGATCTTTGCATTATGGTTTGTTTTAGCATCTTGTTTCGCCTATTGGGTTATGTGGAATTGTTTTTATTTGACCTACAAATTCCTAACAAGCTGAAGGAGGATGTCTTGTCTCTTCCTATCCAATAAAGTAGTGGACTGTGCTATTGGTAGATTGACAAGATGGAGAGACAAATTAGCATAGACCATTTGGGTTTCAATTTGAAGAGGAAGAAAAGTGTTAGAGAAAACAGCTAAACAACGCAATTTCTAAATGATATTGATTATAACATGTCTGCATGTGTGAGAGAGGATATCGAATGATGACGAGGTACCAAGGAGAGCTACATTCTAAGACCATGTCTGAGGAAAGAGTGCAGGTAAAGAGGTGAAAAGAGAGTGCCACAACTAATAAGCATGAGTGCAAAACCAAAAAGCATGTTTGATAGACTTTAATTTGGCACAAAAGGGACATGTGGGGAGTGGGGAGATAAATTTGAGGTGGATACCAATGGGTAGCTTAACAATGGCACTCTGGTCACCTTGCCTTGTATCTTGTTTATCTCTTTTCACCTATCATGTCACCTTGCCTTGTATCTTGTTTATCTGTGCTTCTTTCATTGTTGGTTTATAACAATGGCACTCTGGTCTCCAAATCTGTGAGTATTTCTTCTGCCATTCAAGGGAGAACCCATCTACCAAGGACCTATGAACATGGTTTTTCTCCACCAGATCTTCAAGGTGGAGTGTGATAGCATGGAATTCGCTGTCCATTGCATGCTCGGATTCTTCCTTTTCCAACCCGAAGAAAGGCAGCTCAAGGGATTCGAGATATCTTCAACTCTATGTCTAATTTTTTTGATCTGGTGTAGGATCAAGAGTACACCCACTCCATTGGTTTTGGTCTAGTTCATTCATCCTTTCTCAATGTAGACAGATGGAGGGCAGCTTTGATGGTCTATGACTATTAGGAGGGCATGGGTCCAATCGGAGGGATCTTTGACCACATGTCCTAAAATATTTGCATCACACAGCATGTGTCTTCATGGGCATACAATGAGGCCTCCTATTGGATTGTGCTAATGCATTCAACCATCCTTTAAATGCTCATAGATTCCAGCTTCCTGATTGGTTAGTAGCTAGAGAAAAGGAGGTGTTTAATACAATTCGTTTCTTACATCATCATGCCCTAGATCTAGCTCCAGGCCACCCACGAGCTCCGAGTTCCCCTCCTTTTTCTCTTCCTTTTCTAATGCCACCTCCCCAAGAACATCACGACTCCAATTTGGAGTAGAATAGCTAGTAATGGAGTAGACTTTTATGTTTTTTGGCTCAATGTGCTTTGTCTCCCTACTATCCCCATTGTTTTTGGGCGATTTATTTTTGTAATAGCAAAACTAGATGTTACATTCCTGGTTACATCTCTATGGACATTGTAGGGGAAAGGGGCCAGTTGCCGCCCATGCCCTAATAACTGTTATGTTTTTAATCACTTGACCCCTCAATTAAATTTTTAAAAAGAACCAATACATGTAAAATACCAACCTAATAAATTAACACAAATGCACCAATGCATGTTCACAACATTTGTAAATTAACCAATGAAATTAAGATAAGTGCACAAATGTGATGGCGAGCGGTTACTGACACATCATTGCAAATGTATGGGGTGACATGTTGAAATGACACTTTTTCGACCCATGTGCACATAACGCATCCTACAGGAGAATGTATAAGTGCCCAGAAGCTGAAAGAATAGCTTTAAGCTCTTCGGTCGCATACAAAGAAACAAAAAAAAATCGTCGAAATCCGATATATCTAGCTATAAACTTAACGTGTGCGAAGTTAGGGTGAGCGACTACTGGCCCCTCTCCCCTGATTACATTTTATTTTAATATAGTCTGGATGCTCTAACACTTTTTTTAAAAAAATCTCCAAAGGCCTTTTGTCGAAGCCGACTTCGTGCATATCCAACAATGACTGCAATCCACGAGACCACATTATGTCGAGGCATTTCCTTGAAAATATTTAAAGCCTCATCAACAATTCCATTCTGCACATAGCCTGTAATCAGAGCAGTCCACGAGACCACGTTAGCATTATTCATTTTGTCAAACAATTCATGTGCCTCGTGTATTCTTCCACATTTTAAATACATGTCTAATATCTATCAAGGAAGTCACAACTACACTATCACACAAAAATTTGCTTTGGATTATCCTCTGATGGATCTGCATACCTTCTTCTAAAGCACCCATTTTGGCACACGCTGGAAGTATGCCTGGATAAGTGAACTAATCGAGTTGAACATATGTTACTTGCATTTGGTTAAGCAGTTGCAGTTCTTTTATAAACCCATGTCTTCTGTAAGTTGCATGGATTTTTTTCCATGAGATGACATCTCTGTGAAGTAATCTCTAACAATTCGCGTGTTGTGTCTGCACTTCCACATTTTATTACACGTCTACCAAGTGCATTTTCTTGAAGGTTCCAAGTTTTTCTTAACTAATCCATTTTGTGCATGTCATATAATCATTGCATTTCATGAGATGAGTCTCATTTGAGGCATCTGTCAAACAAAATTGGTAAAGTATTTTCGATTACCTTTTTATGCTTTAGATATGCATAAAATTACAATTACTTAGTTCTATTTATAGTTTTCCTAAAATTTGATTGAATTGAAAACTAAACCGAATATGGTTTGCCACCATAAGGGTTTTGTGTTTTGAATTCATTCCTTTTATATTCGTTTTATATTTGTCTAGTTCAACTGCCCTATTCATGAAAAAAATATTTTTCCAAGACCAATTTAGAATATCAAACTTCTTAAATAATAATTTGATTGAATGAGATTAGCTCTCTTTCATCAAAATTAAAGAGTATACAATTTTTTTTTTATGAAAATGTAGTATTATTATTAATCATAAGATAAGTAAAACACTTCCATAAAAATGGGTTGGGTGGTATAAAGGCATACCCCAAAATATCAATCATATGGGCATAACCCAAAAATTTTATGGATAACTATCCAAAATTACATATGTGAAATTATAAAAAACAAAATAGAAATGAAAATTATGCGGCCAAAGTAGTGCCAGCAGATGGAGGGTCCCTGTCCTCCGGATTGCCCCATACTATTGCAGGGTCTAGGATGATGTTAGGAAGAGCCCAGCCATCATCATTTTGTTCATTCTCATTTTCTGCATTAACATTCTCCCGCTGAGGCGAAATGGCCAGATCCATACGTAGAAGAAATTTACTGGTGTCCTAACCAGTAGTGGATGGATTGAAAGCACCATGGATGGAAGCACCAAAGGGCCAACCTGCATTGCCACTTACATCTGCCACAGGAGGACCAAAAGTCCATCCTCGATTGCGTGGAGAGGAAGATCGCCTGTGAGGGTGAGATCCACGTCGAGGAGGAGGTTGAGAATGGGGCCAGGAGTCCTTAGCAGAGCCACTTCTTCACCGCTAGCCATGAGAAGGTGAGCGGTCTCTGGAAGAGGAAGGAGAGGGAGGTACCCGTGCCACTGTGCAAGGTGCATTGCCCTAGTGGTCCAAAATTTCCTATAAGTGTGACACCTCAAGTGCCACTTTGTTTGCCTGAACTTAAATCTATAGTAGAAAATTAGAACATATAATAACTTTAACATATAGAGAAATAGATGTACCAATGTTGCTTTGAGAAAATATGCAAGAATTGTGATGAGCAAGAAGGTAACCAAAACCTTCTGTGACTAGGACATAGAGAGCAGGTGCAAGAGGACAACCTTGATGAATGGAACGAAACAAGCCAAAGGTTGGAGATTGCTGGCCATTTATAGTGATGTAGGCAGAAGCATCTAAAAACAACATTTTTATAAATTGAATGAATGATGGACCAAATCCTAATGCAGCAAGCATGGCTAAAATGAAATGCCATTCAATGCGATCATAGGCCTTGGCAAAATCAATTTTGAGGAAAATAGCTTTTTGATCAGAGCTTCTTGCCCATTCCATGCCTTCCTAGACTACAATGATATTGTCTAAAATATACTTGGGTTAATAAATCCAGTTTGTTCAGGGTGGACAATCAAATGTAACAGATAGCAAAGCTTCAGTGAAAGGGCTTTGGCAATGATCTTATAGGAAACATTAAGGAGTGTAATGGGCCACCAGTTACAAATGTCCTCAGGATCCCCAACCTTAGGTATGAATTTTATATTTCCTTGATTGATAAGTTTTCCCAAAGAGTTAGAATGAAAAGCTTCAAGGTAAACATTATGTAAATCCTTTCCTAAGCAATCCCAAAGAATTTTGTAGAATTCACAGGGAAAACCATCAATTCCTGGAGCTTTGTCATCAGCCATAGAGCAGACTACTTCTTTGAGGTCTTCAATGGTCAATAGCGGATCACAAAAGCGTGTCTGGGCTAGAGAAAGCCTATTTGGAACCACTGCAAGGCAATCTTGTACTGCAATCTAACACTCAGAAGTGTATTCCTGAGCCGTGAAAACTTTTTCATAATGCTTTACAAGTACCTAGAGAATATCAAGTAGTTCAGAAAGAACAATATTGCCCTCTTTGATTTGCTTAATTCCAAGTGAGGAATTTCTAGCTCAAAGAGCTAAAAAGAATTATTTCGAGGCACGGTCACCTATTTTTAGCCAGTGCAATCTGGCTTTAAGTTGTGCACCTTTGGTAGCATGATTATCAGCTATTTTCTTATGATGCCTTAATTCTACAACACCGACCTTTAGAGAAGGTAAAAATGGATCAACTACCAATGCCTCAGTGGCTGCTTTCAGAGCAGTAGTTGTAGCCTCATAAGATCATCTTCTAAAAATAGCTAGCTGGTGACCATAGATGTGAAGAAACCTTGCAGTCCAGGTGATGGCATCATTCTACCACAGTATCCAGCCAATAGTATGAGGTGGGCAAAATTCTAAATTCCAGATAGTAGCAATATGTGCCAATGTGGGTTGGTGAGTCAACAGAGAAGTGTTAAGAAAAAATTGAGACTTACTGGCGCATGGCTGAGTGGCATGCCATTCAATACAAAACTAAATTGGAAAGTGATATGATAATGTCACTTGCACTAACGGCTTAACCGAGAGGGAGTCTGAGCTGGCAAAAGAAAAGAAAGGTTGAGCTGAGATCATGTATACAACTTTTTCACAATGTTCTTTTGTACAACTGAAAATACTTAGTTGTATTAGATGATGTTAGAATTAAGTAGGATGCACTAACAAATTTCATGGTGGAATATTATCTTCTTTATAGATAGTTTTTTTGACATGTTTTAGAATTTAACTCAATATTAAGATATTAGAGTTATCTACATGCTTAGATGTTATTTCTAGAAACTTGAGTTTTCCTATTGAATTTCTTGTATAGTATGATTTTTAGTGTCTTATATAAAGTTGTTATATATAGGACTAAGAAGGCATGAAAGAATTATGATGTTAAACCAATGTATCATGTCTAGATTCTTGTTACAGAATTAGATATTGTTCCAGTGTGGATCAAATTGTAAATATGTTCAAACAACCAAGTTAGGTCGAAAGTCCAAGTTGGTGAACTACAAATCCTCTTATCTCAATACATAGGCAAGGCCATCTTGCATAAGCCACAAAGCTTAGGTTCAGTCCATAGGACATGGTTTCTTTATCATGCTACCAAGAAATTAATGATAATTGTTTTAATTATCCTTTGAAGCTAATGCATCAATTTTGTTTTTGTAGAATCATGTCATCACATAAATTCTCCCAGGTATGACTATTGTTAGTTTATTCTATTTAAATGGTATTTGTTACTTTGGATTAGTCCCCCTACATGATTGAATAGATGATTTTTAGTTCAAGCATTTAATGCTTGAAATGTCTGGACACTTACTGTGACTAATGAAAAGGAGAATGAAGAACCTAAGGTATGAGTTGATCATTTTATTCGTATTTGATTATTGGTTGTATATCAAGAGATTGGTGCATAGTTTGGGTGTATTTTAAAAGAAAGATGAAAAATTTAAATTTTATGATATTAAATCTTATGTTTTTAACAAAATATCTTATGTAGCTTACTATATTTAATTCATTGTATATCTGATAAAAAATTTGTACATTCAGTTTAAATATTTTTAGTTTAGATTTTAAAAAAATTAAGTCTTTTTAATGAAATTATCTTTTCTCTTTCCTGGCAGCTGGAAAATTTGTATACTATGTGTGTGTGTGTGTGTTCTCAAGTAAAATTTGGACATGATAATAATCATGGAGAGGGTGAAAGTATACAGCTATATGTGTGTGGATAAATATTTATTATTATTTTATTCTACAAGGTACAATTGTAATGGAATTGATTATGAAAGGTTACAAAAGTTTCTCAAGATAAGCTATGACAAAACATTAATTTTCCCTCATGGAGTACCTAGGACTAGGAAAGTGAAATTAACAAAGGAATGTGAATACTATGATGACATTTATGATGCATAAGTGGTGTAAGAGGAGCTAAATTCTATTTTGATAGGTTGACCAAGTGGATATGGGTGTTAGATTTTTGCAAGTGGGTCCATGGGCACCTAGTTTTTGTCAGGTCAAGAATGGATTGAAAATAAAAAGGCAAATGTATGAAGGTGCAAACCCAAAAGATTAATTTCATTGAATAAAAAATAGCATACAAATAGTTCAACAAAGTGACCTTTCAATTCAACTTCAAGTGAATATTCAATTCATCTTCAAGATGACTATTAAAATTCTACAAAAAAACCCAAGTATTATTTACATAATATACATCCCACTTAATCTGTAGGAATTATAGTGGGACCAAGCATGCCTCTGAAATTTTCAAATTTGTCTCTTCCAAGCACTTTTGTCAAGATATATGTTGGTTGATCTGAAGTTGGACAATGGATCAATTTGATGCTACCATCTTTCACATAATGTTGAATCAAATGGCTTTGGTGTTGATGTTCTTGGCTTGATCATAAAAATGGGATTTCTTTCCATCTTGATCATAGAAATTTTGTTGGCCATGAGTGGTGTTCATGAAACATGTTTTTCTTGTAAATCCTCAAAAACCCTTCTAAGCCACAATATTTTTATGGTTGCTTCTAAAGATACCATATATTATGCTTATATTAAAGAAAGAGTGCATTGAGTATTTTAACTTCTAACCAATGATTGTTGATCCTAAATCTATCAAGAAACATAAAGTAGATTTCCCATTTTCAAAATCCCCTACATAGTCTAAATATGAATATCCAACTAGTTTAAAATGTGTTACCTTAGAATAATGAAGCCTAAAATTCTGAGTTCTCTTCAAATATTTAACAACCCTCTTTTTTGTTGGCTAGTGACTTTTTCTAAACTTTTGCATGAATCTAGAGAGAACACCAACAAATTAATTGGCTATTTTAGTTGTAGTTAAATAGATCAAACTTCCAATGAGCTATATGTACTTAGTTACATCTTTAAAATATATAGTATCATTAGATGTCAATTCCATATTTGTTCCATGGGTGTGCTGAGTGGTTTACAATTTCCCATTCCAAATTTACTCAAAATTTCACCAATATACTTTGGTAATGTGAGAAAAATGTACTTGCATTTATAAATCACTTCAATACCCAAATAGTAATGAAGATGACCCAAATTTATCATTTCAAAACATTTCATCAATTCTACTTTAACTTTTGTGAATAGATCATCCACATATACAACAAGGTGTATAACTATTTTACCATTTGTCTTGACAAAAAGAGATTCATCTTCAAATTCAAAACACTTGAATTTCATACTTGTTGGTTAACAGATTTGTCTTGGTCTAAAAATGTTTTATCCTGACTCTATAAACCTTTCTTTTTAGAACAAATAAGTTAAACAACAAATGGGTGAACTATTAGGAATAATTCCCTTCTAAATTAAGGTACAACTCACTTTAACATCTTCAAAGAATTCAAACTATTCTAATCATTCATATACACTTTTAACTAGAAAGTGTTTAAGGCACACTAACATCCATACATCACCATGCTATGAATGTGATATCTTTCCTCCATATAGCATCATTTGGTGATAGAACACACAGATTCCATCTTCAACAATAAATAAATATGTATATATTACGGAACCAGCAAATGATAAAACATATATGATGAGTTATCCAATGAAAAAATAATTACCACTTGAAAGAAGAGTTCACACAGAAAACTGATTTCAAATACCCAAACATAGATTTAAGTATGCAGAAATCATTTTTTCTTTTCATTCACAGATGAAAATCTTTCAAACAAACATCACATATATTGTAAAAACATAAAAGTTCAGCTCCAAAATTCCTTGTATCTTCTTCTTAACTTTTTTTTGTATATCCCAGTTTTAACAACTAAAAACATATATATAGTTACCCTAATTAACTGTTCTTTTAAACCCAGAGTTAAAATAAACTCTGACCCATACAAGATTTAGTTTCTTACAAGCTCATTAAAAGACAAAGTTTTTAAACATAATTCCAACTAAATAACTGAATAAAGAGATTGTGTAAGCAAGATCAAGACTGAGGCAGCAGATTGGAATCTCTGGATTTGCTTTTTGCAGCTGAGGAGACACATTGCATCTTCCATTCCTGATGTATGGTAACAAATTCCTAGATTTTTGAGAAGTTGGGGATGCCAATGTGTTTAACCCGTGCTTTTCAAACATCTTTCTCTCTTCAAATTTTTGCCACTTTTTCTGCATGCTCTGAGAGTGAATCGACACAGAGGTGAAGAAGTGATTCTACTTTTGATATCCGAGAGAAATCATCAATTAATAGGTTATCATTTTCTTTAACAAAACTAATTTTCTCTCTGAAGGATTGAACCACAGTATCGATTTCCTTTTCTGGCTCCCCATCATCTTTTATATATTTCACATCAATACATTACAAATCATGTTGTAAGGATTGAGTAAACTTAGTTATTTCTTTGATCATTTTTGTAAATTCAATTCGTCCTTGTTTAGATACTGAGTTTCTCCATTCGATGTTCCTCTTTCTTACTTACAGTATATTATCATTTAGACTTCTCACATTCTTTTCTGATAAAAACTCCGTTACCTCATACTTCTGAACTTCACCAATTTGATTTATCACATTCATCCATTTCCCTTCTTTTTTCCATGAAGCATTCTGTGTTTTCAAATCTTCGATAGTAGCCATGGTTTCATCATATATATTCTTCAATTCATTAATATACTCTGTACCTTTCTGGATGATACCATCCAGCCAATCATCAAACACTTTGGTCAGCATTTTGTTTCTATGTATCTGATCTAGCATTTTTTGATTGACCAAAAATTTTGTGTCAAAAGACAGAGGTAGTTGAGAAATAGGTTGCAGATTTGGATTATGACTGGCATCAATATACTCTTCCATAGATTGTAAAGTTTGTTTCAACTCCCTCTTATCTTTTTCATCCTTCTAGTTACGACTAACTATCCTTTTGGTAGAAGCTTCGAGATGATGCACATCCGCGGCACGTGATGCAGTCCCAAGATCTATCTTTTCTATTGTGAAATCCTGAACCGTGGGATCTTGAACTTCTTCATCAGTTGTTGGTTGGGCTATTTCTACACTCCAATTCCTTGTATTAGGGTCAATGTCCACCTTGGATGTAGTTTTCAACATTTTGGATTTAGGAGTCTTTCCTAGACACTTACTAACCATATCCTCCAATGGTAATGAAAATGGAACTATTTTTCTCTTCTCACAAATTGAGTTTTCCAACCACTTGGGTGCAAGGACTGGAACTTCTTTACCAGGATTCAGTCATTCAGAAGGCACATTTGATATCATCATTAGATCAGCAAAATCTAAAGCAACCTCTACTTGTGGGTTTGTACTGATCTCTTCTACCATTGGTGAATCAAACCCTCTATCATTAATTGCTTCTTCTAAATCTTCTTCAGAGTTTAAGTCCACAAATATTCTTTCTAAAGTCTTCTTCTTCCTCCTGCTTTTAGTTCTTGACCTGGTGGCACGAGAAGATGGAATAGTTATAAGGGTTTTCTTGGACCTTTTGGTGACAGGACCCTTTTTAGTTTTTGGCTTGGGAGTAGCTGCATCACAGATAGTAATAAGCTGATTAGAAGAGCTTATTGGAGATGATGATTCATCAATTGGTGCACATCATTGAGAATCTTCATTTTGAACAACTTTCAATCTACATTCCCTCAACCATTTCTCAGTTCTCCTTATTACTAGGAGGCTTTTAACTTCAATCCGATCCTCTTCATCCCTATTCCAATCAACTTTTGGAATAGGTGGTTGTTTTATTTTTTCAAAATGAGGATCAATCACCTATTCATCATCATCAATTATTCTGAAGATATTCATACTCAGATTCAGGGTAACTATTTGCCCTAGGGAGAACCTGCACCAAAGCCTCTTTCTAAATTTGAATTTATCTGGACAATCCTCCCAATAGTCTTCTATCTAGGGAACGTGTAAAAATGTCGTTCCAAAGTCCAAATTGTCCCTAGCAAAACCTTTATTGTCAAACTAGGGTCTGGCACTATAGTACTGAAAATTGAACTTTCTCAAGCCCACCTCTAAATTTAAAGCGTTAGGAATTGACTGACATGAATAGTGGCCAAGTTCAACGGGAAAAGATATACCAGATCCTCTCTTCATTGGAAATTTCTTATCTACATGAGCCAACTACCTGCAGACTTCTATCAATACAAAGCAATCAAAGACATATCTGGGCAGCTTCACAGGTTCGCCATCAAAACAACCAACTCTAATATAAGTAAATTTACGAAACTAAATAAAGAAGCTACCATAAATGCTGATTAGCTACATGGCTTCATCAAACATCCTTTTATTCACATTACCTGTCAATTTATAAGTCATCCTACCAGTAAAAATATCATTATCTCTCCTATAATTTTCATAACAATTTTGCATCTTTAATTGTGAATAATAATCATAAATTTTGTTGTCTTCAACCAAGGGTGCATGAGGTAACCCTCTCTATTCTCTTGTGGACACCAGGAAGTAAAAGAGATATGAGGACATATAGAAGTCCTTATTCCCTAAATAATTACTCAAACCCTGATGCAAACATTCAGCTATAATTTCTGCCCAATCCAAATACTGTTCTCCTTGGAGGATCACTTGAATGGAGAAATACCTAAGAATTGCCTTTTACCATGTACAATAATACCATGATGTCTTTTATTTCCAGTATCATATGTTCTCTTGTTAATGCTCTGGGCAGTCTCGAACCTCCCTTTTGAAATTTCAGTAACCAATTTCTTGCAATTACACTTTTGTAGTTTGCTTTCTTTAATGAAAAATGACCATAAGAGGAAGTAACACCAAGATCAGAGTATGGCTCTTTGGGTGGGATTTTCATTACGACCATTAGGGTTTGTCTATTGACAGGAAGTAACACATTGCCATCCGCAATTCTAATACACCTATTTTGGGGGTCATATCTGCTGATACATTCCAGAACTAATTCAGGGCATTGTACCGCCATGGGAAAGGCTGTAGCTTCAACTAAACCACTTTCCCCTATTCTCCCCATCACAGATGTTGACGTAGGATTTTTAACCCTCTCCTTAAAATCCTCTAAATCATATTGAGCTAGAGAAGTATCCCCAAATTCAGGAAGAGAACAAATAAGGCTTGAACCGTGTTCAAAACCAAAACAGGCAGATTTCATGGCTACAGACTGGATAAATGTAATGGAAAATGCTTTCAACTTCTTTAATAATACCAGAAACACAAAATGATTCTCCTTTCCAACAAAGCAATGGAATCATCTATAGGGAAAAGTTGAACCCACCTTCAATGGATTAGAAATTACTGTCAAAGTAGGCAATAAAAATCTTATACCTCTAGCGTTGTTCTCCTTTTGCATCACCCTGTGTATTTGCTATTAAAATTGGCCTGTTCTTTCTCGATAAAAGGCATGAAATCTGGTTGAATAATTATTGTCTCAATTTATTCGTGCCAAAAATGCTTGATAAGACATAAACTCTAATAGACGCATTAATTGTAAGCATTTCTCACACACGACCTTGATGTGTAATTATTATCCATAACCTTTCAAATGTTAAATCTTTCCACTTCATAATATGTTTCGGACATATTTCCCTCTAAATCTCCTGCAAATTTTTGACTTAAAGAAGACTTCAAGAAAAATGAGACTATAGTGAGGGAACGTTGAATCTTTGAACCTCTGAACCTTTTAACTCTGATATGAGGTTCAACTGGGAGGTTCAAAGATACAAATTGAATTACACAAGGGGACCAAGGGTACATGACTTTTTGAGAAGCATTGAATGTTGAATTATTGAACTCTTAAACTGTTGAACCTTTGAACCCTTGAACCTTTGAAAAGAGTTCAATTTCGAAGGTTCAATTCTACAGTAATTTCACACATAAGACGATAGGCAGATGTATTTTAAAAACAAAGAACTGATTTAAGAGATAAACACATGACTAGTAAGGGAAGATGGTAAGTCAACTTTTTTACTTAGGGAAGGACAATAAAAAATTGAATAAGGGTGAATGAAAAGGTAACATTGGGTCTGACTGGGGACTGCATTTTATAACAAAATGTAGAGAACTCAGAAACTCTAGTTACACACAAACTGAAACACAAGGATGGAAGAAAAAGAACCAAGGCAAACTAAAACTAGAAAAGGAAAATGATAGCACACGACAACAAAGGAAAGACTATGTACAAAACAGGGGACACTTATTTTACAGTTGATACAATTTAAGGTCCTGTCCATTATAGGACAGGGGTAGAATAGATCCATCTGGATATTCCAATTTGAAATAATTAGGGCCCAGTACCTGATGAATTTTGAATGGCCCTTTCCCAAGTGAATCGAACTTGCCATGTTCTCCTTTAGGTTCTCTCCTCTTATCCCACAGCAGCACTTCATCTCCTTCCATGAATTTTTTGGGCCTTGATTTTTGATCAAAAATCTTCTTAACCATGGCTTAATAAGCGGTAGTCCAATCAACCAATTCATTCCTTTCCTCCTCGATCCTGGTTAAGTACATAACTCTCTTTTCCAGGAAATCTTGAAAATATTGATCTTCAATGACATTTTGTAATTTGGTTGCAGATAATTCCAGAGGTAATGATAACTGAGCTCCTATTCCATAAACTAGCTCAAAAGGTGCCATTCCCATTGCCCTTTTTGGGGTTACCCTATTAGCCCAGAGTGCTTCCTACAACCTCTTATGCTAATCTTTAGGATTATCACTCACCAATTTCCTCATGATGGCTATCAGATTTTTATTACTGGACTCAGCTTGTCCATTCCCTTGTGGGTAATAATTTGATGAGTGGGAAGGAGAGATACTATGCTCATAGAAAAATGAAGTAAGTTCAATTGAAGAAAAGATGGTAGCATTATCTGCCACAAGCTTCTGAGGAACACCAAAACGTACCAGTATATTTTCTCTGAGAAAATTACATACCACTTCTGAAGTGGTTCACTTCACAGGGACTGCTTCAACCCATTTTGTAAAATAGTCTATTACTGTTAGAATGTGTGTATGTCTGGCACTCAAAGGAGGTGAAAGAGGTCCAATGAAGTCTAAGCCCCATTGTTTGAAAGGTTCTTTAATCATGACAAGCCTCAGAGGTAATGCTGCAAGTTGTGGTCTTCCTGAAAACATTTTACATTTTTCACAGTTAGCCACCCATCTGTATGCATCTTTGAACATGCCCAGCCAATAATAACAATTTCTAAGGATTTTGAAGGCTATGACTAAAGAAGAAAAATGTCCTCCACAGGCTTCATTATGAAAAACTTCCAAAAGCTTGTGTTGTTCTTCTTTGTCTACACATCTCAAAAAGGTTCCACCAAGTCCCTTTTTGTATAAGACATCACCCCAAATGACATATTTTGCTGCTTTTAACCTTAGATTCCTTTTCTGCTTCGGGGATAAGTGACTAGGACAGTCTCCATAAGTAAGATAATGTGCCACATTTAGGAACCATGGATCTTGTAAACTCACCAATAGGATAGTGGGAAGTTCTTCCTCTTCTTCTTCTTTGTTTTCAATAATCAATTTGCACAAGCCTTGACATCTAACTAATTTAGTTGGCCTAACCTCCAAGTCATATTCTTGAATCTTAGCAACCCATGTTGCTCTTTTATTCATCCCAACATCCTATTGAGTCAGAATGCTTTTTACAGCTGACCTAGGGACAAATACTATTAAATGAGAATGTAGTATGTAATATCTAAACTGTTTGACAACCTTTATCACAACGAAAGCTTGCTTCTCAATTAAAGAATATTTAAGTTCATGCTTCTTAAGAGGAACACTCATAAAGGCTATTGGGGCTTCTACATTCAATTCATTTTTCTGTAGTAAGATACCAGGCATGGTATGTTCTAAAGCATAACAATAAATAATAAAATCTTTTTGGAAATTAGGGTTTACTAAAGTAGGTGTTTGTGCAATTGCTTCTTTAATATCTTCAAATACTTTCTTAGCTGCCTCATTCCATTTGAATGCATGTTTTTCACTCATCATCCCTACAATATGTTTCGTAATCTCAGCAAAATCAGGAATGAACCTTCTGAAGAAATTAACCTGGCCAAAGAAAGACTTAACTCTAGTCCTATTAGAAGGTAGACTTAGCTGTTGTATTGCTCTAACCCTTTCTAGATCAATCTTGATTCCATCCTTTAAAACTAAATGTCCTAATAACTAACCTTCTGTTACACAGAAAATTGACTTCTTAGGATTAAGAGATATCCCATGACTCTGACACCTTTGTAAAACGGTCTCAAGGTCTTTCAAATGATCTTCTCTTCTTGTAGAGAAAACAGTCAAATCATCAAGATAAATGACAATAATTTTATCTTTTAGATCTCTGAAAGATGAATTCATCGCCCATTGGAAAGTTGCACCAGCATTAATCAAACCAAAGGGCATACGGTTATAAGCAAAAGTTCCCTGGGGTGTAGTAAAAGCAGTTTTATGTTGATCAGCTACAGCTACACTTATTTGATTATAACCTGAGAATCCATCTAACATGGACATCATCTCTGATCCAGCAACTATTTGCAAAATGTGATCCATCACAGGTAAGGGATAATTATCTTTCAAATTGGCTTGGTTCAGATTCCTAAAATCAACACAAATTCTTATTTCTCCATTTTTTTGCATACTGGAACAATGTTTGCTACCTAGGTGGAGTGATGAATTGGATAAATAATCCTAGCTTTCAACATTTTTTTGATCTCCTTAAAGATAGCCTCAACAACCTTTGGGTTATAATTTCTCAACTTTTGCCTGAATGGAGTTGCATTTTTTTTAAAGGAATATGATGTTGAAATTGCCCACCCCTAAAATCTTTCAGGTCATCATAGCACCAAGCAAAGGCATCCTTATACCTAATCAACAGATTAATCAATTTGTTTTTCTCCTCTGGCGAGCAACACCTGCCAATAGAAATCCATTTAGGATCAATTTTACTCCCAATGTTTATCTTTTCATAATCTCCCAATTTGTCAGGATTTTGAGCAAGTTTGTCTTTGGTATATTCATCTTGTTGAGTGAACAAATGTTCTAGAGAGACCAGTCCTCTGAGGATTTTGTTTCCCTTTAACTGAATTACATCATCCTTTGAATTGATCCCTGGATCAGGACTAAATTATTTACATTCTGATTTAACTTTCAAAATAAGTCCCCAAGAAGTTTCTGATCTGTCTGTCATTCTCAAAAACTTGCCAATTCTTAGCATTATCTGGGACATTAGGACAGTAGATCAATTGTATTCTATATGAATCATTTTTGAAATCAGGGTGTGGGAGAAGAAGGAAAGTTGAAACTGCGAGAGAATCGGCCCGTGTATTCTGATCTCTGAGAATTGCCTCGATAGAAAAGGCATCAAAATATTCTATCTCATCCCAAACCCTATTCTTGTAATGTCTCAATCTTTCATTTTTAACTGAGAAAATGCCTCTCACCTGTTTAACAATCAATTCGGCATCTCCTTTTCCTCTGAGCATCTTTATACCCTTTTCTTTGACTTCATTTAACCCAAGCAATAGGGCCTCATACTCTGTAGTGTTATTAGTATTTTTAAATTCTAACTTGAAAGAGTAAGGAAAGTTTTTACCTTTAGGTGAGATCAAAACAACCCCTGCTCCTGAACCAATGGTGGCACAACTACCATCAAATTCCATGGTCCATAGATCATCTGAATGAACAGATTTTGGTGCGAATTCTTCCTTCATGTCTTTAGAAGAGAGAAAGTAATTACCAAATTCACATTCTTCAAATAGAATTTGAGATTTAGGATCATCAGAAGGATACACAGTAAACTTGCATTTAGGTTCAGGTTCTAGTTTAACTTTCTGCTTTCCCACTAGAATTGTAGCTTCTGACCAATCCAATTTAATCTCTCCACCTAAGTCTTTGCAAAAGGTCCATCTCAACAGCATCCCATAACTAGCAAGAATATCTGCTACCAAGATAGAATTTCACTCTTTTATCAGGATAGGCTGCAAGGGCGACCCGTGCATCTTTAATTTGCCTAAGCAAAGAAATTTGTTTGCCATCCATGGAGTAACACCTTCCAAATGTTTTTGTAAGGGATAGGCCCAGGGCTTTGGCTACAGAAGAAGGCATGATATTATCAGAAGCACCTAAGTCTATAATACAATTACTAAGTTTATGGCCATTTATGAATAGGGAAACATAAAATGGGTTGGGTTTCATATCAACCATATAAGAAGTATCATTAGCTGAGTTGAGGGTCATTTTAGGAGTGTACCTAGGTGATTCAGGTGGGGAAGAAAATAATTGGGCAATCAGAGACTCAACACTAACATTTAGTTGACTTTTGGACTCAATTTGTGAAGGATCACCTTTGACATATTTAACCAACTTATCAAGTTCTTTGGGATTCAACTTGAGGTATTTAGCAGGGGATATTTGAATCTTTGTAGACTTCCAAAATTCTATAATATCAAAAGAAGTTTCATGATCATTTCTATGTAACAATTTAACTTCTTGGGCCTTCAAATTAATATCAGAGGTTCTAGTAAGAGGCTCCTTACCTTTAACAAGCACTTCTTGAGTATTAGAAAATCTCAGATTCTTCTGACTTTTGGTAAGCATAGCACATGAAGGATCTTCAAGAGTAATCAATATTTCACCTCCTCTTTCTGAATCTGATTCATATTCTAGGAAGTGTATTTCAGAGTCGCTAGGTTGCCCAGAGTTCCTTTCTTCTTTGATAATCTCTCCCAATACATCTTGAGTAGCAGCCATTTGAGCATATCTAAGCATCTCCAGACAAGAGTTCCTGTCATGATCAGTAGTCAAATGAAAGGCACACATATTTCCTCTTCTAGGCGGAGCTTTAATAGCTAACCTTGGTTGTGCTGATGTAAGTGGCAATGTTTTACCAGTATTTATCTATTGGTTAAAATTTCTCCTACTGACATCTTGATATGGTTGTTGAATGAAGTACCAACCTTAGGCAATTGTCTTTTTAAGGCGATCATATCATTAACTAGTCTTTGAACCACATGATCTATAGAGGATGAGGGATGAGCATTAGGTATTTGGACTTCTTTCTTCCATTTTCTAGATATAAGAAGATCATCTTCTAACCCAATTGCTAAGGTTTGTGTGATTGCTAAGTCGGCAACTGCACCTCTTCTAAGATGAAAACTAATATCATGAGGCATAGAATTAATAAAGAAACATTTCTGACTCTCAGGAGTTGGCCTTTTAGCATTTGGGATTTTGTGCACAATTCTATTGAATTTGGCTATAAATTCCGTCATAGGCTCATGTATTTCTTTCTTGAGCTGAGTCAATTGGGCAAGAAAGGAATGTTCATCTTCTGCACTTTTCAACCTATTTTTAAACGCAGTTTTCATATCATTCTAGTTTGTAATTGAAGAGTCAGTTAGATGATAAAACCATTCTGCTGTAGTATTAGTTAGAGTTTGTACAAAAAGCCTTATGGCTACATCTTGATCAAGGGGTCGATATATATTGCACTATGGTTATTCAAATAACCTTTCAATAGCAGTCAAATACTATGCATGTAGTTATCAAGAATGTTTTCTAAGTGCTTTTAGCATGTTCAAATGTTAAGTTTTCAAAAAGATTATCATTATAGTTCGAGGATGGTGCATCGACCCACATGCAGGTTGAATCCTCCAAACACATATCTAAACATAATAGTTTTAAATACTTGTTTCATGGGCACAGTCAACATTGAGCTCATCATGATAGCTCTAGGGTTGTCATTTAATTGTTTTCAATTGTGCCATGTTAGCACTCAAGTATGGTGCTTGCCACTGCAGTTCTAGCTCGACCTCAAGGGCATGGAGTGACAAGTTCAACAACAGTCATTACAAGTTTTAAGTATCATTCATTTATGACTTCGAGGGCCTAGATTTTATCTCCAAAGCATAATCCATAACAATATTAATCAATAGAAACATAGACCACAAGGGTATCATAATAAATATTATCATATCAATTTCTACAGCTTGAGGACCTCAAATGATAATCACAACAAGCTAAATACTTAACTGTCAACACAGTTAGCCTTATTCAATAATGTTTTATTACTATTTAACATTCAAAACAATGAGAGTCTTTCTAGACTTCAAATTGTACCTGAGGAAGTTTTTTTAAGTGTTTACGATGTAGCCTATCGATGGTTCTTAGCAAAGCATAGTCATGCCAACTTCTTGTGGCTTTCGATAAGGTTTTCTAGCTGACTAAATATTGTCACTACTCTTGTTGTTTCTCCTGAGCGATGTGTATATCCTGAAAAGACTAACTCCAAACTAATTTTTGATCTTCTTTTTGCATGCAAAGCATGTAGTGAAACATCCACTTCGAGCCCACAAAGTGAAGGGTGGTTACTCCACTCTGCCAACCTGTGGCTTCCTTGGGATCATTCAGTCGATTACAAGCTAAATGCAATTGGACAGTGAGGATATGGCCTCTCATCACTCCACTAATCGTGGATTATGTTAGCCAACACACTTAACACATATACAAATTAATAATAACATGGGGTTTGATTAAAAGGTTTAAATAATTATACCTTAATAAACTTCCCATGCATCTACATGATGTATGAGGGTTCCCATAACAATCCAAGATGTCATCATATGACAACATCACCAATATGGTAATACAATTAAAATGTGATTTAGGCGTCAAGTACCACTCCCCCTTCTTCACTATAAACCATCAGTACTATATAATAAAGAATAATAGATTCCAAATCTTGGTTCGGAAATAAAATTAAAAAAAAGAATACTCCACCACAGGGCGAGACTACCTCTCGACTTATGTTGATGTTCTAGGAATTTTATTTAGTTGAGTCACCATAAACATCGTTGAGATAACTCAATCGACATGACAACACATAAAGGAAATCGACTAGTAAGGAAAAGACGCATCTCACTCAAACTTACAAAGGTTCATAAGGATGAAAAATCCAATACTCAGATGGTAATTTAATTGATTTCCCAACATTTATCTCTTCATCCTTGATGATACTCTCCTTCTATCTTTGAAGGAAGATTCATTTCCTATTCACATTCACCATCATAAAATCATGATCAGTACATCATCTGATTCACAATTCATAAAATAATCATATGAGCATGTACTCTCATGTTTAACTAACTTTAGTCAGTATTCACATAATCAATGATTAAATTAGATATTTCCACAACATCTGATCATTAAACTATGGTTAATCATCTTGATTACCACACAAAAATAAGATTAAGATAAATCATATGTTAGGAATGTAACATATCTACCCCCATAAAAATCATTGTCCCTGATGATTAATTGTCTTCAAAATCAACCAATGTAATAAGAAAAGTGTTGTTCCTCTTCAAAAACTTTTAAGGGACCCACATATCTAGGAGCCAATTCGGAAGTCTTTCCAAACTTAATGGAACTCTTTTGAGGTTTTACCCTTAGAATGACCTTTTTATCCCACTGAGAAATGTCTTTCGATGAACTTAGCATCCACATAACTATTCTACCTATCATTGGCTTCTGCTAGCCTTTTCTTAATTAGATGGACTTGCTCTTCCATTTTTGACAGCATTTCTAGACCAAGGATAACCCTATCTTCTAGCTTATCCTAGCTTATAGGGCTTCAGCATCTTCCATATGATGCTTCAAATGGAGCCATCTTAATAGTAGAGATAGGAATTGTTTAGGCAAATTCCACAAGAGGAAGATAATCTTCCCATTTGTATTGCTGGTCCATGTAATACATCCTCAATAAATCCTTCAACACTTGGTTTAGCCTTTCAGTTTGACCATCCATATCTAGATGATAAGCAGAGATTATATTCAACTAGGTTTCAAGTGAAGAGAATAAGGTTTTCCAAAACCTTGATATCATTCGTGCATCCCTATCTGAGATAATATTCTCTAGAATGCCATTCAATCTGGAAATCTCTTCAACAAATTTACAAGCTATGATGGGTGCCCCATCTTTCAAGTTCGCAGATATAAAATGAGTGGCTTTGGTGAGTCTATCCACCACAACCAAAATAGAATTGCACTTGTTCCTTGACATAGGAAGCCCTTGCACAAATTCTATGCTTATAATTTGCCATTTACACTCAGGAATTTCATGAGGGTATAATAATCCTACCAGGTAATAGTGTTCTACCTTCACCCTCTGGTATTCTATACACATAGCTACAAAATGTGTAGCATCTCTCTTCATTTCTTTCTAGAAATATAGGGTTTTCACATTGGCAAGTATCTTTGTTACTCCAGGATGTCCTAAATATGGTGCAGAATGAACCTCCTTCCACACCATATTCCTTGACTCTAAAGAGTTAGGTACATACATCCTTCCTTTAAACCTTAATAACCTACCTGATTCAAGGTTAAATCCATCGTATCTCAGATTTTGTGGATTTTCCACAAGGGTCTATTTTACCTGCTCGTAAAACTCATCTCCCTTAGATTTCTATAGTACCTGATTCCTAAAATTAGAATGTATGGATATCATTGAGGAGATGTGTATTCTCCTACTCAAGGCATTTGCTACCTAGTTTTCTTTTCCTTGGATATATTTATTCTTGAAATCATAATCTGATATGAATTACAACCATCTTCTTTGACAAGAATTTAAGTGTGGTTAAGTGAATAGATATTTGAGCCCTTGATGGTCTGTTTTCAGCTCAAAGGGTTTCCCAAGCAAGTAGTGTCTCCACATTTGTAATGCATGAATGACTGCCACCAAATCCAAATCATGGGAGGCATAGTTTTTCTCATAATTTTCAATTTTTAGGATTCATTTGCAATGACTTGTTCATCCTGGACTAATACACCACCTAAGCCTTCCCTTAAGGCATCGGTAATGACTACAAATTGACCTTCTAGGTTAGGTACTTTCAAAATTGGTGTTGAAGTCAATTTTTTTTTAGTAGGTCAAAAGCCTCCTCACACTTTTCTGACCACTCAAATCTCTTTCCTTTTCTCTACAAGGAAGTTATAGGGTATGTATTTTTTGAAAAGTTTTTTGTTCTTTTTTAGAAAAATGATTGATGCTCCCTAGGGTGACACATAGGGTCTAATTAGCCTTTTATCCAACAATTCTTGTAATTGAGCCTGTAACTCCATTAACTTTGTAGTGGTCATTATGTAAGGGGCTTTAGAAATAGGTCTGAGCCTAGAATTACATCAATAGAGAAGTCAAAGGCTCTTTTAGGAGGTAATCTTGACAACTCATCTGGAAATACATCCTTAAAATCTTTATGAAAAGGGTACATGTCTATATCTGATCTATCCTAATCTATGGACTCCCTCTTCCCACTCAGAAAAGGAATGTTGGTATACTTAATGGTACACCATGGGTTCCATCATTTTTCCTAATTTGCAGCCAACTATGATGACAAGAAAGCATCCCATACTACTTGTTGTCAACACTGGCTAAGGACTAGGGTAACAACATACACATTCACAACCAACTATGATGACAAGAAAGCATCCCATACTACTTCTTTTCATCATTAGTTAAGGAGTAGGTATAATAACATACATCATCAATGACTATTAAGAAGATTTCCACAGCTTGCTAAACTATTGAGTTGGTGGATCCTGACATCTATCGCCTCCATGCCACTAGCGAAAGTCAGCCCAACCTGGTAGTAGTGTCTAGCATCTATCACCTGTATAGTACTATTGAAAGCTGGCTAAGCCCTATCATACCAAAGGGCATCTCCTGGCATCTGTCACCTCTATGGTACTGATGACAACCAACTAACCCTAAGATACAATGGATAGCACTTGGTATCTGTCACCTTCACAGTACGGGTGACAACTGACTAAACCGTACCTGTATCATAACTTGTCCCAAGTTAGACTTGTAGATCTCAAGCCTAACTCCATTTTCTTATTCATCCACCATGTGGATGCTTTACCCACCAACTGGTATGCTCTCCATACTGCTTTGGTGATCTCATTATAGTTTCTTATTTTAAAATATTTTCTATTTCTATAAGCCATGCCTCCACGACATCTCTTCTTATAGAACCATTAAACTTGGGGAGCATAACCTTTTCATGTCCTGGGATATTTCCAAAGGCAAGTGGCTTCTTCTATCCTCTTCCTATTTAGCCTAGGAGTTATTCTCTCCATGCTCACTTTGGATAGTATCATCAGGATGCGCCTCATCATCACCCCCATAATAGGCTTCCCACGTGGGTCCATGCTGACCCCTGACCTCCTGCTTGAGAGTTCCAATTCTCACTCTTGTTGCTTGGAGCATAGCAAGGATCTAGTCAAACTTAGATTCAAAGTGCCTTGAAGGTTGCCCTTCATCCTAGCTATCTCCCTGGCTCTTATCTAAACCTTGCTGCAATCTACTTCTCCTAAGTTTGTAGATTAATCATTCAATTAGTTTGTCATACTAATGACTCCATTCATAATATAAATCCATTCTTATTCCTGTAATCTTTAACAAGAAAGGAAAGATTTGCCAAAAAAAAATTAATTCATTATAGTTTTCCATGGATTACATATAATCCATCCAAAATTACAAAATTTTGTTTACATCTTGCTACTGCAATTCATTATCAGATTAGGATGCCTTCCCAAATTCATTTCTCATTCTTGAGATTTATCATATCAATTTTAGGTGGAAGTACTCATCCATAGCCTCCTTATTTACATCAAAATACTGAGGATTGCTTTCAATAGTTGGTACTTTAGGTGCAAAGGGTTCTACTGATGCATCATTAGAGTTAGGAGCAGCAATCCTTTTTGCTTTCCTCAAATCCTTCTTGATGCATTTAACAACATCATTCAAGGTGTCCTTATCAACCAACCATACTCCAACTAATCAACCAGTTTGTTCAAGCCATTTCATTCTTGATACTCTTTCCCTCAAGACCTTAAGATGACATAGGTGACATCCATTTTTTGTTACCTTCTTTCTAGGTGTTGTTCTAATTCTTACCATTCTGGCATAAAATATTCAAACATTAGCATCTATTTATGTGGATACAAATAATCATCCAATTGTGAGCTCATAGGTCCATGTATTGAACATGGTAGCTCTGATACCATATGTAACATTACATTCCATAATGTTCATAATTTAACATAAGTATTCATCTTAACTAAGAGTTAGAATACATCATGATTATCCAAAACTTAGTTAAATAAAAGTGAATTATCATCATTACAATAATTAAGCATGTTATTCTTTTCTAGAATATAACAAAATATAGAATTACAATATCCAATGATATCTCATTAGTGAATAACCTTCACTATGCATGTACAAATCTATGCTCAAGGCATCAAATAATAAATTATACATAATAACTAACTATCAAGTCATATAAACAAAAGCACTGCATCTGGAACTTTTGACGTGTTGTCATAATCCTTGGTTTGTATTCTACTTGGAAGGAGAGGATCATCTGAGTGCTTTTCATCTAACCATAGACCGGCGGTCCCCCACACAACTTCCTACCTAGAAGCGGTCCAACCCTTCATGGAAGGTATAGATATAAGGAACCGTTAGGTTTTCCATCTAAGTATTTGGTGTTGTGTCCTTCATAATGTCTCATGGTCATACAACTATAGATCCACTCTAACTATGTATGACACTACTAGAAACATTATGCCATGTGGAGCACTGTGCACTGACTAATGCATGCAGAGACAAATGCATTACTTTGGCCAAAGATTTACATACATATACATTTTGTAATGAACATAGTCATATGTCTACAACCCTGACTCGACTTAGAATTTATCTCATCCTACAGTATGCTTAATTTGACCTCTCTAGGTCTAGCAAAAGTAAGTTTAGTTCAATTCTTAGTCTAGTTCTAGGATAGTCAACTCCTATCTTAGGGAGTACATTAAATATAACATGTTGATTTTGCAATAGGGAACCTGTGACTCCTTGTCAATATGACAATTGCCAAATCAATTCTTCCCAACAAACGACTCCTATCTTGGGAGTACATTCAATTATGTTGCTTTACTTTCACAATAGGGAACCTGTGACTCTACATCACCCTATTCCCATCTTTTCAAAATGTCAATAGCCAAAACAAGTTTTCCAACTTATGACCTTCCTAGGTTCACAATTTCATGTTGACCTATCACAAGGTTTACATTCAAATTCATGACATTTGATACTTATATCATAATAGTCTAACAAAATGGTCTTACTAAAAAGACTTTCTCTCAAGTATTCTCATAGGTGTTAATATCTTATACCTCATTCGTGAAGTATGGGCATTCATAAAGAGATGACTTTAATTTACTTTGCAATACAAGAGTTTCATACTAACTGTAGTATTCATTCTCATAAGTATATAATTATCTTAGAGAAATAGTTCCTCTAATAAACCTTGCATGCACTTAATTCTATCTACAAGGAAATACAACTTACCGCTTATCTAGTTTCTCCTTCTTCAACGAGGAGTCAACATATCTTTTAAAGACATAAGATGCATCATAATTGCCATAATAAATATCATTAATAGTCAAGCACTGTTATAGGGAATCTGTGACTCCGTGTCACCCTATTCCCATACTTACATAATGACATAAGTTTAATCAAGTTATTGACTCGTGACCTTACTCGGTTGATGAACACATTGTAGCCTTATCCCAATGTTTACTTTCAGTTCAAAACATCTAGAAGGGTATTTTCAAAGGTCCAAAAGGTCGATTCTATTAAAAAAAGATTCTATCTCAACAACTCTACATGAGTTCATAGCATTATATAATCCCTTTAAGGAGTTTGGCTACAAGAAAGAAAATGGCTTTTATTTACATTACAATGCCAGAGGCTTAGACTAATTTAGTTTTCAATCTCATAAAGTTATAAGCCTCAATAAAAGAATCCTCACCATTAATCCGGCATGCATACAAAGCTGCCTTTGAGTAATATTATTAATTTTCATATATCTAACATCCTTCTTTATCATGGGGTCGATGCATACTACACTATGGTTATCCTAATAACCTTTCAATAGCAGTCAAATACTATGCATGTAGTTCTCAAGAATGTTTTCTAAATGCTTTTAGCATGTTCAAAGGTTAAGGATTTTAGAGAGAGAGCGAGAGAGAGAGATGGGTTTAGGGTATTCTAAGGAAAGAGAAGATTTTAATGAAGTGGTCATAAAACCTTCCTCAAATAAAAAGGAGACTTAGGTGGATGAGGATATTGATATCCCTAAACCATTTTAGAAAGGTGTGTTTTGGGTTCTAAAAGAATCTTTACTCACTATTCTCATTATCTAAGACCATGTATATTGTGAGCATGATTAGAAAGCAGTTTAAAGCCCATTCCATAACACTTTAAAGCCCATTCACTTTAAATTACGTGGTATAAACACATGTTTGGGAAGTAGAAGGTTTATTTTTACATAAGTAGTTATACTAGGTTGATTAGAAGAATGTGATTCTATATGTAAATTAGGAATGTCAAAATGAATTGGGTGCACCTTATATTCACTAGGATAGGAGGACACAAAATCTAAGGATCCCTAATTGTCCCTAAGATATGGATTAGAAGACAAAGCAACCTCTAGAGATATATAAGTGCTAGCAAGAACTAGTAGTGGTGTAATACCTTTAGTTGAACATGATGATTTATCTGAAGAACAAGATTATGTGGTATTAAAAATAAGAGAAATATGTGATGGAGTAGAGGAAGTGGTACCAATGATCTCAAAATATTGACAAGGATCATTATCCCACTCTAGCATAAATGATTTTCCTCCACAAAGAATTATAGATCAATGCAACGTAGAGGGAACAAATTACATTGCATGAATCCAAGGTTTACTAAGGAGAAGATTGTAAGAGAGATTTCTTGGCATGAAATAGATTAAATTGGGGAGTGTAATAGGTCCTAATGAAATATTCTATGTAAATATGCCTAAAAAATACCTTTTAACATTTTGAGAATGGAGACATAGAGAGGGGGAAAGAGATAGGGGAGAGAGACAATTAGAGAGGGAGAGGGGGGATAGATGCTTAGGAATAGAGAGGGATAGATAGAGAGGGGGAATGAGATGGGGGGAGAGACAATTAGAGAGGGAGAGGGGGAAGATCAAGAGATATAGAGAGAGGGACAAATAGAGAGAGATAGAGATAGGAAGAGATGAGTGAGAGGGGAGATAGAGAGGGAGAGATGGAGAGGGGGATATAGAGAGGGAGAAAGGGATATGGGGACAGAGACATGGAGAGATAGAGATAGGGGAGAGAGACAAGGAGAGAGAGAGAGAGGCAGGAGATTGAGAGATATAGAGAGAGGGAGAGAGAGAGAGAGATGGGGGAGATGGGAGATAGAGAGACAGGGATGGATATATAGAGAGGGAGGAAGGGAGAGAGGGGGAGAGAGAGAGAGAGAGAGAGAGAGAGAGAGAGAGAGAGAGAGAGAGAGAGAGAGAGAGAGAGAGAGAGAGAGAGAGAGAGAGAGAGAGAGAGAGAGAGAGAGAGAGAGAGAGAGAGAGAGAGAGAGAGAGAGAGAGAGAGAGAGAGAGAGAGAGAGAGAGATACAAAGATAGATAGATGGGGGAGATGGGAGATAGAGATATAGGCATACAGAGGGAGAGATAGATAGGGGAAAGAGATAGAGGACAAAGATAGGAAGAGATAGGGGGAGACCAAGAGAGATATAGAGAGAGGGAGAGATAGAGAAAGATAGATGGGAGAGATTGGGGAGAGGAGAGATAGAGAGATACCTGGATAGAGAGGGAGAGATAGAGAGGGGGAGAAACAAATGAGAGATAGAGAGAGGGGGAGATTTAGATATAGAGAGAAATGGAGAGATAGAGAGAGGGACCGATAGAGAGATAGAGGGGAGAGATGGGGAGAGGGGATATATATATATATATATATATATATATATATATAGAGAGAGAGAGAGAGAGAGAGAGAGAGAGAGAGAGAGAGAGAGAGGGGGAAATAGATAGGGGAGAGATGGAGAGTGAGGGGAGATTGATAGATATAGAGAGGAGAGAGATAGAGGGGAAAAAGAGGTGGGGATATAGATAGGGCTCTGATAGATAGAGATAAAGAGAGGGAGAGAGAGAGAGAGAGGAGAGATATATAGAGGAGGGAGATAAAGAGATAGAGAGATGGGGGCAATGGTTGATTAAGGGATAGGGATGGAGAGGGAGATATATATAGGTGGACGGGAAAAGGGAGAGAGATATTGAGAGAGAGAGAGAGGGGTATTACCAAGAAAGACATAGAGAGAGGGAGAGATACAGAGAGATGGGAGAGATGGGGGAGAGTAGAGAAAGAGATGGAGAGATAGAGAGGGGGAAAGAGATAGGGGAGAAAGATAGGGAGAGATAGAGAGAGAGGGGAGATTGAGAGATAGATAAATAGAGAGATAGAGAGACAAGGATAGAGAGGGGGAGAGTGGGGGGAGATGGGGAGAGATGGGGGAGAGGAGAGATAGAGAGGTGAGATAGAGAGATATGGATAGAGAGGGAGAGATAGAGAGAGAGGGGAGAGTGAGGGATAGATGGGGGCAGAGGAGAGATAGAGATAGGGATTGAAAGGAAGAGATAGAGGGGGAAGATAGGGAGAGATGGGTGAGAGGGGAGACAGAGAGATGGAGATAGAGAGAAAGATATAGAGAGGGGGGAGAGAGAGAGAGGGAGAGATGGAGGAGAGGGGAGATAGAGAGTGAGGGATAAAGAGGGGAGAGAGATAGAGAGATGAGGAAGAGGGGAAAGAGATAGGCAGAGAGGAGAGATATAGAGAGAGATAGAGAGATAGGGGAAGAGAGATAAGGAGAGAGAGATAGGGGAGAGAGATGGAGATAGACATGCAAAAAATCTCAAAAGATAAAAACATGAGCGTTTTATAGCATGTTGACGTTATAGCGCACTCATGTTATAACGTGAGTGTGCTTTTAACTAATCTAGGAAATCTCAACCCTAAGGGTTGGATTTTCCATGTTCATCCAATCCAAAGGGTTGGACGTACCTTTTGTATGCCAAGGATGTGTTTTCAAAAAAACTTATATAAAATCAACCAAATATTGAATGTGCTCTCAATCAAGTTTACACATTTTTCAATCTCAATATGAAAAATACCAAGATAACTTCAATCTTTTTATTATCTAACCATGTATTTCTTTCAAAAAATTGATAACATTAAATTTTCCATCTTTAATTTGTTTTTCTAATGTATTTGTTTGCATAAAACCTATGTCTAGTATTTCTAGTGTCATTGTTATGCATTTGTTGAAACTTGAAACAAATTATATTTTTAGATTCTAGACTTAATTCTATACACATTGAAAAATTGATTTTTGTTCAATTTTCAAAAAAAAATAATTTGGAGCATGCTCAAATATTCATTTCTTAGAAGTGTCCACTTTGAAATTCATAAAAAATCATATATTCATTAATAAATTAACAAACAAGTAAGGCACAAACTACATGATGTTAGCTAGTTTTCCACCAAAGTGATTTGTGAAATACTTAAAAAAGTCAACATTTTAGGTGAAGCACACCAAACACTATTATATTTTTCTGACAAAAACATGACAAATTTGTGTGCTTCCCTTGTTTGAACCTATTAATCTCCACCATTTTATAAAATAATAGTAGTTTAGAAACTAGATTCTAAGCACTACAAATCTTGTTCTTATCACATCTTATAATTTTGAGCATGGCTATCTTCAATTTCTCATCCAAGCTTAGTTTTAACTAATTTCAAAAAATAGTGGACACTTATGATCCTCTTTTGATCCCCAATTTCTATGCACATACCCATCAATGTAATCTATTTCAACTATCTATTGTAACAATGTATTCTTGTAGCATAACCATAATCACATCTACAACCATAATACCTCCACCCAATAAATCCAATTTATAAAGAAGTGAGAAGAGAATACCACACATAGTTTCTCAAATCCACAAGCACCCAAACCATGGTCTATGGGAAAAAACTATGGCCCCATGTGCAATAATGAAACCATTTGAGATGAAAATCCACAAACAAATACATCTTCAACCACATTACTCTAGTATAAATGCTTCCTTCATCCAAGCACTCCACTACAGAGTGACCAACTAATGTACACCCCACCTACCATATCAAAGTCCTCTACTCTTCCCAATATAACTCTTAAGTGTTACATGAAGGAGAGATTTCCAATAAATTTTATTATGACAACAATTTTAACCCCTATTAATTTTAAATTCCCATATTCAATTACATTACAACTAATATTTTGAGTCTACAAAGAATAATCATTAAATATTATCTCAACCACCTACATGGGCAGTGAAGCACTTATACCCAAGATGTTAGAGACACATAGAAAGTACATAGGATTGCAAGGTTAACATAACACTATATTGCTAGATAATATGTCAAGTGTTGAAGTAGTGATGTAGAGGAGTAAGGACATTCAATACAAATGATGCAAATGTGCATTCTCGCTCATTCTTGGCAACTTGCTCTTAAACCCTAAAACATGGAGCAAAAATTTAGACCTTTTTTACCATAACTTTCAATATAGACCTAATATTCACAATCTAAGACCTGTTTGGAATACCCTTTTGGCCCTTATTAAACATATCTCAAAATGGGCTAGGGTTTCTTTGTAAAAACTAGGGCAAAAACAAGACTATTCATGTGCAAACCCTAGGACTTACAAAGCTGCTTTCACCAAAAATGGCATAACTCATTCAAAACATAATGAAATCACACGAAACCAAACTAATTGTAAACTAGAAACAAATATCTTTCCATCCATCTATTATATTCCTCAATATGAGTCCATACTAGGCCATACCATGCGTGTTTGCAGACTATATTTTTAGAAAATTAAACTTTACAGACCTACTCTCAATAAAAATGCCATAACTTATTCAAATATCCATGAAAATTGATGAAAAAAAACAAATTGAAGTAGATTCACATGCGTACACTTTACAATCAGTTTTTTATCATTAAATGGCCTTACAAATTCATACCAAGAAAAAGAACAGAACTGTTATAGAAAAAATGCAAAAAAATTGCTCTAAAATGATTCACAATCTTCATTAAAATGTTCACTCCAACCTTCTCCAACCTTGGGATTCATCTTTACAACATGTATTTATGCTTTTCCAATCATTTTCCAACTACCAACCACCCACAACTAACTTCCTAATCAAAGTTGCAACTTTAATGCACTTTGTCACAACTTTCAGAATGACAACTTTTACATGTTTTTGTAAATGTTTACAACTTTTGACCAATGGACCTATAACATTCTAAAATCAGATCAAAATGATCCCAAATGGTCATAAATGACCTTATTAGACCAAACACATAAAAAAAAAACATAAAACCAAAATTTGACCAAATTTGACCATATGGCCTAAAAGTGTACCTACACCATACTCCCAGGGAAAAGAAGATTTGAGTTCCAACTCAAATAGGAATCTTCTTTCTTGTCTTCACGTTCCTTTGCATGCATGCATTGTTTTCTTTTTGATGGATCTCAACTACATTTGTATCAACTGGTCCACATATGTTTTTCAATCCAATAACATGCTTCTTGAGCCAAGGCCAACTTCGTACAATGTAGCCATGTGCTTTTGTTTCTTTTCTTGTTCTAGCTTGATGTTGGACTACAATTGTAAATTTATTGTCTATTTCATCTACTTTGTCTTTGTTACCCACATATGAAACAAACATATTAAATAAAGCATATTCTTCTTCATACTTCACTTCTTCATCCACCTCATGTTGTTTTCCATACGTCCTTTTCTCTTCATTATGCTCCAAAATATTTGGCTTCACCTCAACCTTACTCAAGAATTCATTTTTAGTTTTGAATTGCTCATCCATTCTGTTGTTCACCTTGATATCAACATTCTCATCTCTCGATTCTTCTCTTGAGAACCATGCTATCTCTTTATCCTCCATAACTATCTTATCTCTTTCCACTATCCTTGCATCCTCTACAACTTCTTTTGCTATCTCTTCTTCTTCTTCCTGAACATTACCCACTTCAACATTAGTGTCACCATTACTTTCATTAGTTTGAGCAAATTCAAAAGAAATTTCTTCTATTTCTTGTTCAACTGGTTTTTCAAACAACATGTTATCAAAACTTATTACCTCTTCCATTACCTCATTTGTCTCTACTTCATACTTTCGTACATCTGACTTCTCATCTAACAACAAGCTTTCAAATCCTATGCCCTCACCCTTCAAGGCTATTAATGCATATTTCGTCCCATCTTTGTCCAACTCATGTGTTGTTTTTCATGTTATACTTTGCTGCCCTACTATAATGCCACAACCTTCCAAACACAGTGTGACATATATCCCAATGCATAATATCACAAACTATTTCATCCTTATAATTGCCTATGTGAAACTCAACTTTGCATTGCTCACTTACGGTTACCCAGGTACCTGTTTGAAGCCAACTCACTGAATAGGGCATGGGGTGTGGTATTCTTTCCAAACCCAATTTATCTACCATGTATTTAGAAACAATATTATCCATGCAGATATCTGAAATCACAATTTGATAACATTTACCTTTGGACTTGCAGGTAGCCCAGAATAAGCTTTCCTTTTCCATCTTGCTTTCTTTCTTGGCTGCAATTTCTTCTTCCTGTATCATCTTTTCCATTTCTTCCTCCTATAGTTTCTTTGCCACTTTGAACAATTTATTTAATAATGATGATGCCCCTTTCCCATCTTTCTTCTTAATGCTTTCCTTTTGATTTTGTTGTTGTATCTTTCTATACTCTCTCTCTTCTTGTCTTCTTCTCATGATACCTCACCTAGGAGTTTCTTTTCTTTTCTTCCTTTCCCAGTCTTTTGGTATCTAGGCTCTTCTCATCAACTTGTCAATCTGTAACACACATACTTAACCAAATGCCAATCAACATAATTAATTGCTCCTACCTAGATCTTGTGGGCTCTGATACCAATTTGATGCAGAGCAATAAGGACTTTCAATACAAATGATGCAAATGCTCATTCTTGTTCATTCTTAGCAACTTGCTCTTAAACCCTAAAACATGGAGCAGAAATTTAGACCTTTTTTACAATAACTTTGAGTATAGACCTAATATTCAAAATCTAAGACCTGTTTGGAACACCCCTTTGTCCCTTATTAAACATATGTCAAAATGGGCTAGGGTTTCTTTGTATGGACTAGGAAAAAAATAAGATTGTTCCTATGCAAACACTAGGACTATTACAGAACTACTTTCACCAAAAATAGCATAAATCACTCAAAACATAATAAAATAACATGAAACTAAACACATTGTAAACTAGAGACAAATATATTCCCATAAATCTATTATATTCCTCATTATGAATCCATACTAGGCTGTACCATGCATGTTTTCAAACTGCATTTTTAGAAAATTAAACTTTACAATCCTACCCTCAATAAAAATGCCATAACTTATTCAAATCTCCATGAAACTTGATGCAACAAAAAAAAATTGAAGTAGATTCACATACCCACACTTTTCAATCAATTTTAGATCATAAAATTTCTTTACAAATCCTTACCAAGAGAAAGAATAGAACTGTTACAGAAAAAATGCAAAGAAATTGCTCCAAAATGATTCACAATCTTCATTCAAATGTTCACTCCAACCTTCTCCAACCTTGGCATTCATTTTTACAACATGTTTTTATTTTTTCTGATAATTTTCCAACTACCAACTACCCACAACTAACTTCCTAATCAATGTTGCAATTTTAATGCACTTTTTGACAACTTTCACAATGACAATTTTTACATGTTTTTGCAAATGTTTACAACTTTTGACCAATGGACCTATAACATTCCAAAAATGGATCAAAATTATCCCAAATTGTCATAAATGACCTTATTAGACCAAACATGTCAAAACAAAACATAAAACAAAAATTTGACCAAATTTGACCATATGGCTTGAAGGTGCCCCTGCACCAAGTAGCAAATATATTATTGACATAATAAGTTGTGCTTAGAAATTCTACTCAAAATTTTTTATACTAATCAACTTCACTAAGCATACTCCTATCCTACTCCACCAACATCATGTTCATCCTCTATGTAACTCCATTTTATTGAGTGAATTATTAAATTTTCTTATGTCTCGCAAATCCATTTTCCATGTGTATGTAGAAAACTATAAAAATTCACTCAACATAATTCTCCACATTGTTTATCCTCAAAATCATGACCTTATTTTCTATCTAGTTCTCCAAAAGAGCTTTGAACCATTTCAAAGTCAAGAATACCTAATTGTAAAACCTAATAAATAGCGCTTGTGTTTTCTTCGAGAAATCATCAATAAAAAATACATAATGAATATATTTTTGAATTGAAGATACATTAATAGTTCCATATACATCACTATGAATTTGTTAAGAGGTGAAAAAGGTGAATGATAACAACTAGCATACACACTAGGTCAAATCCTCTTTCACAATAACATTCAAGGACAAGACCGAGTCAAATCACTACCAAATGGAGTCAGACTTAGCTACAGATCTTGTACTCAAGAGTGATATAGAAAGGTCTAATTTAATCATGACTTTTTACCAAACCTTAAGCCAATAATTCACTAAACCCTAGTTTTATGATGATGTGATTATAACGGAAGATGTACAACAAATATCCAGAAACCAATTGTACATGGAGGATTAGGAAGATGACAGAACCTTTGTCTTGGATGCGAAGATGTTGGAGGACTATTTTGAGAGTGCCCAAGTTTTGAAAGGTTGAATCTTCAAAAACTGTAAACTAGAGAAATATTATAGAGACTACCCCAATGTTAAATCTAAAGTCTACAGGGGTAGAAAGACTAGGACACTAGTGCCCAAGTCCTGTATAGAGGAATATCCTTGAACTATTATCAAATCCCAAAGCCTTGATCTCTGCTTAGTCTTCTTGTACCTTTATATTTCTTGGATCTTGTACCTATAACCTAGACACAAGAAGAAGAGAAGGGGTTTAGGGGTTATGGTGTTTAGGGACTTGCCTTAGTCAAATCTTGGGATAGAATTCAAGCTTCCCAACACCATTGATAGATAAAGAGAGTGTGCCCTTGCAAGGTAGAGGGTAAACACAAAATCAATATGATGATGAACAACAATGATATCACCTATGTGATGAGACCTTTAAGAGGATGAATGTTCTTCATCTCATAAGGAGAGATAGATGATAACTTCAAACCTACAAAAACACACACAATAACAACACAAATATACTCTAGAATCACAATGAATGCTTTGAATGCTCTTTAATCAAGTGCTTCAAGTTTGCTATCTCTATCTAGGTTCATAATGAATTCAAAAACACACTTATATATGCTTTCCCACTAGGATTGATCAAATTAAACCAAAATAGCCGACAAAGACAAACCTTTTTAAAGGTCATATGCTGACATACATTTAAATTTGCCCCAACCAATCAAGGAAGACTTTGGCACTGGCGTCCAAGTCTTGAGGCTCCTTTTTGGTTTGGGGTAAGGTTAAGCGTGGGCCCATTGTTCCCAATTTACATTGGTTTCAGGCAATTTTGTATTGAGATGAATATTGAGAATGTATAATGTATTCACGAGGACCTAGGAGCTAAACAAGGAGGTAAAACAACAAGTGGCTAGTTTTTTACTCCATAACATTTAGCCCCCACTTTAATGTGTGTATTATCTTCTGATCATTACATGCATTAAAGTACAATCAAAGCTTATTCAAACACTAGAGCAAAGACACACCCTAAGTTTGAAGAACCATTTCTAGCCCCCAAGCTTAGGCAAACATAAGAAAACATTTGTTAGTCACACAAAACATAAATAATACAGTAAGGAAGCATACAATACATGAAGAAGACAGTAAAAGGCACATAATACATGGAGAAAGCATGAATGCGGTCATGCAGTACACAAGACATACATGAAGAGAAGACATGATTAAACAATTATACAACCCTAACAAGGCAATGGGGAGAACTCATCACTATGTGTTGCCATCAAAAGCACACAAAACACATACCATGAGGGGAGCTCATTGCTATGCGCTACCACAAAACATGCAAAACACATGGCATGGGGGGAGCTCATCACTACATGCCACCACTAAAACACACAAAACACATGGCATGGGGGGTTCATCACTATATGCTGCCACTATAACATGCAAGACATGCAAAAAACACACAGATAATACACATAATACATGAGCACCGTAGACTATGTCGTCACCACAATATACGTCTTAAACACATAAAACACAAGTGATGGGGGAGCTCATCTCTATGTACGGCCATCTAAGACATGCCAAACACACCTGATGGTTGAGCTATGCTACGACAACTATCAAAGACATGCTTTAGGGTGAATAACTCAAGATCCAACCCTGCCTCTACAGAGGACTTTTTAAAAGAATGTGCAACCACTCAATGGAATACACAATCCTGCCTTTTGCAGAAGGGCTTTCAAAAACATACAACCTTGCCTACATCATAGAGATGTGCTATGGTGAAAAGGAAGCATCTGCACAAAGTATAAAACCCCACTTGCATCATGGAGACACCTTACAGTGAAAAGGAAGCATACACAAACACACAACAAAAGTACACAACCCCACCTATATCATGAAGATGCCTTATAGTGAAAAGGAAGCATACACAAACACATAAAGTATACCACGCCACCTGCATCATGAAGATGCCTTAAAGTGAAAAGGTAATATATACAACACACTTTATTACAACATCTATAATATCCAAGCATTTACCACAATATATGCCCCCACCTTAAAGTGGTTGATTCTGCTTGCCGATAGCAATCACTTTAAAGGTAAGGTTGAACACACGTGAGGGAACAAGATCTTTCACAAAGCCCATGCCCCAAAGTGACATGTACTTGTAATCGCTGATTGTCCCCAGTAGTCACAATAGAAACACATTAGTATTATATGCTAACAATTAAGAAATTTTTCTTAGAAAATCTAATCTAAGATAACAACCAAATCATGTCTTAAAACTTATAAAGAAATCATTTAATATATCACTTAAGAAACCAAGGCTACACTTGTGGGTTCGAAACTGAGTATAGCCATGAGGTTATACTTCATCTATCTCAGAACCGAGTGTAGCTATAAGGTGAGACAAAAGGAATTCAAAGGTTCATAGAAATAGATTTAGATTATTGCAAAGGCTTGTTAGAACAATTTCACAATACGCTACATGATCACATCACAACACAAAGTGATTCTACTAGTTAAGTGTTAATATCAAATTAACCCCATCTTCATATATGGACTAGGTCCATTTTTGTTTTCTTGTTTAGGGATGGACAGTCCTTATCAGTAATTTTACTGTTGTCATCTACTGACTAGTAGAGCCACGGAAGAATGAAATCTTGAAAAATGAGACCTGAGACAAAAGTGACTTAGGTTCACAACGTGGGAAGATACCCCCAAGGCACCACACACAACAATTACAATAAGAGAGGATAATAGAAGAATAGAGAAGAAAATAGAAGAATTATCACAATAGAGGTGGTCTCCTTGTACCCTTGATCTTACAAGAGTATCAAGGAGACCTAAAAAAATATTTAACACTACACGGGAGAACACAACACATCAACATATGTACCTAGGAGGAGGCTACTCTTGAGAGAAACTTGAATAGGTGCTACATCGAGTGTGGCTAAATGAGGGAGAAATACTTACCTGATTCAATGGGATATTTCTTAGCAGACAATCCATGTCTATCATCTCAGGATATATCATATTTAGCCTTGGACTTGTTGATATTGTATTAACATTAAGAGTAGGATGATGGTAGGCTTTGGTTGGCTTCAAAGGGTGGTATCTAATACCAGTTAAAGAGCTATGTACACTAGCTTCTAAGGGTACCTTTATTCCTTTTTGTTTTATGCCACAACCATTACCTACATAGTTATAATTTTTGTAAAGGATTTGAAATCCATGACCATAGAGAGACTCTATCTTTTTAGAAGAAGGTAGGGCCTCATAAGTCTCATATTCTATAGCATAAGTAAGAATGTTGTCTATGTTTTCTAGTAAAGAAGCTTTATGTTTCTTAGGTATTTCCAAAGATTGCTTGGATGAGATTGAGGCAACTTTTGATGCTTTAGGATTAAGTTTGTACTCCCCCATAAAGGAAGGAGTAAAATCTAAGGAACCCCAATCGTCACCAAGAAGTGTATTCGATGGCAATTTGGAATCTTTCACAGCATTATCTATAGCAAGAGGTATTGATGAATTGGCTTTTAAGTTACTGAGAATCTTGTGATTGACAACTTGTTTTTCCACCTCAACTTGTAAACAACTTCTCATTTTCAGGTCAGCTTTAATGGTATGAATTTTATTTGTGTAAATAAACTTTACTGATTGATGAAGGATAGATGGAACTGTCCCCATGGCATGAATCCATGGTCTACCAAGAATGAAGTTATATGAAAGTGCACCAGGCATGACATGGATAAGGGTAGAAAATGTCATGGGTCCAACATTTATGAGTAAAGTTATGGTACACAGGGATTGTCTAACAATGTTATCAAATTCATAAATGTGAATTTTATCTGATTTGATTAAAGATTTGTCAACCTTGATTTTATGTAGTAGATTAACACCACCAACATTAAGAGCTGATCCATTGTCAATCATAACTCATTTTATCAACTTTTTGTTTATTGTGACAAAGATTACAAGAGGATCATGTTTGTTTTGAACTTCAATTGATGGTAATTCATGTTGTTGAAATAGAATATCCATTTTTATCGCATGCATACAATCTAACAGAGTTGCTGCATCATTTGGCTTAATAGTGGGTGGTACAATCACCTTTTGTAAAGCTTCTTGGAGTATTCCATGGTATGTATGCAATGTTTGTATGAGTTCCCAAAGAGAGATTTTAGTGGGAGTAGTGTGAAGGTGCTCAAAAAGATCATAATCTCAACCAATATTATCAGTAAGATGAGGTGGTTGAGGAAGCATATGTTGAGAAGTTGGTAAAGTGATCAAAATGTTAGACTGTTGTTTACATTTTTTATTATTTCACATATTGTATATGTGAGAAACCACATTGTAGTTGGGTTGTTGCAACACATTTTGATACACTTGGTTTCCTTGAGTAATTTGTTTTGAAAATTTGAGAATATAAGATGGGGGTTGATGTGGTGTTGGAGAATCTTGGACCGTAATCACTAGTTTGAAGCTAGGTTCCTAATGCACAATAATTTTAGGAACATTAGTACACTTATCCACTATCCCCTTAGTGGGTTGAATAATTTTATTAATAATGATTAAATTAACATTTGTTTTACTTTTATTAAGCTCAACATCCATCCCTAAAAGATTTAACATGAGAGACCTTTTTTTCATCCACCAATGCTTCATCTTTTGAAGGGAGAGCATTGGAACGAAGGGAAGGTAAAGAAATGTTAGGGAATTGTATCAATGATTTTATCCTCTTGTGCTGAAATTTCCTCACAAGTGGGAACAACTTTGGGAGAGGTATTCAAATCATAGGGTGAAGTAGCCCAAGCTAGCTCACTATCACATGTATTAGGGACTAGATCTATGGCATTAGACATGGCATTGACCTGGCTTGTATGAGAAGAAAAGCCATCACTATCATCTTTCTCATGACTATTCATAGAGATGAATTTAGTGAGATCTTCTACTATTGAAGGGTGGTCACCCATGAGGTTTATAAAGCTATCAAAATCATATATAGAACCAAGAATTTTATATAAAGATCCTTTAAAGTTATCAATATCTAAAACATAAGGATGTATATTAATGAATTTGTAATAATGTTCAAGATATTTGAAATATGCATGTATAGATACCAAAGAGAAATGACGTGAATATGTCATAATGAAATGTCTTGGAAGAGTAATGTATGTACTCAAATCTATTCATTTATCAAGTACCACTAATATGAGAGACTTTTGCACACCAAGACACTAGTTTGAGGAAACCGGGTTTTTAAAGCTTTTGCAAAGATAAAAAACACACTAGTGTCACTAAAAACCAAGTGGTCCTAATGTTAAAAGTGATTCACAAAAGGCAATATGTAACACTTTAAGATTTATTGTGAAGATATATGAAAGAGATGTTATTTTCTTATGTTGAAATACACAATATGTAATTGCAAAAGTATGATTTTTCAAACCAAGTATATAAAATGATGCAAAATTTCCAAATCAACAATGAAAATATGTTATAAATTAATGCAAGATCTGATTTGAACAACTAGTAATATGTAAATTCTCGAAGCTACGGGTTCACCAAAATGTTAAGAGGTGAAAAAGGTGAATGATAACAACTAGAGTACACACTAGATTGAACCCTCTTTCACAATAACATTCAAGGACAAGACCAAGCCAAATCACTACCAAATGGAGGTGGAATTAGCTATAGATCTTGTACTTAGGAGTACTATAGAAAGATCTGATTTAATCAAGCCCTTTTACCAAACCCTAGGCCAATAATGCACTAAAACCTAGTTCTATGATGATCTAAATATAATGGAATATGTAAAAAAAATATCCAGTAACCAATTGTATAGGGAGGTTCAAGAAGATGATAGAACCTGTGTCCCAGGTGAGAAGATGTCGAAGGCCTATTTCAGGAGTGCCCATGTCTTGAAAGGTTGAATCTTTAGAAATTGTAAACTAGAGAAATGTTGTAGAGACTGCCCTAATGCCAGATCTAAAGTTTGCTGGGACAGAAAGACTAAGGTGTTGGCAACCAAGTCCTACATAGAGGAATATTCCAGAACTACTATCAAATCTTGAAACCCTAATTTCTTCTCAGTCTTCCTGTAGCCTCATTTCCTGGATCTTGCACCTGTAACCTACACAAGAAGAGAAAGAGTTTGGGGGTTATGGTATTTAGGGACTTGCCTTAGTCAAATATTGGGATAGCATTCAAGCTTCCTAACACCATTGATAGATAAAGAGAGTGTTCCCTTGCAGGGCAGAGACTAATAACAAAAATGAATATGATGAATCAAGTTTGTTACATTGAATAGTGATCATGTCAAGAAAAAACAAAGTTACAAAATGAACTCCCTTAGCCAATAACATGGATCCACACACTATTTTTATCCTACTTACTAAAGGCTACCTACACACCCACATCATTAATTTTATTTATAGATAATAGGTTTCTTCCCAAACCAAGAATGTGTAGAATGCTAGAAAAAGACTTGGCCCTTCCATCTATGAACATAAGATTGAATCTACTACCAAAAATAATATCAAGTGAGATATTTGTTTCCTCAAAGATAGATGTATGCACCATAAATTCTCTCATACTTAGAAAACCACTTTGTGTGTGGATTCATGTCAAAAAGCTCTATAGAGTAATCATTGATGTATCCTTATATGCATTCATAGAAAGCATACAACAAATACATCACAAGTGCCTTCATTTGAGGCCCTCAAATTTGAATAATGGGTGGAATCTTTCTTGGGCCTCTTCTCTTTAAATCCTTCTTAATGTGTTTAGTTTGTCCACACTTATCCTTAAATATTATAGGAGAGTTAAACATTCCTTTATATTTGAATCTTTTATCCTTATTTTTATTTTTTCTTAACCCTTTAAACAAACTCTAATTACCAAAGCATCCTTGATAGATTTTTATGTTTTGTACCTCACTTATTCTAACAATAAGGTACCAACTAGAACCACAAGTTTTAGGTTGGAAATAATCCTATTGATTACCATAAGAAGGTTGTCCATGAATTTGGAAAAGAATACAAGGTAATGTATTGGTCTTCCACATATTTTACATCAACAAAAGCTAACTATCTCAATAAAATGTTGAATGCATTCAAGTTTTCTCTCATGGAATCATTATCACTCATACTTTTATAATACAACTTCTTTCAAAGAAAAGTGTAATAGAAAATGGACTTTGTCTGATATAAGTTCCCTAACTTCATCTAGACGTTCTTGGTGGTGGTTTATCTTGATAAATTCATAAGGATTGATTCTAAAATCTATAAATGAACCAATTTCCTATCCTCCATATCAAGCACTACATAGTCCTAGATATAAGTATTCTAGAGGTTTTATGAATTGATACTAAAACCTACATATCTAGATATCAAAATAATTTCCTCCATTTATAGATTCAAAATCTCAAAGTTATGATGTTTAACTTCTCAATCTGTATTCTAGGCATGTCTATCATTTTCCATACTTAATATAAAATATAACCTAAACAATCTCACACTCAAACAAGGATTAATACAACCATATATCCTCTCATAGATCTAACAATTTAAGATAGCTCTAATACAAAATAAAATGAAGAAAAACTAGACCTATAGGTTCCCAATGAGAAACTATGCAAGTCAAGATGGATATAACTTTTTTTAGAAATGGTATGATAAAGGGACACAATATATTCCCTAGGAAAACCCTTGAAGGAAAATGTGAGCTAAAAAGCACATTCAATGTAGTAATTAAAAATAATATATTACAATACAACGTAGAGCATCCATTTTTCAATGGAGGTCTTTAATATTTAATAGTCTTGGAGTCAAAATGATAGCATAACTTTGAAAAAGTAACTACCACATAATATCCATCCAATGACCTTCATTTATAGACCAAGGAGATCCTAGAACAACAAATGGTTTCCCAAAGCTATGGGCTCAATGTTAGAAATGGAAGCACAACTGCTCAACAGAAATCTGATTCAAATATAAAATTTCTGCAATCTTTAACTGTGTATTATCAATGGAGATTGTATCATGAAATTGAAACTATGCAACACAGAAACATCAAAACATAAAACTAAACACACAACACAGTGTTTACATGGAAAAAACCCTTGTGGGTAAAAAACTCCACCAAGAAAGAGGCACAAGTTTATATTAATCTGAAAAGATTGTATAATACAACTCAACAACTCTCTCCACCAGTCTTCATCCTGATAGCATTTTGACAACACCTGATTACCTAAAATATATATTGCAGCAACAAATACAATGGCAAATACTTGTAGAAGTGTTTTCCCTCCATTCTAGGCATCTACTTTCTCTCTCCAAGATTCCTGCACATGCAAGCATTAAATGTCATCATACATGCAACCTCCAAGTGGCAAAAACTTACCTATCGAATGTTGGGTGCCCATGTCCAAGAATAGCATGTAAAAGTATCTTATGACGCATCATAATCATCATAGATACCACCAAAAACAAATCTTCCCAAGATGGGTGCCTAGGGCTAAAGATAGCAACTTACAACTAATAATGAGTGTCATATGTGTCATAGAAGCATGGAATCTTATGACAACTTACATCTGCCATAAATCCACTTACACCACATTATGACAAGTTGTCATACATTCCAAAAGTAGTAGATTCCTCAAGGGTGGCATGTACCCTCATTTACTTTTTTTTTTACAATTTCCAATAGTAAATGTCACTCCTTAACTACCGTTGATACTTCGTAATTACCGTGTTGTGAGTGAAACTTCCTCATTCCCTTATGGGTAATTACAAATTACAAATAATAAATAGAATAAATAAAATATTGGAATTTACAAGGTTAATGGCACCTTATTCCAACATTATCCCACTTGAAATTATACATTGTAAATCAACCCATAGGAAATAAAATGACATAATCAGGTACTAGAAATGAGGGCCTCTCTGCACCACAGGAACTTCTTTGTGCTCACAAGTTTGGTCAATGAATCTACAACATTCTCCTGAGTGTATATCTTCTTTAGCTCAATCTATCCATTTGCAACCAACTCTCAAACAAAGTGATAATGAACATCATCATGCTTAGTCTAAGCATGATACATAGGATTCTTGGCCAAGTAGATAGCACTCTGGCTATCACAACCAATCTGAATGATCTTGCAATCAAATCTAATACCTGTACATAGTCTCCTCAACCAAACTTCCTCCTTAGAGACATGAGTAGCAACCATATACTATGCTTCTATGGTGGACAACAAAACTATGAGCTGCCTCTTACTCATCCAAATCACTGCTCCTCCAAACAAAGTAAACACATAGCCACTAGTAGACCTTTGACTATCCAAGTCACCTGCCTAATCTGAATCAACAAAACCCTATATGTCTAAAGATTTATCAGCACTATCAATACCAAAATAAACCAAACAATGATTAGGAGTACCTACAAAATATTTAAACACCCTCTTCACATAATTCCAATGTTGTCTACCAAGGTTAGACATAAATCTGCTCAAAACTCCCACTGCTTGTGCAATATCTGGTCTAGTGCAAACCATTGCATACATCAAACTCCCTACAACACTAGCATATGGCACATTAGACATATGCTCAAAATCATCCTCAGTCTTTGGACACATATCTAATGAAATCTTAGTACCAATGGGTAAAGGAATCCTAACCGGGTTATAGTCTTGCAAACTAAATATCTGCAAAATAGTATTCACATACTTACTTTGTGACTACCAAAGTTTTCTGTTACCTTTGTCCATCCTGATCTCCATTCCCAGAATATACCTGGTAGCTCCAAGATCCTTCATATTAAATACACCTGAAAGTTGAGCTTTCATCTCACTGATTATACCCTTAGTATTGCTGAAAAATTTAATGTCATCAACATATAATGTAATGATTAGTATAGAATCACCAACACAATAAATGTAAACATAGTGATCCTCCTTGCTTCTAACAAAACCCAATTTCAACACAAATGAATCAAAATTTTGATACCACATTCTGAGGGATTGTTTTAAACCATAGAAAGACCTCTTCAACCTGCAAACCCAATGTTCTTTCCCTTTTACCTCAAAACCTGTAGGCTATTGCATATAAATTTCTTCCTCAAGATCTCCATGCAAGAATGCAATCTTAATATCCATTTGCTCAATCTCCCAATCAAAGGGTATAGCAATGGATAACAAAAATCTAATACAAGTCAATTTAGCAATAGGAGAGAAAATCTCACCAAAATCAACTCCCTCTCTCTAGGATGAGCCCTTGGCTACCTATCTAGCTTTGTACTTCTCTAATGACCCATCTTCTCCAAACTTCTTCTTGAAGTCCCACTTAAAACCTATCACCTTTCTTTCATTGGAAAAATGAACAAAATCCAAGGTGTTACAAGAATCCAAAGCCATCATCTCCTCCTACATGGCTAACTACCAATACTTGCTATCATCTAAAAGAATAGCTTCCCTGAAGGATCTAGGCTCATCATTAGTACTCAATAAATCAAATATATAGTGAAAATCTGGTGGGCTATACCTATCAACTGAATTCCATTGTCTTGTGGATCTCCTCAAGGGTGGTGTAAGAGTCTCAACTTGTTCTTCTGTAAGAGTCTCAACTTGTTCTTCTATATGATCATCTGTACCAACTTCTTCTATAACAACAGATTCATCTTCATTAGAAATACTCAAATCTTCTTCTTCTTCTTCACCCTCCAATCCATCATTCTAGTCTTCATGAGGTGCATCTTGCTGCTCTAAATCAAAGTGCACTCTCTTTAACTTTTCATCTTTTTCTTTTGGTTGCTTAGGTTCAGAAATAGCTCTAAGTTCCTTGAAAATAACATTTCTAGAATAGATAATCTTACGGGTTAGTGGATTCCCAAGGTTATAACCTTTGACATTATCACCATATCTAATAAAAGTACACTTTTCAGCTTTTGGATCCAAGTTAGATCACTTTTCCTTAGGAATATGAACAAAAGCCTCATAGCTAAAAACCCTTAAATGTGAAACAGAAGGTTTCTTACCTATCCACACTTCATAAGGTGTCAAATCAAGAGCCTTACAAGGAGATCTGTTAATCAAGTAGCAAGCAGTACACACAGTTTCTACCCAAAAACATTTATCCAACTATGCATCACTTAGCATACTTCTGGCTCTTTCCATAATTGTTCGGTTCATCCTTTCTACAACACCATTCTATTGTGGTGTATACGGAGTTGTCTTTTGTTTGATAATACCTACATGCTTGCAAAACTCATCAAATTTCGTAGAGCAATATTCCCCTCCATTGTCAAATCTTAATATTTTTATCCTTAATCCCAATTGGTTTTCAACTCAGACTTTAAAATCCTTAAACTGAGTGAAAACATTAGATTTGTGTTTGATAAAATAAATCTAAGTAAATCTGGATGCATCATCAATGAAGGGGACAAAATAATGATATTTTTCTATAGAATCATTATCCACAGGTCCAAACACATCCATATGAATAATTTATAACTTCTCTTTTGCTCTATTGCTTCCTAAAGGAAATGATTTTCTATTTTGTTTACCAAGTACACAATGCTCACAGAAATCAAAATGCTTATTAGAATAAGAGAAATTGTCTAACAAAGCTTTATTCTTAATAGTTTTCAAAACATTATTACTTATGTGACCCAATCTACGGTGCTGCCACATACGTGTATTTTCAGTACTAGCCTCATATACATAGGAGGCATTAAAAACTATAGTGGATTCAAGCTTGAACAGGTTTCCCAATCTCTTCCCCTTTGCTACCACCAAATTCCCTCACCAATCTACAACCATGCTTGTCAAAAGTTACATGCATTCCTAAATCATTCAACTTCGAAACTAAAATTATATTTCTAGCTATTTCAAGAACATGCAAAACACCAAGGAGGGTTTTAATCCTCCCATCACTAAAACACAACAATACCTTGCCTTTTCCAACTATCGGATATGTAGAGTTGTCTCCAAGGTAGATATTACCTCCATCATACTCTTTGTATGTAGAAAACCATTCCTTATGCGGGGTCATATGAAATGAGCATCCTGATTCAACCAACCAGTGATTATTAGAAACAATAGTACATGCAGAAAGTAAAACATCTTCACTTGCATTCGATGACTTATCCAAAGCACTCTCCCACAATTTCTTTGGGTTTCTGCACTCCTTCTTCGCATGTCTTCTTTTATCGTAGTTCCAACACTTAACTCTATTCTTCATCCCAAGAGTCTTAGAATGACCCTTGGACTTGTCCTTAGCCCCCTTTTGATCTCCTTTTAGTCCTCTTTCATTAGACCTTCTCCTGACACTAAGAGCATCCACTGAACTGTCTGAACTTTTCTTCCTCAATTCCTATGATAGTAGAACTGAAACAAGAGCATCCAACTTTGGATCCATGAAGTTAGTAGTGACAGCAAGGATAACATTCTCCCAAGACTTAGGTAAAGAACAAAGAAGTAAGATACATTTATCTTCCTTATTAACATCAACATCTATGGATGCAAGATGACTCAACAATAAATTAAATGAATTTAAATTCTCTGCAACTGAATCACTCTCTATCATTTTCATAGAAAATAATTTACATTTTAAATAGAGTGTATTTACCATACTATTGGCTTGGCAGATCTCACCCAACCATTTCCACAAGCTATGTGCAGTCTCTTCCTTTGTGACATTCAATAGGACAGAATCTATAAGACACAAATGAATGGTTCCCCATGCCTTTTTATCCAACCTTGCCCATTCATCCAGAGAGACATCATCAGGTTTCTTCTCATTTTGAATAGCCAACCACTGGTTTCTTTCTTCCAACAAATCCTCCATTTTCATCTTCCACAACTCATACCCTAGGCATTCCATTAAACTTCTCAATGTCCAAATGAGAGGTTGAAGCAACGATGGATGCAGCCATAATATCAACACACGATCTGTAAAATAAATGTAACCAAATCTCCCACTACAGCTACAACTTCCACACTATCACGTAAGAGTCAAAGCTAGCCAGATTTTGATACCAAATGTTAGAAATGAAAATACAACTACTCAATGGAAATCTATTTCAAATATAAAATTTCTACAATCTTTAACTATGTATTTATCAATGGACATTGTATCAAGAAATTGAAACTATGGAACATGAAAACATCAAAACAGAAAAATGAACATATAACACAGTGTTTATGTGGACAAAACCCTTATGGGTAAAGAACTCCACCAAGAAAGAGGTGCAAATTCTTATTAATCTGAAAAAGATTGTACAATACAACAACTCAAAAACTCTCTCCAGCAGTCTTCATCCTGACAACATTCTGATAGCACCTGAGTACTTAAAATCTATATTGCAGTAACAAATACAATGGAAAATACTTATAGAAGTGTTTTCCCTCCATTCTAGGCATCCACTTTCTCTCTCAAAAATTCCCTCACATGCAAGCATTAAATGTCGTCATGCATGCAACCTCCAAGTGGCAAAAACTTACCCATCCAAAGTTGGGCACCCATGGCCAAGAATAGCATGTAACATCATCTTATGATGCATCATAATGGTCATAGATAGCACCAACAATAAACCTTCCCAAGATGGGCACTTGGGGCTAAAGATAGCAACTTACAACTAATGATGAGTATCATATGCATCATAGAAGCATGGAATCTTATGACAACTTGCAGCTATCATTAATCCACTTACACCACATTATGACAAGTTGTTATACATTCCAAAAATATTAGATTCCTCAAGATTGGTTCCTACCCTCATTTACTTCTGAATTTTACAATTTCCAACAGTAAATGTCACTCTGTAACTACCGTCGTTAACTTCATAATTACCACTACCATTGAAACTATCACATTCCATTATGGGTAATTACACATTACAAATAATAAATTAGAATAAATACAATATTGGAATTTACAAGGTTAATTGCACCTTATTCAACACTCAAAAATAAGAGCCAACACATAGTCTTAAATTGATCCGACTTTCACCCATGCAAATCATTCAAGAGTAACTCCTCTTGAAATAGTAAATAACTCCTGGATTAAGAACTTTTATCCCCTAAGACAAATGAGTTCAAGTTTAAATTCCAAATGCTTCAAGTGAAAACAATACTTACAAATGAGTTCAACTTTAAATTCCAAATGCTTCAAGTGAAAACAATACTTACACTTACTCGACTCTTTCAAAAAATGAATAATTAAATTGGTAAAAATGCCTTTCCTAGTCCCACTAGTATCCACCCTTTCTAATGACCTCTTACAAGTTAAGAAGCGATGGAGTTTGCCAACTAAGGAATATTGAGATTTCTTCCATGTGTGCCACCACATTGTATTATGGTCCAATATTTACAATAGTTAGTTATTACAACATTATGATTGCAGGGTGTACAACACCTACTTCCAGCAAAAGAAAATATACTTTAAAATAGAAAATGAATATAAATGTGCAAACAATATCCCCATTATTTTTATGATGAAATTAGATCTTGAGATGAATTTAAATTTTTGTAGTATATTTTCTAGTAACATAGTTTCCCTACAAATCTTGTTTTGGTGATAGATCTTTAAATATGAAGCTTAAATTACTAATATTTTAGACAAAGTTTTGTGATGATGGTATAAAGAAAACATTATTTCCCTCTAATAGATTCCTTAAAATTATATTTTTATTCTTATGTCAGCTTGTAAGCATGATCATGCCCACCACATGAAAATTGGAGATTGCTTTAAGATAAAACTTATATAGCATGAAACAGCAATAAAAGAGAGATACAATATGCCGAAGTTTATAAATTTGTATATCATTATGAACTAATAATATATAAACATTAAAGTCATTGATACATGATGGGCCTAACTTTAGTGAATATAAAGTTACACATCATTTGAGATATCCTTGGGAAAACCAACATTCAAGGAAATATTATATAAGATCCAACAAACATAGTCACTAACTTCCTCTTATTTCATATGTATGGTAACATAATTAAACAAGGGCTGCCATGTAGCTGTAGTCCCTGCCAAAAGCTGCAAGAATAGTTTGCAGTGTTAAAGTTTGCATGGTAGCAGGTCTGTTACTATTCATCAAGGGCTTTCATCACAGGCTGGCTTGTCATCCTGCATGACATACACAAAAAATATAATTTAAGTCCAACCCAAAAAAATTTCAAACATAATCTAATCCATTCATTTCCAAATGAACTATATGCCATGAAGCATGGGCCACAATTGAAAAACAATCTTAGCAGAAATTTCCTAATCGATTGAATTGAAAACAGTTCATGCAGGCCGATTCTATGTCATTTTCAGATAGATGGATTAAAAAGAAAATAAAAAGAAAAATGATTTTGGACCAGAAACTATCTTTGGCAGAATTGTTTTTGAAATTAAAAATCAGAAGAAATAATTTAACAGAAAACTTGTGAATTTGATGGTTCACAAAATTTTCTGCACAATCAATCAGTTCATATGACCAAATAAAAAATTCAAAATTAAAATTAAAATTGGAAGCAGAATCAATAGTTTGGGAGATTCTATTTTTATGCCTCTAATTGATTTCATATTGGAGAGCTTTGTTCAAAATAGAAGTAGACAACAAATGTTGACTTGTGGTTATGGAGGGGTTCTAAATTCCAATGGAAGAGGCCATCTGCAAGTCCTCAGTTAACTTGACCAAAGAAATACTCCCGTCATGACATCTCAGCCAAAGGATAATGCTAAAAGGGAATTTACCAATTAAACAAAGACTTCATATATAATTTTAGAAACTTGAAGCATAACTAATAAATTTATTACATGTTTTTTGAATTTTGAGTTGTTTCAAATATTTGAAGCAAAAGTAGTAGTTCTATAGAAAACTTCAATTTGAAATAGAATCATTTTTTAAATTTGAAGCAGAAGCAACACTATTATTATTTGAACGTGAAACTAACACAGTAAACTTTCAGAATCATTTTTTAACTTGAAACTGAAGCAATGCTTTTAAATTTTTTTAATTGAAACGTGAGAATTAATTTTACTGTTCCTTAAAATTTTGAAGCAGAAGAAATAACTTTAGAGTTGTCTTTTAAGAAGATGAAGCAACACAAAAAATTTCAGGAATTGTTTTGGATAAAAAAAGTTCAGAAATTTGTCTTACATTAAGACAGGAAACTATGAAAATTCAACAGTGCAAGAAGGGTGAATCTAATTAGTACCTGAACTTGATCCTGCAAAAAACTTGATGTATCCCATGTCTTCAAGAAGAAAAGAGGCCGTATAGGCCTGCAAGATACTTAACAGCAAGTATATTTATATTTACTTAGAATGCCAGGCCCAAATGAAAAGACAAAATAATCATAAACATGCATGTAAAAAGAGTGCTTTTTTTAGAGTACAAAAATAATGGTTTTGCTCTCATGGACTAACAAGGTAGGAATTCTGTGTACAATAGTTTTGATTCCAGAAGACCCTTCACATTATTTACACACTGCAAACAATCGCTTAAAATCAAATTGTGTGGGGGTTTGGAGAGCAATTTACCTTTCTGAAGGGAGATACGAGTTGTTACAAAGCAGTTATATATTCCCCTAGCTTCTCTTTCCTCACCTGCCAAATTAAAAGACATAATTAAAGGAAGTTTCTAGTTTATCTCTAAATTTTCTATTTTTAGTTTTTGTAGATAAGATTTGCTTAGAGTTTGGAATTGATCTAGCGACCTTCGTTGGAGCACTTGTAGGCGTTTGTTTTAGGCTTCTTGAAAGAGATATTGTTTAGCCCCACTTGATCACCGGTTCTTTTCTATTCTGTTGTGCATTCTCCACCTTCATCTACTTGTAAAACAAACAAATAAATGAAAAATGTGACAAAATACTAAAAAATAATGACAAAGTTTGTAAAGAAAGATAAAATATTAGATAAAAGTATCAAATGATAAAACTAGAGCTAAATTTGAGAAAGGAAAGATTTCCATAAGAATGTTTGAAAATACAATAATTTTCTAGAAAATTTGTTTGGCTGCTATGAAAAATTAATGAATCAAATGCAAAAACTCTAGTAAATATTCACAACAAAAGGAAAAAATTTAGCAAGCATGACTTTATGACGAAGCCTCAAGAAAGTTAAATTGTGTACAGAAAAATGTTTAGACGTTCAATAAGTTGCTAAATATCAAAACACTATATCAACGAAAATGTGTAGCTGCTCAATAAATATCAATTAATTAATAAATACGGTCAAATGTGCATCTAGAATGCTAGATAGAGGTTGCCTTGCTCAATAAGCTACGAAATATAGAAAAAGAAATGATGGAGGTGAAATAGACAATCTATAATCTGATTCCCATGACAAGAGGTAACAATAATTGTATCCAAAATGAAACAGTGTTAATCTCTAGCTTCACTTCCTCAGACATAATGACAAATAGATGCAAGGTTGTAAAGGGTATATATACTCTAAACCAACATCTGCATTCCAATATGCCATACAGAGACACAAAAATTACAGTGCACTCTCCTACATTCACACATTTAAATAAACATCATTACACAATATGAGCAACCCAATTTAGAATTTAAAATTTTCGAAAAAAAATAGCCCAATAAACTCTAACCAAAAAAACTACCTTTTCCATTTATAAACAAGAGACACAATGCGTCATGTTCCTGCCTCTCTGTGTTGAATGTTGTTGTAGTATATCATCAAAAAGGAAAACCCGATGAGATGAGAATAGGTCATGCAAGTAATGATTTCATATGTCCAATTTAGTCTGCAAACCATCAAATAGAAGATTGCGAACAAAGGAAAAAGGATAAGATGAAAAATGTGCAATGGAATCTTGGATACAAGATAGTCTGAACAGATTATTTCATTATGTATTAAGCACCATAGTTCTTTTTGCATTCCTGAAATGACTTGAGATGATGTTTATTCTGAACTCAATTACTTTAGGATTTTCGTATAGCACAGAGCTAGGTGTATTTTGTTGCATTTCTTGAAGGATTGACATGACAACAGACAAATGTTACTTGGTATTAATATTGAGTCTTTTAGATACCTTTTGGCACATATCAGCTCTATGTTGAGGCTTGAATGCATTTCTCTCTTGTTACCGACACATGTAGCTACCTATATGCACACACCAAAAATCCAAGATGTCTCTCTTGGCAGAGAATATGGGGTCAAAGATTAAGCATTATCATCAATTGGCTAAATTAATTGAATCAGGAAAGTGTTTACTAGTGCAAAGGAAGAAAGAAAGAAACTGATGAAAAAAATAGGTTAGTTGGACTTTGAGTACATCATTTCTTAGCAAATCAAGAGTGCATATGAGGATTCAAATGAGAAAAAATGTCTAAAGAATCAAAAGAAATGAATAGTTGGTATATAGTAAACCATATAAATTTACAATACAAAGCAATTCTGTAAAAGTAAGGGTCCATGCCGAAACAAGGACTGCTGATAGAGGGAAAAGAATGGTGCCAATGGAGAACAAGGGTTTGTTTTCTATCAATGTTATTTTTTTAACAGAAGAAACATATGCTATTTTTAGATATTAAGGATCTCAGTATTCATTAGGAATGTCAGTTAAATAATGAAGCTTTTAATCATGTGAGTTTCAAAGTATCTCTACAAGTACATTGCAAGGTAAAACGCTGAACAACAATGAACTTATTTAAATTTATTAAGTACGAGGGTTCACCGGTAAACCCTCGAGGGGAATTCTAGGGAGTTCCCTCCCACCTTATCAATGAATTCAGACTACTGTATAATGCACTCAGATCTGCTTGAACATGATAGGATCAATTGAAGTTTAAAGTTATATGTGGTAGAAATTCCTAATTCTAGATTCTGGTCAAGTAAAAGTTAAAATGACGAATTAGATAGGCCTAAACACATAGTTGCAAGGTAAATCCATTTTAGGACTATGGATTGTATCCCTATTGCCGTATTGACAATTTCTGGTGATTGCATTTATTATTTGTATATAATATAGTCTTTTTTTATTCATTTACTCACGTTTGCCAATTTGATCAGTGTCCCAGTTCATGTCCCCGAACTCATATTGGTAACCCGTGTCTCCTTGTAACTTTGCATTAAATAGGTTAAGCTCACATTTGATTTGCTATGACAGATCACGGAAGGCTTTAGCAAGCTTTCAAGTATATAAAACCTAAGTGGCATCAATACGTATAGAGTACAGATGACAGTAGGGAATACAATAGATTAGAAATCCTTCAAACAGTTTTACTAGAAAACATTAAATGTTTGTCTATCTATCTATGCATGTGGCTTTAGCAAGCTTTCAAGTATATAAAACCTAAGTGGCATCAATACGTATAGAGTACAGATGACAGTAGGGAATACAATAGATTAGAAATCCTTCAAATGGTTTTACTAGAACACATCAAATGTTTGTCTATCTATCTATGCATATGTGCACATACATAGAAAACCAAAAAGATATGAAACATGCAAAATCTAAAGTAGCAGTCATCAATTTGGGAACATTTAAGTTTAAAACTGTGCTTCAAAAAGTATAGGTGACTATGGGCACAAAAATTTAGCATTTATATGGTAATGTATTATTTGATTACAAGTACATTCGATATCAATTCAGCTTACTATAAGAAAAATTGACTAAAAATAATATATGGTTATAGTCTTCTAGATTTTGGAAATATATATTAATTTTTTTATCAAGCATATTTCCTCATACTAATAACTGCTTCATATATTAGTTAAAAAATAGTTGATTAGCATGCCAAATGGAAAAAAATGTCGCATGACCTTAAAAGGATCTAATGAAAGGACTAGAATATTGTAGAATTTTTCTTTGAATTCTTGGTCTTGGATTATGAAAAATTTCTACAATTTTCTCTTTCCCTATAACATTAGTCCCTGCTTAGAACTACAGGGCTGATTAAATGACACAATTTAAGCATTGCAGAATTGAAAATGATATAATCTGGGCTTAAATAGTTAAATTATTTGCATGGAATTGTGTTGTCAGCATCAATCTTCTAGCATAAGCAGCAGTAAGAAGCTGAAGATTGTAAGTTGAGGATATGTCTGGATCCTCATGTACTTTACTGCCCATGTAAACAATATAAACTGACACCACATACTCATAAAGCAAGTAAATTCATAAAAATAGAGCAAAAGTAAGCAAATTCATAATTACATAGTAAGAGCAAACAAATTCATAAATAAGCATAAAAAATAAAATCTTAAAGCAAACAACAGATTTAGAAGCTAGGAAGATCTACCTTATATGCAGCTGGGTACATGAAAACTCTCAAATGTCCTCCTCCCTATCATTTAACATTTTGCATTTTGTCAAAATTTATCAATGAAGAAACAAATTGGCAGTCTAACCACATTAAGAACAAACTATTAATATTTCCTCACTGGAGCTATTGTTTTCCTTTTTTCAATGAATCTGTATTTGGAATGAAGCTATTTTTTTTTTTAAAAAAAAAAAATCTGTTGGACTGATTTTCAGTTCATCTTCTGCAATAGATGATCAAAGGTACATTTTTGGATTTATTTTCTAATCAACACTTTCCTCTTCTGGTGTTGAGAGGATGGGGAAGAGGGTCTTTTGCTGACAGAATCCTCCAATGACTCAATATTATTCATGTTTGGAATGGTACAGCAACATGTGTAATTTGAAAACATAATTCAGTTTCTTGCTTCTACAAGCAAGGAAAGGCTTGACAAGAACATTGATATCTCTTTGGTCTTTGACTTGATGGGTATTCAATGCTTAGTTGTAATGGGCAATGAATGACCCTTTTCTTCAAATAATGATTTCTTACTTTATGACTATGGAAACCTTGCATCTGATGAGCATAGGCAAGACATGGTCAAGTTCAAAGACTGTTTTCAGATATGCCACAAATTATGTGGTTATAGAAGCATATACACCCAATATAAATATTCAATGCCTTAGTTTCTTCAAAGCAATGCAACTGCCATGGGTTGGGTAGAGATAGAGGAACATGCAGTAAATTACAACATTATAGAAAAAATTGGCATAAAATCGTAGAAAGAAGAAAGTAGTCAGCAACTCATTGCATATTTGAAACCAATTTAATCAAAATAATTCATTTTCCCTGTCAAACATTGTAGAGATCTCAAATATGAAGCCCTTCGGCAAAGATATATCCTAATTTTAGCCGCATTCCAAATTTGCAGAAGATTCCCATAATAAGCATTTGTGGTATCCTTCAGGAAAAATGCAATCTCTAATGGTGGAAGTAACAACTAAAAGTGCTTCCAAGTTCCACCATATATCCTTAAAGCAATTCTCCAAAGCCAATTGAAAGAAATAGAATATCTCCCATTGTTTAAAGCATCCAAAAACTCAGTAAAGCTTTTTGATCCTGCAAGAACACCTGGTGTGTTTTCTTGTGCAAATCATATAAGTTTCCATGCATATGTTGTGCATCTTCAAAGTGCTGCCTTGAAATGCTCATTGTCGACTAATCTATACAAATTTTATAGGCTGTCACACTCTCCTTGGTAACTGAGCAATATAGCATTATGGACCCCAAGCAATATCAAAATTATTTTACCTAGGCCATAAAGGCAATTCCATTGGCACTAGTGAAGGAGGTGTATTGGTGAAAAATTTAATGTTTTTTTAAAATCATTAAGCTACCTCAACTACGGGAAGTAAAATCAAACGGTTTTATTAAAATCATTAGTTCTTACCAGGGTGAATTTTTTAGTCTCAATTGTTGTGCATTTCAAAAAAAACCGTTCCTCTTCTAATGTTAAACAATGCGATTCTTGCAGTGAGATGAAATCCAAAGCAAATCCTCGGTGGTGATTTTTTTAATGCTGATAAAATCAAAGGTAATTGCCACCTGTCTCAGAGGTGCACAGTTGTAGCCCAACAGTTTTACCAACACACGCGTCCTCTTGCTAGGTGCAGCACAGCAGGTGTAAGTTCGCTCATGCGCTTACTTTTCAATGATGTTTTTTTTTTTTGTGTAGATCTGGTTAAGGAATGTAATCAACAAAAGCCATGCCTAAGTTAATGTTTGCAACGGGAGGTAAAATTTAAGCATAGGGCTGCTATGTTTTACTGAGTAATGGGTGCCTTTATACATATTACTATGCTCATCCATATGGTTTATGTGGTCTAGGGAAATGCAGGTTAAGCTCCTTTGAAGTTCCATCTTTGGCAAATGAAGAATGCTATAGGAGTAAATTTATTATTAGAAGCAAATGATAGAAATTTATGCCAGCTAACTTGTGGCCTGCAATCCCATCAAAGTTTGTTCTCGTGGTTCCTTATACATCGATAAGGTGAGGAATTCTTGTCAATTTCAATCATTATGTGAAGATAAAAACTTATATAGCAACCAAATGTTGGCACCTAAAGTGTGTAGATTCTCACTACTCTCATGCTCTTATCCACTCTGTCCTGTAACAAGATCTTGGATTGGTGGGATATCCACTTTCCAAAGACAGGCGTTGGTCTTCAAAAGGTTTAACAGGCCTTCCTTGAAGCTGAGAAAGTCTATACATTCTTCACCAGGCTGGCCAAGAGGGTATTGGATGGATTCCTCTAGACAACATTCCATACACAGCCTTGTGCCCATTTCAGGTATTGAGGATGCAAAGGACGGAAATGGTTGTGCAGCCCCACCTTTGGAAGAAGCAGATAAGAGTCTATATATGTTGTTACTTTCATGCACTGTGTAAAATCTGTCGAAGCGTGAGGATTGTTTCCATGATGTTTGGTGTTAAAGAGTCGATTCCAATCTTTGTGGTTGTCTTGATTTAATATATCGTCTATGAAGTAGATAAATGTGTAATTAATAAAATTTTGCAGGGAAATAGAATTAATCGGTAATTCATTTAAGCTAACCATCTAACAGTTTTTTTTTCTTTTTCTTTTTAGAAGGCATGCTGGCATCTCTAACTTTGGAGACAACAAAATCTTTGCAGTAGACTTCCCTAAGGAAACAACAAGAAATGGTATTCGAAATGGTCGAAGCTTGTAGAGAAACTCTTGGAAGTAGTACAAGAAAATTTTACAAATTTTTGGAAATAATAGTGAAAACTAGTGGAATATTCTAGAAAACTGAGCTCCTACCCACATCTTGCCGGAATTGTTTCCAGAAGTTTCTAGCCATTTGTTTTCATTCTTACAGTGAATAGTTGCTATTTCTGTGTTTTCTCCCTTTTCATTTTCTACAAAGTAGAGGTCAGAAGATTTGGAATCATCACTTGCATTTGCAACGGATCCATTCCTTTTTTACTTTTCCCAGTTTCAAACTGAAAATCATGGGTTTTTGTATTCTCTTTTCCATTCTTCTTATTACATGCTTTGCTACATTCTGGGTAAATATCATTCTTTTTCTTTGAATTCCTTCCTATCAAAATTGTTCTCCTCATAGATGCAACGATTCCTTCATCAAATACCCTCACAGGTGACGAATCTGCAGAGACAGTCCTCCAAATACAACTGCTCTAAAATAAATTGAAAGCTCGTTGAAAACTTCAAAACAGCTATGGGTTTGGAAATTAACAAATTGAGAACTTAGCACTAGATTCATTTTCAATTTTATTAAATAATTTCTGCTTTTTGTTGAAGGAAAACCCTTCTGGTGGAGGACCTTAGGATTTAAAGAAGGTATATTACTTCAAAGAATGAATTTTTTTCTTTAATTTCCTTTTAAATTAATTATCTCATTTAAATTTTCCTCTGAATGGGTAATGCCCAATGACCTTATCCCTAGATAACAGCATTAGAATTGACTGTAAATTTTATTGCAACTATAGATGTTTTATTTGGTATCTTGATTGCCTAACCATGAATTTGATAAAAACACTGTTGAAAGGAGGGTTTACAAACCATTTTTATTTATTTTTTAATATTTACAGGATGGTGCATTTTACATGAGAATGATAGAACAGTGAAGAGCGTGGAATTCCAAGCATACCTTTAGCCAAAGGTCCCTTCAATTCTGAATTCCACGGCCATGGCCTGAAACCAAGCTTGCTTGTCACCCACCATGACCTTGATAGCATTCCCTTGTAGGTCCTTCACAAAGATATCTGGGAATGTTAGAGGCAAAAGGTTGCTTGTTGGCTCTGTTAAGTTGCTGGGAAAATATTGAAAACAGGATTTGAAGCTTCTGCGACAGGGCAAAAAATGTTGAAAGTCTTCTACATATCTTCATTAGTAACCACATTGGAAGCAATGATCACAACATAAGAGGATTTCTGAGCATAATCACAGGAAATGCAAAAACCATAAATGAAAACCAAGGTCGATGGTGGTTCTTGCACGCTTCTCAATTCACATTAAATTCTCATTCATCACAATTGCTGTTTGCACAGCGTATTCATTTATGTCAATTACTGTTCTGTAAATCAAAACAAGATTTTGGGGCCTCAAAATTAATATGGTGAATGTACATGTACATTTGTCTTATTTTTTTAAAGGCTTATTGGCATCCTTTGAAAATTCACTAATTTTTTAAATCATTATTTCATTTTTTACACTTACTGTTCATAAAATAAACCAATCAGATAATAGATAAATGATATTTTCTTAAATGATTAAATAAAAAATAAATTATGACCTATAGCATTTTTGTTAGAAATTTTTAATTCTTTGAGATGATTGGATAGATAGTTTTAAAAAATGCATCTAGCCGATGCATTAGTATACCTGCCGAAGGCAGGAACTAATAAATCCCAAATCTACTCATACGAAAATCAAAGTGAAAGAAACAGTAAAAACCAACCGCTACAAATTATCAGTGACTTTGTGCTTGAAGCCAGCTGGAGGGTTGACTTGCCTCTCCACCAGCTCATTCTAAAGGCTATTATAAGCTATCCTACGTAGCCCCTGAATTAAACACAAACATATACATATTGAATATATCCTTCCCAAAAAAACAAAAAAAAATGAAGTTAAAGAATAACAAACCACGTGAGAATTGGAGGTGCCGCTCATGGTGGCCATCAGGGCTTAAATTTGACAGTTGACTTTGCTTGTCAAGCAATTTTTTTTATGACAGTTATCTATTCAATGGTGCCCTTCAAATACTATGACATGCTTTAGTATAAGTAAATCATATAAAAATCAAATACATAAATCATCATAATCCTATATAAATTTTGACAGTTTGTCCAAAATCTCTCCTTTCATATGATACAGCCTGTTTAAAATTTTGATTGTATTTTACAGCAAAAATGCATAAATACAGCTATACAACTGTCAAATTTAAGCCCTGGTGGCCATTGCTGATGACGAACAGAAATAAATGTAAACAAATGAGTCAACCCTAAATAAAAACCTACATTTTAGAGGAGTAGATAAGATATTATTGGCAGTGAGAGTCCCTTGCAAGACGATGATTATTTGAGGCTCTGAGATGAAAATGAAAATGATAATTTGCTCGGTCGGCTTTGTTTGAATGAAAATGACGGATTGGTGTACTTTCATCAAAATGTTGAACATAAACAAGGCATGTGAACTGCTTTACACAATGCCACATAGCAGCTGCAGCCATGCATGCCCTACCAGAAAAAGAAAAAAAACAAAAACCTTTAGGCTATGTTTTGCATGACTACCACGACAAAGAAAAAGAGTGAAACGAAAACATAAGAATCCTTGCCAATATTTCCTTGCTACACCATGAACTAGGCAAAAATACGAACATTTCAATGCCCCGGAAAGCATTAGAAAGACAATAAATTTATTTAGGGGAAAACCAAAAGATTTTTAGAATGAAAAAAACATTACCAATGGGCTAAATTGCAATTTTACAATGAAAAAATGAGAAACACCGAATTTTGAGAGACCAAAATTTATTGAAAAAAAAAACATTAGGATAACCTAAAATTTTTATCATTGCATGGATTAATACCTACAGGGAAATACAAGACTTACCCTGCCTACCCGAGGGACTAATAAACTTGTAGAGGTAATATACACAACTCTCGTGAAGGATGATCACCTTCAAACTCTCATTATTAAATGTTTAAGTAAAAAATTGAAGGTGTATCAATGATTTTATAAAAAATGTTGACAAACTAATATAAGGAATACTACAAATTTATAATACTAGTATATTTATATTTAAAAAAATATATTTAAAGTACGCTAAGAGATATCCTAGAGTGTAACATCCCACTACGTGACCCCGAAGGGTAAGAGCCAAAAGAGGACAAGATAAATTTTTTTGACATAAGTAGACAACATACACAAATTTGGTTGCCAATATGATAGATCGATAGCATTCATGGCCAAGTATGGTTGAATGTGCAACCCAGAAGAGAGGACTAATTCACTCTCCAGAAGAAACATTAAAACAACTATGTTCATTTTAAATACCAAAGAAAATATTCCTAATCCCATATCTAATTATAAACATGAATCCGTAATCAACATAGTATAAGCGGATCCGATACCCACACTGGAATTCATAAACCAAATAATAAACATCTCATGTCTTCTCATTAATTTCAATGATTACAACTTCTCTCTTAAGAGAGTACAATTACATAACTGCATATACAATTACAATGATATATTCTAGAATATGATACAAGTACAATACATAGTCCTGAATATGATACAAGGATTGAATGGGTACAATAACTGAATGAAGTAATGGAGAGAAAGATCATCTCCAACTGGTGCTCTAAATCCTGTTCACCAGTCCCCAATGGTGGCAGAAACGCCTCCCAACCATGTGGACTCATAAGAGACCACCCCACTGTGCTCGGAGATAGTCACAAGGCCCAAACGGAAGAATAAGGACAAGGGGATACAAGATGGCCAACACTCACATCAGACACAAAGCAGACATGGAGAACAATGCATACAACCAAAGTCATAACACAGGTGTACTCATCCAAGCCATAAGTCAGGTAGTAGTCACGACTGCTAAGGTGCTAGATACTAGAGTGTAATCGGATGGAGTGTCATCATGCCTGCTCGAAGGGATGGCACCACACGAAACCAAGTACTCATCTCATGCAGATGAGGAGACTCAATCATGCCTGAATCCACGCCCCACAGATGGATGACTCGACGCCCTGCAGATAAATAGGCCTTCTCATTGCATCCTTAGACTTTACAAGTGCTCAAGGCCATGCATGAGGACTAATTATCTTATTAATATTTTTACCCCAATGTTTTCATTTAGTTATAATTTATTAATGTAACTCTACTACTAGTTACCCTGGCAGCCACTTGCGGGCCTCGGGCCCATAGAGAGACACTCCAACAAACCACTTTAATGCCTAGACCTTATTCATCTCGTTTGACTAAATGAGGAATCCGAATACACTAAAACAATGAGTTATAATTTAAACTGGTAAGGATGAAAAATATGATCTACAAGACCCAAACTCTTGTAAATAGTGTAATTTGTTGAAAATGGCCTTTTGCCAGTCAGATCAGTTTTGTAATCACTCTTGTGACCCCAATTTAATCACTGTTCACCAGGGATAGCAAGGATATTATAAGAAAAGCATGGAAAATGGCATTGCAAGCCTCCTCATAGCCTAATATTTACATAATGATTGCCATATTTAACATAGAAAAATAAAATGTTAAAAAGACTTTGCAAAATGGAAATCTTAATCTTTCCTCCTATACATAAAGCTAAGGTATATTAATGCCATAGCATTCTTTCACTTAGGGTTGATGGTTCCCAAATGGCTGGCAATTAGCAGAACATGATCGATCATAATGGTCAAAATAAAGGCCACCCAAGTTTCTTTTAAGAAGGGTTGAAATGAATATTAAATCAGAAACTAGGAAATCACGTTTGTTTTTCGAAGACCCCTTTTTAATCTAAAGAGTAATAAAATAGATCTATATTTTAATGATCCATTCAAGGTAAGAGGCAATGTAAATATCTTGCATTAAAATAAGTTTTGACATATCCTTCCAAATGTAGAAATGGAGTTTCAATTTTTTTGTGCATAAAGAAATTGCAGCAAACAGGTTTTAGTTTACAACAGAAGGGTTCCATGGAGTTTAGATGTCTTCACTCTCTAACATGGTATCCAAATTTTTGCAATACTGTTCTCATCATATTCTCAATAAGATGAAACCCTCATTACCCAGAATTTATAAACAGAAACCACATAATATTTTATCTAACGAATGAGGACATAGTTTTGTAGGTTAAAGGATAAATTCCAGGAAAGAGATAATGTAAATATCTTGCATTGAAATAAATTTTGGCATATATTTCTTCAAATGTTAGCAATGAGGTTTCAGTTTTCTGTGGTTTAAGAAATCGCAACTAACAAACTTTAGTTTATGTGCTAGAAAAAAGAAACAAGGAATTGAGGTAAGTACCTCAAACCTGATCGCACTCTCTTTCCTCACCTCAAATCTACAAATTGATATACTCTCCTTGGTTATTTCTCCATCAGGTGCTTCCTTCTACTAAGTTGAGGAAAGCTCTATGTGTCCATGGAAGACAACGGCTCTGGAGCAGTAGGGTTAGGAGAGATTATGAACAGTGACCATTTCCCCAAAAGAAATGAGACCCACAAGTGTGCTCTCTGGTAACTGAATAAACACTTGAAGGATTTCATTCTTCAAATGCTGAAGATCCTTTGTTGGGACAAGAGTGTCCACCACAAATACAAATCCAGGAGTCCCTACTCCTTGCATCATCTGTTGATGACTAGAGAATCTAGAAGTAGAAGAAGCAGTCATGGAGGCAGGGGATCAGCTTAGGTAGTATTCGACGATGGATTAGGTGGGGAAAAGCTCTGCAGGAGGTGTAAGAAGGGGAAAAAGTGTTGCGGTGATGGTAGAAGGGGCAAATCCAAATCCTGGCATGGTAGTCGCTATGATAGTAAGGGTTGAGGATGGCATGGTAGGAGTTGTAGAGGATGCCAAGGGGAAACACCATCCATGCCTCCTCTACAGGAGTGCTCGCCCATGAATCCCATGCCCATTGCAGCCCATCGATCACTTCCAGCTCACTAAAATTCATCTACACACTTGATTCTTCTTTATATATCTCCACAACACCTTGATTTTCTTCTTTCCTCTTTATCCACCCATCGTCCTCTTTGTCTTTTCTTTGTTCTTCCTCTCCAAAATAGATAGACTCCCCCCTTTCCATGCGATTCCTTTCTTTTTAACTCCCACCGTCTCTCAGATATTTTCCTCCTATCTTTAATGAACTCAACTACCGACCAGATATTTCTCTCCCCATGCATTGACTAATGTTTTCCCATCCTCTACATTGCCTTAGATATTTTCTGCAATCAATATCCTCACTAACTCTCAATGCCAATGCAACAAATGGGGAGGTTGTTATATCCTACCCCTAGGACTAGGCTTACTCCTGGAAGCTTGCAAACTCTAAGATGCGTCCAAAGCACACACTAGTCTAAGAAACTCGATACAATCAAAGGAAGCTAAGGAGAAAACTCTCAACCATCACACTGGCAAACTACACATGAGCATAAGGGAAATCTAGATATTACCGTTACGTAATTGGAAGATAAGACAACAACACGGGAACACATCACTGACAACGTATAGTGGGATAGGGTATAGGGAACAGGGCCTGTGACTATCTCTGGTAACCATCATCAGGGATAATAAGAGTACGCTCAGGCCTGTGAATCCAGGCGGAGTCGATACTCAGTACCTGCAACACTTCAAGCACACATCAAGGTACCTATGCAAATATATACATCATATAGCCGAAGCAACATCAATCATGTAAGCATGAAATCCATCATAAGTAATAATAATGTCCACATCATAATAGTATTGAGATTGCACATCACCGATGCCAATACAAAATAATAACAAGATGCGTAATCTAAAAATAAAGTATACAGTCATCCATGTTCATCAAGATAAGCAAAAACATAATACAAACACAGGGTCGTTACATCCCCTAGAAGTCTGCAAAAAGATATGGATAAAGTTCTCTCATCCTCACCGCATCTTCCCAAGATGCTGAGGACTCACCATCAGGATCCCACTGGACCCTAACCTGCTCTATGTCCCGACCCCCGAGGGTCAACCTTCGATGCTAAAGGATGCGTACAGACTCCAAAGAAAGCTGCCTATTTAGCTCGACCTGCAAAGCAGTCTAATCAAGAACATGGGTCACATCAGGAATATACTGTCTAAGAACTGAAACATGGAAAACATCGTGAATGCGTGATAGACTCGGTGGTAACACAAGGTGATAGGCAACCGGACCAATCCTCTCAAGGATCTCAAAAGGTCCCAAAAATGAGGTTCCAACTTCGATCCTTTCCCATAACGGATGGGGCTCTTCCACAGACGAACTCTCAGAAACACACGATCACCCACCAAAAAGTGGTGATCCAACCTACGGGCATCAGCATACTTCCTCTGCTAATCCTAAGCTGTAGCCAACTGCTCTCTAATCCATACTACCTGCTACTCCATATCCTGAAGCATCTCTTGACCCAAACGAACTCAGTCCGCTAAGCAATCCCAACTCAACGGAGTGCGGCATGGCCTACCATACAAGGCCTGGAAGGGAGACATACCAAGGGAACTGTAGTACCCATTATTATAAGCAAACTCAACCAGGTACAAATAGTCCTCCCAACGAGACTGTTGATCCATAACGTACATTCGAGGCATATCCTCTAAGACCTGATTAACCCGCTTTGTATGTCTGTCAGTCTCGGGATGGTATGCAGAGCTGAAATTAAGTTGAGCTCCTAAAGCATGCTAAAGAGAAGTCCACAAAGTTGAAGTGAACACTGGATCACGATCGGAAATGATCCTACGAGGAATACCATGCAGACACACAATATCCTCCATAAACACTCGAGCTACGGATGCTACAGTGTATGAAGATCTCATTGGTGAGAAGTGTGCCACCTTGGACAACTTGTCCACTGTAACCATAATAGCATCATGATGACGTGAACACATAGGTAGCTCCACTATGAAATCCAGAGATATCATATCCCACTTCCATCTAGGGATGGAATAGGGCTGCAACAGTCCTGTTGGGTGTTAATGCTCTGCCTTCACCCGCTGACACTCAAGACACTGAGCCACAAAATTGGCAATATCTCACCGCAAACCTGCCCAATGATACAATTGTCGAAGATCGGCATGCATCTTCATGACACCCGGATGAGCTAAATAGGGTGCACAATGGGTTTCTGACAAAACCAAGGAACGAAAATCACCAAAATTTGAAACATAAATACGACCAAGATGTCACAAAATTCCATCAGGCTCGAGTGAGAAACTGGCAAACCTGGCCACAAGGACTCTCCCAGACTCAGTCTCTACTCTCACCTCCTGATACCAAGTATCACTAGGAAGTGACTCAAAAATATGGCTCCGCAAATCCACTCCAAGAGACAAAACTGAAATCACATGTCTCCTCCTACTCAAGGCATCCACAACAACATTCTCCTTATCCTAAATGTAGCAAACCTTGAAGTCATACTCATAGAGGAACTCCACCCAATGGCACTGCCGAGCATTCAAATTCAGTTGAGTGAAGATATACTACAAACTGTGATGATCACTATGCAACTCAAACCAATGTCCCAAAAGGAAATGCCTCCAATGCACAAGCGCATGGACGACAACTGCTAGCTCCAAATCGTGGCTGGGGTAGTTTAGCTCATGATCCTTGAGCTTACGTGACTCATATGTAATCACTCATCCCTCCTGCATGAGAACTGCCCCCACACCCTCCAATGAAGCATCAGTGCACACTACAATATCACCTATAGGATCTGGCACTACCAGGATAGGTGCACTACTTAGCCACTCCTTAAGAGCTTAAAACACTGACTCACACTAATCTTACCACACAAACTTCTTCCCTTTCCACTGAACAGAAGTGATGGGATGGGCTACCCGAGAGAAATCTCTCACAAATCGGTGATAGTAACCTACCAATCCCATGAAACTACGAACCTCAATCACATTCGTTGGTGCTGTCCAATCCACAATAGCCTGAATCTTAGAAGGATCCACTGCGATACCCTCTCCTGAGATGATGTGGCCCAAATATCTCACCTCAGTCTAGAAGAACTCACAACCGTGAACTCATAATGCTAATAGAGTGTACGAAATGTCGTTCGATGAATGTCTGCCTCATGAATATGAAGCTGATGGTATCTTGACTTCAGATCTATCTTAGAGAACATGTTGGCTCCCCTCATTTGATCGAACAAATATGATAGATTGATAGCATTCATAGCCAAGTGTGGCTGAATGTGCAACCTAGAAGAGAGGACTAATTCACTCTCCAGAGGAAACATTAAAACAACTATGTTCATTTTAAACACCAAAGAAAATGTTCCTAATCCCATATCTAATTATAAACATGAATCCATAATCAACATAGTACAAGCGGACCCGATACCCACACTAGAATCCGTAAACCATGTAATAAACATCTCATTTCTTCTCATTAATTTCAATGATTATAACTTCTCTCTTAAGAGAGTACAATTACATAACTGCATATACAATTACAATGATATATTCTAGAATATGATACAAGTACAATACATAGTCCTGAATATGATACAAGGACTAAATGGGTACAATAACTGAATGAAGTAATGGAGAGAAAGATCATCTCCAACTGGTGCTCTAAATCCTGTTCATCAGTCCCCAATGGTGGTGGAAACGCCTCCCAACCATGTGGACTAATAAGAGACCACCCCACTATGCTCGGAGATAGTCACAAGGCCCAAACGGAAGAATAAGGACAAAGGGATACAAGATGGCCAACACTCACATTAGACACAAAGCAGACACGGAGAACAATGCATACAACCAAAGTCATAACACAGGTGTACTCATCCAAGACATAAGTCAGGTATTAGTCACGACCGTTAAGGTGCTAGATACTAGAGTGTAATCGGATGGAGTGTCATAATGTCTTCTCGAAGGGATGGCACCACACGGAACCAAGTACTCATCTCATGCAGATGAGGAGACTCAATCATGCCTGAATCCACGCCCTGCAAATGGATGACTCGACGCCCCGCAGACAAATAGGCCTTCTCATTGCATCCTTAGCCTTTATAAGTGCTCAAGGCCATGCATGAGGATTAATTATCTTATTAATGTTTTTACCCCAATCTTTTCATTTAGTTATAACTTATTAATGTAACTCTACTACTAGTTACCCTGGCAGCCACTTGCGGGCCCTGGGCCCATAGAGAGTCAGTCCAACAAACCACTCTAATGCCTAGACCTTATTCATCTCATTTGACTAAACAAGGAATCTGAATAGACTAAAACAATGAGTTATAATTTAAACTGGTAAGGACGAAAAATATGATCTACAAGACCCAAACTCTCGTAAACAGTGTAATTTATTGAAAACAGTCGTTTGCCAATCATATCAGTTTTGTAATCACTCTTGTGACCCCAATTTAATCACTGTTCACCAGGGATAGCAAGGATATTATAAGAAAAGCATGGAAAATGGCATTGCAAGCCTCCTCATAGCCTAATATTTACATAATGATTGCCATATTTAACATAGAAAAATAAAATGTTAAAAAGACTTTGCAAAATGGAAATCTTAATCTTTCCTCCTACAGATAAAGCTAAGGTATATTAATGCCATAGCATTCTTTCACTTAGGGTTGATGGTTCCCAAACGGCTGGCAATTAGCAGAACATGATCGAACGTAATGGTAAAAATAGAGGCCACCCAAGTTTCTTTTAAGAAGGGTTGAAATGAATATTAAATCAGAAACTAGGAAATCGCATCTATTTTTCGAAGACCCCTTTTTAATCTAAAGAGTAATAAAATAGATCTGTATTTTAATGATCCATTCAAGGTAAGAGGCAATGTAAATATCTTGCATTAAAATAAGTTTTGACATATCCTTCCAAATGTAGAAATGGAGTTTCAGTTTTTTTGTGCATAAAGAAATTGCAGCAAACAGGTTTTAGTTTATAATAGAAGGGTTCCATGGAGTTTAGATCTCTTCACTCTCTAACATGGCATCCCAGTTTTTGCATGACTGCTCTCATTATATTCTCAATAAGATCAAACCCTCATTACATAGAATTTATAAATAGAAACCTCATAATATTATATCTAACGAATGAGGACATAGTTCTGTAGGTTACATGATAAATTCTAGGAAAGAGATAATGTAAATATCTTGCATTGAAATAAATTCTAGGATATATTTCTTCAAACGGTACCAATGAGGTTTCAGTTTTCTATGGTTTAACAAATGCAAGTAACAAACTTTAGTTTCTGTGCTAGAAAAAGAAACAAAGAATTGAGGTAAGTACCTCAAACCTGATCAAACTCTCTTTGTTGCAAGTATGGGTCTAACCAGTGTTGTCATTGATGTCAACATACTCCTTTTGCATTCATGATAAGGATTGGATGAGCTGTGAGCTGAGGATATTGAGAAAATTAGTCTCAATCAGGAATAGTGATGACAGTAAGGCAAAAATTCAAGATAGGATGAGGATTAGAGGATACAGATTAAAGGGTTTGTAGATATGTGTCTTAAGGTGGTCCAGTAGCAATTACAGAGATCCGCATGAAGATCTAAAGAAGTTATGGCTACTCAAGTAGAACCAGTTCTAGCAGGTGCTCAGAGGTGACAGAGTGACACAAACAGGTCCAGTGAGATCCGAAAATGAAAGATCCTACTCTTTAGATTTAAGGGAGTGTTAAGGAAGTCTCTGTGGAATGTTATCTAGATTGGTTCATGGTTTGAAGGTTTGGAATCATGTATTCTTTTGTGATAGTGATGACAGACTGTGTTCTTGAGGTTCCAGATGAAGGAGAGATAGTTTTCAGTAAATAGATGAAGTACAGATGTTCTTGGTGAGTCAAGATTTCTTGTGAAGGTCTTTGGATCGTGTCTAGCCCATATTGGTGGTCCACATTAGAGTTGGAGCCCGCAATTGAGGAATAACCTTTGGATGAAGATGTTCTACCTGAGACTGGCCGACCGGATGAGTTACACGTCTTACAGATGTTCTTATGGATGTTTGCCGACTTAGATGATCATTCCTAAGTTGATGTCTTGTATAAGTAAGGGATTGCGAAGTCATTTCAAAAGTGTCCAAGGTGTGATGAGAGTGTGGTAGCAAGGAAGAGAGCGAAAGGCAAAGTAGAAGTATTGAGCTTAAATGGAACTGATTCAAGCATGGTGAAGATACTATTTTCCAGTTCAAGTAGGTGATACTTATTTATTTGTAGATAGTGTGTCTCCTGTAGGCAGTGGGCCTCTTGTGAGCAGTGTGCTTAGGCAGTGAGCCCTAATTGGCATGTGCCATTTGTTCTTTCAATTCTTCTAACAGAGAATACAATCTTGGGTTAATCACCCCGTGGTTTTTCCCTTAACCGGGTTTTCCACGTCAAAATCTTGGTGTCTTATGTGTTGATATATTTCTGCTCTTGATTTAATTACATTGCATTTCATGATTGATACACTGCTAATTACTTAAAGGATTTAAGTGTGAAAATTGGAGAAGTTTTGGACAACTGATTCACCCCCCCTCTTAGTTGTGTGCCCTAAATCTAACAATTGGTATCAGAGCCAAGTTCCTCTAAAAGAGCTTAACTGCTTGAGGAGATCCAGGATGGCGTCTTACAAGGACAATCCAAAGTTTGATGGAACCAATTTTAATCTTTGAAAAGGTTGCATGAAATGTCATTTGAGATGTATGGGAACGACATATTGGACCATGGCTACAACACAGTATGTTCCTCCATAAGGTGGTCTGAAAACCTAAGATGAAATCACAAATGCTGAAAATAATTTGCAGACTATAGAAGCTCTTCTAAGCGCATTATCTGATTCAAAGCTCTCAAATGTTATTGACCTACCAACTGCTTTTGAGATTTGGCAAAAACTGAAACTTCTACATGAAGGAGAGAAATATGTCAAATGTGCAAGGTTACAAAGTATGAAAGGAAAATTTGAAAATCTGAAGATGAGAGAAGATGAAAATATCACTACCTTTATGCCAAGAGTAAATGAGCTTGTTTGTGGAATTAGAAATGCTGGTGGAGTCTTGGATGAAGATGAGATTGTTGGCAAAATCCTTAGATCCCTTCCTGCCTCTTATAAAATCAAGGTTGCTGCCATTGATGAATTCAAAGCTCATACAACTGTCATTAGAGATCAATTGGCTGGAAAATTGGCTGCATTTGAAATGATTGAGTTTGGAGATGAACCCCCAAGACTGAATCTGCATTCAAAGCTAGTGCCTCTATAAAAGGTAAACAAAGGTTTGATCTGGGAGAGAACTCATCAAGGAAACTACCATGGTATGAAAAAGCAAGAAAAGACCTGGAAGAAGAAGAAGTAGAAACTGCTCAACTTGAAGCCCTTATTGCAAAGAGACTGCCAAGAGGATCTGGTAAGTATGAAGGAAAATTGTCTTTTAAGTGTTTTAACTGTAATAAGATTGGTCATTTTGCCTCAAAGTGTCCGGAAAGATTTTCAAGGCCAAACCCTAACAGATCAAGGTTCCAAAAGAATTGCTACCATGTTCATGAAGAAGATGATAATGAAGGAGTAACAGATGATGAATCAGAGACAGGAAACAAATCTGGAAGTGATTGGGTGTTTATTGCCATCAAGGAAGAAGAACCAATATCCTCTGAATCTGTCAATCTTAAAGTTGTGGAAAGAGTTTTGGCTGTTCAAATTGAAGAAAAGGATGACTAGGTCATTGACAGTGGTTGCTCTCACCATATGACAGGTGACAAAAATAAGTTCATAGATTTGGAAAGGTATGAAGGAGGAGTGGTAAAGTTTGGTGATAATTCTGCTGGTAGAATCAGAGGAAGAGGAACTATTTCTTTTGATGGGAGAAACAAAACTGGTAATGTACTATATGTTGAAGGTTTGAAGCACAATCTTCTCAGTTTCAGAAAGTTGGTGGACAAAAGCTATGATCTCCGGTTCAAGAATGAAAAATGCAAAATCTTTGAAAGTTCCAGAACAAAGATTATATCCGGTACCCAAACTAAAGGTAATATCTTCCACTTGGTTGGTATTGGTAAAAGTTGCTTATTTGCTCAAGTTGATCAGAGTTGGTTATGGCATAGAAGAATGTGTCATGTGAATTTTGATAATATCATCAAGATAAACAATACTCAAGTTGTAAGAGATCTTCCAAAATTCGTGAAACCTACAAATAGCTTGTGTAAAGAATATCAGTTGGGCAAGCTGAGTAGAGTCACATTCAAGAGCAAGGAATTGTCTTCTACCAGATTATTGGACTTAGTTCATACTGATCTTTGTGGTCCGGAAAGAACCAGGAGTGTGCAAGGTGATAGGTACTTCATGTTGCTAATTGATGACTATTCCTGGATGATGTGGGTAACCTTTCTGAAAGAGAAATCAGAAGCTCTTAAGAAGTTCAAAATATTCAAAGCTATGGTAGAGAATGAAACCAGATTAAAATTGAAATGTCTGAGGTCTGATAGAGGTGGAGAATTCACATCCAGAGAGTTCATAGAATTCTGTGAGAAGCATGGAATAAAGAGACAGTTGTCTACTCCTAGGACTCCACAGCAGAATGGAGCACTGAAAAGAAAGAACCAGACCATCCAGGAAGCATCTAGGACCATGATGATGGAAGCAAATGTTCCTCAGATCTATTGGAGAGAAGCTGTTAGCACTGCAGTCTATACTCTCAATCGAGTTCAAATCAGAAGTAATACCAATAAGACTCCTTATGAACTCTAGTTTGGCATTACCCCTACTATAAGGTACTTCAGAGTCTTTGGTAGCAAATGTTACATCAAAAGAGATGAAGATCTAGGAAATTTTGATGCTAGAAGTGATGAAAGAATCTTCTTGGGTTACTCTACTCAAAGCAAAGCATACTGGTGTTATAACAAGAGATTGAGAAAGATAATAGAAAGTACAAATGTGAAGGTTGATGAGGGAATTGAGAAACCCTCAAGATTTTATGAATATGATGAAGATGATCAGAATGATGTTCTAACTCAAGGAGCCCAAATCTCTTCTGAAAGTTAGATTCAAATTGATCCGGTAAATTAGGAAGAAGAGTTAAGTTTGAATGAGCCTGATCAAGAAGCAGAAGTGCAAGAAACTCCCAAAGTTCCAAGGTATGTAAGACTGAACCACTCTAAAGATCAAATCATAGGTGACAAAAGCAAAGGTGTGCAAACTAGAAGGAGAATTGCTCTAAACTCAGATGAGTATTGTCTGATGTCAAAGATTGAACCTAAGACAATAAATGAAGCTTGCAATGATGAAAACTGGACCAAAGCAATGGAGGAAGAGTTGAAGCAAATTGAGAAAAATCACACTTGGGATCTTGTTCCCAGACCTAAAAACAAGAATGTGATTGGAACCAAATGGGTCTTTCGGAAGAAACTAAATGAAGTTGGTGAAGTAATCAGAAATAAAGCTAGGTTGGTCTGCAAAGGATATTCTCAAATAGAAGGAGTTGATTTTGAAGAAACTTTTGCTCCTGTAGCAAGAATTGAAGCAGTTAGATTATTTCTTGCATTTGCTACCTTCAAAGATTTCAAAGTATATCAGATGGATGTCAAGTCTGCCTTCCTCAATGGTGACTTGGAAGAAGAGGTGTATATTGAGTAACCAGATGGATTTCAATTGTCTGATCATGGCAATATGGTCTATAAGTTGAAGAAGGCACTGTATGGACTGAAACAAGCCCTAAGAGCCTAGTATGAAAGATTCGATAAACATCTTTTGAAGATTGGTTTCAAGAAAGGTACTACTGACAGTAATTTGTATTTCAAAATTGATCATGAAAACATTTTGATTATTGAAGTGTTTGTTGATGATATCATTTTTGGAGGAAGAGATAGTATGTGTAAAACTTTTGCAAATCAGATGAAAAGTGAATTTGAGATGTCCATGCTTGGTGAAATGAACTTCTTCTTGGGTCTGCAAATCACTCAAACAAAGAAATGAATCTTTATTTCTCAAACCAAATATGTGAAAGAATTGTTGAAGAAATTTGGGATGGAAGACTCAAAACCAATGAGCACTCCCATGGCAACCGGATGTAAATTGAGCAAAGATGATGATTCTCCTAAGGTTGATCAGACAAAGTATAGATCAATGATTGGAGGACTGTCGTATCTCACTCAAACCAGACCAGACATAATGCAGGCTATTGGTCTTGTTGCTAGGTTTTAGGCTGATCCTAGAGAATCTCATATCATGGCAATCAAGAGGATTTTTAGATATCTAAAAGGGACAGTTGAGTATGCTCTATGGTATCCTAGAGATCATGATTTCTCTCTTCATGCATATATAGATGCTAATTGGGTAGGAGATGTGGATGACCAGAATAGTACCAGTGGTGGAGCATTCTTTTTGGGGAAGAGACTGGTTTCTTGGCTAAGCAAGAAACAAGAGTCAATATCTCTATCTACAACAGAAGCAGAATATATTGCAGCAGCAGGTAGTTGCACTCAAGTTTTGTGGATGAAGCAAATGCTAAGAGACATAAGAGTGGAGTATGAGGAGCCTATCACAATCTTCTGTGATAATTCAAGTGCAATAAGCATATCTAAGAATCTGGTATTGCATTCAAAGATTAAGCATATATCTATCAAGTTTCATTTTCTGAGAGAGCAAGTGAACAAGAATGAAGTCAGATTGGAGTTTGTGCCTTCCAAGGATTAGATTGCAGATATCTTTACTAAACCTCTACCTAAGGACTCTTTTGAGTATCTCAGGGAGAAGTTAGGGGTTATTGCCCCTCTGGTGATGAACTAAGATGCACTGTTGTGCTTCAGTCCGGTGGGTATCACAGTCACATCTTATGATCCGGATTGATGTTGGGGAGCTGCTACTTAGGAGGAGCAACAGGGATGATTCTGAGATAGTGGATTTGCAAGTATGTGCCCTTTGCAATTGATGTCAAAGGGGGAGAGAAGACATGTGAAAAACAAGTGGTTGATGATCAAAGGGGGAGCAGTAAAGGGAGAGAAGACATGTGAATGGTTGTTGGTGATAGGAGGAGTTGTGACAATAAGGAGAAGTTCTTGTCTTGATGGTTTTTCACATCATATGTTGCCATGAATGACAAAGGGGGAGATTGTTGCAAGTATGGGTCTAACTGGTGTTGTCATTGATGTCAACATACTCCTTTTGCATTCATGATAAGGATTGGATGAGCTGTGAGCTGAGGATATTGAGAAAATTAGTCTCAATCAGGAATAGTGATGACAGTAAGGCAAAACTCCAAGATAGGATGAGGATTAGAGGATGCAGATTAAAGGGTTTGTAGATATGTGTCTTAAGGTGGTCCAGTAGCAATTACAAAGATCCACATGAAGATCTAAAGAAGTTATGGCTGCTCAAGTAGAACCGGTTCTGACAGGTGCTCAGAGGTGACAGAGTGACATAGACAGGTCCGGTGAGATCCAGAAATAAAAGATCCTACTTTGCGGATTTAAGGGAGTGTTAAGGAAGTCTCTGTGGAATGTTATCTAGATTGGTTCATGGTTTGAAGGTTCGGAAGCATATATTCTTCTATGACAGTGATGACAGACTGTGTTCTTGAGGTTCTGGATGAAGGAGAGATAGTGTTCAGTAAAAAGATGAAGTACGGATGTTCTTGGTGAGTTAGGATTTCTTGTGAAGGTCTTTGGATCGTGTCCAGCCCATATTGGTGGTCTGCATTGGAGTTGGAGCCTGCAATTGAAGAGTAACCTCTGGATGAAGATGTTCTTCCTGAGACTAGCCGATCGGATGAGTTACACATCTTGTGGATGTTCTTATGGATGTTTACCGACTTAGATGATCATTCCTAAGTTGATGTCTTGTATAAGTAAGGGATTACGAAGTCATTTCAAAAGTGTCCAAGGTGTGATGAGAGTGTGGTAGCAAGGAAGAGAGCGAAAGGTAGAGTAGAAGTATTGAGCTTAAATGGAACCGATTCAAGCATGGTGAAGATGCTATTTTCCAGTTCAAGTAGGTGATACTTATTTATTTGTAGACAGTGTGTCTCCTATTGGCAGTGGGCCTCTTGTGAGCAGTGTGCTCGGGTAGTGAGCCCTAATTGGCATGTGCCATTTGTTCTTTCTGTTCTTTTAACAGAGAATACAATCTTGGGTTAATCACCCTGTGGTTTTTCCCTTAACTGGGTTTTCCATGTCAAAATCTTGGTGTCTTATGTGTTGATATGTTTCTGCTCTTGATTTAATTACATTGCATTTCATGATTGATATACTACTAATTACTTAAAGGATTTAAGTGTGAAAATTGGAGAAGTTTTAGACAACTAATTCACCCCCCCTCTCAGTTGTGTGCCCTAAATCTAACACTCTTTCCTCACCTCAAATCTGCAAATTGATATGCTCGCCTTTGTTATTGCTCCATTAGATGCTTCCTTTTGCTAAGTTGAGGAAACCTCTCTATGTCGATGGAAGACAACGGCTCTGGAGCAGTAGGGTTAGGAGAGATTATGAACAGTGACCATTTCCCCAAAAGAAATGAGACCCACAAGTGCGCTCTCTGGTAACTGAATAAACACATGAAGGATTTCATTCTTCAAATGCTAAAGCTCCTTTGTTGGGATGAGAGTGTCCACCATAAATACAAATCCAGGAGTCCCTACTCCTTGCATCATCTGTTGATGACTAGAGAATATGGAAGCAGAAGAAGTAGCCATGGAGGCAAGGGATCGGCTTAGGTGGTATTCGACGGTGGATTAGGTGGGGAAAAGCTCCGCAGGGAGATTGTTCTCAGTGATGGAGGCGTAAGAAGGGGAAAAAGTGTTGCGGTGATGGCAGAAGGGGCAAATCCAGAGCCTGGCATGGTAGGAGTTGTAGAGGAGGCCAAGGGGAAACACCATCCGTGCTGCCTCTATAGGAGTGCTCGCCCATGAATCTCATGCCCATCACAACCCATCGATAACCTCCAACTCACTAAAATCCATCGACACACTCGATTCTTCTTTATATATCTCCACAACACCTTGATTTTCTTCTTTCCTCTTTATCCCCCCATCGTCCTCTCTATCTTTTCTTTGTTCTTCCTCTCCAAAACAGAGAGACTCCCCCCTTTCCATGCGATTCCTTTCTTTTAAACTCCCACCATCTCTCATATATATTTTCCTCCTATCTTTAATGAACTCAACTGCCCACCAAATATTTCTCTCCCCATGCATTGACTGATGTTTTCCCCTCCTCTACGTTGCCTTAGATATTTTCTGCAATCAATATCCTGACCAACTCTCAATGCCAATGCAACAAATGGGGAGGTTGTTACATAGAGGCAATATAAACAGAGATGAATGTGTGTCTTTTCATATGCCATTCCATTTAACATTTCTTTATTTGATCTTAGTGGATGTGGCTTCTTTGAAACTGCCATAAATTTTTAAAACTATATGTTTGTTTTACTATCTATAAAAATAGTGTCCCAACAAAATAGTTGGCAATTAATAGGAAAATTGATTTAATTAGTCCTTTGATCAATAGTGGGTGTTCATATAAAGGCTATGTTCATTTGGTTAAGGTAAAAAAGGTTTCAAAATTTTAACTTAGTAAACACCATTGTTAATATTTCTAAGAGAAATTTATTAGAAGACATGATTGGACTAGTAAAAAATTATAGAATAAGATAGAAGGCAACCAACTAAAAAACTAGAAAGGAGGGTGGCACAAATAATCTTACTTGTTTAAAGAGAAGAAATAATAAAAGATTAACGAGACAATTATGGACACAAAACATTGAAATTTTTTAAAGATTTTGTCATATATCATAAGACAAATGAAAATATTTTACATCTTGGAAAATAAGTACTAGTATATTTATATTTAAAAAATATAGCTTCCCATTAAATATATTTCTTATTCTTGACATTTATAAATTAGTCTAGGTAGAATATTTGCATTTTGGTTTAAAATAGTAAAAGCATCTTTGAGAGTTGTGTCAGGTTTAGTGGTGTATTTATTGTGGCACATATGCATTGAATTTTATTTGTTTTTATTTTATTTATTTGTTAATTTTTTATTTTTTTGGATTTTTGTTTATGGAATCTTTAAGAATCTAAATCTTTAAGCCCTTGTTGTGACTATAAAAGGCCTCTTGGCTTAATAAAACTTGTGTGGCTAATGTTCTTATTAAATAGTTCTTTATATCATAAACTATAAGCCATACTATAATTTTTGTTAAGTTAGTTTAAATAGAGACAATTCTAAATCATCAATTGAATTGATTTATATGATAATATTTAATTAATATTTTAATTCTAAAAGTCATATTAACTATACTTCTTATCATGAGAATTCTCATGTTAATTAAAATAGATGAAAAATTAGTAATAATTTTTAAAAAAATTACATTATAAAATTAAAACTATTATTTAAATATTCAATGATATAAAATGAACAAAGTCTGCACTAAAAATTTCTTTCAAAAAAAGATTTTAAATTTAATTAAATTCGCAATATACACCGACATATAGTTTAAAAAAATAAAAAATTATAAGATTAACTTTTAAATAAATATAAATAAAATTATTTCTAAATAGTTATCTAAAGTAAAATAAATAACGGTTAAGTAAATAAAAATTACTATAAAATAAAAAATTAAATAAAAATAAAAAAATGCCGGCAGAACCTGCGTTTCTCCCTGCAACGGTAAAATTAGAATATTCAGAAAATCAGCCTTCACAGCTGAAAGTAACCGCCACTGCCGTTCAAAAATTCCGTTAATTAAGAGTAAACAAAAAACAGCACCCATTTGCTGCTTGCGAATTTTATAGCTCTTTGAGATCGAAAATAAAAAAATGCTGGCAGAATCTGCGTTTCTGCCTGCAACGCTAAAATTAGAATATTCAGAAAATTAGCCGGCTCAGCTGAACGTAACAGCTATTCAAAACAGCTATCATAACAGTCACAGCTGTTCAAAAATTTCGTTAATTATAATTGAGCACCACCAAAGCCGTAGTGGATTTTCTTTTGAAAGCTCAATGAAAGGAGGAGACTAACAAAAAAAACAGCGCAGAGAACAACGCCCGCGAATTTTATAGGTATTTTTCAAGCATTGTTGTTATGGTTTATACACATTTGATGTGTGGATATGAAATTTGTTCTGGTTTATACTCATTTGATGTGTGGAAATGAAATTTGTTCTGGTTTATATTCATTTGATGTGTGGATATGAAACATGGATATTATTGCGCCTATTTGTCGATTATATGCAATAGCTGTTGAGCATGCACAAACACATATAAACTACGTTGCATGCCCTGGTACTCGTCTAGGAGACTGTACACGTCTCCCGTCTGGGAGACTTGACTAGGTACATCTCCCTTTGCAGGAGACTTCTGGTCGTCTCCCACTCATCTTCAAGTACCCTGCGTCAATAAAAAGACGTCTCCATTTTTTTTCTTTTTCTACCTTTCATTTTTTATGCTATTTTCTCACAAGCTCAATGGATTCTATAAACTATAAACTTAAACTTTAATAGTTCTCTTATTTTAAAAGTTCAATGATATTTTTAGTTCTCTTGTTTTAAAAGTTCAATATCATGATATTTTTAGTTTTAATGTTAGCATATTAATAAATTATTAAATTATATTTATAAAAAAAATGGTGTCTCCAAGTACCCCGTGTACCCGTATGAGTCTAGTTAAGAACTACTGTAGGAGTTTCAATCCAGCATTGAGTTAGATTAGGATGCGGATGTTCAACATCTGCTATGCTCTCATTCTTTTCCTTTAGGAAATTCACTCCTTTATCAGAAAACATCCGAGGCTTGTTTTAGTGATGAGTGGGTGAGAGTCATAGGAAAATTCTCAGAATTCTAGCTCACAAGATACAACTCGTGCTCATTATGCCAAACACAATGTATAATCAACGAAGTCCTAGAATGGGGGTTTCACATTTACGGACCACGCCTCATTTCCAAGAAGCATAATGGTATACAGACTTCCATTTTCAATGGCCAAGAAAAGTAATTGACATTTGAAATGTTAGTTTTCGTCTTAATCCAAAGAGAAACAGTGATAAATCCAATTATACCCTGGATTTAGTATTCTTTTGAGGATACCACATATTGCATGAGCATCTCAGATCACTCAAAACTGGCTTTCTAATACATACACCACATCATATTATTGAGTACATAGGAATGTCCAGATTTTCCACATCATATTATTGAGTACATAGGAATGTCCAGATTTTTTCCTGGAGATTATCAGGAGTCTCCTAGAGTCCTAGACACATATACAATATATACAGATACCACGATACAGATATTGTTGTGGTAGCTTTTCAGAGACACCCATACAAAATGAACACACATATTGTATATATAAAAAATACAGTACGTGTAGCAGGATATTGGGAGCTTGTGCTGAAAATGTTGAACTTCGCATGTTTGTTTCTAGACATACTCTTTAATATTTTAGAATTCCAACATGTTATTATTTGATAGATGAATGGAGGAGACATATCATCTGATAGTGGTGCCATTTTGAACTTTAACGCGCTTCTCTGAAATCAATTCTAGATGGTGATTTGTTTGTGATGAAAATTTGTTATTTCATTATGGTTGTGCTCATCTGAATAAGGCACAGAAACTCTGGGGTGTTGGATGCTTACCAGTGAAGTGCCTGGAAGCAGGTAACCCAGAGAATGTCTTATCTGATAAGTAATCGAGACCAGCACCACTGGACAGTTTATGATTTTTGCAATAACCTTTATTTCCACAAAGCAGTAGTTTGCATTTCCAATTTAAGCTTTTAAAAAGCAAACCAGAAAAAGGAAACGTTTAGGAACCATACAATTTATTATCCACCGAATGGGAAACAGAAGAAGAAAACCATAAGCTAGTCTACCATGATATTGTTACTGCCAGGAAACGAAAACTTGTAATTTTTAATACCATCCTAGGTCGGTAAAAGCCTAACTTTCTGATGCAAAGCATACTTGACAGTCCCATGAAGGCTATGTTTTTTAGATACAGTTGATACTTTTTGTGCCATAAACTAATAGTTACAAATCCTCTAGAGTGAAGTTAGATTAGCATTTTGGGATTAAATGCGTTAGAAAGCTAGTCAGTTGTATTATGTAATACCATATGATCAACAGCTCTATGTGTTGATAGACCTTTTGTATTTATTCGAGGATGAAGTATCAAAGATGGGGTCTTTAGGTTGAAGGAATTTTGGTGTTGTTATGAGCATGTATCGCTATTGCTAGATGTGTTTTTTGGTTCTGCTTTCTTGAGTTGCTTAGAACTCCAAGTACTTTCGTGTAGATCCAGCTACAAGAGTAGAGATGTATACATCACTTTCCAACACATACACTACACTATTTTGTAAAAAGAAAAAGATTTTGCTAATTGTCTAGCAGAGTGATAGCCACGATGATGACGCAGCAGGCTTAAGCCCTGCCTTACATGTTCTCCCATTCATTAAAAAATGAACATGCATTTTGTGCTTCTAAGCCAAGCATCCCCTGTGCACTAAACAACCAGAGACTGAGTGCTACCAAGTAACCGATTTACCAAGGAAAAAAAGGTTTTAAAATAGATTCGTTGAAAACAGAGTCCTCCCTAATTACTTTAGGATTTCATGATGCAAACTGTTATAGTAGTATGAGAAATTGAAATTCTCAAACTAGATGAATAATTACCCAATGGAATATGGAGAGATCATAGCCAAAAATAGATTGAGCAGGGTCTGGGAATATAGTGGCAAAACCAGACTGATCATGTTGGACAACTGTTCCTCTCAGTTTCGTGTACTGCTTTCACATGGACAAAGATTCCATAAGTAAGCAGGGTCATCAAATTACAAGCAAATGTTGCATATAAGTATATCTTACTCAGCTGTAATTCTTTTCTCCATTTTAATCTTACGAAACTATAAAATATATCTTACTATCTTTTAAACTTAGTTGAATGCAATCTCCCTAATTTCTTAGGTTTAATAGGCAAACATCAATATCACATACTAAACAGGTTACAGGCATATATTTCTTTACAGAAAGTATTCTATTCACTTTGTCTATCTTTTCCCTTGGTGATAATCTAATATTTCAAAAATATGTGAAAATTGATATGAGAGACATTGGAATCTCCCTGTCTTTTTTTCTTTTTAAATAAAAAGAGAAATAATTACCACATTCAAAAAATTGCACACACTGCACAAATTCCTCAAATTTCACCATTTAAATGCTCCGTTTTTTAAATCTACATCACAAATCAAATCAAGAAAGAAGCTCAACATACGTGTCCTGCCGTTTCTGCAGAAATTGTTGAAGGGATAACTTCTTAGCCATCGGAAGTTCTGCATTACAGAATGAATCCGTCGTTAATGTACTGTATAATTGTTTACAATAGGGTGGATTTATTTTCCCCCGCCTGTGGATTCTTCTGAATTTGAAACACCTTTCCTTAGACAATTTTAAATGTTTAAGGCAGTGGTGGAAGGCAGAGCCGTTGGACAATAATTTTGTATCAGCTTTATTCTCCAATTTTTTTGGTATCAGAGCAAGACTGGGCATAACTCCGTCATAGGAGTGCCTAGGTAGATGAGAGCATTTTGAAAAAGCTGTGAGTGAGGTCTGTGGATGCCTTGACTTTTAAAGATTTATTGCAAGAAGAGTTGAGTTAATAATGATAGCTGGAGCTGCAAAGTTTTGCTGTGTTTGAATGAAGGCAATGCAGCTCCTCTTGATGACTACTTTTCATACAACTTTGACTTGTTATGCTAGTGTCCACTATGAGCAGTATTTCTGATTTGAAGGAGATCTGCAGCTGTTCAAATGCTAAGAAGAAGCTGTTGCAAAAGAGTGGGCCTGAGATAAGAATTTGGACATATTTGTTCAAATAATCCTCTGCTTATTTGGTCTGAGCTGGATGTGATCAGCTGCTGTGTTGTTCTCTTCTCTATAGTTTTGTTTGTATGAAGAAGAAGATGAATTTATTCAACTACTTGTTGATATGACTGTTAGATGTTGTTTGGATTATCAAAGGACAATTTTAAAAAGGTTGTTAGAGGAAATATGGGTTTCTCGACATGCCTCCATTTATGGTGTTGGAGGAGGAGAGGTGCATGAGATCTCAAAGGAGCAATGGTGTGCTCATGTAAGAGTTGAAGATATTTTCAGTTCTTCATTAAGGAGCAGTGTTGGAGAATAATTTTGCATCAATTTCATTCTCCAATTGAGCCTCTCTATTAGTGGCGGTTAGCATCATTATAGCCTTTGCTTGTTGATAAATTAGACTATGAGCTCAATCTTAAAGGAAAATCAAACTCCATAATGTCTCAAGGTTGAGAAAACAACTTACTTTTTGAGAAGATACATCACTGTACACTTTCACTATTCCATTGTACAAAATCGTTAGTTGGGTAGACAATGGATTGGTAGCAACAACTTTAGAAAATTTTATTTGTGAATCTGAAGGAGCCTGTGGATCACAGAGATTAAAAATAAGCACAATATAACACAGCAAATGAATGAAATTGACCAAATGTATTGGCCTCAAGGGCAAGTATAAATAGGAGGAGATGAGGCACCCAAATTCCATGAATTAAGGACAAGACTCTTCAATCATGTTGTGGTGGCGGATAACCTCCCACAAAGGTAGCATGAGGTGTCAAAGACAAGTTGACACCTCTCAAATACACCTAACTACCTTGACAACTCACAAATGACAAGTGTCAAGTTGCAAATGGACAACTAAGTATGCTTAAGTGTATGTATAAAATATATATACACTAACACCCCCCTTAAGCATAGCTTAGGTGGGCATAGATGAAATGGATCCTAACTATAAAAACCTCGTGAGGTACCCATGTACAATGCAATCTCTCAAAAAATGGAGTAAGATAGAAAACTGAGTGGGAAAAAACTATCTTCCAAAAGAGAGAAATTATACAGGTGAAGAAGTACTACTTCTTTCACTAAGTACAATATAAGATTCCCCCCATAGGAGAGAAAAAATGATAGAAGGTCTATGAGACCCCATCATAATACATGCCATGTTGCAATGAGGCTGAATAGTCGACAAAGGATATAGATGTAGATCCAAGAATGCTGAACAATGTTCCTTCCCTTGGGAAGAAAAGAAACCACCTGAAGATGTAGGATATCTTTCCATGTGAGAAGATGTATGTATGATCTTGAATCATGCTGAAGTTGATCCAAGGATGATGGTGCCCATGTCGATGCCTTTGAAGAGTGCTCAAGTGTCCCCATGTCGATGCTGAAGGATGCCATAATCAAATCAGGTGCATGCCTAATAGATGATGATGACGATCCAGAACCATGTGTAGGACGATGTAGAGCAGAAATATCCGAAGAGGACAATGGAGATGCAACTTTATCGAAACCTTCATCGAAGAGAACACTGATGTTCTCAATGTGTGCTTCCATGTTAGCAATGCAAGACTCTACAAACATACAAATGATGTCAGGTAGAAATCTATCTCAATCAGTAATGCTAGGAAGATTGATATCCTGTTGCAAAGAAGCAGCAGAAGCTTTTGAAGAAGTGATTCTGGAATCTAATGAAGCAACAGTAGGAGTGATGACTTCTTCTATGTGACTGGACCATTTTTTCTATATCAAGATTAGGGATGTGAGTTGTGATCAAAGCAGGATTATGTGGGAATGGAGAAACATTTGAGTCTCCATATATCTCCCCAATTTTGATCCATAATGCATGTGGACAGTCAATATCCATGATGGCATACAAAGCGACATCTAGAATATGTAAACTGATCAATCCAATAATGTGATCACGATGATTAAACCACTTAACCTTTTGAGATTGTTTACTAGGTTCAGGGACAAGTCCATATAGATGGGATATGAGATTATGGAACCTGAGGTGTTTCAAGATGCCTTCACATCAGGACTTATAGTTTCCCTTGTTTAAGTTGATTATAGAAGAGTGAGTTTCATATCCCATGATTAGAACAAGTTAATTCATCTAGAGAAAAGAAAGTCAACACATTAGGCAACCCAGATTAGGTGACCCCCCCCCCCCCCCAGTTTTGGCACTTTATAACTTAGTGTGTTTTACAATGCAAGTAGGTTCATGAGATGGGAAATGTGAAAATATTCTTTTACAAAAAACGGTGCTCAATTTTGAGCTACCAAGCAAAAGTTATTATATGATTAATTTCCCACAAAAAAGCCTTAATGGATGCACACTACAATATTGGAAAAAAATGCTTATGCCTTGAGTTGATCTAGCCATCCAACCAGTCGTTGGAGTTGACAAGAGATGAAGATTACAATAGTTTTTTATACAGGCCTCACCCTTTGTCTTCGACAGGTGAAGATACAAGGTTTTAAAAACCAATAATCCTATTTACAAAGCAATTTGGCCCCAATTTGAACGTTATGTTAGTTCAAAGATTACAAAAGACCTAGCTATAAACCCCTAGATTTAAACAACACTTTATAAGTTGAGTGTTTTTCTATAAATGAACCTCTAGGCCCCAAAATTTTATATTACCCCCATATTTGTATTTATTATTTCTTAATACATTATATGCATCATAAAAAACAAATAAAATATTGAAATACCTTTCTATTTTAAAAAGATAAATTAGGGCATATTAACATAACTCACACCCAAAAATAAATTAGGGCATATGCTTTCAGGGGTGACCAAAAATGTCTATGGCAGCTAGTATTATGGAGGGTAAGCTCAGAATGTGCAAACACAAGAGGCACTTCTGCGTCCCAAATCCCTTTGTGAGGGCATTGATGATTTTGCAGGGCATCTATCCTCTCCTCTGCCTATGGGTTTGTTTCCAGAACTTGAAGTTGCTGGCTGCGAGAGCCACGCTGGTCGAACACTGTGTGAGGGTCACTATACGAGCCAAAGGAAAGCCCTCCGCCTTGCCTTCAACGCGAGCACCTTGGACCGTGTAACAGAACGTGGGCCAAAACACTTATTAAAGAGGGCACCGCCCTTTCTGAGCACAGGAGGCAGATTCCTCGCTTGTGGTGTGAGCGTCGCTTCTGGATTGAATGCCTTCACTAAAACAGGTGCTCAAATAAGGTCAAAACATGCGCTCCAAGTTTTGACCTACCATTTTCTTATGTTGGTGACCGGTCGTGCCTCTTTTTGCAACGTGACCAGCATTTGAACTTGCTTGAGCCTTCAATTTGGGTGCCCCTCCTTTCAACATAGATGGGCGTTTGATATGAGGGGGCTGTCAATCTCCCTTATCTATGAAGAGCAGGGCGTTCCTTCCACCATCATAGATGCCTTTCAAGAAAACCTCTGAAGACAACAAACAATCTAGTCACAAAAAGAAACAAACACACAAATTCACTTTTCCTTCCCAGATGCTGGGCGTGATTCCAAGTGTCGAATGCTAACGACAGGGGACAATTTAACACCATGATTACAACCTGCAATAATCTCAGAAAACTCTGATACCACGAAGGAGCCTACGGATCACATCGATTAAAAACAAGCACAATATAACATAGCAAATGAATGAAATTGACAAGATGTATTGGCCTCAAGGGTAAGTATAAATAGGAGGAGATGGTGCACCCAAATTCCATGAATTGAGGACATGACCCTTCAATCATGGAGTGGTGGCGGATAACCTCCCACAAAGGTAGCATGAGGTGTCAAAAACAAGTTTACCTCTCTCAAACACTCCTAACTACTTTGACAACTCACAAATGACAAGTGCCAAGTTGCAAATGGGCAACTAAGTATGCTTAAGTGTATGTATAAAATATATATACACTAACGGAATCCAACAAAGGCGATTGGTTGTTGCCCAATTTGTTGTTGGATTGAAACCCTAGAGAATGCTATGGAAACAGATCCATGGTCTTAATTTCTTCAAAAACCCCATAATGAACTTGCATGTGAAAAACTTCCAAAATGCTCAAATATCTATTTGAGAGCACTTGTTCTAGCATATGAGATTTAATCTTCCCCAAGCACAAACAAACATATGTCATCACCCAGCCAAGAAAAAATATTTTAACACATTACCTATTGTAGACTATCATGAACCCTCCATGAAAACTATTTTGTTTCCACAAACTCTAACGGATGCCTTGCATCCAAAAAATTTAGAGTCTCCATCAAATTTTCTATCTTGTTCTCCCATTCGTGAGTTTTTTCCCTATTTTTTACAATTGAATAATAGACTACTTAACCAAGAAAAATAATAGGCATCCAATCAAAAATAAAAAATACTATTTTTTCAAATGGAAACAAAACTTTAGTGTGTTAAAAAAATTTCCATCCTCCACGAATTTCAACACAAAAAAATGGAGTGAGATGAAAACATAAGTATAAAAGCACTATTTTACATGTTTTTGCCTTGAAGTTTGGGCAAGCATATGCATACAAGGATTGAGGGTTTTATTAAACAACCAATCCTCACAACCACAATGACATTTCAACACAATTTACTTGCAAAAGTACCAAATTTGCATTCAAATTTCTGAACATAAACAAATACTTAAATTGATTTTATTTAAAATTCACAATTGACTACAATTTGCTTTAACAACAAAATATACTATTCCTTACACTTCACAAACTCTTCTCTACATCATTCCTTCTCTTATCTCATGCAATCTCTCTTCCTGTGTGCATATCTAAAATCAAATTTCCCTCTGTTGTGTGCTCCTCACTCTATTTTGGAGCTATCTCCTCTAGATCTACCGCTCTATTTTTGCCAGTCTCTCTCCTTTATTTAGAGGCCTCTTAAAATTCCTGCCTTCTTCCCTTGCCTATCCATGTCTATCAAGGAAGATCTTTCATTTTTCAATCTACAACCATTTCTCCCTCTTTGGGGTTGTTCTTCCCTCTATTTCTGTTGTGTTTTTATTTATTTATTTTATCCCACTTCAAGCTGGGCATTCCATCTTCTCTATAGGCATCTCAAATTTCCTTCTATAGTGCACCACTTCAACTTCCAATTTTGGCACCACATATGTTGTCCCATTATCTGACTCTTATTCCTGTTTATTATTTCTTTATTGTGTAATAGGCTGCACCTCTTTGTTTTCTATGTGTAGCTTCGGAAAAGAATTAAAATAAAATTTTACCTCTTGCTTATGATTTGGTGCCTCTTTTCCCTTAGAAGACATTTTGTCATATAATTACATCCTATGGTGTTAAAATGAATATATAACAGAAATAAATCTTTGTAGGATGTCCTCAATTTAACAAAATAAAATGTGGAGAAAAAAATGGAGAGAATTTGTGATTTCACCACTTCCTCAAGTCCGCCGAAGGCTGAAAGATGACTTTTTGTGTAATTTTCTCCTAGAATCTCATCTTTCCATAAAAACTTTAGTATGTGTGATTTGTTTTTTTTTTTTTTCCCCATAAGGTGCTAAGCACCTAGATCATATATTTATATGTAAAGAAAATACATAGAGGGCCCATGAACAGAGCCACTTCTGCTATGAAGTAGCATATGCTTTATAAGAATTACAAGATCAAGGATCTTAACATAGTTGGATTTGACAATAGAAAACCAAAACCCAACATAGTGGGAAGATAAAAATCAAAACAGGTTAGAAGCTAGAAAGGTTGAACATTAAAATTGAAATCCTGTCTGAATTCATTAGCTTCCTCTTCTTCATCATCTACTCTATCTAGATCATCATTTCCATCATGTTTAATTGCATTGAAAAAGCAATTAATAGCAGGGGACCTCTGTGTTTTCAAATGGTTGAAAAGACCTCCAAATTTAGCTCCCTAAAAATAGTAGATGATTCTTGGAAAATCTTGCAAGATGCCACAGCCCACGATGTCCTGAATCACTTTCTCTTCCTCGATAGATTAAAACTTGAAAACTTTTCCCAGCATGTCTGAGTCAGAACTACCTTGGGTTGGATATTCCCATTTGTGGATTGGGATAAACATTTGCTTTTTTAGAAGAGTCTCCATCTTGAAAGATTTGTAATTCTAGTAGAGGCAAAGATATGAAAATCCAACCAAAGGCAATGACAAAAAAGGCTCCAATGGAGGTACTTGAAGCCCACAACACGAGTGAAGGTGATCAAGAGCTCCAGGGTCATGACGAAGAAAAGATCAAACTGTCAAAAGAGATCAAAAAGTCTAGCAAGATCGGCCTCTGAACAGATTGAGAATCAAAAGACACCTCCTGGTCTTTCTGATCTAAAGCATAATTGGCCAACCAATCGGCCACTTTATTTCCCTCTCTATAACAATGTGCAATCTCATATGAATCAAAGCACTGCAAACAAGACCACTCTTTCTCAAGGATGAAAAGGATGGACCAATTATCAGATTTCTTTGACTGGAAGGCCAAAATAATGACAAGAGAGTCCCCTTCAATAGAAATTGATTTAAACCCTTTTTCCTTTGCAAAGAGAAGAGAGTGCAGGAGTGCAAGGGCCTCTGCCATATTATTTGTTCCATTGGGAAGTTTCATTGCCTTGGCTGCAAGGAGTTCACCTTTACTATTTCTGATAATGCAACCCAGGCCTGAAGGACCTGGATTAACTCTGCAGGCTCCGTCAAAGTTTACTTTGACTAAAGGGTCATAGGGAGGAAGCCATTTGATGGAAGACCTATCCACTTTGGAAATGGAGGAAAAGGCTCCACTGGAAGGTTGAATCCTCACAATCCTTTTCCAGTTGGGGAGGATGGATTCATCCCAATTGGTCCACTTGGAGTCTCTACACTGTGTCCTCTGAAACTTTGCATTAACCATTTCTGAAATAAGGGATTCAATATCCAAACATAGCAACTCCCAACTCTTTGAAGAGTCTCTAAAAACTCTTGAATTTCTCTCTTTCCAAATTAACCACAGCAAGATCAAAGGACTAACAATCCATAAGATGTGGAAAAAAGCCTCCTTGAAATGAGTAGGTCATCTTTTCAGCCATTGAGAGAGAGAAGAGGGAAGAGGAGCCTGCCACTTTAACTTAGACATTAGACATCCCCAGCATGCCTGAGAAAATCTGCAACGCATAAAAATGTGATCAACTGATTCCTTTTCCTCATGACAAAAAACACAGTCAAAATTTGCACCCAGCGACAATTTTTCTATTCTATCTCCTGTGAGGATCTTATTATTGAAAGCCAACCAAGTAAATGTTCCAGCCTTGGGAAGAACAGGATCTGCCCAACAAAGAAAAGACAGCCACTCCACCTTTAAATCTGAACTTGGCTTTATATTTCCCAGACCCATCTCCCAGCCAAACCAATTCATCCTCCTTGGCAGAGAAAAAAGACTTCTATCTTTAAGGATCTTAATCAAAGCGCTTTTCTACTCTTGGGGGAAGATACAGTTATCAAAACTCTTCCAAATGATTTTTGCCGGAAGAGATGTAGCATCCACTGTAAAATAGTCAGAAACTTTCAATCCCCAAAAAGTTTTAAGTTAGTATGTGTGATTTGTTACTATGATGCTTCCCACCAAAGCGTGTTTCTCCAGCTGCAATGGCCACCCTAGAAATTTTCTCCAATTCCCACAAATATTCCTAACTTCACTCTGCATGCATTCTGTTAAACACTTTGCAATAATTGAATTTCCTTAGTAATATCAAACACATGTTAATCAAGATATGGGATAGCTGCTATAATATTCTTGGGTATTGCTATAACTGATAACACTTCAAATAAGCAGGAAATGCACAGACAAAAATAAGGTATACTGCTGTTCCAAAATCAGAGGAATAAAACATTCAAGTTGTACCACAAACTCATAAAACAGTCATAGTCATAATGACAAACAATTGGTAGCCAAAATAGATGAACTCAAATTGAAGTTTGAATTATATTTTTGCTGTTACAAAGTGCACTGATAAAGCAGATGGCTTGAACTGGAAAACATACCATTTCTTGATGTATTCCAAACACCTTAAACAATGTGTTGGGCGTCCAGCTTGATCTTCATCCGTAAATTCTCACGATCTCCTAATTTGCTTCGTCTTTGAACGCTGCCTGTTGCCCCACAATATGGAAGTCTTAATGACTCCACGCTTCCCTTCTAAATTTCCATTCCATCCTGACAAGCTACGGTTGTAAAATGCAAACGCTGTGATTACTATGTGAGTGCTCTTTGGGGCCCACTCAACATCTGTGATTCTCCTTCCAATTCCCACGTATCACCAACAATCTCCAAAATTCACTTCAAATTCAAATACTTTCCATATTATATGAAATACCCAACTTTAGTGTGGTTTGGGACGCACCAAAGTCCACATCAATTCCTTAACAAATTAAATATATCTTATTTCTTATTTCTTCAGCATACTACGAAATTTTGTGGGTTCCAATCTATGAGTTGCGATGCATTATAACCATGATTCTCTAAAATTTTCCTTTCCATGGCTGCGATTCACTCTAACTTGGAGCGGCTGGCTAAAGGGATGATATGGCAGTTGGCAGGGTCTCTGATAAAAGTAACAGCATCAAACTATATAACAACTGCCCAGAACTGATCACTATTGCACTGTTAAGAGAATGTAACCCTCATACAATGAGCTGAACATACATCCAATCATCATCTAATATCTTCCCTTTGTACAGGTACAAACTGATAGGAACGGCCAGCATGAGTTTCAATACAACTTCATTGAGAATGACTAGCAACTCTAAAAAAAAAAGGCCAATAAATCCTAAACAAAACTAAAGTCAAATAGAAAACCCAAAACCCTAACAAAGAACATCGAACTTCAAGATGCACAGTGTGAAATTCTGAATGAATTCACCAATGCTCCAGCTGGGGTTGATCTTTCACAACTGGAACTAGAGAGAAGATTAAAGCTAAATAGCCCCAATGCTAAAACCTACTCAACAACAAAAGGTTACAAAAGAAAATGAGAGAAAATCCAAATGCATCCCCCAAAACTGCAAAATGAGCCACCAACCAATAAATGGACCTCCTCAAGAAACCCAGTGCTCCAAAAATTAAAATAGCAATTCATTTCCTTAATACCCTGACCGCTCCACTCAATAACATGCACTCCTAGAATAGGCATCACATAGAGGGGGGATTCCACTAGAGGCCAACGCCCATAAAGAGGAGTGCGGGTTACTTGTTTTAAAAAGAATATAAGTTATCCAATAAAGGATTTGAAAATGAAATATAAGATACTCATATTAATCTTTTTAAAACACATTCCCTTGTAACACCCAAGTTTGCCTTTGGAAGATTAAAATAATTAAGGCTAATATTTTCTAATATTTGCGGATAAAAAGTGGACATTACAGTCCACTCTCCCTAAAGATTGCTTGTCCTCAAGTAATGCCAAAACAACCCCCACGATCATGAATCTGATCCCAACTGAAACCAAAAAGATCCTAGGGTCCCAAATCAACCTGGGAGATCTATAGTACCATCTACTAAAGAAACTTTCCTGCAAGGTACCAATACGAGAGACCTCCTGAAAATCTTCTATAAGAAGAGAAATATACTACATCAACCTAGTCAATTCCTCAAGGAATTGATCTTCAGCCAACCTCAACTATATCAGTGAAATAACATGCTCAAGAGAGTTAGCATCAACTCTCTCATTCCCAACAGCTACTGGACTGTAAACCCAAGTGATCCCTGGGTTCCTGGTCAATCTCAGGAAAAGTCCACCATGCTGACGCTGCACCACTCTGATCACAGCTATCAAACCATCATGCCCAAACTGCATTCCCCTATCCCGGAACTCAATAATATGTTCATCACCAAAAACCCAACTGAAATACCTCAATACACTGAATTCCTTGCCATGAAACATCTCCTGCCAAGGTATCTCAATGAGATCCATAACTGCCATCCCTGAACCTGATGTGATCCTGGGAATGCCTCTGCGGTCACCAATTGGTAACATATCATTGACACTTAATCTCCAACTGTCAGGGAAACAATTCCAAACACACCAATACACCCAACCTATTACAAACATCATAGCATCATCTGATGATATATATACCCACATCCTAAAGTGTCTACAATAACCATCACTCAACGAAGTAGGAATAAGAGATAACTGAACCATGGCCTGAAAAAATCTCCCCACCAGTTGCCCAAAAGCCTGCCAAAGTTCAGAACCAATCAGCTCAATTAAAGATGTCATCATATCTAATGTGGAAATATAAGGACATTGGTAATCCATCTAAAATCCCACAAAAAATGTAGGTGAGATGAGCATGGATGTAGGTGAAGAATCATCCCCTATGATCAAATCATCTCTACTAACCAGCCTCAACCATAGAGTACTCAACTACTGACCTGAAGAAACCGTCCAATTCACCTGAGAGAACACCTCATGGCTGGAAACTACTCTTGGATCCCATATCCTGTAATCAATTCCACTCTCCTTACCAGAATCGATTGGGTCTCTGTCATCCAACTCAAATAAAGAATTGTCATGAATCAAATCAGCATCTAACTCCATCAAAGGAGTGTCAGACCAATCATCTGGCTCATCCAAACCCATGTGTTCTAACTTTAAGGAACAATATGCAAGTTCAAATTCCCCTTGAATGCAATCAAGCTCCTCTATTACCTGTTCTAGCTCCTTGGCCCTTTCTTTGTTCTCCTGCTCTCCCAATTGTTTGGCCTCATAGAGTTGTTTTTCCACTACAAGAAGAGTCATTTGAACATCCTTCAAGGAATCCTTAGTTGCACTAAGCTCAAATGTGAGCTCATCTACCTTAGCCTCATTTTCCTTGTATAAACTCAACACCTTATCACCAATCTTAGTAGCCATATCTTTGTCATAGATCATTTGTAGGTATGTTGATTTCACTTCCTCCATAGTGCTCTTAATATTATGCAAATCAGCAAGGGAAACTATCTGCTCACAATGACTCCATGGTATATTTTGAATTAAATTTTCCACATGCCTATGTGTGTCATCAAGTCTAGATAAAAATTGCAATTCATTTTTTACTAATACTAAGAATTGAGTTTTCCAATCGTGAGCATGTAAGGATGGTGAACTGCTCTTATGTTGAAAGTAAGAGTTAGAACCTTCACCATACCTTTCAGTTATGACTCCATAGCTATCCCAAAAATCTTGTGCCTCTCTATCCAATCTTGTTCCATCATCATCTTCTAGCTCATGGTTAATTTCAGCTTCATACATTATATATTCTGATTTGCACACAAGATTATGCTTTTCAAAATCAGCTTCTTCAATGCTATTCTCTTGGCAAACCTTATGTTCTAAGATAACAACATCTTCATGATTAGAAGGGAGTTCATCCCAATATGGATCCTCATCAAACTTAGGTGTCAACACACCTGGATCCCAACAATTAGAGGGTTGATTGCTTTGTTTAGAAAAAATAAGTGCCTAATGGGTGATGGATTCTTTGAACGAATCATTCACCAGATCACCAGTACTGAAATCATCAAGTACACTCCTCTCCATATATTCTGATTGTGATTCAAACTGATACTCACTAGTGTCATCAAGGCAGCTAATAGTCTATGAAACTTCATTTGATGGATCTGATTTTGTATCTAGAACTATTATTTTGTCATCTTCATTGAGCACATTCTCAGCATTTGTAGATGCATGCCCTTCAGAAGTGGAATTGTCTTCATATGTTTGATCAATAGTGGTTGATTTGACAAATTCCATATCAGCTTTATTATCATCTTCGAAACTCTCACTTGTAGATGCACTAAGTGATTCTTCTTTGTTTCCACAATCTTTCTCTTCTTTCTTCCTTTTTTCTTATTCCTCTTTCCTTGTACTTTTGATGTAGTGTACAAGACCCTTTCTGTTAGGATCTAATATTGCACTTAATTCCACGTACCTATCAAAGGAGTATTAATTTTTGAACCTGTCAGGAAATGCTTGATATTGATCAAGAGCTTTGGTGGCCTCTTGTTCATAATTGTGAGCTCTCTCCACTATCTCTTGAATAGGTTCTATATCTCTAATACCCTTGTACTAGGAACTGCTGGCTTCTTTACTTTGTATTGGACCCTGAAATAGATTTTGATCCATCTTGCTCATAAGTCTATCTATCATATCGGACATCTGATCCAACTTCTTCTCCATTGACTAGTTATTCTATGGCACTTTTGTTGCATGCAAGGTTTAGACAATGCACACAGGCTGGCAGGAAACTAGCTCTGACACCACTATAATGGCCACCTTAGAAATTTTTTCCAAATCCCATAAATATTGCTAACTTCACTCTGCATGCATTCCATCAAACACTTTGCAATAATTGAATTTCCTTAGTAATATCAAACACATGTTAATCAAGATATGGGATAGCTGCTATAATATTCCTAGGTATTGCCATAGCTGATAACACTTCAAATAAGCAGGAAATGTACAAACAAAAATAAGGTATATTTCTGTTCCAAAATCAGAGGAATAAAACATTCAAGTTGTACCACAAGCTCATAAAATAGTCATAGTCATAATGACAAACAATTGGTACCCAAAATAGATGAACTCAAATTGAAGTTTGAATTATATTTTTGCTGTTACAGAGTGCACTGATAAATCAGATGGCTTCAACTGGAAATCATACCATTTCTTGGTATATTCCAAACACCTTAAACAATGTGTTGGGTGACCAACTTGATCTTCATCCGTAAATTCTCACGATCTCCTAATTTTCTTCGTCTTTGAACGCTACATGTTGCCCCATAATATGGAAGTCTTAATGACTCCACGCTTCCCTTCTAAATTCCCATTCCATCCTGACAAGCTACGGCTGTAAAATGCAAAGGCTGTGATTACTATGTGAGTGCTCTGTGGGGCCCACTCAACATCTGCGATTCTCCTTCCAATTCCCACGTATCACCAACAATCTCCAAAATTCACTTCAAATTCAAATACTTTCCATATTATATGAAATACCCAACTTTAGTGTGCTTTGGGACCCACCAAAGTCCACAGCAATTCCTTAACAAATTAAATATATCTTATTTCTTATTTCTTCAGCATACTAGGAAATTTCGTGGGTTCCAATCTATGAGTTGCGCTGCATTACAACCATGATTCTCTGAAATTTTCCTTCCCATGGCTACGATTCACTCTAACTTGGAGCGGCTGGCTAAAGGGATGATACGGCAGTTGGCAGGGTCTCTGATAAAAGTAACAGCATCAAACTATATAACAACTGCCCAGAACTGATCACTATTGCACTGTTAAGAGAATGTAACCCTCATACAATGAGCTGAACATACATCCAATCATCATCTAATATCTTCCCTTTGTACAGGTACGGACTGATAGGAGCGGCTAGCATGAATTTCAATACAACTTCATTGCAACTCTAAAAAAAGGCGAATAAATCCTAAACAAAACTGAAGTCAAATAGCAAACCCAAAACCCTAACAAAGAACATCGAACTCCATGACGCATAGTGTGAAATTCTGTGTGAATTCACCAATGCTCTAGCTAGGGTTGATTTTTCACAACTGGAACTAGAGAGAAGATTGAAGCTAAACAGCCTCAATGCTAAAACCTGCTCAACAACAAAAGGTTACAGAAGAAAATGAGAGCAAATTCAAATGCATCCCCCAAAACTGCAAAATGAGCCCCAACCAATAAATAGACCTCCTCAAGAAACCTAGCACTCCAAGAATTAAAATAGCATATTCATTTCCTTAATAACCTGAGCGCTCCACTCAGCAACATGCACTCCTAGAATAGGCATCACATAGAGGGGGGTCCCACTAGAGGCCAACACCCATAAAGAGGAGTGGGGGTTACCTGTTTTAAAAAGGTTATAAGTTATCCAATAAAGGATTTGAAAATGAAACATAAGATACTCATAATAATCTTTTTAAAACGCATTCCCTTGTAACACCCAAGTTAGCCTTTGGAAGATTAAAATAAATAAGGCTAACATTTTCTAATATTTGCTGATAAAAAAGGGGACATTACACCAGCATTTATAAAATCTAAGATTTTAAATTTTCTGTAAAACCACCAACATAAATCATTGGCATTAAATTCTCCCAAATGGTGAGGAATTTTGCATTGATTCCTTTTGCAAATTAGGTTAAATGCTTTAAAAAATCTTCCTCTGAAATGGTTTTTGACCAGACTTTACAAAACTCTAGAAACAATTGTTTCCATAAAATTACCCTATTATGCGCCAGAACCCAAACTGTGGAAAACTAAAAATTTTCAATTCTGCTCATTCCACATGCACTACAAGGTTGAGAGATGCTAAAAAATTCAAATGCACACCAAAAATGAAGAAAACAACTTCAAATGTTTTTAGTTGATGTTGATTGTCAGTCCGCCCGGATACTCCTGCATCAAAGCAATAGACAATGAGCTTTTATTTGCTAGAGATCAATAAGAAACATTAGGATGCATTAGTGCCATTGACTTTATCTTTAGTTTCTACATTGGTTCTTTAAAGATCCATGTTTTGAAATGTTGCATGCACAGAAAATATTCTAAATACAAAACCAATTTAAATATAAAAACACAAGTGGGAAATGAACGGATCCATGTAAGTAAAATTGCAGCAGTATTCTTAGAATGTGTATAAGGAATAAAACATTACCTAGAACTTCAATGCAGAGGAATTGTGAGAAGATTCTTTTATTTGGACATGCTTGTTGTTGACTTTATCTCATAGACCTTTTGTAGGCTTTGGTTATGGCAACATCCTGCCGATCAATTAATGTTTGTCAGAAATGATTCCTTGAACTCCATTTGCAAACTGATTATTTTCAATAAATTTTTATATCAGATTCCTTCAACTCCATTTGCAAATTGATTATTTTTAATAAATATTTATATCAGATGTGAAGTTCTGCTTGGCTTCAACAATAAAAAATGGCAGACCTACAAGGAAAAAGATTGTATTTAAACTCCTTATTTATAAGGTTTACACCCAATCGAACTGCCATAAGAGAGCTTCCAAGCCTCTTGTTGTGTCAATCAGATTTTATGCAATAATACTAGACATGTCACATAACCTCAGTAACATCAATTTCCATGAATTATTGATAGCTTGCTTGGGTAGAAGATTTCAAAGATTTATCTACAAGGTATGTAATGATTTTCTAACGTCTTTTCACCCTGTCTCCTTGCTTTGAGGACAACCGTAGTGATGGCTATGCACAAATGCTAGAGCCCTGGATTGCCAAGGAAGGTTACAAAAAAAGAAAAATATCTTAGTGTAAATGTAAGTGTTCCAAAATCCTTATTACCCCTTGAAATAATATCAAGGGCTGAAAAACAAAAGAGAGCGAAATGTTATGCACAATTGTGTTGATCAAAAGAGATGATCAGGGATAGCTCGCTTTAAAAAAATCAACCCATTAGAATCAATTATGAGCCGCCCATGAACACTAGGTTTCCCAGAGATAATGCTGCATATCTTGCTCAACTTCAAGGTATCCACAATATGAGATATTTTCCTCAATCATATAATTTCGTCCCCCTCTACTTTTAATGTCCCTAGGCTTGGTCACTGTAACTTGCCCCCAAGGCTTTTTTTAGTCTATCGAAGTGATTTCCACCATAGATCTATGTAACTCTCCTTAGTTCAAGCACACTACTTTCAATCGTCACCCCTCTTTCCAAAACTCAATATCTTGTGATTAATGTTGGTGCTGCTCAAGTTTCTTTGCCAAGATGATGCCATGCTTCTCCCATGAGAGACAGCTGATTTACCCCTCTTTTGTTTTGTTTTTTTACTAAAAGAGGGGTAAAAATTTATTCAAACAAGAAAGAGTACAAAGCAAGGGCATTATTCAGCCCTGTCAAGCTCCACTAAATTATCCAACTTTTGAGACAGCTCCAGGGGTAATTGAGCCCATTCCACAATGTTCCAGTGTTGCATGTGATCAGAAGCCCATTTGGCCAAACAATCCGCTACTCCGTTCCATTCTCTAGGAATATGAATGAAAGAAACCAAATCTAGAGAATCACACAGATTAAGAATCTGTTTAACAACCAAAGCTAAGTGCCAATTAACATCAGCTAAATGTTGTTTATTCAACAAATTCACCACCACCTAGGAATCAGACTCACAAATGATCCTTCTCCATCTAAGATGACAGCCACGCTCCACCCCATATAAAATGGCAAGAGCCTCCATCAGATTGTTAGAATGAAGACCCTTATAAATAGAAAAGATAAATTGCACAGACCTAGAACTATCTCGACCAACTCCACCAATACTAGCATGACCAAGGTTTCCTTGAGAAGCACCATCTGTGTTGACCCTCTTTTATTTTGTTATTCATTTATTTTTGTAGCTAATTTTTTTTTGCTGATTTATCTGACTCAGACCCAATTAACAATGGACTGATGTCGAGCAAATAGGAGAAATTACATTAAACAAGTGTTTCTTTTCTTCATTTGAGAGGGGTAGCTTCCCCTATGTGACAGTATTGTTGGGTTTTTGTACTTTCAAGAAAAAAAATACAAAAGGACAAAAGGCTAAAAATATGGAAAAGAGGGGTAAAGGTGGAAATAGGAGACCCTACAAAATTAATGTAGATAACCACTCTAAGAAACCCAGGAAGATGGTCAGGAGTGAAAACATTTTGCTCTCTTGAAAAACACACAGAAAATCTGGGTTGAATTTAATTGCATACACCAATGACGAGATAATTGAAAAAATGAGGCCCCAAAGCCCCTTGATTAAAACCAATAACACCAACCTAGTTCAAATCCCACTTGAAATCTTTTTGACACAAAGTCCAATAAATCTCAAGCCATATCTCTACACATTTTGATAAAAATCGCAAGAACATGTGTCATTGTCCATGTAATTGAGACTAATTTAATGAAACATTTAGTCTACCAAATTGAAATACATTGCAGTTTTAAACACAGAAAGATTGACTCATCACGAATATGCAAAATCTCACCTTTCCAACACAAGTTATAGTAAATAGCACTTTGACCTTGAGAAAACGCCACAATGCATGTAATGAGATACACATATCTAAATCCGCAGGAATGAGACACATAAAATTGCTTCAAAAATACATATTTTCATAAGCCAATAGACTTGCAAGAAGAGAAGAACCCCTTTCCTTTCCTTTTCATGTCTCTTGTACAATTCCTCATGTTTCACAGATAGTTTCGTAACTGCTTTTTAAGCCTAGACTGAACATTTTCAACCACTTATGACCCCAACTTCACAACCTGGCATCTTTATTTGAAATATTTGTAATATGGCACAATTGATGATCATTATCTCAATCACATTTATTATATACTTGTGTCCGACTCTAAAACCTTGACCCATATGATCAATGCATCAATCTTCACCATGGAGTGTCTTCGTAAGCATGCACACTTGAGCAATTCATGAAAATATGATGGTGTCAATGATGTGATGAGAAAGCTTTGTGCCTTCAAACATCCTTTGTGAGGCACCCGACAATGATGACTCTAATAAAAGAGGGATCTAGGATTGTTTTGAAAGGGTGCACTCAGCCATATTGATCCCACTGACAAAAATAAGGGGTAATACAAGTAGCCTTCCCACTCTTCCTAGTAGGCTGCTTTCTAACCTGGACGAACCTGTCAGCAAACTCAAAAGGGTTCCAGCATGGATGGCAAGGAGAATCCTACCTTATGAACATGAGGTTTTTATGGTTCATGAGAATGAATGAAAAAAGCTTATGGAAAAAGCTGTGTTTTATTTGTATGAACATTTAGGATTACATTCCATACTCCATCATCAAGATGAGGAAATAAAGTTGGATCCTGAAATGTGATCAGAAACATTCATGCAAATAAATTCCAAAAGCTTTTTTCACTAATCCTACCTTAATCAAAATTCTATCAAAATTCTTAAAAATAATTACTGGCTTATTCAAACTCTGATCAATGGGCTGGATGAAAAGATCATTGATATCCTATTCATGTAAAAGCCCCGTGTTGTCATGGTCAAATGCATTCAGCGGCAGCAAGAATACATTGAAGCACTTCAGGTATGAATGCTGAATCAAAAAACTGTCTTCTGTATCTGAACCATAATTTCAATTTTCTCTATGCACTACTGATGCCCTTGAGAAAATACTCATCGTGGAGAAAAAAAGGAAATGGCTCACTAAGGTAATGCAATAAAATATATTTGGCTAATAAAAGGCATGTTCTCCAACCTGAAAATTCTATTGATGCCGCTATTAGAGGTGGGGACATGAACCCTCCTCTGCCTGTCCCTGTCACTGCTATTTCAAGAAGGACAACTTCAATGAAGCTGCTTGCTATCATGGAAGAACCAAATCTGAGAAGCCCGTTACTATTTTTCAGAGCTACAATGGATGGGTGAGTGACTGAATCTCTGCAGTGTTTTCTGCTGTTTTCTTTCCCTACCCTACAAAGTTATTTACTAATGCAGGGCATTTTTACTTCTAGTAGATAATGCCTTATTGTAACTATTTTGGTGCTTTTAACTATTCTAGTGTTCCACTGATGTATTTTCTACACTACCATCCCTTGGCTCCTTAGATTTTGCTGTATGGGGCTTTGACCACTGTAAATAAATTCTTTTCTGATTATAGCTTTCTCTTTTTTTCAACGTTTCAATTCACTCCTCTATGATTCATATTGAAGACAGGAAAAAAGAATCATTCTTACTTATCCCTCTCAAACTTCATCTAACATTTTCAGCCTTTAAGTAGAGGGAAAGAAAAAGGGCACAAACACTGTAGTATGCATAGATTTTCTGAAAAAATTTACTCTATTTCTTGCCAAATTCACGTCTCCTTTGCTAAATCTTGTGTATCTTTGATTTAAATTAAATACATGAATTGTAACACTTAGGCTCAAGTCAGCCTCACCATATCAAGAAAATTGAACTTTTCAATGTTCTGCAATGCAAATTGCAATGGCTAGCTTTTTAAAATCTGCGAAGGTACCATAAAAGATAATTATTAGAAAAACACATAGAATATAAACTTCAATAAACATGCGGAGCTTCTACTCTTAGAAGACATTACGTATGGTTAATTTTTTTATATATTTTCTCAAGAAGCACATGTATGGATTTTGTACAAAAAAACTCCTAAATTCTTTAAGTAGCACCTTGTGAGAAAAATCCAGTAGTCTCTTCCATGGGATTGTGTAGCCCAAAATTATAAGCTCGTTAGAAGGATGAGACTAATAATGGATCCAAATGCCATCGTAGAGATAAGCTTGATTAGCATCCTAATGGCAAGGGAAAAAAGAACCCAGGTCCTCAAACCGATTAAATCCCAATAGTCTAACCTCTATATTGATCAATTGACATTACATCGATATGTCAAGCATGCAAGAATATTTGCTAAAACATTTAGCTGAAAGCATTTGCCCAAGTTTCATTGACTTTTTTTTTCTTTCAAATATTCAATACCATCATAGTCACATTGGTTGCTTTCTGGTTTTGTGGGCTGTTTTTTAACATCATTCACTTTAACAGTCAAAAGTCAGTTTTGGTCAATAAAAATAAGACAAATATTTTACCACTTTTTATTGTGGATGAGGTGTAAAATTGCTAGTGATTGTTTGACCATTGAAATGGATGATGTTTAAGTAGAGCCGGTTTTGTGTATCTGATTCTTATTTCATTTTTCTTTTGGGAGAATATAACTAATTTCAAAATTGAAAGTGTCTTTTCTCTCTAACATACGGTTTTCATTTTGGATGTAGAGAACAGATGGCTCAATTAAATGGTGGAGACCAAACACAATGCAATACTTCACATGAATTGTCAGCAAAAATTTGCATTTATAGGGTACCTACACCCTTAATGATTTTTAAACAGGAGGCTTATGTTCTTTTTGGTTGTATCAATTGGGCCTTACCATCACAGGACTAATCCTAAATTATCAAGGACGGATTGACAAAAATTTGTAGCACTCAAAAGAATGTTAACATAGATATGAGCACATTGATTGCAAAGATTCAAGAGTTAGAGCCTGAAATCAGGAAGTGCTATGAAGAACCAATTGAGCGTGATGGAGAAACATTATATAAGATGTCAGCAACGGATGCTTTCTTTATTCTTGAATTTTTTAGGACTTAGAGGAATTATAACACAATGACTTGTGATATATTACTTGTTATTATGAATTTGGAAAATCAAATTCCTCTATTTATTCTCATAACTCTACTCTAGTTAGAATTTGGAACCCCCGAACATGCAACAGAAGAGTTAGCTGGACTGCTGTTGAACTACTGTGAGTTTGGAGGATATCCTTCTGAAATTTTATTGCATGTTGATAAATCAAAGCTAGAGAAATCGAAATCAAAGCATATAGATAAAAAGCCACCTCCATGCCATCTACTGGATCTCTCTCGAATGGTGATTAAAGATCTATTAAAAAATTCAAGTACGGAATTGAGTACTGCTATCAATATAGCTCCTGATGATATCAATAATCATAGCAGGCCTAATCCTAGTGCCGATTTATTACACAACGCTGGTATCAAATTTAAGCCAGGTCTATTGGGATTTGAAAAGTGAAGGTTTGGAAGAAGTACTTTTTCCCTCCCTGAAATCATTGTGGCAGACAATACAAAACTATTTCTATGGAACTTGATGGCTTATGAAGAGTGTCAAAGGTGCTTGGAGTCTCCTGAAAAGGCAGTAATTTCACATTATGTCAATTTGTTAGATAGTTTAATCAATTCAGGGAAAGATGTTTCTGTTCTTCGAAACTCTGAAGTCATTGAGAGGCTTCTTGATAGCGATGAAATTGTAGCTCGCATGTTCAACCATATTATGAAAGAAATAACACGTGAGTCAAATCAAGAATTTGACAAGGTGATGAAGGGCGCCAGAGATTGTTACAATAGTAAATGGACTTCCTTCCATTTACTGTTGTAACAGTCTCTCGCTCCTTTCATCACCTTCTCAAATTCTTGATTTGACTCGTGTGATTTCTTTCATAATATGGTTGAACATGTGAGCTACAATTTCATCGCTCCCAAGAAGTCTCTCAATGACTTCATATTTTTGAAGAATAGAAACATCATTCCATGAATTTATTAAACCATCTAACAAATTGACATAATGTGAAATTACTGCCTTTTCGGGAGACTCCGAGCACCTTTGACACTCTTCAAAAGCCATCGAGTTCCGTAGCAATGGTTCTGTGTTGTCTGCCACAATGATTTGAGGGATGGAAAGAGTACTTCTTGCAAACCTTCTCTTTTCAAATCCCAATTGGCCTGACTTAAATTTGATACAAGCACTCTGTAATAAATGGGCACTAGGATTAGGCCTGTTATGATTATTGATATCATCAGGAGGTATATTAATAGCAGTACCCAATTCTGTACTTGAATTTGTTAATAAATCTTTAATCACCATTCTAGAGAGATCTAGTAGATGTCATTGAGGTGGATTTTTCTCTATATGCTCCTTTAGTCTTGATTTCTCTTTCTCCAGATTTGATTTATCAACAGGTCATAAATTTTCAAAAGGATATCCTCCAAACTCATAGTAGTTCAACAGCAGTCCAGCTAACTCTTCCGTTGCACGTTGGGGATTCCAAATTCTAACTGGAATAGCGTTATGAGAATAAATAGAGGAATTTGATTTTCCAACTTTAGAATATCAAGTATTATAGCACGAATCATTGTGTTATACTTCCTCTGTCCTAAAAAATTCAAGAATAAAGCAAGCATCCCTTGCTAACATCTTAGATAGTGTTTCTCCATCCCACTCAATTGGTTCTTCATAGCACGTCGTGATTTCAGGCTCTAACTCTTGAATCTTTGCAATCAATGTGCTCATATCTATCTTCTCACATGGGAGTTGCATTTATATCTTGCCTTATCATCATTCTCCGTAACCTTAGCTCTTTTAGTTGAGTTGAAGCTGGTGAATCCTTGTTACTACCGTGGCTACTAAAATGTCAACTTTGCTCAGTTCTCATTAATGTTTAATGTTTTTATATTATTTTTCTTAGGAAGCTACTTTATAAAGTTTGAATTTTATTTATTTTAAATTCTTAAGGATATTTAATTTTTAAGGTATTGTATTTGTCACTTTTAAATGAATAATAGTTTATTATGTCTAGTCATTGCAATGGTAGTAAAGGTTGGATTGTAATAATTTGAGTGCATTAAAAAAGCCTTCTGTTTAAATTTGAGTGTCATTTACACATCAAATTATTAATATTTAATAAAAAATATGATTTATTAGTGACGTTTTATTAAGTAACTAAAAATTATAAGGTAGTAGTAAAAACAATTCGTAATTGGAACTAAATATATTAAAATACTTAGAACTTTCAACATTTAAGTGTTTTATAATTGTTTGTTCATTTGTATTTTGTAAAAAAAAAACTATTGAGAAAAAAAATAACTCTTCAATTAGAAATAATATTTAAAATAATAGAGTTGTGACGTTATACATTGAAAGTTTTATTTTACCGATTTAATTTGATGTTTCCCAACCTGTCATAAGTTAAACTACTGAAAATTAAACCATTTGAAGTTAAACTATTTAATTTTTACCAATTTAAAAATAATTTATAGAGGGAATACTATTCCCACTATCCAACGCCGTAGGGGAATATGGGGAAGGCTTCACGTGGCGGCCTGTTTGTGAGCTGAGCTGAAGGGGAGCGTGAACAGAAACGAAAAGAAGCACCACTGAATACATCTCGATGAAGAAGATGTCTGTTGATTTTTACAAATCATCACCACCTATTATGTTCAGTGGAAGCAACACGGCATTTGGGTCAGTATATTTTTGAATCTTTTGTTTCAAATCAATTTTTCATTAAAGAAATAGAGATACAAATTTTAATCATTTCTTCGGCAAATATAACATTTATGTGCTTGATGTTTGCAGAGTATCCATATTCGTTTATGACAGTAGATGTTGAAAAGGCGCTGCGAAAACATATGATTATATTATCGTTGGAGGAGGAAGAGCAGGATGTCCTCTGGCAGCAACACTGTCACAGAATTATTCAGTCTTGGTATTACAGAGGGGAGACTCTCCCTATGGAAATCCAGACACTGCAGACGATAGAGTCTTTTTCGAGGTTCTTATTTTAGCAACATTTGTGAATGTTTTTATATTAAGTTTTATTCTGTTACCCAAAATCAAAGTAAAGATTATTTGTAAAAGGGGCAATCTGAGAAAATTTTGAGATTTTTTCATTCACCCGTATCTGCAAGATATTGATCTTACTCACATTACTCTGACTATTCTCTGAAGAATAACTCAAGAGTCCTATGGGAGTGGGTGGTAAATAAAACGCATGATTTAATAAGCAGTGAAAAATGACCTTAGTCAGAAAATTCAGAAATTCAAAGATGGAATGAGAATGTGGAAGAGAGTCTGCCAACTGACAAGCAAGACAAAAAAGAAGAAATTGAAAACAGTACCCAGGATTCATGGACTCACTTAAGAAATTCGCACGCAGTATGGAGATAGGCATAGGCATGGGGAAGGTCATTTTCAAGGTCTGTTGGTACAGCGTATGCATAATATACACACATACCCATAAATATACAAACTTTAAAACTTTAAACGACCTACCATAAACAGTGAATATAACTTTCTTTCCAAATCTATGCCACAGAAACCTGCAATTTATTGAACTCTACCCCCCCTTAATTTCCAAAATATTTTTCATCGGTTTTGCATGCTCTAAAATTTCGTACTGATTCCTAATTTATTTGTTTCAGTAAGTGAGAAACAATTTTTATGGAGGTCTTTTCTGGTTACAGGCTTATAAGTATTTCATTTACTTTGTTTCCTAATTTTTTAAGCAGAAGTCATCCTTGGAGGCATCAGGAGACACCAGGAGATACTGAGAACATTAGAAACAACCAAAAAACTCTAAGCAAAATCCTAAAAGCAGACCCCCTTAATATGCCAAGAACCAAAACAGGGCGGTGAGGAGATATTTTCCACTGGTCATGGCAATTTATAAAGACAGAAACCCCCAAGATAAGCTTTGTCATTAAAATCACAACTTTTCTTGGGGTTGATCTGAAAAGAAAGAGTAGTCTAAGAAGTTGTGGAGTAATGGTAATGGAGGAACTTGTTTTCTCCATTTACAATCAGATGATGACATTTTTGAGTTAGTAGTTTCCTTCGCTTGGTTTTGCTGTCTTCATGAGAAGATATCATCACAACTGGAAGCCTCCATTATTTAGGCTAATCAATCCCAGTGGTTGTTGGATTGATTCTATTGGGTCTGATTAGCCCCAATTAGGTCTAACTGGAGCAGTGGATGAATTCTTTAGACCGTGACACAAGTTCAGAAGCTCTTCATGCAATAAGGCAACCAGGAGGGGGTGTGGAAGACACATCTTAAAATGCGGTCCTAGCTTATCTCATATTACATTAAAGGGAACTCATAACCTTACCCAGTACTTTTTTAAGAATTTAAAAAAATACAAATATAAAACGATGGAGTTGCTGTTTTTCTCTACATTCAACAAAAAATGTCATGTGGGTTTCTTAGTAATCAGGAATAGGAACTTCATAATTATCTAACCCATGAATTTCAGTCTTGGTATTACAGAGGGGAGACTCTCCCTGTGGAAATCCAGACACTGCAGACAATAGACTCTTTTTCGAGGTTCTTGGGGATCCCAGTGATTATCCCTATGTCGTTCTTGTGAAATGATTTTGGTTGCATGTTTGCCTCAGCTGTAATTTTACAATAGACTCTTTTTCAAGGTTCTTGGGGATCCCAGTGATTATCCCTATGTCGTTCTTGTGAAATGATTTTGGTTGCATGTTTGCCTCAGCTGTAATTTTAGCAAACATTTGTGAATGATTTTACACTAAGATTTACTCTTTGTATTGCATGTTATGATGAGGCTACAGTAATATTTACTCTTTGTATTGCATGTTTTTGATATAATAAGGTGGCAAAAACCAGGGGCCGAATCCTTTTACAAAACCAAGCCCAGGGGCAAGAAAACAGTGTACTAACAATACTCAGCCAGCACAGAGAAAAGATCAGCAGCACAGGCACAACAACCTTGCTATAAAACAAAAACTAGCAAAGGCCAACAGACTAAGAAACAAGGTTGGAAGGAGCAACAATCTAAACAATAGTAGAACCAGACCTATCAGGTTGAACACTCTTGGCACAAGTGCGGTTCAATGAAACATGCTTGGGAAGACGTCGCTTCCTCCTTTGGACAATAGTCCAAAGAACATCATTTCCATCCACAAAATTTGGAGAAGAAGGAGAAACTCTCTCCAAATCCTTGGAAGGGGGTGGAGCCTAGGGCACAATAACATCAGCCCCAACATCAATCTGTGTACCTATAGTAACAGTCCGAGACATATCAGCAATCGAGATCTCTGCAGCAAACCTGGTAGTAGCAACAACAACAAGGGAGGTCCCTGTAGCAATTCTAGAAACAACAGCAGTAGCAGGGGAGTTTCCTGCAACACACCCAGCAACACCAACAACAGTCCCAGGAGTAGAACCACCAGCAGTAGTAGTCATAGCTGTAAAATCAGGAACCCCCTCAATATCAAGAGCAGACCCATCATCATCAGAGGAAGATTCAATTGCCTCTAACCCAGAAATATCCTCAGTAGCACCAACTGTAAGATGTTCATGCAAAACATTCTTCCACTAGAAGGAAGAACGAGGGATCTTTAAGCAGGGACACCCAGAAGCCAGATGACCCGTAGTGAAGCATCTATGACACCAGAAGGGGATACCTTCATAGTCCAAAACCTGCCTCCAAGAATTATCAGCAACCTATAGCATAATCTCAGCTGGGAGAGGCTTAGAGTGATCGAGATCCACAAGAACACGAGCGTATGTGGTATGAGAAAACAAGGTAGTCGCTTGATCTACATAATAAAAGAACCCAAAGAATTACTAATACCTTCATAACAAGATTTGCACCAAAGATGCAGCGGAAGATTCGGGAGATGAATCCAATAAGATGAGGCTACAATAAGATTTACTCTCTGTATTTGCATGTTATAATCAGGTGTAAATTTGACAACATTTGTATTGCATGTTATGGTGAGGCTACAGTAAGATTTATGCTTTGTATTTGCATGTTATAATCAGGGGTAAATTTGACAACATTTGTGAATGATTTTAAACATTTGTGAATGATTTTGCAGTAAGCTTTACTCTTTGTATTTGCATGTTGTGATGAGTTGTAATTTTAGCAACATTTCTGAATGTTTTTATAACAATTTTTACTCTGTTACCCAAAATCAAAGTAAAGATTATTTGTAAAAGGGACAATCTAAGAAAATTTTGAGATTTTTTCTTTCACCCCTATCTGCACAGTGGACAAATAATGAAGATTTAGTTTCAAACCCAAATATTGTTTCAAGTTAAAATTTGTATAACGAAAATTACAGTAATAGTAAACCTAATTATCTTAAACCTACTAACTAAATGATTTATATAACTACATAGAAAAGGAATTTAAAGACATTGGAACCACTAGTAGGCTGACAAGTAAGTCAACCACCACTAATCGATGGTGGTTTAGGTTTAGAATCAGAGTTAGGATTAGAAGTATGAATAAAATTAGGGTTGGTATTAAGGTTAGAGTTAAGGTTAGAATTAGAATTAGTGTTAGGGTTAGTGTTAGGGTTAGGGTTTTGGTTATAATTACCATAAGGATTAAAATTAGGGTTTGGGATATAATAAGGATTAGGTTTACCATTAGGATTAAAATTAAGGTTAGGGTTAAAATTCTAGTTATTAGAATTAGATTTAGGGTTAGAATTAGGTTTAGGTTTAGGCCTAGAATTATGATTAGGTTTACAATTTGGGTTAGGGTTACAATTAAGTTTAGAATTAGGGTTAGAATTAATTCAAACCCTAAATGCTTTAATTATAATTATGATTAAAATTAAGATTAGGGTTAAAATTAGAATTATGATTAAAATTAAGGTTAGGGTTACTTTTAGAGTTAGGATTGGGATTAGAATCAGGGTTAGCCTTAGGATCTGAATTTGGGGTAAGGTTAGGATTACGATTAGGGTTAGGGTTAGGTTTAGAATTAGAGTTGGGATTAGAAGTAGGGTTAGAATTAGGGTTGGTATTAAAGTTAGAATTAGAATTAAAATTAGGGTTGGTGTTAAACTTAGAATTACAGTTCAGGATTGGTGTTAAGATTAGAATTACAGTTAGGATTAGAATTATGATCTTTGTTAGGATTTAAAAGAGAATTGGTGTCATTGTTGGCATTAGAGTTAGTGTTAGGGTTAGGGTTAAGGTTAGAAATATTGTTAGGGTTATAATAAGAGTTAGGGTAAGGGTTATAATTGTTTAGGGTTAGGATTAGAATTATAGTTAGGGTTACCGTTAGAATTATGATTACAATTAGGGCTATGTTTAGAATTAGGATTACAATTAGGGTTAGTATTAGAGGGTTAAGATCAACCTTACAAATATTATAAGGGTAAGGATGATAATTATACTTAGGGTTAGGGTTAGAATTAGACTTACAATTAGGATTAGAATTAATGTAGGGTAAGAATTAGAATTAGGGTTAGGGTTATAAGTATGGTTAGGATTAAAATTAGTGTTATGATTGCAAGTAGGATTGCAAGCAGTGTTAGGGTTAGAATTAGATTTAGGGTGAAGGTAACATTTAGGCTTAAAGTAATGATTAGAATTAGGATTATTTTTATACATAAAATTAGGGTTATAGTCAAAGTACAATCAAGGTTATGATTATAATTAGGGTTAGGTTAAGAGTTAGGATTAGGATTCCTATTAGAATTAGGGTTAAAATTAAGGTGGGTTACTATTAGAATTAGGTTAAGAATTAAAGTTACAGTTAGGGTTAGGATTCAAATTAGAGTTAGGGTTAGAGTTCAATTAGGGTTAAGGTTAGTATAAGCTTAGGGTTAGGGTTTGAATTATAATCAGGGTTAGGGTTAAAATTAGAGCTATTTTAAGGGTTAGAATAAGGGTTAGGGTTACGGTTAAAATTAGGATTAGGATTAGGTTTAGAATTAGAGTTAGGATTAACATTATCAATGTGGTTAGGGTTATGGTTACAATTAGGGTTAATGTTAGAATCAGGTTAGGGTTATAATTAGGGTTAGGGTTTGAATTAGGGTTAGGGTTTGAATTGAGGTTAGGGTTAGAGTTAGAATTAGGATTACTAAATTATGGTAAGCATTACAGTTACAATTACGGTTAGGGTTAGGGCTAGAGTTAGGGTTAGAATTTAGGTTAGGGTTAGAGTTAAATCATAGTTAGAATTAGGATTAGGGTAAGGGTTAGAATTAAGGTTATTATTAGATTTAAAATTAGAGTTATAACTAGGGTAGAATCAAGGTTATGATTAGAATTAGGGTTAGGGTTAGAGTTAAGATTAGGGTTCCTATTGGACTTAGGGTTAGAATTAAGGTGGATTACTATTAGAATTATGGTAAGGATTAGAGTTAGGGTAAGTATTAGAGTTACAATTAGGGTTAGGGTTAGGGATAAAATCATAGTTAGAATTAGGATTAAGGTAAGGGTTAGAATTAGGATTATTATTAGACTAAAAATTAGGGTTATAGTGAGAGTATGTAATCAAGGTTATGATTAAAATTAGGGTTAGAATAAGAGTTATGATTAGGATTCCTATTAGAATTAGGGTTAAAATTAAGGTGGGTTACTATTAGAATTAGGTTTTAAGAATCAAACTTACAGTTAGGCTTAGGGTTCAAATTAGAGTTAGGGTTAGAGTTCAATTAGGATTAAGGTTAATATTACGCTTAGGGCTAGGGTTTGAATTATAGTCAGGCTTAAAGTTATGATTAGAATTAGGCTTAGGGTAAGGGCTAAGATTAGGGTTCCTATTAGAATTAAGGTTAAAATTCAGGTGGGTTACTATTAAAATTAGGTTAAGAATTAAAGTTACACTTAGAGTTAGGCTTCAAATTAGAGATAGGGTCATAGTTCAATTAGGGTTTGAATTATAGTCAAGCTTAGGGTTCAGGTTTGAGTTATAGTCAGACTTAGGGTTATAGTTATGGCTGTGGTTAAAATTAGAGCTATTTGTAAGGTTAGAATAAGGGTTAGGGTTAGGGTTAGGGTTAAAATTACGATTACGGTTAGGTTTAGAATTATAGTTAGGATTACAATTATCAATTAGGGTTGAAATTAGGGTTCATTTTAGAATCAGGTTATGGTTATAATTAGGGTTAAGGTTTGAATTAAGGTTAGGGTTTGAGTTAGAATTAGGGTTACTAAATTAAGGTAACCATTAGAGTTACAATTAGGGTTAAGGTTAGGGTTAGGGCTAGAGTTAGGATTATATTTATAATCTAAAAATATAAATATAATATTATTATATTTGATAATGTTTATAAACATATATTAATTAAGTTAATGTCTTACATATTGTGCTGCAATGCTACTAAATTATATATATATAAGCAAATTAACACAATCCAAAAATAATGAAATTGTGTCATTGATGCAGAGGAAAACCAATTGGAGCATAAATACAGGTTGAAGAATCCTTGAAAGTCCACAAAATAGCCACTTGAGGGTATATTGGCAAGACCTTTGGATTGTCTCACCGAAATAGACATTTTCATGCCTATCGGCAAGACCTTTTAACTTTCTCCCCGATATAGATTTATCGGGCTAACAACGACTATCGGCACATCAAAATGCAACTCACCCCGATTTCCAGGTCACACCGATGAAGTCTTCGTTAGATTTACCTATCGGCAAATCCCTTAAATCTCCGGCCGACGTCGCGGGTTACGCCGATAGACTTACCACCCTCTTTACTGTTGGCAAGACACACATCTTCGGTCAAACATTTCTCAACCTCGCCGATGGTAATCCTTACACCAATGCATACCTATAGTTTGTTCTGCAATCGGTGGGGTCCACAGTCTTTGACCCAACCGGTTATATGTCTTACTAAATACAAAGGACAAATACATACAAGTTATTCTGTCATACGACTGACGTATACACACCGATTGATCTCACATACATTTGTATACACATGAAGTGCTAATTCCTTCTCTGCACATTGTAACCGAACAAAACACATGAAAATAACTAAAACTTAATAGAACATAAATAGATCTAACTATCACGGAGGTCATTCCACTGGTTTCGAAGAAACCCACCAGTGGAATGACTCCAAATCGATGTTCTAGTAATTAGACCAAGAACAAAACTATTTTAATCCTTCCAGAGATTATACATACAAATTGTTTTCTTTTCTCTTTCTGTTCGTTCGCTTCCTCTTCTACACGAACAGAGACCAACTATATAAAGACTCTCAATTGACAGTTACACATGGTGGAAAACGAACCACCACTGCCAATCGGTTACACTTCTTGTTCTGTTACAAGCTTTTAAACTGTTTCTTGACATACATGTCATTATTCGGCCAACTAAGACTCAAAGTGGCCTAAGGCCTTACAATATAACATTTTGGACATAACATAAAATGTATAGAATCCTCAGATTCTTAATGTCTTCGAGGTGCTCCTGCACCATACTCCCGGACTTGAAAAATTTCCATGTCCCATGGAAATGCTCAGTGAAAAGCCTGCAATATCTTTTGGCTTTCTTGATGTCTTCAATGCTAACTGGATGCCTCTACTGCTTCCTCTATGTCTCTGCAAATGTGCCTTCTATCAATGGCTGCCTCTGAAATGTAACAACTGAAATCCACTCCTTCATGCTACACCAACACTTTTGTCCCTCACCTGGGAGTCCTCTCTCGCCTCTCTCCCCAGGACTTTTGGCGACACCAACAGGACCTCCTTCTTAGGCCCTTGAACCATCTCCTATGGCTCCATGACAGATCTCTCATCTGCCCACTGTAGTGAGTGAACTGCACCTGCAACCGGAAGTCAGCAAAATTCTTTTCTAGCACTCTTTTCAGCTTCTTGCTTCTCTCTTCTTCTTCATTCTTCTTCTGCCTATTTAGTGACAGAATACTCACAACTTTTTCTGCCTATTCAGTGACAGAATACTAATACATAAATAGCCCAGTTCTTTCGCTGAGCTCTGATACCAATTTTATGCAGAGGAAAACCAGTTGGAGCATAAATACAGGTTGAAGAATCCTTGAAAGTCCACAAAATAGCCACTTGAGGGTATATCGGCAAGACCTTTGGATTGTCTCACCGAAATAGACATTTTCATGCCTATCAGCAAGACCTTTTAACTTTCTCCCCGATATAGACTTATCGGGCTAACAACGACTATCGGCACATCAAAATGCAACTCACCCCGATTTCCAGGTCACACCGATGAAGTCTTTGTTAGATTTACCTATCGGCATGACATCGCCTGTCAGCGAATCCCTTAAATCTCTGGCCGACGTCGCGGGTTACGCCGATAGACTTACCACCCTCTTTACTGTCAGCAAGACACACATCTTCGGTCAAACATTTCTCAACCTCGCCGATGGTAATCCTTACACCGACGCATACCTATAATTTGTTCTGCAATCGGTGGGGTCCACAGTCTTTGACCCAACCGGTTATATGTCTTACTAAATACAAAGGACAAATACATACAAGTTATTTTGTCATACAACTGACGTATACACACCGATTGATCTCACATACATTTGTATACACATGAAGTGCTAATTCCTTCTCTGCACATTGTAACCGAACAGAACACACGAAAATAACTAAAACTTAACAGAACATAAATAGATCTAACTATCACGGAGGTCATTCCACTAGTTTCGAAGAAACCCACCAGTGGAATGACTCCAAATCGATGTTCTAGTAATTAGACCAAGAACAAAACTATTTTATTCCTTCCAGAGATTATACATACAAATTGTTTTCTTTTCTCTTTCTGTTCGTTCGCTTCCTCTTCTACACGAACAGAGACCAACTATATAAAGACTCTCAATTGACAGTTACACATGGTGGAAAATGAACCACCACTGCCAATCGGTTACACTTCTTGTTCGGTTACAAGCTTTTAAACTGTTTCTTGACATACATGTCATTATTCGGCCAACTAAGACTCAAAGTGGCCTAAGGCCTTACAATATAACATTTTGGACATAACATAAAATGTATAGAATCCTCAGATTCTTAATGTCTTCGAGGTGCTCCTGCACCAGTCATGTACATAGACGGGATGCTATCTTTTTATAATATTATAATAATGTAATAATAATATAAATATAATATAATATTATTATTATTATTATTATTATAATATTAATTATAGTTAAATAATTTTCTTTATTATATTTTTTACTATATTTATTATTATAGACATTCTCTATAATAATCTAATAATATTATAATAGTATAAATATAATATTATTATCTTTAATAATGTTATATTAATTAACATTTTATAATAATGTAATAATATTTATAATATTATTATTATATTTATAATATAACAATATAAATAAATATTATTATATTTAATCAATTTACCACATTAAGAAGATATCTCTGAGCATACTTTACATATATTTCTTTAAATATAGGTATACTAGTTGAGTATTTGTGATCTATATATTGACCTATTTACATCTATGCATCTAAATGATATTTATATAGAAAAATAAAATTAATTCGTGATTTTAATTTAATATTTTGAAAACATGTATATGGTTTTTGTGATTTATTACTACCTATTGCAATGAGTTTTTTTTTATGTTAAACAAATAATATTTTTTATTTAAGTGTATGCGAAATTATAACAAAAATTATAGTATTTATATCAATATAATATTCATATTAATGGGATTATTTAATTTTGATTTATTTAATATATTATTTATAAATTTGATATTTTAAATATTAATGAAATAATATAAAAAATTAGATATTAATAATAGAATGTATATTAAATTATTGATTATACAAATTAATATAATTATCATTATAAAGTATTTATATTTATGTTATATGAAATATTAATATATATTTGTGTATAAATATTAAAATATTATACTCATCTAAATATTAATATATTATTTTATGTAATATTTATATTATTATTTAATTTTTATTCATTATATATATTAATTATAAAATTCTTATTTTAAATATCAATAGAATAATACAATTAATAATATATTACTGATTTTATAATTTTTATACAAAGTTACATTAAATATTTTTATTGTTTTTTTTAAAAAAATATATTAATAAATAAATTTTTTAATTTAAAATTAATAATATTGTTCATATACAGTTTTTTTTACAATAGAAATCTTTAATAAGTGTCTTTTTATCTTTTTAATTTTAAGGATTTTTAAAATATATTAAAAATTTAAATATTAAAAAATGATATATAATATTAATTATTATAGTATTAGGTATTTTTTAAAGTAGATTTCAAATATTTATAATGAATTCTTCTTCTTTTTTTGCTGCTTAAGATGTGGGTTTAGGCCCCACTCCCATATAACGTAAAAGGTCAAAAAAATAAGAATGCTTCAGAACTTAATACGGGGAACAAAAAAGACAAAAGAGACGGAAGGAAATAGAGGAAAAGACATCCACATAAAAAAAGACCAAAAAATCTACCATGAGAGTCTCAAAATCCACCTTTCCTTTGTTTACTTTTGCTTCTTGTGAGAAGTTCTTCCATCTTCCACTGAGTGCCCTCATTAATTGTGATTTGGACATCTGCTCTCAATTTCTTTGCTTCAGTTTTCTTTGCTCTCAATTTCTTATCCACTTGACCAGTAGAAGGAACCAACCCTTGCTCCACATTCCCTGCGATCCCTAAAAATGACTACTTATCTCTATCCTCTCACTGGTTATGTGCAACCTCAGCTCCACTGGGTGGGGGGGGGAAGTTATCAGACTGCTCATCAACCCCAGCTTTTAGGAATGACGAAGAACGATGATCCATGAACATGCCATGATTTCTCCAAACAAAATCATGGTCCATTGTCCTGGACAAACCTGTAATCCTCAACATTTTGAAAGATGACCAAAAAGAAACCATAATCTAGCAATTCCACGGAAGGGGGAGATAGTTTATCCCACCAACGCTTGCACTAGGCCAAGAAATTAGTAACCGAAGGTCGATGCCCCACTGATCTAAAAATCAGAGCTCTAGATCCCATATCTGAGAACACTTTTCTTATGCTCTCATTAGAAATATGGTAATCAATAGGTTCAATGGACAAATCCACCCTGCAGTCACCCAAATGCCAAGAAGTGCATGGATCGAGTGGAGGAACCAGTGGAGGGGGGAGGATCCGGAGCTGCAGCCAAGGACTTAAAGGGCATTGATGTCCAATCTGAGACAAACCCTAGGTCTGCCGAAGGATCAAGGGAGAGGATCCTTTCTTTGCAATAATCAGAACAAACATGGTAAGGATTCAAGGAATTTTTGCATTAACTGAAGATGCCCGTCATGTGAGCCATCGCAGCGGGCAAAACAGTGGAGAAAGTGACCGGGGGAGGAGATCTGGCGATCCTAACAGTGCCCTCCTCCTTTTGATACTTGATGACATCCACCTTCTGCCAGAGTGTAGCGACTAGTTGCTTAAGTCACTACTATCCAAATCATTTGCTGACAGTATCCCATATTTCACCAGCCTGCTAACGATCTCCTGTGTCGAATACTCCTTTTGCACCTCTACTTCCACCATAAATTTCAAAGTATCAGTATCTGGCTCATTTTTTTCCATTAGTCAACTTCCAGTATATAAATTCTTCTTTTTATTATATATATATATATATATATATATATATATATATATATATATATATATATATATATATATATATTTGGTAAGTTAGGCATAAGGTAGCCATACCCCATAAAAATAAAGAACCAATTATTGTAAAATGCATGCCCTTGCCATGAGGGGTGCAACAAGAAAATAACACTAGTTGTGCTGGCAAATCTCACCTATACTATTGGCATGCTATTAATTAACTGAACTCACAGTAGACCCTTTAACATGGATATTGTCTCTCTGCCCACCATTTTACCCTTTCAGGGAAGATCGAAGCATCATTTGTTGCTTACCTAGAGGGGACTTTTTCCTCTTAACCTTTGTCCATCTTTGCTCAAATTGAGGATAGGCCATTATGTTTTGGTCCTCTTCATCTAAAGACTTCTTCCTCTCAACTTTTGACCATGCTTGTTCAGATTGAGTGTCACCCTTGAAACACGACCCTTCTAACACTGAGACAGCCGAAGACTTAGCTGAAAGATCTATGAGTTTGGACTCCTCTTGTCCCATTGAATTTTTTGAGATTACTAGAGAGGGCCTGTTTTCAGAGTCCCATTGAACTCCCAAACTTGAGGCTGGAGAAGGAGAGTTTGGGTTTGAGCAACCTGGCATTGGGGCCATAGAGAAACTCAACTCCATTTGAGAAGAAGGAATAGAGTAATGATGAGGCTCAACACCAATCCACCAAGTGGGAGTGATGCATGAAGCCTGGCTTCCTATGTCAAAGCCTTTTGATTTTGGGCACTGAGGTGTGTAATGCTCAATTGAGAAACACTTTCTACATATGAAGGCGATCTTTTCATAATCTATTAGCTACCTCTAGTTTCTCTTGCCCACTAATAAGGAGATCTCTGCTGGGAGGCCAATGGATAGATCCATCTCCATAACAATCCATTCACAGGTGGAACTTGCATAATTGATTGTCTCCTTTGAAGCACATTGAAATTTTCCCAAGCCATTGCCAATGGTCTACAAACACTCCAGCTCCCAAAATTGGAAAGGAAGGTAAGGTAATCGAACTCAAAGGAAGGCAGAAGTGAAAAGCTCTGTGCGGAGGTCGAAGGAAGGATACCAAGCCTTCATGCATAAGAAATCAACCTAAAAAACCCACGGACCATTTTTTAACACCTTTTCCTTGTCATCAAGGGATTCAAACTCAAGGATGAAAAAGCCTCTGGCACAGGGGAAAATACTGATCTCATCCTCCAAACTATCTTTCCAGTGAGTTGTGATCCAAGCATGTAGATCCTAGAGCTTGAGCCAAATTTTTACAAACTTGCAAATGAGCGCGTAGTCCTGGAGAAAATCCTCATGAGCATGGATAGGACCATCAATGCGAATCTCAAGAATGTGCCCAAATCGTTGCAGAAAAAATGAGTAGTCATTTCCATGCCCAACAATAGAAGATCCCACATCACCGTGCCAATCTGAAACGCCATCCCTCTTAGAAGCTAAGGCCCTTTAAGGCCAGGGCATTGCATTTGACTAGCACCGTGCGTGCTAGGGTTTCAATGTGGCAGAGTACGATCCCTAGCACCACTTTGCAAACCTCCTTTGAGACTTAGACTATTTTTCGTGATCTGGGTAGAACCATCGCAACCAGAGGTAAATGCATCAGGTTTGCCCTCGTCGAGGCATAGTCTTAGATTTTTATTTAATATGTCTATTCTTTTTATTATAATATTTGTCTAAATATTTTAAAAATAAAATTAGAATACTTTATATCAAAAATAGATAATGTTAAAAGATTAAATATTAAAAATAGGTGATTGAATCAACTATTGATGTGTGTTTAAATTTAATCTAAAAAACCCTCCTAATTAATATTATAATGAAGTACTTTCTTTCATTCCCATCTAGTTAAAAACTCCTCTCATTTTTACAATAATGCAACAATATTTCATCACCCAATGTATAGTGCATCAAGCATTAAAAGCTTCATTTTATTATTATTTTTAAATTGGATTTTCCATTTTTTTACTTTCTAATTTTCAAAATTAATTCTATCATAAAAAGTGACTTTTTTTTTTTTTTTCTCTATTTTACCTTGACTGATCTTTTTTACATATCCATAAATTGCACTCTCTTTTACTAAACTTGATTTATAAGTTGGCTTTTATTAGTATCTGTGCCGGTACTATTGCAATGAGTTCATACTTATCTAGTTATTAATCTATTGATTGTAAACCAATCAAAAAGACAAGATTATTTTTCTTGTGGGGCAAATTTGATTTAAATTTGTACTTTTCCTATGTCAACATGATAAATTTTTAACAAAAAATTATTGAAAAATGATTTATCTATATTGTCATTGGCTGAAAAAAAATGACTTGGCGATAATTATGAGAGGTAAGAATCATCAGATTTTATGAATTTAATTTTTTACACGTAAAAATTACTTTTTGTCAAAGGAACAAAGTTATAATATTAATAATACTATTAAAAATATAGGTTTCTACACATTTTATTTTATGAACTTGGATTATTTTTGGGATTTCAATTTTGTTTATTCAAGAGTTAAAAATCTAGTATTTTAATTTTATTTACTAAAAAGTTAAACCATGTTATTACATTTTTTATTTTATTCTTCAAACATGTAATATTTTAATGCATTTTAAATTATCATATTAATATTATTACATTTTAATATCTTAAGTGGACATTTCAAATCTCTATACACTCAACTAGGCCAGGGCTCTCCACATAATACAAATATGCAAGCTTTGTAAAGTTTTATAGCTAAGTAAATATTTTAGTGGTATTTTATTTTACCAAATTAAATTATTTTTAAGATTTCAATTTTATTTACCCAAGACATTTCAAAATGAGTTGGCATAAATTTTTCCTTATAAATTTAGTTCTGGAAATATAATAGTTACAAATTTGAAATGATAAGCAAATCTTTATCTTAAAAAAAAATTATTACTAAAACACAATATTACATTAATTAAAATAATTAAAATCATGTTCTCTAAAAGTACTTACTTTTATTACTTAAACAAAAAATAGTGATCTAAATATGAATATGTTATTTTGTTATTATATTGTGTAATTATTCTTCAAACTTACAATATTTTAATACATTTTAAATTGTAATAGTATTCAATATTATTACATTTTAATATCTTAGGTAGAGATTTCAAATCTCTCCACACCCAGCTAGGGTTAGGGTTCTACACATTTTACAAACATTTCAAATCTCACCACACATTTCAAATCTCTCCACACCCAACTAGGGTTAGGGTTCTACACATTTTATTTTATGAAATTAGATTATTTTTTGGATTTCAATTTTATTTACGTTTTATAGTTAAGGAAATATTTTAGTCCTATTTTATTTTTATAGTTAAGGAAATATTTTAGTCCTATTTTATTTTTACCAAATTAGATTTTTTTTTAGGTTTCAATTTTATTTACCGAAGACATTTCAACACTCTTCAAAAATTAATTTTTCAATTATTGGAGTGCAATTTGTCTATACAACCAATACCTAATCAACAAAAAAAAATTCAACTAAACAAATACTATATACAACCAATAGCTAATCAACAAAAAAAAATACAACTAAACAAATACTATAATAACAACACTAGAGGTAGGTACTGGCCACTACGTGGCACTTGTTTTTATTTAATTTACAATTTTTTATAATTTTTGGTTACTGTAAAATTACTTTAAAATATTTATATGCTTTAATGACATTCATCAAAAGCCATGACATAGTCTTGTTACCCGGATTTTCCATCTTTGTGCTCTAGTAGCTAATTATACCAAATTGAGTAACAATTAACTCAACTTCAACTATGCCACCAAGCTTCAACTTGGATGTCAAGCTTCACCCTAACAATTAAAATCATCTTTGGCCTAGTAAAATTGTCATACATTTAGTTTCTAACAATTTCTTGTTAAGCCACCTTATGTGTTGGATCTTAGGTGTTGTAAAGCCTATTCAAGAATCACTTTTTTGATAGCTCATTCATTAATAACTAAATAATTGCTATTATAAAAAAAACAATGCTTTAATAAAAGATAAAATAAATGATGTGTAATAAAATAAATCTTAAGTGAAAGTTAAAATAATTAACTGTTATGCCTTTTTTTATTTGCCAATACATGTATGTAATGGTTTAAATAAATATTAAAAATGATATTCTTATAAATATTGTAAATAAAAATATTTTTCTTATAGTAATTTAAGTAAAAGAATAGGCACAATTATACAAATTTCAACCTAAATGAATTCATAACACTTATAAATGATGAAGTAGTTTGTGTTTATTAAATGTTTTAGTTAGTTGTCCTCGTGTAATAATATTTGCATCAAACAATTAAACTTTAAGTAAAATGTTTTTATAAATATCTCTAGGAACATGAATGAACAAGTTGCAATATATTTTTATTGCTATGAAGTTAGTCCAATAATGTATTACACTTTCTTGAAAGGATGCACAATTCCATCACACCTTATCTTGAAAGGATGCATAATTCCATCACACCTTATCTTTGGTAATGGGGTACTACTTTAATTAGAGCCTCTAGTAACATTAATGCTTTAAAAAATTATTTCATTATGAGAATCCTATGGTACTTAAATCATTCAAAAATAATATTCATAATAAAATATGGAATGATCTAAGAGTAACTAACTGATTGTGCTTATCTTTTATCATTATTATCCACTTCCTTACACATTGAATTGACTTTAAAAACATCCCTGGGAATTGTATATGGATTAATCTTATATTGGTAAGAATTAAGAATTAAGTATAGATTATATGATATTAATTTTTCAAATACTTTTTTAATAAAAATAGAATAGAAATATTTATTATATACTCCATTCTTATTTCAAAAAATTTAGAAGTATTACTATTTCTATTTACAAAATTCATTTTTAAGATGAGTTAAAAACACACAAATCAAAAACAAAAACCAGAATATCTCAAAATAACAATTCTTCTATTCAAAGATGTTTCCACTCTCAAGATAACATTTCCTTTTACTTATATTTTCTAAAATTAAAATGAAATCAATCTAACAATAAGATTTACATGATTATTCTTAATATTTGTTATTATTACAATATTTTATTAGTAACTAATGTCTAATTATTTCATTCCCTTGAAAACTTTATTTTTAGCATCATTAATTTATTATAAATACCTTCTAAAGAGTACCATAGCCAAATTTATTGTAATTTAGTGTAGAAGTGAGTTTCAATCCTCACTTAAAAAGAACTTATGTATTAAGGTTGATATTTTTCTTATTAAATTAGATTAGCTGGGTTTTTGCCATTAGTTTGAGTAATCCAAGGGAGTTCAAATTATTCATATCATTATATAAAAAGAACATAAGAACATAGCTATTAGATGGAGTACAACATTTTAAATTTTATACGGGTCAAGGTCCAGGGGCTTTAATAAGATACTGAAGTAATGAACTAAGCAATAATATAACAACACATAAACAACAAAACATAAATTTTCTTTGTGGATTTGCAATAGGAAACATTACAGTAGGAGTTCAATGACATACATACCCTAATCTAAGCCTTACAATCATTTATGGGATTGAATTAGATCAACCATCCAATCTTCACACAAAACCCTCATCATACAACTAAAATATTGATTAGTATAAGAAGAGAAAATGTAGTAGAAGTCAACCTTATACAACATGAAAATTCTCTATTCAAATGCATAAGAGGTGGCCAAGTCACACATCCTCAAGTGAAGGGACATGTGTCATCCTCTTAATAGCTCTCTAGATTAGCTGTATAGGTGGTTAAAATTGCTTTTGTCACTTTCTGGGCACTTTCAAGTAGTGCATCTCAAAAAATTTTGACCCATCGAGATATTGTGGGATTTCAGGGGTCATCGACATATCATAGGATTTCAGGGATTATTGGCATATATCCCATTAGAACCAAAGTTCTGCCCAAGCATAACTTCAATTTTATCATAACTTGCTGAAATTTTAACTGTAGACACCTATTTGGTTCCTCTTCAAGGTGAAGTCATCAATTGGCCTTGAACCAACTAGAATTCTCAGAAAGTTGATGACCAACTCCTACAACAAAAATAAGAAATAAAAAGCAACAAACAAGGAAATATTTTTGGTCAATGAGGATTTATCATGGGCCTAGATGCTCATGTATTAGACACATAAGGTAACTAAAATGTTCCACGATTTGGAATCTCATAATGATTTTGGCAAAGTGTAGAATCAGAATTCCATACTTTGCTAACTCTGCAACACTTAGCCAAGAAGCTTCATCTATAGCTATGTTTTTCCATCAGACCAAATATTCCATGTAGTCCTTTCCTATGGTCTTCTTAGCCACTCAGGAGTTAATCACTCTATCTACTTCTTCCATCTTCTTTTCAGTTGACTAATCTAACCATCCTTGTGCATCATGCGAACATGAGTGCATACCCCCTTGTAAACTTATCTCTCCTTCATGGAATTTATACATATCAGCAACATTAAAAATAGGAGATATGTCTATTCCTACTGGTAGCTCAATCTCATAGGCATTATATGAGAGCTTTCTCAACACCTTACATGGGTCTATTTTTTTAAATTTCAACTTATTGTATGTTCCCTATGGGTACCTTTCTTTCCTCAAATGTGCCAAAACTAAGTTACTTACCTAGAACTCTTGTTCCTTCCTATGCACATCAACATGTTTTTTGTATTTTCTAGAACTTTTCTCCAACTTTTGCTTCACATCCATGTGAACCTCATGAATGTATTCTACAAAATCTTCTACTACAACACTCTTCTTGTTCAAATCTACACTATCTCTTAGCTCATCAACATCTCTTGGACTGTACCCTCAAACTATTTGGGATGGGCTCTTTCTTGCACTTTTGTTCACTAAATTGTTGTAAGAAAATTCTTCTTGTGCCAAAATAAGATCCCATTGATGTGGCTTATCTCCCACCACACATCTCAACAAGTTTCTCAAACTTCTATTTGTTAGTGTATATGTATTTCATATATTTTATACACTTAGTCATAAGTCTACTTAAGTGTGCCTTTATACAACCTTGACACATGTCTCATTGAGGTGTAAAGGCTTTTAAGTAGTTAGGAGAGAGGTCATCAAGTTTCCCACTAAACTAGCCACTCACGCTAGTTTTGAGGAGTCATTTCCTCAAATAACTAACTACCTCTCTACACTATATGTACTTGACTTCTCCAAGATATTCAATGGTGGATTTGGTTGGTCTTGCATACATTTTCATGCTTTGCATTATTTGCAATCTTCTATGCTTGTTTGTCATCTTCATGTTCATTAGAGAATCCTACATGGTATCAGAGCAGGAGGAGTCGATTATAGGCTGTAAGATTTGTCTTTCAGTTTGCATTGAAATTGTTTTTGCTAAATCTATGATCTCTGTGGTGTGAGGCGCATCCATGTTCAAAGGATTTCTGTGGCACTGGTGCTGTCATTCAAGGTAGACCTTGCTCTCATTGGAAAAAAGGCCTTAGCTTGTCAGTCCAACTATAACCCCAACATATCAAAGACCCCTGCATATCACAAAGGTAGGCATGGTGTGTTGGTGTAAGGATCACTACCTTCTAGAAAGGCTCGCAGCCTATACTAAGGCCCGCGACCTATTGGCAAAGGCTCACAACCTGTTTGTAAGCCTGTTTGAGGTATCCTTGCGGTTAACTATGAACACCATCATTGAAGGATCAAAGCTAGGTCACATGCATCTTTGGTGGACGCAACTTTTTTAAGCTACATTCAAAATAGCCAAAGTCTCCATTGACATCTCCATCCATATAGCATGGTTGAGGCTTTAGTGGTCTTAATTCATCTATAAATCGAAGAACTTTGAGGTTGCACTTGGTTGCTATCTGTCACTGCCACAAATCGCTAGTTTTTTGGGCTCTCTGTTGGTCACAGTTTATTACAACTACCACTTAACATTTGATTTGTATCTATGTTATTTAGTTTAGTTCCCTAACCACATGTGAACAGAGTTTGAAATTTTTTTTCTAGTTGTGGCTTCAAATCTGTAGGTCATCATTATATTTTTCTAGTAACAGTCTGAGGAAGGGCGAGGGCTTTTTTTTCTAGGCACGCAAGCTTTTGGTCATGGTTTGCGGCTTGTAGACAAGCACGGGCTGCCTATTCCAAGGCACCACCCAGCTTGCAGTGGACCAGGCCCTGCAAACAGCCCAGAGAGGGCACAAAAATTCCTAAAATGGCTAAAAATTGCCCCCAATTCCATCGGCTCTCAGCCACCTATCTAACTTTGCTTCCATCTCTGTGCACAGGATCTCAACACGGAGAGCTAAACTCTGCCCTTTGCCTGTGCATAAAGAAGACATTTGAGGTAGAGACAAGGGCAATTGAATCTCCAGTTTCTCCATTCCCACAATCGCCCAAGAAGACCATGAAATGAAGGTTGCACATGCCCTCATAGATGGATTTGGCACGGTAGAGCTCTTATTTTGGCATTTTGCTCCATTCTGGGGATTTTTCTCTATTGATTGCCCTATTACCCATTCTATTTTTCCTCTATATTCTAAACAATGTAATATTTGCAAAAGGCAATGTGTTTTTTAACTAGGCTGGAAATTTCAAAGCTTTATATCTTTTACTTAGTAACTTAGACATAAGTGTCATATTTTGCAAAAGGGGCTTTATTTTTCACGATTCCATTGGTCATATTAATGTGCAAATTGGGCTAGTTGAACTTACTACATTTATAAAGTGCCACATTTAGGAGGGGACAAAAAGACTTTAGGTTCTTTTAAAAATTGCTAGTACTAAATCAAGTCAAATCTTGTAAATAGGCTAAATATTAGGGCTCGATTTTATCGACCTACTTAGACCTATAACACTACATTATAAAGTGCCACATTTAGGGAGGAAAATTAAGCCAATGGGTTTTAAACACACACTCAACTTATAAAGTGTCACTTTAACATATTAATTCTAAGGGGGGCAGGGCTTAAATGTGATGGCCGTATGGCAGTATTTAGTCATTTTATTTGTAAAATACAATTAAATTTTTAAGAAGACTGTATCACTTGAAAGGTAAGATATTTTAGGTAAATTGTCAAAATTTCTATGTAATTATTCTTATATATATTTTAGTCTATATATGTTTTTCGCTTGAATAGGAAGGCTTTAATATTTGAAAGGCAACTTCAAATAGATGACCATCACAAAAAAATTGTTTGATAGGCAGGGTTGACCGTCAAATTTAGGCCCTGAAGGGGGGTTATATATAGGAATTTTGTAATCATTGAACTAACATAAAGTTCAAAAGGGGGTAAGTTATCTAAGTCAACTAATGGGGATAATCAGTCATCCATCTTTCACTACTATAGAAAATGGAAAATACAAGTCCTTGTGCAATGGTATCATGGTCTACTATTGATGGATTAACCTATTGTCACATCTGTATGGACTTATTCCTGAGCCAAGTACAATTTGGCAAAAAAATGTATTGGAAAATAAGAATAATCATGTCTTAGGGTAATTGGTACTAAGTTTTATGAACCACACTCAGTGGGTTCCTCTATCACACATCAATTCCCCTAGAGCTCTTTGGACCAAACTATGTGAAATGTATGTAGAACCCAATAAACCTCCATTCCCATATGATCTAACTATAGACATACTTCTTTTTCTTGATGATGCCAATGATCCTTTGTACGATGATGATACTAAAGGGAACTTGCATATTTGGAATGACTTGAATATACTGATGACATAGAGACATACCCACTTGCATCTCCTCTCTCTACACCTCTTGCATTGACAGATATTTTCCCACCTCATATTATTGCTTCATTGGATTGTAGTCACTTCTTCAAAATCTTTTAGTGCTTCTTTGCAACAAGATATTAGTCTTCATAGAATTGTTGATTGCGACAAATTTCTACCTGACATCACTTGTTTGTTTGTAGAGTCCCACGTTGCTAACATGGAAGCACACATTGAGGGCATTAGTGTTCTCTTTGATGATAGTTTTGATGAAGTTACATCACCATTGTCCTCTTTAGATATTCATGCTCTACATAGTCCTACACATGGTTCTGGATTGTCATCATCCTCTTCTATTAGGCATGCGCCTGATTTGATTATGGAATCCTTCAGCATTGACATGGGGACACCTGAGAACTCTTTGATGACATGGACATGGGCATAATCATCCTTGGATTAGCTTCAGTAGGATTCAAGATCATACATATATCTTCTCGCATGGGAATATATCTTGCATCTTTAGTTGATTTCTTTTCTTCCCAAGGGAAGGAACATTGATTGGTATTCTTGGATCTACATATCTACCCTTCGTTGACCATCCAATCTCACTACATAATGACATGAATTATGGGGGATCACATAGACCTATCATTTTCTCACCTATGGGGGGAATCCTATATTGTACTTAGTGAAAGAAGTAACACTTTTTCACTTGTATAAGAATGAACCAATCAATCAATAAAGAAGAAGGAACAAACCGGAAGAATGAAGAAGCTCTAGAGGAACACACTTAGAAGAAATAGATTTAGAAACATATCAACTAACTCAAACCAAAATATTATGCATGCAGTTTGTCTTGTTGCAAGGTTTCAAGCTGATCCAAGAGATTCACATGTGATGACAGTTAAGAGAATCTTGAGGTATTTGAAAGGTACTCCAGATCATAGATTATGGTATCCAAAGGACAATGACTTCACTCTCAGTGCTTATACAGATGTAGATTAGGCTGGAGATGTTGATGATAGAAAGAGTACAAGTGGAGGTACTTTCTTCTTGGATAACCAATTAGTTTCATGGCTAAGCAAGAAACAAGATTCAATCTATTTGTCAACTGCAAAAGCAAAGTACATAGTAGCAACATGTTGTTGCCCCCAAGTGCTATGGATGAAGCAGACTGAAGGATATAAGAGTTATGTATGAGGATCCAATTGTAATCTTTTGTGACAATACAAGTGCCATAAACATTTCAAATAATCTAGTGATGCACTCGTGAACCAAGCACATATCAATAAGGTAACACTTTTTGAGAGAGAAGGTGACAGATAATGAAGTAAAATTGGAATATGTGTCCACAAAGGATCATATTGTAGATATCTTCACTAAGCCTCTGCTGAAAGATAACTTTGAGTATCTCAGAGAAAAGTTAGGGGTCATTACCCCTCCTTTCTTTAACTAAGATGCATAGGAATGCATCAATCTAGTGGAGCTCAAAGTGTAATTCTTTAATCTAGATTGATGTCATGAGGGCTACTTCTAAGGGGGAGTAGCTAGATGTTAAAGTAAGTGATTGATGACAGATGAAGTTTAGTAGATCGGAGCAATAACATGCAAGTATGTGCCCTTTTCCATTGATGTCAAAGGGGGAGAGAAATCATGTGAAAAACTTAGGGGGAGAAAGAATGCAGATGTGTAAAAAAAAGGGGGAGAATCTTGTCTTGATGGTTTTTTCAGTTTTTCACACCATATGTTGCCATCAATGACAAAGGGGGAGATTGTTGCAAGTACGCACCTAATCAGTGTTGTCATTGATGTCAACATATCTATGTTGCCATTGATGTTAACTATGCCTTTATTTTGTTACCTGCTTGTAGATATTGAGGATATTGAGAAAAATAGATCATCTAATAAAGTCAGTGAATTGCAGTTAAAACAGTGTAGAAGAACAGTCTAGAAGAATGCTCCACATTTCTTGTAGCATGAAGATCTTTGCCTACAGATTGGAAGTTATTTGGAAGCCTGTTTGAATATGTAATATTCTAAGTTTGAGCCTCTGGCATGAAGATTTGAGTGAGTTGTGTTCACCAGAGTAAAACTTGCTTTTTCTGTGTATCTGGTTGAGATAGGGTGAAATTATTTTGCTTCACATTCCTCCGCATTAACGTATTTTAGTCTACGGTTCTGGAATCAAGTCTTTGATGGTGATAAGTGCCTTCAACTACAATGGTTCATGATTTGGTGGTTTGCAAGGTATCTTTTTCTTATGATAGTGGCTGGTAGTGTTGTTCTTATGCTCCAATTTGAAGAATCTTCTTGAGAAAGTTATTCCTTGTGATTTCAATGTGCTTGTGGATGTCTCTTGATCGTGTTCCTACATTTGGATTGGTCCACAAAGACAAAATTGGATCGTGAATGAATATTGTTCCTGTAGACCCAATGGTATCATTACTCTTGGCTAATGTGGTTGGATTCATCATTTGCGGAGAAGCTTTGAAGATTGTAGAAGCATGTTGTGGCATGGAAGATCGTGTTTGAGTCCCAACTAAGGTGTGGCATGATCTGCATGCATTCTTACATCTTTTGCTTAGCTAAATTTGTATTAGGTCCAGACCTATTTTATAAATGTTTGTAATGCCAACCTTGGATATTGTTCCAATGGTTGATGAATGTAATGTTGACCTTGATGTACATTCCAAGGTTGACGAATTGTATAAAAGCATGTAACCGAGTTGCAAAAATATGTATGAGCTGCAAATATGAAGAGATAAGAGTAAAGGTGTGAAGGATCAGAGTAGAGGAGTTAGTTGTCTTCAATGGAACTAAACTATGGCATTAATTAGATGTTATTTAATCAGTTCACAATTTTAGGTAGTGAACCATTTTGCAGTGAACATTTTGGGCAATGAGCCTCAATTTTTTGGTATTGTGCTATAACATATATATTCTGTGGGCTAACACCCACCGTGGTTTTTCCCTTTTAGGGGTTTCCACATAAAAATTTGGTGTCTCCTGCGTTGATTATGTTAATATGTTGAGCTTCTCATTTCATGCCTTCATGGTTTTAAGTAATTGATAATTTGATGTTCATAATTGGTTAAAGTTTTAGGACAACTAATTCACCCCCCTCTCAGTTGTCTAGTGCAATTCAACAACTTTTTCCCATTGGGTTTCTTGCTTTTCCCCATTTATGAGAGATTGCATTGTTCTTGGATACTTCATTAGGCCTAATTTTCAGGACCCAATTTCATATTTAAATTTTACATGGGTACCTCACTAGGCCTTGCAACCGGGACCCATTTCCTTTGTACCCACCTAAGCTATGCTTAAGGGGGGTGTTAGTTTATACATATTTCATATAATTTATAGACTTAGGCATAAGGTTACTTAGGTGTGCCTTTACACAACCTTGACACATGTCTCATTGAGGTGTCAAGGTTGTTAGGTTGTTAGGAGAGGGTTCATCAAGTTTTCCACTAAACTAGCCACTCATGCTAGTTTTGAGGAGTCCTTTCCTCAACTAACTAACTACCTCTCTATGCTATATGTACTTGACTTCTCCAAGATATTCAATAGTGGATTCGGTTGGTCTTGTATACATTTTCATGCTTTGCATTATTTGGAATCTTTTGTACTTTTTTGGCATCTTCGTGTTCATTAGGGAATCCTACACTATTCACAACCACGGTATGTCCACCAGTCTAGGCATGATAGGATGAACTAAATCCTAATTCAATGTCCATCTTCTTTCATAATGTATGCCAAAAATGGTCAATAAACTTTGTGTCCCTATGTAAGACTATGCTCTTAGGCAGTTCATGAAGCCTGACTCCCTCTTTAAAAAATAATGTAGCTATGTGGATGCATCACTAGTTTTTTGACATGGTATGAAATGAACCATCTTTGAAAACATATCCACTACAACAAAAATTGAGTCATTACCTCACTGTGTTCTAGGCATACCAAAAAAAATACATACTCAAGTGCTCCCATGATCTCTCTGGTATAGGAAATGGCTGATATAATCCTATGTTTTTTCTTAATCCTTTAGCATTATAGAAAATTCAGAAACCTTGTACCCATAACTTCACATAGGTACTCATTCCAAGAAAAAATAACTGTTGTGTGGTTACACAACACGCCCCATTTTGCCTTAGCAAAACAGGGACCCAACCTTTTTGCTTCTGCTTGCTTGTTTTCTTGCTTTGGATAGTTTGGTAAAATTCAGTCATGTGAGTGTGTGTCACCTTTGCTTAGGTATGTGCATCACAAGAAGGGGTCAGTTTCCAAAGTTAGTATTTTCTATCACAAACCTCGTGGTTGGAAAGAGTACAAAATTCTAAGCAGGTTTACCTTTTGGATCACCATGACATTGTTTAAGGGTGGAAAGTTATGTTGAGTCAAAGATCGGTCAACCATGATATTTCCCATAGGGTGTCATATTTCAAAACATCAGTCATATTCATTAACATGACCCTGACTTAGCAAAATCACCCGATGTTTATTCGACCTCCAGTAGGCGAACATCAAACTTAAATAGTGATGAGTATTTACCCATGACACACATCAAGGGAAAACAAACTTGGATGCATGGACAAGGAAATTGGATAATGACACTAATAATCCTATACTAGATAGGATATTTACCAATGGTATGTGGCACGCCACAGGATTCCCTTATTCAATGGATGCCACTAAGCTAGTGGTGGAATGTGCTATAAACTATAAATCAGAGATTAGAAGAGTAGAAAAACATGGCAGAGTGTATGCTGACTTTTCAATCAAGGGCATCACTTCTACGTTCAATCTACCGGTGGGGAATAAGATAGTGTGAGCCTTAGTAAACTGGAGAAAGAGTATCTTAATAATAAGAAAGAGGCTAGGAAGATAATGTATCAGTGGAGGTCCAATAACAGTACCTACACAGCTTCTGCCAAATTACCAGTGTATTTGTATAAAGTTGACTTTGATGATGAATATCAATATATGATTGCCCTGTTAAGAATGATGACTGACAGACAACATGCTGGCAACTTTGAGAATTGGATGTTTGGAATCATCCAAATGGTATTATATTCAGAAAACAAGCCTCTCTAGGCCAAAATCATCAGTGATTGCTTAGATGAGGGGATGAGAAAGTTAGGTGGCAAGGCTTGTATATTTTATATGACCTCCTATGTTCTATATGCTTGTGCTTTCTGAGGAACATTTGATACCTTACAGACGGAGGGCAAAGTTGGAAATAGCACTGGTGATGTGAACATTTGGGACCACTATCAACAATTGCAGAGAGGCCTACCTCTAGGATTATAAGTTGGTAAATGACTCGTTTTCAATGCATCTAGTCAAGACTATGGAGGAGGACAAAACCAAGAGATTGAGCATGGAGGCTCAAGTAGTTATTTACAAGTATGGGGCTTGGTTTATCTAATTCCCCACTTTTTCATACATAAGAATAGAAGGATTTGAGAGACATCGCGTCATGTTGCCAAGATACCCCACTGATAGGGTTGTTTTAATGGAATTTGTTAGACAAATATCTACTTTTGCTGAAGCTCACATGGAGAAGAAAAAGATTCCTCCTGTATTGTTCCCTGTATACATGGCCTGGTACATATGCCTAGATAGACAGAGCATCAAGGATGCTATTGGAGGGTTAAAGCTCATGTACTTGCAGCCATTTCCTATAGCCAGGTCATATGACCCTTATGGTAGAATGCAAAAGCTACTAGGAAAACAAATACATCAAAAGCATCTGGAATATTTTTGGACTGATTGCAATGATGAGGCAGAGGTCAGAAGAAGAAAGTATCAAAGACTCACCTTCAATCAAATTCAGACCTTTGATTGCATTTCAGTGCCTACCCAACTACATCATGATGATGGGAAAATAATGTCAAATGAATATGAAGACAAGAAGGTGCATAATGACACCATTTTAGCCCCTGATCTGACTCAGCAGGAGGAGACCTCACTAGATCAAATAATCAGAGGGGTCATCCAACTGACCCAGAGTTGGGTAGATGTTGAGATTACTAAATTGAAGAAGAAGGGTATGGCCCTCATAGTTCACAATAAGAAGAAGAGACAAGAATTATCAGATGAAGAATATGATGATTTTCTCATTGAGAAGAGCAAAATCTAATGGAGAGAGATTACCTATTAAGGAACAAAAGCTGCTAGGAAGGGGCAAGAAAGCTAATCCTGAACAACAAGGGGTGATTATCAAAAGACTTCCATCAAAGGGTAATGAGGCATCCACATCTGCACATGCATCCACATCACGGCCACCCCTTGATAGACAGAAAACCAAGAGGATAGTAAAGCATGTTCCTGAGGATACAGAGAGGTAGATAGAAGATGACCCTTTGCATGATGAACCAGAAGAAGAGAATCCCGTGGAAGAAGAACAATTGAATAAGGAACCCAGGGATGATGACCTATTGATAACTAGTAAGAAAAGAAAGAAAGTGTTTAAAACACCACAACCCAAGAAGCAAAGAACAACAATGAGGGACAATGTTAGCACTGACCCGCTCATGTTAAGGGGTACAGGTGGTTTAACTTTTATGGAGGATTTGCAACATGATGTCCCCATCCCTAAAATTATTCAATTTAAGACTGAAAAAATGGAGGACCAGATAGAAAAGAAAGCAAATTTGGCTGGTAAGAAGTCTCTCTTTCCACTAGATAACACGGTTGAATTATCAAATGATGAAGTAGTCCAAGATGTGACTACTCAGCATATGGAGACCTTAGTAGCAAATACTAAGATGACCCCTCATGGGACCCCATTGGCCCAGACGAGGACTGTTCGAGTGGAAGAAAAAATGGATGAAACAGAACAACATAATCCTAAGGAGATAGCCCAGCAGATAGGGCTGACTAATTTGATAGAGGAAGTCACTAGCCTTATAGTGATTGATTTGACTTATCAGGGTGATTTGACCCTGGATAAAGACAAAGAGAAACCTTTGGAGCCTAAAAAGGCTGATAATACAGTACATAAAGAAATTGGTGGGATGACACTCAATCAAGATAGAGGTCAAGGCAATGTGCCTGTAGAGCAAGAAAATGTAGAGGCACACCCTCAAAATAGGGGTGATCAAGAGATGCCTGACAAGGATGGTGGTCAAGATCAAAGTGCTTCATTGCCACATACTGAGGTGGGTGATCAAGGAAGTGATCCTGGAACAAAAGAAAAATCAGGTGAGAAAGAGTCCAGCTTGGGAGAAGCTAGTGCATCTAAAGATGATGAGCATAGTCTGACGCATGATAAGAGTCCTGAGAAAGAGGTAGAGAATGTGACCAAGGGTGATCTAGGTGATCCCCAAGGTCAGAATACACAGTCTTCTCAAGAGGACCCAATGTTACAGGATAAACAAAATCAGAAGGTTCAAGAAGCTCCTAAGGAAAGTTTAAAGAAGGAGGGGCAAGATCAAGGTATGATTACTTCACAAGAACCTCCACAAGATGAAATCCCTCAACAGGAGGTACCCTAGCAAGATCCCCCTCATGAGAAAGCATATGAGGAAGAAATTAGAGAAGATCATTCACCACCAAGGATAGAATTTAACACAGACTCATAGGACACCCAAAATAAAGAGGATGATTTTCAAGAGCCCAAGGGTGATGTACCTTATTGGTTGCAATGAGAGGTACATCTGCAACAAGTAGAGGAGGTACAGGATTTTGATGTTTCTACATTGTTTGTTGGGAGCATGATAAAACCAAGAAGAAAGGCCAGGTTGACATCTGCGATCAAAAGAGACCCTACTACAGGTAGGAGAACTGTACAAATAGCCTCACCTACAGTTGAGAAGGAAAAAGGCAAGATAGGCCTGGAGGAATTTCAGATCAATGATGTTGATATGGGTTTTGCAAATGAGGACCAAGACGGCCAGAAGACAAGGACATTATTGACTCTCTAACACAAAGGGTGAAGAGAGAAAAGGAAAAGAATAAGAAACATAAGGAGCACATTTCTCAACTACATTCTTTTATTAAATGATTAATTGATCCAAAACATACACCTATCAGTGCAACCACCCCATTAACTATTATAACCCCCAAGAGGAAGTTACATGATTAGACCTAATGAAGCATAAAGCACAACTAATGGACAAGTGGTTGATGTCATCTATTTTTGAAGTTGAGGATGTAGTGAAAACCTCTTTGGAGAGGTGGAATTCTCTTAGTGTCTTGAAAAGAAAGGTGGATAAACTGCAAAATGAAGTAGGCAGGAGATCCTTCAAATTAGAGAAGCACCTAGATGCTCTGAGTGAAATGGAGAGGATTGATATGCTGATACTGTGAGTAATAACATACTATATAATAACACCTCCCAGTTGCTCAGTATCTGGTATGAGGATACTAGATTTGAATGTGATGTAGCAGAAAACTCAGGGATATAAGTGTCAAATTGCATAATCTAATGCCACAAGAGGTAGAAACCCTGGAGGCATTGGAAGGAAAGGTAGAAGGGAAGATTGAAAATCAAGATGTTGATTTTTCAGTTTAGGCTTTCCATGACAACTTCAAGCAAGCTGTAGAGGATCCCCTACACCATCTGAAAGAAGAGGTGATGAACAAGGTCATGAGGATGAAGGTCAAGGTAGAAACATATAATGAAATGCTAAATAGTAGGAAAAGCAAGATGGATGCCCTTCAAGCTAAATTTTATTCTCACAGGCATGTAGTGGTAAAGGCCAAAGTCCAGGATGGAGGTGAGATTGACAGAGTAGTATAGTCATATGAGTCCATCAGGGCATCAATAAAGATACACATATGAGATGATCTATATGAGAGTGACAGTGACAATAGAGATGATGATGATGTAGAGAATGATGAAGAAGAAGAAGAAGGAGATAAAGAGTAAGCTAAGATGCATCATAATATAAACATATGCATAGGCTACTTACAAGCAAATAAGTTTTGCTAGATAGTTGCTAGCTGGCAACTTGTGCTACGTATGAAGATGTTGACTAAGTCAATGAAGGATGCCAACCGTTGATCTAATTAGATGAATGTTAACCATTGGTCATTTTGCAACTGCCTCCTCTCCTTATTCTATAAAAGGGGATAGAGTGTGACAAGTGTCGTTGTACCTCATCATTTACTCATATTTTAGATGTCAAATCCAGGGTTGTGTCCTTGGCTATTTGCAATTAGGAATCCTATAGTTACCAGTTTCCTCTATCCTAATCCTAATGACTATTACTAATTTAAAGAGATTAATCTATTTTCTATTCAAAGGAATTCAAGAATGTTGAAAACATAATTTAAATAGTGAATTATTTAAGGCAAATTTACAAACTGCATTTATCTATCAAAAAAAGTAAGATATTCTGTTGTACTAGCCTTCTGCCTTGGTGGTGAGTTAAGGCCCTTGCTCCACACCCTTAGGGCTAAAGACTAAAGTAAGGAATCAGTACAGAAGAATAATGTCACAACTTGATTTAATCCAATTTCATTCGCTTTGTATTCAGAGAAATATTGATGTCAAAAATGAAATTACAGAATTAGAATAATAATCACCATCTTCTTTTCTTCTTCTGTCAATATATATTTATATATATATATATAGTGATGAGATATCACTTATCTTATCTACCAGTTCTTTCTATGAGATGACATCCATCTCTTTATTTTACTAGCTATCTAACTACGAAAAATAATCATGCAATAAAAATAGATTGAGTGGAATAGAAGTCCACTCAGAATCTAAGTTTTAGTCTTAATACATTTGGGTAGCGTGGCCTTGAAAATATGGATATTAAATCAGTTTCATCAGTAACTCATGCAAAAACTAAAAGAGATAAAAACTTTCAGCAGTTAACTATAGATTGCCCTTAATCACTCGAGTGATGAATTGAGCAATATCAGGGGTATCACGGTCATTGCTAAAAGTGTTTGGCCGACAGCTATGCTGGAAATCTATTTTGCTCTAAAGAGGCGTTGGAGATGTATACCTCTGTCTACAACTTCAGAGATGTACTGCCCATAGCTCTGGAGATATAATTGTGGCCTTCTTGCTCAGCTCCGGAGATGCTTCAAACTTCAATCGATCTCTGGGGGTGCTCCAGACTTCAGTCCAGCTCTGGAGATGCATTCCTCTTCATTCAAAACTTCTGATGTCAGCTCTGGAGGTCAGTAGGACTACCTCCGAAGATGCACAAAATTATCCCGGTGTCGGCTCTGGAGGTCTTTAGGACTACCTCTGGAGATGCACAAAATTGTCAACTCGAACATCTGTACCTGTTGATTCAAAAAGAGAGATTTCTACATATTTTCAACAATTCAATGCACATTAGTCCTTTCAATCAGAAATCATGATTCTGAGTAAGTCATCTCTTATTAATCATTATTAGAACAATCTTGTTAGCCTATTTTGGTGCAGTCATCAGAGTAATGGGACTAGAAATGAGGACAAAGAGAGGTAAAAAGGGTTTATTTCATGGGTGCTACTTGGCACTCATCATCCCCCCTGCACATAAGGATTAGCAGGTCCTCCCGCTTCTAACAATCTGGACTTATTCTGGTGGAATATCTGGTCAGTTAAACTGTAGTCCTATGTATATGTTTTCCAAGTGGTGCAGTCTGTATTACTATTTCCCCTATATTGTTCCACCTACTTCATCCACTCCTACAACTTATCATCTTCCATCTGTTCGGCCCACATAGGTAGTGGCTCAATGATGAGCAGGGGTCTGAAATGGCCACCTATCCACTCCTGTTGATATTTATCCATTAATTTAGATACTAATCTTGCCTTCCTTATACACAATCTCAAGTTAGCAAGGGTCACTACTCTCATTTTCTGCTCTAAAGTTAGAATGTTCCATCTTTTCTTGGCTACAACAAGCACTGAATTGCGAATTGATTAGAGTACCCATGCTGTCATAATTACAGTATAGTGATGGGACACTCTGTAGGTATGGCGACAACATAGCAAGGATGGCAACATGCATGAATTTGGGAAGGAAATGATGACAAGAGGACGTGTCATAATGATGACACCCAAAAATAGAAATGACAAGATAGTTGCTAATTAATGCCTAATTAAGAGAGAATTACCTGAATCATTTTTAATGATGAGGGTGCGATGTACTTGGCTGAGATGTTGTGGTGTTGATGAGACTAGACGTGACGTGGCACTTTGAGCAGCTTTTTATGGTTTGAATGACATTAGCACCTTTATTGTCATGCAACCTGTAATCATTCCCATGGGGTGTTCCGAGAATCCATGTATCCAGGTGATGTCAGCGCAGTCCTTGTGAGTACCCGTGCATACAAGAGAAATGATTTTCCTGAAATGCGTGTTGACTTCATCTTTAGTCTTGCTATAAAGTAGAGGATGAGTCATGATGACCTCATCATATGACATCTCAACTTTATTTTCTGGAGAGGTACCCCCCCCAACTTATTATATTTATTGATAGTTTTTATTGGTGGAGCGTCAGAGGTGCTCCTAGTTCCTAGAGCACTGGAGGTCCTCCTAGTTGTTGAAGCACCTGATCACCTCCGTAGCTAGATGATTCTTTACTTTGGTCTGAAGAAGGGAACAACCATATGCTAGTTTTCAATCCCCTTGGTTGAGAAAGATAGCCATTTACTAGTTTTCTATCTCCCCCTCCCCCTTTTTTTTTGGGTAAGAAGGCCACCATTTACTAGTTTTCAACTTTCCTTTTTTTTCATTTTTTTTACTCCAATGTGATGACAGAGGATGTGTCCCTTGTAACTAAACATAAATATTTGATGAACTCCTCCTTTGTGGATGGCCTTTTATAGAGCCTGATTTGGTGGCCATTTACTAAAAATGTGTCTGTGCTTCCATCAATAGGTTCCAATAGCACTATTCCATTCTCAAAAACTTCCTTGATTGGATAAGGACCCATCCAATGAGTTTGTAGTTTTCCTTTGAACTCTTTGAATTTAAAATCATAAAGAAGAACCCAATCACCTTGTTGAAAGGTCCTCTTGATGTGTTGGTCATGCCACTACTTCCTTTGGTACTAAACTAGTTCTGTTTGCTGAATGGCTTCTGTCTGGATTTCATCCAACTCATTGAGATGAAGAATTCTGTTATGTTAAGCTATGGACAATGGTAGACCAATATCTAATGTAGTTTTAATTATCTGGAGTTCAAATTCTATAGACAAAATAGGCTTTTTCCCATAAACTAATTCATATGGTGAAAACTTTGTTGTGGACTTCCAAGTGGTATTGTAAGCCCAAACTACTTCAGGTAATCTGTTAGCCCAATCTTTTCTGTTCATTACCATTGTTCTTGTTAGAATGTTCTCGAGTTCCCTATTAGTCACCTCTACATATCCATTGGCTTGAGGATGATAAGGTGAAGATTTCCCATGCTTGACTTGATATACATCTATGAATGCTCTAATTACTTGTGAAGTAAACTGAGGTCCTCTGTCTGAAACTATAGATCTTGGAGCTCCAAACCTTAAGAAAATCTTATTATAAAGGAAATCAGCAACTTTCTCTTCTCTTGCAAATTATAATGCTTGAACCTCAGCCCATTTAGTCACATAGTCTGTGCATACTAGGATGTACTCTTTGCCTGATGATGGTGGAGAAATTGGTGCTACAAAGTCTAGACCCCACTGTTCAAATGGCTCCATCATTACTTCAGGATGCAGTAGCATCTCCTAGGTGAAGGTTGGTTGCCCCATTCTTTGGCACTGATCACACTGCTGCACATATTTCTTGGTATCCTTATGGATAGAGGGCCAATAGTAACCAGCTCCTAGGATCTTGTGGATAGTCTTGTGGGAAGAGTAGCGCCCACCAAATGGTTCATCATGACATGCTCTCAACACATCAAAAATTTCATCAGTTTTTAAACACATGCGTATAATGAAATCAGGACCACATTTAAATAGAAAACCATTTAACCATTTGTAAGATAAACTTTTCTTAATTAGGCATTTTTTTTGTTTTGAGGTAAAATGGGATGGATACAAGCCTGTAGCTAAAAGATTAGCTATGTCAACAAACCAAGGTGTAGTAGAGGAGATAGCAAAAAGATGTTCATCTAGAAACCTGTCCTCCACCGGTTGGTTCTCTCCACCTATATGCAATCTTGACAGAAAGTTAGCAACCAAATTAAATTTGCCTGGATTATCAACTATGGTAATGTCAAATTCCTGTAACAATAATAACCACCTAATTATCCTTGCACCCACTACTGGCTTATTCATTAAGTATTTGATGGATGCATGATTAGTGTGTACAAATATTTTGCACCCAGCAATATAGTGCCTAAATTTGTTTATAGCATAGATGACTGCCAATAATTCTTTTTCAATTGTGTAATTTCTTTCTATAGAGGTAAGGTTTTTGTTGATGTAATAAATAGCATGCATACTCTCTCCTTCCTTTTTCTGTCCTAAGACTGCCCCAATGGACTCATTTGAAGAATCAGTTTGTATGTGAAATGGTAAAGTCCAATTAGGTCCTCTCAAAATAGGTGTGACAGTAAGCTTTTCTTTTAAGGTTTCAAATGCTGATTGACAGTCTTCTGTCCATAAGAATTCTTTGCCTTTGTTAAGCAAGGTAAATAGGGGGCAGCTATTCTGCTGAAAATTTCTATAAATCTCCTATAGTATCTTGCGTGACCCAAAAAACTTCTAACATCAGTCTGATTTTTGGGTGAAGGTAAATGTTTGATCACTTCTATCTTGTTTTGATCCACTTTGATCCCATTTGCTGAAATGTGATGTCCCAACACAATTCCTTCCTCTACCATCATGAAGCACTTTTCATGGCTCAAGGATAATTGGTTCTTCTCACAACATTTTAGTACTTTCTCCAAATTTGTGAGAGCTTCCTCAAAGTTGTCTCTGTACACAGTAAAGTCATCCATATAGACTTCCATACACTCATTAGCTAATTCAGCAAAAATGGGTAAAACAAGCCTCTAAAATGTAGCTGGAGCATTACATAGTCCAAATGGAAGAACTTTGTAGGAAAAAGTTCCCCAAGAGCAAGTGAAAGTGGTTTTGTCCTGATCTTCAGGTTCTACTTGGCTTTCGTTATATCCACTAAATCCATCTAGAAAGGAGAAATACTTCCTCCCTGCAAGGTTGTCCAACACTTGGTCAATGAATGGTAAGGGGAAGTAGTCCTTCTTTGTAGCTTTGTTTAGTTCCCTATAGTCAATACACACTCTGCATTTCCCATTCTTTTTAGGCACTATAACTATTGGTGAAATCCATTGACTGTCTGAGATTGGATATATAAACCCTGCTTGCAACAATTTTTCTATTTCAGTTTTGACAATGTCTTTTAAAGCAGGATTTAGTCTTCTCTGGGGTTGTCTGATAGGTTTGACTTCTTCAGTGTATATACAATGAGTACAGATCTCAGGAGGCATGCCCTTCATATCTTGGTATTCCCAAGAAAAAGTAGTTGAATGGGAAACCAGAAGTTGGATAAGTTTTCCTTCTTGATTTTCTGTTAATTGGGTGTTGATATTCAATGTTTTTCCTGGTAAAATCATGACTTGTTTTGTGATCTGATCCATGGTTGTAGTCAATCTGTATACTGGAATCATGGTGTTGAGGGGACAAGAATGTGGAAGCAACATGTGGAATGTGGCTAAGTCTCTGAAAAAGGTTTCTCCACAAGGGATGATATTTGCTAGTGTACAATGGGCAAAAGTGAGAAGTTCTCTCTTAGAATCTTGGGTAAGTTCCATCACATCCTCATTAATTAGGTTGTGGGTAATGTCTTTGGTTGTATCATAGTAGGTTTCTTCTTCCCACTCACCCAAGTGTTCCTTGATGGTGACCATTGCTATTGAGGCACTATTTTCCATCCTATCTAGCTCATCCACCCATACTCTTCCTGTTTAATGTATTCATGGTTTAACTGGGGGGTACAGAGATATTTTCTTCAAATCTATCCCATTGGAGATGACCATATCCCTAGTTCGACAATCAATAGATGTTGATGTTATAGCTAGCCATGGTCTTCCTAATATCAAAGGATAAGCATTTCTCTAGTTTCTTGTTTTTAATATTAGGAAGTCTATTGGAAATTCCCATGATTCTATCACAACTCGAACATCAATAATTACCCCTTTTAGAATAGCTATTGACTAGTCAGTAAGTTGAAGGATTGTAGTTGTGGATTGGATACCTGTTAGGGCTAATTTTTCCATTATATGAATTGTCATGACATTTATTGCTACTCCTAAGTCAACCAAAACATTTGAAATTTCTACCCCTGAGATGTACACAGTTATAACAGGGTTTCCAGGGTCTCCATATTTTGGAAGGAGCATTGTCTCTAGTAGCCAAAATAATGGGATATGAGAAGGTTTTTAGGGCTTGATTTTCTTCCTCTTCATGATTGTCATGATTATCATCCATGTCTAGTACTAGTTCTTCTATTTGAGGTTCTAGTAAATTAGGTTCTATCAAAGGATCTGCCTAGAATTTTTGTTGTAATTCTTGGATGTACTCAGCAAGTGGGAGATTTGGAGGATCTAAGGAATTATTGATATGAGGTGCAATTTCCAGGGTAGGTTCTAGGTTTCTCTCTTCAACAAGATCTTGTGCCACCCCACTGCTTTCTTCTATAGTTTATTGATGGGGTGTCTATTTTATGTATCTTCCTTTTGAATCTCTAGCTCTAACCATATAGATCTAACCTAAAACTATTTAGCTAAGTTTCCCTAATTACCACAACATCCCTGACAACGGTCCCAAAAATGGCAAGTGTCATTGTACCTCATCATTTACTCATATTTCAAATGTCAAATCCAGGGCTGTGTCCTTGGCTATCTGCAATTAGGAATCCTATAGTTACTAGTTTCCTCTATCCTAATCCTAATGACTGTTACTAATTTAAAGAGATTAATCTATTTGCTATTCAAAGGAATTCAAGAATGCTGAAAATAGAATTTAAACAGTGCATTATTTAAAGCAAATCTACAAATTGCATATATCTATCAAAAATAGTATGATATTCTATATAGCAAAATCTGGAATGACAAAACAATTGTACTAGCCTTCTGCCTTAGTGGTGAGAGTGGGCCCTTGCTCCACACCCTTAGGGCTGAAGACTAAAGTAAGGAATCAACACAGAAGAACAATGTCACAACTTGATTTAATCCAATTTCATTCGCTTTGTATTCAAAGAAATATTGATGTCAAAAATAAAATTACAGAATCAAAATAATAATCACCATCTTCTTTTCTTCTTCTATCAGAATATATATATATTTAGTGATGAGATATCACTTATCTTATCTACTAGTTCTGTCTATGAGATGACATCCATCTCATTATTTTACTAGTTGTCTAACTACGGAAAATAATCATGCAATAAAAATAGATTGAGTGGAACAGAAGTCCACTTAGAATCTAAGTTTTAGTCTTAATACATTTGCGCAATGTGGCCCTAAAAATATGGATATTAAATTAGTTTCATCAGTAAATCGTGCAAAAACTAAAAGAGATAAAAACTTTCAGTAGTTAACTATAGATTGCCCTTAATCATTCGGGTGATGACTTGAGCAATATCAGGGGTATCACGGTCATTGTTGAAAGTGTTTAGCCAACAGCTGTGCTGGAAATCTATTCTACTCTAAAGAGGCACTGAAGATGTATACCTCTGTCTGCAACTCCGGAGACGTACTACCCGTAGCTCCAAAGATATAATTGTGGCCTTCTTGCTCAGGTCCGGAGATGCTTCAAACTTTAGTCCAGCTCCAGAGATGCTCCAGACTTCAGTCCAGCTCCAAAGATGCATTCCTATTCATTCAAAACTTCTGATGTCAACTCTGGAAGTCATTAGGACTACCTCCAGAGATGTACAAAATTGTCCCAGTGTCAGCTCCGGAGGTCTTTAGGACTACCTCCGGAGATGGAAAAAATTATCAACCTAAACATCTATACCTGTTGATTCAAAAAGAAAAGATTTCTGCATATTTCCAACAATTCAATGTAAATTAGTCCTCTCAATCATGATTCTAAGTAATTCATCTCTTATTAATCATTATTAGAACAATCTTGTTAGCTTATTTTGGTGCAGTCATCAGAGTAATGGGACTAGAAAAGAGGACAAAGAGAGGTTAAAAGGGTGTATTTCATGGGTGATACCTGGCACTCATTAGAGTGCACTCTTTAAGACATTAGAAACTTAATTGAAATTATATTGCTGAAGAATTCAGGGTTGATCTCAAGGCTATTGTGAATGTACATGTTTTTGCATACTTAATGAAAGAGAAGTTGTTTGATTACAAATTGTTGTAAATCTTGAGTAGTCAGTGAATGAGATCTTGATATATGCATTGATTAGCTATGTCCCTTGGAGTGCTTGTCAGTCTGCATGTATTGTTTTCATTCCCCATTCCTTTGAAGTTAGCATCAACCATACCTAGTTATGGAACAACCTGGTGAATTATGGTTTGATTCCTTCTCTTCATGACTGTATCTGGAATGTATGTGACTCAAAAGCTAAAGGTTCTCTAAATTTAGAAGTGTTTCTTTGAATTTCATTACAAATCACCTTCATAATTGCAAATAATGTACAATCTGAAGAAAATAAACATGAAATATGCCTACATTTCATAAATAATTAAACATATAGAACATATTTTGAGCAAAAGCATGTCAATAATTATAAATATCATGCAAATATACATTAATATCCATGGTAAACATATGCATATCTACTTGTAGGCACATCATTTGATTAAATACATAGTGGAGAAGTATATACAGGTTCAGGAAAGTAAATACTCAGAAGAATTGATTAAACTTATAAATATAACCATAATCTGTGGAGCATAGTGAAAATAACATCATTTGTGAAGTGAATTTACAGAAAACAGGTGCATAATCGATCATCCAGACAACGTAAGACCCCTTGAAATAGAAACAACATGTCACATCAACCTCTAAGTAATGTCAGAAGATCATGACCTAATCAATAGAGACTTGGAGTCATCAGTTTGTTCTAAACTGATTGTACTTTTCAAGATAATAAAGGTTTGTTGTGCAAATTTTTATGAGTGTTGTTATGACTAACAATCATCAGGAACATAAATTGGTGCTAGAAGGAGGGCCTGATCTTTTTTGAAAGGTGAATTGGCTGTATATGCTTATCTCTATGTCAGAAGTGAGGTAATATTCTCAAAGCTCATCATACTTGTTCATGCTTTGAGTGTCCCTACAAAGATTTGCTTGTTCTGTACCATTTCATGTCTGTTCATCATAAATAATTCAAAATTGAGCATAAATATGTTGAACTTTATAGTCAATCCTTGTGACCTTTGGAAATTGAGTCATTATTCAGGTCTTCCTGATAAATCTTTGCTATATTTTGCTTGTGCTACTTGATATCTTGATATATGTGTCCAAAAGCATTATACCTACTCACATTTGTAGGATTTCTATAAATATTGTATAAATATCCAGTCAGTAGTAGGCTTTGATCATAAATATCTCCTTTACTTGGATAGTTCTGTTGATCTTTATAGAAAATCAAGTCAATTCTTCATAATTTAACAGAACCCTAGCTCACAGGCCAAATACCAAGTCCATATCTGGTGGACTTCTTGAAGAACTCCCTACCCGTGGATATTGTCACACCTACTGTGTCTCCCCTTGCATTAAACACCTCCTGGATCATCAGTCACACCCCCAGTCCAATAATGACCTATCACAATGTCATTCTTTGCTGCAGAGTCACCTTTGACTTTTAATGCATAACATCCTTTACCTAAAAATCCTGATATAATTTGCCCTAAATATCATCCATATCAAGATGCTGATGATCATATCAGAACCTTCAAGGAAGCTTGCTGTAGAGCAAGGATTGAACATCAAGACGTGGTATGCAGACTATTTCCATATTCTTTGGGAGATGAAGCATATAACTAGTATATCAGTCTTGGTCAAGGTTCAATTGGTTCATGGGCCAACATAGAGAAAGCTTTTAAGGATAGATTTAAAATACCTATAGATCCTTCAATGAATTATCACCTATTTGCCACAATCAAGATATTTGAAGGAGAACCTATTGCCAACTTTAATTGTAGATTCCAAAAGATGCTCTCAAAGTTGGTAGCCCCTTATACTATAGTAGATGAAGCTGCTAGGAGTATATATTACTTAGCACTAGAACCTCTGACTTCTATGTTTATTAGGAGGACACATCCTGGTGTCACAACTTTCATAGGAGCTTTTGAAGAAGCGATTAAAGTCAATCAGCAATTGATCCCTGCTCCAACACCTAATATTGCCTTCCCTACACATATTGCATACCCTGCTTATCAGCAAACCAATAAAGTCATGATGCCTCCACCTATAATGCCTAGTCCTTTATAGGTACCTCCACGTAACATCATGCCACCTCCAAATGGAAATGGCCAAATAGTGCAATATCTAGGACATGCACAAGTACCTCAGGATATAGGACAGAGTAGTAACAACAACGGTTCTTCCTTTTTCAAACCCCAAGCTGAGAATGTAGTAGCCAAAGCTTAGGAAGAAAAAGAGGAAATTAAAGAGATATCAACACAGTTGCGAAAATTGACAACTAAAATTACTCATTTGAGGGGTCAGAATTTCTATTCCCAATCAAATAAGAATAAGGGATATAACAATGACAGATTAGGATATCCAGATAGGGGATATAACAATTATAGGAACTACAATAATAACAACAACAGTGGTAACAACAATGTACCTAAATAGCCTAGAGTGTGGAACAATAGGCCAAATAATGGTTCCCTACCATCACCCTTAGATAATCAGCCTCCTAGTGAACCTAAGCAGACCACTAGGGTGAGCTTGGTAGAAGCAACTCTTACTAACTGGTGTAGAATCCATAACATCAATGCTCATGCTGAATTGGATTGTCCTTAGTTTAGGATAGCAACTAGTATATTTCAAGTTGAAGTGTCAAATACTACAGATAACCCTCCTTTTGTTGAAGGAAATGAAATTGTCCCTTGTGGATATGACTCTTCCCTTGTGTTGGAAAGTTATGTGAGTCCTCCTCATCAACAAGCAGCCTCATCTCATGAGAATTACACCCTAGCATGTGAAGAGTCATCCATGGCTTTCGAAACAAATTATATTTTTCCTTTTGTGGATGAGAATGAGCCATCAGTTGAACATGAGGAAGTGCATGCTTATTAGCAACAATATCAGGGTAGACATAATTACAATCTCAAGAATAACTCAAATAGACCTATTGGTCCCCTGACTACATCTTTCCCCCATACAATTTTAACACTCCTCCTGATCTGAAGGAAAGCAATAACCTTGGATTCCCTAAGGTTAATGCTAAATACTTAGCACCACAGAATGTAGTTCCAAAAGCTAATAATTAGTCTCCTGAATCTGACAAATTGGTTACATACTTAGCAGATGAAATGAGAAAGATCAAAATCAGCTTGTCATTGTCAGAACTACTTAAAACCCTGTCTATTAAGAAAGCATTCATGAAATCTTTAGATGACCCTACACCAAAAGGAGTCATTCCCCAAACTAGACTTTGAGTAGAGATCATCCAGCTAAGGATACTAATGTTAAACACAAAACTTCAGCTACTGTCCAAGCTACTAAAACTTCACACATGAACCTTTATAGGGATAAGACTGAGTCACCTCCATTTCTCCTTACCATAAGGATGTTTAGTAAGAATTTGCATAACTGCCTAGTAGATTCAGGTGTGTCTACCAATGCAATGCCCTTGACCATATGCAATGCCTTAGGGTTACATCCTGCAAAGTCACTCAAGAAGGTGACATAGTTAGATAAGACTGAGGTAAGTGTGGTAGGAGAATTAACTCATATACATATGCAATTAGCATCAGATCCAAGGATTCAATACTAAATTGACATCCAGGTAGTAGATATTGGTGCAGGAGCACCTAGAAAATCATGTTTTGTGTTGTAATAAGATCTATTTGACCAATGCATTTTCATTTCTGTTTGTAAGTCCCAAGTGACTTAGGTCACATTTGTCAAATTGTTAGTCTCAAGACGGTTGGTCTCCTAGCCACTTGGAATCGGTTGGTTTTTCTCCTAGCCCTTTGGAATCGGTTGGTTTTCCTCAGGGCGAGTTATAAACCCAGAGGAACAAACCAAATGATCATATATTGTAATTAGATCAAAGAAGAAGTGTGATTGAGTGTGATCGTGCGAAGGATAAATAAAATGATTCTGTTCTGTCAATTTGTTTTCCATTTTCTTGTAACTGCAAATTGTTTAACTGTAGCTTTCCATTCTTTCTATGCTTTCTGTTGTGGCAATATGTTGTTGTGAAGAATTCCACTGGTGAGATTTTTGTCGAAATCAGTGGAAGGGCTTCATTGTACAATATCTATTTTTTGATTTTTGTTTCGTTTCATTGTTCGGCAATGCAGAGGATCCAGACAGTGCGAGTTGCATAGTAGGTTGACCTAGCATCTCCATGTGCTAGGGTTCGGAAGAAGGTAAATTGTGCATCGGTGTATCAGCGTAGCAAACCCTAAGGTGACCGATAGTAATTGTCATGTCGATGAGAGAAGGTCAAAGGTGACATCAAAGTGAGGGTGTTGGTTCATCGACGCATCGGCCAAAGATTTCAAGTGTTCACCGACGGAACGAGTCTCACCGAAGGCAAATGCCATCGGCATATCAGGAGAACAAACAAGGAGTTCACCGATGAAGGAAGTCACACCGATGGTTGGAGCCTATCGACGCATCAGAAGAAGAGTAAAAGATCCTGCCGACGAAGTAAGTCTCACTGACGATGAATAGTTGAGCCATCGGCGTAAGGTAGATCCACGATGAGACTTGAGGAAGTCATACCGATCATTGTTGTCTGACCAATCGAGATGTGTTGGTGGCTATTTTGTTTAGTCTTACCGACTGTGAGAAATTAGGGCCCATTTTGCAGTTTCCACTGTGCGCTCCCCATCATATTGGTATCAGAGCCCAAAAAGATTTGGATGGCAAGTTGAATTGCGGATTTGTAGGAGTGTTGGCATTTGGGTGCTGACTGTGAATAGTGTATGTCAGACAGAGAAAGCAAGATAGAGGCGGAGAGGATGCCTCCCAAAGGTATGTCGCAGGATGCCATCAAGACGCTGATCGAGGAAATGCTTGAATCCAAGTTGGGAGAGTTCAAGCAATCCAAAAGCAAAGATAGGGAAGATGAAAGTGACAGCGATGAAGGCGATACAGAAATCGATGAAACCAATAAGAAGACAGAGGAGATACCAGCAGACCAGAGGGCATTTGTAAATGCATTGAAGTTAGTCAATAGGGACACCATAGATGGGTTACCTATGTATAGTGGAAGTATGGAAGCTGAAGAGGTGATTGACTGGACTGAGGCAATGAACAATCATTTCGAATACAAAGAAGTCCCTAATGATAAGAGGGTTAAGTTGGCAAAGGCAAGATTGAAGGGATCTGCTCTTGCATGGTGGAATTATGAGCAAGGAGAGAGAGTCAAGGAGGGGAAGAATATGATAACCTCCTGGGAAAGGATGAAGACCAAAATCAAGGCACAATTCTTACCCCTGGACTATAACGTGCAGATGTATAATAAATTGCAGAACCTCAGATAGAGAGACCTTGATGTGAATGCATACACACAAGAGTTTCATAAACTTAGTCTTAGGTCAAAGAGACAAGAAGAAGAGTCAGAGAAGGTGGCCAAGTATTTGAATGGCCTAAGGATGAACATCCAAGATGAGATCAGCATCTTAGCACTAGAAACAGTGAACAAGTGTTTCCAAATGGCCTTAAGGGATGAAGAGAAGATAAAGAGAAAGAGTGAGCAGAATAATAGAGTTAGAGGTGGAAGAAATTTCAGAGGCAGAGGCAGTTTTGGAGGAAGAAGTCCTAACCAGAGGCCTAGTGGTGAGTCTAGCCAAGAAGAGCAAGTTGGGGACTTAAGTAGCAGAGGAGGCTACTGAGGAAGAAGGCCTAATGGAAGGGGTGGGACAAATAGATCAAGTAGAGGATCCAAGTTCTCCAATATGAGATGTTATAACTGCAATCAAATAGGGCATCCGACATACAAGTGTCCAGAGAAGGCCTCAACTTCTCATGGTGGTGAGAAGAGAACCACTTTGATTCAAGAAGATGCAAGGACTGTGACATCTCCTAAAGTGAATCTAGCATCAGAAATGGGAGAAAATCTAATGATCAAGAGGACACTGCTCAAGGAACCAATGCAGACTGAACCATCTCAAAGAAGGGATTTGTTTAGAATCAACTGCAAGATATCCCTGATACATATGGAATGTTGCATAGCAAGGATTGGTCAAAGACACTTAATGGATATATGTCCACTAATTTTAGTCACATGTGGCTACCTTGGAAAGGGATTCCCAATCAGATTAGGATAGATGTTGAACCTTGCATGAAGCATATGATCATTGAGTATAATAAAACCAATGAGATCATGTATGTGGATGTTGAACCTGGAGTCTACACCATCAGACCACAAACAATCAAAATAGAAGAGATCCTCATGTATGGCATTCATGTTCATAAGGATGATCATCAAGATGATAAAGTAATTATAGAATTTGATCATAGTTTAGATGATAGTGATGAGTCAGACAACTTTAGAAATTTTGAATTGTACCTATCTAGAGAGATGCAACATTGTCAAATGCTAAATATATCTAATGAAAATGTTTTGATTGAAAGATGGTGCAGGTTGCATGATGAGGAACATTCTGAGAAAACTTGTGATGCTTGTTTGGACATGATGGAGCTAGAACAAACATGTAGTGAGAAAAAATTATCGTCACCCAAGGTAAGTCATACAGATAGTTATAGTGATACTGATATATCAGGATGAAATCTATGTTTATAGTCCAGAAGAGATCCTCATGTGCAATGAGAATATGTATAGAGTGAAAACAAACATCATCCCATGGACTGATTGTTTGATTGAGTCTGATCATGAAGTGTCAAATGAAGATAGAGAAAGTAACCTGACCAAGTTTGAAGAATTCTTGTCAAAACAAATTTAGAGGATGAAGCTACAGATAATTCCTCAACAAAATGCACTAATCAGTGGATGGTGTAGATTACATGAAGCACCACACTCAAAAACTACTTGTTCATTAGGTTTGCACATTTTGAAAAAATAGGAGATGCTTTACTCAAAAGATCAACTACCTGATAGGAGAAGCATGCTTAATGATGAAAAGAAAAGTATTAAAATACAAACAGATATTGATGATCATGGCATGACAGATAAAAGGAACAAAGATTCATCAGTTTCACATCAGTCAGATAAAGTCAAAATAGAAAAGAATGAAACACCAAAACTGAAATGGATATCAGGTGGTGCAGCCGTAAGAGCCAAAAAGAAAAGAGAAGGTCCTGATAAGCCTTTAACTGAAGATAAGCTATGGATCCTTAGGTTTAATGGATCTAAGTCAAAATAAGGAGCTGGAGTGGGTATAGACCTTATTGATCCAACTAGAGAATCCTATCTAGCATCATATAGATTGTAATTCCCATGCACAAATAATGTGATAGAATATGAATCTCTAATTCATGGGCTATTATTTGTACTCAAGAAAAAACTAAAGATTCTGCATGTCTATGGAGACTCAGAATTGGTAGTAAGACAAGTAAGAGGTATATACTCTTGCAATTATAAAAGGTTATCTAATTATAGACATAGGGTATGGGATTTGATAGAAGACTTTGATGCATACAACATAACCCATGTGTCCAAAGAACAGAATCACAGAGCAGATGCCTTGGCTCAAGCTGCAAGTAGTTTGGAACCATTATTCATATCTGATCTGAAGATGTTTTCAATTGAGTTAGTATCAATACCCTCTGTACCAGATAATGTCATCAATCTTTAGGTGTTTGATGATTACTAGCATATTTTGGATTTCATATAAAAAACATGTGTTTGATGCACAGATCATAGACGAAAAGAATGTGGAAGATCATACTTGGGAAGAAGAGGAGATCATGGATCTACTTAGTCAGAAGATACCCAAGGGTATGATAGAATTGGAAAGAGCATTTGACTTGCACAATATGATGAAATAGAAAGATCTCCCTAAAACTGATAGAACATAATACTCATCAATCAATATAGGGCAAGATGAAGAAATAAGGAATGTCCTAGTTGGCAAAGTTTGTACAAAAGAAGAGATGACAGGGATAACCCAAGCACTTAAAGATTATATCCATGTTATCACCTAGACTTATGATGAGTTGAAAACTTATGATACTTCAATCATCACCCATACTATACCATTAAAGCTAGATGTCAAACTCTTTAGACAAAAACAGAGGCCTGTTAATGCCTCGTTGGAGCCCATCATTTTTGAAGAAGTGAAGAAACGGCTCAATGCCAGGATCATATTCCCAATGAGACATTCAACATGGGTGTCCAACTTGGTCCCTGTAAGAAAGAAAAATGGTGATATTAGGTTGTGTGTAGATTTCAGAAATCTGAACAGAACTTTTGAAAAGGATAACTATCATTTACCCTCACTAGATGAGATCTTACAAATAGTAAATGGTGAAAAGATGATGTCATTCTTGGATGGTTTCTCAAGTTATAACCAAGTGGTGGTAGACAAAATAGATAGATTGAAAACCACATTCACCACCAAGTGGGGTATATTTGCTCATAGGCGCATGCCTTTTGTATTTATAAATGCTAGAGCCACCTTTCAACGTGCAATGGATATAGCCTTTAGAGGGTTGATTGGCAAATGTATAGTCATTTATATGGATGAATTGACAATTTTCTCCAAGTAGAGAGGTGCTCATGTAGAAGACCTCAGGAAGGTGCTTAAAACGTGTGAACAGTATGGTATATCTTTGAATCCCAAGAAGTGCATATTTGGGGTAACCACATGAAAGTTGCTAGGTCATCTGATAATAGAGAATGGGATCATCATTGACCCTAAAAGAGTAGAATCCATCATGAAGTTGTAGAATCCTGGAAGCAAGAAAGAACTCAAATCATATTTTGGTAAGATAAACTTTGTTAGGAAATTCATTACTGGTTTTGTAGAGATTGTTAGGCCACTAAATGCAATGCTCAAGAAGGATGCCAAAATTGAGTGGACCCATGAAGCCAAAATAGCTTTTGAGGACATCAAGAAAGCCATATTTGATGCCCTTGTTCTGATCAGTCTTGATTATACAAGAGATTTCTACATTTGTTCATTTGCTTCAGAACATACATCTGCAGCAGTGTTAACACAAAGAAATGAGGATAAAGAAGAAAAGGCTATAGATTTTATGAGCTGCTCATTCAAGGATGTAGATGTTAGATACATGGATGTTGAAATACAAGCTCTTGCTCTAGTCTGAGAAATCAAGAAATTCAGAGACTACATTTTGAGAAGTAAAATAATTGTTGTAGTACCAGATGCAGTAGTGAAAATGGTCCTGATGCAAAATGAGCCTAGTGAGAAGAGGGCTAAGTGGATAACAATTTTACAAGAATATGATATGGATATAACACCCATGAAGTTGGTAAGAGGACAAGCTTTGAGCCAGATGATATCAGAAATTGATCCCAACATCATGAGTCAAAAATATGTGATAAACACTAGAGAAACTAAAGAATGGTACTTAGATATTAGGCATATCCTAATTAATGGGAGATGCTCATCAAGATTACAGGCCTCATAGAGGAGAGACTTGAAAATAAGATCACATAAATACATGATACAAGGAGTCATTTTCAAAAGGAACTATGAAGGAATATATCTCAGATGCCTAGAAAGGCAAGAAGCAGATAAGTTGTTAACAAAATTGCATAATAAGTTTGGAACCGCACATGGATTACATCTAGCTACTGCTCATGCTATCCTAAGAGTAGGATATTATTGGCCCACTATCTTTAAAGACATGGCTCAACATATCAGATGTTGTCATACATGTCAAGTATCATCTAACAGAGAAAGATATGTTACTCAACCCCTGCACCCAGTGATGGAAATGAGCCCATTTGCTCAATGGGGCATGGATTTCATAGGACCCATCAATCCACCATCATCTTTAGGCCATAAGTATGTATTGACAATCACTGATTATTGCACCAGGTGGACTGAAGCTATCAGTAGTAAGACATGCAATGCAGATGACGTGATCAAGTTTTAGAAAGAAACATAGTAACCAGTTATGGACTTCCTTATGCCTTAGTGTGTGACAATGGACCTGCCTTTGCATCATTAAAATTAGCTAGTTGGGCTTTTGATCATGGAATAATTTTAAAGTTCTCTTCAAATTATTATCCTCAAGGGAATGGACTAGCAGAGTCAACAAATAAGAATTTATTGAATATCATAAAGAAATTGATAGAGAAGAACCCTAGGGAGTGGAATACCCTATTAAAGTATGCCTTGTGGGTGGATAGAGCTAGGATGAAGGCTGCATTAGGAAATTCTCCTCATCAGTTAGTGTATGGGGTGGATCCTATCTTCCCTATCAACCTAAAGATTCCCACATTACAGTTTGCACAAGAATATCTAGGCATAGATAGCAAATAGGAAGTCAGGTTACTTCAGCTCATGCATCTAAAAGAAAAAAGAAATAGAGCAATTGATCAGTTTGCTAAACATCAGGCTATTGTCAAGCACTGGTTTGACAAAAGAGCTAGAGTTAAGGCTTTTAGGATTTCAGATGTAGTCCTAGCATGGGATAAGGAACATGAAAAGAAAGGTGACCATGGTAAATTCGACAAACTTTGGATAGGTCCTTTTCAAGTTTTAGAAATCCTAGGAGATAGTACCTAAAGACTTAAGACTCTAACCTGTGAGGATGTCCCATTACCAGTTAATGGACAATTCCTCAAGCATTACTTCCCAACCTGAAATAGGGTCATGTAGGTCATTTGTATCATAATGTGTATGTCGTATAGTTGTTTGTATAGTTTTGTTTTGTTTGTGTGTTTGTTTGTTTTTTTGTTGAGTTTTTGTTTTGGTTAGTCAAGATGATGTAGCTTATCACCCTATGAAAATAACCAAATTTTTAGGATTCAAGTGATGAGAACAAGTTCCTATATAGGTTATGACTCATTTTGAGGAGTATCTTGGATCAGGTATGTGATATCCTTTTCACAATGGCTCACCTAATAGCCTTGGGTTTGTGGAACACATTAGTATAGGTGTTAAGTGAAAAATCTAAAGGGACTCCCTTGCTACCAATACAATCTCCAACCTAAATCAGCGAGTGACCTCACCTTGCATATTAAGCTTACATGATGATATCATATGAACAAAAGATAAATATTGAAAATCCAAAAGGGATAAAATTAGGCCATCTAAGTAACTCTACTAGGGCTATAGACACCTACTAGCAGTGAGGCTCTACTTAGGGGGATTGTATAGATAACCTTGTTGGGGCTATGGACACCTGCTGACAGCAAGGCTCTATCCTAGTTGGCTATGAGGGATGAACCCAAAATATGTAGCTTAATGCTAGTTACTCATGTTTTCAACTTACTTTCAAGATGAGGATAATTAATCATTTGCATAGAGTTGATCCGTTACTAGCATTGTTGCAATAATGAACATTATATCATTCAGATAGGTCATAATACTTATGCTCAGAAAGAGTTAAAATTCTATGTTAGAATGTGATCCCATAACTTGAATCATTTGAATTTAGTTGTTTTCTTTGGTGGAAAGTTGTTGTGTGGTTACACAACACACCCCATTTTGCCTTAGCAAAACAGGGACCCAACCTTTTTGCTTCTACTTGCTTGTTTTCTTACTTTGAGCAGTTTGGTAAAATTTAATCATGTGTGTGTGTCACCTTTTCTAAGGTATGTGCATCACCAGAAGGGGTCAGTTGCCAAAGTTAGTATTTGCTATCACAAACCTCGTGGTTGGAAAGAGTACAAAATTCTAAGTAGGTTTTCCTTTTGGATCACCCTAATTTTGTTTAAGGGTGGAAAGTTATGTTGAGTCAAAGATTAGTCAACCCTGATATTTCCCATAGGGGGTCATATTTCAAAACATCATTCATATTCATTAACATGACCTTGACTTAGTAAAATCACCCGATGTTTATTCGACCTCCAATATGCGAACGTCAAACTTAAATAGGGATGAGTATTTACCTATCAAGAACCTCATGTATCTGCGGGGGGTCACATTTCCTAATATTAGTCATCTTACAAAATATCACACCTTCGTGAATATCACCCTACACAAATATGACTATGATGCAATTCAGTTCTAACGAATGAAAGAGATCACTCCGATAATGACGTAGTCATTTCACCCGACCCATGGTGGGTCATATATCCAAATATCTGTCATATTTCTCAATATGATGATGACATCACCCTAACCCGATAACTGAAGAACATTGATGGCATGATGATGTCATCATGATCTATCCCAAAGGGGGGGTCACATTTTGAAATATCCTTCACCATAGTAAAATGACCATGACATCATCTTTTGCAAGTAATTGCTGAAGTCCATATCATGATGACATTATCCATATATTCTTGAGCAGGGAGTATATTATGTCTGTATCAAAAGACCCAGATATTTTTGAATACCCCTGATCTTAATTTTATGACCCGATCTTGCTTCGTAGTCAAAGGTTGACCATATCACCCTGATCTTTAGAAAACAATTATCCCACACAGAGAGGGGGTCATATTTTTTGTTAGGGGTCATATTTTCAAACATCCCTATTCTTTGAAAGATCACCCTCTGGCATTAAATGCTAGACAAAAGGTAGATGAAGCCCCACTGATTTCAAATACAGATCCAACACTTGGCAGCATCTACGAACTTCATGCAGATGATCGACAGATTCAATCAGAACAACACATATGCCCTAATTTGGCCTTTTGATCAGTTTAAAAGTAAAATTCAAGGGTTATTTACATTTACCCTACGACTAATTAAAAGTTACAGAGCTCTGAAAGTCAAACACCTCCCAGTCATTTACTAGAAAATCGTGAACCTCAACGAAACAGAACGGAACAGCTAACCTTGCACATCTACATTTTCCCGTTATCAGTCATATAATCAAAAAGGGAAAAGTGAATATTAGGTAAGTAATTTAAAACCCTCTTCATTGTCAATTACTATAAATTACCAGGTAAAATGATTCTTTTCTAGGTTGAATCTACATGATGATGCATGAAAGGAATTGAAATGTTGAATAATAACTAAGAGAGGCATAATATGGTTGAACTTCCATACAAACACCCTAGGGTAAGAAATGCATATGTCTATTGCAGGATCTAATGGCAGAGGTTAGAAAGAATAGATGTGATGCTAAATTCTTAAAACCCATGTTCCTATAGCTTGAGGGAGTGGGGTTCAGATATGGTGCGATTGGTGACACGCATCAAGGGAAAACAAACTTGGATGCATGGACAAGGAAATTGGATAATGACACTGATAATCATATACTGGATAGGATATTTACCATTGGTGTGTGGCATGCCATAGGATTCCCTTATGCAATGGATGCCACTAACCTAGTTGTGGAGTGTGCTAGAAACTATAATCCAGAGACAAGAAGAAGAGTAGAAAAACATGGTAGAGTGTATGCTGACTTTTCAATCAAGGGCATCACTTCTACATTTAATCTACTGGTGGGGAATAAGATAGTCAATTTGAGCCTCAACAAATTGGAGAAAGAATATCTTAATAATAAGAAAGAGGCTAGGAAGATAATGTATCAGTGGAGGGCCAAGAATAGTACCTACACAACTTCTGTCAAATTACTAATGTATTTGTATAAATTTGACTTTGATGATGAATATCAGTATATGATTTCCCTGTTAAGCAAGATGACTGGTAGACAACATGCTGACAACATTGAGAATTGGATGTTTGGAATCATCCAAATGGTATTATATTTAGAAAACAAGCCTCTCTGGGCAAAAATCATCAATAATTGCTTAGATGAGGGGATGAGAAAGTTAGGTGGCAAGGCTTGTATATTCTATATGACCTCCTATGTTGTATATGCATGTGCTTTATGAGGAACATTTGATGCATTACATATGGTGGGCAAAGTTGGAAATAGCACTAGTTATGTGAACATTTGGGACCGCTATCCACAATGTCATACCTACTATGTCTCCCCTTGCATTTCAAACACCTACTGGATCATCAGTCACACCCCCAATCCAACAACCACCTATCACAATGTCATTCTTTGCTACAGAGTCACCTTTGACTTTCAATGCATACCATCCTTTACCTAGAAATCTTGATATAATTTTCCCTAAATATCATCCCTATTAGGATGCTGATGATCATATCAGAACCTTCAAGGAAGCTTGTTGTAGAGCAAGGATTGAACATAAAGACATGGTATGCAGACTACTTCCATATTCTTTGGGAGATGAAGCATATAACTAGTATATCAGTCTTGGTCAAGGTTCAATTAGTTCATGGGCCAACATAGAGAAAGTTTTTAAGGATAGATTTAAAATACCTATAGATCCTTCAATGAATTATCACCTGTTTGCCACAATCAAGATATTTGAAGGAGAACATATAGCCAACTTTAATGCTAGATTCCAAAAGATGCTCTCAAAGCTGGTAGCCCCTTATATTGTAGCAGATGAAGCTGCTAGGAGTAAAAGATTCTTCCTGTATTGTTCCCTGTATACATGGTCTGGTACATATGCCTAGACAGATAGAGCATCAAGGATTCTATTGGAGGGTTAAAGCTCATGTACTTGTAGCCATTTCCTATAGACGGGTCATATGACCCTTATGGTAGAATGCAAAATATACTAGGAAAATAAATATGTCAAAAGCATTTGGAAGATTTTTGGACTGATTGCAATGATGAGATAGAGGTTAGAAGAAGAAAGTATCAAAGACTCACCCTCAATCACATCCAGACCTTTGATTACATTTCAGTGCCTGCACAGCTGCATCATGATGATGGGAAAATAATGTCAAATGAATATGAAGACAAGAAGGTGTATAATGACACCATTTCAGCCCCTGATCTGACTTAGCCGGAGGAGACCTCACTAGATCAAATAATGAGAGGGATCATCCAACTAACCCAGAGTTGGGTAGATGTTGAGATTTCTAAATTGAAGAAGAAGGGTATGGCCCTCATAGTTCACAATAAGAAGAAGAGACAAGAATTATCAGATGAAGAATATGATGATTTTCTCATTAAGAAGAGAAAATCTAATGGAGAGAGATTACCTGCTGAGGAACAAAAGCTTCTAGGAAGGGGCAAGAAAGATAATCCTCAAAAACAAGGGGTGATTATCAAAAGGCTTCCGCCAAAGGGTGATGAGGCATCCACATCTGCACATGCATCCACATCATGGCCACCCCCTGATAAACAGAAAACCAAGAGGATAGTAAAGCCTATTCCTGAGGATACAGAGGGGCAGATAGAAGATGAGCCTTTGCATGATGAACTAGAAGAATAGAATCCCGTGGAAGAAGAAAAAAATGAATAAGGAACCCAGGGATGATGACCTGTTGATAAGTAGTAAGAAAATAAAAAAGTGTTGCAAACACCACTACCCAAGAAGCAAAGAACAACAATGAGGGGCAACATCAGCATTGACCTGCTCATGTTAATGGGTGTAGGTGGTTTAACTTTTATGGAGTAGTTGTAGCATGATGTCCCCAACCTTGAAATCATTAAATTTAAGACTGAAAAGATGGAGGAATAGATAGAAAAGGAAGTACATTTGGCTGGTAAGGAGTTTATCTTTTCACTAGATAACACGGTTGAATTATCAGATGATGAAGTAGTCTAGGATGTGACTGCTTAGCATATGGAGACCTTAGTAGAAAATACTAAGATGACCCCTCATGGGACCCCATTTTCCCAAATGAGGACTATTCGAGTGGAAGAAAAAATGGATTAAGTAGAACAAGGTAATCTTGACGAGATAGCCTAGTAGATAGGGCTGACTAATTTGATAGAGCAAGTCACTAGCCGTACAATGATTGATTTGACTTATCAGGGTGATTTGACCCTAGATAAAGACAAAGAGCAACCTTTGGAGCCTGAAAAGGCTAATAATATAGTACATACATAAATTGGTGTGATGATACTCAATAAAGATAGAGGTTAAGGCAATGTGCCTATAGAGCAAGAAAAGGTAGAGGCACACCCTCAAAATAGGGGTGATTAGGAGATGCCTAACAAGGATTCTGGTTAAGATCAAAGTGCTTCATTGCCACATACTGAGGAGGGTGATCAAGGAAGTGATCCTGGAAAAAAAGAAAAATTAGGTGAGAAAGAGTCCATCTTGGGAGAAGCTAGTGCATCTAAAGGTGATGTGCATAGTCTGGCGGATGACAAGGGTCCTGAGAAAGAGGTAGAGAATGTGACCAAGGGTGATCTAGGTGATCCCCAAGGTTAGAATACACAGTATTCTTAAGAGGACCCAATGTTACAGGATAAACAAAATCAGAAGGTTCAAGAAGCTCATAAGGAAAGTTTACAGAAGGAGGGGCAAGATCAAGGTATAAATACTTCACAAGAACCTCCTCCGCATGATGAAATCCCTCAACAGGAGGTACACCAGTAAGATCCCCCTCTTGAGAAGGCACATGAGGAAGAAATTAGAAAAGATCATTCACCACCAAGGGTAGAATTTAAAACAGAGTCACAGGACATCCAAAATAAAGAGGGTGATTATCAAGAGCCCAAGGGTGATGTACCTTATTGGTTGCAATGAGAGGTACATCTGTAATAAGTAGAGGAGGTAAAGGATTTTGATGTTTCTACATTGTTTGCTGGGAGCATGATAAAACTGAGAAGAAAGGCCAGGTTGACATCTGCAATCAAAAGAGACCCTACTACAGGTAGGCGAACTGCACAAATAGCCTTACCTACAATTGAGAAGGAAAAATGCAAGATAGGCCTGGAGGAATTTGAGATCAATGATATTGATTTGGGGTTTGCAAATGAGGACCAAGAGGGTCAGGAAGGCAAGGAAATTATTGACTCTCTAACACAAAGGGTGAAGAGAGAAAAGGAAAAGAATAAGAAACATAAGGAGCACATTGCTCAACTACATTCTTTTATTAAAGGATTAATTCATCCAAAACATACACCTGTCAGTGTAGCCACTCCATTAACTATTATATCCCAAGAGGAAGTTACAGGATAAAACCTGATGAAGCATAAAGCACAAATAATGGACAAGTGACTGATGTCATCTATTTTTGAAGCTGAGGATGTAGTGAAAACCTCTTTGGAGAGGTGGAATTCTCTTAGTTTCTTAAAAAGAAAGGTGGTTAAACTGCAAAATGAATTAGGTAGAAGATCCTTCAAATTGGAGAAGCACCTAGATGCTCTGACCGAAATGAAGAGAATTGATATGCAGATACTTGTGAGTAATAACATATTGGATAATAACACCTCCTAGTTGCTCAATATCTGGTATGAGGATACTGGATTTGAATGTGACATATTGAAGAGATGCAGTGGAAATCTCAGGGATATAAGTGTCAAATTGCATAATCTAATGTCACAAGAGGTAGAAACCCTACAGGCATTGGAAGGAAAGGTAGAAGGGAAGATTGAAAATCAAGATGTTGATTTTGCTATTTAGGCTTTCCATGACAACTTCAAGCAAGATGCAGAGGATCCCTTGCACCATCTGATAGAAGAGGTGATGAACAAGGTCATGAGGATGAAGGTCAAGGTGGAAACATATAATGGAACGCTGAACAGTAGGAAAAGCAAGATGGATGTCCTTCAAGATAAATTTTATTCTCATAGGCATGCAGTGGTAAAGGCCAAAGTCTAGGATGGAGGTGAGATTGATAGAGTAGTACAATCATATGAGTCCATCAGGGAAGCTATAAAGATACACATAGGAGATGATCTACCTCAGAGTTACAGTGACAATGGAGATGATGATGATGTAGAGAATGATGAAGAAGAAGAAGGAGATAAAGAGTACGCTAAGATGCATCATAATATAAACATATGCATAGGCTACTTACAAGCAAATAAATTTTGCTAGATAGTTGCCAGTTGGCAACTTCTGCTACGTATGAATATGTTGACTAAGTCAATGAAGGATGCCAACTGTTGATCTGATTAGATGAATCTTGACCATTGGTCATTTTGTAACTACCTCCTCTCCTTATTCTATAAAAGGGGATGGAGTGCACTCTTTAAGACATTAAAAAATTAATTGAAATTAGATTGCTGAAGAATTCAGGACTGATTTCAAGGCTATTGTGAATGTACATGTTTTTGCATACTTAATGAAAGAAAAGTTGTTTGATTACAAATCATTGTAAATCTTGAGTAGTGAGTAAATGAGATCTTGATATATGCATTGATTAGTTGCGTCGCTTGGAGTGCTTGTTAGTCTGCATGTATTGTTTTCATTCCTCGTTTCTTTGAAGTTAGCATCAGCCATACCTAGCTATGGAACAACCTAGTGAATTATGGTTTGATTCCTTCTCTTCATGACTATATCTGGAATGTAGGTGACTCAATAGATAAAGGTTCACTAAATTTAGAAGTATTTCCTTGAATTTCTTTGAATTTAATTACAAATCACCTTCATAATTGTAAATAACATACAATTTGAAGCAATTAAACATGAAATATGCCTACATCTCATATATAATTGAACGTACAAAGCATATTTTCAGCAAAAGCATGTCAATAATGATAAATATCATGCAAATATACATTAATATCCATGGTAAACATATGCATATCTACTTGTAGGCACGTCATTTGATTAAATACATAGTACAGAAGTATATACAAGTTCATGAAACTAAATGCTCAGAAGAATTGATCAAATTATAAATATAACCATAATCTATGGAGCATAGTGAAAATAACATCATTTGTGAAGTGAATTTACAGAAAATAGGTGCATAATTGATAATCCAAACAACGTATGACCACTTGAAATGGAAACAACATGTCACATCAACCTCTGAGTAAGGTTAGAAGATCATGACTTGATCAATAGAGACTTGGAGTCATCAATTTATTCTAAACTGATCATACTTTTCAAGATACTAAAGGTTTGTTGTGTAAATTTTTATGAGTGTTGTTATGACTAACAATCATCATCAACAATAACCTTTACTCAACTATGCCAATGTCTTATCTATTCCAAAATGTCCACTTAAGCCTTCACTATGCTTTTCTCTTATTATATTCTTTCTCATTGAACCTATGGGGATACATAATTTAAATCCTTTGAACACAAGCCATCTTGGATGAAATACTCCAACCATGGAGTCCTATATCCCTCTATTGATATTCTACTACTTGTCCATGCTTCAAAGCCAGCAACACTGACCCTTGAGTCATTCGTCAACAAACACAACCTACTAAGTGCATTTGCTACCCTATTTGACTTACCACTCCTATGTTTCAAGACAAAAGAATAACTCTGCAATAACTCCACCCATTTCATATGCCTCTAGTTTAACTTACCTTGAATTTTGATATATTGTAAGGCATGGTGCTCTGTGTAGAGTACAAACTCATTTGACATTAAGTAATCCCTCCACTTCTTCAAGGATTGCATTAAAACATAGAATTATTGGTCATAAAATGAGTATTTCCTGTTTGCTTCATTTATATTCTCACTAAAGTAGGCAATGGGTCTACCTTGTTGCCTTAACACTCCATCAATGGAACTACCACTAGCATCACAATCCACTTGAAAAACTTTTCCAAAGTCTGGAAATGCCAATACTAGTTTTTCTATCACTTTCTTCTTCAACAACTGAAAGCTCTTTTTTGATATAGTTGTCCATTGAAACTCTTTCTTAATACTCTTCATTATCTCGATGATTGGTGCACATATTCCACTAAAACATTTGATGAACTTCCTATAGAAGCTTGCCAAACCATGAAAAATTGTGTCCTCAAACATGTTTCTAAGTGAAGGCCAATCTATTGTTACCTTAAGCTTCTAGAGATCTATCTTCAACCCTTCTTCAAACACTACAAAACCCATATATACTAGGTCCTTCTACATAAAATTGCATTTATCCAAATTTATAAGCAACTTTTCCTCTTCTAACCTCTACAAAATTGCCATAAGGTGCATAAAGTGTTCCTCTTTTGTTTTACTAAAAACAAAAATTTCATTCAAATAAACAATAACAAATTTCCCAAGGAAAGTTCACGTTACCTCACTCATCAGTCTCATAAAGGTGATTGGTGCATTTGTCACTCCAAATGGCATCACAATCCACTAATACAACCCGTCCTTGGTCTTAAATGATTTCTTCAATTCATCACCTTCTCTAATTCTTATTTGGTGGTATCCACTTTTCAAATCAATCTTGCTCAAATACTTTTCTCCACTCAAATAGTCCATCAAGTCATCCATATGAGGAAATGGAAAGCTATACTTAATAGTTATCTTATTTATAGTCCCTGAGTCAGTGTACCTTTGCTATTTCTCATCTTTCTTAGGTTCTAGAGAATAGGTATAGCACATGGACCAAGGCTCCTTCTAATCAATCCCTTATCTAACATCTCTTGCACTTGTCTGTTCACCTCTTCATTTTCCATAGGTGTCATTTTATATAGTGCCCTATTAGGTAGGATTTCTCTTGATATCAAGGCCATGCACTGACTTATGCTTCTAGTTGGAGTTAATCTATCTGATAAGTCCTCCATTAGAATTTCACTGAACTCATTCAAAATTTCTTGAATTTATGTGGGAATTTCTTTCCCTTTCTCTATTGTCATAATTTATACAACCTGAGGTAGGAGGGAATAACATACCTTCTCCTTTATGATTTCCTTTAGAAACTATTTTCTAGTCACTAGACAAATCCTATTGGTTTTCTTAATCTCCTCATCCTTATCCTTTAAAGGATTCAACACATACTCAAGCCCATCCTTCTTTATTTTAATGCAATTACTTTTATCATCATGAATGACTTGCCTATCATATTGCTAAGGTTTTCCTAACAAAATGTCACAAGCATCCATTAGCATAGCATCACATATTATCTCATCTTTGTAATTCCCAATATAAAAATTTAACAAGGCATTGTTCACTTACTGATAACTAGTGTCGCTTTTGGAGCCAGAAAATGTTGTAGGGAGTTGAGTGTTTTAGTCTCTTGTACCTTCTTTAGTGTTAGAAGAACTTTCCTCAGCATCAAGTATTCTCCATCCTTAGGTTCTTCTCCAAATCTTGTTGAGGCTACACTTGCAACAATCTCCTCCTCAGCTTGTGTTATATGGACTCTAGTCTCTTTTACTTTGTGAATTCTCTATTGTACTTAAGAACATTCAAATGCGCTAATTCCAACCTATCTATGCACTAGAAATATGTTCCACTAAATCCTCTTCCTCTTCCATAATATCCTCTACCTTGAGAGTAATCACCCATTCCTCTACCTCCTTGGGTACTAGTTAGTCTGGGAAGAACTTGCTTCTCCTGGCTTATCCTAAGAACCACAATAATGATTTGATTTCCCTCTCCCTCTTGAGGGTTTACCTTTTCCCCTTGAACTATTTTTCTTACTAGAGATCGTTCCTCTTCCTTCAATGCAAATTGATAGGCTTCTTCTACATTGGTAATTTTGATCATGCTAATTTCATCTTGGATAGAATAATGCAACCCATTTACATACTTGGAAACCCTCTCAGCATCATATTCAATGTTACAAACCTCGATGTTCAATCTATAAAACTCTTCGGTGTAGTCTTGAACACTTTTCTCCCTCTTCTTGAGGTTTGATAGCTTCTTGAACATGGTGATTTCATGATCTACTGGTAAAATATTTTCCTTCAACTTAGTTATCATCCACTCCTAGGTTTTAGTCTCTTCCTTTCCTTTTCTCTAGCTCTCAACTTGCACATGATCCCACCAAAGAGATGCATGTCCCTTCAACTTTGTAGTTTCAAGATTTACCCTCTTAGGGTCTTCAATGGATTCCATTTCAAAATACTTAACTCCCTCTAAGATCCATTCTATCAACTTCTCTAGATTCAGACTACCACTGTAACTTGGTAGTTCTACACAGGGTTTATTGGAAATCTTTGTCATTACACTTGGAAATCTTCTTACATGTTAATCTTCTCCTTCTACTTCTTCTTCATTGACTTATTCCTCATTATCATACACATCCTCTAGAAGAACTCCTCTACATTATGTTCATTCCATGACATCTAGCCTAGCTATGATGCCTCTCAACATCTCTACCAATGTTGCATCTCCATCTCTTGGAGTAGCTCCTCTTCTGCCTCTGGCTTGGTGTGCCATGTCTACAGATGCTCTGTAGTTTCATAGTTTCCTCTTCACTATACCTACAAAGATCTCCCCAGGGCCTCTTGCACAACACATCCACAGTCTCAAGGAATTCCAAACCTATGCTCTCATACCACATGATGTCCCAGTCAAGGTCCATGGACATTGACAAGCTACTGAACGAGGCGGCAATATAGAAAAAACAAACAACAAAATAGAAACTTCCTTTATTGATTTGTGTTATGTTAGAAAAAGTAACCTTGGGGGCTTTTTCCTATTAAGGTTTAGCTCCCAAGTCCTTTAGGATGCATTTAGGACATCTTGCATGTTAATTTGACATCTTGATGAGAAAACCTTGAAGTTTCATGGAAAATGGGACCTAGGGGTTACGTTTATGATAAATCCTTCCTAAAATATGGGTGAGGACTTGGGCACCCGTGCCCTAGTCCTACCCTATTTTAGGTCAAGACCAATTTCAAAGTGTCAGTTTATGACCGTTATTTAGGTCCTATGCCAACACGACAAGTTTGAATTATAAAATTCTTAGTGGGAATGTTTGTAGTTGCATATATAAACATGATTAGTGATTGATGGGCCAAACAGTGGCAATGGAGAAAAAACTTGCTACTGAAAAAGTGCTAACATTTAGACTAATATTTAGATTTGAATGGAAGGGGTGTTAACATTTATAGCTCAAATATGGATTCCCTCCAAAAATTCCTTGGGATTACCTCATATTTAGGCAAGTGGGAGTCCCAAAACTTGCCAAAGAAACTTCCAAAACCTCCCATTTAGTGTTATCTTGAAAATTTCCACAATTTCATCCTTGAAGTTGATAGACTTTTTTGTAACTAAATTTAATCAAATGAAAAGGGTTTATAGAGGATGTTATTAAGATTCTAAAAATATAATATATGCCTCATAATAATTTTAATATGTAATTATTATTAATTTTCTACATATGTTATGCCTGATTTCTTAATAGATATACATATTGAAAAACATCCATAACTCTCAACATATTAATCCTTTTTAAATCTAAAAGATGCATCACATTCTATGATTTATTGGGTATACATTAAAATTTAGAATTTTTTATTTTCATATATTTTGACCAAGTTTGGTTGGTTGGAAAAATAATTTTTAGTATTTTAAAAAGTCAGTAAAAAAATCATAAATAATTATTTATTTACTTTAAAAATTCAAAAAATAATGCATCACATCCACTTATGTGTCCTTTACTTAAATCCAAAGCATGGACAAAAAATATTAGATCTTTTTCTCATAGTTAGCTTGGCCGAAATGACACATACTTTTTTACATTTTTCTAAAAATTTTAGTAGTGCTTCATTGAAATATCATATTTTCACCAAACTATTTTTAAAATTTTCAAAAAAAAAGTAGTAGCCCATAAACTACATTCAATTTATTACAACTTTTATTACTACCTTATTTCTAGATTGTGTAGATAACTCATTCAAGTTTTGACATGAAGTTACTTAAGTATGTTTTTCATATTTGCATTGCCACTTAGGGGTAGTGTTTAGCCCACCATGATCCTACACTCACACTCATTTGAAAACTAGATGGATATTATGAACTTATGGCTTTTTGTGAAAGTGATTCAAGGCATTCATAGTGTTGTAGAGCAGAATTTATGTTGTTCTTATGATTGTATTTGCAGATTTGACATCCATCTCCTCATGGCATGAAGAACATCTTCCCTCCATGAGATCTTCACTAAAAGGTGATATCAATTGTGTTTTCCATCATTTATCATTTGTATTTTGCCTCTATCCTTTAGGGATATGCACTCTTTATCTGACAACGTTGTTCACAAGACTTGAATGTCTCTCCGGGGCTTGACTGAGGCAAGCTTCTAAACACCACAACCCCCAACCCATTTTTCTGTGATTGTAGGTTACAAGTTGTAGAAGAAGAAAAAGTAGAGTTGTAGGAGAGTAGTGTAGACTATCAGAATTGTAGATCAAATAAGAAAATAGGGACTTGGACTCAGTCACCCACTCATTAGTCCTCTGGATCCCGTAACAGAAAAATCTCCAGAACAACAGGAAAAGGTTGCAGAGAAGGTTCCCAGATATTGACAAAAACTATGGCACTAGACTAGAGTGCCCATTCATTAGAGCCCAACTTTTCCATACTCAGATCTTCAAAATCTGGTATACATTTGATTGTAATTTGATATCTCTGTGTGCGATCATTTTCCATAATTTGTCTCCTTGTTCATGAATTTGCATAATTAGGGTTTTGAGTATAACTGGACTTAATTGAACAAAAAAATCACACAATTCTAATCTTCCCCTATGTTCTAAGTGATAGAATGTCTATAGTAGGTTCCTCTACTTGACTGAAAGTCCTTGAATGTTTAGTGGTGAAAGCAGGATTAACACAAACTATCATAATCAACCCTAAACAAATCATTTTCACTTTCCCATTAAACATTTTAGTGAATCCATGTTTTTATACTTTTTGGCACCTTGTTGATTGTTGTGCTTCATAGTTACATTCATTTCATTCATCCATATCATTGTTCATCTTATTGTATTTGAAAAATTACAAAAAAATTGAAAAAATATGCATATTTTTAGCTTGCATTTTCAAATAATTTAAAATAGTTGTGATTTAAAATCTCTGTAATTTTTATTAGATCTGATTTTTAAAAGAAATTTTTTTCATTAATCATTCATTTAGATTGCATTTTCATGATTAAATTGATAAAAATTGTTTGAAATTATGCATTTTTCCATATAACCTAGTTTTGCATTAGCTAGGGTTTGTAGTTGAAATCTTGTTTCAAATTTTACTACCATTTTAAAACACCCATTATGACTTATTTCTAACTGTGGTTTTTCATCATAATGGTTTGCTTGAAAAATTTCATGCCTAGGGTTTTAAAACCTAGATTTTTCACTAGATTTGCACCATAGGCATGTTGTAAAGGATTTTTCTACACTAATTGGTTGTTATAAGGGTTATTATCTACTGCCCCTTCTAAAATTCTTTACAACACCTTTTTTTGGGCTTTTACATTGAAAATTGGGTGAAAATTTGCATATTTTGACTATATTTGCCCTAGAGTTTGACCTAGATTTGCACTCCAAGCATGTTGTGACAAATTTTAGGGCTTTAGGTGACTGATATTACTGCTATAATCTATTGTACCTCTTAAAATTCTTTACAACACCCTTTCCATTGGGTCTTTGCATTGAAAATTTGTGAAATATTGCATATTTTAGTGTATTTTCACTAGGTTTTGACTTGTTATCACTCTAGTTTTGCATCAAAAGTGTGTTGTGAAGGATGTTATTTATTTATTGGATCGATATTAGACATATTACTTTCTTCACTTGATCAAATTCCTTACAACACCTTTTCTCTCACTTATTTGCATTGAAAAAGTTGAAAAAATCAAGCATTTAGGTCATTTTCACACATTGTTTTGTGCTTGTCTTCTGCATAAATTTTGAAAAGATTTTAAAATCTGATCTTACATTGGTTTGAAAAATTATACACATGGCTTCTAATAACAACTATAACAATAGGTTCCCTCCTAGGCCTTACATGAAGAGAAAGGTCCCCGAACCTGAAATATTGTTTACACCTCATGATAGAACAATTGGAGACACTGAAGGACCTCTTTATATCACTGTGAAGATAATGGGAAATCCTATGGATGGAACCCTTATTGATCCTAATTGCATGACTAATGTAGCAATGAAAGAGTTTCTCTATTCACATGGGTTGATACAAGACTTTTATGGCCCTTCGGATATGATGATTAAAACACATAAGGGAACCTTTATAAACACTTCTGGGAAGATATATTTATTGGTCACTATATTTGAGAAATCTGTAGAACAATGGTTTGATGTTGTCCCCATTTCTGACCTCTTTCGTATTAAACTAGGACATCTGTGGTTAAAGGCTATGAAAGTTGTCCCTTCAACAATTCATAACTATGTAAAATTTCCTTTTAATGGGCAAGTGGTTACTATTCCTTACAATAAATATAAACCTTTGGTTACGGTTGACCCACAAAATTGCACAGTGTCAAACCTCGGGAGTTGAAGTCCAACTCCTTTCTTGCAAGGAGATCGAGTGATCTCCCCAAGGTCTCAGGGGTATCGGGTCATGGTGAGTGTGAACAACTCAATGGTTTAATGTAGTTGTTTAACGAGGGACTTGAATCAAATTCCTATCATACCATAGTCTCTAGCTTAGTTTGATGGGTTTTGAAATTTAAGAAGACTAAAGAACTATTATTTACAAAATTAAATCCACTTACTAATTATACACATTATTCATATCAAAACTATTTAATAACCTAACTATTAGCCACAATGAGAACTATCAAAACAAGAAAATATAAAATCTACTAAAATTCATTAAAATATTTATAGACTCTACCTCTACCACTAATAGAATTTTTTTTAAGATTAAAATAAAAGGACAACTAAACAACTAATGCCAATCACTTAAACTAAATTTGACAATTATGTTTATACATGTATCACATGATTTTGAAAATTCAAACTAACATCTAAAATTTTAAACTAATCTAAAGATTCACAGTGTTGAACAAAACTCTACTCTAATGTGCAGTTAAAAAAAATTCAAAAGATGAAGGGGTTGGGGAGGAAGAGCCTACAATGTCTGAATGAATTAGCCTGAGACGTAGATGGAACAAACTGAACTGAACCATCCTTTATCTAGTCTGCAGGTGCACAACCAAAGTATAGAATGGTGCTAGCTCCAAAGGTAAGATTGATATTGGAATTTTAAGTAGACTTCCACCATTTTTCATGTGTAGGAGGACACTCAGCTACCAATACCATCAACAAAACTCAAATATTTTTGCATCAAATTCCTTTAAAATTAGCTTGTTCCAACCAACAATCATCAAACAAAATTTATTAGACAGGAGTACAATGATAGATTTTATATTACAAAATATATATGTTTTTTACAGAGAGGCCATTGCTATAGCCAGTAAGGCAAAAACACCAAAAGAAAGCTAAAAAAAACTGTACATTCGCTGCCTCTACAAAATGCCCCCCCAAAATGCCCCCTCTACTGTTGCATTTTTAATATTTCCTCCTGTATAAGCGCCTCCTATAGAGATAGATAGGCGACCTCTAAACTGGAATAGGCGGCCTCTATGATGATATGTGACCCCTACCACATCGTAGGTGCTGGATTTCTTCAGCCTTATGCCTCTGAAATGTCTCATTCTCATTAAATATTCCAACGCCAATTTGAAATTTCAATACCTCCTTTACAAGGCATCCAACCTTAGTAGGTTGTAGCTATTTAAAGATGCAATTAATCGCTGTCAAAATCAAATGCTATGGTAGCCAATCTAATAAAGGCCCCTATCTTATATATTCACATCCATACTTCATTTTTCTTTTATAGATCATTGACATATCCTTCCATTGCCTGCAGAAAACATTTATCATATATTAAACAGAGTTTGAAATAAACATAACAAAAATATGATCTCACATTTTACGTGAGATTTAAAACCATTATCTCTTATCTTTTAAAAAAACACATAAAACTAAAATACTAGATTATATATACTTTTAGATTAAACTTAAGATTTAGGTAAAAGAGAATATAAAGCTCTCACTTATTTATTTATTTATTATTATTATTATAGATTTAGTAAATTAAAATCTCTCCTAAAATAATAAATTAGTACTATAATTATATGCATTATATATTTATATTTATATATATTATATTAATATACTAGTAGACATATTATATATCTATATATATAATGTCAATATATACATACATTATTTTAATAGAGTCTCTAGATTCTCTTAACATTTAAATTACTTACTCCTTGTATGAACATAAGACAGACAAAATTTTCAAAAGGTAATAGTCTGAGATTCACATAGATCATGGTCATCAATATATGAAATCTGAGAGAGACGACAAATACTATAGCCCACCAACTGATACAATGCAAGGAGAGAACATGAACTAAAGAGCTCGAGGGAAAATAAACCACATGGTGGAACCTTGAGGCTGTAGGGAGGCTAAGCGACTGAAACATGACACACCAATCATAGAAATGAAAGTCAAAGAGATAAACATGCAAAGAGCATCAGAAGAAAAGAAAAACAAACACAAGTCCTTAGGTTCCATGATTTTGTGAGAAATTAGGGAGGTGTTGCGATAGCAACAACAAATGGTGACTCTGCTGGAGAATGCTCCTGAGCGTTCTAAGATAAATGAATCCACCTAAGAACCCAAAAATCAATAATTAGCATAACCAACCTTTTCCAAAACATCTTTATGAATCAAATAAGTACCAATGTGAAAATAAGGGTGATGGTCACAACGTTAGGCCAGTGTGTGCAAGTGAGTTCATTACCTTTTCTAGATTCAAGAAAACTAATCATTATAGCTGGATATCAGACTAGTTCTCCCACAAGCATACATAGGTCTACTAAGCATCAACAAGAATATTGGTAGACATGTTTCCATGTGTCAGGACATTGCTTTGCTACCAGCCAGGTGTCCATAGCCCCGACAGAGTTATCTCTAGTTCTGTCAAGGCATAGCTCTACTGCTAACTGGGCATCTATAGCCCCGGTAGAGATACCTGAGTCACCCAGAATAATTGAGTTTTTGATCTTTCTTTTCTTTACTCAATTTTTTTTATTCCTTTGATTTTTTTCCTTTTTTTTCTCTTTTTTTATGATTTCTCTTCTTTTATGATTTCTCTTTTTTGCTCAATGTGCAAGCAATGAAGCTCACAATTTGGTTTTGGGACTACTATTGACACATAAAAGGGGAACATCAATGAAGACCTTAATCCAATAATCCAACTATAATGAATAATTTAATCAAATCTAGAAATTAATTAGGTGTTTTAAGTGGCTGGCTGTCAATCATTTACAAGACTCTCATAAACTCATTAGACTAATTCTCATCACAAGAAATAGCTTAGACGAAGTCGATTATACTAATTGCCACTTTCTAACTCCTTAAGAACAAATCCTTTCACCTAAAATGCTTGAAAGCATTACTACCAGAGGGAAACCATGTGAGCAAATATCAATAATCCCAATTAAACATGAAATTGTAAAGAATCATGGGCAGCTATACATGGCACCGATAGGTAGGTGAAACTGATTAAATCCATGGTGCAAGCAAAAAGATACACCCAAGGACTTATGCACAAACAAGACACAATGCAAGCAAAATACTATATACAAGATATAAACAAACATGTACACATTCCCCAACATGAATCATTTAGGCATTGAATAGTGTTTAAGGAATTGCCCATTAACTTGTAATCGGAGATCCGCACCTGTTAGAGTTTTAAGCCTAAATGCATTATCTCCTATAATCTCATATATTTGATAAGGTCCAATCCAAAGATCGGTAAACTTCCCCTGAGCTCCTTTTCATTCATTTGCTTTATCCTAAAGTAGGACTAAATCAGAAATTTGAAAACATTTAATTCGAGATCGTTTGTCAAACCATCTTTTTACCACATCCTGGTGTTTAGTGAAGCGTTCTAAAGCTAAGTCCCTTTGTTCTTCTAATTGTAGTAAATTCAACAATCTTGCTTCAATCTTGTCCCTATTTTCTACATAATCTCTCATAAATTACAAAGTAGGGATCCTTAGATTCATGGGGAAGATAAGATGCTGGCCATAAACCAAATGGAAGGGTGAAGTACATAAAGAGCCTTTAATATAGATGCGATCATCCCATAAAGAGTATTTGAGTTGTTTATGCCAATCTTGAGGATTCTTATCTAACAACCTTTTGATTACCATCATTAGGTTCTTGCTTGTTGATTCTGCCACCCTATTCTCTAGTGGGTAGTAGTTTGATGAAAATTTCAAAATTATTCCATGATCGTATGCCCATTCAGAAAAGTTTGATGAAATAAATTCTGGACCATTATCACATACCAAATTATAAGGCAATCCAAACCTAGTGATAATCCACTCTTCAAGAAATTTAATAATAGTCTCAGTTGTGCATTGTTTGAGAGCTTGGGCCTTAGTCCAACATGTGCAATAATTAGTGGCAGTCAATATGAATCTATGTTCCATAGATGATCTTGGGTTAATCATTTTGATAAAGTCTAATTCCCATTGAGAAAAGGGGTGAGCTTCAATCACTAGTTGTAAGGGCATAGCTACATAGGTTTATTGTTTAGTTGCAATTTGACATTTACGACAATCTCGAACATGGGCACGTGAGTTCCTAAATACTTGAGGCCAATAATAACCTGCTTGAAGGATCTGGTGTGCCATAGCGGTTCCAGAGCTGTACCCTATTCCAAGTCTATCTTGGAAACTACTAACAATTTCTACAGCTTCATTCTTATCTACGCACCGAAGATAAAGGCGATCATGATTTCTTCTAAATAAGACACCGGATTTGATAATGTAACTAGCTGCTTTGAGTTTCAAGGAACACCTTTGTGTGGGGTTCAAGTAATCAAGACACCAACCATGAATGAGATAAAAGAGGATGTCCTTATACTACTCGTCATTCAAAACTTGCTCTATCGTGTATTGTTGGCATATGACATATTCATTAGACTCGACAATTTGATCTTACTTAACCCTTGTCCACGCACAATTTTCATAGGTTTAACATCGATGTCAAATTCTTAGATAATTAATACCCATTTACCATGACGTTCCCCAAGTTCACTTTGCATAAGCATGTTTTTAACTGCTAGATCAGGAACAATTGTATAAACCTTGCTACGTAGCAAGTAGTGATGAAAATTTTTGATTGCTCTAACCAAAGAAAATGCATGCAGATATTTGATCTTAGCTCCACGAAGAGGGGAGATCATGAAAGCTACACGATATTCTTCAACTATTTCTCCTCTTTATGTCAAGATGGCAGCTATGGAATTATCTGATGTGAATGAATAAACTAGGAAAGACAATGTGTAATTTGGGCTAGCCAATACATGTGCTCAGGAAATTGCCTCTTTGATTTCCTTGAATGCCACTTGAGCTTCAGGAGTCCAAGAGATTTTGGCATCTTTATTAAGCATGGAATTAAGTGGTCTCACAATCTTAGCGAAGCCTGACACGAACTTACAAATAAAGTTCATTTTCCTGAAAAATGATTTGAGAGCCTTTTTTCTTCCAAGTAATAGAATTTTAAGGATTGCCTCTACCCTCTTGGGATCAACAACAATTCCCTTTTCTGAAATTTTATGGCCGAGGAGTCTTCCTTTTGTAACACCAAATAAACATTTCCTTGGATTGAGGGATATTCCATAGTCCCTACATCATTGTAGCACTTTTCTTAGGTAAGATTGTAAGATCATCCAAGTAGATGATTATGCATTTCCTAATCAATCCCTTAAATGCTATGTCCATGGCTCATTGAAATGTGGTTTTGACAAATTGATGAGCCCAAAAGGCATTTTACAATAGACAAATGTTCCCCATTTTGTGGTGAATGCAGTCTTGTGTCTATCTTGTGGATCTACCAACACTTGATTATACCCTGAATACCCATCCAAAAGAGACATCATTTGAGAGCCATTAACTATTTGCATAATCTCATCTAAGGATGAGACTGGATAGTTATCCTTTTTAGAAGCCCTGTTTAGATTTCTAAAATCCACACAAAGTCTAATTTCTCTGTTTTTCTTGTGAACTGGGACCAAATTAACCACCCATGTTGAATGTCAAACTGGAAAGATTATTCGAGTGACTAGTGGCTTTTGAACTTCTTTGAAAATGAGGGGCTCAAGAAGTGCATTGACAGGCCTTTGTTTTTGATGAAATGGCTTCGTGTTTGGTTTAAGGGGAATGGTATGCATTATCATGGAGGGTGGAAAAAACCTTTAAGTCCTCATATGAACAAGCAATCACATCATGATAATCCTTGAGTGTTTGAATTATTCTTGATCTTTCTTGAGGAGTACATGTGTCTCCAATTAAAACTTATTTTGGGTCTCTTGTATTTGATAAGTTGCATGGACTCACAAGCTTTCCTATTGGTATCGTTGGTTTGTTCAATTTTTTTTGGAAGTCATGATCATAGAAGCATTCTAATGTAACCATCTCCTTCAGAATTGCATTAGTTTTCAAGTCTAAAACTCCATCCATAGCTGAATCTTTCATTTCCTTATCTTCTTCCTCAATTATTTGTGCCTCAAATACTCCTGAATTGGTTATAAAATTGACAATATGTTTATCATCATCAAATACTTGAAAGTTTTTAATGTTATAAGGAATTGATGGAGTAGAAACTAGTTCAACTGTGAATTTGTGTAACCCTATATCTATGATAGGCACTAATAAACTTGTAGAAATAGCTAAAGCATCAGCCACAAGATTTTCTTGTCATGGGATTGATTGAATATCAAAGGCATCCAAATCCTCAATTAGATTCCATGCACGACTATGGTAGTAAGATAGTCTTTTATCATGACAAGAGAATTATGATCTGATCAATTGCACAATCAACTAAGAGTCACCAAAGGCTCTCAATACCTTTACTTCTTCAATGCTAATTGTATTCCTAATATAAACACTTCAAATTCTATAGTGTTGTTTGTGCAAGTAAACTAGAGTCTAAATGTAGCTAAATAGTTCTTTCCACTCAGATCTACAAGTTGAACCCCTTCTCCAGTACCTTGTTTTGATTTTGACCCATCAAAACTAAGTGTCCAAATGTCATTTTTATTCTCTTCCAATCCTTTCCCCTCTAATAGTATTTCTTCCTCACTCTGCTCTTTGATTTCCAATGTGTACACTACCAACTTAGGTTCAGTGATCATGGTTTCATTTGGTTTGTTATAGTTTGTTATGAGATGTTTTTGATTATATAAGGCAGCTAAAACAAGGGGCTGAACCCTTACAAAATAGTAATAAGAAACCCCAGAGGCATCAGCACAAAAGAGCCTCAAAACAGTTACAACATAACCCGCTAAACCAACATAAACAACATAGACAGCAAAACCAGTCTAAAGACAGTATATATGAAGTAGAGAAGCAACAGCATAAAAGAAACTAGAACTAAGGAGAAAGATTCTCCCATCTTTTAGCCATGGATGAAATAAATTCATCCAACTTTTTGGAGTTCTCATCTTTGTCAATAGCAGTAGTAGCCCCAAGATCCTACAACATAGAAAGATTAAGTAAAACAATACGCCTGAGCATAGTGGAAAAGGACTGCTCCAACTTCTCAACATGGCTCCCCAGGACAGCAATGTCATTCCTGTAACTAGCATCTTCCTCCACAAACATCTTTCCCCCTTCATCAGCATTATCCTCAGAATCACCAACAACACCACCAAAAGCCTCCATCAGTTTATTCCCATTTTTACCATTAGCATCCTCAGAAATCTCCTGAACTTCCATAACTTTAGCCTCATCACCCTGAGTGGACTCTTCAGACGCACTCTCAGAATAATCTATAAGTTTATCTTTGGGCGTAGGTTTTCTAGCAATCCTCCCCGACCACCTAACCCTTGAGGAAAAGCCCTCCTTCGTATCCTTAGCAGACAAATTAGATTTACTACCCTGTCCCATAGGTGTATTGCAAAGATTTTTAGGGGTCCCCATAGCAACCCCCACAGTATCCTCTTCCACCCCTCTTATTTTCCTCTTCTTTCTCTTCACACTATCTTTAGAGACCGAAGTGTTGGTAGTGGTCACCATAGGAATCTCCTCATTAGTAGAAAATGAAACCCCTTTCAACTTAGGGGAAACAGGGGAAGGGCACGACTCTTCAGAAACAATAGTATCATCTAGGTTGGCAAATGTTTCCCCACTATGAGTCTAGATAGGCTTAGGTAGCTCCAAGGCAAGGTGGAAATTGTATAAGCAGAGTATGAGAGCCTGGTGCAGGGGAATGGGTTTCTTGGAAGGTTTCTTAGCCAACTTAGCTCTAACCCTAAAAACTGAATGTTCAAGGGAAGATAGTAAATAAAATGGGAAACTAGTATGAGCATTATGTCTAAAGTGATTCAAAAGAGGAAGATGATAATTGTAGAACCTGGTAAAATGCCCCTCCAGAGTGAAGTACTTCACAAGGAGGAAACACATCCCATCCCACGGCTCAGGGAGCTTAGCTCGTTTGAATCCTCCATGATAAGGAACAAGTTCTTCACCTTCCCCAAGGAATAACTTCTGGTTAGAATGGTCCACCACTTTAGCTTTCCTTTGCAGTTTGGTCCCCTTAGTCGACAGGCCAGATGCCATAGCAATAACACTCTCAGAAATCTCAAACCCAATTCCCCCCACAGTGACTCGACAGTTTTTCCAAGACCTAGCAAATTGTTCAGACAGATTTTCATCATAACCATTAAGTTGTTCCAAATAAGGGTTAATACTGTCTTACTTACAGTAGTGCCAGACCACAGCATAGTCTTTAAACTCACAACAGGAAATGGGCTTCGTTTGTTATGAGATGTTTCATACGTGGCTCTCACTCTATTCTAATTTGGTTTGAAATTCCTCTCCAGGGAAACCACTAGTGAGAGAAATTAGTGGCCATGTAACCATTCAACGTCTTTGACCAATCGTGACTCAATAGCATGTCGTACCCATCTAGGATGTTGACCACATGAATGTCTATAAATTGTTGAATATGTGGGTCTGATGCAAGTTGTATATGAATGTTATTTAGTTCTCCAACAATATTCACCTCTATTTTATCCAATTGGACCACCTTTCTATTTGATTTCATTGGTGCAAGGCCTAACCTTTTGCAAACTGAATGTGGCATGATGTTTCTAGATGCACTTGAATCGACATGATGGTTATGTAAATTCTTGCCAAAAATTCTAATTGTTAGCAAGAATGGAGGAGATTTTGTCTTTTCTTTGTATATGGACACATTCACACTCAATGTTTTTCTTGATTCAGGTTTGTCTTGATGACTTTTACTTAATTATTCTATCAATATTTTCTTTTGTCTAGGGAATTGAGCCACTTCAAATAATAAAATATTGGCTTTGATCTTCTTTAAATCATCAACGATGTTATACCCAGTTTTACTTTGATCCACTATCACCTCTAAATTGGATGGTTGAGACTTGATATTTGATTGTTGAGTTTGATTGGGACCTCGTAGTGGGAGTGGGTTGTTGCTAGAATTAGGATCAAGTGGTATATGAAGGACATTTGGGGGTGTGGATGATGTCAGTGGTTGCTTCCCTTTGCTTCTTAAAGCATAATTTCCACCCCTTTGGTATTGTTGATATTCTTGAACATCCTTGACACTTCCCTTGGGTTCAATTCCTTTTTCTCTAGGAAAGTCATATGTTTCCAACACAAATGTAGTTCTAGGATTTGTATGGTCTCTACCCAATTTTTGCCCTTGCAGGGGTAATAATTCTCCCTGGTCTAGGCTTTGTTGAACTATATCCATCACAGCACAAGATTGTGGGTATTCCATCACATTATGGTTATTTGTGACATGAATCCTACAACCATGTGATTAAGCTAGACTAGCTAAGTTAATAGATGTCTCATGATTACTTCTAGGCTAATTCAAATTTCTAGGTGATGTGTCAACATCACTGTTATTTGGATGAGTGTTCCATTGCCTATTGTCCTATTGAAAGTTATAATTTCGTGCTTGGAGTCCTCCAGCTTCTTGGTTCATGGGATCTCATTTTTTAAGGTTTAAGACATCATTATTCAACTTTTGAACCATCCTCTGAATGCTTCCAATTTTTAGATTTGAACTAGTAGATTGACTTTGTGGGGCTTGACTAGCTTGTGTAGAAAGGTTGTTCATAGATGCTTGATTGTTCATGTAAGATGGAATATTTTGTTGATTACTTGTGGCATTGATTGGATTAACTATAGTGCCTTGGGGTGCTTGATTTGGTAAATAAAGAGGTGTAGCCAATTGGGAACTAGGCATGACCTAGTTGATTGGTGTAGGATTCATCTCTTGGTTTGGATTGAAGACTTGATTATGATTGTAGGCTTGACTTTGTGCTTGAGCAAGGTCACCTGGGATTGGATTAAGGAGTGGCGTGTGTTGAACCAATTCTTGATTAAGCATAGGTATTTGATTGTAAGCAACTGGTTGTCCCAACGAAGGGAGAGGTCCAACCCCATATCCTTGAGGCATGAGTTTCCTTTCCATAGTCATGGCTTCAATATATGCTTACGACAATGATACTAAAATAGGAGCATGCCCTCTAGCAAACATGGATGTGAGGGGGTCAAAAGCCACTAAATACATTTGTATTATGGCTATTTCAGTCAGTTGGTAAGGATTTGTCAATCTCATGTACAATCGATGAAACCTCATGTTAAACAAACTGAGAGGCTCATTAGGCTCTCTCCTACAAGTGGAAAACTAGTGATATAGCATTGTGGGATCTATGGGGAGTCAAAAATGATACAAGAAAGCATTTTCCATATCAAGCCATGAAGTACTCGGCCCAGAGGGAAAAGAGAGGTACCAATTATATGTCAACTCATCAAGTGTGTATGGAAACATACAACATGTTATGTCCTCTTCATGAATTTGGTCTCAGATCAAGGCATCTTTATATGCATGAATGTGCTCTTCAGTCATTCGTGTCCCATTAAATTAGAATTTGGGTATGAACTTATCTAGGTTTTTCGGTAGGTTATGGCCTTGTGTAGGAATTTTCAGTAGGCTATTCATTCCAAGCCACTTAGGTGGGTTTGAAGCCATCGCTTGAGATAGATTCATTACAATTTATTGTGTAGATGGATTGTTAAATGGGATAGTAGGACTAGTTACTTGGGAAATTACAAATGGGTTATCAAACAGATTTTCAACACTAATTCCCAAGTCAACAAATAGACCATGGAGATCAAAAGTGAAATCCCTAGCACTAAGAGAGTCACTAATGAAGTTACTCATTTCAAAAGGTTCAAGTGAACTCTCAGAACTTGACCTAGAGTGGGTGTGATGGGATTCTAGTTTCGAGTTCTCCTAGCACCAGTTAATGTTGACCCACAAAATTACACAGTGTCAAACCTCAGGAGTTGAAGTCCAACTCCTCTCTTGCAAGGAGATAAAGTGATCTCCCCAAGGTCTCAGCGGGTACTGGGGGTCACGGTGAGTGTGAACAACTTAATGGTTTAATGTAGTTGTTTAACAAGGGACCTCAATCAAATTCCTATCATACCATAATCTCTAGCTTAGTTTGATGGGTTTTGAAATTTAAGAAAACTAAAGAAATATTGTTTACAAAATTAAATCCACTTACTAATTATACACATTATTTATATCAAAACTATTTTATAACCTAACTATTAGCCACAATGAGAACTATCAAAACAAGAAAATATAAAATCTACTAAAATTCATTAAAATATTTACAGACTCTACCTCTACCACTAATAGAATTTTTTTTAAGATTAAAATAAAAGGACAACTAAACAACTAATGCCAATCACTTAAACTAAATTTGACAATTATGTTTATACATGTATCATACAGATTGTTGATTTTCGAATATCAAACTAAAATCTATAATTTAAAACTAATCTAAAGATTCACAGTGTTGAAGAAAACTCTACTTTAATGTGCAACTAAGAAAAAATTCAAAAGATGAAGGGGTTGGGGAGGAAGATCCTGCAATGCCAGAAAGAATTAGCCTGATATGTAGATGGGACAAACTAAACTGAACCAACCTTTGTCCAGTCTGCAGGTGCACAACCAAAACATAGAATGGTGTTAGCTCCAAAGGTAAGAGTGATATTGGAATTTTAAGTAGACTTCCACCATTTTTCATGTGCAAGAAGACACTCAGCTACCTGTACCATCAACGAAACTTAGATATTTTTGCATTAAATTGCTTTAAAATCAGCTTGCTCCAACCAACATTCATCAAACAAAATTTATCAGACACTAGTAGAATGATAGATTTTATTTTACAAAATACAAAATATGTTTTTATAGAGAAGCCATTGCTATAGACAGCAAGGCAAAAACACCAAAAGAAAGCTAAAAAAAACTCTACATTCGCTGCCTCTATAGAATGCCCCCCCCCAAAATGCCCCCTTCTACTGTTGCATTTTTAATATTCCTCCTGTATAGGTGCCTCCTACAGAGGTAGGCGATCTATAAACTGGAATAGGCAGCCTCTATGATGATAGGTGACCCCTACCACATCATGGGCACTAGATTTCTTCAGCCTCACGCCTCTGAAACGTCTCATTCTCATTAAATATTCAATGCCAATTTTGAAATTTTAATACCTCCTTTATAAGGCATCCAACCTGGGCAGGTTGTAGCTATTTAAAGATGTAATTAATTGCTATCAAAATCAAATGCTGTGGTAGCCAATCTAATAAAGGTGCCTATCTTATATCTTCACATCCATGCTTTGTTTGTTTTTATAGATCACTGACATATCCTTTCATGGCATGTAGAGAACATTTATCATATATTAAACAGAGTTTGAAATAGACATAATAAAAATATGATCTCACATTTTACATGAGAGTTAAAACCATTACCTCTTATCTTTTAAAAAACACATAAAAACTAAAATACTAGATTATATATACTTTTAGATTAAACTTAAGATTTAGGTAAAAGAGAATATAAATCTCTCACGTTATTATTATTATTATTATTATTATTTATAGATTTAGTAAATTAAAATCTCTCCTAAAATAAATTAGTACTATAATTATATGCATTATATATTTATATTTCTATATATTATATTAATATACTAATATACATATTATATATCTATATATACAATATCAATATATACATATATTATGTTAATAGAGAGTCTCTAGTTTCTCTTAATATTTAAATTACTTACTCCTTGTATGAGCATAAAGATAGTCAAAATTTTCAAAAGGTAATAGTCCATGATTCACATAGATTGTGTTCATTAATATATGAAATTTGAGAGAGACGACAAATAATACGGCCCACTAACTGATACAAAGCAAGGAGAGAACATGGACTAAAGAGCTTGAGGCAAAATAAAACACCCGGTGGAACTTTGAGGCTGTAGGGAGCTGAAGTAACTGAAACACGACACACCAAATGCAGACATGAAAGTCAAAGAGACAAACACGCAAAGAACACCAGAAGAAAAGAAAAACAAACACAAGTCCTTAGGTTCCATGATTTTGTGAGAAATTAGGGAGGTGTTGTGATAGTGGCAATAGTTACAAGACAACACTTTACACTTGAGTACTTTTGTGAAAGATCTAAAGTGGAACCGGAGCCACAAAGAAACTTTAACTTCTTGAGCTACAGAAACTACAAAACAAAACTATTACATCAAGTGGTTAGTCCCTCTATTGAAGAAACAACAAGAGACAAACAACTTGCATTTGAAGAGAATCCTAGACCAAAAGGAAAAGGACCTTATGCTGAGGTCCCTCCCTTGCCATCCTTACAAGGATTAGGAGGTAGTTGTCGATAGCAAAACATTCCACCTAGACAAATGAGATTTGATCCTGGTATTTCCTCTAAAACACAAAAAACTACGGAAGAGAAAAACTCTATCTTACAAGAGATATGTGGTAAGACAAAAAGAAATAAACCAGTAAGAGAAAGGAGGAGGAGATGACAAGCTTATGCCCAATAAATTGCATCTCAACAAGAAAACATCTCACCTAACATTGAATCAAACCAAGAAGACCTTAAGAATCGACAACATGAAGACAACAATAAGAGTTGGGCTATGGTACCTTATGTCCCACTTTCCTCTAACATTCAGGAGTGGGAAGATGATGATGACTTTTTCGATGACAACCCTTAGTTTGGTTGTCCCTATAGTTAAGTATTTCTAACCCTTTACCTCTCGTGATGTGTTTCCCCCGTGATGTGTTATGTGTTGTTTAGGCCTCCTGGGATGACCCTTGATTCTCTTGTAACGTCAAGGATACTAGGAAATTGCCTCTATTGTGACCTTCTATTTGTATCATCATTCTTCTATATTTCTTCTCCTCTATTTTCATTGTTGTGTGTGGTGTCTTATGGACATAATGTTGCATTTGGTGACTTGGGGGCACCCTCCTACATGACTGTCCCTAAGGCACTTGTTTATCCTCTCTTGATTTATTGTTTACCTTCCTCTAGTGTTTCTACCTAACGGGCGGATGACGAAAAACATTTTATACTAATGCGGACCTAGTGTCCCTTTAACGAGAAATTAAAAAATAGATATAGTCCATACATGATGAGGGGATTGATATATTATTTGATTCTTCACTAGTAGAATCACTCCATGTGATCTTGATGCTATCTTATCGCACTTACAAAACATAACAATACTACTGCTCCATGTACTTTGTCTATCTTAAATCTTGCATCATGCAATTGTTGTTTATCATGATTATATGGGCACTAACACTTTTCTTTTAGGAATGTGTTTGTGGGAACATTTGGTGATCATAAAGTACATGTCACCTTTGGGGGGCATGGGCTTTGTGAGAGCTCATGTTCCCTTGTGTGTTTTCTTCCTACCTTAAAGTGCTTGATATCGATACTTGATATCAACCACCTTAAGGTGGGGGCATATATAAGGTAAGTTGTCTATTTTAGATGCTAGCAATGTGTTTGTTCTCAGGTGCAGTCTTAAAGACTAGTGGCGATGAGTCCCTCCTGCACTCTGATATTTGTTTGAAATCTATTGCAATCATCTAACCCCTCTACAAAGGTGAGATATCGCATATATCCTTTTTATCTTGAGCCCTCTGCGGAGGTGGTGATGGTGTATTTCTTATGGAGAGTGCACATCCTGTCATTTTCAAAAAGTCCTCTACAGAGGCAAGGAGCGGTTCTATGACTAACTCAGCCCTTAAGCGTGTCTTCGACGATTGTTGTGGCGAAGCACAATCATTGGTGTGTGCCTATAATGTGCCTAAGATGGTGATGAACCTAGAAATAGGAACACTCCATCACTTGTCTGTTGTGTTTTCTTTGTCTTCTAAGTGTGTGTGTATTGCATGTTTGTTCCCAAGCATAGTCTTAAAGATCAATCGCAATGACTCCCTTCTATGCTTTGGGATTTTTATGGCATGCTTGATTTTTTTGGCATGTCTATTGCCCTATATGTGATCTTAAAGACTGGTGGCAATGAGTCCCTCCTATATTATGGGTGGTGTGTTTACTTTCCTTGTACTTGCATCTACATTTCACAGTTATGAGAAAAATAAAAAGAAAATCATCATTGTCTTCACTGGATTCACTATATTCACTATGTTTTATGTGTCTTCAATGTTGTCTTCTCCTTGTTTTGTGTAACTGTAACTATCTTCTCCATGTTTTGCATTCTTGTTACTATCTTCTCTGCAATTGGTGTTTCTTCTTCATGCTTATCATGTTTGCTATGTTTGTTGACCGTAATTTAATGCATGTATTGGCCTTGTATTTATACATACATTAAAGTGGGGGCTAACTGTTATGTCAGAAAAAGTAACCTTGGGAGCCTTTTCCTATTATGGTTTAGCTCCCGAGACCTTTAGGATGCATTTAGGACATCTTGCATGTTAATTTGACATTCCGATGAGAAAACCCTGAAGTTTCATGGCAAATGGGACCTAGGGGTACATTTATGCTAAAATCCTAACTAAAATAGGGGGAAGACTTGGGCGCTCGTGCCCTAGTCCTGACCTATTTTAGGTTAGGACCAATTTCAAAGTGTCAGTTTATGACAGTTATTTAGGTCCTATACCGACACGGTAAGTTTGAATTATAAAATTCTTAGTGGGATTGTTTGTAGTTGGATATATAAGCATGATTAGTGATTCATTTAAAAACTAGATGGATATTGCAAACTTGTGGCTTTTTATGAAAGTGATTCATGGCATTCATATTGTTGCAGAGCAAAATTTGTGTTATTCTTGTGTTTGTATTTGCAAATTTGGCATACATCTCCTCATGACATGAAGAGCATCTTCCCTCCATGGGATCTTCACTACAAGGTGATATCAATTATGCTTTCTATCATTTATCATTTGGATTTTGCCTCAATCCTATAGGGATATACACTCTTTATCTGACAACAATCTTCAGAAGACTTGAATGTCTCTCCGAGGCTTGATTGAGGCAAGCCTCTAAACACCACAACCCCCAACCCATTTTTCCATGATTATAGGTTACAAGTTGCAAAAGTAGAAAAAGTGGAGTTATAGGAGAGTAGTGTAGACTGTTAGAATTAAAGATTAGAGAAGAAAATAGGGACCTAGACTCAGGTGTCCACTCATTAGTCCTCCAGATCCTACAACAGAAAAATCTTTGGAACAACAGGAATAGGTTGCAGACAAGATTCCTAGATCTCAACAAAAACTCTAGCACTAGACTAGGGCACCCACTTATTAGTCACTGACTTTTTTCTATTCCAAACTTCAAAATTTGGTATGCATTTGATTGTCATTTGATATCTCTGTGTTCGATCATTTTCTATAATTTGTCCGTTTGTTCATGAATTTACATAATTAGGGTTTTGAGCACAATTAGACTTAATTGAACAACAAAATCACACAATTCCAATCTTCCCCTATGTTCCAAGTGACAGAAGGTCTGTAGTAGGTTCCTCTACTTGATTGAAATTCCATGAATGTTTAGTGGTGAAAGGATGATTAACACAAACTATCATAATCAACCCTAAACAAATCCTCTTCACTTTCCTATTAAACAATTTGTAACAGGAAACATTACAATAGAAGTTTAGTGACACTCATACATGCCTTGGCCTAATACTTATGATCATTAATTAGATTGAATCAAATCAACCATCCAATCTTCACATGAAACCCTCATCATATAGATGAAAATATTAATCTACAAAAGAAGAGAAAATTTAGTAGAAGTCAACCCCATACAATGTGAAAATGCTCTACTTAAATGCATAAGAGGTCGCCACCACACATCCACACATGAAGGGATGTGTTTCATCCTCTTATTAGTTGTTTATATTAATTGCATAGGTAGTTAAAACCATTTTTGTAACTTTCGAGTGCTTCCAAGCATTGCAGTAGAAAAATGTGACCTATCAGAATATTGTGGGATTTCAGTGGTCATCAACATATTGTGGGATTTTAGGAGTCATCAGCATATTGTGATATTTAAAAAATCATCGACATATTGTAGGATTTTAGGGGTCATTAGTATATTGTGGGATTTCAAGGGTAATCAACATATATCCCATTGGAAGGGAAAGTTTCATATATCCTGTTGTAGACCAATGTTCTGCCCAATCATAACTTACTCCAATTTTATCAGAACCTCCTCAAATTTGAATTGTAGACACCCCTTTGGCTCCTCTTCAAGGTGAAGTCATCACTTGGCCTTGAACAAACTGGAATCCTAAAAAATTCAATCACCAACTCTTGCAAAAAATAAAGAATGAAAAACAACAGACAAGAAAATATTTTTTGTTGATGAGGATTGCTCATGGGCATGGACACTCTTGCATCAATATTATTATGTCTTCTAATTGAATTTAGAGATGTGTGGTCCTCACATTTTGTGAAAAAATTCAAAAATATGGTTTCTATTAATAAGATAAACTTCTTTAAAAACTTTATTTAAATACTTAGGAGATAAGTGATAGACTTTAAATAATATAGCTTTTTTAACATTGAACAAAGAGTCATCTTACTTTTCAACTTTAATCCTTTTAGTTGAGAGTCTTCTTTTATATTTTTCCAATATGACCCATGAATAAGGATTTCTTATAGAAGAGTATTCAGTACAACGAGTGACAAATGTTCCTTCAAGCGGATTTTCTAAAGAGTAATATAATGTATTTTACATCAACTATCCAATGTGGGTGTGAACATGAACATTTGGAAAAGAAGAAAACCCACTATCAATAGAGGGTTTTATGGAAGGAGTTACCTTTCCAATATGCGGAGAGGAATCATTGATCTTGTGAGTAAAATGTGTTAGAAGTGAATGCACAAACCAAATAATGGAAATATCATTCAAACCTTATTAATGTCATCTAAATAACATAGAAGCAATGGAGATTGCAATAGAAATAAAACTCACTACACAGAAATAACATGCATTAAGAAATGAACACATAACACAATATGTATCTTGGAGAAAACCCTTTCAAATAAAAAACTCCACCAAGAAAGGAGGCTCAAAGTTGTATTATCTTCAAATATGAGATTAAAATACATACACTTCCTCTTCTTCTTCAGTCTTCAATCTAGCGGCACCTATTACTCTCAACACTACTAAAAAATGTAGTATAAAAATCCTTATAAAAGGGGGTTGCCTTCTAGGGAAAGAAAATCAACATAATATCAATCATCAGATCTATGACCTAATCATGAACAATCTAGATTTACAATGATAAAGTTTGTCTTTGGGGATGCTGCCCACAAGCCCCTGCCGAGGTACGTCCCTCAAATCCCCTGCCAGGGGGATGATTCCCATGGACCCCTCATATGGGGAACCCCCTGCAACTCCTTATCACGAACAAATTGGTGTCATGGATCAGATATAAACATGTAGCTAAAATAAGATCATTGCTGGTGAAATCTTTCATCCCTTATGGGTGATTTACAAACAATAATAGGAATAATAAATTACATAGGATTTACAAGGTTGATGGCACCTTAATCCTATAAAAATGCATAGGGTATATAAAGAGGCACTACATAGAGATCCCTTTGAAAGATCATCATCATCACAATTAGATTGAATCAACTAATGTCATGGTTCAACAACTTTCCACCAGGTAGCATGTGTTGGAGGGGAATTTCAAGGAGTGAAATAGAGAGGACAAAAACCAATTTTTTTCCAACTGGCCTATGGAAAATAAAAAAACATTTCCTTCATAATCCAATTGTTGCTTCAAAATCATATAGTTGAGTTTTCAATAGATTTCTTCCAACAATATCTTGGATAAATCACACCCAAAAATAATAATTTAGCAAACGTAAATTTTCTTACTATTTAATTCAAATATGGGATTAAAATTAGTTTCCCTAAATAATTTTTAATAGAACTATTATGTCATAAAATTTACCCCTAGAAGTTTTACCTCCTATGTTTAGGTTTTGGATCCCTTATATTTGATCATGCATGTTAAAAATGAATCCTTGAGCAAATCCTCTGAAACCCATGACAAATGGGACTTAGGGGCTATCCTTAAGCATAATTTGGACCCAAAATAGGCCCCTCGACTTGGGTGCTCGTGCCCTTATCTTGCAATATTTTGTCAAGGTCACAAATTCATTTGTCATCTTATGACCATTAAAAAGGTTTCTGGGTTGGCCTTGTTAATTTGAATTATGAAAGTTTAGCGGCAATGCATATATAAGCATGTTTAGGACTTCATTCATAAACTGGAAGAGGATTTTGAACTTAAGGAAAACTTATGATCATTGAGCAAAATGCATTCAAGGAAGTTTATTATGTGGTAGAGAAGAAATGTGTTGTTGTGTTTGTTATTGCAGATTTGGCTTCATCTTCTCATAATGTGAAAGATCTTCATCTCCTTGAGAGCTACACCTCCGAGGTTAAAAGTACAGGATCTTATAGAGTGGAGTTACAAGAGATCGATGTAGAGCATAAGGATTACAGATCTAAAGAAAACAATGGAAAATATCCCAAATTGGACAAGAGCGATCCCTCTTTTGTCCTTAAATTTATCATTGTCTGAAACCCCTAAGTAGATATAGTCTATAGCATATTTGGCTCCTGACCTTGAGAAATTGTGCCACCTTGGATAGGTGCGATCCTCTTTTGTCCCTAAATTTTCTATCTTCTAAAACCCAAAATATGGTACGCATCTAGTCTGTTAGTGCCTTCCTATGTGAGCATTTGTCATGTTTTGTCTATTTGCTTACAATTGTGCATAATTAGGGTTTTAGGCCTAATCAGACTAGGGTTTAACAAAATCAATCAACAAATTCCAAATTTCCTTATCATTCCAAGTGACACTAGAACCTGGTAGATGAGTCCTCTTAGAAAATTTGTGATTTGGCTAGATTCAAAGTCTTTGAATGTATGTAGTAAAAGGAGGATCTAATCAAACCATCAATTAAACCATCTTCCCTTTTTTTCTACATAACATTTTGGTGAACCTATGTTTTTTTTAACATTTCATCTTTTTGAGTATTTTACATCAAATTTGCATCCATACATTTCATATTCATTATCTTACATTTGAAAATCTTGAATAAAAATTGAAAATTTTCAAAAAAATAAGCATTTTTAGCTTGCATTTAGACATAGTTTGCACTATTTTCTTTGCATATCATTGAAAATATTTAATTTTCTAATATTTTCATCAGATCTGAGATAAATTAAAGCATTTCATCATTTCAAAGTCTTTTTCCTTGTATTTGCATATCTAATTTGCTAGGGTTTCACTTGAAATATGCATTTTCATATAACCTAGACTTTGCAAAAGCTAGGGTTTGTAGTTAAAATCATGTTTCAGATTTTACTACTCTTTTGAAGACTTTTTAAAAACTTAATTTTGAGTGTAGTTTGGTTGCATTGTGTATCTTTGCATTTATATTGGTATTATTAGTACATTTACATTGAAAAAAGTAAAAAAATGAGCATTTTAGGCTCATAAACAAGCATAGTTTTGCCTTGTTTCATTTCATTTGTCATAAATATCATTCATTTCAGATGTCTCATTCATTCTACAACATACATATACTTCCCATCTGAAAATTTGGCATCATTTCACACACTTGCTTGAAAATTGACATATTTGCTAAATTACTTATTGTGTATTTCAACAGCCATATCTTACTCTTTTGGTTTGTTCTATTAGTTTGTGCATTGAGTGCTTTTTGATTTTGTATGAGTCACATAACCTTCTGCCCTAAAAGAAACATCCCTCTAAGGAGAAGTTTTAGATTAATGGGTTCTAGTGCTCTTGATACTAACGGTGTACCAACATCAGAAAATCCATTAAACACCTATTTTACAAAAGGAGAAACACAAACTTTGCAAGATATCATACCTCCTTCAACTACAATGGAAAAACAAATATTTCATGATTTTGAAGATTCAATTGAGGTCATAACATATGTACCTGATGAACAAATTCAACATCCTGATAAAGAACTAGCTAATTTTCAAGCATTTGTGGAAAAGGAAAGGATAGCTAAGGACGCTGTACCTATTATTCATAATCTAAGAGAGTTATTAAAAGAAGTAAAAGATGGTGTTAATAAACTCTATGGATTAGCACATATAGTGAGTAACAATATTATGATAGTGACTGAATGTGTAAATACTATCAACAATGTATCACCACCAATTCATACACAAATATCAGAACCTATACAAACTACTGGAGTGTCTACTTTTACATCGTCAATCCTTACTACTAAGGCACAAGATTATAGTAATACTACCACTGGTGTTAGAGTATCTAATGGCATTAATTCACAAAATTACAAGGTTGTGGGATTTGAAATTATCAAAACTTAGCACCTAGGGTGACTTCTTTTATGAATAATTACTCTCAACCACCTCTCCATTCCATTTACTCTCAGCCACATGTCAGTTACAATTGTTCTCAACCACCTTTCATTACAACTCACAACCAATCACATCAAAACTTCATGACCATACTTCTAATTCTCAAACTACATCTCCTATTGGGGTAAGTGCAAGAAGATGGGGGGCCAAAAAGGGGTCTTAAGTGGCCACTTTTTTTCTAAAATTAGGAAATACTGGCCTTGGATGAGAAATTGAGCATAGTTACACTCAAAATTTGGAGATACAACCAAAATAATGTTCGTAGTGCTCCAAGTCTACTTTCTAAACTACTATTTTTTTTTTTAAAATGGCATAGATTAAGGGGTTCAAAAGAGGGAGCCACAGAAATTGGTGTTGTTTCTGTCAAAAAAACATAACATAGCATGTTTTGTGGCTCCCTCAAAAGGTCAACTTTTTTTTGGTATTTTTAAATTTTCTTTAGTGAGAAATTAGCTAATATCATGTAGTTTATGCCTAATTTTTCTGATAATTTTTTGATGAATATTTGATTTTTTACTAATTTTCAAAGTGGACATAGCCTAAAAAATAGAATTTTGGCCGTGCTACCCCTATAAATTTTGAAAACTAATTGAAAATCATTTTTTTCTCTTTTTAATATTTGTAGAATGAAGTCTAGTTTCTAAATATATAATTTTTTTGAAATTTCAATGAATAGTTAATTTACAATGAAAAAAAGACCAAACAGTGGTTTTTGCCCAAAAATAGACACACAAACAAAAGAAATTAAAGATGAAAGGCTTAACATTGTTAAAATGTGAAAAAAATCACATCGTCAAATAGCTAAGAGAAAGCCTAACATTACCCAGGTGTTTGATTTGTTCGACCTTGAAACACGTGTAAATCTGAGGGTTAGCACGAATGTAATTATGTGAAATCGTGAAGAATATGGAAAAACACGTATGTGGCTGTTCAAAAGGCACTCCAAGCCTTTGGGTTGAAAATCTAAAGAAAATACCAAGCCCAAGGCTTGGGATTCCTAAAGCAAAACATAATGCGAGCGCGTTATAACGCGCTTGCATTATGTTTTGCTTTGCATTTTTCCTTTTCCGCAAAAGTTTGTGTTGTTTGTCATGTTTGAAATAACGTGAGCACATTATAATGTGCTCGTGTTATGTTCCCCTTAAGTTTTTTTATGTTCAAGGCTATTAATCATGTATGTATGTATGTATTCCTATATGCCTATATGTATGTATGTATGTATGCCTATATGTATGTATGTATCTATGTATGACTATATGTATGTATGTTTAGTGTTGAGGGAAGAGGAGGGTAGAGATGGGAGTGAGCCAGATAGGGGAGGAGAGGGGTGGATAAGGATTGAGTGATTAAGGTTTAAGGTTGAGGGTTGAGCATTTAGGGATAGGATTTAGAGTTTAGGGATAAGGGATTAGAGTTTAGGACCTTAAGGGATTAGGGTTTAGGGTTGAGGCTTTAGGGATAGCATTTAGGGTTAAGGGTCGAGGGATTAGGGTTAAGGTAGAGTGTTGAGGGTAGAGGGATTAGGGATAGGGTTTAGGGTTGAAAGTTTAGGGTTGAAGGATTAGGGTTTAAGGTATAGTTTAGTAGTTCTTGTGGATAGAGCCAGTAAATAATGGGAGATTATTTGCCTGTTTCATAACAATATACCTCCCCTAAGTGCAGGGTGGACAGCAAGAAACATAGATGTACCCCAATGCAAATCTTTTCTCATAATGATCATCCTTCTAATTTTAACTGTTAATTACTCACTGTGGATGTACCATACGCAAAAATTTTCTCATAGTGTGTACACCTATTGGCATAATGAACCCCAGATGGACCAGAAAAACATGACATATAACATTACTAACATTAAAAAAGTTCATAGCCATTTTTCTAACATATTCTTGCAACTCAAATATCTTTAAGAGAAGAGTGTCAAAAATGATGGGTGTAACAACCTAACATAAGGTAAAGCAGTTTTGTTGGGTTTAGGGATAGGGTTTAGGGTTTAGGGTTGATGGATTAGGGTTTAGGGTTGAGGGATTATGGTTTAAGGTATAGTGTTGAGGGTTGAGGGTTTAGGGATAGGGTTTAGGGTTGAGGGATTAGGGTTGACGGATTAGGGTTTAGGGTTGATGGATTAGGGTTTAATGTTGAGAGTTGAGGGTTGAGGGTTTAGGGATAGGGTTGATGGTCAAGGAATTAGGGTTAAAGTAGAGTGTTGAGGGTAAAGGGATTAGGGATAGGGTTTAGGGTTGAAGGTTTAATGATTGAGGGTTTAGGGTTGAAGGTTTAACAATTAAGGGTTGAGGCTTTAGGGCTAAGGGTTAATGGATTGGGGTTTAAAATATAGTGTTGAGCGTCGAGGGTTTATGGATAGGTTTTAGGGTTTAATTTTTAAAGGTTAAGGGTTGAGGGATAGGGTTTAGGGTTTAGGGATAAGGGATTAGGGTTTAAGGTATAGTGTCAAGGGTTGAGGGTTTAGGAATAGGGATAGCATTTAGGGTTTAGGGATGAGGGATTAGGGTTGAGGGTTGAGGGATTAGGGTTGAGGGTTGAGGGATTAGGGTTTAAGGTATAGTGTCAAGGGTTGAGGGTTTATTGATAGTGTTTAGGGTTGAGGGTTGAGGGATTAGGTTTTAGGGTTGATGGATTAGGGTTTAAGGTATAGTGTTGAGGGTTGAGGGTTTAGGGATAGGGTTTAGGGTTGACGGATTAGGGTTTAGGGTTGACAGATTCACGTTTAATGTTGAGGTTAGGGTTAGAGTGTCGAGGGTAGAGAGATTAGGGATAGGGTTTAGGGTTGAAGGTTTAAGGATTGAGGGTTGAGGCTTTAGGGATGAGGGTTTAAGGCTTAAGATATAGTGTCAAGTGTTGAGGGTGTAGGGATAGGGTTTAAGTTTTAAGGGTTAAGGGTTGAGGGATAGGGATTAGGGTTTAAGGTATAGTGTTGAGGGTTGATGGTTTAGGGATAGGGTTTAGGTTTGAGGGATTAGGTTTTAGGGTTGATGAATTAGGGTTTAATGTTGAGAGTTGAGGGTTGAGGGTTGAGGGTTGAGGTTGAGGGATAGGGTTAATGTCAAGGGATTAGGGTTAAATAAGAGTGTTGAGGGTAGAGGGATTAGGGTTGAAGGTTTAAGGATTTAGGGTTGAGGCTTTAGGGATGAGGGTTCAGGGATTAGGGTCTAAGATAGAGTGTCGAGTGTCGAACGTGTAGGGATAGGTTTTAGGGTTCAAGTTTTAAGGGTTAAGGGTTGAGGGATCAAAGTTAAGGGTTGAGGGATTAGGGTTTGACGTTGAGGGTTGAGTACATTGAGGTTTGAGGGTTAAGGGTTTCAGGATAGCGTTGAGGGTCAAGGGATTAGGGTTAAAGTAGAGTGTCAAGGGTATAAGGATTAGGGATAGGGTTGGAGGGTTTTGGGATAAGGGATTAGGGTTTAAGGTATAGTATCGAGCCCATTGAGGGTCTAGGAATAGGGATAGTGTTTAGGGTTTAGGGATGAGGGATTAGAGTTGAGGGATGACAGATTAGGGTTGAGGGTTGATGGATTAGGGTTTAGGGATAAGGTTTAGGGTTGACGGTTGAGGGATTAGGGTTTAAGGTATAGTGTTGAGGGTTTAGGGTTGAGGGATTAGAGTGAAGGGTTGAGGGATTATGATTTGTTGTCGAGGGTTGAGACTTTAGGGTTTACGGTTTAGGGATAGGGTTGAGGGTCGAGGGATCAGAGTTAAGGGTTGAGGGATTAGGGTTTGATGTTGAGGGTTGAGGGTTGAGGGTTGAGGTTCGAGGGTCAAGGGTTTAGGGATAGGGTTGAGGGTTGAGAAATTAGGGTTAAAGTAGAGTGTGGAGGGTATAAGGATTAGGGATAGGGTTGGAGGGTTTAGGGATAAGGGATTAGGGTTTAAGGTATAGTATCGAGTCTTTTGAGGGTTTAGGAATAGGGATAGCATTAAGGATTAGGGATAGGGTTGGAGGGTTTAGGGATAAGGGATTAGGGTTTAAGGTATAGTATCGAGTCTTTTGAGGGTTTAGGAATAGGGAAAGCATTTAGGGTTTGGGGATGAGGGATTAGAGTTGAGGGATGACGGATTAGGGTTGAGGGTTGAGGGATCAGGGTTTAGGTATAAGGTTTAGGGTTGAGGGTTGAGGGATTAGGGTTTAAGGTATAGGGTTGAGGGATTAGAGTGAAGGGTTGAGGGATTAGGATTTGATGTCAAGGGTTGAGGCTTTAGGGTTTAGGGTTTAGGGATAGGGTTGAGGGTCGAGCGATTAGAGTTAAGGGTTGAGGGATTAGCGTTTGACGTTGAGGGTTGAGGTTTGAGGTTCGAGGGTCAAGGGTTTAAGGATAGGGTTGAGGGTCGAGGAATTAGGGTTGAAGTAGAGTGTGGAGGGTATAAGGATTAGGGATAGGGTTGGAGGGTTTAGGGATAAGAGATTAGGGTTTAAGGTATAGTATTGAGTTTGTTGAGAGTTTAGGAATAGGGATAGCATTTAGGGTTTAGGGATGAGGGATTAGAGTTGAGGGATGATGGATTAGGGTTGAGGGTTGAGGGATTAGGGTTTAGGGATAAGGTTTAGGGTTGAGGGTTGAGGGATTAGGGTTGAAGGTATAGTGTTGAGGGTTTAGGGATAGGGTTTAGGGTTGAGGGATTAGAGTGAAGGGTTGAGGGATTAGGATTTGATGTTGAGGGTTGAGGCTTTAGGGTTTAGGGTTTAGGGATAGGGTTGAGGGTCAAGGGATCAGAGTTAAGGGTTGGGGGATTAGGGTTTGACGTTGAGGGTTGAGAGTTGAGGTTCGAAGGTCAAGGGTTTAGGGATAGGGTTGAGAGTCGAGGGATTAGAGTTAAAGTAGAGTGTGGAGGCTATAAGGATTAGGGATAGGGTTGGAGGGTTTAGGGATAAAGGATTAGGGTTTAAGGTATAGTATCAAGTCTGTTGAGGGTTTAGGAATAGGGATAGCATTTGGGGTTTAGGGATGAGGGATTAGAGTTGAGGGATGACGGATTAGGGTTGAGGGTTGAGGGATTAGGGTTTAAGGTATAGTGTTGAGGGTTTAGGGATAGAGTTTAGGGTTGAGGGATTAGAGTGAAGGGTTGAGGGATTAGGATTTGATGTTGAGGGTTGAGGCTTTAGGGTTTAGGGTTTAGGGATAGGGTTGAGGGTCGAGGGATCAGAGTTAAGGGTTGAGGGATTAGGGTTTGACGTTGAGGGTTGAGGGTTGAGGTTAGAGGGTCAAGGGTTTAGGGATAGGGTTGAGGGTCAAGGGATTAGGGTTAAAGTAGAGTGTGGAGGGTATAAGGATTAGGGATAGGGTTTGAGGGTTTAGAGATAAGGGATTAGGGTTTAAGGTATAGTATCGAGTCTATTGAGGGTTTAAGAATAGGGATAGCATTTAGGGTTTGGGGATGAGGGATTAGAGTTGAGGGATGACAGATTAGGGTTGAGGGTTGAGGGATTAGGGTTTAGGGATAAGGTTTAGGGTTGAGGGTTGAGGGATTAGGGTTTAAGGTATAGTGTTGAGGGTTTAGGGATAGGGTTTAGGGTTGAGGGATTAGAGTGAAGGGTTGAGGGCTTAGGATTTGACGTCGAGGATTGAGGCTTTAGGGTTTAGGGTTTAGGGATAGGGTTGAGGGTCGAGGGATCAGAGTTAAGGGTTGAGGGATTAGGGTTTGACGTTGAGGGTTGAGGTTTGAGGTTCGAGTGTCAAGGGTTTAGGGATAGGGTTAAGGGTTGAGGGATTAGGGTTAAAGTAGAGTGTGGAGGGTATAAGGATTAGGGATAGGGTTGGAGGGTTTAGGGATAAGGGATTAGGGTTTAAGGTATAGTATCGAGTCTGTTGAGGGTTTAGGAATAGGGATAGCATTTAGGGTTTAAGGATGAGGGATTAGAGTTGAGAGATGACGGATTAGGGTTGAGGGTTGAGGAATTAGGGTTTAGGGATAAGGTTTAGGGTTGAGGGTTGAGGGATTAGGGTTTAAGTTATAGTGTTGAGGGTTTAGGGATAGAGTTTAGGGTTGAGGGATTAGAGTGAAGGGTTGAGGGATTAGGATTTGACATTGAGGGTTGAGGCTTTAGGGTTTAGGGTTTAGGGATAAGGTTAAGGGTCTAGGGATCAGAGTTAAGGGTTGAGGGATTAGGGTTTGATGTTGAGGGTTGAGGGTTGAGGTTCGAGGGTCAAGGGTTTAGGGATAGGGTTGATGGTTGAGGGATTAGGGTTAAATTAGAGTGTGGAGGGTATAAGGATTAGGGATAGGGTTGGAGGGTTTAGGGATAAGGGATTAGGGTTTAAGGTATAGTATCGAGTCTGTTGAGGGTTTAGGAATAGGGATAGCATTTAGGGTTTAGGGATGAGGGATTAGAGTCAAGGGATGACGGATTAGGGTTGAGGGATTAGGGTTTAGGGATAAGATTTAGGGTTGAGGGATTAGGGTTTAAGGTATAGTGTTGAGGGTTTAGGGATAGAGTTTAGGGTTTAGGGATTAGAGTGAAGGGTTGAGGGATTAGGATTTAACGTCGAGGGTTGAGGCTTTAGGGTTTAGGGTTTAGGGATAAGGTTGAGGGTCGAGGGATCAGAGTTAAGGGTTGAGGGATTAGGGTTTGACGTTGAGGGTTGAGTGTTGAGGTTCGAGGGTCAAGGGTTTAGGGATAGGGTTGAGGGTCGATGGATTAGGGTTACAGTAGAGTTTGGAGGGTATAAGGATTAGGGATAGGGTTGGAGGGTTTAGGGATAAGGGATTAGGGTTTAAGGTATAGTATCAAGTCTGTTGAGGGTTTAGGAATAGGGATAGCATTTAGGGTTTAGGGATGAGGGATTAGAGTTGAGGGATGACAGATTAGGGTTGAGGGTTGAGGTATTAGGGTTTACGGATAAGGTTTAGGGTTGAGGGATTAGGGTTTAAGGTATAGTGTTGAGGGTTTAGGGATAGAGTTTAGGGTTGAGGGATTAGAGTGAAGGGTTAAGGGATTAGGATTTGACGTTGAGGGTTGAGGCTTTAGGGTTTAGGGCTTAGGGATAGGGTTGAATGTCGAGGGATCAGAGTTAAGGGTTGAGGGATTAGGGTTTGACGTTGAGGGTTGAGGGTTGAGGTTCGAGGGTCAAGGGTTTAGGGATAGGGTTGAGGGTCGAGGGATTAGGTTTAAAGTAGAGTGTGGAGGGTATAAGGATTAGGGATAGGGTTGGAGGGTTTAGGTATAAGGGATTAGGGTTTAAGGTATAGTATCAAGTCTGTTGACAGTTTAGGAATAGGGATAGCATTTAGGGTTTAGGGATGAGGGATTAGAGTTGAGGGATGATGGATTAGGGTTGAGGGATTAGGGTTTAGGGATAAGATTTAGGGTTGAGGGATTAGGGTTTAAGGTATAGTGTTTAGGGTTTACGGATAGGGTTTAGGGTTGAGGGATGAGAGTGAGGCATTGAGGGATTAGGATTTGACATTGAGGGTTGAGGCTTGGAAGTGTCAGTTGATGAAGCACATGATGTGGTCATCCCTACTTTTGTTAAGGAAGATAATGCATAGGATGTGATCAATCTATAGCAGGACAAAATGCGAGTGTGTTATAACGCGAGCGCATTATAATGCACTCGCGTTTTGTCTTGCTATATAAACGGTAAAAAAGTGTTGACCCCCATGATCCATGCCCACATGCTCTATTTTCATACTGATTCTACAGTGCTCTGACAAAAAAGAAGTGCTTTCATGTTGTTGGGAAGTTCACATTCACATTTGACACATTCTACCACCTTTGCATGATCTTTCCACCACCTTTTCTACTTTGCCAACTTGAGAAGGAGGAAATAACATAGTTTTCACAGCAAGTTTGATATATATCTATTCAAGTTTCAATTTTTGTAGTCTTGCAATGTTAATTGTGATTCAATTTTAGGAATTTAACATTATAGATTGGTTAATAGTATTGTTGTTAGTAATTATATTTGAGTGTTATTCAATTTAACATTGAAAAGGAAGCAAGTGGTGAAAAACTCAAATTGTTGAGGAGTTTGATGCAAGAAGAAAAAAACATTACATAATTGGGTACTCTCTCCATTCGAATCTTCATTTTTTAGGTATGTCAAGTCTTTACATGCATGTTCTTTACATTTTCCTTAATTCTATTTGAATTACTTTATCATACTTTATCATACATGTTTAAAATAGACACATTCCCAATCAAGAAAGCAGCCTACAATCTCACATGATGCCATGTATATTTTCTACACTTGGGCTCTTTAATAATTATGTGTAGTAAACAGACCTTAACATACCATGATGCCAAACTATACAAGAATAAATCCTTACAACATAATAAAAATACAATCCCACTATTATCTTGTATTCATTTCTTAGGAAGTAATATTGGTCTCTTTATCATGCTATAGACAAATTCTCCGTCATGCCGAGGAAACAATCAAGAATTAAACCAAGACAGGAAGAGATAGAAGCTAAGAATGCAAAGAAAGCAGTGGCTATGAGGGAACTTTGTGAGAAGAGAAAATTGGACACAATAAATGAAGACATGCCAATTGAAGAGGAACCACAACCATCAGAAAGAGATATGGTATTGGCGACACAAAGAGAACGAATGCAAAAACTTCGTGCTACGAGAGATTTGAATACCATAGTTAGAGACATGTCCTCTACCGCAAGTCAACATGTAGGGACACCATCTACCACATCTCAAGTTGAGAGTACATCATCACTCACATGTGATGAAGGAGGTACGCCATCATTCCCACCTCAACCTCAAGGTATGTCATCTATTCCATCTTTGATCGAAGGTATGCCATCTAGCCCATCTCATTTAAATATTGATGAAATTCCTAGTGTTGAGATGAATTTACCTAGCTCAACACCACCTAGAATTTTGCATAGAAAGCCAAAGTATTTGATTGATATTGATGAGAATATTTTGCAGCCAATGGAAGGTAAGATTCCAAAATGCACTTGTAGAAGATATGCTCATAAGATTTGGAGATTGTTCTTTGAAAAGTTAAATGAGACTGCAAGATGTCAACTATTCATTGAAATGATGCAAAGTATAAAGTATAGGTCCATCATGAAGATTCTTGGGTTGAGAACATCAGAGGCTTCAAGTGAAAAATCTATTGTCAAGAATCTAATGAGTGCATATGAGAGTGTGGGTAACACCTCATGCACAAAAGATAGTAATGCAACACGGCATGTGATTACATCGACTATAGTAAGTAGTCAAACGAGGAAAGCTCATCTCATTAGAAAGATGAGTCAAGAATTGAGAATTAATAGGAAAACTTTATCAAGAGCCATTGGAAGATGCCAAAGAATTGAGGACACTAATGCCAATGAATTATGGGCGTTCTCGGGGAGACTACCACGAAAAAATAAACCAATTGTTGAAGCATTGAGATCACTAATTGAAGACTTTTGGAAGAATTACACAAGGGTATCTCTGAATCAAAGGGATGTGGTAAGAAGGAGAATTAGTAGTCAGAACCGTGAGCCACATCCAAAGCATTTTTTGGATGAGACTCAAACACAGTTTTATGGTAAATTTCTAGAGAAGTATCCTCAAATTAAAATTTGTCAAAGATATTTTGAAATGCTAAAACCTTTCTATGTCAAGATAAATCACACACGCACTACTTGTTGTTGTAGATTACATATTGAATTTTCTAACCATTTTGATGCTTATAGGTCTATATGTTTAGATATGCATACTAACAATGATTTGCAGGGTTATGCCATATATGCCCCACCAACATCTCCAAGAGACTTCATATCAAGAATTTTATGTGAAAGAGAGGAAGGTCAAATATTCTACAAGAAATTATGCTTGGATGGCACATGTCATCGTTGCGGTGGCTTGCAACATTTGCCAATATGTGAATATATGGAAAGAACACATGTGGTTGGAAATGAACTAGTAGAGTTTGGCAAGTATAAAATAGTGGCATACAATACAAAAGATGGTAAAGAAGAGGTGTGAATTGGTTATTGAAAAGATTTTAGTGTATCAGTTTATGCCTATATTTCGTGACAGCATAGTGTATGAGTATGCAAGACATGCCCATAGAGCTCGATGGTTGGACTTGCAATTCAAGTTATGCAAGGACACATTTCCAGTTGGTAGCATTGTTTCAGTCATCAACTTTGTAGAGAACTACAGTTTACGGCCACAGTGTGAGGTGCAATCACAATATTACAACTCCACACAGGTTTCTATATTTGTGCACATCGCATTCATTCATGCAAATGATAGTACAGAGGATGATAGAAAGATCATAAGGGAGTATAATTTCTATATTAGTGATGATCACACTCATTTTACAGAGTTTGTGCAAGGTTGCTTTCAGGTGTTCTACAATGATTTGGCTAGAAGGGGCATATCATTCAGTCAGCATATCACATGGTCGGATAACTGTGTGTCACAATTCAAGACCTCGCAAAATTTCTATTGGCTGAGTAGGAGGCATAATTTTATAGGTATTCAGCATATGTGGAACTTTTGTGAGGCCGGGCATGGAAAGGGGGAGCATGATGGTGCAGGAGCATGTATCAAAAGAGCCATAGCACAAGAAGAGTTAAAGTATAAAGACAATGCAAAGTTGACAGATGCAAAATTGATTATTGAGTGGTGTAATGCTTCCATGGGTCCAGGTAATGAAGGTAAGTCTTCAGTTCATAGATTTTTTTAGTTGATAGATGATACTAACATTGCACCATATGAGGACTATTGTACACTGACAGGATCAAATGAGATGCACTCTTTCAGAAGCTCAATTGCAGGTTCATGGAGTATCCATACGCGAAAGATGTCATGCTTTTGTTCTTCCTGTACAATTCAAGTCTGGGATGAGTGCGAGTCAAAGGAGTGGGTTGACGAATGGCAGTTAAGTTATCTTAGCCCACTTGACACGTATCGACCCCTGACGGCACCAAAACTAACACAGATGGAATCATCAGTTGACTTTGACCACATATTAGATTTAGTTCAACCAGGTAATATAGGGCACGCATATGCATCTAATTTCATCTAGTTCAACTAGGTAATGTCATCCTACTTTGTAGTGTTTCTGCAATGTTGACTAATTTCATCTAATTTGCTACACATATGAATGTAGGGCACGTATATGCAGTTATTGCAGATGAAGATAATGAAGAGGGAACACATTATTACTTATTTCGTTATATTAAGGCCAAAAAGAAATTGGAGGCCCCTGTTACAGATGGAGAAAACATTGAATACCCTACAAGATCAGTGGTTATTACTGGAACATGGCTTAGAAGGTACCCACATAAGAGTGTTAATATTTGGTTGTTCAGGACTTTGACATGCATCGGAAGATTCTTCATTACTCGAACCTTATCGCGGCATCCAATGTTCATTTGATAAAGTATCGGGGTAGACCTTTGAACAAAATCTTGTGGAAGGTGCATGAGTCTGACCATGAAGCAATACTTGACACAATAAAGAGTAGAGCAGACCTAGATGGTTCATTGGATTAATTTGTAAGTATTCACATTGATTTTGTAAAGTCATGTTACATTGAGTTGTAAGTATGCACATTAATTTGTAAGGTTTATCTTTTTTTTATTTCCTCCTGCATTTTTACACATATGGACATTTTTACATCATCATGTTATGCATTTTTGGTGTCCTGCTCCTGATGCGACCAAACTCATAACTCACCCTACTTCCTCTAGACACCATTTGATGATCTCTCCAACACTCTAGATCCAGGGCGCCCAATCATGATGATGACCTATATACCATTCTCCCAAGGCACTCATAATTAATGAAAAGAAGACCAAGGGTGCCCAAGCTTAATAGACTTATTTCTTTCAATTTTGATGATCCAAACTCTTGCAAAATGACATCCACTTTCATACCTTTAGATCTTCCTTCACATACAGGGTGCCAAATCAAGTTGAAAAATCTACATAAGGGTGCCAAAATGGATGAAAGGAGACATGAAATGTGCCTTAGGACTCCATGCTAAGGTTTGAGCCATTAAAGTCTCTTGATATTAGGCGCTCATGATGATGAAACTTAGAGTTTTTTCCTTTCCTAGGTGCTCATCTGAGATGTTTGAATGATAAGGAGCACCTAGACCTCTATAATGTACATTGGGTGCCAAAACCAAGGTGATTTTAAGTCACTTTGAGTCATTTGGGGTCAGTTTGAGTCTTTGAGTCATGTTGCAAAAAAGTGTCAATGTTGTCAAGTTGCACAAAGCAACTTTTGTATTTTTGGTGTCCTGCACCTGATGCGACCAAACTGACAGTTCCAACACATCTACATGGGTATGTTTAGGCAAGGCATGGTTCTATTTTTCACCCAAACATGTCAAAACAGTCTGAGCTACATTGTGCCGACGATATCCCTGAAGAGTCCAAAATGCAAAAAGGCAGCAATCTTTGACGAGATATTACTCAAAAACTATGTATTTAGAAACATTCTGTATAAGGCAACACGATCATATAGAGTGCCTCTACAATAACCTCTCTCAGTTTTTTATATCTCTGAGACATTTGCCCGTGGTGAAAGGTTTTTTGCTGCCCAAAAAATTGTCAGAAGGAGGCAGTGTAAAGTTGCAAAGCGGTGTAACTTTCGTCCTGCTCCTGATGCGACCAAACTAACTATTCCAATGCATCTAGATGGGTACATTTACACTAGGCATGGTCCTATTTTTCATCCAAACATGTCAAAACAGTCTGAACTACATTGTACCGACGATATCCCTGAAGAGTCCAAAGTGCAAAAAGAAGCAATCTTTGACAAGATGCTACTCAAAAATTGTGTCACTTAGAAACATTTTGTCTAAGGCAACGCAATCACGTAGAGTGCCTCTACAATAACCTCTCTTAGTTTTTTATATCTCTGAGATATTTTACCGTGGTCAAAGGTTTTCTGCTGCTCTAAAAATAGTCAGAAGGAGGTAGTGTAAAGTTGCAAAGGGGTGTAACTTTCATCCTGCTCTTGATGAGACCAAACTGACTATTCCAACACATCTGGATGGGTACATTTACGCTAGGAATGGTCCTGGTTTTCACCCAAACATGTTGAAACAGTCCGAGCTACATTGTACCGACGATATCCCTGAAGAGTCCAAAGTGCAAAAAGGGAGCAATCTTTGACAAGATGTTTCTCAAAAACTGTGTCACTTAGAAACATTCTGTCTAAGGCAACGCGATCATGTAGAGTGCCTCTACAATAACCTCTCTCAGTTTTTTATATCTCTAAGACATTTACCTATGGTCAAAGGTTTTCTGCTGCCCCAAAAATTGTTAGGAGGCAGTGTAAAGTTACAAAGGGGTGTAACTTTCATCTTGCTCCTGATGCAACCAAACTGACTATTCCAATGCATCTGGATGGGTACATTTACGCTAGGCATGGTCCTATTTTTCACCCAAACATGTCGAAATAGTCCGAGCTACATTGTACCGATGATATCCCTGAAGAGTCCAAAGTGCAAAAAGGTAGCAATCTTTGACAAGATGTTACTTGAAAACTGTGTCACTTAGAAACATTTTGTCTAAGGTAACGCGATCACATAGAGTGCCTCTACAATAACCTCTCTCAATTTTTTATATCTCTGAGGTGTTTGCCCGTGGTGAAAGGTTTTCTGCTGCCCCCAAAATCGTCAGAAGGAGGCAGTGTAAAGTTGCAAAGCATTGCTAAGAAATCCTCAATACTCAAACACTCCAATGAACTAAAGCAACTTCTTCTTAGGTGCAAATGTAAGGGTACACAAGGGGAAAATGGCACCTAGATGACTTAGTGCATTTCTATGACTTCATTCACATGTTTAAATGTTTGAGAAACTCTCCTTTACTAAGCACTTTTCCTCATGTCAATGTTAAGCTTTATACCTCCTAGGCGCTCAATTAGGTGATGTCATTAGATACAACTTACCCTTAGGTGCCAATGTAGCTTCTTCAATCCATCACACTTCTAGGTGCTCAAATTTGAGGTCTTGGACTTGTATCTTATTCCTAGGCGCAATTGGATGATCTTCCTAGATCTAGGTGCTCATGATGGTGGGAAATTACATGAAGGGGCACCCAAGTCCAATTTGACTTTGTATTTGATATTTTATGACTCCAATTGACTAGGAATAGCTCAATTTCTAAAGTGTTGACTCAATAATGTAAGTTTAAGGTCTTTTGCTCCTAGGCGCCAATTAATGAGTTCATTAGATGTAATTTCTCCTAGACTTGAAGATTGTGAAGAACTTGAAGCTTGGATGGATGTCTTCGAATGTTCGATGAAGAAGTGTTCCAACTTGAAAGGTCCTTTGAAGTGTAGATATTGATGATAACACTTTCCCTTATATGTGAAGTAGATGACTTCTCAAGGAGGCTTGAATGTATCAGAGGGACTTGAAATTGAATGGATGTCTTTGGAATGCTTGATGATGATGAGAAGTTCCTTTGGAGCAGCTACATGCTGATCTTGAAGTGATGATTGATGAAGAATCTAGTTGATACTTGAAGATGAATGGAACTTGAAGTGATAGATGGAAGTCTTCAAACATGATGCAACTGGTGATGTAGTTGATGAAGAAGACTTGAAATATATCTTGTTGTGACCTCTTGGAGCAACTACCTCTTGAAGTGGTGTTTCCTTGGTAGTGATTACTTCCATCTTAACTCTCTGGCATGAATGAATTTGAAAGGCTCCTTTGGAGCAGCTACATGATGACTCTAGGTGACTCCAAGCTCTTGCTCCTACCTTTTCCTTCAATCTTCCTACAATACAAACCAAGAAACACATCAATCCTCATGATAAACATTTTATAACACAAAGGAATCCTCTTTAAACATGGAATAATCTTACTACAAATCTAGGCAAATATATAGGTAAAAAGAAGAGCAAAGGGCGCCTAACACAAGTTGGTCCATATTTATCACTTTAAATGATTTCAAACAATTGTAATGGCTTAAAGAGGTCAATCTCCCTTAAGAGATTCATTCAAAAGGTGTCTTTCAATGCAATTTCTCCCTTAGGCACTAGAATGGGTTTGTACTAATGGAGAGTGCGCCTAGATTTAAATGTCTTTATACTTGCAATTTTGCAATTCTAAATGATGAGACATGTCTTAGAATGAATTCTATCTTTCAAGCGCTCACTCTAAAATGTCATCTCATGCAATTTCACCCAAGGTGCTCATTGAGGTGTCCTCAGAGGCTAAAGTGTGCCTAACTCAATTGCCTCTACCTTTATCATTTTTGTGCTTTCAACAATTGAAAATGACCTAGAGTGATCCTTTCTCTCAAGGCACTCACCTGTTGATATGAAATCAAGTTATTTCCCTTAGGTGCAATTTTAGGCTTGCCTTACATCCTTGGGTGGTTCTTTCTAATTCTCAATGATTTCAATCAAATGCCAAGTGTCTAAGGAAGATTTTTTCTTAAGATGATTAAATTTTGAGGTTCAAATCCCTTCCTCAATCAAGGCATAATCTGAGGGTTGTATAGATGAAAGTTGACTTCAACTTGGGTGCTCATTTGAGTTGGGAGGAGCTAGAATTTACTCCTAGATTGGAGATAGATATTTTGGCTTATTTAATGATGGTCTCAAGTCTCTCTACCAAGACACATTTTGATGATGTTTTTATTTAAACTCTTATGAAGACTATCTCATCCCTAAGCGCTCATCCTCATGAATTTCATGCATTTAGACTTCAAGGTGCCAAAACTAGTAGGAAAATTCACAATGAGCACCTTTGCTTTGGAAGAATTTCTTATTGATCATTAGGCACACTTTGGAGTTGATATGTACTTCCTTTACTTCCATGTACTCAATTTATCATAATTATTGTCAAAGACTTCTCCAAGTTGATTGATAACATGCTTCTTGATGTTAAGATCCTTCATTCACTCCTTCTTAGATCTAGGCACTCATGATGGTGGGAAATTACATGAAGGGCACCTAAGGTTCAAGATAGGTTCTTTCCACTCATCTTAACTTTCAATCATTGTAGTTAATCTCAAAAGACATCATCCAAAAGGAGAAACCTCCAAGACTTGTCATTGTAAGTTGATTTCCTCCTAGGCGCCAATACAAGGTTCTTTTGAAGGCAAAGGGCGCCTAGGCTTATGGGGCTCAATTTGATGTATTTATTGAAAGCTCAAGGTGAATTGATGCTTATTGAAAATGCCACTTAGTCCTTCATTTGCATTCTAGGTGCCCTTTCCTATTGATTTATATACTCCTCCTCATGCTAGGGCACCATAATGAAGTGGTTTAGACAATAGGTGTGCTTCACTTACTAGAGGCTTGTTTTCCTTCCACCTTAGGTGCACTTTTATGGCGGAATAGGTGTCAATGGGTGCCTTGTCTTAAATGAATGCTCTCTCCAAGTTGGGTGCCCTTTTGAGGCTTTATGAGTTGCAAATTCTACCTTAACCCTTCATGCTTGTTGCTCAATGTTTAAATGTTTAAGAAAGTCTCCTTTAGGCACTCATCTTAATGACTTTTTCTCAAGGCGCAATTATCCTAATGACTTGGATATTCATCCTAGTGTTTCAGGATATCAGGCTACTAGACTTAGTCATTTTCAAGATCTCAAACATAAAGAATAACATGATGATTCATTGTTTTGTATTGCATATAGTTGACATTGTATGCTACTCATAAAGAATATTAATATTTTCTATTCAACATGATGATTCATTTTTTTTTTAAATACAACTTTTATCTTTTAGTTCCAAAATGAGGTTTAGGTGATACTTGAATAACATTAGCTAGCTTATTAGATCAACAAACATCCTATGTAATACAATTGGACTTTAAATATTTGAAGTAGCCATCTACAAATATCCATTCAAACATAGATTTATAATGCAAGTATGGACGCCATCAATAAAAAAGATTTGTATTAACCAAATATCCATATAGGCATACATCAATATCTGTCGATATAAGTATAACATATATACAAAATAGCCATATAGGCATACAATGTCAACTATATACAATAAAAAATATATGTCCACAAATGCCATATAGGCATACAACAAAGGAACACAATAAAAAGTCATTCCCCTCTGGCTGGTGAAGAGAATAGATCACGGGCAGCCTTTGATCTTCTAGGGGATGGAGACGCGCATGTGGGTGGTCTACTATGAACCCGAGGGCTGCTCCTCCTATTTAGTTCTTCTTGCATCTTTAGCTATTACAATAAAAAGTATAGACATTAATATATAGAAATTACATGTTATAAAAAATGAAACATTTAACAAAATAATCACTTACCGCTACCATATAATCTGTCTCCTCACTTGCCTCAGTAGCAGGAATAGGCCATGGTGATGTCATGTCCTATAGAAACCATCCAGATAGAAATTAAACTTCAAATCAATAATCTTTTGATTTTTCACAAATAGACAACTATAACAATGAATGTAAATTGAAATTTACTAATCTGCCTCATACCCCTGTCAATACCACGGAGCTATGAATCGTAGAGGTCACACTGTGCTCCATTGCCGTCTGAACATCAGGCGGTGTCTCCGCAGCCTGCATCATCTGGAAATAAAACAACATTATTCAATTTTGAAAACTATAACAGTGATGCAAATCATGGCTCCTAACATACACACACGTTCATCTAAACATGGAAGTACACACAACAAAGCACACAAGTCACATACAAAAATCTAGTAAGTACAATTCATTCATTAAACTATTTATTTTATTACCTCTATGAAGCTTTGAAGTCCACCACCGCTGGCAGGTGTTGCCATGAAATCTCCAATATTAACCTATTCAACATCTAAAATCAGATATTAGAATACCATTCATATAACGATGCTATTCACATGTAATATTTATAATTGTTTACTAGTTACATACCCCAATAGTAGATGATCTAGTGTAATATGCAGGTGGAGAACCACTGAAAATTGCATCAAAGCTATGACCCTAAAATTTCATTAAAATCATCAAACTAAATTAGTTAATCTTGCATTTCAAAAATAAAATTTAATAAATTAAATTCAATAAATTAAATTCAATAAACTTACTAATATTTACCTGAGTATCAAGGCTGAAAGTCTCACTTAGGAGGGTATCTGTCATCACCATCTACTCAGCTTCAGATGTAGCCTATGCACCTGCGTCCTAACTATCCATGGGGTCATAACCACATGCTGAGCCGCAAGCTTGACAAGCATGGGGTGGGACCCTACTCCTCGCACTATCTCCCAACCCACTCTGTGCTGCAGGACTGGCATGCTCTATGATGCTCTGGGTCAAGGCAATAATGGATTGAAGTGTATCAACCTCAACACTCTCCTTCACAATGGAAGGGATAGAAACATGCTCATGGGCTGGTCTACTGATTACTCATCTCACTGCCTGCTGTGGGTCAACATGTGCCCCTGGTCTATCTTGTGCTGACCCCCCACCTCTACCCTGGAAGTCCCGCATATCAAAATAGTTTGGCACTTTATTGAGGACAAACTCGTATTAGAGTTTCCTCAAAAAGTATTGCGGGACCTCATTATTATTGCATGGACGATGGTCAAAAACCATCCACCACCTCTGCCAAAAATTGTCCCTTATCACTTGGTTGTTGCACCAATGGATAGGGAACCTCTTGCATGTAATGGGTGAAGTTTGATTTGTTTGTGGGTTTGTCAAAATCAAACACAAGTCTAATTTTGTAATTTGTAAATTTTTCACATCTTGGTATGACAGCTTGTCTGCATAATAATCTCTAAACTCTCTCCTCTTATCCGTCCAACTAGTTATTTGCTTGCTAATTGAATCTACATTTGATAACATAGATTCAAGAGATTCGGCAAGCGTGGACCTATGCAAGGTTGAAGTGGAAGGATCTTTCAACCTTGCAATTATATCTTCAATTTCTTTTTTGTTGTTTTCAATTTGCCCCATTATATTTTCTTGTGTTCCAGGGGCATGTTGAGGAATGGATGGAGGAGGTTGTTGTTCTGCAGGATTTTGAGGAGGAGGAGGAGGAGGAGGAGGAGGTGCATTAATATTTCTTGACAATTAATGAAATATACATCAAAAAATAACTCAAACCTACCTATTTAGAAGCAAATTCAAACAAAAAGACAAATAAACTCACTCCTTTGCTGTGCTCGACGTCATGGCGGCATTTTGGCGATAAATCGATAAGATTTTTGTGTTGAATTGAGGAATCCAAAACACAAGCGCGCTTCCTAGGGTTTGCAGACCGCGCGAATTGTGGAGAAAAAATAAATAAAACGAGATGACAACCTTTTTATTTATTTATAACAGTTCATAATGCGCTTGCGTTATAACGCAAGCACATTATAGTTTGGTTTTGACAAGCCTTAAGCTCGTCATTACCAAACCATAACGTGAGCGCATTATAACGCGCTCGCATTATGTATTATTTTTTAAAAAAACCATTTGGCCACTTTTTGGCCCCCCATCTTTTTGCACTTACCCATTGATGCTCTCTTAAATTAATTCTTGCAAGGCATGACATCTTTACAACAGAAAGTGACAAACTTGACCAATGCTTCTTCTCAACCTAGAATACCTACATATCATTCTCATAATCCTTTGTATGCAATATTAAGAACTCCTATGCCTGATAAGTTTGAGACTCCCCACTTTTAAAAGTACAGTGGTAAAGGTGATCCTAATACTCATGTGGTAGAATTCACAGCTACGTCTAGTGATTTCTTCTTTGAAGAGGACTTATTAGAAAAGCTCTTTCCGTTATCCCTCAAAGATACTGCTTTGGATTAGTTTTACTCTTTACATCTTAATTCAATAAATTCTTTGTGAGGCCCACCCTTGTGCGACTGGATTAGTTTTACTTGTAGACCTTATTGTTTTACCTCTCCCTAGCTAAGGGTTCAATTTATGAGAGTGACTCTATCATCAAGACAATGTAGTCTAGAGGTGGAATTCACCTATTGTGTTTAAATTGGAACTGTATGCTCAAAATCGTGACTTCGGTTTCCTGGGGCTATCGAGTCAGATTTTGGCACGCACACAAACCCTTTCCCTCCTTGCCATGGGGTGATCCTCCACATCACTCTCACTCACATGGAAGTAGCTAGTCGAGAGGAGGTGAGACACAATGGGGGTCTGGCTCGTTGGAGAGTTGGACTTCATAGAGAGGGGTTGGCAAGTTTTGTTGCCTTTGTTATTGTGTGCTTAGTTGTATGTTTTGTTTAATTGTTGTTGTAGTTGAGATAACCCTATGACCCTAAGGGTCACTAGTTTCTCTTCTTCTATTTGGATTCCTTAGATTCCACCTCTGTGTGGGTAAATGATTGTTTTCATTGATGACTTTTTCTATTTCAATGTCTTGAAGGAATTCTCGTTGTAGTTGTAATTGTCTAGTTTCTTCTAACAACAAGAAGACAAATGGGTCTCCTTTTGGTAGAACAAACATTTATTGTTGTTGTCATGGATGGATCTCTTGGATCTCATCATGGATAGCCCTCACCCACTTTCCTCTTACTCCTAAGCACATTTGTGAATCAGGATAGAGGAAGTTGTGTAATTGCTAACATTAACTAGATCTAGGGTTTTGACCTAGGGTTTAGTTGGCCTAGGGTTTGACTTGTGTTCTACCTTGCGATGAAATCAAGGGTTTGTTTAGATCATTTAACTGTGGTTACATCATGATGGAATCAAGGGTCTGCAATTTTATCTATTCTAAGGTTTCTATATGCATGCAAGCTACATGATATGCAAAACATCTTTTTGGTATTTTTTAGAGTATTTTGGAAATAAAGTGTTTCTAATCTATGAAAAGGAAATATGTATGCAATCCTATATGACTTTTCTAATGCAAAGTTAAACTATGTTTTTTTGGTTTTTTTATGTTTTTAATGTAATCAAATCTAATAAAATGGGAAAATTCTTCTTCTAACAATCTAGATCTAGAAATATGAAAGTGATTAATCTAACATGCAAGATCTAACTATAAAGGAAAAAGTGATGTTTTACTATTCCCAAGAGTAAATTTGATTCTCTAATTACTATGAATTAAGCAAAAACAATGAAGGAACCTATAAGAAATGAAGATTTGTTGACTCCACTACCCTCAATAATCCTTGTAATAGGCAACTTCGAATCCTTTTGTGGCAGCAGGTGATCCTCTTGATAACAAAATGACACAAAGAAGAAAAAAAGAAGCTTTGATGAAGCTTGTTCAAGCTCAATGAGATCTTGGATTGAGCACAATGGCATAGAATGAAGTAGCGTAGCGTTGCTTGGTTGAACAAATAAAGCAAGAGGTGCCTTCATCCAATGAGAGCATTTGAATGCTAAGTTGGAGAGCAAAAACTGGCAAGAGCTATGTGCACAATGAATTTGCCTCCCTTTGAGCTTGAGGCAGGGGGCATTTATAAGTTTAGAAGAGGGACTTGATTGAAAAGTTAACTCATTTGATTGACGAGTTAACAAGGTTGATTGCTCACTGAACTCAGCTAATTAGAGAGTGATGAAGCAATGATAGCTTATCACTGGAGAGGAAATGGAGGTTAGGGAATGCATGAGATTGATTGGAGAGTTAATTTGAGATCAAATAGAGATAATTATGCATGTGTGGGTTCATGAAATAGTTAACTCTATATTAGAAATCAAAAATCATGCAAACAAATGAGTGAAAACTGAGCAAAAATGAGTGAGAAACTCAATTTTTTTGTGGCTTCAAAAATGGCAAGGTTGCCCCTTTTTCTAGTAGGGTCACCCCTAGGTTTCTCAGGGGGCAACCCTAGGTCACCCGGGGGAGATATGGGCTATTCAGGGTTAGATGTAGAAAAATAGGCTAGGAGATGGCAGAAGAGAGGAAAAGGAAGGGTTTTGCATCAAGAAATAGGTTAGTCATGTGGAAGAATCTAGATTGCCACTTGCATATGTACCATCTCCCAGGCGAGATCAAGAAATAATAGGGGGAGATTTGGATTGGTTGGGCAGAACTGAAAACTGACAGTGGGAGATGGATCAGGACACCTCCAGAAGGCTTCTAGGAGGTGCACAAGATGAAAAACAAAGGGGAAAGGTGAAAAATTCACCTACAAGACATAAACAAAGCTTAGGATCAAGGTCAAAAGACATAAAATGTAAGTCGCCAAGTGTCACAACAAGTGTCAAAAAGTTTCACAAACAGGGAGAGAGAAATCTACAAAGAGGAATCAACACAAGACAAGAAAAGAGAACACATCATCAAGAGGTCTGCTGCTTCAAGGACATTATTTCATGCTTACATGTATGTGAAAAGGATTTGAATCATCATAGGGGTTCTCATGGAGATTGTACGTGATTTTTGTGCTTACATATTTACCCCCTTTGGGGACAGTAATCTACATGAAAGGTAGGTACTGTTCCTGAACTAGTCTTTACCTGTTGTCAATTTTTCCCGCAATTTGTTCCTATAATAACTAGTATTAGTTTGGTGTTTAAATATATCAAAATGAATAATGAAAACTAAAATGACAAACTTACCATGGATCGTTGGACTTCGACTAGTTGCTTGCCTTTGTCACTTTGGACCTGTAGGGATGAGAGAATGCAAAAAAATGCATGAAACAGATGCATAAAAGCAAAGAACTAATCTAAAATGCATAAGTGAAACTAAGCTAAGGGAAAACAAAGCAAGCCAAAATGTGAGATCAGAGAAAAATAGCAACGGAATCATTCGTACGAGCAGTCGATAGAGAGGTATCATCAAGGAGATCACAGAGATGGCTGCCTCTTCTTCAGCCATGGAGAATCGGGTATGCAGTCAGTGAAAAACTCTTCTCTAAACTCTAGCTTGAATTTTGCAAAAAATCTCTTATAATTATCCATTTTTGATGATTTTTCCTGTTGCATTACATTTGTCTCGTCGTTTAGAGTAAGATTGCTCTTTCATTTTCCAAAATCGATCAAGAAATGAGCTTTTTAGAGTGTTTTTTTGCTTGAGGGATTCACTCCTAGGGTTGCCTCTTTTGCTAGGTAGGGTCACCTAGGGGAGATTCTGTCTGACAACAGGATTGCCCGGGGGAGATCCTGAAAAGCAGTAGGGTCGCCCGAGGGAGATCCTAAAAAACACTTGGGTCACTGTTACATCCCCTTTTTGGATTCAATATTACTTTTTACTTTTTCTTGAAAAATACATCCATGTGGATATGTTTTAACATCATAGGAAATGATGATATGTTTAGAAAAAGTTAATTTTATGAAGTCATGGATTTTACTTGATTATGATCAATATGATGTTATGAATTAGAATGTCTTTTTGATATGAAAATGAAATGATTTGATATAAATGTGTTTTGATCAGAATATTGGTGCTTTGACCACAAAATTGTATGTGAGATTGTTAATGATAGGAATAGATGGAACATGTTCACCAGGAAGAAAGAAGAAGAGAAAGTATCTTTGAGAAAGAGAGAATAGACTCTAGAATAACCCATGGGAGCTTGCCACTGAAAACGAATATTAGGTAGATAAACCTAGATGCCTTGAGTTAAGCTTTGATTATGGGCTAAGTCAATTTTAGTCGAGATGTTGACGTTTCCAAGAATAGGTCTTTCTCCTTTCGTAAGTTGTCATATTGAGTATGGGAAATCGACATCGGTGTCATATTACTCTGAATCGTATCATCAAATATGAACGACTGAGATATTATTTATATGTATACATATGTATATACTTGAGGTTGAGTTGTAAGTTGTGTCTTGTTTTGGTTCGGCGCAAAAGTTGAAAATTGTGCTTAAGTCGATCCCAAACCTTGTTTTGCACTTATGCTTAATTCGTCGTTATCGTCGTAAAGCTCTACGAGCGTATGACGTAAATGTCTCCTTGCGAAATTTGATGGATGTTGAATTGTTCTATATTGGGCTATTATCAAATATTAAAAGGTTTAAATAATGTTTTAAATCTTTAGACCATGGTGTGTAATACCTTTGGTCGTATCGTAAAGGAATATACTAAATTATATTAGTTATATTTATATTGTCGATTTGAGGTAATTCCTTTATTCATTTGTGATGTTGGTAATCGGGCAGTAGCTCGAAAGAGACTCACTCAAGTCCTTTCTTGATGTCTTTGATTTTGAAATAATCTTTTTTATTTTCAAGCTTTTAATCTTATGATGGTTGTCGGTCTAGCTTTTAATTCATAGTCCTTACATTTGATTTATACTCATAACGGATATGAGTAGTGTGACAGTTTGTTAAAACTGTCAACCACCACCTCACCAAGTATGGAGCTCCATTTTGGAGAATAATCGCGGAATGAGTGGAAAAGACCAAACCATTTTCTAGTAGTGGTCGTGTAATGAGGAGAACGTTTTGCATGTTGGGTAGTTATACTTTTTGTTAGGCATGGTCTTGTGAGTGGGAGGCAATTTTTCCTTTGTAGCTAGACGGGATTTAGAGGATAGTTAGAGTGAGTTTTAGGGAGGCAATGCAGAGTAGAAGCGGAGAGGAGACTGTGCAAGAAGCAAAGGTGAATGACTTAGAGAAGAACGAACACTGTGGACCAGTCTGCAAGCAGACACAGGAGATTACCTTCAGGTCCTTCTCACCTCATCTCTGCGCAGTCATAGTTTTCAGTTATGTTTATAATAAGTAATGTCTTTACTTGCTTTTCGAAGAACTTAGTTTTTGCTTAAAGATGCAAGTTGTGAATTGTTACCATCTGTAGCTTGTGTGTTTTATCACCTCCAAAATGGAAGCAATGTTTTGTCTCTTGCACTGAACCGCACTATAGTTGTGAAACCCATAGTATAATTACATTATATTTCGAAGCATCTCTGAAGGTCAAAATTATTATGTAGTTGTTGGCTCAACTTTAGGAGTTTATTTGGTTGTGTGTTTAGTGCATTTTAGACTAAGTGTTTGGTCATAAAATATCTCAGCTATCACAAGCTGTAGTGGCAAAACCTTTGTCGATGTAGAATGAGTTCTCTTTTGGCCAATCAAATACCATAGCTTGGTTCTATCAAATTTAAAGGTCAACTAGTTTTAAAGTAAAAGACTTGTTTGTGATAACCGTCGACCAGGGGAGTATCATTGGTGTGAAGTGTAAGTCGAAACATGCAAGACTTCATAGTCCTCCTCTATTTCTGAGTTTAAAATGGTCGGTCGACCATATTAAAATTACTAACCTTGCTACAAATAATAGTGAGCTTTAGTCTATTTGCCTTTGCAAGTAATTCTTATGCTATTAAAAGTATTTAAACTGTTGTGTCCCCAAGAGAAGACTTTACAGTCATACAAGTTAATATAATTAAGTTTTAAAACAATGTAATGAGTCTTTTGTCAAGTATCTAGCTTAGACTTGCATGCAATCTTATTGCTAGTAGAAACAACAAGATATGGTTTCTAAATGCTTAGATTGACAAGGATTAAGCTATGTCGAAGATTTCGACAAGTCGAAGTAGAATCTTATGATTGTTTAATTTTAACGTAGGGTCTTCAAACATTTGTATTCTATAAATGGGTTATAGTATATCCCTTCCGAAACAACAATGTTGAGATTAGTGACCACTCTTGAGTGGATAAATTAAGCAGTGGGCTAACTTAAAGGTCAATGAAATAACTTTTAGCATTATTTGAATAGTCGATAAGATAGGAAACCATTCTTTTATCATGTAAACGGAAATGTTTCCATGAGCTAAGTAGAGAGAGAATAAACCTCATTGCCATGCGTTAATGCATGATGAATTTCTAACACCTTGAGGTTATTGAGGTCGTTGTATTGAACTTATTTATAGGAATCTATAGGATTGCGATTAATTCGAGTCAAGTTGGGGTGGGTGAACGTATTACTTGCGTTGGTACAATGCTAATTATATTCAAATCCTTTGGCCAAGGTAATGCATGAGCCTCAAGTGCATTGATAGTTCACTGTGACTGGATGGCATAGCTTGTGGAATTGTCATGCTTGACTAGAGGGTATCTAGGGGATTGCATGATAACAAGTTATGTAGGTCACAACACCAGTACTCAGATGGCAAACACCATTGGTTATCCTAAGTCTATCCTCTTGAGTAGGGTAGGGCCACTTCCAGATAGGAAGGAGTGCAGGAGACTGACGGTCTATGGTTGGAGGTTAAGCTCCTTGAAGATACTTTCTCTTCTTTATTCTTGAGGATTGCCAAGACTTGAATTTGGATGGTCAACAATCGAGATGCAGTGACATTGGTAAGTTTGTATTTTGGAATTATTTTAAGTAACTTTTAAGAACATATTGTTTAAATGTTGTAGATGGATATATTCTTTTGCATAAATTATAATTTCTTGAATATTGATAGTCGATGGATGAACTACCTGATTTTAATTTAGAAACAAATTACTTTTATGTTTTAAACTTTCAAAAAAAAATTATACCTTTGGTTAAACTTTGTTTTTAGGGTGAAATCAAAACTGGGTGTTACATATGGTATCGGAGCTAACTAGGTTCAGCACTAGGGCTGATGAGTCCACTAACCTGATTAGGAATCAACATTATGCAGGTAGCTAATGATTTGATTTACTGTACTAGGATGGTACGTATCAAGAAAACATCAAGGAAGTCCTTCCCTGGTAAGGAACGTTATCTGCAAGCTAAGCAGAAATGACTTGTGATGATCAAGACTATTGAGAAAATGAATGATGAAAATGACATTTGGCTAGATGATGTGGAAACTTTTGCCAATGCTTTGTCATGACTCAAACGAATGAAAAAAGAACTCCTAGAGACATCTAGGATGATAGCTCGAATTATGGTCAATTGTTGCCCTATTAGTGTACCAATGATCACTAGGGATCCCCGTATACCACCTAGAGTTGAAATCATTGTACTATCATCTGATAGTGAATCTGAGGGTTATACACCTCATGAATATGTGTCAGACAATGAATTCGAAAGTTACACCCCTCTTGTAAATACTGAGTGAAACATGAAATATGTCTACCCTTAAAGAATGTATATATAGTTTTGCAAAGTATAATAAAGACAAATTTTGGTTTGAGAATAGCTATGGTTATGAGCAATTGTTATGTTTTGATAATATACAAAATGATAAATCATAGAACTAATTAGTACTTGCTTAAGCAGGTGAGAAAACAAATAATCATGGATCAATCAGAGTTTAATGAGAGACAAGATCAGGAAGGTCACAAGTCTCAAGAAAACTCCACCGATAATTTGGACAAAATTCTTAATATGCTTACTGAAACTAAGGAAAGGTTGGGCAAATTGGAAAAGAAAGTGAATGAAACTAGGAGCATGGAGGGTGAAAATGAGTATTCTAATAATGCAAGTAAAATTAAACAACAGGATCATGGCACGTCAAGTGAAAACCAAGATGATAATGAAATTCAGAGGGGGCCAAAAGATAAACTTGCACAGGAACTATCTAAGGATATGAAAAAGATTATCCCTCCCAAATTTGATGGAACGAAAACCGGTGATGTGGCAGAAGCATGGCTAACAGAAATGGAGAAATACTTTGAAATCAGAAATTACTCTGAGATTACAAAGGCAGTGTGGGGAGCATATCAGTTATCTGGAGAAGCATCCACTTGGTGGATGAACAAGAAAATGGAACTGGAATTAAGCCCCTTGAAGGTGACATGGAATGAATTTGTGGAACTTTTTTGAAAAAGGTGGTTACCATAGCTCTATTTTGATAAAAAGCTAACAGATTTCCAAAATCTCAGGCAAGGTGATTTGTCTGTGGTTGAATATGCAGAAACATTTACTAGATTGTTGAAGTATGTTCCTCAATATCAAAAGGATGAAAGATTTTGGATAAGAAAATTTATTATGGGACTCAATCCTCAGATTGGCGGTGAGGTGGAGGTGCATGGTCCAAACACAATGGACCAAGTGTATGAGAAAGCAATTAAGCAGGAATAGAAGATCAAATCTATTTCTTCTTACCGTGAAAAGAAATGTAAGAGATTTGATAAGAACTTCAATGATCATATGTATAAAAGGAAGAATGATAAAGGATATGGAAATAGGAGGTTCGATAAAGGAAATTGAAAAAACAAAGGGGAATTTGGTAATGAATGTAGAAATGAAGACTATAAGAAAAATGACAATTTTAAGAAGAACGATGATGCTATGAGTAGACCATCTGAGAAGAGAGGACCATTTGGAGGATGTTTTTCATGTGGTGGAGATCATTATGCTAACCGTTGTCCTAATAAAAAGTAGAACGGGTAACTTAGGAATACGGTACTTCCTTCGCAGAAGGAAGCATTTCAACAAAGGATTCATGCTGCCCTTGACAATGGACAAGATGAGTATCAGATTACCCCCATTGAGATGATAGGTACATTATTTGGAGTTCTTGTTTCTATTTTGTTTGATACTGGTGCAACAAAAAATTTTGCGTCATCTAGAGTCTTAAGTAAATTTCCTAGAAGAGTTGGTTTTATGTCAAAACCGTGGACAGTTGAGTATGCAAATCACTCAAAGGCTCAAGTAGAGCAATGTTTGTTCAAAGCTGAGATTGATATTTCAAACTTCTCCACTAAGGTAAATTTATATGTAGCACCTTTAGGGTCCTACGATGTCATCTTAGGAATGAATTGGTTGTGGAGACATAGGGCCAAGGTAGATTGTTTTCATAAAACAATTGAGTGTTTGGATGATAAAGGAAACAAAGTTAATTTTTAGGGTATTCAAAGGGAAATAAGGATCAGATCTATTTCTTCAAAAAAATTAAAGCGGGCTAGGCGTAAGGGATGTCAACTTTTTGCAGTCAAAATGGACCTAGTAGAGGAAGCTTTAGAGAAGCAAACATTTGAGGAAAAATACCCATATCTTTGCAATTTCAGTGATGTATTTCTTGAGGAACTACCAGGCTTGCCTCCAAAAAGAACCTTTGATTTTGCCATAGATATTAAACCAGGATTTGAGCCAGTATCTAAAGCTCAATACCGAATAACCACTACTGAACTTATGGAATTGAAGGCTCAATTGCAGGAGCTATTGACTAAAGATCTAATTAGGTCAAGTGTATCACTATGGGGAGCTCTAGTTATTTTTGTCAACAAGAAGGATGGAACCCTTAGACTATGTATAGATTATTGGATGCTAAATAAGGCAACAATAAAGAATAAGTATCCACTGCCACATATTGATGATCTATTCAACCAAATGCATGGTGCAATAGTATTTTCTAAGATAGACTTGAGATCTAGATACCATCAGTTGAGGTTGAAAGATGAAGATATTCACAAGACTGCATTTAGAACAAGATATGGTCATTATGAGTTTACTGTGATGCCATTTGGATTAACTAATGCACTAGCCGCTTTCATGACTCATGAATAGTGTTTTCAGAGATTGCCTTGATAAATTTGTCCTAGTTTTTATAGATGATATCCTGATATATTTCAAAAATGAGGAGGAGCATAGACAACACCTTCAAATTGTTTTGCAACGATTAAGAGAACTCAAATTGTATGCGAAACTCTCAAAATGCACTTTCTTTCAGAAAGAAGTGCAGTATTTGGGACATACTATATCAGTAGAAGGGATATCAGTTGACCCACCTAAAATTAAGGCTATTATGGAATGGCCTGTACCTTCCAATGTTTCAGAGGTACGAAGTTTTATGGGATTGGCCGGATATTATAGAAAATTTGTTTTGAATTTCTCAAGTATTGCTAGTCCAATAAATTCTTTGCAGAGAAAAGGAAAATGATTTGTTTGGACTGAAGAATGTCAAAAGGCATTTGATTTATTAAAAGAAAAGTTAACAACAACACCAATCTTGAAAGTCCCTGATCTTGAAGGGCAATTTGAGGTTATTACTGATGCTTCGAGAGAAGGGTTAGGGGGTGTGCTTATGAAAAATGAGCGTGTAATAGCCTATGAATCAAGAAAGTTGAGAAACTATGAGTAGAATTACACTCCTCATGACTTAGAACTGGCAGTAGTGATTCACGCCCTTCAGATGTGGTGACATTATTTATTGGGAAAGACTTTTATACTAAAATCGGATCATCAAAGTCTTCGTTACATATTTACACAACCTCATCTCAATGCAAGACAAAGGAGATGGTTAGAATTAATATCAGATTATGACTTTGAGATTGCTTACATCAAAGGTAAAGAAAACTAAGTAGCTAATGCTTTACGCAGAAAAACGCACATAGCTTCTATAATCTCTATTCATGCTAATTTTAAAGAGTTAGTATTGCAAAGTTTATCTGGAGATGAATATTACGAGCAGGTGAAGCAAGCTCTACAATCAAACCCTAAGGATCCAAGATATGATGGATTCTGTTTTGAGTCAGATGGATTGATGAGATTTAAGGGAAGAATCTACGTTCCTAATTCTGTAGAACTTAGAAACCTTGTTTGGAAGGAAGTTCATTGCGCACCTTATTCTGGACACCCAGGAGTAATAAAACTTTTAGCTGATGTCAAACTGCTATATTTCTGGAAAGGAATGAAAAGCGACGATGCAAATTTTGTAGCAAGTTGCTTGGAGTGTCAGAGAGTGAAGGTAGAACACCAACATCCTGCTGGATTGTTATACCCACATGATATTCTAGAATGGAAATGGTAGGTTGTTAGTATGGATTTTGTTCAAGGGTTACCAATGTCTAAGAATCGACATGATGCAATATTGGTTGTTGTAGATAAACTAGCCAGGGTAGCACATTTTATACCAGGAAATTTAACAGATGGAGCTCATATTTTGGCTCAGAAATTTGTGCAAGAAATATTCAGATTGCAAGGGGTACTTGAAAAGATTATATCCGATAGAGATGCTCAAATAACCTCTCAGTTTTGGCAAACTTTATTTTCAGCATTAGGGACTAAACTCAATGTGAGCACCACTTACCATCCTGAAACCAATGGACAAATAGAAAGGGTTAATCAGGTCTTAGAGGATCTTTTAAGAATTTATTGCATGGACCAACAATACAGATGGGAGGAATATTTACCTTTTGTTGAATTTGCCTATAACAATTCCTATCATTCTGTCATTAAGATGGCACCATTTGAAGCATTATATGGAAAGAAATGCAAAATTCCTATAAGCTGGGATAAACTGGAAGATAGGATAAGCATTGGACCTAAAACGCTTGCAGATATGGAAGAAAAAGTGAAAATGATTAGGAAGAGGTTGGCAGAAGCCAACGATAGGAAAAAAAGTTATACATATCGCAAACAGGTGCCTAGACATTTCTCTATTGGTGAGAAAGTTCTTTTGCGAGTGAAACCCCATAAAAGCTCAATCAAATTTGGTAAATAATCAAAGTTGGCTCCCTGATATGTCAAACCTTTTGAAGTCCTTGAGATTATCAATCCAGTGGCCTACAAAATTGCTCTACCTCCAGTCTTGTCCAAAATGCATAATGTTTTTCATGTTTCATACCTAAAGAAATATTTTGTAGGTAATGACCACATTCTTAGATGGAATTCTTTACAGATGCAAGAGCCAGGAGTGGTTGTGATCAAGCCACTCAAGGTGCTCGAAATGCATAAATGTCATTTACTTAATCGAGAGGTTTTGCAATTCAAAATTCAGTGGGACCAATATGGCAAGGATAGCGCCACTTGGGAAGACTATAATGACATCCATCAAAGATTTCCTTATCTTTTCAAAAACATTAATGTTAAAATATAAAAGTTTGTTTTATGTTAAAATTTTGCTTGGTAAACTCAATCATCGGGGACGATGATTCTATAGGGGAAAGATATGTTACATCCCCTTTTTTGATTCAATATTACTATTTACTTTTTCTTGAAAAATACAGCCATGTGGATATGTTTTAACATCATAGGAAATGATGATATGTTTAGAAAAGGTTAATTTTATGAAGTCATGGATTTTTACTTGATTATGATAAATATGATGTTATGAATTAGAATGTCTTTTCGATATGAAAATGAAATGATTTGATATAAATGTGTTTTGATCAGAATATTGGTGCTTTGACCACAAAATTGTATGTGATATTGTCAATGACAGGAATAGATGGAACATGTTTGCCAGGAAGAAAGAAGAAGAGAAAGTATCTTTGAGAAAGAGAGAATAGACTTTGGAATAACCCATATGAGCTTGCCACTGAAAATGAATATCAGGTAGATAAACCTAGATGCCTTGAGTTAAGCTTTGATTACAGGCTAAGTCAATTTTAGTCGAGATGTCGACGTTTTCAAGAATAGGTCTTTCTCCTTTAATAAGTTGTCATATTGAGTATGGGAAATTGACATTGGTTTCATATTACTCTAAATCATGTCATCAAATACGAATGATTGATATATTTTTTATATGTATACATATGTATATACTTGAGGTCAAGTTGTAAGTTGTGTCTTGTTTTGGTTCGGCGCAAAAGTCAAAAATTATGCGTAAGTCGATCCCAAACCTTGTTTTGTGTTTACACTCAATTCGTTGTTATCATCGTAAAGCTCTATGAGCATATGACATAAACGTCTCCTTGTGAAATTCGACGGATGTCAAATTGTTCTATATTGGGCTATTATCGAATGTTAAAAGGTTTAAATAATGTTTTAAATCTTTAGACCATGGTGTGTAATACCTTTGGTCGTATCGTAAAGGAATATACTAAATTATATTAGTTATATTTATATTGTCGATTTGAGGTAATTCCTTTATTCATTTGTGATGTTGGTAATTGGGCAGTAGCTCGAAAGAGACTCACTCAAGTCCTTTCTTGATGTCTTTGACTTTGAAATAATCTTTTTTTACTTTCAAGCTTTTAATCTCATGATGGTCGTCAGTCTAGCTTTTAATTCATAGTCCTTGCATTTGATTTATACTCATAGCGGATATGAGTAGTGTGACAGTTTGTTAAAATTATCAACCACCACCTCACCAAGTATGGAGCTCCATTTTGGAGAATAATCGCGGAATGAGTGGAAAAGACCAAACCATTTTCTGGTAGTGGTCGCGTAATGAGGAGAACGTTTTGCATGCCGGGTAGTTACCCTTTTTGTTAGGCATGGTCTTGTGAGTGGGAGGCAGTTTTTCCTTCGCAGCTAGATGGGATTTAGAGGATAGTTAGAGTGAGTTTTAGGGAGGCAATGCAGAGTAGAATCGGAGAGGAGACTGTACAAGAAGCAAAGGTGAATGGCTTAGAGAAGAATGAACACCGTGGACCATTCTGTAAGAAGACACAGGAGATTACCTTCAGGTCCTTCTCACCTCATCTCTGCACAATCGTAGTTTTTAGTTATGTTTATAATAAGTAATGTCTTTACTTTCTTTCTGAAGGAACTTAGTTTTTGCTTAAAGATGCAAGGTGTGAATTGTTACCATCTGTAGCCTGTGTGTTTTATCACCTCCAAAACAGAAGCAATGTTTTGTCTCCTGCACTACACTGCACCACAGTCGTGAAACCCATAGTATAATTACATTATATTTCAAAGCATCTCTAAAGGTCAAAATTATTGTGTAGTTGTTGGCTCAACTTTAGGAGTTTATTTGGTTGTGTGTTTAGTGCATTTTAGACTAAGTGTTTGGTCATAAAATATCTCACATCTATCACAAGCCACAGTGGCAAAACCTTTGTTGACATAGAATGAGTTCTCTTTTGGCCAATCGAATACCATAGCTTGGTTCTGTCAAATTTAAAGGTTAGCTAGTTTTAAAGTAAAAGACTTGTTTGTGATAACCGTCGACCAGGGGAGTATCATTGGTGTGAAGTGTAATTCGAAACATGCAAGACTTCACAGTCCTCCTCTATTTCTGAGTTTAAAATGGTCGGTCGACCATATTGAAATTACTAACCTTGCTGCGAATAATAGCAAGCTTTAGTCTATTTGCCTTTGCAAGTAATTCTTATGCTATTAAAAGTATTTAAATTATTGTGTCCCCAAGAGAAGACTTTACATTCATACAAGTTAATATAATGAAGTTTTAAAACAATGTAATGAGTCTTTTGTCAAGTATCTAGCTTAGACTTGCATGCAATCTTATTGCTAGTAGAAACAACAAGATAGGGTTTCTAAATGCTTAGATTGACAAAGATTAAGCTATGTCGAAGATTTCAACAAGTCAAAGTACAATCTAATGAGTGTTTAATTTTAATGTAGGGTCTTCAAACATTTGTATTCTATAAATGGGTGATAGTATATCGCTTCCGAAACAACAATGTTGAGATTAGTGTCCACTCTTGAGGGGATAAACTAAGCAGTGGGCTAGCTTAAAGATCAATGAAATAACTTTTAGCATTATCCAAATAGTCAGTAAGCTAGGAAACCATTCTTTTATCATGTAGACGAAAATGTTTCCATGAGCTAAGTAGAGAGAGAATAAACCTCATTGCCATGCGTTAATGCATGATGAATTTCTAACACCTTGAGGTTATCAAGGTCGTTGTATTGAACTTATTTATAGGAATTTGTAGGATTGCGATTAATTCGAGTCAAGTTGGGGTGGGTGAATGTATTACTTGCATTGGTACAATGCTAATTATATTCAAATCCTTTGGCCAAGGTAATGCATGAGCCTCAAGTGCATTGATAGTTCACTATGATTGGATGGCGTAGCTTATGGAATGGTCATGCTTGACTAGAGGGTATCTAGGGGATTGCATGATAAAAAGTTACGTAGGTCACAACACCAATACTCAGATAGGGTAGGGCCACTTCCAGATAGGAAGGAGTGCAGGAGACCAAGGGTCTGTGGTTGGAGGTTAAGCTCCTTGAAGATACTTTCTCTTCTTTATTCTTGAGGATTGCCGAGACTTGAATTTGGATGGTCAACAATCGAGATGCAATGACATTGGTAATTTTCTATTTTGGAATTGTTCTAAGTAACTTTTAAGAACATATTGTTTAAATGTTGTAGATAGATATATTCTTTTGTTGATAACTGAGAGGGGGGGTGAATCAGTTATCTAAATTATTTCAGCTTTCTGAACTTTCTTAATAATTAATGCAGCATCAATTCAAATAAGCAAACATAACTATGAAATGGAAATACACATGACACAATATTTTTGACGTGGAAACCCTGTTAAGGGGGAAAACCATGGGGTGATTAACCCAAGATTGTATTCTCTGTTAGAAGAATAGAAATACAAAATGGCACTTGCCAATTAGGGCTCACTGCTTGAGCACACTGTTCACAAGAGGCTCACTGCCTACAAGAGACTCACTGTCTACAAGTTGTAAGAGGAATAACAAGATCCTTGAACTAATGAGAAGCATCCACATATGCTGAGGTTCAGTTCTGGTTAGGCTCAATATACTGATCTACTGCACTTCATCCTTCTTCTTCTTTGGTGTTGTTGTCTTGTCACATACCGGACCTGTCTTACTGCTTTCACACTGTTCTTCTACTTTTCTTCGCTTACACCATAACACAACACACACCTTCTCATCAAAATCCATCTGGTATATATATCTGCACAAAGGATTTCATCCTCTTTCTAGTCGGCATCTGGAATAGTCAATATTTCCCAAACTCTAGTCTGTCGGCTGAGTCCTTGCTTACCAAGTGATGCGGATCAAAAGGAACTTATAAAAGTCATCTAACAAGTTGGTCAATCATGAATGATACCTTAAGAATATTTATCACCATGACATCTCATCCAGAATAACTTCTGATGTTCTGCCTGTCAGTTCTTCCTCTGTTTGTTCTACCAAACCGGACCCCAATACTTGAATGCTTATATCTCTTTACTCTTTCATCACCGGAGGCTCAATTCCTAGAATCTATCAGTCAAGGTACTCCTCTTAACTTTCCCAAGTCTGCACTTTCCAAAGATACTTCCTCTGAGAGATCCAGACCTGACTGTCGAACCTTTCCACATACTCTGTTCTTGCTTACCGGACCACAACACTCTTCAATCTGAGTTCCGATATAGGCACACCATGTCTTGTGGATGTGTGGGATGAACTTTGTTGCCATCAATGACAACAATCATGAAGCTACAATTTGTCTCTTGGCAACAATCTCCACCTTTGGCATTGATGGCAACACTTAGTAAAAAATGACTAAGTGTTATACTATACTCCCCCTTGGTTGATGCTCTCTTCTAGTGTACACTTTACCAGAGCTCCCCCTTAGCTAGATTCCACATTTTTCACTGTTCCTCACTCCCTGTTTGACATCAATGGCAAAGGGTAGGGTCCGTACACCAAAATTGCCCAAAAGTTCAACTATACTTAGCCGCATAAGTATATAAATAGGTTATACTTACATATACTGTAGTATGTCTGCAAAAGTTGTCTTCAACTGTACAACTTCTGTCATCCAACTTTGCTTCATCCTGTCCAAAATTGAGATGTGATCACTCAACAGGAATGCAAAAGCTTCTGCCCTCTTGAAATCTGTCGGATCACTGGTCTGGGCTGTGGTCTAGGCATCTGTTAGGGCCTCATGCATGGCCTCTAATTTGGGGATAATCATCCCTCTAAGCTCACCCATTCTTCTTAATATGTTCTTCCTCTCCTTCTCAAGCTTCTTAATCTCATTCATGATTACAATAGTTTGACATTCCTGATTTACTATAGAAGAGGAGAGAGGGTCAAAATTTTGAGATAAACTTGTCAGTTTATCCTCTTGCTCTTTTACTTTCTTCTCAATATCCTTGGTCACTTTAGGCCAGGATAGACAAAATTTGTAGATATTTTTGCCATCTTTAAGAGCATTTTCCAAGCTCTTTATTCCAATATCCATAACTCTCCTATCATTTGTTATTAAGCCTTGTAACTCCGAGAATCTCTTATCCAAAAACTCTTTCTAGACCTTCTCCTTAGCTGATTTCTCTAGAGATTCAAAATGTGTACTAACACTATTTACTAGAGATTTGAGATTATCGGATGAAGAGGTTGAGGGATCTTTCTAAAAAGATGGCATAATCTTTTCCAGTACACCGGATGTAGTTTCTATGAGCTTGCAGTCTTCCATGTGAGACTTCAGAAGTTTTTCTTTTGCCTTTGCTGAAGTAAAGGATGCTAGCTTCATGGTTTGAACCGGGGAGAGGGAGTCAAAATTTAATGGTCCTTGAAGAAGTTCCAGTTCATCAAATTCCATCATCTCCTTGGTTAGGAATTCTTCGATTGCTTCTGCTATGTCTCTTGCCGGTGACAGGGTCTTCTCCCCTTCTGCATTCCTAGCACTATCATCTGTGGTTTTTGGAATTTTCTCTCCTTCTGAACCCTTATTATTGTCATCTTGTTTTTCCTTTTCCTCTTCTTCTTTTTCTTCTACTCTTAACTCTTCTTTAGATCCAGAGTCAGTAGTAGAAACCGGAGGAGAGATGTTAGCTTGTTCATGGGCCTCCTCTTCCAGAGTAGAGGAATCTAAGTCCTTACCCTTTTTTTCACTTGTCTCCTTTACCTCTTCTGCCACTATCTCAGTAGATTCATCTGTAGCTGAGGGATCATCACCTAAGTCCTCTACAATGGGAATGTTGAATCTTTTGTAAGCATTCTAAAGAATCTCTTCTGTCTCTTTTCCTATTTTGTCAGTTTCGCTGAGCATAAGTTGATTCATTTTGGCTTTGCTCCAGAACTCATCCTTGCAATCTTTGAAGATCGTATTCATTTGCTTCGGAGTGATTGAAGGAAAGAGCTGAATGGCTATCTGTTCCTGGATCTCAAGATACTTTGCCCTAGCATTATTCTTTCTTATCTCTAATTCCTTCTCTAGGCTTTTGGGAATGAGAGATATGATTTCAATAAAAGCCTTATTATATATGTTCAAATACTTAACTGTGGCTTCCTCCAGAATCTTTTTATCTACATCATTGTATGCATCATAGAATTCTGTTATAGTTTGTAGGTTCCCATACATAGTGACTACTTTAACTACATCATCTAAGGATAGAGTGGGCCTTTCAACGAATTCTTCTACCATCTCTTCCTTGTCTTCACCGGTAGAGGGTTCACCAAATACTTTCTTCTTTTTCCTCATTTTCCTTACCTCCTCGTCTGATTCTATCTCTTCTTCATCCTTTTGGCTTGTATAAGACCTTGCTGCCTTTTTCTTGGTTCTCTTCTCTCCTTTTCTGGATGATTTTACTTCCGGTTTTGATGCCTTTGAGCTCTTCGCAGTGGTGGGTGCAGAGGTCTTAGAGGATCTGGTCCAGGAGGGGACTTCCACTGGAGTACCTTCTTTTTCTGCTTTTTCCTTTTCTTTCTCTACCCTTTCTGTCTTCTCTCTATTTGCATCAAGTGCTTCTTTTGAAATTCCATGCCTCTTGGCAAACTCTTCTACTTCCTTCCTCGCTTTTCTTTTTATTTCCGGTTGTTTTAACTCCACATGGATCTTCACACTTAATTCTTCAAAGGTTCCAAACCTTTCTGCCTTGGGATCCTTGGGCTAACTTAGCATGTGCTGAACATGCAGCTCCACAATTTTCTCATCCACTTCATACCCCATAGGCATGATCCACACTGTTCTTGGTTCCACTGCCTCCATTAGGCACTAATCAGTTTCTACTCTAAAGCATATTGTATCTTTATATTTTTCAACTAAAGATTGGGGGATTCTCTCTCTTGCTTGCATCATGCTCTAAAAATTCTTGAAATAGCCCCAGAGAGTTGTATTCTGTGTCTTGGCATCACCAAGCCCATGTATATAATCTATGATTTGAATGGCTACCGGTCTATCATTCTGCCATAACCAACCACTAGATCTGGGAAGCTCATTCATGTAATAAAAGAATAGACAGAGTATCAAACCACCGTATTTGAAAGAGTTCTTCTTGTCCTTCTTTATCTTCTGCAGATTCTCCAAAAGTTGGTTTAGAAGGAGCTCACAAAGATCATAGTCTGCATTCTTCCTTAACATCCCATAAGCAGTATATACAGCAGTTCCGAATACTGAATTCTCCCTACTAGAGTGATATATCTTATATCCAATTATCATTGATGTAAACTTGATATCCGGATCTATGATATCCTCAATTGTCATTGCTCTTTTATCAAATTTTGATCTGGTAGCCTCACTTACAATCTGGTTTTTGACAGATTTGAGAATAAGCATCTCACCGGTTGAGTGTAATCTGGTTACAGCCTTAATGGCATCCTTAGTGATCTTAAATGGCCTGTTCAACCACATGAAGTTGTCATGCATTCGGCTCAGAATATACCGGACCCATTCATCTTCCAGAAAATAGGGGAAATGAATGCATTGTGCAAAATGTTTGTCCCGGATAGCTTTATACTGGGTTTTGAGTTCGAATGAGTCATCTATCAATTGCTTGTGATAGATATCGACCAACTTAGATTCCCCAAATTCTTCAATACTCGCATGCATATATGCCCTAACATCTTCTACATGCAGAACCCCATGCAGAATGCTTGAAAAAGTGCCTAGGGGATCAACTTCTAGGGATTTATATGGATGCTTCTTAAATTTAGGGCATGGCCTATCAGAAATCTTCACCACATTTGGAGTAGTCATCTTTCAAAGATTTGCAGAGAGAAATGGAAAATACCTTTTACGCTTCTAGGTTTCACGGAGTGAGCCAGATCGATTGCTAGATGAATCGACTTCTACAGATGATCTTTGATGGGCTTGAGGAGATTTGTTGCAGAGCTCTTTATCGCTTCTTCTTGAATGCAGAATGAGCAAGTGTTTGATAAGAAAACCCTTATATTATTCCGCAAACCCTAATACCAGGTTGCAATAAATGCTTGACTTAAGTCATTCCGGTTTGCCTTGTTTTTCTTTTTCGGGTGACTTTGATGAACCAGATCAATCTTGTTCTAAACATCTTGTGGATCTTCCATATCTTAAACACAATTTATTTAGATGTTTCTTTATAAACCCTTTAATCTGCAACTCTCCTTGTGCCAATTCCGGCATCAATTAACTGGCTGGGGATAAATGTTTTTTCCTTGTGTCTCCTCTTGAGCCAGAGCTCACTTTTTTTAATTTCTGGAAGGAATATCAGCACCAGATTCTGGTGCAGATCTATTCCCTACATTTTCTATACTTCTCTTCACCAAAATCTTGTTCATCTCACTTTGAACTTCATCCGCATTCACTTTTCCTTTTCCCTTGTCTTGATTCTGATTGTGATGTACCGGACCTCTTTTGTCCTGATTCTTGTTTCTATAGAATTTGGCAATATGACTGGATCTATTGCAATTGTGGCAAACAACTTTTCTTTGCACATTTGATTGATATCCTCTTGATCTACATTGATTAGCCATATGACCCATTCTATTGCATGCAAAGCATCTACCATTGAAAGAATTGTTCATTTGCATATTTCTGCATTCATGAGATTTGTGACCATACCTTTTATAGTTAAAACACTATCTGGAGAAGGATGTATTAGTCTGATTCATTCTCTTCCTACACTAATTAGCTTTATGACCAAAGTTATTGCAGTTGTGGTAGTATCCATTGAAGGATGGATATCTTTGAGCATTAGGTTGCCTCACCGGAGGTCTTCTAGGCCTGTTTCTTAGATTTTCTGATTCAAACTTCTTCTGACTAGATCCAGAGCTCTCACCTTTCTCATATCCCAAGCCACGCTTGTCATCTATGCTCTTTTGGCTTTCAAGAAGAACTTCAAGTTGAGTAGAACTTATCTTGAATTTCTCTTTGTATTCATTTGCTTTTTGAAGATCCCTTTTAAGAGAGACAATTTGGTCTTCTAGTTTTTCTTCATTATCTTTAGCATCTTCAAGATCGGATACAAGATGTCTGATTATTATATCCATCTTGTGGCAGTCTTCTGATTTCTCCTTGAGAGATTGTTTTAGATCATCTTCAATTTTTCTTTTCTCTTCAATTTCTTGGGTAAATTTCATGACTCCTGATTCCATTTCATGTCTTACCATGATGATCTCTTTTGATAAATTTTCACATAACTTGGTTTTCTCCTTAAGATCTCCATTTGTATCATTTGCTTCACCTTGACTTGCCAATTGCTAAAGTAGTTCTTTTCTCTTTTTCATAGAGAGACTTAGTTTCCCTTTTAGTTCATTTATGAAATCATCAGCTTGTTTGAGTCTTTCCTTCAATTCATTGACTTTAGAATTAGATTGCTCAAGATCATCTAGGGCAGATTGAAGTTGCTCCCTCATACCATACACATCCATCTTAATTCCCAGATCTTCCTCAAGCTATTAGGCTCTGTTTGGAGGAACTTAGCTCTAATACCAATTATTGATAACTGAGAGGGGGGCGTGAATCAGTTATCTAAATTATTTCAACTTTCTGAACTTTCTTAATAATTAATGCAGCATCAATTCAAATAAGCAAACATAACTATGAAATGGAAATACACATGACACAATATTTTTGACGTGGAAACCCTGTTAAGGGAGAAAACCACAGGGTGATTAACCCAAGATTGTATTCTCTGTTAGAAGAATAGAAATACAAAATGGCACTTGCCAATTAGGGCTCACTGCCCGAGCACACTGCTCACAAGAGGCTCATTGCCTACAAGAGAGTCACTGTCTACAAGTTGTAAGAGGAATAACAAGATCCTTGAACTGATGAGAAGCATCCACATATGCTAAGGTTTAGTTTCGGTTAGGCTCAATATACTAATCTGCTACACTTCATCCTTCTTCTTTGGTGCTATTGTCCTGTCACATACCAGACCTGTCTTACTGCTTTCACACTGTTCTACTTTTCTTCGCATACACCATAACACAACACACACCTTCTCATCAAAACCATCTAGTATATATATCTGCACAAAGGATTTCATCCTCTTTCTAGTCAGCATCTGGAATAGTCAATATTTCCCAAACTCTAGTCTGTCGGCTGAGTCCTTGCTTGCCAAGTGATGTGGATCAAAAGGAACTTATAAAAGTCATCTAATAAGTCGGTCAATCATGAATGATACCTTAAGAATGTTTATCACCATGACATCTCATCCGAAATAACTTATGATTTTCTGCCTGTCAGTTCTTCCTATGTCTGTTCTACCAAACCAGACCCCAATACTTGAATGCTTATATCTCTTTACTCTTTCATCACCGGAGGATTAATTCCTGGAATCTATCAGTCAAGGTACTCCTCTTGATTTCCCCAAGTCCGCACTTTCCAAAGATACTTCCTCTGAGAGATCCGGACCTGACTATCAGACCTTGCCACATACTTTGTTCTTGCTAGCGGACCACAACACTCTTCAATATGAGTTCTTGTATAGGCACACCATGTCCTACGGATGTATGGGATGAACTTTGTTGCCATCAATGACAACAATCATGAAGCTACAATGTGTCTCTTGCCAACATCTTTTGCGTAAATTATAATTTCTTGAATATTGATAGTCGATGGATGAACTACCTGATTTTAATTTAGAAACAAATTACTTTTCTGTTTTAAAGTTTCAAAAAAAAATTTATTACCTTTGGTTAAACTTAGTTTTTAGGGTGAAATCAAAATTGGGTGTTACAGTCACCTGGGGCCGACCCTGTTGGACTAATTTTTTACTGCATTTGGTGTTTTTTGATGCATGTTTTGCTCTAATCTGACATGATTTGGTCACTGAATCTACCTATTTATTGCAATTTTGAAGGTTTATACAATTTTTTTTGTGTAAGGTTTTTTTGCAGTTTTATGGTTTTTAGGGATTTTCAGCAGTTTACAAGATCTAATGTAAAGTTCTCTTTTGATTTTGTAGGACATGTGTATCTGACAGAATGCATGCCAAGGGCAAAGATGGCTCTCAGGGATGTTTGCTTCACTGAGTCCCGAGGATCGTGATTCATCTTGTATCCTACATATGCTGTGCCATCTTGACTTATTGGGATGCAGATAGAAACACATTCAAGTTCCCACAGGTTTCTAGATAGTGGACTATCACTCTATATGATATATATTGCATTCTTGGAGTTGTTGTGAAGGGACATCCTTTATCTCTTCCAGTTAGTGAGTCCTGTGAGGACAAGGTTTCTTGGGCTACATTCATGGGGGTTAATCACCCTGTGGACCAGACAGGTGTTTAGCTTACCTATATGCCATGACTCTGTATCCCACTCTTAAGGAGGTTCTATTGTGCCTCATACACATGCCCCATTTCAAAAAATAGGGACCCCCTTTTCAAATTTGGTCTAGAGTGTCAGGGAGATTTTTCACCTCCTAAGTATTCATGTGTTCAAAGTGCATTTCTGCCATGTTTGAATGATGGTGTTGAAAATCCTTTCAAGAATTTGCTAAGTCAGATCTTTGTATATTTTCTAGTGGTTTTGAATAGCTCTTTTGTGCTAAATTTCTCCCTAACCAACCTTTGCGCTGATTTACCTCCCAACTAACTTTGCATCAAAACCGTCATTACCGACTTTGGCACTAGTTTCCTTCCCGACAGACTTTTGCGCTAAAATTAATTATCTCTGACTTGTGCTATATCGTTCAATCACTGACTAAGTCAGAGAATGCCAAAATGCCCGCAAGTCCAAAGAGCCTCAAAACCCTGTAAATGACATAAATTGAGTCTGTTGTCATAGTGTTTAAAAGACCTTTCACTGACCAAGTCTGTCACACCTAATTTCCCTACCAAGTCAGAGCAAATGAAAAGTCGCGCTAAACCCTAATCTATTGACTGACACTGAGTATGCCGTGCATGAATGGCGATATGGCCAGAGATAATAAAAGGTTAATTTGCATTGTTTAAATCATTTTCTACATTTTGATAAAGATTTTGGAGAAATCCTTTGTAACCTATCAAGCATTTTTCACCACCATCGCCCTCGAATTCGACCCCGCAACCGCTTCCTGCCTATGCACTCCGAACACATTCTCTACAACTAACAAGGTAGGGTTTTGCCTTGCCACTTTGAGTTTTTTCTGTGTACAGTTAGGGTTTCATTCAAAGTGCATTTTCCTTTTGAGCAATGAATCTGGGGTTTCAACTAGGGTTTTACGTATAAACTGTTTGTTTCTCCCTCGAAACCTAGTTTTGAACTTCTCCATGATAACATAGTCAGATTGCCATGGACAAAATAGGACAACTCAACTAGGCTTGGCCATAGTTTAGACAAACTTAAACCTTTTCATAAACTGGAGAATCATCTGGCCTTTGTGCAAAATTTGAGTCTGATCGACTTGTAAACATTTTAGTTCATCCAGTCGGTCAGTGGCCAAGAAACCCGTGCTACGCTTTAAAACCCATTTAGCACTGAAAACTTTGACATCTGACCTACATAATTTTTGCAATGTTAACTGATTAGATTGGCAGGACCTCAAAACCCCACAAACTTTGGAAAGCTACTTAGCGCTAAAAATCTTTTGCACTGACCTTGCACTAAAAGACTCCGTCTCTGACTTGCTCGGATGCCCAAAATATCTTTGCAAGTCGGTAACATCCAAAACCCCGCTGAAAAGAAGAAGAATAAATTTGCGTTAAAAATAGTCCTATCCAAACTTGTGCTAAAACACAACATCACCAACTTAGTTGGTCAACCTCAAATCTCGTACAGGTCAGACAAAGCCAAATTTTGCGCAAATGTAGTAAAAATGACCACAGTCATCTAGCGCTAAAAATCTAACTGACTAACTAAACAACCAACTTAAGGTCGGTGACCTTCAAAAGTCACGCAAGTCGGTCAAACAAGAAACCCACGCAAAAGTGAAGAAACATATAAACATAGACAGAATATTTGGTTGGATGAGCCTGATTTTCCCACTGAGGTCAGTGGATCTCAATAATAGCGCTTTCCTGCATACAGGTCGGTTGACCCTGAAATTAGCACAAATGATGAAAAATGACTTTTTTTAAAGAACTTTCAAAGGGGAAGATGTCTAAAATGATGTGATCAAAGTTGCAAACATAGATAATGATCTTTTTCATGCTTCTAATGAGATTTCTTGCAACATTGAATGTTTTCTTTGCATGCATTAATGATGATTTGTTATGAAGTTGGTGTAATGATATAAAATGTTAGATTTGTGATTCTTTAAAAGGCATATCAGTAGCTTAGCAGATTCATTAAATTCATTTTTTAACATAGAAAGGAATTTAGTAATCCACTTAGTAATCTTAGATCTTAAACTTAGGAGTTAGTGAAATATTTCAAGGTATCAAACTTATAAAGTCCAGTCCTGCATATTAAATGATTGTACGAGCTCTTGCCATGAAGTACAAATTCAAGGGGATCCCTCCAGAGACTAAGATTCATTCCAGATGGAGTGATGTAGGGGACATGGATCTAGGTCACATAGACTTAGATGACTTCAGATTGAGAATCTTTGGCCCAAACCCAACTCCTAGGGCCAAAACACTTAAAGACAGTGGTATTGCACAAGTTGCTGCCTTCCCCACCTCAGTGCCATGTGCAGAGCTAATGGTAACATGTGCAAATATATATGATATCATGACAAGGACCATTCAAACCACCAATGGGGATTTCTTGGCTTATTTAAGCCCACCTTCTTTGGCTAAGACTTTTGATATTCATGGCACACAGTGATGACCATGCCAGACAAACAAGGGTCAGAAGAGGCTTACAACAAGGATGTAGAAAACATATGAATGATCATTGGGAAAAAAGTAGAAGGTCCGCCATGAGAAAGTTTCCCCAAGTGTTATAAAGAAGTGACTTCCATGATGAGATAGGAGATTGGATAACCTTCTTCAGCAGAATATAAGGGTTACCTACAACCTCCACTTTTGAGGAGTGGATGTTTGTTATCATCACTAAAATACTGAAAAGAACTAAGTTTCACTAGTCCCAAATCCTCAATGATAACATTCATAAGGCCTTCAGCAACTTCAAAGAGAAGAGATACTTTAGATGGACATCCTATGTTGTCTACACACTAACAAGAAGAAATCACTATGTTGGGTTGTCCAAAATTGGAGAAGTTGGAAATGATGAGTAGACCCAAGTGAAAGGATATGAGTGTTACCCTCAGCTGACCTCATCTCAATCTCTGATGCGCTTCAAAAGGGTGAATGATGCTTTTACAATGTCTATAGCCAGATTGCTACAAGGTAATACAACCTTGAGGATTTCCACTGAAGCAATGAATGAAGTAACTAGATATGGTAGGTGGTACATCCAATTTGAAAAGTTCACATATCTAAGAGTGCAAGGTTTCACTAGGATGGCTTATAGACTTCCCACATATCTTGATGATAAAACAGTGCTCCCAGAATTGACTAGGCAATTGATACCTTGTGCTGAGAAACTAAAGCACTTACACAGAACCAATTTTTAGTTTCCCATTAGGTTTGGTAAGGGGAATTATGCATGTCCTTCCTTGGCATCAGCTGGACACTCTGATAAAGAACTCCAACTTCTTAACTTACACTACTAGAATACAAGGGATCATTTTGATCCAAATAAGGTGATGGGAAGATTTGTAAGTAAGAAATTGTTTCACAAAATACACATTGAGGACTTTTGGGCCAATTGCATTGATGACTAGGAAGTAATGAAGAAGGCTCATTCAAGGCTATCTCTAGCCTTCATCAGGAAGTTCCACATTATTGCAGTGCCTGACCAGTTAGAGGATGATGAAAATGCCATGGTCAGAGGAACTTGGGAAGCCCAATACCGTCAACCAATCCCACTACCAAATTGGGCTAATGCAGAGGAAAGTTGTCTAGATATCATAATGAAACAACCAATTGGATTGAGCAAGGCCTGGGTGAGAGGTCAGGTAGTTGCTTTGGAGAGACAAGGAGTGCAGCTTATCTACACTGCATTAGAGTCAGACAAGGACTCTCGAGGTGAAGAAGATGAACCAATAAACAATACAGATGAGGCAGAGCCAGTTGAGAAGCATAAATTAGATAGTGAAGAACATACATCTTTGGCAAAGAAGGAAAAGAAAGTTAGGAAGCCACCTACAAAGCCTCCCTCTAAGAAAGATCAGCCTCCTTCCACTAGGACAATAACGTCCAAGAAAAGAGATATGCCAACTGGCCCTAGGGAGGGTTCCAAAACAAAGAAAGTGAAGGTAAAGGAGGTAACTAAGGAAGATGCCACAATCCAAGGAGATACTAACTTGCCGGCCTCCCCACCTCCTGCTGCTCCAAGTGTAAGCATGGCTGCCTCTATTTCCATTGCTTCTACTACTCCTACACCTACCTCACCCATAACATTAACTACTGTTATCCAAGAAACATCCCTTTCTACCACCTCTCCTGCTTCCTCCATTTCAACTGTTTCATGCTCATTGCCGGTATCTTCCAATGCCCCTAGTAGTCCTATTTCCTCCATTGCTACCACCTCTTGTTCTTCCATCACTACTACACCTTCACACTCTACTTCTTTCACTCAATTATCAACCACTATGACACTACCTCCCATTTCCACCATTCTTTCACATTCTTTTCCTTTGCCCTAACTACCTTTTCCCTCACCCCTAGTCATTTCTTCCACTTTGTCGGTAGTGTTAGCCAATTTAACGCAAGTAAACTTGCCTACACTGTCCATTTCCTCTACAGCTCCTATTTCAGAAATGCCCACAGATTCAACCCCCTTAACCATACCTCTGCTACCCAGAATTGATAAAGTGTGTGCAGAATTGGGTTTGCAAGAGCCTAAAACTAAGTTGTTGCCTGAGGTAGAGAAAGATACACTTGCAGAGGTAAGTAATGAAGTTCTGAATGAACCTCTAAGTGAGGCAGTTAATATTGAAATCATTGATATATCTGACAATCCTCCACAGAAGGGCCCAACAGAGGAAGTCTTCAAGGTAGCCCAAGAAAATATGATAGTAAACTAGAGAAACTTGGCTGATGAAGAAGAAAAGGAACAAGAGGCAAATAAGGATAAAGAACTAGAGCAGGAACATAAATCACTTGAAGAGCCTGCTAGAACTAATGATAGCCAAACCACTGAATTGATAGGGTCATCTTCTCCAGTACCTGAATTGTTACAAAATAGAGTGGCATATCCTGAGCAACAAGTGGAGATAATGCAGTTGGATTTGAGCACTATCCTATCCCAGGCTTATAGGCCCAAAAAACAAAAGAAAGCAAAGATACAGTCTAGAATTTATAAAGATGAAACAGGATCCAGGATTGCAGAGATAGTTGTCCCACCAGCAAATACAACTAGGAAATAGGTCAGGGCGGTGGACTATGCAATTTCAACAATCAATTTAGGACCACCCACTCGTGCTCAAAGAGTGGATGAATTTAAAGGATCACTCACTTAGATTTTGCAACAATTAGATAAAGATGAGATGTCAAAGAAGGATTTAAAACAGTAAAATGAAGAACTCTGCACTTGTCTCCAGTTTCTGATCAAGCCAGTAGATGCAGGAGGAGATATAAGGATAGTGTCCACTTTTCTATCTACAGATGAAATGGAGAAACTGGGTGAGGTAAGGGCCAAGTCCCAAGGGACTGATAATTTGGTTATTTAAATTATTTGAGAAAGGATGTGAGACAATTGATGCCTCCGATCAAACATATAAGAAGCTGGTTGAACTTCGTAAGAAATAGAAAGATTGGCGTGAGGAATGTGAATCCTTTGATGAATATTATTCTCACATGTTTCCTTGGATCAAGAGCATCACAGATTTGCTAGCCCAAAATTTGGTAGTAGAAAATATTCTAACTGGGGACAAGCTATCCAGGGCCATTGAATGGTATCAACAGCTAATTTTGAGGAAGGAAACCTTTGAAAACATAAAGGAAGCATATAAGCTAGCAGATGAAGAGCTGCCGTCAATCATATATGATATTGATGATTCTTTGAAGGATTGCCTAGAAACATCCTATAATGACTATGCCCCTTATGATATCAGGAAGGGTAAAAGTAACTTACATAAGGTAATTTTTGAAAGTACCGAGCTAAGAATGGAAGATAGATTAGATAAGGTAAGCGACCTCAGAGCCAAATTTAAGGCATTCCACAAGGCTGGGGCAGAGATAGAAAAGATATACAACAGATTCAGCTAGGAACTAGAGATGTTTGAGTATCAGGTCAATCATTTGAAGAATCCAGACCCCTCAGAGATCAATCCTACGCTTGAGACATGGTTTAACTACCGCAATAAGCTGGCTGAAGAAGACAAAGTTAATTTGGATGAAGAGTCTTGATAGTTTTTGAATATTTTGGAATGTAATCTCGTCATTAATGTAAATTGATATGTTCAGGATAGCATGTGACTCTATTTTATCTTTTCTATGCTTTAAAAATGTTCTTGTCTATTAGTATATTGAGTTGGCTAGTCAAATTGACTAGATTCAATGTATCTGGAGGCTATTTTTTGTCTTTTTCATAAAAGACAAAGTGTAATCAGGGAATTGATATGACCTATTGTTCTTCCATTTATTAATGTAATCTAGACCATTAGTGTTGAGTTAATCTCTACCGTTCATTTGGAAAACTCGGTATGCTACTTTCTTATATAAAGGGCTGCCATTTCTACTTTTCGAGAAGAAAGATTTTGATACCAAATTGTTGACATTCTGCCATTTGAAGTAATACAAAGCAAGTTTCTGTAATTATCTTGAGAATTTGTATCTTGTATTGGCTCATTTTGGTTTTCATGGTTCACTTCTTGCTCTCTCGTAGTTAGTTAGTTGTGCTTTATAATGTTTATGGTTTGCTGAAAGTATTTGATGAATTCTCTAGTCTATACTTTTAGTTATTTGCTGATGGTAGATAGCTGTGTAAAGTTAGCCTGGACTAATCTGTTGTGCTCAGTTCAATTGCATTTCATGAGTTAAATTGCACCAATCATCGGGTATTTAATGAATGAATGTAATCTGAAAATCTTTAGATTTCTATTGAAGATAGCATCATTTTCTGCAGTGTTGTAACACCCATTTCAATTTGGTAACTCAGAAAATTGGTTAAGTTTCAGAGCATTTGTCTACTTAAAGTAAAATCTATGCATTATGAATGTCACTTAGGATTCCTCTAAACCCTATACCTTTTGCATTTTTCTTAAAAACCATTGTTAGATTAGGAATTTTAGCAACATTTGACATTGTTTTATCAGCTGGAAACATGAAGGGTTTATGTGTATTTGTTGCTCCAACTTGAAGATCTGTAGATTGCATGTAAGACCCCTTGTAGGCATAGCTAGAACATACCAACTAAGAGATTCCAAGCAAGCTAGGACCTAGCTGTATTAACCTTGTCCAGAGTAGTCTTACCTAGGGTAGGATACTTTTCAAGAGAAGTGTGAAACCAGTAATCACACCTGCATTGCTGTGTGCTAAAACACACATCAACAGAATTGGCACTAGAAGGAGGGCAGACAAAGCTATTTCCCTCTACAAAATCAGCAAGTCTAGAGACTAGACAAAGGCATACAAAATCTAGCTCAACTGGAGAGGGGCTGTTGTCTTTGACATGATTTAGACGCACACGAAGAGATCAAGGGATACCAAGGGCACCAAGAGCTCAGTTAGCCCCAAGGAATACTGTTGCACCACCAGTCATGGCCTTTCTCACAACAAACAATTAGTCCTTGTTCCTATTCAATGATTATCATGACATGCCAAAGAATCCAAACAAGTTTTGTTCTAAGTTTAGAGTGAATGACCCAGACAGAACTGCAGACAAGCATATTAAAATATTTGAAAGTAACATGTTTATGTTGCAGGTACAGTATGAGGATGTGATATGCCAGTTGTTTCCTTATTCCTTACAAGATGAAGCATATTATTGGTTTTCTAACCTCCCTGCAACATCCATAAACTCATGGAGGGGTTTGAAAAGTGCGTTTCTAGATAGGTTTCGAATGCCAACCACCCCAGCTGATCTCTACTGATCTTTTGTGGAAATCCGTCGAGGTGAAGGAGAGATGGTAATTTCTTTCAACAACAGATTTCAGAAGGCTTTCAGCCATTTGTAAGACCCTTACGCTATAGGCCAAGCTACAGCCTTGCCTATTTATTATGCAGCCTTAGAAAAACTTACATCCATGTTTACAAGGAGAGCTGACCCCATTCCTACTACTTTGGCTCAAGCCTATTCCGCAGCTGTCACCATAAGCACCCAACTAGGGCAAACAACCTTTGGTCCACTGAATCATATGGGTCCTATAGATATGCCCAATCAAATACCTATGATAAATCAAGCTTTGGCCAACCATACTCTTGTGATGAATCTAATTCCCAAGCTAGCTGCAACACAAGCTTTAGTGATTCACCCAGGCAATCCAGTAGCTGAAATGCCTCCCACATAAATGCCTTTCTTACAATCTTCAGAGGCAACCAAGGCAAAAGAGGACCAAGATGATATCAAAGAATTGGTCGAGCAGATGAAGAAGCTCACTGCGGAAGTTACCCACCTCAAAAATTAGAATGCCTATTTGTAGCAAAGGGGACATAATCAACAACATTTTTAGAACCAAAATCAGTCCTAGTTCCAAAATCAGAATCAGTATCAAAACCAGAATTTTCAACAGCGGTCAAATCAATCCTGGAACAAAAAACCTAACAATGGAGGAGTACCATCTCCCTTGGAGAACCAGAACAACAATACCAGAGCTCCAGGTTGTGTGATGTTAGCTGAGGTAGCTTTGTCTACTTGGTGCAGACTATAGAATATGAATGCCCATTCCGAACTAGACTACCCAGAGTTCCAGATTGCATCCAGTATCTTCTAGATGGAGATTCAAAATGTTGAAACCCAGGAGACCCCACCAACAAGATATGAAATTGTTCCTTCTTAGAAGTACCATACAACTCTTGTACTTGATAGTTATACATTTCCATTTCAAGATGATAATTAGCTCGAGGAAGAAGAGTCTGAAGAAGTCAATGCTTATCAGCAGTATAATAAGACTCCATACAACCTAAGAAGTAGTAAGCCTAAGGGTCCTTTTACCACCTCTATCCCTCCAAATAGTTATCAGATTCCACCAGACCCAAAAACTTCAAATAATCCCAAACCCCCAAAAGTCACGCATCAGCCGGTATATCAAGGAGCTACTGCTGAAAGTTCTTAATGGTCTGACATAATAAAAATGGGGCAGTATGTTGCTGAGGAACTCAAGAAAATGAAGGTTAGTCTTTCTATATATGAGTTACTTAAAATACCTGAGGTTAGGACATCCTTCTTTCAAGATATGGGTACTAGGACCAAAATTGCCTATGTACAAAAGGAAAATGTCATCAAGGATAATATTGATAAAGGGAAAGAAAGAATACATGTGACTGATGCAGAACTAAAGATAACAGACAAGAGGGAGAGTCCTCCTTTCCTCTTGACACTTAGGATATTCAATAGAAACCTTCATAATTGTTTAGTTGATTCTAGTGCTTCCACGAATGTAATGCCATTATCAGTCTGTAAAGCACTAGGTCTCACTCTAGCTAAGTCTTCTAGGAAGGTGACATAGTTAGAGAAGACCAAGGTGAATGTAGTAGGTGAGTTGAATAGGATACACATGCCGCTGGCTTCTGATCCAAGAGTACAACAATAAATAGATATTCAGGTAATGGATATTCTAGATCAGTATGGTATGCTTTTGAGTAGGGATTGGTCTAGAACTTTGAACAGTTACATTACAACCAACATTTTTCATATGTGTCTTCCATGGAAAGGATTGGCCAACTAGATACATATTGAAAGAGAACCAAAGATGAAACATATGATTATAGAGTACAACCAGCCCATTGAGATTTTATTCTTGGAAGTCGATTTGGGGGTTTATCTTTTGCATGTCAATCAAATAGAGGAGATTCTTATGCTGAGTTGCCTTAGGTTCCCTGATCCTCCACTCACAGAGAAATAAGAAAGTACAAAAGCATATGTTCAATCAGATTTAGGGGACTCCTCAGAAGAGGATGAATCGGGGATATTTGAAGGATTATGTGATTTCGTAACCAAATTCGTAAGGGATCAGATTGCTGTTGGAAGGAAGGTTCAAATGGAGGAGCTATTATTCCCTAATTGGTGCCGCATACACAATGAGTCACATTCTAAGTTTACTTGCCAGCTTTGTCAAGAGGCAGTGGAACAAGTGCAGAGACAATTGAAAATTCCCATTGTTCCAAAAAAGATACCAGTTGTTGAAAAGAAGGAAGAGCCACAACCACCGCTTGATAAGACGAAATCAGTGAAACAAAATGATAGAAGTAAAGACTTTCACCTGTGGACTTTAAGATTTGATGGGCCAAGATGCAGACAAGGATCTAGAGCAGGTGTTTAATTAATTAGTCCTACTAGGAGCTCATATTTGGCATCACACAGACTACAATTTCCATGCATAAACAACGTAACTGAGTATGAAGCATTGGTGCAAGGATTGTTGCTGGCACTCCAAAAGAAGGTCAAAGTCATCCAAGTATTCAGAGATTCAGAGCTAGTAGTGAAACAAGTAAGAAAGTAGTACTCATGTAATGATAAGAGGTTGAATAGGTACATAAATAGAGTCTGGGATCTGATAGAATGTTTTGATGGTTTTAACATCCAATTGATCCCGAGAAGACAAAACCATCTCACAAATGCTCTAGCTCAAACAACAAGCACATTAGAGCTGACACCCATGACATGATTAAAGAAATTTTCCATTGAAGTTGTTTCTACCACGTCTATACCTGCTAATGTTACAAATTTTCAAGTCTTTGAGGATGATTAGCACATAATTAACTTCCTTACTTCATCTAATGTTTTCACTGCTCAGATAATAGATGAAGAAGAAATGGAGCCAGCTGAAATGGATTTAGAAGGGGTACTAAACCTCAAAACAAATACAATTCCATGGGGAATGGTAGAATTGGAAAGACTATTTGACATGGACAATTTAGGAACCCAAAGAAAAGAAGGCGAATCTCCAGGGGGAAAGTGTGATCCATTTAACTTGGGAACAGAAGATGTTAAGAATGTGTTCATTAGGAAAGCTAGTACTAAAGAAGAAAAGACAAGAATCATACATGCATTAAGAGATTACCATGAGGTTATAGCATGGAGCTATGAAGATCTAAAGACATACGATACCTCAATCATCATGTACACCATCCTGCTGAAACCCAGAGCAAAGCCATTCAGACAAAGACAGCGGCCAGTGATGCCTTACTGGAACCACTGATTTTCAAAGAAGTTTAGAAATTGTTATCAGCAAGGATAATATTTCTTGTCAGACATTCTACATGGGTAGCAAATTTAGTCCCAGTTTGAAAGAAAAATGGATAAATTAGGCTTTGTGTTGACTTTTGAAACTTAAATAGGGCATCTGAGAAGGATAATTACCCGCTGCCTTCATTGGATGAAGTATTACAGATTTTTAATGGATCTTAGATGATGTCCTTCTTGGATGGGTACTTAGGATATAACCAGGTGATGGTGGACTACGAAGACAGATTGAAGACATCTTTTATATGCAAATAGGGCATCTATGCATATCGTCGAATGCCATTTGGTTTAATAAATACTGGTGCCACTTTTCAGCATGCGATGGGCATTGCCTTCGAGGGACTAGTTGGGAAGTGTATCATTATCTACATGGATGAACTCATGGTGTTCTCAAAGAGGTGAGAAGATCATGTAGCAGATTTAAAGAAGGTGTTGCAGTGATGCAAAGACTATGGTATATCACTCAATCCCAAGAAGTGTATCTTTGGAGTGATTGAAGGGAAGTTGCTGGGACATGTGATATCTGAGCAAGGAATATCTATCAAACTAGACTGAATCCAAGCAATACTCAAAATACCTCCCCCAGCTAGCAAGAAGGAGCTCAAGTCATATTTTGGTAAGATCAACTTTGTACGCAAGTTTATTATAGGTTTTGCTGAGATTGTTCAACCTCTTAATGTCATGCTGAAGAAAGATGCCAAAATGGATTGGACTCCAGAAGCTAAAGCTACCTTTGCAAAAATTAAACAAGCTATAGCCAATGCTCCTTTCTTGGTAAGTCCCGATTACACTTTACCATTTCAGATTTACTCATTTGCTTCTAAGCATACTTGTGCTGCAATGTTAACCCAGAAGAGAGTAGTTGATGATGAAAGGCCCATTACTTTTATGAGTACTCCATTAAAAGACGCAGAGTTGAGATACCCAAACGTGGAAAAACAAACATATGCTCTGGTAAAGGTAGTTAAAAAGTTCCATCACTACATCTTAAGAAGTCAAGTAATCGCCATAGTCCTAGATGCCGTAGTTAAAGCACTATTGATGTAAAGTGAATTGGGAGAACAGAGAGGCAAATGGGTCACCAAATTCTGCAAGAGTTTGATATAGATATTCAACCCATGAAACTAGTAAGAGGTCAGGCATTAACCATAACAATGGCTGAAGTGGGACCAGGTTTAGTATATCAGCAGTACTTGTTGGAAGACGTTTTAAAAGATGAATGGTATGGATATATTATATTTTATCTACTTAATTAGTGTTGTCCACCATAGCTAAATTTAGTTCAAAGGAGAGCACTTAGATTGAAAATCAATAGCTATATGATAAAAGGATCAGTTCTTTAGAAGATCACGAGGGGATCTATCTGAGGTGCTTAGACAAGTCAGAAGTAAACCAAGTATTGACTAGTTTTCATGAGAAATTTGGGACAGGTCACGGATCAGTGCACTCAACTACTAATCAGATTCTCCATGCCAAATATTAGTGGCCTACCTTGTTTAAAGATGCATACTCACATGTGAGAACTTGTCATATATGTTAGACTGTTGCACACAGAGAGCGAGCATGCCCTTGCAACCAGTAGTGGAGGTATGACCATTTGCTTAGTGGGGCCTCAACTTTATCGGTATGATCAATCTACCTTCCTCTATAGGCCACAGGTATATTCTAACCGCTACTGATTACTGCACCCAATGGTCTGAGGCAATAGCTTGTAAAAAATGCACCACAGAGGTAGTCATTAAATTTGTTGAAAAGCATATTATCACTAGATTTGGCTGTCCATTTTCTTTAGTTTGTGATAATGGCCCTGCCTTTTCATCTTTGTGTTTTTCCAACTGGGCATTTGATTATGGGATCATGCTCAAGTTCTCATCTAATTACTATCCACAAGGGAACAGGGTAGCTGAATCAATGAACAAAAATCTGCTTGAAGTCATTCAACTTAAATTTGCCTTATGGGTTGATAGAATCTAACATAAAGCTACCTTGGGCACGTCGCCTTATCACCTAATCTATGGGGTTGAGCCCATCTTTCCCATTCATTTGAGGATTCTTGTACTATAGTTCATGCAAGATTACCTTGAAATTGATGATCAATTGTCTTCTCAATTAGCCCAATTGTTGCACCTTGAGGAGAAATGTGATGCTGCTATAGAAAACTTTGCAAAATATCAGGGTGTAGTGAAATAATGGTTCGATAAGAGAGTCAAAGTCAAAGTCTTCCGCATTTCTGATTTGGTCCTATATTGGGATAAGGCACATGAGAAGAAAGGAGAACATGGTAAGTTTGATAAACTTTGGTTAGGTCCATATCAGATCTATGAGATCCTTGGAGACAACACGTATCGACTGAAGAGTCTTACTGGTGAGGAGCTCCCATTGCCTGTCAATGGCTAGTTCCTAAAGCACTACTTCTAGGCCTGAGAGGTAGTCATGCCTCATCTTAGTGTACATTTTTAGGGGGTTTGTTTACTTTGGTTAGAATAGGTTTCCATTAGCTTGGTTTTTCTTTCTTGCCATTTGTTTTTGGTAGTTGTTAGAAGTCTTGCTTAGATTAGTTGTCCTTTTGGTTTTGTTTTTTCTCGCTATTCTTTCTTTTACACGAGGGTCTTTGTTTCTAGAAAGTGGTGGCAGTTATGCAGACCTACAAATGCTCCTTGGTTGGGTGAATAATCTTGAGTCTTTCTTTGAGAAGCCAAGGTTTGGCTTAAATACCGCCATGGTTTCCACTGTTATGCTAAGGAGTATGATGTCTGTTCATAGAAAATGAGTCATTAGTTGGTGCACCTGAAGTATTTTCTAACCATATATCTCTCACACATTAAGTGATCCTGAAATAGTTGAGCGAGTTTGAGTGATCTTGTGTCAAGTGAAAGGGTTGGCTTCCTATTCTACCACATGCACTATCAATCAAGAAGGAAAGCAGGTGACACTAATTGTTTCTAGCCTATATTGGGTAAAAATAAAATGTGTTTTTCAACACTAGACCCATTACAGTGCATCAGAAAAGAACTTACCAGTTGAAAATTCTCACAAAAGATACTGTTTAGAAATGATTATCATTAATTATCATTGTATCAGAAGTACTAAAGGAAAATCTGCCATCTCAACATCTAAGCATTTCTTGGTGGTAGAATGGTCTCGACCTCGTAGCTTGTCACAAAGGATGAGAATGAATACAATCACACACACTCATGTTTTCAGGATGTGGATGGTTGCACTAGTTAGTGATCTTGGATTCTTTGATAGAGTATCCTACTTTTTCATTTAATATGTGGGGAACACAGAGATTCTAGGTTTGAACCAAAATTTTACCATCGAAATGCTCAGGAGCATTTCCCAATAGAGTCGTCATTTGTTGTGCCTTGCACATACACGCCATTTCAAAAAATAGGGACCCCCTCTTTCAAATTTGGTCTAGAGTGTCAGGGAGATTTTTCACCTCTTAAGTATTCATGTGTTCAAAGTGCATATTTGCCATGTTTGAATGATGGTGTTGAAAATCCTTTCAAGAATTTGCTAAGTTAGATCTTTGTATCTTTTCCAGTGGTTTTGAATAGCTCTTTTGTGCTAAATTGCTCCCTAACCGACCTTTGCGCTGATTTACCTCCCAACTGACTTTGCATCAAAACCCTTCATCACCAACTCTGGTGCTAGTTTCCTTCCTGATGGACTTTTGCGCTAAAATTAATTATCTCTGACTTGTGCTATATCGTTCAATCACTGACTAAGTTGAAGGATGCCAAAATGCCCGCAAGTCCAAAGAGCCTCAAAACCCTGTAAATGACATAAATTGAGTCTGTTGTCATAGTGTTGAAAAGACCTTTCACTGACCAAGTCTTTCACACCTAATTTCCCCACCAAGTCAGAGAAAATGAAAAGTCAGGCTAAACCCTAATCTATCGACTGACACTGAGTACGCCGCGCATTAATGGCGATTTGGTCAGAGACAATAAAAGGTTAATTCGTATTGTTTAAATCATTTTCTACATTTTGATAAAGATTTTGGAGAACCCCTTTACAACCTATCGATCATTTTTTGCCACCATCACCCTCGAATTCAACCCCGCGACCGCTTCCTGCCTATGCACTCCAAACACATTCTCTCCAACTAACCAGGTAGGGTTTTGCCTCCCCACTTTGAGTTTTTCCTGTGTGTGGTTAGGGTTTCATTCAAAGTACATTTTCCTTTCTAGCAAAGAATCTGGGGTTTCAACTAGGGTTTTATGCATAAACTGTTTGTTTCTCCCTCAAAACCTAGTTTTGAACTTCTCTACAATAACATAGTCAGATTGCCATGGACAAAATAAGACAACTCAACCAGGCTTGGCTATAGTTTAGACAAACTTAAACCTTTTCATAAACTAGAGAATCATCTAGCCTTTGTGCCAAATTTGAGTCTGACCGACCTGTAAACATTTTGGCTCATCCAGTCAGTCGGCGGCCAAGAAACCTGCGTTGCGCTTTAAAACCCATTTAGCGCTAAAAAATTTGACATCTGACCTACATAATTTTTGCAACATTGACTAATTAGATTGGTGGGACCTCTGGAAAGCTACTTAGTGCTAAAAATCTTTTGCACCAACCTTGTACTAAAAGACTCCATCTCCGACTTGGTCGGATGGCCAAAATATCTTTGCAAGTCGGTAACGTCCAAAACCCCAATGAAAACAAGAAGAATGAATTTGTGTTAAAATCAATCCCCTTCGACCTTGCGCTAAAACAGGCCATCACCAACTTAGTCGGTTGACCTCAAATCTCACGCAGGTCTGACAAAGCCAAATTTTGCGCAAACGTAGTAAAAATGATCTCAGTCATCCTGCACTAAAAATCTAACCGACTAACTAAACAACCAACTTAAGGTCGATGACCTTCAAAAGTCACACAAGTTGGTCAAACAAGAAACCTGTGCAAAAGTGAAGAAACATATAAACACTGACAGAACATTTGGTCGGATGAGCCTGATTTCCCCGCTGAGGTTGATGGATCTCAATAATAGCGTTTTCCTGCATACAAGTCAGTTGACCCTGAAATTAGCGCAAATGATGAAAAATGACTATTTTTAAAGAACTTTCAAAAGGGAAGATGTCTAAAATAATGTGATCAAAGTTGCAAACATAGATAATGATGTTTTTCATGCTTCCAATGAGATTTCTTGCAACATTGAATGTTTTCTTTGCATGCATTAATGATGATTTGCTATGAAGTTGGTGTAATGATAATAAAATTTTAGATCTATGATTCTTTAAAAGGCATATGAGTAGCTTAGCAGATTCATTAAATTCATTTTTAAAAATGGCAAGGAATTCAGTAATCCACTTAGTAATCTTGGATCTTAAACTTAGGAGTTAGTGAAATATTTCAAGGTATCAAACTTATAAGGTCCAATCCTGCAGATTAAATAACTACATGAGATCTCGCCATGAAGTACGAATTCAAGGGGATCCCTTTAGAGACTAAGATTCATTCTGGATGGAGTGATGTAGGGGACACAAATCTAGGTCACATAGACTTAGATGACTTTAGATTGAGAATGTGTACAAGCTGTTGCCTTCCCCACCTCAGTGCAGTGTGCAGAGTTGATGGTAAAATGTGCAGATAGATATGATATCATGACAAGGACCATTCAAACAACCAATGGGGATGTCTTGGATGATTTAAGCCCACCTTCTCTAGCTGAGACTTTTGATATTCCATGGCACACAATGATGACCATGCCAGACAAACAAGGATCAGAAGAAGCTTACAAAAAGGATGTAAATGGATGTAGAAAACATATGAATGATCATTGGGCAAAAAGTAGAAGGTCCACCATGAGAAAGTTTCCCCAAGTATTATACAGAAGTGACTTCCATGATGAGATAGGGGATTTGATAACCTTCTTGATTAGAATATATGGGTTACCTACAACCTCAACTTTTGAGGAGTGGATGTTTGTTATCATCACTGAAATACTGAAAGGAACTAAGTTCCACTGGTCCCAAATCCTTAGTGATAACGTTCATGAGGCCTTCAGCAATTAAAAGAGAAGAGATACTTTAGATGGACATCCTATGTTGTCTATGCACTAGCAAGAAGAAATCACTATGTTGGGTTGTCCAAAATTGGAGAAGTTGGAAATGATGAGCAGACCCAAGTGAAAGTATATGAGTGTTACCCTCAGCTAACCTCATCTCAATCTTTGATGCACTTCAAAAGGGTGAATGATGCTTTTACAATGTATATAGCCAGATTGCTGCAAGGTAATACAACCTTGAGGATTTCCACTAAAGCAATGAATGAAGTAACTAGATATGGTAGGTGGTACATCCAATTTGAAAAGTTCACATATCTAAGAGTACAAGATTCCATTGGGATGGCTTATAGACTTCCCAAATATCTTGATGACAAAATAGTGCTCCTAGAATTGATTAGGCAATTGATACCTTATGCTGAGAAACTCAAGCACTTACAAAGAACCAATGTTGAGTTTCCCATCAGGTTTGGTAAGGGGAATTATGCATGCCCTTCGTTGGCATCAGCTAAACACTTTGATAAGGAACTCCAACTTCTTAACTTACACTACTACAATGCAAGGGATCATTTTGATCCAAATAAGGTGATGGAAAGATTTGCAAGTAAGAAATTGTTTCACAAAATACACATTGAGGACTTTTGGGCCAATTGCATGGATGACTACAAAGTAATGACAAAGGCTCATTCAAGGCTATCTCTAGCCTTCATTAGGAAGTTCTACATTATTGTAGTCCCTGACCAGTTAGAGGATGATGAAAATGTCATGGTTAGAGGAACTTGGGAAGCCCAATACCGTCAACCAATCCCACTACCAAATTGGGCTAATGTAGAGGAAAGTTCTCTAGATATCATAATGAAAGAACTAATCAAATTGAGCAAGGCCTAGGTGAGAGGTTAGGTAGCTACTTTGGAGAGACAAGGAGTGCAGCTTATCTACACTGCATTAGAGTCAGACAAGGACTCCAGAGGTGAAGAAGATGAACTAATAAATAACACAGATGAGGCAGAGCCAGTTGAGAAGTAGAAATCAGATAGTGAAGAACATACATCTTTGGTAGAGAAGGCAAAGAAAGTTAGGAAGCCACCTGCAAAGCCTCCCTCTAAGAAAGATTGGCCTCCTTCCACTAGGACAAGAGCCTCCAAGAAAAGAGTTATGCCAAGTGGTCCTGGGGAGGGTTCCAAAACAAAGAAAGTAAAGGTAAAGGACGTAATTGAGGAAGATGCCACAACCTAAGTAGATGCTAATCTGCTGGCCTTCCCATCTCCTACTGCTCTAAGTGTAAGCATGGCTACCTCTACTTCCATTGCTTCTGCTGTTGTTGCACCTACCTCACCCATAACATCATCCGCTATTATCCAAGAAACATCCCTTGCTACCACCTCTCCTATTTCCTCCATTTCAACTATTTCATGCTCATTGGCGGTATCTTCCAATGCCCGTAGTAGTCCTATTTCAGTCATTGCTACCACCTCTTGTTCTTCCATCGCTACTACACCTTCACCTTCTACTTCTTTCACTCAATTATCCACCAATATGGCACTACCTCCTATTTCCACCATTCTTTCACCTTCTCTTCCTTTGCCTTCACTACCTTTTCCCTCACCCCTTGTCATTTCTTCCACTCTATCGGTAGTGTTCGCCAATTTAATGCAAGTAAACTTGCCTACACTATCCATTTCCTTTGTAGTTCCTATTTCACAAATGCCTGCAGATTCAACCCCCTTACCCGTACCTCTGCTGCCCATAATTGATAAAGTGTGCAAAATTGGGTTTGCAAGAGCTTGAAACTGAGTTGTTGCCTAAGGTAGAGAAAGATACACTTGCAGAGGTAAGTAATGAAGTTCTGAATGAACCTCTGACTTAGGCAGTTAATATTGAAGTCATTGATATATATGACAGCCCTTTGAAGAAGGGCCCAATAGAGGAAGTCTTCAAGGCAGCCCAAGAAAATATGATAGTAAACTGGAGAAACTTGGCTGATGAAGAACAAAAGGAACACGGGGAAAATAAGGATAAAGAACTAGAGAAGGAGTAGAAATCACATGAGGAGCCTACTAGAACTAATGATAGCCAAACCACTGAATTGAACAGGTCATCTTCTCCAGCACCTGAATGGTTACAAAATAGAGTGCCATATCTTGAGCCACAAGTGGAGATAATGCAGTTGGATTTGAGCACTATCCTGTCCCAGGCTCATAGGCCCAAAAAATAAAAGAAAGCAAAGATACACTCTAGAATTTATAAAGATGAAACAGGATCCAGGATTGCAGAGATAGCTGTCCTACCACTCGTAATTTGAACAGGTCAGGGCAGTGGACTATGTAATTTCAATAGTCGATTTAGGACCACCCACTCGTGCTCAAAGAGTGGATGAATTTAAAGGATCACTCACTTTGATTTTGGAATAATTATATAAAGACAAGATGTCGAAGGAGTTAAAACAACAAAATGAAGAACTCCACACTTGTCTCTAGTTTCTGATCAAGCCAGTAGATGTAGGAGGAGATATAAGGACAATACCCACTTTTCTTTCTACAGATGAAATGGAGAAACTGGGCGAGGTAAGGGCCAAGTCCCAAGGGACTGAGAATTGGATGTTTAAATTATTCGAGAAAGGATGTGAGACAATTGATATCTCCACTCAAACACACAAGAAGCTGGTTGAACTTCATAAGAAATGGAAAGATCGGCGTGAGGAATGTGACTCCTTTGATAAATATTATTCTCACATGTTTCCTTGGATCAAGAGCATCAGAGATTTGCTGGCACAAACTTTGGTAGTAGAAAATATTCTAATTGGCGACAAGCTGTCCAGGGCCATTGAATGGTTTCAACAGCTACTTTTGAGGAAAGAAACCTTTGAAAATATAAAGGAAGCATATAAGCTAGCAGATGTATAGTTGCGGTCAATCATATATGATATCGATGATTCTTTGAAGGATTTCCTGGAAACATCCTATAATGATGATGCCCCTTATGATATTGAGAAATATAAAAGCAAATTACATAAGGTAATTTTTGAAAGTACCGAGCTAAGCATGGAAGATAGATTGGAAAAGGTAAACGACCTTAGAGCCGAATTTAAGGCATTCAACAAGGCTGGGGCAGAGATAGAAAAGATATACAATAGATTCAGCTGAGAACTAGAGATGTTCAAGTAATAGGTCAATCATTTGAAGAATCCAGACCCCACGAAGATCAATCCCAAGCTCGAGGCATGGCTTAACTACCACAATAAGCTGGCTGAAGAAGACAGTTAATTTGGATGAAGAGTCTTGATATTTTTTGAATATTTTGGAATATAATCTCATCATTAATGTAAATTGATATATTTAGGACAACATGTGACTCTATTTTGTCTTTTCTATGCTTTAAAAATGTTCTTTTCTATTAGTATATTGAGTTGGCTAGTCAAATTGACTAGATTCAATGTATCTAGAAGTTGTTTTTTGTCTTTTTCATAAAAGACAAAGTGTAATCCCAGAATTGATATGATTTATTGTTCTTGCATTTATTGATGTAATCTGGACCGTCAATGTTGAGTTAATCTCCACCGTTCATTTGAAAAACTCGGTATGCTACTTTCCTATATAAAGGGCTGCCATTTCTACTTTTGGAGAAGAGAGATTTTGATACCGAATTGTTGACATTTTGCCATTTGAAGTAATACAAAGCAAGTTTCTGCAATTATCTTGAGAATTTGTATCTTGTATTGGCTCATTTTGGTTTTCATGGTTCACTTCTTGCTCTCACATAGTTAGTTAGTTGTGCTTTATAATGTTTATGGTTTGTGGAAAGTATTTGATGAATGCTTGATTCCATACTTTTAGTTATTTGCTGATGGTAGATAGTTGTGTAAAGTTAGTCTAGACTAATTAGTTGTGCTCAATTCAATTGTATTTCATGAGTTAAATTGCACCAGTCATTGGGTATTTAATGAATGAATGTAATCTAAAAATCTTGAGATTTCCATTGAAGATAGCATCATTTTCTGCAGTGCTGTAACACCCATTTCAGTTTGGTAACTCAGAAAATTGGTTAAGTTTCAGAGCATTTGTCTACTTAATGTAAAATCTATGCATTTTGAATTTTACTTATTCATCTAAACCTTATACCTTTTGCATTTTTCTTAAAAACCATTGTTAGATTAGGAATTTCAGCAACATCTGACATTGTTTTATCAACTGGAAACATAAAGGGTTTATGTGTATTTGCTGCTCCAACTTGAAGATCTGTAGATTGCATGTAAGACCCCTTGTAGGCATAGCTAGAACATACCAACTAAGAGATTCCAAGAAAGCTTAGACCTACCTGTATTAACCTTGGAGTAGTCTTACCTAGGGTAGGATACTTTTCAAGAGAGGTGTGAAACCAACAATCACACCTGTGTTACTGCATGCTAAAACACACATCAATAGGTTCCTAATTGGTTTGATTGCTTCGAGGCTGTCAGGAGACAAGGCCTTGAATTGTCTGAGATGGTGTTGGGTACCAATCATTTGTGAGATTGAGGAGGGAACAATTTTTTCTTGGGGACCGGATATCTTGGCTATGATTTACAAGGACTTTTCTCAGATTTCACAGCGAGGGGTTGTAACCTTTAGCCATTTTCCTTTGATCATGACCTAGATATTTGAGCACATGAAACCTTACCAAAGGTTCATTCCTCTTTCAAATAGATGGTTACCGAGAGAGGCGAGGTGGACGTATGTTGGTCACTTTGATGCTACTTTACCTACCATTGCTACTCTTACTGATGAGGATATGATTTTTAATCCTTATCATGACATGGTGGGGGCTTGGAACCAAGATGGTGAGATTAGAGATTATTATTGTGAGGTCTCAGAGATCACAGACCGTAATGGTCTGGTTGAGGCTCATCGGGTTGACCGTGTTTTGCAGCAGTTTGGCAAGGATGTCCCTGAGGACTTGCCCCAAGTGTCTACTTGTTAGAGGACCATTCAAGAGATGGGGGAGATTGGACAGAGAAACGTAGTTTGGACTCCTTTGACTCTAGGCATCTTCATTACTAGGGTATCTAGAGGAGGACGGAGGGGAGGGAGAGGGCCTCCTTCACAATCTCTGATTGTGATAGTTAACACAAAGTCTAGTGATGAGGACTACGTTCCAGATAGTAATGATTTGTCAGATGAGGTCGCTCCCAATGATGAGGATTTTAATGACATTGATGATTCAGATGACATTTCTGACATCCCTGAGGGTCCACCTGTTGTTCCTCAACCTCCTCATTCAGATGAGGTAATGCGTCAGCTTGACCCTGATTGGCAGCCTCGTGATCCACGTGAGTTTTCATCTACTTGTCCTTGTCCTTTCTCTTTTGGTGTGGAACTGACTTGGTCTTCTTTTGATTTGCTATTTCAGGCAATGTCAAAGAGTGGAGGGACTTTGTCCGTGAGGTCAATGTTGGATTAGCTTTTCCCTTCACTAGGATGACTTGTGATCATCTTTTAGATAATCCTAGTGTGCCCCCTGTTGTGGGATGACACACTGACATTTTTTCTCCTATCTACCATGGGTGTCAGATAACTATAGAGTTGAAGACCCAGGTTGATATGCTTAAGGGTGGGAACTAGGTACTTCGAGAGATGGTTCTCCTTAACTTTGGATGATGCAAAGCTAGTAAGGTGGGGCTTCATAGTTTCATGCTCACAGTTGGGTACCTCATTGTCATAGGTCTCATGAAGAGACTAGTGGTACTCATAGACAGAGGAGCCAAAGACCTGAGGGTTCCATTGGAGGGAATCACCCTTGACTTTCTTTTCTTGAAATTGTGCCCCCTTCCATGGGGAGCCTCTACTTCTCTCGAGAGCATTTTGTTTTAGCTCTTTGATACCCTTGTATATGTAAACTTTTAATGTATCTATTGAAGTTTATCTTTTAATGGTTTTCTCTTATCGAAATCTGTACCCATCTCTTGTGCATGTTTGGAAGTTTTTAGGAAGTTTTTAATTTTGTTTGATCTTTTCAACTATTTTAACAAATGCAAGTATGACAACGATGACATATTTTTGTAGTTTTTTTATGACATATATATGATATGTAGTTTACGATATGATAATGCAAGAACACAAGAAATGTTGTAAATGAAAGTTTTACATTTACTAAATGTCATGAGATATGACATTTGACATTATTGCTTTGAGACTCTTTTTCTAATTTTTGGCATGAATATAATGTGGAACAAACAATGTGACTGCTCTTGAATACGATTTTCAATTCAGGGGATTACGAAATGTCTTGATATAAGAAAGCTATCCAAGTCTATGAGATGGGATTTTAGAAAAACTCAAGTGGAGAGTGAAATGAATATGGAGTGGTTCCAATTTCTAGACTTCGCTAAAGGCTAAACACTGATCCTTATCTAGATAAGACAAATTGACAAGTTTTCAACTTTAGACAAGTAGCAAGTTTTTATAGGTGTTTGCTAGACTTAGATCATAGATGGCAAGCAAAGTAGACTCAGAGTAAATGATAAATAGAAAAGAACAAGGGTCCCTAGACAGAAGATTATCTTAGAGACTACTAGTCTCTTTGATTTTGCTCAGCTAGTGTGTGTGTGTGCTTTGTACCTTTCTTTCTCTGTTAGAATGTCATCCTTGAGGCTTCGAGCTTAGACTGATCTCCACCCAAGAGTACATACATTCAACAATCTTCTCTCTTTCACTCTTTTTTTTCTTTTTTCACTTTTTTAAATTGTATTTTTCTCACTTGTTTTTTCTCATTTTTTTTGTATTTTGACTTTTTCAAGAAATGTTCATGCTTTTGGGACTTTGACATATAATGCTTTGACTTTTCAATTCTCACTTTTCAACACTCTTATTTTGATCACTCATTTTTTGTTCACTCATATCTTAGATTGCTTCCATTAGAGTTTTGATTTTCCTGATGTTTTTGGCCAATAAAGATAAGGGGCTGAGCGCCATCTAAAGTTTTTGTAGTCTGGATGGACTTCTCTACTACTAGGGAAGATTTGGGAAGGTCTACTTGCAAGCTTCCTTTGAACACTGTAGGTTTGCATACTGACTTTGTTTAGACCTATCATCTTGACTCATTAAGATTGGGATTAGTGTGAAGCTAAGAGCCAGGTTTTAATTTGGAATCACTAGGAATGAAGGGGGATGATGGGGATTGTGAAAAATGGGGAATCTCTAGGTCTTGAAAGGATGACGTCTATCTAGGCAGCATTTAGACTCCTTACTAAAGGGAAAATAGTACAAGAGCAAGTCACTAACTCTAATGCAGGAAGAACAAAATGATACAGAAATGCAAGAAACAAATTGTTGTTGACATATTTGATTTTTATAGTTTTTTGGTGTTTTTATGTTTTATGATTTTTTTTGGTTTTTTAGACATAATATTTCTTTAGGTGAAAGGCATTGACTATTTCACCAAATTCCTCTCAAGGCTCCACTGTGCACAAGAGATAAGCACCATTTCTAATGTCTTCTTTAACCATGTAGGGACCTATCAAGTTAGGTTTGAATTTTTGTCCTTCGCCAGCTCTTTTATCGATTAGATTGTCTATCATGGGCACTAGGTCTCCTACTTGAAAAGGTCTTGGGACAACCTTCTTGTTGTACTACCTTTTCATTCTTACTAGATAAGAATCGTGTATTTGAATGGCTCTTAGGTGTGTTTCATCCATCATTTCTAATTCATCTAGTCCGACTGTCCTATACTCTTCACTATCCAATAATCCTTGTAATGGCACTCTCATACTAGGCAACTCTACTTCCAATGGTAGCGCTGCCTCTAACCCAAAAATAAGGGCATAGGGGGTGGTTCCAATTGGAGACTTGATAGTTGTTCGGTAATCCCATAGAGCTGGATATAGTTGTAGATGCCAATCTCTCTTAGAATCTTTTACGATTTTGACCAATATTGACTTCAAAGTCTTATTATTAGCCTTTGCTTGTATGTTTCCTTTAGGATAATAGACTGAAGAGGAGTTGTGATTGATGTGAAATCTCTCACATAACTCTCTTACTTGTGGATTTTTAAAGGATGAGGCATTATTTGTCACTATCACTTGAGGGATTCTGAATGGGCAAATAATTTGATTCAATATAAATTTATCAATTAGAGCACCTAACAGTGTGGTGAGAAGCATGGCCTCTACCCATATTGTGAAATATTCTGTCATGGTTATGATGAACAGGTTTCCATCTGTTGATGGGGGAGATAGCTTTCCTACTAGATCTAATCCCCATGTGGAAAAGGGCCAAAGAGTGACAATTGGTTGCAAATCTCTCATTGGTGTATAGTGAACATGAGCATAAACCTAACATTTCAGACACCTCTTTACGAACCTAATAGCATCCCCTTGTAAACAGGGCCAGAAGTATCACATTCTGTATATTTTTCTTGCAGTGGCATGACCACCAAAATGTCCTCCACAGATTTCACTATGACACTCTTCTAATATCGTGCCTGCTTCTTCCTTGTCAACACATCGAAGAAACATTCCATCTAGGGCCCTTCGATAGAGCACATCATCAATTAAAACATATCCTATGGTGAGGATGCGTAATCATCTTTTTCCCAAAGGGGTCATCTTTTTCAGGTAAGTCTTGTTTGTGAGATAACTTACAATGTCTTGATACCAATACGACGTGGCATATTTCTCTAGATCTATTGCACAAATCTCTTCATCAAGGAAATCTTTGTTCATAGGTTCCTCTTGGGGAACTAGATTATCCGCTAACCAATCTACTATTATCTATCCCTTGACTGCCTTTTGGTTGACATAGGTTAGCTCAAATTCACTCAACAAGGTCATGAACTGGCCAGCTGTTCTTGAGAGCATGGGCTAATTCAAAAAGGTTCTCAATTTCTTGGATAGTATCATGACTTTAGTTTCTTGATTGAACATGTAATTTCGTAGTCTTCGAGTTGCAAAGACTATGGCCAAGCACTCGTTTTCAGCTTGGGTGTAATTTTTCTCACATTCCAACAAGGTTTGACTTGTGAAATAGATGGCTCTCTCTTCCACTCTCATCCTCTTGAACAAACATGCATGCTATAGAGATATCGATGAATCTAAAGTGTAAGATGAAGGGTTTATCATGTTTTGGTGGCATCAATGTGAGTGGGGTTAACAAGAAATTCTTTACTTGTTCAAACGTATTTTGACAGTCCACAGTCCAGTTAATGCCAACCTATTTTTTCAATAACTGATTGATTGGATGCATTTTGAAAGTCATGTCTGGTATGAATCATTTGATTGTGCCTAGCTATCCTAAGAAGGCTCTTACCATCCACTCACTTATTGGTGGGGTTGCATTTAAGACTTCTTTGACCTTGGCTAGGTCGACTTCTATACCTCTTCGCGAGTCGATGAATCCCAACAACTTTCATGCCGTGACTCCAAAAACACATTTTTCAGGATTTAACCTTACTTTATATTCTCAGAGCCTATTGAAGATTTCAAAGATCCTCCACATGTTTCCCCCTTTGATCTGATTTGGCCTTAAGGTCATGAACGTAAGTTTCAAGTATCTTGTGTATATAATCATGGAAGATGTGTGTCATTTCCCTTTGGTAGGTGGCTCCTACGTTCTTCAACCCGAAGGGCATGACTATATAATAGAAAGTTCCCTAAGGGGTAGTGAATGTCATTTTGTTTTGGTCAACTTCTGCAATCTTGATCTAGTTATATCCTAAAAATCCATACATCAAAGACAAAACTTCGTAACCTACCGTTAAATTGACAATTTGATCAATGGACAGTAAAGGGAACTCATCTTTTGGGCACGCTTGATTGATGTCTCTAAAATTGAGACATATCCAAATTTTTCCATTATTCTTCAGAACTGGGACAATGTTTGACACCTAAATGGAATAATCGACTGGTTTGATGAAACTGACATTTAATAGCTTTTTTAGTTCTTCCTTCACCATTTCAACTACTTGTGGTTTTATGGGCCTTGGTTTCTGTTTCACAAGTTTCACATCTGGTTTCGTCATTGGATTGTGCACTACCACCTTTGGATCTAATCTTGGCATGTCTAAGTATGCCCATGCAAATATATCAGAGTATTCAATGAGAAACTCTGTGTATTCTTCCAATTCTTCCTCCTCTAATTCTCCTCCTAGTATTAAAATCCTAGGTTTTTTGAGTGTGCCAACATTGATGTTGATTGTATCTCCTATTAGGGATGGGTGTCCTTCAAACTTCTAAGGGGAAAGTGGTAAATTGCCTCAATCTAAATGATTTCTTTTTCATTTCCAAAATAATCCTTGGGATGAGGTAGGAGTAGGTATCCTTTTTTATGGTGAACTCTTGGAAGTCCATCTTACACATGCAGATATTCCAAGATGGCTTTGGCATTCTTAGCATAGTCTTGAGTTGGTCATTCTTCTTGACCCATGGCATAATTCAGGATATATGGTAATTCTTCACTACCTAATAATATCTCTTCGTGCACTAAGAAAATATATTCCAAATTTTGCAATTGTGCATGTGGTGAAAATAATTTGGCTAACCTGGCCATTGAGTCTGCCACCTAATTTTCTTCTTTGGGTATGGCTTTAATGGAGAAGAAATCAAAGAATTGAAATACCTTCCTAATGGTCTCTTTAAAAGGTCACAGTCATTTAGATTTTGTCTCACAATTTTCAGCAACTTGGTTGATTATCAACTGAGAATCTCTGAAGGTAGATATTTCATTGACTCCCATTCTCATGGCTAGCATGATTCCTAGGGATAGGGCTTCATATTCAACGATATTGTTGGTGCAAAAGAAATCTAGTCTGAAGGCAAAGGGGAGGATTTTTCCTTTGGGATATGTCAAGATTATCCCCATTCTTGCCCCCATATTGAAACTAGCTCTGTCAAAATGTAGGGTCCATAAGTTTTCATGGTTCGGTGAGTGAGATGCTTCTCCAAACTCATAAGTGGAAGTCTATTTTTCTTCTTTTTCATCTCCTTCTTTAATGATCTCAATAGTTCCAACCAAGAAATTCTTGATATCACATTCATTGATACATGGAATGGCTGCTAAGCTGAATAGTGAGTGGGATTTAGTGGTATGTGGATCAAAGGGGAATTTCCTAAAAACATCCATTCTTTGGTAGGATATGTTGTGAGCGCTCACATTCATTTTAACATCCTAAGTTTCCTCTTTCCATTTCTCTTACATTTTCAACCTCTTATCTTTTTCTTCATGTTCCTTTCTATAAACACTAAAAGGATCAGGGTCTGCTTTGACTATGATCACCTTTCTCAGATGATGGAAAAGTATTTATTGGAATAATGTGGAGGAAATGGCTTTCATGGCATGAATCCAAGGTCTCCCAAGGATCATGTTGTAGTTGGTTTCTTGGTTAATAACATAAAAATCCGTAGAGATAGTCTTTCCCATCAGATTGAGGGATAGGCTAATTTTTCTGACTGTTTCGATGTCATGACTGTCACAAATTCTCAATGTGATAGTTTGTTACTTGATTCCTATTTTACTATATCCCATCCTTCATAGAAAGGACATTGGCAAAAGATTGACTATTGATCCTTCATCCATCACCACTTTTTTTATAGTGACTTCTTCGACCTAAATTTGTATGTATAGGGGTGAATCCTTTTTCTTACTTCCTTCACATTGGAGTAATTTGGAAATATCAAATGTAAGAGGAGGTTATTCCTCCTGTGAGGAATATCTGACTTCCAATACATCTAGAAATGTCTTGCAGTGCGAAGGAGAGGCTCCCTACAAGTTTATCACTTGTGAGAAGACATTTTTTGTTTGGTCTATTTGTTCCTCTTCATGGATCATGAACACTTCTTGGTCTAGTTCTATGTCATTGGTATAGTTCAGGTTGTCCTTTCCTTTCTCGATTTGAGGTTCCCTCTCCTTTTTTTAAGATTGGAGAAGTTTAAGGTAGTGCATTTGTTGATCCAAAGTGAGTTTGGAGACAGCTTTATTGTAACCATAACAAGTCTTTGTTTCATGCCCCTTTATTCCATGGAACCAACAATAAGCGTTGGGGTCATATGAAGGTCGCTTTGATCCTTGATTTCCTTTTTGTCACCATTTGTCATTACTAGGATTGTTTTTTATGATGTTTATATCTTTCTCCTATGGTACATTAGCTGTAGTCTGTTCTATTCCTTTGGATGTTCTAAGTTTTCCATATGTGTCATAAGTTTTCTGACCACTGTCGATGGAAGCTTGGTCAATTCTCAGAGCACTTTCCAATGCCTCTTCATAGGATTTGTATGGTAATTTTTGAACATCTTCTCTCATGTCTTTGTTGAGGGCATGCAAGAAGAGATCACACAATTCTTGATGATCCATGTTTGAAGCATTAGTTGAAGAATAGAGGACTTGCCTCCATTAGGTGAAAAAATGTGCTATAGATTTGTTTGGTTCTTGTTTCATTGTAAGGAATTCTCTAATCCCTATTTTAGCAAGTTTGTTCATGTCAAATGCCATAACAAACTCTCGATTAATTATCTAAATGAATGGATTGAAGCCTCTGGGAGATGATAATACCTGTCCAAAGTGATGCCTTCAAGAGTTTTTGGGAAGTTTTTTGTGACAACCCCATCCCAAGGGAGGAGTTCTCTTATGGTCGTGGTATAGGCTTTGATGTGCGAATTTGGATCTCTTTCTCCTTTGAACTTCAAGAGATCTGGAAAGGGTTGAGGTAGTTGCACACTTCTTATGTTTTGGTCTAAAGGTTCCTTCAAATATTCAAGATACATTCCTAAAAAGGTAATTTGAGATTGCGGGGTTGTTAGTAATAACCTATTGGGTGGGTTTTAATAACCTATTGTCAGATTCATTGGATTATTCTGAAGAGGAGGATTCCCATTCAGACAAGTCTCATTACAAGCATGTCGCAAATAGTAATTGAGGTAGGGGGATTTTGAGATGCCCTCATTCCTATTCGTAAGATTTCAATCTTCTTTCTAGAGTAGGTTGCTTTTCCTCCAGGATTCTAATTCTTTGCACTAGAGCTGTGATTAAATCTACAGGAGTAGAAGCTCTAGGGTTTTCCTCACTTCTAGGATGTTCTCTTCGAATATTTTCATAGTGATGTACTTCCTCACATGCGACATTTTCTTTTTGTTCTTCTTGTAAGGTAATTCTCAATGCCTCTTGACTATCTTTGGTTTTTTGTAGATGTTTTTCCAACCTTTTAACCTCTTCATCAAGGTGAGTATTCGATGTACTTGTGGAAGGTTATTCGGGTCAATGTATTTCCAACCTTATCCTTCTAGCTTTATGTGCCTCATTTGGTATGGCCAAGTTGTTTTCCCAAGTTGGATTATTGAAAGATAGAGAACACCTGGATTCTCTTTTATCTTGTTCATAGTCAGAATATTCATAGTCATAACAATTGGTAATTGGTGCATCAGGATGCGGCGGCACATACCTATCAAAGGAAGGAGTTTCTGGTTTAGTTGAGGGAATGTTCCCTTGGTTTATGTCTAATTCCATCATATTCGGATGTACCATAGACACCACAGAATAAATGGAATTGATGATGATGTAAGTGATGGAAGTCGAAGCGGCTATGAAGAGTAATGAAAGAATGTTTTGGAGTTTCTAATGAGATCCAAGTAATGGGAATGTTAACAACACAAACAAAAGTTTTTCTCTTCACATTAGGTTCACCAAAATATGTGGTGAAGCTAACATCATATCTGACAATGATGATGGAAATGAGATCCACACAATAGAATGCAAAAGGCATAACCAAGAGGCTTTGCCATTTCATGTTGGGTTCACCAAAATATGTATGCTCAAAATCATGACTCCGATTGCCTGAGGCTGTCGGGTCAGATTTTAGCATGCACATGCACCCTTTCCCTCCTTTCCACGGGGCGATCGACCATGTCACTCTCGGTCACGTGGAAGTATCCAGTCGAGACGAGGTGAGACACGACAGGTGTCTGGCTCGTTGGAGAGCTAGACTTCACTGAGACGGGTCGGTAAGGTTTGTGGCCTTTGTTGTTGTGTGCTTAGTTGTATGTCTCGTTCAATTGTTTTTGTAGTTGAGATAACCCTATGACTTGAAGGGTCACTAGTTTCTCTTCTTTTATTTGGATTCCTTAGATTCCATGTCTGTGTGGGAAAATGATTATTTTCTTTGATGACTTCTACTATTTCAATGTCTTGAAGGAATTCTCATTGTAGTTGTAATTATGTAGTTTCTTCTAACAACAAGAGGACAAATGGGTCTCCTTGTGGTAGAACAAACTTTTGTTATTGTGGTCATGGATGAATCTCCTCGATCTCGTCATGGATAGCCCTCACCCACTCTCCTCTTACTCCTAGGAACTTTCATGAATCAGGATAGAGGAAGTTGTGTAATTGCTAACGTTAACGAGATCTAAGGTTTTGACCTAGGGTTTAGTTGACCTAGGGTTTGACTTGTATTCTACCTTGTGATGACATCAAGGGTTTTTTTAGATCATTTAACTATGGTTACTTCATGATGGAATTGAGGGCTTGCAATTTTGTCTATTCTAAGGTTTCTATATGCATGCAAGCTAAATTATATGCAAAATGTCCTTTTGGTATTTTTTAGAGTATTTTAGAAATAAAGTGTTTCTAATCTATGAAAAGGAAATATGTATGCAATCCTATATGACTTTTCTAATGCAAAGTTAAACTATGTTTTTTGGGTTTTTGATGTTTTAAATATAATATAATATAATATAAGGGGAAATGCTTCTTCTAACAATTTAGATCTAGAAATATGAAAGCAATTAATCTAACATGCAAGATCTAACTATCAAGGAAAAAGCAATGTTTTACTGTTCCCAAGAGCAAATTTGATTCTCTAATTACTACGAATTAAGCAAAAACAATGAACCTAGAAGAAATAAATATCTGTTGACTCCACTACCCTCAGTAATCCTTGTAATAGGCAACCTCGAATCCTTTTGTGGAAGTGGGTGATCCTCTTGACAATGAAACGACACAAAGAAGCAATAAAGAAGCTTTGATGAAGGTTGTATGAGTTCAATGAGAGCTTGGATTGAGCACAATGACATAGAATGAAGTAGCATAGCATTGCTTGGTTGAACAAATAAAGCAAAAGGCACCTTCGTCCTATGAGAGCCTTTGAATGCTAAGTTGGAGACCAAAAACTGGCAAGAGTTGTGTGCACAATGAATTTGCCTCCCTTTGTGCTTGAGGGAAGGGGTATTTATAGGTTTACAAGAGGGAATTAATTGAAGAGTTAACTCATTTGATTGATGAGTTAACAAGATTGATTGAGGAGTTAACAAGGTTGATTGCCCAATGAACTCAGCTAATTAGAGAGTGATGAAGCAATGATAAATTTAAATAAATCAAATCAAATTTATTTAAATCCTCTTAATCTCTAAAAATAAAATATAATCAAATATTTTATTTATTCTTCCAAATCATGCACAACAATTAAATATATTTATTTATTTAATTTTCTTTCTTATCATTCTAAATTAAATAATTCCAATTATTTAATTGTTTCTTCCAATAATATCTTCTCTAAATTTAAATAAATCAATTATTTGTTTAAGTTGTCTTTTTCTTCTAAATTGAGTTATCTCTAAATATAATTCAATCTTTTTGCACATGCAATTAAATATTCTTAATATTTAATAAAGAAAAATATCTTCTTATCCTCATGCAAATCCCTTCTTCTCGTTTTAAATCACTTAACTGATTATTATATTCTTTTAATTGCTTTAACTCATTCTTCTATTCTTAGTGAATCCTCTCATGCAAAAGAAAGCAAGACACATGTCTTCTTCTTATTTGTTGCACGTTCCTCAACTATTCTATACCGTTGATCTTCTCATTCTCTCTATACCGTTGATCTTATTTCTCCCAAGTCTATAAATTCAACCCTATTGTTCCATTTCAATCATCCAAGCTTTAAGTATTGTTACTCCGCAGGAATTACAGTGCGCCTTTGGCACCAATTCCTTCATTGCTTGTGATCACATTCGTTACTACGCACCACTATCATCGTTGTGAAGCTCCTCCTCATTGTGATATTATCATAGCCATTCCCAATTGACATTCTTGAAGCATAGCAAGGAAGTGCACTCTTTGAGGGCCCTATTTCATACATGCAAGAACAATTGTGATAGGCAATCAATGGAAGCTTCGAATTGAGGAAGGTTTTCTTTGTTGTTCATTGCTTTGTTTGATTGAATCTTCTTTGTTCACCATTTCATTGAGTTTTGGGTAACTTGATATTGTTTATTATTGTTTATTCATTTGATCCAAGTTTCCCTTAACATTTATGGCACCCACCGTGGGGATTAGCCCCAAATTTAACCCAAAACTTAGTTTTTGTGTTTTAGAGAGCCGTACACAGGAGGAAACAACACATCCGTCACTTCCTAACATGCATCTATTACCTGTTATGGCGCATTCATTACTGCATTGCATACATACTTTGTTATGATGCTTTTACCATCTAAAATAGTGCATCTGCTACTTTAGCGCATATACACTGTATTCCAGTGCTTTTAACCTCTGTTCTAGCACATAAGTAACATGGCGCTTATGTTCACTATTTCTGCGCATTCAGTCTCTAAAGCGACACATCTATCTTAGGCAGTGATTTTAGGGTTTTGTTGAAGATTTTACTAATGCTAATGTCTTTGTAGGGACTCTCTCAATTTGTTTTGCAGGCTAGGTATTGGTTTAGATTCATATAGTTGCACTTGTTAGATCACACTTTTATTTCTAAACGGGAAAGTAAAATGGATGCTCATGCAAATCTCACATAGTTTAACTAGGAAAGTGGTAATTGAATCATTTCTATCTTGCATATCATTGAATCATTGCTATTTCTATCTTTTCAAAGTTATTGCTATCTGGATAAAACTAAACTCATCATTTCTATCTAGGTAAAACTGAACCATTGCTATCTCGATTGACCATCACTTCAAAGTTAACAATTCGTGCTACGTGGATAAAACTAAACTCATCATTGCTATCTGGGTAAAACTGAACCATTGTTATCTTGATTGACCATCATTTCAAAGTTAACAATTCATGAGCACTATGTGGATAAAATTGAACTCATCATTGCTATCTTGGTTAAAATTGGACCATTGCTATCTTGCTACTCACTTCAAAGTTTTGTGCTTGCCCAAGTAGATAGCTCATCTATTTTTTTTCATTTTAACTAGGGGAAAAGAACCACTGTATATTGTGTTTTGGGAATGATACCAGGCCTATGCTCTCCCCTATCTTGGGTGATCAAAATGCCAAACATATCATTTTCACATGTGTTTTTCCTTTAGAGTGGCCTACTCTTGGATACCATTCATCCAAGTAGGAACGACCCTAAGTGGTAACAGGCTAGACACCAAGCCCTTCCAAGCCACTATAAATAAATTGTGTTTGGAGTGAAAGCTTCAAACAACGAGTGAAGTTGTGTTATACCGATAGCCAACCTCCCCCAAAACCCTCCAAGGCGCAACCCTTGCAGGCTGGGAGACTCCATAATGGAGAGTAGTGCTACCACATGTATAACCACTTGAACGGTTGCCTTCATTAAACACCTTTGTTCTAGTGGCCCAAAACCCTTGTAATCCATTTCGAGCCTAGGATTTGTACTTGTTTTTCCCTTTTAGTCCAAAAAGAGTCAAAAAATCACAAAAAAACAAAAAAACCATAAAAATATCTTTGTGTTTGTTGTGTCTTCTTGGCATAATTTAAGAAAATCAGATCAAAAAGACCTTTTTTGCAACCAAAGTACCAAAAAAATTAGAAAATTTCCAAAAAATTGCAAAAACACTGAGAAAAACCAGAGCGACACATTCGTCCTCTATTACTGCGCATTTGTGCTGACCTACAACACATTTGTTCTGACCTACAACACTTTTACCTTCTGTTGTAGTGCATTTACATTTTACCAGTGCGGCACTTTTGTTACAACTTATGATGCATTTATCAGTTTCCGCAGCACATCTATTTCGGTGCATGCGTGACAGTGAGCACTTGCCCAATCTTTGAGAGGAAAATTTTACCAATTCTGGGTACCCATTTCAATCTAGTTCCAAAATTTGAGATCAGGTTTTACCTTGCAGTCATTTTCCCTTCCATTTCACGTCAAAATCTCTCTTTCATTGCTCATCCCATTCACCTTCTATCGAGTCTTCCTAGTCCAAGGTTGAAAAGTACCCCATATCAGATCAGCATAGGTCCCCTTTTTCGTATCACTTTGGATTCAAGTAACCCTAGTAAGTCACAGAACTTCGCTAGTGTTCTTGGTACACGACTAGTCCCTACATAGTAAGATAGGTATCGAGTACCCTTACTAGTGGATACAACCTTGTATCGACCGTCTTACTTGGAATCATTGATCGAGAAAGTCCCTTGTCCAAATCTTGTCATAAGTATCACATTCTTAGCAATCTCCATTGGCATTTCACCAAAATCTCTAGTTTCATTCCATCTCATCCCTTGTCACCTTGCATGGTTCTTACTAGATCTCAATATCAAAAGCAACTTGAAATGGCCGAATCATCCAACCACATCATCACACCTCATGATAGTGATGAGGAAATCTCTAATGAAGATTATCAAGGAAGCCTCCAAGATCATAAATTCCAATGATTGTTAGAGAAAGTGCTCCATGATGATCCTCACAAGTATTTTTACTATCTTGCAAATATGGGAATTAAGCTCCCCACAGATTTTGATATAAGTACAATCCAAGATAATGTGGAGAATAATCATGAAGAAAGGGGAAAGAAATCCATATACCCAAATGCAGAGGATAAGAATGAGAAAGGAAAGAAAGCCATAGACCAAAGCACTCCTATGGAAGAAATGAGAAAACAACTTGAGGGTCTAAAGCAACAAATATTGTATCTCAAGACAGGTACAAACACTAAAACCTATTCTTTGGAAGATATTGCACCATACCCCTTCGATAAAAGTTTGAACATGACACCATTTCCCTTTCGATTCAGAGTTCCTAAGTTTGACAAATACAAAGGGAAAGGGGACCCTAGAGATCACATTAGGGAATTCAACGCAGCATGCATGGAAGTAGCTCACAATGAGACCTACTTAATGAGACTATTCCCTAGATCTCTAGGTAGTCAAGCCATGGAGTGGTTCCCATGGCTCCCACCAGGCATCAAATCTTTTGATGAGCTAGTCAACAAATTCATCATGCACTTCTCTTACAATATCAAACATGAAGTCTCCATGCTAGACCTATGTAACACCAAGCAAAAGAGTGGTGAATCATTCGTCACCTTCCTACAAAGATGGAGACAACTAGGAAGTAAGTGCCCATATGATGTACCAGAGAAGCAGTTAATGGAGATGTTTGTCCATAACCTCAATAATGATCTTAGCTATCAAATACAAATTCAATGCCCTACTTCATTCTCAAAGGTCATTGAAATGGGATTGTTCATTGTACCCCTTCGATAAAAGTTTGAACATGACACCATTTCCCTTTCGATTCGAAGTTCCTAAATTTGACAAATAAAAAGGGAAAGGGGACCCTAGAGATCACATTAGGGAATTCAACGCAGCATGTATGGAAGTAGCTCACAATGATACCTACTTAATGAGACTATTCCCTAGATCTCTAGGTAGTCAAGCCATGGAGTGGTTCTCACGGCTCCCACCGGGTATCAAATCTTTTGATGAGCTAGTCAACAAATTCATCACACACTTCTCTTACAATATCGAACATGAAGTCTCCATGCTAGACCTATTCAACACCAAGAAAAAGAGTGGTGAATCATTTGTCACCTTCCTACAAAGATGGAGACAACTAGCAAGTAAGTGCCCATATGATGTACCAGAGAAGCAGTTAATGGAGATGTTTATCCATAACCTCAATAATGATCTTAGCTATCAAATACAAATTCAATGCCCTACTTCATTCTCAAAGGTCATTGAAATGGGATTGTTCATCAAAAAAGCTATGATCACCAAGGGACAAATCAAGTTATACAAGGACACACCTACCTCCAATTATACGACTGACAAATCAAATTTTTGGACTAAAACAAAAATGTCGTCAATGATGGAGTAGTTGATGCCAAGGTGGTGGCTCCCAAGCAACAACCTATATTCACTCTCAAAGGAGAGGCAAGCAATGTTACACCCAACAAAACATTCCCTCGGGAACCAAGACCATGGCTCAACTCAAATCCAAGGCGAAAGTTCACACCGCTGGGTGAGTCCCAAGAATCTGCATTAAGGAAGCTATTGGCCAACAATGAAATCTCTCTACCACCAACAAGTTATTACGAACCTCAAATCAAACCTCACTATTGGAAAGACACCGACTATTGTGAGTATCATAGAGGAAGGGGACATACAACCAACAATTGCATCCGTCTCAAACATGTTATTCAAGATGTGCTTGATCAAAATCAAGGAGGAAACTAACAACATACCTCCAATGAGACACATGTGGCTTACAGAGATCCACTTCTCAATCATGACAGGCCATACAACAATAACAACAACAACAACAATGGTAACAATAACAACAATTGCAATAGGCAAAATTAGAATAGTGGGAATAGTAATGCAAACTACACAAGTGTGCCATTTGACTATACCATCAATTGCATATCAGAGCATGTCCCACAGATCAATGTAGTCACACCCAACCAACAATTAGAGCCTAACTGTAATGATTGCAATATCATTACCCGCAGTGGTAAAGTCACATTGAATACCGTCCCTCCAAGGTCGTCACCTTCTCAGTCCAACCCCCATCAGTATAGTGTCATAGATGACCTTTAGAAAACTCCGGCCCACATTTCTATCTTAGAGTTGTTGCGTCTATCTCCTTCCCACAAGGAGATTCTCAATAAAGCCTTAGTGCAAACCACCATCCCCACTAACTTGGCCCAAGAGAAGTTTCAGGCCATGGTAGGTAATCTAACCTCCTCAAGTACCATATCATTTACTGAACACGATGATCTCTCGGTATCTCAACCCCATAATACCCCTCTACATATCGTCGCCTTCATTCACAAGCACCGCATCAAGAGGGTTCTCATTGAAGGGGAGCCGGTTTAAATATTTGCACATTAAAGCTAGTCCTTACATTGGGGTTCTCTAAAAACACAGTTGATCCAAGAAAGAAGATAACTATCAAGGCCTATGATGAAGAGGAGAGAACTACAAAAGGAATAGTGGTGTTACCCATACAAGTGGGACCGGTAATAAAGGATGTTGTGTGCCAAGTCCTAGACAGGGAGCTCACCTGTAATATTCTCCTAGGTAGGCCATGGATTCACGCCATGAAAGTTGTGCCTTCTACCTATCATCAATGCATAAAATTCCCTCATAATAGCAAGCAAGTCACCATCGAGGGTGACCCTGACCCCTTCCAACATTGCAACTCTATCCTTTCAAAACTTGATTGCATCATACCAAACAATAGATCATCTACATCCCCTACCCCACATCTTGATTCTACCGCTGAAGCTTCCTCATCAAGGCCCAAAGAGTAGAAAATTACCATCAAAGAAATAGGAGTTAGGGAATACTCCATAGAGCACAACCTCAATCTAGCCCAGCTGCCTTTATCTCCTAGATCCTTTGGTTGACCCAAGCATTTTCTAAGCCATCTGCCCTCCTACACCTCCCACAACTCCCTTTGTAAAATGGGGGACCTTATCAGATGAGACAGAAGAAAGAGATGTCCTACAATGGCTTTATATTGAAGAAGAAGAGAGCACACAACGAGAAGTACCTAGACTCCCAACATAAAACTATGGGCGAGGTGAATCTATCCTACATAGAATGGGTTACGAAGGACAAGGCCCCATCAGCCTAAGAAGAGAAGGAATCATAGAACCCATTCAACCTTCTTCATCCTCATCGGCTAGAAATACAAAAGGCCTAGGATACAAAGGTAAGGGCAAAGCTAAAGAAAATGCTTGTCTAGTGGAAATGATCCATACACTTCAAGTGGACAGTGACATAGATTCCAATGAGTATTAGTGGGATGAGTTGACAGAGCATTCCTATGATGACAAAGAGGTTGATACCATTCAAACTTATAGCCCCTACCATGAGGAACAAATGCTACCGCACAGGCCAATAGAGTCTGATTTGCCTATCTCTGAGAATACGACTTTCGAGGAAGGTTCGAGTTCTATCGCAATAAACAACCTGGAGGAAAGTACCATCCCAAACACTCTCCCTCCCAATACTCCTAGCATATCCATTCAAACTATCAATGAATCAGATCTATCCTCTGACTCCCTTCCCCTTGTGCATCCTAAGCTTATCGACTAGGATCTACAAAGAACCCCTCAACTAGATATGTTCCAAATTGATGATGCCTATATTGACTACATGGAACTTAGGGATCACCTACCCAAATAGGATCATAAAGCTAGTTTTGCTATTGAAATTAATACCGTGGCTTATTTCAGAGAGGGTGCCAAGCCTTCCAGTCACAAAAATATCAAAATAAAAACTGGATTTGATGGTGAAAACCGCTCTACGGCAGTTTCAAATCCCAAAACAGTAAAAAGAAAAGATGCATCCAAAGGTGAAAACCCAACTGGGGCACCTAACGATGGAAGGCTTGACACTCTCCCCAATGACATGCACCAGGAGAAGTCTTAGATTGTTGTGGAACCCACACAGCCGATTAACATTGGAACAGAGGAACAACCTAAGATCATTCACTTTGCTAAGTCTCTAACCCCACCAGAGAAAACTAAGTTTGTACCATTCTTCAAGAGAAAGCAAGTCAATTTTTCTTGGTCATATGCATATATGCGGGGGTTAGATCCAGATTTTATTCTACATCATCTTCCATTAGATCCAGGAGTGAAACCAGTGAAACAAAAGCTTAGAAAGATGCATCCACACATAGCATTGCTTGTAAAAGAAGAACTCAAGAAATTACTGGATGTAGGGTTCATCAGAGCTATAGACTATCCAAAATGGGTCTCCAACATAGTACCAGTGTCCAAACCAGATGGTCGAGTTAGACTATGCAATGACTTTAGAGATCTAAACAAAGCTTGCCATAAGGATGATTTTCTGTTGCCAAATATAGATATCATAGTTGACCTAACAGCAGGGCATACCATGTTGTCTCTCATGGATGGCTTCTCAGGATATAATCAGATCAGGATAGCACCAGAAGACCAGTATAAAACAGCTTTCACTTGTCCATGGGGCACTTTCTATTGGAATGTCATGCCATTTGGGCTAAAGAACGCAGGAGCCACATATCAATGTGCTATGACCACTATATTTCATGATATGATGCATGTCACCATGGAAGATTATGTAGATGATATCCTAGCAAAGTCACTCACAAGAGAATCACACCTGGATGTGTTAGAGAAAGTCTTTCAGAGATTAGAGCAATTCAAAGTCAGGTTGAACCCAAAGAAGTGTGTGTTTGGAGTCACCTCAGGCAAACTCCTAGGTTTTATTGTATCAGCAAATGGAATGGAGATGGACCCCGCCAAAGTCAAGGCTATTATGGACATACCACCACCCAAGACTCTTACTCAACTAAGATCTCTACAAGGAAAGCTACGAGCAATCCGTAGATCCATATCACAACTGGTAGACAAGTGTCAACCATTCAATCATCTCCTGCACAAGAACATTCCATTTAGATGGGATGAGAAATGTGAAGAGGCATTCAACAAACTGAAAGAGTATCTTATGAATCCACCTATTCTCATGCCTCCTATCCAATGGAAACCATTGATACTCTACATATCTGCTACACCTACAGCTCTTGGGGCTCTTCTACTACAAAAAGATTATGAGAATAAAGAAAGAGCTATCTACTATATCAGTCGCACATTGGTGGGCTATGAGTTGCAATACTCTCAGATAGAAAGATCATGTCTTGCGGTAGTTTTTGCTTCCCAAAAACTCTAACACTATATGCTTGCACATCCAGTCAAACTCATTGCAAAAATAGATCCACTGAAGTACCTACTAAGCAAAGCTGCTCTAACAGGTCACCTAGCCAAATGAGTAATGCTCCTAAGTGAATACGACATTGAGTATGTAGACAAAAAAGATATCAAGGGACAAGTCATTGCTGACCAACTAGCAGATGCACCAATACAGGATACCACACCAATGCAATTTGAGTTTCTAGATGAATCCTTATTCAATGTCTCACACATTTCTAGAAGCTTTACTTTGATGGGTCCTACACAAACCATGGATCGGGGGCAATAATCTTGTTTGTAACTCCTCATGGTGACACCATACTGAAATCTTACTGTTTGTTATTTCCATGCACCAATAACATAGTAGAATATGAAGCCTTAGTCATTGGCCTCAAGATGGCAACAGATTGGAAAATAAAAGAGCTACATGTCTACGGTGATTCTCAACTAGTGATAAATCAGGTCAATGATGATTACCAAACCAAAGATGAGAAGCTTGTCCCATACAAAAGGATGGTGGATGACTTTAAGGAATACTTTGTGATTATTTCTTTTGAGTAGCTACCTCGCATTGAAAACAAAGCAGTAGATGCCATGGCGACCATTGCCTCTCTTCTCGAGATTCTAGAAAATGAGTCACGATACAAGTTCTTAGTGGAAACTATTCGACAACTAGCTTATGATCTTCCTGAGACCCATTCAATATGCCTTTTAGTTGGATTTGATTCGCCTTGGTACGGTAAGGTTTACACTTACCTCAAGGACAACACCCTCCCACCTGACTTATCTTCAAACCAATGACGAACCTTTATACGCCAAACCTCTCGCTATACCATTATTGCCGACACCCTATACCGACGTGGTTTAGATGGTACTTTACTCTATTTTTTAGAATGAGAAGAATCCCTAACCGCCTTACAAGATGTGCATGAAGGGATTTGCAGAACACACTCTAGTGGTCCTTCCTTGGCCAAGAAACTCATGCATTTGGGTTATTATTGGCCGAACATGGAAACAGATTCATACCAGTTTGTGAAGAAGTACAAGCAGTGCCAAATACATGGGAACCTGATACATGCACCAGCTCAAGAGTTGAGACCTTTAACGACACCTTGGCCCTTTTGCCAATGGGGACTTGACCTTGTGGGAAAGATCCATCCACCCTCATCCAACAGCCACAAATTCATCATAATCGCCACTGAGTACTTTACCAAGTGGATTGAATCCGTTCCCCTCACCACCATCACAGGTAAGCAAATCTCCTCATTCATCCTGAATTACCTTATCTGCAGATACGAAATTCCCTCATCCATTATCACGGATAACAGAAGACCCTTCAAAAACCAAGATGTCCAAGAAATCTATGACCAATTCAAAATCCAACACCATTTCTCCACACCCTATTACCCCCAAGGCAACGGTCAAGCTAAAGCATCCAACAAGACCATCTTGAAACTCCTCAAGAAGACTATTAATGATGCTAGCCATGATTGGCACATCCAACTCAATCCCACTCTGTGGGCCTACAAAACCAGTATACACACTCCCACAGGTGCTACCCCTTACACCCTTGTCTATGGCTCATAAGCTATCCTCCCCATTGAGGTTGAGTTACCATCTCTCAGGGTGTCGTTAAAAGGTTTCCTATTAGATGAAGAATACAGAGTCTCCAGATTGCAAGAACTAGAGTTGCTAGAGGAAAGGAGACAGAAATCCTTTGACCATCTCAAAGCATATCAATAGATGATGTCATGAAGCTATAACCACAAAGTTCATCCAAGGATCTTTAAGGTTGGAGATCCAGTACTTAAAGAAAATCCCCGCAATCAATAGGATAGGGAAAAGAAAGGCAAGTTTGAACCCAACTGGCTTGGGCCTTATGTGATCATAACTGCTTATGGATCGGGGGCATATCAGTTAGCAACATCCGAGGGTGAGTTGTTAGATGACCCAATCAACAACATGCATCTTCACCGGTTCTATACCTAGGAGAACCCCAGTGTAAGGTGGGCATAAAATACAAAAAAATCAAAAAATCAGAAAAATACAAAAAAATCAAAAAATACAAAAAAATAAAAAAAATTAGAAAAGTACAAAAAAATTGTCCTTTGGTGAAAACCTGGTAAACAGGTGCCTTGGATAGGTATCATGATGAAAACCTGGCAAACATGCGTCATGTTTACTTTCTAGCTTTCGTGCAAATAAAAGCAAGTGGTGAAAACCTAGTAAATAGGTGTTACTTATGATACACCGCTTCCTCCATCTTTGGGAAACCAATCACCTTGTGTCCATTCTTCCTCGTGTCCCATTCGACCCATATCTGTTCCATAATAAAAACCTAACCGTAACCTATCATGGCTTGATACTCTATCTCTCTGTTGCCTTGTCAACCAAGGTTTTATCCCATATCCTATCCACAGTGTCAGCCTAGTATAGTGTCTCCATGGTCCAAGTCCATGAACTACGTTGCCTCTACGTTGTCATGTAGGCAAGGCCATATTTCTATGCCCCCTCAAGGCTCCCACGGTCCCATCCATCCCATTTCTTATCATCTTTCTTCTAGTCCATCCATGGTCCATTAGGGTTTACCTCAAACTACGTTGCCTCTGTGTCGTCATGTAGGCAAGGCCATTTAGCAATGAGCCCCCGAGGCACTAGGTCAGTCCCTTAGGGTCTATCTCACCAATAAAGATTGTGGAATCTTTCATCAGGCAAGCAAGCACAAGCAAAGCCCTCTTTCAAGCAGAAATCCTGGCACAGGACATTAACCTATCCAAAGAAAAGCAAACAAACTCCTAAAGGCCTTCTAAATAATTTTACCCAAATTATGGCAAGAAACAAACACATCTAAATGCAAAAAAATGTTTTGTGGATTGGAAACATGGTTAAAGTACAGAGTCTTGATTTTTGCTATCATGCCTTTCTATGCTACTCGAGGATGCCAAAATCTAGAGATGCTATGATGGGGGCATGATTATTTTCTTTGTTTGTTGTTTGTGGATTAAACTCTAGTAATGTGACGCCTTGTTTAATGACATGATCAACAAAAGATCATCGAGGAGATCAAAGGTCTAACATGAAAGGGGGCAATCCTTGTCTGTTGATACGCAAGAAATACTCAGGTCATCTTGGTTCAATTATACCTAGATGCTTGTATTAACTTGCTAAATCAAAATCCATGTAAGCAATACTTAGGTTATCTCGGTTTAATTATACCTAGATGCTTGTATTAACTTACAACATTCAGAAAAAGTACCAAAAAAAAAAGCCCAATGATGAAATAAGAACTTCAAAAATACTTGCACTATCAAGATGTCAAAAAAACCATTCACATCCACTCACATCCACAAAGCATCCATACCGTACCCCATGCAATAAAGATCCAACAATGTAGAGTATCAATAAAAATAAAATCTTGTGAGTTCTTCTGTCGAGTCATTTTTTCTATCTATCACCATATCTTTCATCCTTGTCTAGTCAATCTAAGCAATGGTCCAAATGCAAGTCCATCCTTAATCTATACCAATCAAGTCAAGTCAATCTTGCACAAATGATCCAATCACAATCAGTGGTCTTGATCCTTGTCTAGTCATAAACCAAACTTGATCAATTAATCAATCAATTATCTTATACAGGATGTAACATTGTCGAAATCAGACCAATTCACGTGTCTTCCATGACATGTTTTATTTCCTGAAACTAGACACTATCCTTCATGTTTCTCTAGGGATCTATCATTCCCCGCCATGACAACACGCCTGCCATGTTGGTCTAGGGATATATCATTCCCTGCCAAGACAACACTGTCGTATATCGTTATTAGTATATCAGTGGTTTACCACTTCACAGGGGCAATACCTTGTTTGTTTTTGTATCATTTGTGCATACTTGCTTACTTGCTTGTGTGTGTTATCATTTTATCTTGCATCGCATATCATTCAGCTCTTTCTTCAACAAATTTCTTCACCCCAACCTAATTTTAACTTCTTCTTCATGAGATTGTCCGTCTCACGCCTTCCTGTCTTCTTCCCATCCAATCTCCCAAGGGGGGCATCCTATCATCATAACTTGTACCAGGAGCAAACTGGGGCATGTATCATTATCAGAGAATTCTTATTCTTTGAACCAATGTCATAAACTGCATTGCATCAAAGAGGGGCAAAATGTATGCGCCTAAAAATGACACGATTCGGTCTAAATAAATATTTTTAATATTTATTCCATCTTTATTCCTCTATCAATAAATAAATAAACAAATTTATTTATTTGATTCACATTCCTCTAAATTAATTAAATATCAAAATATTTAATTACTTCTTCTAAAGTCAAAATTAAATAAAATCCTTTATTTAATTTAAATTCTTCCAAACAATTAAATAATTCTTAATTATTTAATTAAATCAAATTCATTCTTCCAAATTTAAATAAATCAAATCAAATTTATTTAAATCCTCTTAATCTCTAAAAATAAAATACAATCAAATATTTTATTTATTCTTCCAAATCATGCACAACAATTAAATAAATTTATTTATTTAATTTGCTTTCTTACCATTCTAAATTAAATAATTCCAATTATTTAATTGTTTCTTCCAATAATATCTTCTCTAAATTTAAATAAATCAATTATTTATTTAAGTTGTCTTTTTCTTCTAAATTGAGTTATCTCTAAATATAATTCAATCTTTCTGCACATGCAATTAAATATTCCTAATATTTAATAAAGAAAAATATCTTCTTATCCTCATGCAAATCCCTTCTTCTTGTTTTAAATCACTTAACTGATTATTATATTCTTTTAATTGCTTTAACTCATTCTTCTATTCTTAGTGAATCCTCTCATGCAAAAGAAAGCAAGACACATGTCTTCTTCTTATTCATTGCACGTTCCTCAACTATTCTATACCATTGATCTTGTCATTCTCTCTATACCGTTGATCTTATTTCTCCCAAGTCTATAAATTCAACCATGTTGTTCCATTTCAATCATCCAAGCTTTAAGTATTGTTACTCTGCAAGAATTACAATGCTCCTTTGGCACCAATTCATTCATTGCTTGTGATCACATTTGTTACTACACACCACTATCATGGTTGTGAAGCTCCTCTTCATTGTGATATTATCATAGCCATTCCCTTGATAGCTTTTCTGTCTACATACTCAATGTCGTATTCACTTAAGAGCATTACCCATTTGGCTAGGTGACCTATTAGAGTAGCTTTTCTTAGTAGGTACTTCACTGGATCTATTTTTACAATAAATTTGACTAGATGTGCAAGCATATAGTGTCAGAGTTTTTGGGAAGCAAAAACTACCGCAAGACATGATCTTTCTATTTGAGAGTATTGCAACTCATAGCCCACCAATGTGTGACTGATATAGTAGACATCTCTTTCTTTATTCTCATAATCTTGTTGTGCTAGAAGAGCCCCAAGAGCTATAGGTGTAGCAGATATGTAGAGTATCAATGGTTTCCATTGGATAGGAGGCATGAGAATAGGTGGATTCATAAGATACTCTTTTAGTTTGTTGAATGCCTCTTCACATTTCTCATCCCATCTGAATGGAATGTTCTTGTGCAGGAGATGACTAAATGGTTGACACTAGTCTACTAGTTGTGATATGAATCTACAGATTGCTTGTAGCTTGCCTTTTAGAGATCTTAGTTGAGTAAGAGTCTTGAGTGGTGGCATGTCCATAATAGCCTTGTCTTCGGTGGGGTCCACCTCTATTCCATTTGTTGATACAATAAAACCTAGGAGTTTGCCTGAGGTGACTCCAAACACACACTTCTTTGGGTTCAACTTGACTTTGAATTGCTCTAATCTCTGAAAGACTTTCTCTAACACATCCAGGTGTGATTCTCTTGTGAGTGACTTTGCTAGGATATCATCTACATAATCTTCCATGGTGACATGCATCATATCATGAAATATAGTGGTCATAGCACGTTGATATGTGGCTCCTGCGTTCTTTACCCCAAATGGCATGACATTCCAACAGAAACTGCCCCATGGACAAGTGAAAGCTGTTTTATGCTGGTCTTCTAGTGCTATCCTGATCTGATTATATTCTGAGAAGCCATCCATGAGAGACAACATGGTATGCCCTGCTGTTAAGTCAACTATGATATCTATATTTGGCAACAGAAAATCATCCTTGTGGCAAGCTTTGTTTAGATCTCTAAAGTCATTGCATAGTCTGACTCAGCCATCTAGTTTGGACACTGGTACTATGTTAGAGACCCATTCCGGATAGTCTATAGCTCTGATGAACCCTACATCCAGTAATTTCTTGAGTTCTTTTACAAGCAGTGCTATGTGTGGATGCATCTTTCTAAGCTTCTGTTTCACTGGTTTCACTGCTGGATCTAATGGAAGATGATGTAGAATCAAATTTGGATCTAACCCCGGCATATCTACGTATGACCAAGCAAAATTGACTTGCTTTCTCTTGAAGAATGGTACAAACTTAGTTTTCTTTGGTGGGGTTAGAGACTTAGCAAAGCGAATGATCTTAGGCTGTTCCTCTGTTCCAATGTTAACCGGCTCTGTGGGTTCCACAACAATCTGAGACTTCTCCTAGTGCATGTCATTGGGGAGAGTGTTAAGCCTTCCATCGTCAAGTGCCACAATTGGGTTTTCACCTTCAGATGTGTCTTTTCTTTTTACTATTTTGGGATTTGACACTACCGCAGAGCAGTTTTCACCGTCAAATCCAGTTTTTATTTTGATATTTTTGTGACTGGAAGGCTTGGCACCCTCTCCAAAATAAGCCATAGTATTAAGTTCAATAGCGAAACCCGATTTATGATCTCCTTTGGGTAGGTGGTCCCTAAGTTCCATGTAGTCAATATAGGCATCGTCATTTGGAAACATATCTAGTTGTGGGGTTCCTCGTAGATCCCAGTCAATAAGCTTAGGATGAACAAGGAGAAGGGAGTCAGAGGATAGATCTGATTCGTTGATAGTTTGAATGGATATGCTAGGAGTATTGGGAGGGAGAGTGTTTGGGATGGTACTTTCCTCCAGGTTGTTTATTGCGATAGAACTCAAACCTTCCTCGAAAGTCATATTCTTAGAGATAGGCAAATCAGACTCTATTGGCCTATGCAGTAGCATTTGTCCCTCACGGTAGGGGCTATAAGTTTGAATGGTATCGACCTCTTTGTCATCATAAGAATACTCTATCAACTCCCTTCACAATGATGATAGTGGTGCGTAGTAACAAATGTGATCACTGAAGAGACCTAATGTCTTATATTACTATTTGGAACCTCATACAATTCACATGTTCTTGTGGGCAGAAAGGACACATCAGAAAAGACTGCAAAGAGGACAAAAAGAAGAAGAAGAAGAAGAACTTCTCTGACACCGATTCTCCTGAGAGTGATGTTGATGCCTTCATTGCTGCCTTGGCAATGCCTACATCTGAAGATGTGTGGCTGGTGGATTCAGGAGCGTCTTTTCATATGATATCTATGTTGACCTATTTTCCTCTGCCTAGAGCCAAATATTTCACCTTGTATTTTCCTTGAAAATATTTTAGAAATGCATGTACAAGGTGTAAATTCTTCAAATACTCATGCATGCCTTGTCAAAAAAAAATCCCAAAATCTTGCCTGAGGAATCCTTGCAAAAAACCTAGAAAAACCCAGAAATCTTTTGTTTTCAAGTACTATCTATCGCTGGGATTTTCTCATTTTTATGGATTGTATTTGTATGTATTTTTTGAATGTGCATTTGCATATACATTCGCCTTTGTACATACAAAGGAATATGCAAGGAAAATATACAAGGCAATGGTGAAAAAATGAGTTGTATATGTTTTTCAATGCATATCGGGCCTATATATACATTGGGGAATCTTTCGCAGATTCCCAGAATATTCTGCAAATGTATATCAGGATTGATTGTATATCGGGTTTGTCTGTTCACACATACAACCCAATAAACAATAAGAAACATACAAAGGAATATGCATCAGCTGATATACAAGTCAAAGATGCATTTGCTACAGTGGCTTGTATATTTGTGCTTTGTATGTTTTCACATACAAAGCCGATATACAAAGGATCACATATACAAGTAGATGCAACTGGTGGGGCCCGCGCATATGCAAAGAAGATTGTATGTTTCGACATACAAAGGATCACATGTATAATGGAATGTATATCGGATTGTATGTTCGTACATACAAGGCTGATATACAAGGAATTATATACAACCTAGACCCGAATAGAAATTTTATTTTTATTCTATGTTGTTCTCGGGTCCGCCTTGTATAAGGGGTGATTGTATATTGTGATATACAAGTCAAGGATACAAAGGATACATACAAAGCAGACTTGAATCGAAGATCAAATTCAGCATATTCAGGTGTTAGGTCCGCCTTGTATGTATAAGTGTTTTGTATATTTGAACATGCAAAGAAATATACAAAGAAAAGTGATACAAGCCGGACCCGACCCAGCAGTTAAAGCACTTTATAAAATTTTGAGGTTCGCGGTTTGTATATTTGGCATTTGTATATCATGCACATACAAGAGAAACATACATTGCAACATACAAGCCAGATTTCAAAGAGGTCTTCAATCTGCTTTATAAAATTTTGAGGTCCGTGCAGTTGTATGTATATCTGTGATTGTATATTGCGATATACAAACAAATATACAATGGGATACATACAAGCCGGACCTAACCCAAAAGTTAATTCTCACAAATTCAGGCTTGGAGTCCATGGCTTGTATGTTCGTACATACACAGGAGATACAATTGGTGGGGTGCATAAAAGAGTACAGGTGCAGATGCAAGTTTTTGTATGTATGTTTTCCTTGTATGTTTGAACATACAAAGTCATTTCAAGTCAAATATACAAGGCACTATGCATATACAAGGGAGTTGCAGAGAAATTTTTTGAATGCCGATTCAGGTGGCAAATTCAAGCGATATATACACAGATGCAATGCGATATATACAAGCAGTTGACCAAAACTTTGACCGCCTGTATCTCCTCTGTCCTGGCAAATTTTGACATGCTGCAAGAGGCAAAGATGCATATTTTGGTCCCCTCTTTCATTTGGTGGGGTTTCAAGGGGTTTTGTCACTTTTCAGTTTTGGGATCTGGCCTTGCATATTTTGGGCGACTAGACATTTCAGCAACCATTTTTGAGCGGATGCAGATATTTTTTTTTGCATTCATTTCTGTAGGTAATGGAAACAACTCGCATTAATGATCAGAAATATCTTTCCCCACCCTATTTTCAGATATTTTCATATATGCATTGTTGAAGATCGATGAGTAAGCTGCTTGCATTAAAGATTAAAAATATCTTCTAGCTGCCCAGTGCCAGATATTCGACGCCATAACTTCTGCAGCTGGACAGTCATTCATGGGAGGATATTTTCTGAGACAGCTCTTAGAGTGAATTCTGTAACCGACATAGGATTTTCATAAAATACTATATAAGCTGAGGCTTATGATGTAAATAAGGTTGAAATTTTTTTGGCATTTTGGCTTTTCTGTTTCCAAACAGAGTTTTCATATACTGTAAATTTGCCTTCTTACTGAATATATGCAAGTTATCATACCTCTTTTACTGACTTTTCTAGTTCTATGTAAATCTGCATATGGTTGTCTGTGAATTTCTTTTGTTCCTCTCAATCATATTGCTTCTTGCCTCTGCTAGAATCATCTAATCTATGTATACATACTTGCTATGTCTGGTTGTGTTGTGCATTCTTCAGTTCTATGAAAGTTTCTTTAAATCTGTCTAGTGTATCACCTCTTTGTTTTCAAGTTTTTGTTATTTTATCTCTCACTTTAAAGCATTCCTTCTCCCTTTTCCCCTCAAGTTTCAGTAGTTTTAGGTGATAATCAGTCAAGGAAGCTGACCTTCTCTGGAGGTCTGATCTCATTTAGCAAAGTCCCACACTTAGAGATCATTCCCATGTTACTCTAGATTGCAGAGGTTTCACAACTGCATGCAAGGGTGTAAATCTGGGTGATAACAACTTTGTCATGCCTGGTGGGACCCAGAGTCAGAACAATCAACTTAACAACTATTATTGTTGGTTTTGATGTGCAGCCAGTGATTTCAGACCTATAAGAGGTTAAACCTACACATCTAGTGACTCACACTGAGGAAGAACAGACAGATCAGTTCTGCCGATACCTGTTTTATGAGAAGGATTCAAACTAGGAGTTCAAGCTCATTTGACTATTTACAGCTATCACCACCTAGAAGACAGGGGTGAACTATAGCAAGGACCTCGGTTTCCAAAAGAATACAATCAACTTCTCCAAGTTTCAGGTCGGTTGCACCTGTAGTCCTTGCTACAATCCAAACTATCCTACTTCTAGCAGTTCCAATGGCGAGAAATCAACCATTTGTGGCTTTTGATGGAGGTAGCCCTTTGAATTTAATAGAACATGATGTTATACCTATGGCAGCCTTGAAGAGTCTACCCTATTTCATAAGGGAGAACCAAACTACCCCTATTGAGCATATTAGAGACGTGGCTTCTCTATGTGGAGTGCATCATATAACCCAAGAAAACGTAGCCATCAGGCTACTGGCTGCTTCATTCAAGGGAAAAGAATTGTAATGGTTTAGGAGTCTACCGGTGTAGACTATAGGAACCTGGGATGATTTGGGTGACAAATTGAACAAGCAGTTTCAAGATAAATCAGACAACCTATCATTGGTTGAACAAATGACAACTATAAAGAGAGCTCCCCAGGAGCAAATGATGGATTTCAATTTTAGATTCCAGAAGACATGGGACAGAATCCCTACCATGGTAAGACCTCCAGCTGAATATGCATTCTTGTATTTTTTGAAAGCCCTGAATAGTGACATTTCAGTAATGATTCAATCATTAGGAGGTAATAGTTTGCCTAATGCTTATGAATTAGCTATTAGGGCAGAGAATAATCTGATTCAGGCCAGAAAAATAGCACCCAAACCGCCAGTACCCATCTTTCCTAAGATTCAGACTTCAATGCCTTTGCCAATCCCATATTTTGCCCCTTTACCTATTGTGATAGCATTACCAAGTACTGCCAATCCTGAGCCTGCCGCTTCTAGCTCATCTCAAGAGTGGAAAGATATTAAAAATAGTTAGCAAAAAATAGAGAATATTTTGCAGACCTTTGGGAATGAGTTAGTAAACATTAAAAAGCAGCAATCCCAGAATAGATAGCCTTATCAGCCACAACCTAAAGGGCAAAATCAGCAGCCATATCAAGGCCAAAATCAGTCATATCAAGCTAATAGGCCACCTTATCAAAGCAGTTACCAAGGCGCTAGACAAAATGTGAATCAAAGGCCTTTTCAACCTTATAATTCGGCACCTATTAACGTAGTAAGGGACCTTGTCCCTACTCAGAATAACCTTGCAGTTGAGTACGAATGGTGCTATCCATGCAATCAGCCACACAGTCAAGCAGCCTGCTCAAATGGGGTTATAAATCAGGCTTTAATGGTGCAAAATGTGGCATTCCCACAGCCAAATACACCTAATGATGGAGCTATGCAATAGTAGGAGCAACCTCAAAATGATTTTGCCTTCATGAATTGGCAAGAAGGTGAATTATGTGGCATAAACAGTGATAACACCTTAGTTGCAGCAAATACAAGAGCTAAGAAGAGGGTTTATGAGATAGACCAAACAACAAATAAAGAGAAAGGACATGTTGGTTCTTCTGCATCACATATTCCCCATATTCTACAAAGAATTAATCCAGCAACGGCAAGGGAGATGCCTCATTTGCAAGCAGAGGTTGCTGCTACAAGGCCAAATCAGAAGGTAAGTGCCATTCCACCTTTCAATATTATTGAAAATATGAAGAAGATGAACGTGACAATGTCCATGTGGGATTCCCTAGCCATCCCAGGCCAAAAGGACATATTGCAATCTGCCTTGTCTGATTTGAAGATGTCCAATGATTCAACTATTAACCCAGATAGGGTTGTCCTTACCAATTCATCCGAGGATAACAGCAAACAGCCAAACAAAAATACCAAACCACTCCCATTTTATGTATCATTGATAATTGGAGACAAGCTAGTACATAACTGTATGGTGGACAGTGGTACAAGCAGTTCTATGATGCCTAAACAGATTGTAGATCAATTGGGATTAAAATACCAGCCTCTTGAGAAGGGTGTACTCTAATTAGATGGCACAACTATTAATATTGTAGGTGTGATAAAAAACCTAGGTCTTACTCTACACACTTGCCCAAATGTTTCCATTTCATAGGAGGTGTTCATCATAGATTTACCTCCTTATTTTGCCATGTGCTTATCAAGAGAATTTACAGCTAAGATAGGAGGATATTTATCCTCAGACTGGTCCCACATGTTTTTTAGGACCAGATATGGCACCAAAGTAACTTTAAAGTCTGAGTTACTTTCAAATCATCACATAGAGCCTTATACACCAAGTGTTGTTAATGCAAATTGCATTATTTCTGATGATCCTGAACTTGTTGCTACCCAAGAACTACAAAATGAAAGCATACCAGAGGTACTCTTAAGGGAGTGGTCCTCAAAAAATGTCATGGATGATCCTGAGTCACACATCCAAGAGACTGGCATGGGGGTTTACATACTGCATGAGTTTGAAACAACAATTCCAAATCTGGTAAAGGATGCAGAACAGCAGACAGAGCAGCAAAATGGGGTGCGGAAAATGTATTTTGATGGCTCTAGGAACAAGAATGGATATGCTGGTGGTGCAATTCTTGTATCCCCACAAGGTGAAAAATATTTTTCTTCTTTCTGTTTTGCCTTTGCATGTACAAACAACACTACTGAATATGAATGATTAATTCAAGGTTTGCAGTAGGCAAGGAGGAGGAAAATAGGATGTTTATAGGTGTTTGGGGACAGTGAACTCATTGTGAATCAGGTAAGAGGACTCCATCTTACAAAAAATGATGTTCTAAAATGCTACAAACATAGGGTGTGGGACATGATTGAAGAATTTGACGCTTTCAATCTAATCTCTATTCCAAGGAATCAGAACTCCCATGCTGATAGGTTAGCTACAATTGGGGCTTAGTTTGACATCCCCAGTAATATTCAAAGGGAGAGGGTACAACCTCATGTAAAAATAGTTGGTAGGCCCTCTATCCCTGATAATAATATTCATTGGCAAGTTTTTGAAAGTGATGAGCAGATCCTGCGTTTCTTGTTAGAAGAAGATGAATTTTCTGTGATAAACCAGGATAAGCTTAAACAACAATATGGCAATGATCAAATTGTTTAGTTGAGAACAAACAAGCTACCCAAGGGATTGGTAACCTTGGAATCTTTTTTAAGTACAGATGATCAATTGAAGAAAATCAAGACTAGCATGCATGTTAAAGAAGAGCATTATGAGGAGCTAGAGATTTTTAAAGGTAAGCTTCTTAAAATTGGTAAAATCTGCTCAGCTGAGGATAGGAGAGCTTTTATTTCTCTCTGTCAAGAATTTGAAGGGGTGTTTGCTTGGGATTATTCAGACTTGAAGGGATTTGATCCTCATATTGCCCAGCATACCATAGAGTTAGAACCAGATACAAAACCTATGAGGCAGAAGCAAAGACCTTTAAATCCAAAGCTTGAGCCCCTAATGATTAAAGAACTGACCAAACTGATTGAGGGGAAAATCATTTTTTCAATCAAGCATACTTCTTGGGTCTCCAACCTTGTCCCTGTGAGGAAAAAGAATGGAGAGATTAGGCTATGTGTCAACTTTAGGGACCTCAATAGGACCTCCCTAAAAGATCACTACCCATTTCCTTCAATGGAGCAAGTTCTGTAGGTAGTGGCTGGCTCAGAAAGGTTTTCTTTGCTTGATGGGTTTTCTGGTTAGAATCAGGTGTTAGTCAACGAGGAGGATTAGTTCAAGACTTCTTTCACCACCAAGTGGGGTACCATGGCCTACAAAAGAATGCCTTTTGGCCTCTCGAATGTTGGCTCTACTTTTCAGAGAGCCATGGATATGGCCTTTAAGGGTTTGATGTATAAATTAGTGTTGGTATACCTTGATGACATCACAATTTTTTCCAAGAATGCAGCTGAACATTTATCTCATCTGAGGCTAGTATTTGAAAGATGCAAGGAATCTAGGATATCTCTCAATCCCAGGAAGTGCATATTCCCTGTACACGAAGGCAAGCTGCTAGGGTACGTGGTGTCAAAGGAAGGCATTACCATTGATCCTGAAAGAGTAAGAGCTATTCTGGAGCTACCTTTACCCAGTCACAAAAAGGGGCTCCAAAGTTTTACTGGCAGAATTAATTTTCTGCGAAGATTTATCCCTGACATTGCAAATCTATTGAAGCCTTTGATGTCTATGTTGAAGAAGAATACAATTTTTAGTTGGACAACAAAGGCCAAACACAACTTCTAGTCCATAAAGGAGGCATTAGCGGCTGCACCAACACTGGTAAATCCTGACTTTTCCAAGGATTTTATCTTGTATGCTTATGGCAGCCTGGATACCATCTCTGCGATTTTGGTACAGTAGCAGAGTGAGGGTTTTGAGCAACCAATCACTTTCTTTAGCCAGGGGCTGGAGGAGTATGAGCAGCGGTATAGCTTCGTGGAGAAGCATGTACTTGTAGTGGTAAGAAGTCTAAAAAAGTTTAGGCATCTTATTTCTAATAACAAGATACATTTGATGGTCGCTCATCCCAGTGTGAAAGAGTTCCGTTGAGTAAAGATGTTAGTGAGAAAAGGGCTGGTTGGATCACCAAAGTCATGAAATATGACGTGAAGATCAAGATAACCAAGCTTGTCAGAGGCAGAGGACTCAGTGAACAACTTGCTACCAGTTCAGAGAATGAAATAGAAAAAGAAGAGGAGGTGCTTCTAACTATTGAAGAGGAGCATCAGAACGATACAACAGTAGGCACTAGTTGGGTAAATGACATGACTCAATTTTTGCAAACTAGTAAATGTCCTATAGGTCTAAATAGAACTAGAAGAAGGTATTTTAGACTGCAATCCATTCCATATGTTTTAATAAATGGCATCCTTTTCAGAAGGGATTTTAATGGTGTATTGCTAAGATGCATTGATTATGATCAGACTGATAAAGTGCTTCATGAGTTTCATGATGGAATAGCAGGAGGTCATTTTCCCCCAAGGACTATTGCTTGGAAAGTAATGAGAACTGGCTATTATTGGCCCAACTTATTTAAGGATGCCCAGAGGTGGGCTAGAAAATGTATAAAGTGTGCCATTTTTGCCAGCAAAGAAAGGCTGCCAGCTTTACCTTTGTAGCCAATTCAGTTAGATCAGCCCTTTATGAGATGGGGCATTGATTTTATAGGTCTCATTAACCCACCATCAAGTGTAGGCCACAGGTGGATACTTACAGCTATAGATTATTTCACAAGGTGGACTGAAGCAGTGGCTCTGAAGGAATCCAACAAGAATGTTGTTTTAAATTTTTATCATGATTTGGTTTCCAGATTTGGAGTGCCTGAGTCTATTATATCAGACAATTCTTTGGCCTTTGTAGGACTAAAAATAACTGACTGGGCTATTAAGAATGGGATCTATTTGAATACTTCATCAAATTATTATCCATAGGGTAATGGTTTGGCTGAATCTACAAACAAAAATCTAATAAGGATTATTAAAAGATCAATGGAGGATAACCAGAGGACTTCACACACTAATTTGAAATATGCCTTATGGACAGACAGAATAACTCCTAAGAGGTCTATTGGGAACTCCCCATATCTGCGAATGTATGGAAAAGAGGCAAGGTTGCCTATATCTATGGAACTACCAGCCCTAGACATTATGAATCAGTTGGAGATCTTTGAAGTAGAGGACCCCATGGCTGTTAGATATGCTCAACTGATGGAACTTGAAGAAAGCAGAGATAAAGCTATGAAGACCATGGAGTATCATCAGCTTCAAACAAAAAGAAATTTTGATAAGAAGGCCACCCCCAGAAACTTTAGAATGGGTGACATGGTGCTCAAATGGGATGAATTGAAAAGCAGACCAGGAAAGCATTCCAAGTTTAACAACATGTGGAGTGGCCCATTTCTCATTACTAAATGCAAGGAGCACAATGTATTTCAATTATCAAGCATGAATGGACAAAATTTGCCTATCCCAGTCAATGGGATACACTTGAAGAGGTGTTTTGAGGTATGAGTACCTTGTAAATTAGTAGATTAGGTCTCTATGTTTTCAATAAGTGCTATTGCACCTTAGTTTAGATTTTTTTGTTTCCCTAAGTGCTTCTACACAAGTTGTATTGTCATTAGGAGAATGCCGGCCTCTTCTCCTTTTTGTTTTTTTGGAGGCAGTTTCTAGTTTTCCAGCATGTTTTAGACTTGACCCCATGCCCAATGGATATTTAAGGCCACTGATCTCATTTGTTTAGCAGGATAACACCCCATAGAGGTCACCAAAAATGCTGACCTATTTTCCTCTGCCCAGAGCCAAATATTTCACCTTGTATTTTCCTTGAAAATATTCTAGAAATGCATGTACAAGGTGTAAATTCTTAAAATACTCATGCATGCCTTGTCAAAAAAAAAAATCCCAAAATCTTGCCTAAGGAATCCTTGCAGAAAAACCCAGAAAACCCATAAATCTTTTGTTTTCAAGTGCTTTCTATCACTAGGATTTTCTCATTTTTATGGATTGTATTTGTATGTATTTTTTGAATGTGCATTTGCATATACATTCGCCTTTGTACATACAAAGGAATATACAAGGAAAATATACAAGGAAAATGGTGAAAAAATGAGTTGTATACATTTTTCATTGCATATCAGACCTATATATACATTGGGGAATCTTTCGCAGATTCCCAGAATATTCTGTAAATGTATATCAGGATTGATTGTATATCAGGTTTGTATGTTTGCACATACAACCCAATATACAATAAGAAACATACAAAGGAATATGCATCGGCCAATATACAAGTCAAAGATGCATTTGCTATAGTGGCTTGTATATTTGCGCTTTGTATGTTTTCACATACAAAGCCGATATACAAAGGATCACATATACAAGTAGATGCAACTGGTGGGGCCTGCGCATATGCAAACAAGATTATATGTTTCAACATACAAAGGATCACATGAACAGTGGAATGTATATTGGATTGTATGTTCGCACATACAAGGCCAATATACAAGGAATTATATACAACCCGGACCTGAATAGAAATTTCATTTTTATTCTATGTTCTTCTCGGGTTCGCCTTGTATAAGGGGCGATTGTATATTGCAATATACAAGTCAAGGATACAAAGGATACATACAAAGCGGACATGAATCAAAGATCAAATTCAGCATATTCAGGTGTCAGGTCCACCTTGTATATATAAGTGTTTTGTATATTTGAACATGCAAAGAAATATACAAAGAAAAGTGATACAAGCCGGACCTGACCCAACAGTTAAAGCACTTTATAAAATTTTGAGGTTCGTGGTTTGTATATTTGGCATTTGTATATCATGCACATACAAGCAAAACATACATTGCAACATACAAGCCAGATTTCAAAGAGGTCTTCAATCTGCTTTATAAAATTTTGAGGTCTGTACAGTTTTATGTATATCTGCGATTGTATATTGTGATATACAAACAAATATAAAATGGGATACATACAAACCGGACCTAACCCAAAAGTTAATTCTCACAAATTTAGGCTTGGAGTCCATGGCTTGTATGTTCATACATACACAGGAGATACAATTGGTGGAGTCCACAAAAGAGTATAGGTGCAGATGCAAGTTTTTGTATGTATGTTATCCTTGTATGTTTGAACATACAAAGTCATTTCAAGTCAAATATACAAGGTGCTATGCATATACAAGGGAGTTGCAGAGAATTTTTTTGGATGTCGATTCAGGCGGTAAATTCAAGCGATATATACATAGATGCAATGCGATATATACAGGTAGTTGACCAAAACTTTGACCGCCCGTATCTCCTCTGTCCTGGCAAATTTCGACATGCTACAAGAGGCAAAGATTCATATTTTGGTCCCCTCTTTCATTTGGCAGAGTTTTCAGGGGTTTTTGTCACTTTTCAGTTTTGGGCTCTGGCCTTGCATATTTTGGGCAACTAGACATTTCAGCGACCATTTTTGAACATATGCAGATATTTTCTTTTTGCATTCATTTCTCCAGGTAATGGAAGCAGCTCGCATTAATGATCAGAGATATCTTTCCCCACCCTGTTTTTAGATATTTTCATATATGCATTGCTGAAGATCGATGAGTAAGCTGCTTGCATTAAAGATTAAAAATATCTTCTAGCTCGCCCAGTGCCAGATATTCGATGCCATAACTTCTGCAGCTGGACATTCATTCATGGGAGGATATTTTCTAAGACAGCTCTTAGAGCGAATTCTGTAACCGACTTAGGATTTTTGTAAAATGCTATATAAGCTGAGGCTTATGATGTAAATAAGGTTGAAATTTTTTTGGCATTCTAGCTTTTTTGTTTCCAAACAGAGTTTTCATATACTGTAACTTTGCCTTCTTACTGAATATATGCAAGTTAACATACCTCTTTTACTAACTTTTCTGGTTCTGTGTAAATCTGCATATGGTTGTCTGTGAATTTCTTTTGTTCCTCTCAATCATATTGCTTCTTGCCTCTGCTAGAATCATCTAATCTATGTATACATACTTGCTATGTCTGGTTGTGTTGTGCATTCTTCAGTTCTATGAAAGTTTCTTTAAATCTGTCTAGTGTATCACCTCTTTGTTTTCAGGTTTTTGTTATTTTATCTCTCACTTTATAGCATTCCTTCTCCCTTTTCCCCTCAAGTTTCAATAGTTTTAAGTGATAATCAGTCAAGGAAGTCGGCCTTCTCCAGAGGTCTGATCTCATTTAGCAAAGTCCCACACTTAGAGATCATTCCCATGTTACTCTAGATTGCAGAGGTTTCACAACTACATGCAAGGGTGCAAATATGGGTGATAACAATCTCACAGAGAATGGTTCACTAAGTATGAACCTTATGCTGGTGGGAAGGTGTTCTTGGCAAGTGATTTGACACTAGAAATATTTGGCTAAGGAAGAGTCAGAATCTAGTTCTTGGATGGCAGAATAAAGGGAATGAATGGAGTACTACACATACCAGGTCTGGCTCAAAATTTACTTTATGTTAGTAAGCTTAATGATGTTGGAGTGCAAGTTACTTTTGTGAATGGTGGCTGTAACATGACTCGAGGTTCTATTGTTCTGGCAAAGGGTGAATGCATTGGAACTTTGTATAGGTTAGGTGCTAAACCAGTGTGCTGTAATAATGTTTCTGTAAAATCTAAAAAAGCTACTATTGTAACACATGATGCAAACTCTATGGAAGTTAAACTGCCTACAGAGAAAATAATGCTCTAGCATCATAGCCTTGGTCACATAGGTGTAAAAGGTTTAAAACCCTTGAAGAACAAAAACCTAGTAGATGGGTTGATTGATTGTAATCTGGAATTTGATTTCTATGAACATTGCATATATGGAAAACAGAACCGTGTTTCATTTTACTCTAGTTCTCATAAATCTTCTGGTGTTCTGGACTATGTACATTCTGATGTTTTGGGTCCAGTTGATGTTCTTTCTCTGTATAAATCAAGATACTATGTGTCGTTTATTGATGATTATTCGAGGATGGCATTTGTATATTTTTTGAAAAATAAATCAGAAGTGTTTAGTCAGTTTAAAGAATTTAAAACTCTTGTGGAAAATTAGATTGGTAGAAAAATAAAATGCTTGAGAATAGATAACGGTGGTGAATATTGCAATGCAGATTTTGATAAGTATTGTGTAGACCATGGAATTAAAAGGCATAAAACTACACCTTATACTCCATAGCAAAATGGAGTTACTAAAAGGTTAAATCGATCGTTGATGGAGAAAGCAAGAAGTATGTTGAGTTATGCTGGTCTTGAACAAAGGTTCTGGGCTGAGGCAGTTGCTACAGCTTGTTACTTGCTGAATCATTCTCCTACTTCGGCATTGGTTGATAAGACGCCTATGGAAGCGTGGTCTAGAAAGAAGCCCTCTCTAAGACATATTCATGTCTTTGGCTATGAGGCATATGCTCATATTCCTGAGGTAAAAAGATCTAAGCTGGATTACAAAGTAGTCAAATGTATCTTTATTGGCTATGGAGTTGGTGTTAAGGGGTACAAGCTTTGGAATCCTGAAACTAAAAAAGTACTTTACAGCAAGAATGTAATTTTTAGAGAGCTGAAACCTTTGGTTATTGTTCCTTAGCCGGAGAAGACAGAAGAAAAGAAAGAAAAGAGTGTTGTTAATATTCCTTTGACCCCTGTAAAAGAGGAACAACAAGCACCAAGTGTAGATGATTCAGATGTGAGTTCAAGTAGCTCCGAAGATTCAGATCCAGAGAAAGAACCTAAACCTGTACCTCAGCCTTTGAGGTCTTCTACACGTGAAAAAAGACAACTAGATAGGTATGGATTTTCAGTACTTGATTCAAGTTGTACCTATGCTTTGCTTACTGATACTGATGAACCTAGGACTATGAAAGAAGCTATTAGCCTACTTAATTTAGATTCTTGGTTTGAAGCCATGGATAGCGAAATGTCATCGTTGGAGAAAAATGGAACCTGGGATCTAGTGCCCTTGCCTGAAGGAAGAAAACCTGTGGGCTGTAAGTGGGTATTTAAAAAGAAATATGGTCTAGATGGTAGTATTGAAAAGTACAAGGCAAGACTTGTTGCTAAGGGGTATTCCCAAAAGGAAGGTATAGATTATGGAGAAATCTTTTCTCCTATAGCTAAGCTGACATCCATTAGATTTTTGTTATCACTTGCAGCAGCATATGACTTTGAAATTGAGCAGATGGATGTGACAACATCATTTCTTCATGGGGACCTTGAAGAAGAAATTTATATGTCCTAGCCACAGCATTTTGTGGAAAAAGGTAAAGAACATCTGGTATGTAAACTTAAAAAGTCTCTTTATGGCTTGAAGCAATCTCCCAGAATGTGGTATCAGAAATTTGATACGTATGTTTTATCTTTGGGATATGTGAGATCTAAATCTGATCATTATGTCTATTATAAAACTGATGGTGATTGGATTCTTATAATTGCACTGTATGTGGATGACATGTTATTCATTGGCAATGGTAAGGGGATGATCTCAGAATTAAAATCTCAGTTGTCCTTGAAATTTGAAATGAAGAATCTAGGGGCAGCAAAGTACATTCTGGGAATGGAAATCAAAAGAGACAGATCTAAGAGAAAGCTTGGCTCAGCCAAAGCAACTATATTATCAATGTTCTTGACAAATTTAATATGTCTAATTCCAAATAGTTGGTTGTTCCAGTTTTGTAGGGAATGAAACTATCTGTTGAAGATTGTCTAGAATCTTTGAATGAAATTGATGATATGAAAAAAGTGCCTTATGCAAGTGTTGTTGGCAGTTTAATGTATGTAATGGTCTGTACCAGACCAGACATTGTCCAAGCAGTGGGAGTTTTGAGCTGGTTTATGGCAAATCCAGGTAGATCACATTGGGATGCTGTGAAAAGAGTTATGAGGTATTTGAAAGGGACATCTAACCTTGCTATTTGCTATCATGGAAACTCAGTTGGATCTCAGAGATCTATAAGCATTCAGGGGTATGTTGATTTTGATTGGGCAGGGGACATTAATAGTAGAAGATCCACCAGTGGATATGTATTCACATTAAATGGTGGTGCTATCAGTTGGATGAGCAAGCGGCAGGTTGTAGTCGCTTTGTCCACAATAGAGGCAGAGTACATGGCAGCTACTCGTGCATGCCAAGAAGTTGTTTGGTTGAAGAGGTTGTGTTCTGATGTTGGTTTTAATGCAGGGCAGATACAAATTCACTGTGACAATCAAAGTGCTATATGTGGCAAAGAACCCTACATTTCATGCTAGGACAAAACATATTGATGTCCAATATCACTTTGTTCGTGATATGGTGGAAAATAGGAAGGTGAAGCTGGAAAAGGTTGACACTTTGGAAAATGTCGCTGACGCCTTAACTAAACCAGTGAGCACAGCCAAGTTCAAATGGTGTTCAGATGCGATGGGTCTTTGGGCCCATAATACTCAGTAATCGAATGAGGATTAAGAGGTAGTAGTAATATCTTTGACAAGTGGTAGATTGAAGAGACCTAATGTCTCATATTACTGTTTGGAACCTCATACAATTCAGATGTTCTTCATCGGGTTGACATAACACTATTGGCCTAACCTTGTTGTACTCAACAGATGACATGTGTTTCACCAATGGTAGTGACCATCGGGAAGACGTCTTGTATCGGTAGGAGTGAGAAAACCCTTGACCGATATGCAAGGTTTCAATGATATGAATGTATTTGCATGAATTTTGCATTATTTCACTGAATATACAATTTGTGTGTATATCGCAAATGTATGTTGTGAGCATTTCATGTGTATACTGCAAATACATGTGAGTATCATTTCATGTGTATCTTACAATTGTATGTCAAGGTTGTATGTTGCGAATGTACATTGGAAAGATACATTAGTTTAGATACAAAGGATGACCGGCTGTATCGGTGACATCAGGGAAAGATACATTGGATTACTGGCTATAGTAAGTCATGTTATGTATATGCTAAGTCAAAGACATCGTTGAGACATGGAACTATTGGTGTAGGAAGTGAAGTGATCTCCAATGGTTTAAGCTACTCCGATGAGTCTTTAGTTTGGCATTGTCGGCAACAAAATTGCCGATGATGGTCTTACTGAGTGTTTGGGAATATAAACTGAGATGTCCAATGTGACTTGGTGCATGTGGGACTAATGGTCTCACGAGTATATGAACAGTTGCGATGGTTGAAGTCTTGGTGCTGGATCAGTTGGATAGATCGGTTAGGGAAGAAGTTGTAAAACGGTTTTCTACTCTTGAAAACTGTAAAATACAGGTTTGAGGAGATCGACTGTGTGATGCGAAATGTGTGATTAGATCAATTAGTTCATTCTGTAAATGTACAGTGGAATTGAACTATTTGTATGATCTGAGAATCGATACCTGAGCAAGAAGACTACTATCTTTGTTGTAACTTTTATGTTTACTGTAATAAAGATTGTCTCTCTTGTGGTGGTGGGTTTTTTACCCGAAAGGGTTTTCCCATGTACATCTGGTGTTTTTCTCTGTTGTCTTGAATGTTTATTCTGTACTTTCTAGTGTGTTCATCTGTATATTTGAATTAAATGTTACCTATCTGCATTATCCCCTTTGAATTGACATTAGGGAAGCTGTATTCCACACATCTACTTTCCTTACAATCACAAGCAATGAAGGAATTGGTGCCAAGTAATTTGCTTTCTTATCATTCTAAATTAAATAATTCCAATTATTTAACTATTTCTTCCAATAATATCTTCTCTAAATTTAAATAAATCAATTATTTATTTAAGTTGTCTTTTTCTTCTAAATTGAGTTATCTCTAAATATAATTCAATCTTTTTGCACATGTAATTAAATATTCCTAATATTTAATAAAGCAAAATATCTTCTTATCCTCATGCAAATCCCTTCTTCTTTTTTTAAATCACTTAATTGATTATTATATCCTTTTAATTTCTTTAACTCATTCTTCTATTCTTAGTGAATCCTCTCATGCAAAAGAAAGCAAGACACATGTCTTCTTCTTATTCATTGCACATTCCTCAACTATTCTATACCATTGATCTTCTCATTCTCTCTATACCGTTGATCTTATTTCTCCCAAGTCTATAAATTCAACCCTGTTGTTCCATTTCAATCATCCAAGCCTTGAGTAATGTTACTCTACAGGAATTACAGCGCGCCTTTGGCACTAATTCCTTCATTGCTTGTGATCACATTCATTAATATGCACCACTATCATTGTTGTGAATCTCCTCATCATTGCGATATTATCATATCCATTCCCAATTGACATTCTTGAAGCATAGCAAGGAAGTGCATTCTCTGAGGGCCCTATTTCATACATGCAAGAAAGATTGTGATAGGCGATCAATGGAAGCTTCAAATTGAGGAAGGTTTTCTTTGTTGTTCATTGCTTTATTTGATTTAATCTTCTTTGTTCACCATATCATTAAGTCTTGGGTAACTTGATATTGTTTATTATTGTTTATTCATTTGATCCAAATTTCCCTTAACACTTATCACTGGAGAGGAAATAGAGATGAGGGAATGCATGAGATTAATTGGAGAGTTAATTTGAGATCAAATAGAGCTAATTATACATATGTGGGTGCATGAAATAGTTAACTCTATATTAGGAATCAAAAATCATGCAAACAAAAAGAAAAATGGGTGAAAACGAAGTAGAAATAAGTGAGAAACTCAAGTTTTTATGCGGATTCAAAAACAACAGGGTTGCCCAGGGGAGATCTGGGTTGGACAGGGTCAGATGTAGAAAAATAGAATAGGAGATGGAAGAAGAGAGGAAAAGGAAGGGTTTTGCATCAAGAAACAGGTCAGTCATGTGGAAGAATCCAAATCTCCACTTGTGTCTGCAGGATCTCCTAGTGGAGATATGGAAATAATAGGGGGAGATTTGGATTGGTTGGGCGGAACTGAAAACTGACAGTGGGAGATGGATCGAGAGACCTCTAGAAGGCTTCTAGGAGGTGCACAAGATGAAAAACAAAGGGAAAAGGTGAAAACTTCACCTACAAGACACTCACAAGGCTTAGGATCAAGGTTGAAAACTAAAAAATGCAAGTTGACAAGTGTCAAAAAGTATCTCAAACGGAGAGAGAGAGAAATCAACAAAGAGGAATCGACACAAGACAAGAAAAGAGGACAAGTCATCAAGAGGTCTACTACTTAAATGACATTATTTCACGCTTACATGTACATGACAAGGATTTGAATCATCATAGGAGTCCTCATGGAGGTTGTGCGTGATTTTTGTGCTTACAGGAACCTTTAGTGTTGTAATGCGAGTCTACCATGTGTAGTACTTCTTGTTTTATTTTATGAGACTTATTATTCAGGGTATCTTTGCCACGTAGACATTTGGGACTACTAATCCCGTTATTCAGACTTTCTTGACTCTATCCCTATGTTTTGATTTGTTAGATAGAGTATGTTGTGATGTGGTTATATCTTACTTGTTAGATTTCACTAACAATTATATGATATGTGACATTCATTTTGATGCTAATTGGGATATTAGTTGTTGAGTTAAGGAATGAATTACTATGCAATTTTTATCTTGAATTGATGTTTAGAAAAGTAGTAAATTATGAATCTTGTCAATAATGCTATGTGTTGCTATTGAGGATTTATATGATTATGCAACATTGTGTGTGTGCATTTCCTTTCTCTTCAGCTATGATGAACATGTGCTATTAGTCTATTTGTGGAAGTGTGTAGGTGTTTTTCCATGCCCATGGAAAATTGGAGGTCATCCAATACCCTATGTGAAATCTGTGTTTAAATCGATCTAGTCCCAAGAGGGACCAAGGTCATATGTGTTGTTGCATGATGATTTCATGATGTCTGCATTTATGTTTAATTCTGATTAGGTTTCACCCTTTCTCTTTATTTTATTATTGTGTTGTAAATGTGTATTGTTTAAATTACACCATTTGGTATCATTTATTTTATTTAGGCCTTTTCTTGTGATTTTATGTACCCTATGATGTTTATTTTGGCCAAGTAATGACCCTAGGTCATACCCCTAAGGTCTAGGGCCAATTTGGACATGCTAAACCTTAGTTTAACCTTCACTGAGTCACCCCAACTCTACCCCAAAGTTAAGTGACTAATTTTTGAATTTGGTTATGTGGTAGACAATTCAAGGGTCCACCTTGACCAGCCCCACTACCCTTGGTTAAGTGGTCTACCTTATCCTGAAGGCTTGGGAAGCTCCCAAGGCCTTCAAGTGTGAGAGGCCCCATCCCTATGCTCTCACACACGTGTGAGAGCATCTTGGAGGGAATGGGATTTCCTTGATAAACAAGATGAGGACATGTGACTCATTCTTATCCTCATGGAGCCTCCAAGTGGGACTCACCTCTCAACTATGCTCTCAAACATGTGTGAGAGCACTTGTGAGAGAGTGTGGGGTTTTGACGGATAGGTGTGTGACATGTGTCACCTCCTCATCCCTTGGAGATGGTGAGTGGGATTGTGAGGAGGAAGGAGAAGGTGACATGTGTCACCTTTTCATTCCTCAAGGCTCTTGTGTGTAGCTTATTAAACTCCCTCTTTGAGAGAGGGAGAGGGTTCTTCTTTTCGCTTGTTTTTTGATTATTGCTTGGGGAGAGTTAGCAAAACTTTGGAGAAGTTTGGAGGCAAGAAGCTTGGAGGAGACTTGGGGAACTCTCCACCAAACTCTTACCATTTTGGGCTTTAAGGGTAAGCTTCAAGGCTTTATGCCTTCCCTTTGTTTTTACATTTCAATGTGTGGATTTTTTCTTGTGTGTTTGAACCTTGGTGTTTTATTATGTGGGTTTCTTTTGTTGGGTGTTTTTATGAGGATCTCCATTGAGGGGAGCTCATCTCATTTGGGGTGGGGGAGGAGTGAACTTCCTTGAGGTCACCCTCACTATTTTATTGAGATATTGATGGCCATGAAGTATTTTGGGAAGTATTGAGATTTTTGTGGAGGCATAAGTGCATCGAAAAGATTTTTGTGAAGGCATGAGTGCCTTGGAAATGTGATATTTGAGAAATGTTAAGGCTAGAGGCCTTGTGTTATGAGAAATATGAGTTATTGAGATTTTGGGTGAACTTCTAGAGTTTAGAGCAGTCCACTCTCCTACCCCCAAAATCCATGGAAATGGATTAGTTGTGTACAAACCTTGGGAGGGTGTAAATTTGATTGTGAGAGTGTTTTTGTGTAAATCCTTGTTGTGGTGTGATTTCGGGTTTGTGGGTGACCTCTAAGCTCGGGGGTGACTCTTCTCAAGTCTATGGTAGAGAGTTGAGCTCCCTTAGGGATGTGAAAGCCTTCTTTTGATTTTGTTGTAGGTTTAGTGACATTGAAGTTTTGGAGCCTTTGAGAGAGCTGTAACTTCTCTAATTTTTGTAATGTTTGGCTTATGGAAGCCATGGCCATTGAGTCCTTCTAAAACTATTGTGAGAGTGAGCTCTCTTTGTGTTATGTTGTAAACAAAAAAATGATATGTATTCAAGTTATTTCAAATGTGAGGTTGTTGTTTTATTTTTGTAATAGTTTTTAAAAATATATATATGTATTCATGTCTTTCAAATAAAGGGTTGGCTGTAGAAGTTTTCTTTTATGGTTTTGTAAACAAAAGTTATACATGAAGGAATAAAAAGTCTATCTCTCCCTACCTCTATATTTTTGACATGTAAATGTATCTAGTTGTGTGTTGAAAAGGGAAAGGAAACGCTACTATGTTGTATTTAGTCACCTTATGTAAATGCAATATGTGAATGTAGATATTTGTAGAGAAAAGAAACTAATTATGTTATTTCCTTCTTGCTTGAGAAAGGAAAATTATCCATTAGCCTTGTTGTATGAAACATTGTTTACTGCTTTTATTTAGAAAATGGTGAAAATACTTGTAAGGACAAAATAAATGTTAACCCTTAGTTTTCAAAAGACAAATATATATATATATATATATATATATATATATATATATATATATATATATTTGGCAGTGTATATGATAGAAGTATATTAAACAAAAAAATATGTTCAAAAATCAATGGAGCTAGGTTTTTTTTAAAGCATGGAAAACTATTTTTAAAAGAAAGAGGAGTATGGTTTGGGGGCGGCCATGGCCACCGCCATGTTATTGAACAGGGGGAGGCCGCCCCATCCTTTTCCTCCCTTGGTTGCTATGTGTCGACGGTACCTCCCCTAACCGCCATCCTCTTCTTAGACACCAAACAGCACATATAAAATCCTATGCATTTTCTTTAATGGCTTCCCCTGTGGTTTTTGAAACTCTTCCTCTCTATTTTGTTGACCCTGCATAACATTATATATATTGTATATATGTACTGTGTTTTCTATTTAACAAAAAAGATCTATTTAGATTTTTTCATTTGCACAGAGATTTTTTTAAAAAAAGATAGGGGCAAAACCAGAGAGCTCCATGAGAGAAAATCTTGAGGATAACTCAGTTAAAAAATAATAATAAATCATTTAGCCCTATGTATGAAATCTTTTGGAATAGTAAACTAGTTGAGAGAGAAACATCCATGATCAATTTTTAACCCTGCAAAATTAGAGTGAGATTTAGAAAAAATAAAAAATAAAAAATGAGTTAGGTTAGAAGAGGAGGATAGAGTAGAAAAAGATAAATGAAAACAAAATAATAAACTTAGGGTTTGAGAAATGAAGTAGAATAGATGAATAAAGAAAATTAAGGTTGAGAGGAAAAGCTAAACAAAAAGTCATTTAGAGAATAAAATATTGCTCATCTTGTGCACGTAAATTTCTTTTCATTCTGAATTCCTTTTATCTTAAAACCTATCCAAAATAAAGACAAAAAGATTATCTTTGGTGAGTTTTAAGAAAGCCATTTTGTTGTTTTAGTTTTATTGCTTTTTGATTTATTAGGATTAGTGGAAATTTTATTATTCCTAACCTAGACTTTAAGGAGCCCACTTGTGTGTCGAAGGGATTAATATTTTTTTAGGGGATTTTTTTTTGTTGCATGGTATTATTGCCTTTTTAAAATAATTTATTCTTTCTTTTTTTAAACCTAGATTTCTGCCTTATTTAATTGCTTTTTGATTTGGGAAATAAGGTTAGGAAATTTATTTAGTTTAAATCCTTTTATTGCCTATTTAATTTCTTTTTGAATTATTAGGAACTTACATGGGTTTAAATTCATTTAATTTAAATCCTTTTATTGCCTTATTTAATTGCTTTTTGATTTATTAGGTTAAGTGGGTTTCAATTTATTCTAGCCCCCTTTTTTTTATTTTAGTGGGTTAATTTTTAAAGGGGCCTAGGTGTGAGAAATAGTGTTAGAAAATTTCTTATTTTAATCCTTTTAAATTTATTTTGGCTAATGTATAAGCATAAAGGAGATTTTAATTTAATTATTTAATTTGGGAACATGAATATAATTATTTAATTTTATCACCTTGGCCAAATATGGAATGTTGGAATAATTTAGGTTAAGAGTATATTTAGATTTTTATTATAATTTCTTTTATAATTGTTTTAGCAAGGGGTGCTATTTTTTAAAATTATTTTTCGAGTCATAGCGAGGTGGCGTTATGCTGCCAGATTTTCCCTAGCTTAGGAAGGGATAATTAAGTGGTTAATTTATGTGTTTAACTTATCACTTTAATTGTTATTGAGAATTTGGTTTGTGACTTAGATGAAATTAATTAATCTCATTATGTTATAGCTCTTAGGGTTAGATTTTGACATTTGTCGAAATCACATCACCTCATCTAGGTTTAAACTAGGGTTAGTTCTTGTTTGGGAATTCTACCCTCTTAGCAATGCTTCCCATGTTGCACAACCCCCTTAGTAGGCTTTCATCTCGTAGGGGTTGCGAATGGTGTTCGCATTACCTCGATGTTCGATTGACATTTTCTATCTTTGTGTGTATGCCACTGAGCGTGTTGATGTGTGCGAGGGGGTTTTTAGGGATGAGTAGAATTTGTTTTGATATTTCATGTCATGACCACATGACAAATATGGACATGACACATGTGTTGAATGTTGTGACCACATGGGAAATGTGGGCATGACATTTGGTATCAGAGCCCATGTTTCAAATATTGGGATCTTTCCGTGTGTATAATTACTGAGTTGGGCCGATAATAGATCGTGCATACTTGTGTTACATGTCTAACTCTAGTTTGTGTAGCAATGAGTTCATAAGACACCTTGCATGGGAATAGCTTATTTTACCTCAATTTTTGCTTCTGCTAAACCCCATGTATAAATTGGTGTCTTAGGTACTTGGGGAGTTTATTCTTGATGAGTAGAGTAATTGAAAGACCATGCAAGTCCTAAATTTGAAAGTTGGTTAACTCCTTGACCTAGTGCTATCCTAAGAGGATGATATTGGTTGGGTTTTGCTAAGTATTTTGTCACAGCTAATCCTTGCTCCTTGTCCTAGTTGTTGGTGCCTTTGAATTCTTCTTTAGGAGTCATGACAACCTATGGTAATTGCACCCTTGGACAAGTGTTATTATGATAAAGTTTTATTCCTATGGCTGCCTTGGAGGTTGCCCTGAAGAAGGTTGAGTTGTGTTTATCCTACCTTGTAGGAGAAAAGGAATGTATTTGAGTGGTACACTACCTTGGACAAGGATTCACGTAGCCGAATCATTTATTAGATCCACCTTGTGTCATCTAGCTAACCTATGTATCATGGGGTAAGATATGCCTTATTTAAATGACTCTCTAGTTGGGATGCAAAGAAGTTGTGGACCTTTAGTAGCCCTTCACCTTGATGTAGGATTAAGTTATCCTGATGAGTAGTTGTCACTCAAAGAGTGAATCAATGGTATATTATCTTATAAGAGCCACTTGGTACTCTCATCTGGAGGATGGAGAAGTGGATATTAAAAGAGTGTGGCATGTAAGGCCTTTTATGGCTATTTTCTTGGGGTTTTGCCTCTTGGGATTAATGAAAGGATGAGTAGTGGCTTCGAGGACCACTTCATGGATGGGAATCTTTTGACATTTGTTATGCAATGTCGAGTAAATCTCCTTGTCACTTGTTGGCGTCTGATGGATATTTATGCTATGCACTACCTTCACATTAATTTGTAATGTACTTTGTTCATTTAAAGTATGGTACATCTTTGGTTATGGGTTTAAAGATGGTGTATGTGTATGAGGCTGAAACATATTATGATAGTCGAGAAGTAAGATCTAGTTGTGAGTGTAATTTTGTATCTACTTATTAAATAGTAATCTAAATTACAACTTGATCCCTCCCTTACCACCTTAGTTCATTAAAAATTGCATACCTATGCCATGACAGGGTGACGAGTTCCCCTTGAGATTTATGTAGGCCTTGGTGCTTGGATGGCTATAGTGTAGCCTTGTGATAGGTTGTAATAAAGAAAGTTATGATTGAGTTATGTTTGTCCTATTGGGTTAATGTGGAAACCCTCTAAGTGGTACCTTCTTGAACTTTTAGATGTTGGATTTTGGTGACTCTTGATGTGAGTCCCTTGTTGAACTTAATTGTATGACTCCTCAAAGGAAATCCTAATAGTTAGAAACCTTGCAAGTACGTACCTAACCGGTGTTGTCATTGATGTCAACATACTTCTGTTGCATTAATGCCAAGGTCTGGATGAGTTGTGTGCTAAGGATATTGAGAAAATTAGTCCTATCAGAAATAGAGAAAGAACAGTGAAGACAATGAAATTCCCTGAAGTAAAGATCCCAGCTAGATGAAGATCATAGTATATGCATCAAAGGGTTTGTGGATATCTGTCTGAAGATGATCTAGTCAAGATTTGAGAGGTCCATATGAAAATTTGAAGGAGTTATGGCCATAGGAGTAAAATTGGTTCTGGTAACTATTCAGAGGTGACAAAGTGACTCCGATAGGTCCAGTGAGATCCAGAAATACAACATCATGTTTTGCGGATCTGGTGGCATGTTTGGAAAGCTAATGTGAATTGACAACTCAATTAGCTCATGGTTTGGAGGTCCACAAGCAATCCTTCTAATGTGACAGTGATGAATGGATGTGTTCTTGAGGTTCCAGATGAAGATGCAAATGATTATAGTAAGAAGAAGTGGTGCGGATGTTCTTGGTAATTCAAGAAATCTTGTGGGAGTCTCTAGATTGTGTCCAATTCATGTTAGCGGTCCACATTGAAGATTAAGCTCGTAATTGAAGATTTACCTTTGGATGATGGTGTTCTTCCTAGTCTTAGTCGACCAGATGTTCGGCACATGTTGCAGATGATCTTGAAGATGTTTTTCAAAGCATGGCGTGTTCCTTGAAGAAGATGGAAGTCCCAGTTATGTGTGGCCAACAGTGTAGTGATGTGCATGTAGTTACTGTAATAAGTCAAGTTGTATTTGATATATAATAAATTAAGTGTATGTTGTGCCAACCTTGATGATCATTTCAAAGTTGATGTTATGTATAAATAAGAGTTACAAAGTCATTCAAATAAATCTACAGAGGAAGGATGAGAAGGTGGTAGGGAAGAGTAGCGAAAAGTAGAGCAGAGGTGTTGAGCTTAAATGGAACTGATTTAGGCATAGTGAAGATGCTATTCTTTGGTTCAAGTATGTAATACCTATATTCTTCTGAAGATAGTGTGTCTCCTGTAGGCAGTGGGCCTCTTGTGAGAAGTGTGCTCAGGCAGTGAGCCCTAATTGTAAAGTGCCATTTTATTCTTCTTATTCTTTTAACAGAGAATACAATCTTGGGTTAGTCACCTTGTGGTTTTTCCCTTAACCGGGTTTTCCACGTTAAAATTTTGGTGTCCTATGTGTTGAATGTGTTTCTAATCTTGAATTATTGCATTATGCTTCCATGATTGAATCTTTGATATGCTATTAAAATAATGGAAGGTTTTAAGTAGTTAAGAAATAGGTTTTGGGGACAACAAATTCACCTCCCTCCTCTTAGTTGTCCATCCTTGAACCAACACTTGGTATCAGAGCTAAGTTCCTCTAGAAGAAGCTTAACCGCTTGAAGAGATGCAGGATGACTACCTATAAGAAGGACAGCCCAAGGTTTGATGGACCTAACTACACTCTTTGGAAGAGCCGCATGGAATGTCACTTACAATGCATAGGAGATCAGTATTGGAATATAACTACAACTAAATATGTTCCCCAAAAGAATGGTCCTATGACTGTGGATGACATCAAAGATGTAGAGAATAATCTTCAAGCTATAGAAGCCCTACTGAGTGCCTTGACTGATTCAGAACTGACAAATGTTATGGGATTGAAGACTGCCTATCAAAATTGGACAAAGCTGGAAACTCTATATGAAGGAGACAAATATGTTAAGTGTGCTAGGCTGCAAAGTCTAAAAGGAAAGTTCGAAAATCTGAAGATGAGTGAAGATGAGAATATCACTTCATTTATGTGAAAAGTAAATGAGCTTGTTTGTGACATTAGATGTGTTGGTGGGACATTAGATGAAGATGAGATTGTTGCCAAAGTTCTCAGATCTTTACCTCCTGCTTACAAACACAAAGTTGCTTCTATTGAGGAAATTAGATCTCTAACTACTATTACAAGGGATCAATTGGTTGGTAAGATATTTGCATTTGAGTTGGCTGAGTTTGGTGATGCGCTTCCCAAGACAGAATCTGCATTCAAAGCTAGTGCCTCCACAAAAGGAAAACAAAGGTATGATCTAGGAGAAAGTTCCTCAAGGAAGTCAACATGGTATGACAAAGCAATGAAAGATCTGGAACAAGATGAGTTAGAATTTGAACAACTTGAAGCCCTTATTGCAAAAAGACTACCAAGTGGATATGGTAAGTATGAAGGAAAATTGCCTTTCAAATGTTTTAACTGCAACAAGATTGGTCATTTTGCCTCAAGATGTCTGAAAAGATTTTAAGGACCAAATCCTAATAAATCAAGATTTTAGAAGAAATGTTACTATGTCCAAGAGGATGATGATGAAGGAGTAATTGATGATCAATCTTAGTTGGGAAATAAATCTGGAAGTGACTGGGTGTTCATTGCCATCAAGGAAGAATATTCAATGCCTACTGAATCTACCAATCATAAGATGATAGAAAGTGCTTTGGCTGCTCAAGTTGAAGAAAGGGATGAATGGGTTATTGATAGTGGATGCTCTCACCACATGACAGTATGAAGGTGGAGTTGTAAAATTTGAAGATAATTCTGCTAGCAGAATTAGAGGCAGAGGAACCATTTCTTTTGATGGAAAGAACAAAACTAGTGATGTTATGTATGTTGAAGGTCTAAAGTATAATCTTCTCAGTGTTGGACAGTTGGTGTACAAAGGCTATGATCTTTGTTTCAAAAATGGAAAATGCAAGATCTTTGAAAGCTTTTGAACTGAGATTGCATCCGGTACTTAGACAAAAGGTAACATCTTTCACTTGGTTGGTACTGGTAAGAGTTGCTTATTTATTTAAATTGATCAAAGTTGGTTATGGCATAGAAGAATGTGTCATGTGAATTTTGACAATATCATTAAGATAAGAAACACTCGGTATGTAAGAGATCTTCCAAGACTAGTAAAACCTGCTAACAGTTTGTGCAAAGAATGTCAGTTGGGCAAGCAAAACAGAGTCACATTCAAAAGTAAGGAACAATCTTCAACCGGACTATTAGACTTAGTGCATACTGATCTATGTGGTCTGACAAGAGTCAGGAGCTTGCAAGGAGATAGATATTTCATGTTGTTGATTGATGACCACTCTTAGATGATGTGGGTAACTTTCTTGAAAGAGAAATCTGAAGCTCTTGAGAAGTTCAAAATATTCAAAGCTATGGTAGAGAATGAAACTGGCATAAACATCAAATGCCTCAAGTCTAATAGAGGTGGTGAATTCACATCTGGAGAGTTCATAGAATTATGTGAGAAACATGGGATAAAGAGATAGTTATCTGCTCCAAGGACTCCACAGCAGAATGGAGTAGTGGAGAGAATGAACCGAACCATCCAGGAAGCATCTAGGACCATGATTATGGAAGCAAATGTTCCTCAGATCTATTGGAGAGAAGCTGTAAGCACTGCTATCTATACTCTTAATCAGGTACAAATCAGAGGCAATACTAGTAAAACCCCTTATGAACTCTTGTTTGGCATCACTCCTATTGTGAAGTATTTCAGAGTCTCAGGTAGTAAATGCTATATCAAAAGAGATGAAGACCTTGGCAAGTTTGATGCTAGAAGTGATGAAGGAATATTCTTGGGATACTCTACTCAAAGCAAAGCATACCGGTGTTATAACAAGAGACTGGGAAAGATTGTAGAAAGTACAAATTTGAAGGTTGATGAAGGCATGGAAAATCCCTCAAGGTATTATGAGTATGAAGTAGATGATCAGATTGATATCTTAGACCAAGGAGAACAAGTCCAGACTCTAGTTCAAATTCAGAATGATCCAAAAAATCCAGAAATACAAGAAGAGATAGATTTGGTTGAGCCTATCCAAGAATCAGAAGTGCAAGAGAATCCTAACACTCCTAGGTATGTAAGACCAAATCATTCTGAAGACCAGATCATAGGTGATAGAAGCAAATGTGTTCAAACAAAAAGAAAAATTGCTCAAGATTCAGTGAAGTATTGTTTGATTTCAAAGATTGAACCAAAAATAGTAAATGAAGCTTGCAATGATAAAAGTTGGGTTAGAAATGAATGAGGAATTAATGCAGATTCAAAAAAATCACACTTGGGATCTTGTTCCCAGGCCTAAGGACAAAAATGTGATTGGGACTAAGTGGGTCTTCTGAAAGAAATTGAATGAAGATGGTGAAGTAGTAAGAAACAAAGCCAGATTGGTTTGTAAAGGTTATTCTCAAGTAGGAGGAGTTGACTTTGAAGAAACTTTTGCTCCAGTGGCAAGGATTGAAGTAGTCAGATTATTTCTTGCCTTTGCTTCCTTCAAGGATTTCAAGGTATATCAAATGGATGTCAAATCTGCTTTCCTAAATGGTGACTTGGAAGAAGAAGTTTACATTGAACAACCGGATGGATTTCAACTGTCTGATCATGGAGATATGTTCTTCAAATTGAAGAAGGCATTGTATGGACTCAAACAAGCCCCAAGAGTCTGGTATGAAAGATTGGACAAACATCTTCTGAAGATTGGTTTCAACAAAGGTACTGCTGACAGTAATCTGTATTTTAAGATTGATCATGAGAGCATCTTGATTGTTGAGGTATTTGTCGATGATATTATTTTGGTGGGAAGGATAGTATGTGCAAAACTTTTACAAATGAAATGCAAAGTGAGTTTGAGATGTCTATGTTTGGGGAAATGAATTTATTCTTGGGTCTGCAAATCACTCAAACAAAGAAAGGAATTTTCATAGCTCAGACCAAATATGTGAAAGAATTGTTGAAGAAATTTGGGATGGAAGATTCAAAGCCAATGAATACTCCCATGGCAACTGGATGCAAGTTGAGTAAAGATGATGAATCTCCTAAGGCCAATCAGAAAAAGTACAGCTCAATGATTGGAGGACTACTCTACCTTACTAAAACTAGACCTGACATTATGAATGTTGTTGGTCTAGTTGCCAGATTTCAAGCTGACCCTAGAGAGTCTCATGTCATGGCAATCAAGAGAATTCTTAGATATTTGAAGGGAACAGTTGAGTATGGATTATGGTATCTTAAGGATCATGATTTCTCTCTTCATTCTTACACTAATGCTGATTGGACAGGTGATGTGGATGACTGAAAGAGTACCAATGGTGGTGCATTCTTTTTGGGTAAAAGATTGGTTTCTTGGTTAAGAAAGAAACAAGAGCCAATATCTCTACCAATGGCAGAAGCAAAATATATTACAGCAGCAGGGAGTTGCACTCAAGTACTATGGATGATGCAAATGTTAAGATATATCAGAGTGGAGTATGAAGAACCTATCACAATCTTCTATCATAATTCAAGTGCAATTAACATATCAAAAAATCTGGTGTTGCATTCAAAGACAAAACATATATCCATCAAGTTCCACTTCTTAAGAGAGAAGGTGAACAAGAATGAAGTCAGATTGGAGTTTGTGCCCTCAAAGGATCAGATTGTAGACATTTTCACCAAACCTCTACCTAAGGACACTTTTGACTACCTCAAGGAGAAGTTAGGGGTTATTACCTCTCTGGTTCTGAATTAAGGTGCACTAATGTGCATTAGTCTAGTGGTTCCCACAATCTTATCTTGTGATCCAGATTGATGTCAGAAGGCTACTACTCTGGGGGAGTAGTCAGTATGATTCTGAAGCTTGAAAAGTGGTTGCAAGTATGTGCCCTTTGCCATTGATGTCAAAGGGGGAGAAAAGACATGTGAAAAACAAAAATGGTTGTTGATCAAAGGGGGAGTAGTGAAGAAAGAGAAGACATGTGAATGGTTGCTACTGACAGGGGGAGCTATATCAGTCGGTAAGGAGAAGTTCTTGTCTTGATGGTTAAAATAGTTTTTCACATCATATGTTGCCATCAATGACAAAGGGGGAGATTGTTACAAGTATGGGTCTAACCAGTGTTGTCATTGACGTCAACATACTTCTGTTGCATTAATACCAAGGTTTGGATGAGTTGTGTGCTGAGGATATTGAGAAAATTAGTCCTATCAGAAACAAAGAAAGAATAGTGAAGACAATGAAACTCTTTGAAGTAAAGTTCCCAGCTAGATGAAGATCAGAGTATGCGCATCAAAGGGTTTGTGGATATGTGTCTGAAGATGATCCAGTCAAGATTTGAGAGGTCTGAATGAAAATGTGAAGGAGTTATGGCCATAAGAGTAAAACCGGTTCTGGCAACTGTTCAGAGGTGACAAAGTGACTCAGATAGGTCTGGTGAGATCCAAAAATACAACATCATGTTCTGCGGATCTGGTGGCATGTTTGGAAAGGTAATGTGAATTGACAACTCAATTGGCTCATGGTTTGGAGGTCCACAAGCAATCCTTCTAATGTGATAGTGATGACTGGCTATGTTCTTGATATTCCAGATGAAGATACAAATGATTGCAGTAAGCAGAAGTGGTGTGGATGTTCTCGGTGATTCAAGAAAGCTTGTGGGAGTCTCTAGATTGTGTCCAATTTGTGTTGGTGGTCCACATTGGAGATTGAGATCGTAATTGAAGATTTACCTTCAGATGATGGTGTTCTTCCTAGTCTCAGTCGACTGGATGTTCTGCACATGTTGTGGATGATCTTGAAGATGTTTTTTGAAGCATGGTGTGTTCCTCGAAGAAGATTGAAGTCCCAGTTATGTGTGGCTAACAATGTAGTGATGCGCATATAGTTACTTTAATAAGTCAAGTTGTATTTGCTCTGTAATAAATTAATTGTATGTTGTGCTGACCTTGATGATCATTTCAAAGTCGATGTTATGTATAAATAAGAGTTGCGAAGTCATTCAAATGAATCTACAGAGGAAGGATGAGAAGGTGGTAGGGAAGAGGAGAGAAAAGCAGAGCAGAGGTGTTGAGCTTAAATGGAACTGATTCAGGCATAGTGAAGATGCTATTCTTCAGTTCAAGTATGTAATAACTATATTCTTCTAAAAATAGTGTCTCCTATAGGTAGTGGGTCTCTTGTGAGCAGTGTGCTCAGGCAGTAAGCCCTAATTGGCAAGTGTCATTTTATTCTTCTTATTCTTTTAACAGAGAATACAATCTTTGGTTAGTCACCTCGTGGTTTTTTTCTTAACCAGGTTTTCCACGTTAAAATTTTGGTGTCCTATGTGTTGAATGTGTTTCTTCTCTTGAATTATTGCATTATGCTTCCATGATTGAATCTTTGATAGGCTATTAAAATATTGGAAGGTTTTAAGTAGTTAAGAAATAGGTTTTGGGGACAGCTGATTCACCCCCCTCTCAGTTGTCTGTCCTTGAACCAACAAGAAAGATATTATTTATAGATTGCAATAACTTCAGGTGTTGAGTTGAATAAGGAATCACACACCTTACTTTAAGGTAATAATGTGGTTTATCACTTATATGGGTATCTTGGAAATGTTGGGATTGTAAATATGCAATGGGAAATTAAGTTTGTTTTGAGAGTAATAGTGAATTAGTTGTGATACCGTTTGGGTGTTAGTAGTTAGGTGTTATGATCAACTCATATGATTGACATGGATGCATCTGATGGGTTGTTTTTGGGTGATATAAGGCCTTGTCTTGAACTTGAGAGTAATTTGTGAGCCTCCATGAAAAAGTTTAGAATTATGTAAGTTGGTGATTTCAGTTCGATTTTTGTAGTATCCATGAAGATGTTGTTATGTGTTCCTTACTAGGAAGCATGAAGGAACCTACTTCGAAGGTGACCCTTAGGACACATGACTTTTGGCAATCCTTTCCAATCATGTCCTAGGTTGCCTAGACGTTGTAGGTGTATGTGTAGTTGGGGTGTTTCATAACCTTAGTTAAGAGTGTGACCACTATCCCTCTCCTCTCGATCAACTCATATGATTGACATGGATGCATCTAATGGGTTGTTTTTGGGTGATATAAGGCCTTGTCTTGAACTTGAGAGTAATTTGTGAGCCTCCATGAAAAAGTTTAGAATTATGTAAGTTGGTGATTTCAGTTCAATTTTTGTAGTATCCATGAAGATGTTGTTATGTGTTCCTTACTAGGAAGCATGAAGGAACCTGCTTCTAAGGTGACCCTTAGGACACATGACTTTTGGCAATCCTTTCCAATCATGTCCTAGGTTGCCTAGACATTGTAGGTGTACGTGTAGTTGGGGTGTTTCATAACCTTAGTTAAGAGTGTGACCACTATCCCTCTCCTCTCGTTTGTAACTATGTTATATACGTATAATATTTTTTTTTTTTAAAGAAAAAGTGGCAGAGCCACTAAAATTATATTAATTATAAAATGAAATTTACAAAATGCTAGATTCAATAAGGCATACCGATAGGAAAGAATTGGCAAAGAAAACCTCCAGTTGTAGCCCTTTAAAATAGACACAATACAAAATTAACTCAGAAGGACAAGTCAACCCCAAAAGAAGTCTGTGGCTTAAAACCTTACAAGATTAAAACTTTGTGCAAATAGAACTATTACAAACTAACCAACTGATAGAGTCAATAGATAACAAAACTATCTACAAAACACAATGATTTTAATTATCCTCCTGCAATTTTCATCATCAAGACCCTGCTGATCAAGAGCCTCTTCTTCTGCCAAATGCCTCCCCAACTAACACCTGTTAATTGGAAAGATCCCTGCACTCAAACAAACCTCCCACAAGAGCAGTACCTGAATGTAAAATAAAATCCTCTACAACATTAATAAAAGCATCTATAGGAAAAAGAGCATTTTGAACAAACATAAGACTCAAATTTCTTACCATATCAAAGATTTGCAAAAGAGAAAAACCATAGCATTAAAAATTTCTTGCAAAACATTTGAGTTAATAAAAACTTCTTGCATAAATTTTCCAAAGTGCAAAAGCTGCCACCTGCGGACATACTTCATGCCGAAGTGTCCATGATTCCTTCTTCACTGTGACATACTTCCGTCGGCAAAATTTTAATCTAGCCTCCCGATCTCACATCTCTTACTGATGGAGATTCTCTTTTTCACCTATCGGAAAGACTTTCAACCACCCAAATACTTCCTTCACTGAAGAGCTAAACTTCTATATGCAATACTTGACTTGCTACAACCAGTAAAACAATGTAACTTTCCCTGAAATCATTGATACAGCCAGTCATCCTAAGTATCTAGCTCAAAGTATCTTTTCAAAGTACATTCACAACATACAACTTCGAAATAGATTTGCAGGATACTCACGAAATGATACTCACATACATTTGCAGTATACCCATGAAATGTCTTCAACATACATTAACAATATATACATAGATTGTGTATTTGGTGTAACAATCACACAAAAAAACTTACACTATCATCCACCCAAAGACTTCCTTCACCATGAGAAACAAAGGCTTTATACATTGCACAGACCTGAAAAGTTATTAAAGAAGGTTAAGTCATTATATGTTTTGCGCAATGTATAGTAATTACATACATTGCAATGTGCAAAGATTATATACAAGCCATGGATCTGAAGTCATTATGAAAAGTAGTTAAAAGCTTGTATATTCCGTACCTTGTATGTATGTTTCAACACATACATTTCTTTATACATACAGGCTGGAATAAATGCTTGTATATTCCTTTGCCGTGAGATACAAAGGTTTTATACATTGCACGGATCCAAAAAGTTATTAAAGATGGTTAAGTCAGTGCAAGTTTTGCACAATGTATATTAATTACATACATTGCGATATGCATTGATTACTTACAAGCTGCGGATCTGAAGTCAATGGTCAAACTTACCTAATGCATATTCTAAATGCATGTTCAGATTGTATGTTTCAAATGTATGTTGAACATATACATTACCCAAAGACTTCCTTCACCGATACACCGATGAACTAATCTTGAGACATACAAGGCTTGACTTGCTACAGTCGGTAAACTAATGTTTCTTTCCCCGATGTCACTGATACAGCCGGTCATCCATTGTATCTAACTCAAAGTATCTTGTCAATGTACATTCATAGCATACAACCTTGACAAACAATTGCAGGATACATATGAAATGATACTCACATACATTTGCGATATACACATGAAGTGTTCTCAACATACATTAGCAATATATACACAAATTGTATATTTGGTGAAGCAACACAAAAATCACTGACAACTTCCTCTACAACCTCTGTAGTTACACATACCCTATTCTCCAACAACCCCAATATAAACCTCTGCAACTCATGTAACCAAAACAGTTCATACAAAAACAACTACAGCTAATAGAACAAAAAGCAATCTAGCGTTACGAAGGACATTCCATAGATTATTTAATACTTTCCTTGGCCAAAATGTTACTTACTCCGGGGATCAACAAAAAAGAATTAGAGTCTCATTCCTTAGAAGAGTCAATAATGCCAAAAGCAAAGTTAGCCAAGAAATCTGCTAATAAGTTACCTTCCCTGTATGTATGGATTATTTTAAAAGATTGGAAGAGGTCAAGTAGATTCCTTCCAAAATTTAAAATATAATCAATTTTCCAATTAGGAGAAGATTTAATTGAAAAAGCTCTAATAATATTCAATGAATCCCCTTCCACTATGAGATTTGTAATGCCACATTTTAAAGCTAAGTTTAAGCCAGCTATTAATGCCAAAGCTTCTGCCTCATTGTTTGTACACAAACCAAGCTTAACTGACAAAGCCCTTAGAACTAAACCATTATGATCTCTCAAAACACAACCAGCACTAGAATGACCAAGATTACCTCTGCTCGCACCATCAAAGTTTAGTTTTATAAAAGATACAGGTGGTGGGATCCATTTAATAGAGGATCTATCTATCTTGAATCAGCACTAAAATAGTTTGAATTAGGCAATTTTAATAACTTCCAACTTTTTAACATCAAATCATCCCAAGACCTAAAAACTAAAGAGCCTACCTTTCTGGAAAATAGCGAAGCTAAAACTACATATAATATTGTAATGTGCAATTTTGGTTAAATTGTTGAAGTTGATTATCCACTTATTGATGGAATTTTTATTGATTTCAAAACCAACAATATTTAGTTCTCTTCTTGGTCTACTTAGCCGACGTACCTTCTTATAGTCCTCTTACCTCAAGGAGTTGTTTAATTGTATTTCAATTTGAATTTGGAATCTTAAATTTGGTGCCACTCTTGATATTGACTTTTTTTTAAAATTTGCATTATCTTTTGGATCTTAATTCCTCTAAATCTTATTCATTAAACTTATTCAAGACCTAACTTTTGCAAGCTTTTATCTTGAGGATATTTGTTATTGTTGGTATTGCTGGTACCTGTGTAGTGTTGTGAACTATGTAACCTATGTTACCCATAAGGGGTGCTTGGTGAGAGGAAGATGGGAATAGTCAGTCTTGGTTGACATTGCAAGCTTGAAGTTGTTTAGTGGATTATTAGCGGTGGTTCAAAACTTCCTTGTTGACCTTGTGTCGTGTTGAGTAATGTGTTGGTGCTATCCCATTTTGGGAGGTTAAATCATTAACAATCAAGAAATGGGTGCTAGTGAGGTTTGAAGGAGTAGATAGGTCAGAAAACTTTGAGATCCTCCTATTATTGTGTGGATCTACTATCCACATGAAATTGGCTCCCTTGTTTTAAGAGGCTATCTGGTTGCTCTGATTGATTATAAGTTGGACCCATGAGTTTTGCAGTGGTATTAGTATTTAGCTTCATCCCTTTACGCTAAGGATGCATGGTTGTGTTGGTACCTACCTATTCTGTAAGTTGACCTTGGTAGTCTAGTGAGAACCTATTGATAGAAGTGACAGTCAAGACTTGTGAGTCTCGCACAATTCTTTCTTGGAGTCTTAAGTGTTTTTCTCCTAGCATCAGGGGTTTTTCGACTAATTGTTTGGTCAAGCTAACCTCTATTGAGCTAACCTCCTTGTTGATTTCCCCTCCTTGACCTAGGATTACTTGGTGGTCTATCTTAGGGCATCTAATGCCTTGGTGCCTTTTGATGCTTGTAATGTGTTTTGACTATGTGTTGTGGTTAGATTCTTGACACCTCCTAGTTGGAGGAGGGTATCTTTGGGGATTATTTGCCTATGTGATTACTTATTAAGTTCCTAATTGTTTTCGTATTTTTATGTCAAAATCAATATGAGTTCTATGCCAAGTTGGAATGGCTTGTAGGTGGGTTACTCTATGATTCTCCCGTGTTAACTTCCAGGAGGATGTTTAGCTCTAGGGGAGGAGGATGTGAGGCCCACCCTTAGCGAATGGATTAGTTGCACTTATAGACCTTATTTTTTTACCTCACCCTAACTAAGGGTTCAATTTATGAGAGTGTGACTCTATCTTCGAGACAATGTAGTGTAGAGGTGGAATATCACCTGTTGTGTTTAAACTGGAACATTTAGTGTTGTAATGTGAGACTACCATGTGTTGTACTTCTTGTTTTATTTTATGAGACTTATCATTCAGTGTATCTTTGGCATGTCGGCAAAAGCACAATAGTGTGTCACACTTTCAGCTAAATAAATAATTATGAGTGGATAATTTACACATGATTCATTTACGCCCAGTTTAGTTACGCCTAAAACTACATTGCGCATATGTGGTGCCTACGTGGTTGTACGTTTCCTAGCAGAAATTTAAAGGGCAGTACGTTTACACCCAATTAGGTTTTGGGCGTAACCAAAGAAAATAAAAATTAAAAAAAAGGTGAAAAATGTCATTTTCACCCAGATTGATACAGTTATCAAGTGTTCTTCTTGGAGCCCATGACGGATAGCGAGCCCACCACAGACAATGAGCCCACAACAACTAGTCAACACTGCCACCTCCAAGTACTCCACTATTCCACAACACCCACGTGCACCATTCAGATTTGCATAAACCCTAATCACATAATATCATATGCATGCTGAGAATGTGTAATAATTCATCATAGTTTATATCATAGTTTTGTATCAATGCTGCAACATCTACACAACTACCATAGGTTTCACTGGCATCTTAATGATAGTGTTTATGGTGTCAAGATAGCCAACACGGGCAAGAAGGTCAACCATACACACATACTAATCAATTGTAGGTGTAATGCAATAAGGGTTACTCATTTGATTGAAGCATGTGCAGTGCTCATCCACTAAACCTGCATGGCTGCATGCACATAGAACATGTTCAAAAGTTTATTGTCTATGCTTCCACATTTTCCATATATGTCGACTAGAGCATTTCCAACTATAATATCTGACAAAAATCCCCCTTCCATTATGCTTTGATGGATGTTCATACCCTATTCCAGAGCTCCCATTTTGGCATAGGTAGGGAGGATGGCTCTACAACTTCCATTTTCATTTGCTTGAAAGTTTCTTAAGCCTTGTCAACAAATCCATTTTTACAAAACCACTTGATATTCTGCAATGTCTTCTTTCCAGTTTCATATGAGATGCTTATGTGGCCCAGGGCTTAAATTTGACAGTTGTATAGCTGTAGTTAAGCATTTTAGCTATAAAATACAATTGAAATTTTGAAAAGATTGTATCATATGAAAGGAGAGATTTTAGACAAACTGTCAAAATTTATATAGGAATATGATGATACATATATTTGTTTTTTATATAATTTACTTATACTCATGTATATCTTAGTATTTTAAAGGCACTATTGAATAGATAACTGTCATAAAAAAATTGCTTGACAAGCAAGGTTGACTGTCAAATTTAAGCCCTGCCTGTGCCTAAGCATCTCCATGGAATGATAACAAATATATACCCAATTTGACTATCAATAGTCCATACTGTGTTATCCACTAAAAAGATAATGAGGGGATCTCTTAGTTACAAAATATAAATCCAAAGGTTCACAAGTAGAAGGTGAAAGATGCATGGAAAAAATAACAACCTTTTGTACCAATATGCACAATGTGAAAGAATAATTAAAATAAATTACTCTCCATGTGATTTTCACTTTAAAAAGTAGAGTGTATGGTTAATGAAAACTTATGGATTGGTGCCTACTCCTATGTACAAAGTTTTGTTAGTATTTAGGTATGAGTGATACTGATTTTTAAAACTATAAAGAGTTAGTTGTTGGAATTCTCTTATAAATGTCATACATAGAAAATCATGGTTGCTACTCTAAATGGATGAAAATAAATTACAACATGCCTAGATACATTCCAATAAGGATAATGTCAGGGATTAGCTGCATGTGATAGCTTCCAATAAAGATCGTATTGTATATATGAGCTACACTATTTCAACATTCCTAAGAATGAGACAAAAGATGAAGAGTAGATTTAAGTTTTGTCAGTATTTAGGTATGAGTGATACTAATTTTTAAAAGGAAATTAAATGCAAAATATATGATCTAAAGTCACTAGGTTTTGTATTGAAAGCAGATATATGATCTAACATGTACATTATGAATTCCACATGGAACAAATTTAAATACAATTGGACAGAAATAAATGACCAAGCCTTTGAAAAAAACCCATTCTAAATCATGTCACATGATGTCCAATCAATATAGATATCTAGATAGATATATAAAAAGTTTGAGTACATACATATATCCAGTCATATGTATGTATGTATGTATCCAAAAGACAACTTAAAGCTCCTGGTACATATAATTTGGATCCTCTCTATCTTTAATTATTTCTAAAATATTTTCATGATCTTCAATAGGCAACCTCCACTTTTATTTTGCATGTCCTCTTTTAGGTAGAGTTTCTAAATTTATTTTTGTTTCTATAACTAAGTGACTATAATGTAGAACCTTTTGTCCTGGCATATAATCAACAAATATAATACCATGGCTATCTATCTTTATTTGTTGATAATATGTGCCTTCAATAATGACTGATCCAATGGGATACTCTTGTCCATCACCATCTATCATCAATTCCACCAATTTACTTTTTGGTTGCGTACATCTTAGTAGATAGTAATCTACATCTTCCACATTGTCAGGATCTACAACAACAACGAAAATATCTCTTGTACACACAACATGAAAAGTTTATGAAAGTTGTAAATATATTTTTAATATATATAAATTTAAATATATATATAAACATTCTTGAATCAAATTTACTTGTACATAGAATATATAAATCAATTTTAAGTTAATCAATTAAATACATACCTATAACAACTAAATCAGATACACGTTTGTAATTAGCTAAATATAGAGGATCGTAGATATTGAGGCATTGATATTAGTTGTTTCATTTCCCATCGTGAAACATACCCATCTCTAATATTCTCACATTGAACAATATTTGCATTGTCCTCGATGCAATCAACACAAAAACATGATTTTTCTCTCACATTAATCACATAAGGCTTGCTACCTCTCGTTGTCATGATTTGATGCAGGCTTCTAATACCATTAATTGTTTGACAATTAATAGCATTTGATCGATCAATATCTATAAATTATGTAAACATCCAAGTGATTAATTTATACATATTTAAATTTAAAAATTCAATTAAATCATCTGTACACACTTTGAAATTCAAATTTAACAAATTTTGACTAGATGTACCTATAACTTCCCAAAAATACTGTGTTGTATGTTGAGTTGCAAGCAGAAAAATGATTTTTGCACCATTCAACAATTTCATCTACATTAAACTGTATGACATTACCTACAAGTACACATGTTTGCAAAAATTTTCACCTATTACTTTCAAGGTTTATTTAAGAATTTAAAATTTAAAGTTTAAATATAGTTCTAATTTTTTAAAAAATATCTCTAGATTCCATATATATATGGGACAAACTACTTGCAAGTTCATGTTGATGAGTTGCACACTTCACAAATGCTCCTGCTCCATCATGCTCTCCTTTTCCATGTCCACTCTCATAAAAATTCCACAAGAATTTGGTGTTGTGTCTAGCATGTTGATGGCTTAACAAAAAAAGATATTGTAGACTTAAATTGTCCTATAAAGTTACAAATAATTACACTCAAACCAAATTAGCTTCAAAAAACTTGACATGATTAAATATATTATAAGTAATTGAACAATTTAAGTCTCAAAGTTAAAAGTAAATAAAAAATTAAAATTAAACCCTAAACAATGTACTTACCAACACATCCATCAGACCATATCCAGTGTTGTTCTTGATTTATGCCACACCATCTTAGGTCTTCAAAAAACATTTTCATACAATGAGTTACATAACTTCTATCATGACTTGTATCATCACTGATATAAAAGTGAACCTCTTTGATAATAATTTGATCATCCTTGCTACTTTGTATACCATCTACCTGAAACTCAGCATGTCTATAGCAAACTTGCACAAAGATTGCAACTTGCTCTGAATGATAATATTGGCTTTGAATCTCAATTTGAGGACTAAATGTATAGTTCTCAGATAAATCTACAATAGAGAGAATACAACCTGGTGGAAAGAGATTCTTTGAATCACGAAATTGCTTATCTTGTCATCTTGCAGCATGACAATGCGAGATATGTGGATATATGATATTGCAAAATTTATTTATAAATTCATTATAAGGCAATCCACTCTCTTTGAGAATAATTTTCTAGCCTCGACTCTTGACTTCATTAAGTATGTCTCATAATCATATCTCTTCTAGATAACTTGCATTTTAATGTTGTCAACTTGTAAAATTTTCTTCAAATTTCTAGTCATTACATATATTTTTTATACACTGAACATTGAATTCATCTAAATTTCTTTTGATTTTTTGCATAAAAGAGACTTCACAAATTGTGTTGTGCTTCTAGGGATGGTTGTATTTCAATCAATTACTGCCATATCTTTTTTATATGATTGTACATGTAGATCAAATTCAACATGATTTCAAAAACAACAAGTTTCACGTACTTTATTTATACATACAAATGATGGTCGTAGTGTCTCAAAAATCCTTTGACAAATCTTCACATTTGAAAATTCTTGCTTGAATGCTTAAAAAGGTTCACTTTGTGTTGTATCTATAAAATGTTTTGGATGAGAAAATTTTCTACCATCTTCACCTATTATTTGTATAGTATCCCTTCTATTGGAAGAAACACGAGAGTGATTGGTCCAATATTCAACCACCTATTTCTTTACATCTTCTGAAATTCTATCTTTTCAGGGAACCCTACAAATATTTACCTAATTTCTCTCAAATTTTTCATCTATTTCATTTCTCTTTTCAATATACCTCTGAACAATTCTCCTAGAAACATTTAGTAATTTAGAAATTGCTTGAACTTGTCTTCTATGTGATAATTTCTTCATAGAAATTACAGTCATCAATCCTGTATGTGCAGCAGTTGGATCAATAGCTCAACTCTTGTTATAAATACAATTCAATGCTTCTTTCAAGTTTTCAACAATTATTTTTTTTAACGAACCTGATGACTTTTTGCTGTTATCAACCCCTAACAACTCCAAAACATGGGTCATTTCTTTTCATCTAAATAACTTTTCAACTAACTGTGCTCTTCCAATTAGTGAGTTTTCTTCAAAAAAATCATCCCATATTCTTTTAGAGTGTAATTTTACCATGCTTTTAGGTAACATATCTTTAGATGAAATATTAATGAAAAGATAATTCTCATCCATCTCCATCAGATTTTCCATACCATAGAAAAAATTTCTATTACTAGGTTCAATTTGTTCTTGTACCTGTATGTCACCTTGGTCATCAATATTTTCAATGGGTTCTTCTTCAGTAGATGTTCCCTCACCCATGTTTATCTTCCTCTCTCTTGTTCGATTATACTTTCTCGATCTAGTCCTTCAATTCTCCATCACAAATTACACTCAAATTTGAATTCACCTGCATACAAGTGTACACACATGTGGGCTTTTAATGAATGCATGTAGTTAATATTGCATAAATAGAACACTAAATTATAAATTGTTCATTTGTTAAAGCCAAAGTAAAAAAAAACCATTCAAATTACAAACATATCATAAGCAAATTTGGTATCATAAGCATATTTGGTATATCATGATGCCTCTAATTTAAATATATCGTAATAAAAGACTTATATGATGTGAAAGAGAGAAAACATGATATATCTCCTATGAAAAGGTATATAGCAATGAAAGGATAAGATTACAAAGGGGAAGACCTATAATTCCTTAAATGTAAGGATGTGATGTAAATAAAATCACACTATGGAATTGATTTCATTTGTTAAATACTAATTTGTAACAAGGGTGGAACCCACACATGACAAATAAATGAAAAGTAGAGAAGAGAAGAGGTGCAAGAGAAAACATGATTGTGCACATGCATAAAGCTAGTTTTCACTAAATGGGTAGGATAGTATATATAATGATTTACTTATGAGGGGCGAAAGGCATGATGCCTCTATTTTAAATATATCATAATAAAAGACTTATATGATGTGAAAGAGGGAAAACATGATATGAAACAAACCTTATTTTGTTGAAATAAGTCTTCTTTTGTCCAGATAAGCCTTCCTTTGCTGAAATTTGCCTTCTTTTGTATTTAATCAAATTTTCTTGAGTTGAAAATTTAAAAAAAAAAATTGTATATATATGGACTATTTCTGGCCAATGCCTTATCAATCGATAACTTATTGGGCGATAAATTATCGCTCGATAAGGTTATGCTTGAAACCTTGTCAGCCATAACTAACTCAGCCGAGTATGTCTAGTTGGCTGCGTACATGGCAACCAACTCATCTTTTTTCACAAATTTATGAAACATTAAACTTTAACAGGGTATTTCTGCTGTCAGAGTGAATTTTCTATAACAAAGAAAAATACCCTTTTGTAGACCTCAGAGTGCTGAATCCAAATATGTAATTTTTTCAATTTTTTGATTAGTTTTAATATATTTTATTTTTAAAATGTTGCAAGTAGGTTGTTAAAGTTAAAAAAGAGGCTGATTAGAAATTTAAAAAAAGTAAAAAATATTAAATTTTTTTTAAAAATATATGATGCTCTAGATGAGAGACTCCTATTCAAAAGCATATAATTTGTTTTTTGAAAATCATTAAAAAATAGACAATAGTTGACGTACCATGAAAATTATCAAATTCTGCCAAATTTGACTTTAAAATGTTATTACGATAAAAATATGTATCAAAATTTGATTTTTTTTCCATGCACTAGATATTGAAGTTGCCTATTTGGAAAAAAAAATTTAAGGAGAAATGATGTTTTTTTTAATTTTTTTCTTGACGTCCTGTGAATGTCACTTTTCCTAAAATTTTTAGCATTCTAAAATTTGTTCTTAAATTGATAAAAAGAAATTGAATTTTTTTTTTTAAATCTGAAAAATTACAAGAATAAACTTCATCAAAAGATCTACATTTTATTATTTTAGAAATTTTTTGTTGTTGGCCAATTCCTTTATAAAGTGTGACACGGGTTTGTGCTTTTGCCCATGTGGACATTTGGGACTGTCGATCTCATTATCCAGACTTTCTTGACTCTATCCCTATGTTTTGATTTATTAGATAGAATATGTTGTGATGTGGTTATATCTTACTTGTTAGATTTCACTGACAAGTGATATGTGGCATTCATTTTGATGCTAATTGGGATATTAGTTGTTGAGTTAAGCAATAAATTACTATGCAATTTTAATCTTGAATTGATGTTTAGAAAAGCAGTAAATTATGAATCTTGTCAATAATGCTATGTGTTGCTATTGAGGATTTAGATGATTATGTGACATTGTGTGTGTGTGGATTCCCTTTCACTTCGGCTATAATGAACATGTGCTATTAATCTGTTTGTGCAAGTGTGTAGGTAATTTTCAATGCCCATGGAAAATTGGAGGTCATCCCATACCCTATGTAAAATCCGTGTTTAAACCGATCAAGTCCCAGGAGGGACCAAGGTCACATGTGTTGGTACATGATGATTTCTTGTTGTTTGCATTTATATTTAATTCTTATTAGGTTTCATCATTTCTCTTTATTTTATTATTGTGTTGCAAATGTGTATTGTTTAAATTGTACCACTTGGTGTCATTTATTTTATTTGGACCTTTCTTTGTGATTTTATGTACCCTATGATGTTTATTTTGGCCAAGTAATGTCCCTAGGTCATACTCCTAGGGTCTAGGGCCAATTTAGACATGCTAAACCTTAGTTTAACCTTCATTGAGTCACTCTAAATTTACCCTGAACTTAAGTGATGAATTTTTGAATTTGGTTATGGTAGACAAGTGAAGGGTCTACCTTGACCATCCCCACTACCGTTAGTTATGGTCTACCTTATCTTGAGGGCTTGGAAAGATCCCAAGGCCTTCAAGTGTGAGAGGCCCCATCCCTATACTCTCACACATGTGTGAGAGCATCTTGGAGGGAATGAGATTGCCTTGATGAACAAGATAAGGACATGTGTCTCATTCTTATACTCATGGAGCCTCCAAGTGGGACTCACCTCTCCACTATGCTCTCACACATGTGTGAGAGCACTTGTGAGAGAGTGTGAGGTTTTGAGGGATAGGAGTGTGACATGTGTAACCTCCTCATCCCTTGGAGACGGTCAGTGTGATTGTGAGGAGGAAGGAGAAGGTGACATGTGCCACCTTTTCATTGCTCAAGGCTCTTGTGTGTAGCCTATTAAACTTCCTCTTTGAGAGAGGGAGAGGGTTCTTCTTTTGGCTTGTTTTCGATTATTGCTTGGGGAGAGTTTGCAAAATTTTGGAGAAGTTTGGAGGAAAGAAGCTTGGAGAAGACTTGGGGAACTCTCCACCAAACTCTTACCATTTTGGGCTTTAAAGGTAAGCTTCAAGGCTTTATGCCGTCCCTTTGTTTTTACATTTCAATGTGTAGAATTTTTTCTTGTGTGTTTGAATATTGGTGTTTTGTTGTGTGGGTTTCTTTTGTTGGGTGTTTGGATGAGGCTCTCCATTGAGGGGAGCTCATCTCATTTGCGAAGGGGGAGGAGTGAACCTCCTCAAGGTCACTCTCACTATGTTATTGAGATATTAATGGCCATGAAGCATTTTGGGAAGAATTAAGATTTTTGTGAAGGCATGAGTGCCTTGGAAATGTGATATTTGAGAAATGTTAAGGCTAGAGGCCTTGTGTTATGAGAAATATGAGTTATTGAGATTTTGGGTGCACCTCTAGAGTTGAGAGCAGTTCATTCTCCTACCCCCAAAATCCATGAAAATGGATTAGTTGTGTGCAAACCTTAGAAGGGTGTAAATTTGATTGTGTGAGCGTTTTAGTATAAATCCGTGTTGTGGTGTGATTCCAGGTTTGTGGGTGACCTCCAAGCTCGGGGGTGACTCTTCTCAAGTCTATGGAATGGAGGTGAACTCCAATGGGCATGTGAAAGCCTTCTTTTGATTTTGTTGCAGATTTGGTGACATTGAAGTTTTGAAGCATTTGAGGGAGTTGTAATTTCTGTGATTTTTGTAAAGTTTGACTTATGGAAACCATGGCCATTAAGGCCTAGTAAAACTATTGTGAGAGAGTGAGCTCTCTTTGTGTTATGTTGTAAATAAAAAAAGATATGTATTCAAGTTATTTCAAATGTGAGGTTGTTGTTTTATTTTTGTAACAGTTTCAAAAATATATATATGTATTCATGTCTTTCAAATAAAGGGTTGGCTATAGAAGTTTTCTTTTATGGTTTTGTAAAAAAAAATTATGCATGAAGGAATAAAAAGTTTCTCTCCCTACCTCTATATTTTTCTCATGTAAATGTATCTAGTTGTGTGTTGAAAAGGGAAAGGAAACGTTACTATGTTGTATTTAGTCAAATTATGTAAATTCAATATGTGAATGTAGATATTTGTAGAGAAAATAAAATAATTATGTTATTTCTTGCTTTCTTGAGAAAGGAAAATTATCCATCATCCTTGCTATGTGAAACATGGTTTACTGCTTTTATTTAGAAAATGGAGAAAATACTTGTAAGGAGAAAATAAATGTTAACCCTTAGTTTTCAAAAGAAAATATGATCATCATAGCTTGTTGTTAAAAAGTTAGCTTATTGTTTTTGTTATACTAATAAAAAATACATAAGGAAAATTAATTGTGGGATATATATATATATATACTTAAAATATGTTTGCTATTTTAATGTTTAGTTACTATATTATTTCAAAAGAAAATACAAAGGCTCAATACTCCAAAGCCTTTGTATTTTCTTTTGAAATAATATAGTAACTAAACATTAAAATAGCAAACATATTTTAAGTATTAATATATATATAGTATGCTGAGTTCACTGGTTTAAAAAAAAAAAAAAATTAGTAGAAAGATCTATGTGCATATATATATATATATATATATATATTGAACATATAATATATTTGACAGTGTATATGATAAAAGTATATTAAAAAAATGTTTAAAAATCGATGGAGATAGGTTTTTTTCTTTAAACCATGGAAGACTATTTTTAAAAGGAAGAGGACATGGCCACCGCCATGTTATTGAATAGAGGGGAGGGAGCGGGGAGGCCACCCCACCCTGTTCCTCCCTTGGTTACTATGTGCCGACGGTGCCTCCCTTAACCACCATCCTGTAGTTTTTGAAACCCTTTCTCTCTATTTCGTTCACCCTGCATAGCATTATGTATATTGTATATATGTATTGTGTTTTCTATATGTATTGTATATATGCACAAAGATTTTTTTTTTAAATGATAAGGGAAAAACCAGAGAGCTCCATGAGAGAAAATCTTGAGGATAACTGAATTAAAAATAATAATAAATCATTTATCCCCATGTATGCAATCTTTTGGAATAGAAAACCAGTTGAGAGAGAAGCATCCATGATCAATCTTTAACCTTGCAAAACCAAAGAGAGATTTAGAATAAAAAAATGAGTTAGGGTAGAAGTGGAGGATAGAAAAGAAAAAGATAAATGAAAACAAAATAATAAACATAGGCTTTGAGAAATGTAGTAGAATAGATGAATAAAGAAAATTAGGGATCAGAGGAAAAGCTAAAAAAAAGTCATTTAGAGAATAAAATATTGCTTATCTTGTGCACATGAATTTATTTTCATTCTAAATTCCTTTTATCTTAAAACCTATCCAAAATAAAGACAAAAATATTATCTTTGGTGAGTTTTAAGAAAGCCATTTTGTTGTTTTATTTTTATTGCGTTTTTATTTATTAGGATTAGTGGGAATTTTATTATTCCTAACCTAGACTATAGGGAGCCCACTTGTGTGTGGAAGGGATTAATATTTTTTAGGGGATTTTTTTTAGTTGCATGGTATTATTGCCTTTTTAAAATAATTTATTCTTTCTTATTTTTAAACCTAGATTATTGCCTTATTTAATTGCTTTTTGATTTGGGAAATAAGGTTAGGAAATTCATTTAATTTAAATCTTTTTATTGCCTTATTTAATTTCTTTCTGAATTATTAGGTTAATTGGGTTTAAATTCATTTAATTTAAATCATTTTTATTGCCTTATTTAATTGTTTTTTGATTTATTGGGTTAAGTGTGTTTTAATTTATTCTAGCCCCCCCCTTTTTTTAGCAGGTTAATTTTTAAAGGGGCCTATGTGTGAGAAATAGTGTTAGAAAATTTATTATTTTAATCCTTTCAAATTTATTTTGGCTAATGTATAAGCGTAAAGGAGATTTTAATGCAATTATTTAATTTGGGAACATGAATATAATTATTTAATTTTATCACCTTGGCCAAATATGGAATGTTAGAGTAATTTAGGTTAAGAGTATATTTAGATTTTTATTATAATTTCTTTTATAATTGTTTTAGTAAGGGGTGTTATTTTTTAAAATTATTTTCCCAGTCATAGTGAGGTGGCGTTATGCTGCCAAATTTTCCCTGGCTTAGGAAGGGATAATTAAGTGGTTAATTTATGCATTTAACTTATCACTTGAATTGTTATTGAGCATTTGGTTTATGACTTAGATGAAATTAATTAATCTTATTATGTTATAGTTCTTAAGGTTGGATTTCGACACTTGTCGAAATCGCATCGCCTCATCTAGGTTTAAACTAGGATAGGTTCCTGTTTGGGAATTCTATCCTCTTAGTGACACTTCCTCCATCACACAAACCCCTTAGTAGGATTTTATCTCGCTAGGGTTGCGAAAGGTGTTCACATTACCCCGATGTCTGATTGACATTTTACATCTTTGTGTGTATGCCACCGAGCATGTTGATGTATGCGAGGGGGTTTTAGGGATGAGTAGAAAAGTTTTTGATATTTCGTGTCATGACCACATGACAAATGTGGAAATGACATGTGTGTTGTGTGTTGTGACCACATGGTAAACATGGGCATGACATTCTTTCTCACAGATAGTTGATCAATTGTTACAACATTTTCAAGAAAGTATTAGACCGTCAGTCTAATTAATTGATTTAGTTCATCATAAATGAGGTCTGAAATAGAAGTTAACTGAGTACATTAGTTGTTATCAATCTCTCTTCACACAAATTCAATACACAATTACAAATGAGGATGTTTAGAAGATATTGATTACAAATTTACAACCTAGCATCTGCGATAAAATCCTCTTGATGAAGTATATCTCTTTTCAACATCTATGCACAACCCTTTGTGATTACCAACTTTCATTTAGTCAATATGAAAATCAAAACTCATCGGCTCAAGTTGGTCAATAAATGGGTGGACCTAAATGAAAAATAACTTTAAGAGGATTAAAAAGATTTTCATCAAGGTTAATGAACATCAGTCTAATAATTTTCAACCACAAGTGTCTGCTATTAGTTATCCTAAATTATCGCCTTTTCAATTCAAACAACAGTAATATCGACAGTTTACTTCATTATCTAAATCTCTTCAATCAGTCATGAATCAAGCAATACACAACAATCATATGAAGCTTCCACCTATGAAACAACTTGATAGTAATAGGATATAAGGACCTAATTTTGATGCTAATGCTTTTTGTCAGTATCACTGATCGACATGACATGACACTGAATGATGTATGTGCTTGAAACATGAAATTCAAGACCTCACTGATTCAAACATAATACAAGTAACTAGAGTGAATGATAAAGAGAATAAGTTGGTTGCCCCTCCAAAACAGAGTTTGCAGATATTTACAAATCAATTTCCTAAGCATAGTGATAACAATATGGTTGGGCTTATGCCACAACAATCACCAAATACATGCTTAAGGGACAATAGTCTCAAGATCCAACCCCACCTCTGTGGAGGACTATGTAATAAAAGGATGTGCACTAGCTCAAGAGATACACCATCCCGCCTTCTGCAAAAGGGGTTTTGAATAAAAGGATATGCACTAGCTCAAGGGGTACATTATCCTACCTCACAAAGTGGGATTTTTTATTACAATATAGATAAGTTTGTGCACTTGCATCAGAGATACAACATCCCACATCACAGATAGGTCTTACAAACATGCTTCATTAGTATCAAAATCATTAAATAGATATCATTAAATATATTCCCCCACCTTAAGGTGGTTGATTTCATGTACCGATATCAAGCACATTAAGGTAGAGAGAAAACATGCAAGGAACAAAAGCTTTCACAAATCCCATGCCCCAAGGTGACATGTGCTTATGATTACCAAATTTTCCCACAAACACATTGATATAATATACTAAGATAAACAACAAGAGAGGTTAGAAATCTTACTCTAAGATAATAACCAGAGCAATTCATTTAAGCTATGCATGAAAATAGTCACATCAAGGGCCAAGGCTACACTACATGTTTGGATTCAAGTATAATTGTTGGGCTATACTACAGGTACCTCAGAACCAAGTGTAAGACATGGTTAGATACCATTCAAAGTGTACAAGAGTAGATTGAATGGATTGGAAATTGTTAGTCACAAGAAAACTCCATAAGATGATACATCACACAGAGTGAGTCTACTAGTCAAGTGTCAGATATATGTATATCTACCCCATCTTCATAAATGGATGAGGTCCATTTTTTCTTTGCTAAAGGGAGACACGGTCCGTATCAGTATTTGTTTGTTTTTGTCATCTGCCAACTAGGTAGAACTACTAAGGAAGGTAAACAATAAAAATGAAAGAGGAGAACAAATTCCTTGGAAACACCATGTAGGTGGATGCCCCCAAAACATCCTTTGCAATTCTATGCCCCTAAGGCACAACACACAAGAATAAAATAGAGGAGAGACAAGATAGAAGAATGATGAAACAAATAGAAGAATGGTCACAACAGAGGTGGTCTCCCTCTATTATTGACCTTACAAGAATATCAAGGGTCATCCAAGGGGACCTAAATAACACATAACACATCATGGGGGAACACAACACATAAGGAGAGGTCACATAAGAGAGCATAAATGTGCTATGACAAAGATGACCAATAGGGTTATAAATACTTACTTGTGCATACAACTAATCTAGCTGTTATTGTCGAACAAGTCATTTTCCTCCTTATGTCAAATGCACGAAGAAGTGGGTGCATAAGGTACAATTTCCTGACTAAAGTTATTGTCCTATAACTCTTCGGCCTTAAGATCTTCTTTATTTGGTTCAATGTTAGGTGGTCAAATGTTTTCTTGTTGTGATGGTGTATTTTGAGCCAAGGCTTGTCTTTTCTTATTTCTTTCTCTCACTAGTCTATTCCGTCATGTTCTATTAGTGATGTTGTCAAGAGGGTTCTCATGATTTTCTATAGCTTGCGGTATCGTAGAAGAAGAAAACATATGATTATCTCTTAATGGTGCATTGGTTCACTTTATAAGAGTATCTCCCAATCCTTGTAAGCATGACGAAGGAGGAACCTCAGCAAATACTCCCTTACCTTTTAGTCTAGGGGGTTATTGTAATATTGGTTGTTCTATATTTTTTGTTTATTGAACAAGAAGTCTGACCAATCTAGATAGTAATTGTACTTTGTAACATTGATATCCCAAAAAAGTTTGATCTATTTTAGGTTCAATTTCTGTTCGGACCCAAAATAATGGCAACACAAAAATCTAAAACATTCCTAAATCACCTAAGCTAGGGACTGTCATTAGGGCGATAGAAAATGTTTTATCAACAAGTTTTGGGAGATTTTGGCCATCTAACAGGAGTGGGTAGTGTTGATGGTGTTTTCATCACACAACAACAAATGTAAAATAAGGACTATCTCACCTCCCTTGAAAATTATCTTATCCAAGGTAAGCCTACTCCAAGGATTGTAAAGCTAGGTCTTAGCTTGCATGAATAACTTAGTTGGTATATCTAGCTATGCCATCAAGGGGTCTTACATGAAATGCAGAGTTTTTAAAAGATAATAGCAACACCAATGCAGAAACCCTATGATACTTTTTGTAGATTTGAGATTTGATTGCTGCTATGAAATGTAAATCTAACAACTTTTGTGAAAGAAAATGCAAAAGAGTGAAGGGTTAGAGAGAAGCCCTAAGTTCTTATGGATGGTAGAAAAACACTCTTAAGTTAACCACTTCTTATTTTACCAAGCTACTTGAATGCTACATCGTTGCAGAAAATGGTGCTATCTTTAATGGAAACTAAAGATTTTCAGATCACATTCATACATTAAACACCCAAATCATGGTGGAATTTAACTTGTAGAATACAATTGAACTAAGCTTAATTTAATGGCCCAGGCTAACTATACATAACAACTCACAATCACTAAGATACTAATAGTATGGACCATAATGTTCATCAAACACCTTCAACAAACAATTAACATTATAAAAGAATAATTAACTAATTACAAATCAAGAAGTGAACCATGAAAAACCAAAGTGATAATACAATAGACAAATTCCCAGAAAACTATAGTAACTTGCTTTGCATTAATAAAAAATTTGGTAGAGTTTCAACAATCCAACATCAAGTCAATTACAATGAGAGAAATTGCAACCCTTTATATAGAGAAGGATCCATACTAATTTTTCAATGAACGGTGGAGATTGACTCAACACTGACGGTCTGGATTACATGGAATTTAATGTGATACAGCAGCTAATTGCATTTTTGTATTTGCTTTTGTCTTGTAGGAAAGTACATCTTTCAAATACATTGAATGTGGACAATTAGATACTCATTGAGTTGTACATGGGGAAATGTCAAAATTCAAAGTATAATAAAGATAAAATAAGGTCACATGACCCTCAAAATCTAGAGTTGATTGCAAGTGATAGGATTTTACATGTAATTTTGAATATTCCTATATCTCATCTCCATCCACGTCAATTTTGTCTTCTTGTACCTTTCTGTTATTGTATGTCATGAGTGTTGTTAGTGCTGGGTTGATATCGACTGGATCTAGCTCTTTGACATATTCTGCTCTAAACTTTAGCCAATCATCCTCTTTTAAAACTTTGAAATATATGCATCCCTCGACCTTCTACCTTTTCAAAATTCCACAAAGGCTTCTCTAAGATCGTTAACCTTTTCCAGCTTTCAAATCATATTCAGCAGTGACTCCCCATGAATAACTTGATATAATTTGTCTTTGCACTACTGTACATCGATAGGAGCCATATCATAAAGCTCAGAATTTAGGTAGTCTCTTAATGTGTCATTTATCTTATAGATTACCTCAATTATTTAGGTTCTAGTTACATCAAAAGAATCTCTTACACTGTCAAAAATCTCTTTTCTCATTATAATTTACTCAGACCACCGCTTTGATTTATTTAGTCTTTCCCTCGTCAAAATATTCTCTGACAATAGAACTTCACTAGGGAGAGTTGGCATTGCCTTAACTCTGTGATAAATATGAGAATGATATTCCTCAAATGACTCACAATCATCATGAATCTCTTCCCATTCATTTTTTAAAATACAAAAATCCTTATGTAAAAGGGCTGCAATATCGATTACCTTGCATCCCTCATTATATACTCTATGAAACCATTCTTGTGTTGCTACTGTAGTGGTTTTGATATTATCAAAGTTTGATAAATCTTCTTTTGACAGTAGGGCAGGGGCTGCTTTTAGTTTTCCATCTCAATTCATTGGACTCATAAGAAATTTGATGCATGCCCAAAGTTCTTCATTTTGTTGCTTTAACTGCTATTTTTTCATTTCATCTTTGTTGAGCTGATCCAAAATGGTGGACACTATCCCCTTAAACTCATCTATTTTCTACTCTCTTGTGGTTGTTCCCAAGTTGACAATGGTAATAGTGTAATCTTTTGCTTTTGCATCACCTTTATTGGCATCTACTGGAGGGACAACTACCTTTGCAATCCTAACCCCTATGGCATCCTTATAAATTCTTGACTAAATCTTAGCCCTTTTCAGTTTCTTGGGCTTTTCTACTCTAGATAAGAATGCATCCAAGTCTAATGTCATTATTTCAACCCGTGGGGCTTTATTTTCTAGCCTATACTATAGCGAATCTGGTGCCAAGGAAGTCCCTTTAGGAGAGTCAAAGTGATTGTCTCCTTTATTAATAGAATCCTCAAGAATTTCAAGCTCATCCCTAATTTTTTTATCTGTATCTTCCCCCTTCATCATCTGATTGCTCAATATTTTATAGGTTCTCTAATATGGTTTGTTGAGCAATTCCTAAAACTATATCTACTGTTCCTTTATCCCCTAGGTTGTCCAATACTTGAACTACCTCAATGTCTGTAGGGTCAGGAAAGGGATCTTCAGTTACTTCTTTTGTTGCCTCCTTTTCCTAGGATTCTAGCTCTACACACACCTTTTCAATACCTAGTAGCCATGGGATAGATATGGGAGTAGACTCTAGGGATATGACAATTGAATGTGACAAAGAATCACTTATAGCTGATAAAAAATGAGAAGCTATAGGAGGCAAAAATGCATGAGATAAAGTAGTGAATGAGGCAAATCCTATTTAAGGTGGTATGGAAGGAGTAGAAAACGTTGAAGAAATGGTGACAAATGAAGAGAGGCTAAGTGATGGGAGAGATAAAGATGGTGCTAGGATAGTAGAAATGGGTGGCAGGGAAATTTGAGTGGAGAAAGAAATAGATGAGATGGAAGGTGAGGACATGGTAGAAATGGACAGTGCTAAGGAAATGGGAGAAGTGATAATGGAAATGGAAGGTGAAGATGGGAGGTTAGGAATGCTTGCACTCACTACTAATGGAGATGATGCTATTGAAATCATAGCAGGAGAGGCAGAGGATGCAATATCTTGCCTAGCAGAGGAAGTGAAAGTTGCACCTGCTGGAGGTGAGGAAATTATAGTGGTAATGGTAGTGGCTACATTTGTTGGCTTGGCCTTTAGCTTCTTGACTTTTGAACTTTCTCCTTTACCTCCTAGCATCTCTTTTCTTTTTTCCACTCTATTCCTTGTGGCAGGAGGTGGATCCTTCTTATGAGATTTGTGAGAAGTCTTTTTGGCTTTTCCTTTCTCTACTAATGGCACATGCTCTTCACTATATGTATCTTTTGCCACTACTCGTTCTTCAATATTTACTTCTTCTAGAAGTTGGTCTTCCTCATCATCAGATTCCTTCTCTGGGGTCTCCTCTGTATATGTCAGTTCAACTCCTACTTGTGTCAATACTGTGATATGTAGTCTAACTAAGAGTTTATTAAGTCTTATTGGGGTTTTCATGGTCTCATCTAGTGAACTTTCCTCTGCATTAGCCCAATTTGGAGGAGGAACTGGCTGACTAAGTAAAGCCTCCCATGGCCCCCTTTGAATGACATTACCATCTTCCATCACTTTTTCTAAGACTTGTATTATGTATAATCTTCTGATAAAATCCAGAGACAACCTAGAGTGGTTTATTTCTATCACTTCATAGTCATCCACCCAATTTGCCTAAAAGTCTTCAAGATGCTCTCGGTGGAATAATTTATTGCTTACATATTTCTCCATAGTCCAATGTGGATCAAAGTGCTTCCTCCTTATATAAAGATGAAGATTTTGCAGCTGTAATTCTTTATCTGAGTGTTCAGTTATTCCTATGGTTGTACAGGAATAGGTGCCCCTTCCTAATAGGATTGGTAACTTAATATCTACTCTATGCAAATGCTTTAACCTTTCTACACATGTGAGAAGTTGCCTTGTCCACTCAAGAAGCACCACCCTGTCAGTTGGATATCAGGATAGTCTGTATGGTGCACCTATGAAGCCTTGGACTCTTAAACATGTGAACTTATGAAATTTCAAATACTATCTCCCATATTGGTTAACAACATTCATAGCTTTGGGAGTTATTCTCAATGCAGTGTTGTTTTGAAGGAGCCTGGTGATATGCATGGTGAATGCATCATTTACTCTCTTATAATGAATCAAGGATTGGGAGATTGTCAATTGTGGATAGCATTCATAAACCTTGAGAAGTCCCTCAGCATTGCCTAGATTTCCTATCTTTGAGAGTCTAGGGTATTCTGTTCATCTAGACAAGGCATAAACAACACAAGAAGTCCACCTAAAAGTTTCCTTTCCTTGGAAGTTCACAGAGGCCTCATGCATATTATCACTGAGGATTTGGGCCCAGTGGATTTTCTTATGTCCATGTATAATCTCTTCAATAAAGGAAAACATTCATTCTTAAAAAGTGGACGTAGCATGAAGCCCATAGATTCTACTTAAGAGCATAACAAGATCCCCAATTTTATCATGGAAATAACTTATGTACAAAGTATGGGGAGTTTGATCAAAGTAGACCTCTTATGCTTTATTCAAATTTCATTGATCTTCTTCTTGCATTTGTCTAAATTTCTTCCTTCTTATCCATTATTGAGAGAAGGGGAAAATAGGTATTCCAAATATTTTTGCAAGTGACAGGGGACTCAAATCTACCAGGACCTTCCCATCTTGGGTCTAAATGGTTCTAGTCAATTGATCATATATTTCAACACAAGCTACAATCATCTCTAGGCACTGTGCAACTGTGGGAAAAGCAACAACATCAACAATGCCATTGTTTCTAACTTTCTTGGCTAGAGGAGTTGGATTTGGTCCAAATACTCTATGTCTAAAATCCTTTAGGTCTATGTGTCCTAGATCCATGTCCCCTATGTTCTTCCAGGCAGATGTGATCTTGGTCTCTGGAGAGATTCCTTTGAACTCGTACTTCATTGTGTTAGCTTAGGCAGACATCTATCCTACATCACATGACCTAATGAATAACTCTTGCAATAGGATGATCTTAGATGTTCTTGATTCTAAGTTTGGGTGAGTGGGTTACTATTCTTATTCCTAAGTCAAGTCTTTCTCATAAAAAATCCATAAAGCCCCTTTAAAATATGAATTCACAAGTCCAAGATATTGCATGCTATCTATAACATTGATTACATAAGCTATGTAAAAGAAGCAATGAAAACTACATTTCTACAATCTTACTTACTTATGTAATGAATGCAAACATCTTGAGAATTCAATTCAAAACATGCAAATTATTTCTATTTTACCCTTGAATTAATTTACTTGGTCAAACAAACCTTTTCCCCTTTGAAAATTTCAAGAAAATGAGCTCTAAGAGTGTTTTATATTAGTTTTGGGGTGCACTAATTAAAGCACAGGTTTTGGCTTTGATTGACCTAGCGCTAGATTTGAAGTCTAGTGACTAAAGGTAGTATGGGTCATTTTAAGTGCAAGGCGGTGAGGGAGGTTTCTAGCATGAAATGAATAGAAACAACTCGATGGGGTTTTTGGTTCGAACCAACTAGCACAAATATTGAGTGTTGCTATATAAGGTCAGTTGGTTTGGCTTTTAGTGCAAGTTTGTGGTTGGTAATATTGGTGTTAAGGCCACATTTTGAAGTTAGCTGGAGATTATGATAGTGTCGAATAACATGGATTTAGGCATGTAGTGCACAAAGTTGGTGGAGGTCAATTTCAAGGGTCTATTCTAGCTCCAAGAAGTGAGTCATGATTTTAGCACTAAGGTCGTTGTCAACATTCAGTAGGGAATTTCAAAGGGTTTGACTGACTCATGTTTAAAGGGGCACTACTTAGAGTCTGTAGGGGTTAAATTGCACGCAAGGTGGTGAGTTACGATTTAACGTTGGGGTTTGTTTTGGCTTTGGAAGAGAAATTTAAAATGATTACGCAGAGCCACACAAACTCCAAGTGTTTACTAAGTGTGATTAAAATCACCATCATTTGCAAACTAGGATTTGTTCTATTGTGAATTCTAAGGGGTCTTTCCTAATGATTTGAAATATTTATAATGTATTGAGGAAAAGAAGTAAACCCAGAAATCACTACAATATTTCAACAAACACATAATGGAACCCTAGTTTTAACCTTAAAAGCCAACAATGATTTTGAAAAGACCTTAATCAATAGTTAGGCAAAATCCAACAAGATCTTTCATAGAAAAACCAAATTATTAAAACCTTAGGTTGCACTAAAAGTGATAAAACAAAGTTTCAATGCCCCAACCTAGATTTTGAAGAGTTGTGAAAATGAAAAGAGAATTGTCTGCTTGAAAAACACTTCTCAATTGATTTTTTTATGCCACTAAACCATCAATCACCATTTTATAGAGCTCTCAGTGGTTATCAATTGGAAAATGAGCTCAAAGATGGGTCTGAAAACCTTTTATTCATCCATATTAATTCAGTCATTAAAGTAGTGTACAGTGACAACTTGGCACACAGTGAACTTGGTAGGTTTTTTCTTCCTTCCGACTTGGCGGGGATTTCAGAGTCAACTGACCTAGCACAACTTTTACTTCCCACTGACCTAGTGTGGTTTTCAGGTCCTACTGACAAAAGTTAGTGTAACACAATTTTGGCCCAAGTTGGTTGTATCCATTTTTAGTTCAAAGTTAGTGGTTCATGCTTTCAGCCCCAAATGTCGGTGACTCTAGTTTTTAGCACTGAGGCAGTGATATGTGATTTTAGCACTTTTGGTAGTAGGTGAGGTCTTCAATGGAAAAAGGGTTTTGAGGCTTGAAACTTATAGGAAAAGGGACTCATGACTTAGCATTTTGAATTTTTAAGTAACCTAAACACTTTAATCAAGCAGATTGTATCTTTGACTCATAGATGGATCATCTAACTGTGTGACTTGAACATTTTCTCTCTAAAGAACTGACTGACTTAATTAAAGCAAATCTAAAATTTGTAAAGGAGGGGGTCTCCATTTGTTAAAATGGGGCGTGTGTGCAAGGCACAACAAATGGCAACTCTACTGGAAAAATGTTCTAGAGCATTTTAGAGATAAACGATAATTTTGAACCTAGAATCTCTTTGTTTCCCACATGTTAAACTAAACTGTATGATACAATATCAAAGAAGCAAAGATTACAAGCTTAGTGCAACTATCCATATCCCACAGGTCTATGTGTATGATATTACATTAATTCTAATCCATCAGTAACCAATGTCATCATTGCAAAATTAAGTCAGGCTATGTAAAGGATTAACATATCATGAACTTTCTTAGGGAAGGAAATGAATGGATGGATGGAAATGAGAAAGTGGCAAGATGGAGTAGCTGGATGGAGTGAAATAAAGCATTTTCAAGCACAAGTGACATAGATACATGATATACCATGACGCCTGTTTACCATGTTTTCATCATGGTACTTATCCAAGGTGCCACCAGAGATGGTTTTCACCTTTGCATGAAATGATTTCTCTTTACTTTTCTAATTTTTCTTTTTTGTGCTTTTCTAATTTTGAAGGTGGAGGATAGGAACTCAACGGTCAAGCTCCACGACAAGTGATAGTTTGTATCAGATGTAATATCACATAGACCATGTCATAACATTACATTTACTGATGTTGGTAAGAAAGAGTGAAGTGTGGAATGAATTATGAGTGAGAACAATAGATTATGATGTGGATTATGTAAGAAGGCTATATATCCAACATTTATCTGAAAGCATAGACCGAGTGAGGGATTGACTTGAGTGAAGGATAGGAGGAAGTGAAGGCATATGACAAAATGAAATGAAAAAAATAGTATCATGACTACCATCTGCACACATCAAACTAACTTCAAAACCTACAAATGGAGGATATATGGAATGGACGGGAAATGATGGATGAAACAATGGTTTCATGACCCACATAAGTTTAATATTTTCCTTGATTTGTATTGGTGGGATGAGATAGCATGAAGCTATGGGTGGAATGGAAATGGAATGGGATTAATGGAAATGGATTATTCAAAGTGTTTTGGATGCAAAATGCCTCCTCTAATTTAACTTCTTTATGCAAATACTTTAACTGTCATTATTGCTTTTTTGTTTTTGAGTATGGCTAGGATAGCTTTTGAATAAACAATACTACAACTCTTGACATTCATGCTTGGAGGCATAAGAATTCTTAGGATTTTTTGCTTTAGGAATGAAAGCATCCAAGTATTCATTTCTTAAAATGATGGAATGGGTGGATAAATGTAAGCTTCTCATTTAGACGGTGCGTGCATTTGCCAACCACAACCAAAAGATGGGTAAAGGATAGATGGGTGGATGGAAATTAGAAAGAGCAGATGGAAGATGAATAATGAAAGTGTGTGGTCATATGCTTTGGATATTTGCAAGATAATAGATGAGGAATGGATGCAAGTGAAATAAGTGGATAATGGAAAATGATGAAGGGCAGTGAAATGGATGGAATACCAAAATCTTGACCTTGTGTACCTTGAGGGAGACATCCAAGGCCATATAATCATGAAAAAATATTGGCATGGGTAACTCGATAATACCTTGTTCATATGAACTGAAACTTGCAACAATCAAGAGGACTATTTATGATTTGGAGATTAGACTTGTGTATATTATTTGACAGAGAAGGCAAGGTGGATTAAGATAGTTGTAATCTGCATGAGATAATTTATGGGAGAAGGTAATTTATAATATGAGATTTTATGGTTTTCACCTGACCCAAGGTCATGAAGATTCATTTGGAAACATCTAGATCATTTAAAGATGTGAGAGATATGAGACCCTAAAACATTTCAAGTGCAACAAACTAGCAACTCATTTTCTTTGAGCAAGCTGATGCAGAGGTAAAGGTAAGGTTGTAATAGATGTTCACTCAATGAACTTAGATCACTTCCCTCAAGAGGTCAACAACGGTGTTTGTGAAGACAAAGCCTACACAAGGCTATTACAGAGATTGACCTAGCCTAGGATCACTATCTAGTGTCCTCCTCTCAGGCTACCCACTTCTCAATTTGGAGAGTCATTGCTCCATCCAACCTACTTGCACAATACACCCTTTTAAGGACTCACAACCTGTTACCACACCTCTACCAATAGTAATCACACATACTTGTCATGATAGTCATGAGACCTCTAACATAAAGATCACTTCCTGCATTCTCTAGACAAAAGATAGTGGCAACAATAGGACTGTTCTTGGATAGCAGTTGAAGAAAGTTTAACTCTTGTAGGATTGTTTCAACCAACAAAACTCCTCAAAGCCTAAAAAAACACCAATATTCAGTATATACTAAAAATTCAATGTGAATGAACAACTATTCACTCACATGCAGGACCAAACTGTACTATAGAGGGCATAGGATAGCAATTTGAGGCTTGACTATCCTATGACAGTCTCAAAGAGACAACTCCTTTCTTTATGACAATTAACCCTACATCAACTCCTCTTATACCAAGATCTAAACACCTCAACCCCCCACATGCATAGATTAAAGATAGGATCTACTGACATAGTACATACTACTGCTCTGACAGAGGCAAGACTGTTTATGATAGCATTTACAGTTGGTTGTCTTAAAACAGTGCCAAAAATATAAACTATTCACTTGTAGTATTGAGAATAACTACACCAAGGAGTTTCCTCAGACCTTCAAAAAGGCATACAACATACCTTACCCTATCCAAACTACACCATGAACTTTCAACTATCCTTCTTAGCTGCAGAACCGTACTGTCATGGTTTAAAGTAACAGCAATTTGTTCTTTTCCATGAAGAAAAACCTATTCTAGAAGATTGTGAGAGAGAAATATAACACACTTGCAAATATCAAGCCAACCAACCAATCACACAGTCTTGTTCTCTCCACAAGATAGCAAAGTCACCATGTAATAACTGTTATTCATGGCTGTCATCAGCATTCCCAACGCTGCCATTGGTTTCTACTAACTAGTCACTGGTTTTGACTAGCTAGATACATGCCTCATACCCTGCAGAGAAGGAGTTAAATTGCCAATCATAAGAAAACATTAAATCTACCTTATCTTCCTCCATCCCACCTAGAAATGAGTGACCACCATCAGAGGATAGAGGAAGAATGAAACATTTTGTCAACAAACCCTAGCTAAGGAGGGTTAGAAACCAATCTGCAGATAATGGAATCAAACAAAACAATGAAAATGTTTCAAAAGCTCTAAACCAATGCAAATGAAAGGTAACTCGATCCACTTCAATGATTCTCAGACCATGATCCCTCTATAGTCCGTACCAGTCGTACAAGGTGGCTGTTTTCACCAAAAAAACATAAAAAATAGTTTTTCTTAACAAACTCCTCTTTTTATTCATCTCTAGGCATGCTAAAAATAGAACCAAGTTTATAGGAAGTTTTCCAACTCTTGCACTTCCTATTCTGTCCGTACAACTACCCATGAAGGCAGAAAATTGAAGGAAAAAGCAATTTTCTTGAAAAAAACAAGTTTCTAAAAAATAGTCCTAGAAAATAGGTCTAAGATAACTCCAAATTAGACTAGTCAAACAAATGACTAAGTCTTTATTACAAAACAAGAAATGGCTTTCAAAACCTTAGGAAAACCAAAATTAACAAGGTCACAAAATATTATATTTGAAAAAGAAATGTAAATTGAAGCTCCTGCACCATACTCCCCCTGTGGGAAAAACTCAAGTCCCTTGAGTTGCCAATTGTTGAAGTGTCATGCCATGCTTCAAAATATCTGCTTCAGTCATCCAGGTGGCCTCTGAGTCAGGGAGATCCTTCCATTTCACCAAGTAGTCCTTATAGACACCTCTCCGAGTCTTCTTGATAACTTTGGAATCCAGAATGCACTCCAACTGTAAAGGTTTGCTTGTAGGCAAATCCTTGATCTAATCAGCATCTTCAGCCACCACATCTAATCCACTTTCATTAGGCAATGGAGGTCGGAAAGGAAAAAGATCACAAACATTGAAAATTGGAGAGATACCCAGGCCATCTGGTAGCTCAATCTCATATGCATTTGGACCGAATTTGTGCACTATCCTGCATGGCCCAATCTTCTTCATCAGGAGTTTAGTTGGCTAACCCTTTGGCAACCTCTCTTTCCTCAGATATGCCATGACTAAGTCACCAACTTTGAACTGTACTTCTCTTTTCTTCAAATCTGCCGTTTCTTTGTACTTTGTGACTGATTTTTCTAGTTGCAACTTGACTTGATCATGAACTATTTTCATGGAGGCAGCAAACTCTTCACCAAGTGCACTCCTTCTATCCCAACCTTGGAGATCCTTTAGCTCAAGTGGCCCTCTTGGATGAAAGCCATAAACTATCTCAAAAGGACTTTTACCAGTGATCCTATTCCTTGAATCATTGTAGGCATGTTTAGCCTGACTGATAACCAAGTCCCATGCCAAACCATGCTGCTTTGTAAGGTACCTTAGAAGGTTTCTAAGAGACCTCTTAACCACCTCAGTCTAACCATCAGTTTGTGGATGCTAGGCTGATGAAAAAGACAACTGTGTGCCCAGCTTCTTCCACAAGGTCCTCCAGAAGTGACCTACAAACTTAGAATCTCTGTCAGTTACAATGGACAATGGTAAACCATGCATCCTTACTACCTCTCTGAAAAATAGACCTGCAACATGAGATGCATCATTTGTGCATTTACATGGCACAAAATGAGCCATCTTGTTGAACCTATCAACAATGACAAACACACTATCCACCCCTCTGGCTATCTTGGGTAACCCAAGCACAAAATCCATGCTGATACTTTCCCAAGGTCTGTTGGGAATGGGAAGGGGCTGGTATAGACCTGCATTTGAAGACACACCTTTGGCTCTTTGATAGATTGCACAGCTAGCTACATATTTTCTCACATCTGATTGCACCTTTGGTCAAAAATAGAACCTTGTGACTTGTTCTAGTGTCTTGTCCAAGCCAAAATGTCCTCCTAAAGAACCATTATGCTTCTCCTTGATGATGTTGTCCCGCATAGAGCACTTAGGGACACACAGCAAATTGCCCTTAAACAAGAGGCCTTCCTGCAAAACAAAATCTGCATACTCTCCATGGAATGTGTTAGCCAAGTTCACACAAACATCATAAGCCTCTTTGAAATCATAATCTTCTTTATACAGCTCTTTTAAACAGTCAATACCCATGCTTTCTAACTAAATTTCATGAACAAGAAGCAACCTCCTACTCAATGCATCAGCCACCTTATTAGAGACACCTCTTTTGTGCTTAATTGTGAAAGTATAAACTTGTAGCTGTTCCATCCATTTAACATGTCTATGGTTCAATTTTTCTTGACTGTTTAGAAAGCTTAAAGCATGATTGTCAGTAAATACAATAAATTCCTTGGGCAGCAAATAATTTCTCCATTTCTTAAGAGCTTGTACCATTGCATAGAGTTCTAAGTCATAGGTAGAATACCTTTGCTTGGCTTCATTCAACTTTTCTGAAAAGAATGCCACTGGATGTCCTTCTTGGCTAAGAACAGTACCAATAGCTTGCTGACTTGCATCACACTCAACAACAAATACCTTATCAAAATTAGGCAGTACTAAAGTAGGTAACTCAGCCACCTTTGTTTTCAACAACTCAAAACTATCATCAGCTTCCTTTGTCCACTGGAATCTACATTTGACTCCACCCTTGATGGTGTTGAGGATGGGAGCACTAATGTGACTGAAACCTCTAATAAACTTCCTATAGAAAGTCGCCAATCCATGGAAACTTCTTACATCTCCCACTGTTTTTGGGGTAGGCCAACTGAGAATAGCCTCAACCTTAGAGGGATCCATCTTCAAACAGCCATTAGAAATGACAAATCCCAGGTATACAAGTTCAGTTTTCATGAACTCACATTTGTCTAAGTTGATCATCAACTTGTGTTCATGCAGCTTCTCTAACACCTGACCAACATGCTTCACATGGTCTTCCCTTGTCCTGCTGAAGATTAGTATGTCATCAAGATAAACAATAACAAATTTACCAATGAATTCAACTAATAGCTCATTCATCAGGTGCATAAATGTATTTGGTGCATTACTAAGACCAAATGGCATAACAAGCCATTCATAAAGACCTTCATTGGTCTTGAAAGCAGTCTTCCATTCATCTCCCTGTCTGATCCGGATTTGATGATATCCAGATTTCAAATCAATCTTTGAGTAATAGTAAGATCCTCCCAGGTAATCCAATAGATCTTCAATCCTTGGCATTAGAAATCTGTATCTTATGGTGATTTTGTTTATGGCCCTGGAATCTGTGCATAGCCTCCACTTTCCATCCTTCTTAGGAGCAAGTACACTTGGAACTGCACAAGGACTTAGACTCTTCCTAATCAGTCCTTTCTCCAGGAGATCTTGGATTTGTCTTGCCACCTCTTCATTTTACTGTGGTGTCAGTTTATATGCAGCCTTGTTAGGCAATGTAGCACTAGGTATTAAGTCAATTTGATGACTAATATCCCTCATGGGTAGTAGGGAGTTGGGAACTTCCTCTACCACAAGGTCTTGATACTTATCCAGAAGTTGATGTACTTCCAATGGAATCTCTTTCTATTTTTGATCTTGCTGATCTGATCCACTCTTGGGCTTCATGACCAAGGCATACCCCTGGTTGTCATTCTCCTTCAAGATATTTAGGAATTCATTTCCATTCACCAACATGACACTGCTGTTATTTTCCTTTCCCCTGGGCTGCTCCAACAAAGGATCCATTTTGAATGGCCTTCCATTCTTGGTGATGACATAAGTGTTCTTCTCACCATCATGCTAAGCTTTAACATCATACTACCATGGATGGCCAAGAAGCAGGTGACATGCATCCATAGGGATGATTTCACATAGTACTTTGTCCTTGTAGTCACCAATTGCAAATTCAACCCAAGCTTGTTCCTCCACCATGAAACTTTGGTTCTTGTTCAACCAAGAGATCTTGTGAGGACTGATATGAGGCAGCCTCTTCAACTTGCACTTCTCAACCATCTCAGTGGATACCACATTCTCAGTAGACCCTAAATCCACTATGATTTTGCAAAGTTTCCCATAGGCTAGGCCTTGGGTTCTAAAAAGATTCTTTCTCTGAGGGGGTTCTTGCTTCAATGGCATCTTCAACATAGACCTTTTTATCATCATACTTTCTCCATCTAGAATAGGTGCAGCACTTCCCATTGGTGAATTCACACTTTCACAGTCATCATCTTTCACTAATTAATTTCTCTTCCCACTGTCATGAGAGCTGCTGGCTTTCCCTGGACATTTGTTCATTGTATGGCCAACTTGGTTGCAGCCATAACATCTTCCAGTGAAGACTCCTGGTCCTCTACCACCTCCACCATTTTTGCCTCTACCATTATGATTTCTACCACCTCTAAAACCGCCTCTATGCTCTGTTGCTGATTAAGTTTCTTGTTGGCTATTATTTTTAGTTTTGTTGAACTGTCCACAGCCAAAATTGCCTCTACCTCTTTGATTTCTGCCACCTCTACCTCTGGCACTTTGATCACCCTTCCTTCTCAGCTTTTCCTCAGCTCTGGAGGCCAACAAGAAACATTCATCCACTATCTTTGGTAACACCAAATTTATCTCATCTTGTAGATTGTATTTTAGTCCATTCAGGTATCTAGCCACCATCCCTTTTTCATCTTCATTATGATTGTCCCTCATACTGAGTCTATGAAATTATTCTGTGTAGTTAGCCACATCCATATCTTTTTGTCTCAAATTTTGAAATCTTCTTATGATTTGAATCTCATAGTCAGGTGGCATAAACTTGCTTCTGAGCATAGCCACCATTCTGCTCCATTTAGTGATGGGACTCTTCCCAATCTTCTCCCTCTCATTCTGCATATAGTTCCACCATACAAGTGCAGAACCTCTTACCCTTGTCTTGGCAAATTTGACCTTTTTGCTGTCATTGAACTCCTTGTAATCAAAGAAGTTGCACATAGCTTCTATCCAGTCGGTGAGAACATCTCCATCCAACTTGCCATGGAAGGTAGGCACCTCCATCTTGGGATCACCACTGTCTCCATGAGCACCCTTAAGTGCATTCAAGAAGGCTTTCTAATCTACAGACATATCCTGCTCCTGAGGATCCTCTTCTGCCTCTGTTTCTTCATTTGTGTCTGAAGAACTTCCTTCTTCTTTGGTCTTGTCCTTAGACTTCTTCTCTTCCTATAATTTTGCTTCTTGAAGTTGTGCTTCAACCATTTCTTCCACCAACTTCTTGATGGCATCTTGACTCATTGTCTTGGGAGGCATTGTACTAGCCTCTATTTCAATTTCCTCTTGTGACATACACTTGCTTCCAATCAGAATATTGGCTCTGATACCAATATGATGCAGAGGTAAAGGTAAGGTTGTAGTAGAAGTTCACTCAATGAACTTAGATCACTTCCCTCAAGAGGTCAACAACGGTGTTTGTGAAGACAAAGCCTACACAAGGCTATTACAGAGATTAACCTAGCATAGGATCACTATCTAGTGTCCTCCTCTTAGGCTACCCACTTCTCAATTTGGAGAGTCATTGCTCCATCCAACCTACTTGCACAATACACCCTTTTAAGGACTCACAACCTATTACCACACCTCTACCAATAGTAATCACACATACTTGTCATGACAGTCATGAGACCTCTGACATAAAGATCACTTCCTGCATTCTCTAGACAAAAGATAGTGGCAACAATAGGACTGTTCTTGGATAGTAGTTGAAGAAAGTTTAACTCTTGTAGGATTGTTTCAACCAACAAAACTCCTCAAAGCCTAAACAAAAACACCAATATTCAGTGCATACTAAACATTCAATGTGAATGAACAACTATTCACTCACATGCAAGACCAAACTATACTATAGAGGGCAGATGATAGTAGTTTGAGGCTTGACTGTCCTATGACAGTCTCAAAGAGACAACTCCTTTCTTTATGACAATTAACCCTGCATCAACTCCTCTTATACCAAGATCTAAACACCTCAACCCCCCACATGCATAGATTAAAGATAGGATCTACTGACACAGTACATACTATTGCTCTGACAGAGGCAAGACTGTTTATGACAACATTTACAGTTGGTTGTCTTAAAACAGTGCCAAAAATATAAACTATTCACTCGTAGTATTGAGAATAACTACACCAAGGAGTTTCCTCAGACCTTCAAAAAGGCATACAACATACCTTACCCTATCCAAACTGCACCATGAACTTTCAACTGTCCTTCTTAGCTACAGAACCGTACTATCATGGTTTAAAGTAACAGCAAATTGTTCTTTTCCATGAAGAAAAACCTATTCTAGAAGATTGTGAGAGAGAAATATAACACACTTGCAAATATCAAGCCAACCAACTAATCACACAGTTGTGTTCTCTCCACAAGATAGCAAATTCACCATGTAATAACTGTTATTCATGGCTGTCATCAGCATTCCCAACGCTGCCATTGGTTTCTACTAACTAGTCACTAGTTTTGACTAGCTAGATACATGCCTTGTACCCTGCAGAGAAGGAGTTAAATTGCCAATCATAAGAAAACATTAAATCTACCTTATCTTCCTCCATCCCACCTAGAAATGAGTGACCACCATCAAAGGATAGAGGAAGAATGAAACATTTTGTCAACAAACCCTAGCGAAGGAGGGTTAGAAACCAATCTGTAGATAATGGAATCAAACAAAACAATGAAAATGTTTCAAAAGCTCTAAACCAATGCAAATGAAAGGTAACTCAATCCACTTCAATGATTCTTAGACCATTATCCCTCTATAGTCCGTACCAGTCGTACAAGGTGGCTGTTTTCACCAAAAAAACATAAAAAATAGTTTTTCTTAACAAACTCCTTCTCTTTTTATTCATCTCTAGGCATGCTAAAAATAGAACCAAGTTTATAGGAAGTTTGCCAACTCTTTCACTTCCTATTCTGTCTATACAACTGCCCATGAAGGCAAAAAATTGAAGGAAAAAGTAGTTTTCTTGAAAAAAACAAGTTTCTAAAAAATAGTCCTAGAAAATAGGTCTAAGAAAACTCCAAATTAGACTAGTCAAACAAATGACTAAGTCCTTATTACAAAACAAGAAATGGCTTTCAAAACCTTAGGAAAACCAAAATTAACAAGGTCACAAAATATTATATTTGAAAAAGAAATGTAAATTGAAGCTTCTGCACCACAAGCATCATACTATATGAGAATAATAGTGGAACCCACAAGAAAACCTAAGTGGAAAACTAAGGCTTCTCAATGAAATTCCCCATATTATAAACCCACTGCCTCCACATTCAGGAAATAGAAACCCCAAAACAAAGCAAGCATAGGAAACAAAAATAAAGAAAGCAAAAAACCTAACCTAAGCAAAGAAAACACCTAATAGCTAAAAAAAATGAGATCAAAAAATGGAAGCTAAACTAACAACCAAAACAAAACAAATTGGAAACCTAACTATGTACATTAAAGAAGGTGATGATGCCTTCTAGGCCTGGAAATAGTGCTTCAAGAATTGCCCATTAACATATAGTGGGATTTCCTCACCAGTAAGACTTTTCAATCGGTACATGTTCTCTCTGAGGATCTCATAAATCTGATAAGGACCAACCAAAGTTTGTCAAATTTACCATGTTTGTCATTCCTCTCATGGGCTTTGTCTTAGTACAAGACTAGATTAGAAATACGGAAAGCATTGACTTTAGCTCTTTTGTCAAACCAACACTTCACTACACCTTGATGTTTGGCAAAATTTTCTATGGCAGCATCACGTTTTTCTTCTAAGTGTAACAGTTGAGTTAGTCAGTCTAAAACTTTGTCATCTGACTCTAAGTAGTCTTGTATGAATTGTAACATGGGAATTCACAAATAGATGGGAAAGATGGGTTCCAATCCATAAACCAAGTGGTATGGAGAAATACCTAGAGGATACTTATGTCTTATTCTATTTTCCCATAAGGCAAACTTAAGTTGAGTGTGCTAGTCCCAGGGGTTTTTGTTAAGTAACCTTTTAATGACCTCAAGAACGTTTTTGTTTGTTGACTCAACTACTCCATTCCCTTGGGGATAATAGCTAGAAAAAAATTTAAGCATAATCCCATAATCAAAGGTAAAATTTAAAAGTGAAAAGTAGAAAATGTACGACCATTATCACAAACAAGAGAAAAGTGATAGCTAAACCTTGTGATGATATAATTTTCAACAAATTTAATTACCACCTCAGTAGTGCATTGTTTACAAGCTTGTACTCCAGACCATCTTGTACAATAGTTAGTAGCAGTTAGAATGTAATGTTTCCTATAGAAGAAGGTGGGTTAATCATACTAATAAAGTCAAGGGCCCACTATGAAAGTGGTCATACCTCCACCACTGGCCGTAATGGCATAGCAACATTTCTTTCTCTTGTAGCAGTAGTCTGGCATACATGGTAAGTTCATGTGTGCATATGAACATCTTTGAGCAATGTAGACTAGTAATATCCTACCCAAAGGAACTAATTTGTGGTGGATTGAGTTGAACCCTGACCTGTCTCAAACTTTTCATGAAAACTAGTTAAGACCTATGTTACTTCTGCTTTGTCTAAACATCTCAAATAATTTCCTTCATGATTTTTCTTATATAGAGGACTGATCCTTTGACCATAAAACTATTGCTCCTCAGCCTTAAGGCCCTCCATTGCACTAAGTTCAAGTGAGGTGGACATCATTAGTTGAGTAGATAGAACAAGATATCACCGTACCACTCATCTTTAGAAACGTCTTCCACCATATACTACTAAGAAACAAATCTTGGGCCAGTTTCTACTATGGTCCTTGTGAGAGCTTGTCCTCTTACCAACTTCATGGATTGTATTTCTATATCAAACTCTTGTAGAGCTGTGACCCATTTTCCTCTTCTCTTGCCTAATTCATTTTATATTAGCAGTGCTTTAATAGTAGCATCAGGGACTACTACAGTAACACTACTTCTTAAAATATAATGGTAGAATTTCTTCATAGCCTTGACTAAAGCATAAGCTTGCTTTCCTACATTTGGATATCTTAATTTTGCATCTTTCAATGGGGTACTTATAAAAGAAATTGGGCATTCATCATCAACTCCCCTTCAGTCTATTAGCATTGCTCACAAGTATTCTCTGAAGCAAAAGAGTATATGCAAAATGACAATGTATAATTGGGACTTACCAAGATTGGAGCATTGGCTATAGCCTACTTAATCCCTGTGAATGCAGCCTTGGCTTCTGGGGTCCATTCAATCTTTGCCTCTTGTTTCAACGTAGCATTTAATAGGTGAACAATCTCAACAAACCCCATGATGGACTTGCGAACAAAATTAATTTTGCCAAAGTATGACTTTAGTTCCTTCTTACTGGCTGGGGGTTGGATCTTGAGGATTGCTTGGACTTGATTAGGGTCAACTGATATCCCTTCTTCTAAAATTATGTGTCACAATAACTTTCCTTCAGTCACTCCAAAGATACATTTCTTTGGATTAAGTGAAATCTCATAGTCTTTGCAACATTGTAAGATCTTCCTTAAATCAGCAACATGATCTTCCCTCCTCTTCGAAAATATGGTGGGATCATCCTATTGCAAATATGTGCCTATGATGTATTGTCATTGATGTCAACATATCCCTTTGTCAGAAATAGGTGAAATAGTGCAGATTAGTAAAGTAGATTGCTCCACATATCCAGAGGAATGAAGATAAAAGTACGCAAACCATATGGTTGTGTAGAGGATTGTCTAAAGTAGCTCCAGTTAAGATTTGAGAGGTCTGCATGAATATTTGAAGAAGATATGGCCATCTAAGTAGAACTAGGTTTTGCAGTGTTTAGAAGAGATAGATTGACAGGAAATTGGTCCAGATTGCTCCGCAATGAAAAACTATAATCTACAGATCTAAAGGCATGTTTGGGAAGTCAATGTGTATCCTCAACTCAAGTGGTTTGTAGTTTGGAGGTCTGTAAGTAATCTTTCTAGTGTGAAAGTCATGGAAGATAGTGTTCTTGAGGTTTCAGATGAAGATGCAAGTGATTCTAATGATTTGGAGTAGTGTAGATGTTATTGCTGAATTCAATGTGCTTGTCCTAGTTATGTTATTTTTGAATTCAATATGCTTATGTTAAAAGTACTAGGAGATGTTGGTTTCTTCCTTAGTGTTGTTGTTCTTCCCAGTCTTGGTCGATTGGATGATTTAGGCGTGTTGTGGATGATATAAAAGCAATTCTATGGAGTTTGGCATGCTGACCGAGGAAGATTTGAGTCCCAATTATGTTTGGCCTATTGCAAATATGTGCCTAAGTGGTGTTGTCATTGATGTCAACATATCCTTGTTGCCCTTGGTGTCAATTGTTTTCTATTTTGCTGCCTTCTTAGAAGACTAGAATGTTGAGGATATTGAGAAAATTAATGTATGGGACCATATGGCTATGTAGATGTTTGTCTGAATAAGCTCTAGTTAGGATTTGAGAGGTTCACACTAAGATCTAAAGAAGTTATAGCCATCTGAGTAGAACTGGTTCTTGCAGTGTTTAGAAGAGACAGAGTGATAGGAAAAAGGTCTAGATTGCTTCAGTAATGTAAAATGATGATCTGCAGATCTAGAGGCATGTCTAGGAAGTTAGTGTGTATCATCCATTCAAGTGGTTCATGGTTTGAGGTCCTCAAGCAATCTTTCTAGGGTGACAGTTATGGCAGATAGTGTTCTTGAGGTTCTGGATGAAGATGCAAGTGATTTGGAGGAGTGTGAATGTTTTTGTTGAATTCAATGTGCTTGTGGAGATCTGTAGATCGTGTGGCTACTGTGTTGGAGGTCCACATTGAAGTTTGAGCTCATTATTGAAGATTTTCCTTTCGGTGTTGATGTTCTTCCTAGTCTTGGCTGACCTGATGACTTAAGCATGTTGCGAATGATCCAAGAGCAATTCTATGGAGCGTGGCATGTTGATAGAGGAAGATTTGAAGTCTCAGTTATGTTTGGCCAAAAACTTAATGATCTGCATCAATTCAGATGTTTGTGATGCTGACCTTGATGTTCATTCCAAGATTGATAAGGCTTATAAATACTTGTTGGTGAAGTTGTGGAAAGGTGCTGTGTGAAGATGATAAAATCCTAAGAAAAGTATAGAGACAGAGTAGAGTAGAAGAGGAGAAGAGGAAAAAGAGCAGTGAAGAATGAAGATATAGCAAGAAGTGTTTTGGGGGACAGTGCAGAAGTCTTGTAAGCCTTCATTGGGACTAAACTAGGCATGAAAAAAATGCTATTTCTTAGTTCATATTCTTTGTGTTAAACATAAATTCTGTAGGCAGTGAATATCTTTTGACCAGTGAGCTCTGGCCAGTGCACCCGAGGGCATGTGCCTTCTCCTTTTCTAAGTACTTTTAACAGGGTACAAATCTTATGGGTTAACCCCCACCATGGTTTTCCCTTAACTGGGTTTCCACATTAAAAATCTTGGTGTCAAGAGTGTTAATTGTGTTTCTGCTCATGTGTTATTGTTCCATGCTTTAATGTTTACATCATTAATCTAATTTTAAGTTGTAAAAAGGATTAAAAGGAAGAAAATATTAATTTTGTGGGACAACTAATTCACCCCCGTCTCATTTGTCTTGCCTAATTCCAACAATTGGTATCAAAGACAGTTTCTCTAAAGGAATCTTTACTACTTGAGGAGATCCAGGATGTCATCATACAAGAAGGACAATTTGATATTTGATGGAAGAAATTATTCTCTTTGGAAGATGCATGTGGAACTAAGGATGAGTATAAGATTCCAGAAAAAGGTCCTACTACTCTAGATGAAGTCAAAGATGGGGAGAACAATGTTCAAGCTATAGAAGCATTGTTGAGTGCCCTAATTAATATTGAATTAACAAATGTCTTGGAATTAAAAACTGTGCATGAAATTTGGGAGAAGCTAGAAACTCTATATGAAGGAGATGAACATGTCAAATGTGCTAGGCTACAAAGCCTGAAGGGTAGATATGAAACTTTAAGGATGAGTGAAGATGAAAACATTACCTCCTATATGCACAAGGTGAATGAACTTGTGAGTGGCATTAGGTGTGCTGGTGGCAAATTGGAAGAATAAGAGATTGTGGATAAAGTGATCAGATCCTTACCTCCAACTTACAAGCATAAAGTTGCTGCCATTGAAGAAATCAGGACTGTGACAACTCTCACAAGGGATTAGTTGGTTGGAAAGCTTTCAGCATTTGAAATGAGTGAGTTTGGTGATTCTCTTCCCAAATCTGAATCTACATTTAGAGATAGTATTCATGGAAAGCAAAGATATGATCCAAGCAAAAGCTCCTCAAGAAGATCAAACAGATTTGAGAAAGCAAGGAAGGATCTTGAAGATGATGAAATTGAGGCTACATAACTTGAACCTCTCATTTCCAAATTTTTGCTAAGAGGATCTGGTACATATGAAGGAAAATTGCCATTCAAATGTTTTTCTTGTAATAAGATTGGTCATTTTGCCTCAAGATGTCCGGAGAGGGTTTCAAAGACAAACCCTAATAGGTATAAAAATTAGAAGAAATATTACTATGTCCAAGAAGCTAGAGAAAAAGGAGTCATGGATGATGAATCTAATCATGGAGATTCCACTGAAAGTGATTGGGTGTTCATTGCTATCAAAGAAGAAGATCCAGTGTCAACTAAATCTGCTAGCTATGCAAATGTGGAAATTGCCTTGGCTGCTCATGTTGTTGAAAAAGATGAATGGGTGATTGATAATGGATGTTCTCATCATATGACTGGTGATAAAAGTAAGTTTGTAAGCTTTGAAAAATATGAAGGTAGATTGGTGAAATTTGGAGACAACTCAGTTGGTAGAATCTGTGGTAGAAGATCTATCTCTTTTGATGGTAAGAATAACACCAATGATGTTTTGTATGTGGAAGGACTGAAGCATAATCTTCTCAGTGTTGGAAAGTTGATTCACAAGGGTTATGATCTCTGATTCAAGGATGGAAAATACAGAATCTTAGAAAGCTCTGGAACTAAAATTGCATCTAGTACTCAAACTAGAGGTAACATCTTTCATTTGAGTAGTTCTGGCAAAAGTTGTTTGATTTCCTAGACAAATGAAAGTTGGTTATGGCATAGGAGGATGTGGCATGTGAATTTCGATAACATTGTCAAGATAAGTTCTACTCAAGCTATAAGAGATCTTCCAAAACTTGTAAAACTTGATAGCATGTGTAGAGAATGTCAATTGGGTAAACAGAACAAAATTTCATTTAAAAGTAAAGACAATTTTCAAGTGGATGATTGGAACTAGTGCATACTAATCACTGTGGTCCTGCTAGAATTAGGAGTGTGCAAGGAGGCGGATATTTCATGTTGCTAACTGATGATTACTCCCAAATGATGTGGGTAACCTTCCTAAAAGAAAAGTCAGAAGTTCTTGACAAATTTAAGGTGTTTAAGGTGATGGCAGAAAATGAGATTGGTGACAAAATAATGTGTTTGAGATCCGACAGAGGTGGAGAATTTACCTCCGGTGAGTTTCATACATTCTATGAAAAGCATGGAATAAAGAGACAGTTATCTGCTCCTAGGACTCCTCAGCAAAATGGAGTTGTAGAAAGAAAGAATTGGACCATTCAAGGAGCTACCAAGACCATGATGATGGAAACAAATGTTCGTCAAGTCTATTGGAGAGAAGTTGTGAGTACTGTTGTCTACACTCTTAACTGGGTGTAGATCAAAGGCAATTCTGGTAAGACCCCTTATGAACTATAGTTTGGTCATCCTCCTACTGTGAGATATTTCAAAGTTTTTGGTAGAAAATGTTATGTCAAAAGAGATGAGGACTTAGGCAAGTTTGATGCAAGAAGTGATGAAGGAATATTTTTGGGATACTCTACTCAAAGTAAGGCTTACCGGTTCTTTAACAAGAGGTTAAAAAAGACTATTGAAAGTACTAATTTTAGACTTGATGAGAGCAAAGAAAGACATTCCAGGTATTACGGATATGATTAAGATGATCAAGATGAAAGTCAAAGTCAAGGAAGGCAAGTTCAAAACTAGACTCAGATCTAGATTGATCTGGAAACTCCAATGACTCAAGAGGATAGTGCAGATGTTGAGGAACAAGCTCAAGAAATAGAAGTTCAAGCAATTCCCAAAAATCTAGGTATGTAAGGCTAAATCATCCTAAAGATCAGATAATAGGAGATAAGAGTAAAGATGTTTGAACTAGGATAAAAATTGTTGAAAATCAAGAGGAGATTTGTTTGATTTCAAAGATTGAACGCAAATTAGTAATTGAAGCCTGTAATGATGAAAATTGGGTAAAAGTAATGGAACAAGAATTAATGCAAATTGAAAAGAATCACACTTGGGATCTTGTTCCTAGACCTAAGGACAAAAATGTGATTGGAACCAAATGGGTCTTCCAAAATAAACTAAATGAAAATGGTGAAGTTGTAAGAAACAAAGCAAGGTTGGTATGCAAAGGCTATTATCAAGTGGAAGGAATTGATTTTTTAGAAACTTTTGCTCTGGTGGCAAGAATAGAAGTAGTTAGACTATTTCTTGCATTTGCTACTTTCAAAGATTTTAAAGTTTACCAGATGGATGTCGAATCAACATTCCTGAATGGAGAGTTAGAGGAAGAAGTTTACATTGAGCAACCGGAAGGATTTTAGTTGTTTGGTACGAGAGATATGGTCTACAGACTAAGAAAAGCATTATATGGACTCAAGCAAGCCCTAAGATCCTAGTACACAAGATTGGACAAGTATTTTCTTAAGCTAGGATTTAGCAAAGGCACTGTTGATAGTAATATTTACATCAAGATTAACCATAAGGACATCCTGATTGTTGAGGTCTTTGTTAATGATATCATTTTTGGTGGAAATGAATGTATGTGCAAAGCATTTGCTGATCAAATGAAAAGTGAATTTAAGATGTCAATGTTTGGTGAGATGAGTTTCTTTGTAGGTCTGCAAATTGTTCAGTCAGATAAAGGTATCTTCATATCTCAATCCAAGTATGTGAGAGAATTGTTGAAGAAGTTTAGAATGGAAGATTCAAAGCCAGTGGGTACACCTATGGTAACTGGATGCAAGTTGAGTAAAGATGATGAATCCCCTAAGGCAAATCAGAAAAGGTATAGATCAATGATTGGAGGATTACTCTATCTGACTCAGACTAGACCTGACATCATGAATGCAGTTGGACTTGTTGGGTATGTGCAGGATCATGATGGGCCAAACTATACCTCTAAGTGGCAATGAAAATATAAAAAATTAGACTTTATCAAGTTCATGTGAAATTTTGAATGGATTATCTATACAATTTGAAAAAGATGTAAGAATGAAATTTGTAGAGAATTGAATCTAGTTTATAGGCTACTAATTTAAAAAAAAAAAAAAAACTAAATTTACTTAGTGAAAATTGAATATTTCAATGAATAGCTATTAAAATTTTCAGAAAAAAATAAAAAGTGGGTGTCTGTCTAGCCAACCTAACTATGAGTAAAAAAATATATATTTTTTTTAAACTTTCAAAATAAGTAGAGGACTCATGTTTGGATGTGATGCATATTTATTTGAAATTTTTTTCTAACAAAATAATTAGTTATGATTTTTTTACTGTGACTTTTTTAAAAAAATAAAAAGTAATTTTCCAGCCAACCTAACTCGATAAAAAAAAATCAAAATTCAAATTTTTTTTTAACCTATAGCCAGAAAAGCATAGAGTGTGATGCAGGTTTCGGATCTCAAAAAGGTGAAATGGTTTGAAAGTTATGGATGTTTTCAATTAGTGTGTCCATCAGGATTTCAGAGACACAGTATATTGAAAATTATTAATAATTATTTAATAAAATGATAACCAAATAAATCTTATATTTTTAGAAAGCTAACAATTTTTTCTATAAACCCTTTTCGTTTTATCAATTTTGCATAAAAAAAAGTCGTCAGCACAAAGGGTGAAGTTCGAAGAAGAGACTGAAACATTAAAACACGTTACAATCCATAAAAAGTCAACAATCAAAACGGATATTAGTTTTGCTTCGATAAAAGCAACTCAAAATGGATATCCATTCTGAAAATGGATATCCGTTCTGAAAATGGATATCCGTTCTGAAAATGGATATCCGTTCTGAAAATAGATATCCATTTTGTTGATCTATGAAAAATTTTGTACCATTGGTTTTGGATGAAGAGAAGCAACATATTTTGTACCATTGGTATTGTTTCACCAAAGATACAATCCATGGGTATATCATTTATGTATGCGTGGACATTTCGTGTATATTCTGCTATCGTTTATCATGGTTGTACATGGTGAATGTACATGTCAAAGGATACAAAGGTTGACTGGCCATATCGGGAAAATTGGGAAAAGATACGTTAGTCGACCGGTTATAACAAGTCATGTTATGTATAGGCTAAATTGAAGACATCAGACTGACAATAGTTATCAAAGAGACAAAGTTCCATTGAGCTGACAACATTGATCTCACTGATCAAGTCATATCAGGGTGACAATCATTAAGTGTCACCGATGGGTTATTTATCGGCACATCGGAAGAATGGTTGAGAACTACACCGATGAGAGAGAGTCACACCGACAAAAGGAACATCAAAAAGAGATGGACTCTCGGAGGCAAGAAGAAAAGTGTCACCGATAGAGGCGGTCTGGCCGATGGTGTAGTTCGGTGTTTATTGTTTCGGTGTGAGATACAATATTAGAAATTGAAGAGAATGTATGACCGATGTAGAAGTCTTACCGATGACTAATGGAAGGTAAACACATTGAGGAGAGTTATAATGTTGGAATGCAAGTAAAAAGTCTCACCAAGGGTATTGGTCTTACTAATAGACAAGGGTGGTGAATCTCACATCAGAGTAAGTGTGTATATATCCTGCAATCATCTTATTCCATGAGACCACATTTCTTTGAGGCATTTTTTCAAATAGTTCATGTGTCTTGTCTATGCTTCCACACTCTCCGTACATGTCTACCAGAGCATTTCCAACTAGAATATCTACAAAAATCCCACTTCCATTATGCTTTGATGAATGTCCATACCCTATTCCAAAGCTCCCATTTTGGTAGAGGTAGAGAGGATGCTGACAAAGGTTGCAGAATCTAGCTTTACACTTGCCAATTGCATTTGCTTGAAATTTTCTAAAGCCTTTTCAACAAACCTGTTTATGCATATCCTACAATAATAGTAGTCGAGGAGACCACATTTCTCCAACTAGACTTCTACCAATTCAGAAAATGTGTGCTTTTGGACTAGTGTTTGGTACAAGAAACATACCAATAGAGTGGTGGCCATAATTCTCCCTCAATTGGAATTAAAAGGTACCCTTTTTCCATCTGAAGGAGGTCTCTCCTTGTTATGCACTTTAAATCTCTCTTTTAGTTCTTTCAAGGGAAGGATTCCACCTTGGTTTGACCAGTTAAAAGCGTCGAAGATACTTGACTTAAGAAGAAATGGACTAGAGGGTTCTATTCCCAAATCTCTTGCCAATTACTCACAACTTCACTAGAAAAGAATTTCACACAACAACTTGAAGGGGAGCATACTTGCATAATTTGGTGGTCTGGGGAAGTTAGAACATCTTTGTTTGTCCTACAATCGCCTGAGCGGAAGCATTCCAAATTCTCTAGGAAACTGCATGTCTCTACTTGATTTGTCCCTTTACAATAACCATCTCACAAGTGCTCTATTCTCATGTCTTTACTTTGAAGGGAGCATGCTAATTACTTTGATCCGTCCTCTTATACATATCAGAGAACAACGGAGGAGTCACACCGACAGCATAAGCCTGAGTGATGGATTCTACACATCGGCGAGAGGTCCCACATCAGGCTAACAAATTTGAAGGTTACCGATAATGATAAGTCTGGCCGACAATAGAGAAAGGAAGAACATGTGAAGCATAGTTTGATGAGACATTAGAAGTGTCTTGCTGATAGTAAAGAAAGAGTGTATTTCGGTCTCGTTTGGACCTTGGGAAGGATATTTTAAAAGCTATTTGAGCAATTGGTGGGTTAATGGGTATTTTACACCATGTTTGTAAGCTTTTGATGTGTTGCTCTGCATCACTTGTCTACAACATACCAAGTTTACCTTTCTCATCCATACCTTCAGTATATAAAGGACATTAATAGGGAATTTTTAATTTCCACTCAGTCAGTGCAATCTAGGAGAGGATAGATTGTCTAAAGTTGTGACCTATTTCCATTTACACTTGCCATAACTACAAATGCTTAGTGTTTATTCTCAACCCCGGTATATGAATAAAATGTGACCTATTGTTCTAATAGGCCTATAGGGACAAAGAGGTGATAAAGCCTTTAATTTTAAACATGACATGGTTTTGATAACTTCCCATATTGGTAAGGTCCTGGATGACAATCCTTTGATGCACCTAATTATAATAGGTGTTATGATAGTCCTTGGTATCTTTTCATTTCTTTCTTGAATGGCCTACAAATAAGACATAAGACATATTAGATCCTTCATAAATAAGAATTCTCATACATTAAATTTAAACTTAAACTCCCTAAACATCCATCAATCCATCCATTAATATCAAAATGCCATGAATATCCTATGATCAACCATTCTAATTCCTAGGATAGTCATATATTGCAATTTTGCTTCTCTATACTAAAATAGCCCAAGGAATATCTAACCTTGAATTTGTATTTTAACAATCTAATATCTTTACGAATAACATTGAGCCTTCTTTTGGGACAACATTTTTGCTTTTAGAAGCTCCTCATTTGATGATAGCCTAAAATCAAATAATGGCTGATATCCAGAGCTTTATTAATTTGATACCTAGGTGGATTAGTGTGTAAACATTGAGATTAGATTGTAATTCACAAGTTTATTGAATAATACAATGAATCCCTAGTCTAGAATCCAAATGTACATAATAAAATAGATATCTATTTTGTAGTAGCCATATGGACATTGCAAGTGTCCATTGCAAAGAATTGGGCTTTTCCAAAATGGATATCCGTTTTGTAAAAGCAGAAAAAAGATAAAAGGAATATTGTTGGGCCCGACTTCTGCAACCAGAGACCCTCTGTTGTTGAAATACTCATGATTTCTGGCTATGACAGTGAAAGGAATATTTTTATGCACTTTTGGAGACACAATTTTCTTGTTACAATCATAAGGGTGATATTTTTGTTCCCCTAATGGGGAGCAACAGTCGTCGTAAAGCAAAAAGGAGGAGGAAAGTTACATTGGAGGAAATTGAAGCAATTAGGAAAAAAGATAGGGAAAGGAAGAGGATTGGAAGGGTGGGTTTGGTGGATGCTCATCAAGGTGAATCTTCTTCTTTACCATCTAATGACATGCAAATTGAAGATGTTAATTTTGATTATAATGAAATGTTAGATAAGAATGAAATTCACCATGATATTGCAAATGAAAATATTGAAAAATGTTATGAAACACCTATTCATAATAGCAATACCATGGACAAAGAAGAAGAAGAAAAATGAAGACGTGTACTTGAAGAAAGTGGATATGAACATCATGATGTTGAAATTGCACTCCATAATCCATTTGTTGATAAAATTGATGAGGTTGATAACATGGATGAAACAAGAACAATCAATGTATCTCCAAATTTCATAAGAAGAGAGGACATTTGTCAAGAAGAGATTAACCGTGATGAAATTGGAAAACACCCAAAAACCCCAAAATGGTTACTTGAAATTGATGAGAACATAATGGAAAAACTTGAAGGCAAGAGGTCATCATGAACGGTTCAGTTGTGGGCTACAAAACTCTTCAATGAATACTTTGAGAAGAAAATATTAACCAAACAATACCAACTTTTTGTGCAATTATTAAAGATGTACAAAATGAGACCTTTACTAAAGAAATTAAAGATTCGGTTAAACAAAGTGTCCGATTGGAATAAAATTATTGTAAGAAGCCTTTTCAATGCACTTAATTCTATTGGAAAGACTAGCAAGGAGAAAGATAAAAGAGCTTCCCGTAGAGTAATAACAACCTCAATAGTAAGCAAACAATTAAGAAATGCTCGATTAATGAGGTAAACTTGTGTTGACTTAAGATTGAATCGTAAAACATTGTCAAAAGCACTAGCATTAAGATCAAAGCTAGATAGTCCTGTTGCCAATGATACTTGGGCTTTCAGTGGTAGGCTTCCACGAGTTGACAAGAAGCTAATTGATAGCACAAAGGAAGAAATTGAACGATTTTGGCACACTAACTCTAGGGTATCACCGAATGCAAAAGATGTTGTAAAGTTAAGAATTGGTGATAAAGACCGCACACCACATCCTAAACATTACTTGGAATGTATTCAAACAACATTGTACAAACAATATTGTGAAACTCACCCAGGTATGACAATCTCACAAAGAGCATTTTAATCTCTTAAGCCATTTTATTGTGTTCCTCTTAAAGTTTGTAATACATGTTGTTACAAATACCATGTAGAATTTTCTATGTACCATGAATTATTATGCAATATTCGTTCTACTTTGCACACTAACGAAATGTTACAGGAGTGTGGTGCAATTCAACTACCAAAGTCATCTAGGGACTTATTGGATTTATTTCTATGTATTAGAGATGATGGTTGCATGTTCTACAAGAATGATTGTTTAAATGAAAAGTGTTTACAATGTGGTGGGTTATCAAAGTTTGTATCATGTTTTCATGAGGGCAACGAGCATGATTTTGGAAAGAGAATGGTTGAGAAAAAGAGATATGAGACAGTGAAATACAATTTGAAAAGTGGAGGTGAAGGTTCTAGATGTGAGTTGATTGTAAGAGAGGTAAATATTGCTGATTTTATTGATGATTTTAAGAAAAATCTTTTCTACAAGTATGTCAGACATAGCCACAGGTCTCGATGGTTAGATCAACAGTTCAGGATGTGTAAAGACTCTTTCCTGATTGGAACTATTGTCTCTGTAGTTGATTTTGCAAAAAACTATACATTGCAACCCCAAAATGAAGTTCAATCCCAGTACTACAATTCTATTCAGATTGCTATTTTTGTTCACATCACATACAGACATGCCCCCAAGAGTACAGAAGAGAACATGAAGATTGTCAGAGAATACCATTTTTACATGAGTGATGATTGATCTCATTCAGCAGAGTTTGTGCAATATTGTTTTCAACAATTTTATGGGTTCTTGCAAGAAAAAGATATTAGAATAGATCAACATCTCATTTGGTCAGATAATTGCACTGGTCAGTTCAAGAATGCTTGTAATTTCTATTGGTTGAGCAAAATGCATGTAGAGAAGGGTATACCTCATATTTAGAATTTTTTTGAAGACGGGCACGGAAAAGGTGAACATGATGGAGCAGGTGCATGCGTGAAGCGAGCTCTTATAAAAGAACAACTAAAGATTAGAGGTGGTGCTACATTCAGTGATGCAGATTCCATTGTTAAGTGGTGTAACTATGCATTGTCACAAGGAGTGGCTCTTGATTCTGAAGTGCGCAAGTTCTTTTGGTTGGTTGATGATGGGATAGCAATAGAGAAATTGGAATGTCAGAGAAGTAGTGAATCATCAAAGATGCATTCATTTCAAAGCTCAAATGCAAGTACATGGACTATTTGGACATGAGAATTAGCTTGTTTTTGTTAGAGTTGTATTAAATGTGATTAGAACAATTGTGAGTCAAGTGAGTGGGTAGATGCATGGATTCCACAATATTTAATCCCTTTATATGAAGGTCAATCATCTTCCATCAATGACATGGAGAGCTCATTTGACTATGAACATTTTTCAGACCTTGTACAGCCAGGTCATGTTTATGCAGTTGTTGCACCGCATGGAAATGAAGAGAGGTCAGACTATTGGTTGGCACGATGTGTACAGAGAAAACAAAAGCTAACACAACCTATGACAGATGATGATGGGTTCACATATCCTACAGGATCAGTTGTTATTGCTGGGACTTGGTTATGAATATATATGGTTAAAAAGAATGGCATCCCGGGCTTTGAAGACTTTGAGAAGCATAAAACCATATTGATGTATTCTCACCTAGTTGTAGCAACAAATGTCAAGTTACTAAAGCATCGTGGAAAACCAAAATCAAAAGAACTATGGACAATTAGTAATGCTGATCATGAAGCAATATTAGATACTTTGAAGGTAAGAGATGACCCCTCAAGTACGCTTGACTAGCATTTAAACTTCCAGATGGATAGGTATGACATTTTTTATCTTAACTTGTTCTTGTTTTTTCTATTTTTTAGAATTGTTTTATTAAAAATATTGTTACTTTAACTATAATGCATGCTTTTGACTATACAGGACTACGAATAAAGTTATTTTACATGGCATCGTAGATTATTTTGCATGGCATCATAAATTATATTGTATGGCATCGTAGGTTATTTTGACTATACTCGAGGTATGATTTTTAGTTCTCATTTGTATTTCTTAATATTGCACATTTGTACCTTTTTCTACATAAGGCATTCCATGAGATGACATGTATTTGATGTCTTTTGCCAAATAGTTCATGTGCCTTGTCTATGCTTTCACATATTACATACATGTGTTACATGGCAATTGCAACTACAACATCTGACAAAATTCTCATTTTTTTGAGGTATTCCACCAAACAGTTCATGTGCCTTGCCTATGCCTCCTTACTTTGCATTCTTATAAAAGTCCTATAACAGTCATAATTAATCTTCAAACTAATCTTGATAGTAATCTTACCATCATTGTATTCCATGAGATGACAGTCCTATAACAATCCTATACATGTCTACTAGGATAGTTTTAACTACAATAGTCCTACAACAGTCCTAAAATAGTACTAGAATAGTCCTATAATAAGTGCAGCATTTAATGTACATATTTATGATATTCATGTTTACTTTTAAATCTGCTTGTTCATGCTTCTCATAGGACATCACCTCCCCTACCCATCCAGCTCTATAGAAGAAGAGAGACAACAAATGATCAAAAGGGATCACCAATTGGTGGTAAGTGATTGATTACTTATGTCATGTTATATATTTTGAATATTAAATTCTATATTAATGTGCATGTTGTTTGATTGTATTAATAGGTGGAAATTCAAAAATCTCTATCGAGGAGGTCTAGTCGATGAGCGATAGAAGATGAGTCATTGACTGGTTCACCATCTTCATGGCCTAGCAAGAGCCATAGATTATTTGATAGCAATCCATAGGAGATTTGATTTTGGGACATTTTGTTACATATGTGTATTTGGCTTTGTAAACATACTTTTGTATGTTATCGATGTATATCATTGTATATACCCATATGGTTTTATTTGTACATGCCTATATGGCTTGATATATACACTATACATTATTTTCATGACATTATGTGCATATATGTATATATAAGATCCTAATTTGGCACAAGTAGGGAGAATGCTTGCACAGGTTATGGAATTTGGTTTTAAACGTTCCAATTGTATTTGCTTCAAAGTTTCTAAAGCCTTTTCAAAAAATCCATTTTGTGCATATCTTGCAATCATTGCATTCCATGAGATAGCATCTCTTTGAGGTGTCATGCCAAACTGTTCACATGCCTTGTCTATGCTTCCACACTTTGGATTTACACCCGCCAATTGCATTTTCTTAACATTTCCTTTCAATCCTTATCAAAAATTCTGTTTTGTGCACATATTGCAATCATTGCATTCCTTCATTTACAACACATGATTAAATAAGAAGATGCATATTTACAACACTTAAGACCTTCATGAAATGATACATTGGTTTCTTGATATTCAATCATGCATTGGAGATCTTCAAAGTGTTAAATATGTTTGAAGTGATGAAGAAACTTGTTATTTTGATGTATTTCAACTCTAAACTTCTGCCTAGAAATGAAGGCGCTAATCCTTTATCAAACTAACCTAAAAGTGTGCCTTGGTACTTAGGGCACTAGATTATGATTGATCAACCTAAAATGTGTGCCTAAGGCTAGATAGTGAATTGGAAGGATAAAATGCATCATCAAAGGAGTTTATAGTTATTGAAGGCATCAAATGATGACTTGGGTGCACATCTACCTCTCTACACCATATGTGACTAGTGCCAACTATTGAATAAACAACCTAGAATGAGTACCTTACTATTTGAGGTGCTAGTTCATGCTTCTAGAACACCAAAAGTGTGCCTCGATGTTGAGGCGCTAGCTCTTGCTCAAGCAACCTTGAAAGTGCGCTTTCACAAGGAAGTTAAAATGTATTATCAAAGGATTAAGTTGAATCAAGGAATCATCATTGAAGACAAGTAAAACATGACTGTGAATGAGGCACACTTTTCATCATCTCTAACCTCACACTTGCGCCTTCCATTGGAAGCTCATATTGTGCCTAAAGGAATGGTACTGAGATATCATCCATGTCAATGATTGAGAATGTGTCAACTGGAACAATATTTTTTGTTCTGCTCATCGTGGGGTCGAACGGACTACGCCAATGTGTTGAGGTGGGTAGGTAAATGCTAGTGGAGGTCTCATTTTGTGCACCAAGCATCCCAATCATTCCGGGCAAGAGGCTACCGGCAAAGTCCCTTAAGATCCCTGAGACCAAAAAACTGCCAAACTTTGACGGGGCAGTTCTTAGAATTCGTGATAGTTGGGATTGTTCTGTTTGGACCTACAGGTGCATGTGACAACCTTCCACAATAACCTCTCTCATTTTTGATCAACTCCATTCTGTTTGACCATGCTGAAATCAAACACATTGTTGCAAAATGCTTCAATTTGATGCAGTGGAAAGGTGCTAGGTGCAACATTTTCCATTCCATAGCTCGTGGGGTTGAACGGACTATGCCAACACATCGGGGTGGGTGGGTAAATGTTAGGGGAGGTCTCGTTTTGTGTGCCAAGCATCCTAGCCATTCCGGGCAAGAGGCTACCGGCAAAGTCCCTTAAGATCCCTGAGACCAAAAAATTACCAAACTTTGACCGAGCAGTTTTCAGAATTCATGATAGTTGGGAATGCTTTGTTTGGACCTATAGGTGCATGTGACATCCTTCCACAATAACCTCTCTCATTTTTGGTCAACTCCATTCTATTTGACCGTGCCGAAATCAAACGCATTGTTGCAAAATGCTTCAATTTGATACAGTGGAAAGGTGCTAGGTGTGACATTTTTCATTCCATAGCTCATGGGGTCGAACGGACTGCGCCAACGCGTCAGGGTGGGCTGGTAAATGCTAGTGGAGGTCTTGTTTTGTGTGCCAAGCATCCCAGTCATTCCGGGCAAGAGGCTACCGGCAAAGTCCCTTAAGATCCCTGAGACCAAAAAACTGCCAAACTTTGACGGGGCAGTTCTCAGAATTCATAATAGTTGGGAATGTTCTATTTAGACCTACAGGTGCATGTAGCATCCTTCCACAATAACCTCTCTCATTTTTGGTCAACTCCATTCCGTTTGACCGTGCTGAAATCAAACGCATTGTTGCAAAATGCTTCAATTTGATGCAGTGGAAAGGTGCTAGGTGCGACATTTTTCATTCTATAGCTCGTGGCGTTGAACGGACTATGCCAACACATTGGGGTGGGTGGGTAAATGCTAGTGGAGGTCACGTTTCGTGTGCCAAGCATCCCAGTCATTCCGAGCTGTAAGCTACCGACAAAGTCAAAAGTTGCTAGGATTGAAATTTTGCATTCCATAGGTCCTGGGGCTGAACGGTTTGCGCCAACATGTCAGGGTGGGTGAGTAAATGCTAGGGGAGGTCTTGTTTTATGTGCAGAGCATCCCAGTCCTTCTGAGCTGTAAGCTACCGGCAAAGTGACTTTGCCGGTAGCTTACAGCTCGGAACGACTGGGATGCTTGGCGCACGAAACGAGACCTCCACTAGCATTTACCCACCCACCCTGACACGTTGGCATAGTCTGTTCAACCCCACGAGCTATGGAATGAAAAATGTCACACCTAGCACCTTTCCACTGCATCAAATTGAAGCATTTTGCAACAATGCGTTTGATTTCGACACGGTCAAACAGAATGGAGTTGACCAAAAATGAGAGAGGTTATTGTGGAAGGATGCCACGTGCACCTGTAGGTCCAAACAGAATATTCCCAACTGTCACGAATTCTGAGAACTACCGCGTCAAAGTTTGGCAATTTTTTGGTGTCAGGGATCTTAAGGGACTTTGTCGGTAGCCTCTTGCCCGAAATGACTGGGATGCTTGGTGCACAAAATGAGACCTCCACTAGCATTTACCCACCCACTCTGACGTGTTGGCCTAGTTTGTTCGACCACACGAGCTATGGAATGAAAAATGTCACACCTAGCACCTTTCCACTACATCAAATTGAAGCATGTTGCAACAATGCATTTGATTTTGGCACGGTCAAACGGAATGGAGTTGACCAAAAATGAGAGAGTTTATTGTGGAAGGATGCCACGTGCACCTGTAGGTCCAAACAGAACATTCCCAACTGTCACAAATTCTGAGAACTGCCCCTTCAAAGTTTGGCAGTTTTTTGGTCTCAAGGATCTTAAGGGACTTTGCCGGTAGCCTCTTGCCTGGAATGACTGGGATGCTTGGTACACAAAATGAGACCTCCACTAGCATTTACATGCCCACCCTGATGCATTGGCATAGTCCGTTCGACCCCACGAGCTATGGAATGAAAAATGTCGCACCTAGCACCTTTCCACTGCATCAAATTGAAGCATTTTGCAACAATGCGTTTGATTTTGGCATGGTCAAATGGAATAGAGTTGACCAAAAATGAGAGAGGTTATTGTGGAAGGATGCCACATGCACCTGTAGGTCCAAATAGGATATTTCCAACTGTCATGAATTCTAAGAACTGCCTCGTCAAAGTTTGGCAGTTTTTTGGTCTCAGGGATCTTAAGGGACTTTGTCGGTAGCCTCTTGCCCGGAATGACTGGGATGCTTGGTGCACAAAATGAGACCTCCACTAGCATTTACCCACCCACCCCGATGCATTGGCATAGTCCGTTCGACCCCACGAGCTATGGAATGAAAAATGTTGCACCTAGCACCTTTCCACTGCATCAAATTGAAGCATTTTACAACAATGCGTTTGATTTCGGCACGATCAAACAGAATAGAGTTGACCAAAAATGAGAGAGGTTATTGTGGAAGGATGTCATGTGCACCTATAGGTCCAAACAGAGCATTCCCAACTATCACGAGTTCTGAGAACTACCCTGTCAAAGTTTGGTAGTTTTTTGGTCTCAGGGATCTTAAGGGACTTTATCGGTAGCCTCTTTCCCGGAATGACTGGGATGCTTGGCACACAAAATGAGACCTCCCCTAGTATTTACCTGCCCACCCCGACGCGTTGGCGCAGTCCGTTTGACCCCACGATGAGCAGAACAAAAAATATGGCACCTGGCAAGGTTTTTGCTCTTAGGATCTTAAGTGACTTTGCTCTTACGGAACAATGTATCGGCAAAGACCCTAGTTTTCATAAGAGGAGACATGTGATTTTAAGAGGTTCTTGGGAATGTGACTTTAGACTTCTACTCCTTATCTAATGACGAGTTTATTCTCAGAGTTTGATGGCTTTTATGAGCATATACACGATGTTGTTTTAGGATAGTCATAAACCCTAATGCAACTTATAAACCCTCTTTGCATAGTAATTTCATGAATGACTGTCTTGTAGGATTTACATACATACATATATATATATGATCTCATAGGCATCTAGGTTTCATACACAAATTGCAATAGTTGTAGAGCCAACCTCCTATCAATGAGAGTTGAATAATAGTAAATAGAGAGCTTCTCGGCCATAAATGGGATTTGCATACACACACACACCCAACTGAAATAGTATCCATTTTACCTAATTAAATTATAAAACATACCCACTTAGCATAAAAACCAAAAAAATTGCATGAAAATACAAAACAAACAAAAAAAATGCACGAAATCTTACCTCTTTGGATCGGATATCCGTTCCTCAGCTCTGATATCCATTTTTTGAAGATGAGACTGCATTTTGCAAGCCGCGGGTTTGCAAAAAAGTAGTCTTTTTTTGCTTTTTATGATCTCCAAAATGGATATCCGTTTCCAAAATGGATATCCGTTTCCAAAACAGATATCTGTTTTCTTTTTCCCTATTGTATTCATTGTTTTTTATTTTATTATTTTAGCATTTTTAGCACTTTAAGTATTTAGGCATTTTAGCTATAAAATACAAGCAAATTTATAAAGGATTATGATGATATTTAAGCATTTTAGCTATAAAATACAAGCAAATTTATAAAGGATTATGATGATATTTAGGCATTTTAGCTATAAAATACAAGCAAATTTATAAAGGATTATGATGATATTTAGGCATTTTAGCTATACAATACTATCAAAATTTATATAGGATTATAATGATATATATATATTTGATTTTTATATGATTTACTTATACTAAGGTATCTCATAGTATTTTAAAGGCACTTTTGAATAGATGCAGGAGAGAGGTAAATGCGGGTTAAGGGTTAGAAATTAGGGCCATTATTTAGGGTTTACGGATTTAGAGAGGGAGAGACTATTTTTGACATGCAACCATAAACCCTAAATAATGCCCCTAAACCCTAAACCCAAATAACCCTAAATAATTCTTCCAAATACTAAACCCTAACCTCTAAACCATAAACCCTAAATAATTCCCCTAAGCCCTAAACCCTAAACTTGAGAAAGGGAGTCCTAGTTTTCTTGTTTCCATTTGCTTCGTCGATAAGGGAGAGGGAAAGATAGAGGTGAGAGATAGGATATATAGGAATGATAGGGGAATGACTAGGATGCATGATTAAACCTAACCCCTAACCCCTAACCCCTATTTCCTAACCCCTAAATCCTAAACACTAAACCCAAGAAACCCTAAACCTCTATCGAGCTCTATCTCCCTATCTCACTATCTCCCCATCACTATCATTCCTCTACCTCTCAATCTCTCTCCCTATGCTTTAGCCATGTCCCTCACTCTATATCTCCCTATTGGTCCTCTCTCTCTAAACACTAAACCCTAAACCTCTAAACCTTAACCCCTAAACCCTAAACGTCAGCAACCCTAAACTCTATCTCCTATCTCTCCCTTATCTCCCTATCTCTATCATCCTTCTACCTCTCAATCCTTCTCCCTATTTCTCTAGACATATTACTCACTCTCTATCTCCCTATCTCTCCCCTTTGTCACCTCTATCTCTCCCTATCTGTCTCCTCTCTCTTTCTATCTAGCTATCTCCAAAACTGAGAAACCCTAAACCCAGGTACACCCTAAATCCAATCAACTCTAAACCTATATCTCCCTATCTCTCCCTTATCTCCCTATCTCTATCATCCCTCTACCTCTCTTGATCTCTCTCCCTATGTCCCTGGCCATGTGCCTCACTCTCTATCTCCTTATCTCTCTCCTCCATCTCCTCTCTCTATCTCCCTATAATTCCTCTCTCTATAAACCCTAAATCCAAAACCCTAAACCTCTAAACCTAACCCCTAACCCCTAAATAATTTAAATCCTAAACCCTAAATAATGCCCCTAAACCCTAACCCCTGACCCCTAAACCTGAGAAACCCTAAACCCTAAACCCAAGTAACCCTAAACCACTATCTCCCTATCTCTCCCCTATCTCCCTACCACCTGTGTCCCTCTACCTCTCAATCTCTCTCCCTATGTCTCTAGCCATGTCCCTCACTCTCTATCTCCCTATCCCTCCCCTCAGACTCCTCTATATCTCCCTATCATTCCTCTCTCTCTATAAACCCTAAATCCAAAACCCTAAACCTCTAAACCTAACCCCTAACCCCTAAACAATAAATCCTAAACCCTAAATTATAATGCCCCTAAACCCTAACCCCTAACCCCTAAACTTGAGAAACCCTAAACCCCAAACCCCTAAACCCTAAACCCAAGTAACCATAAACCACTATCTCCCTATCTCTCCCCTATCTCCCTATCACCTTTGTCCCTCTACCTCTCAATCTCTCTCCCTATGTCTCTTGCCATGTCCCTCACTCTTTATATCCCTATCTCTCACCTCAGACTCCTCTATATCTCCCTATTGGTCCTTTATCTCTCTCTAAACCCTAAACCTCTAAACCTTAACCCCTAACCCCAAAACCATAAACCCTAAACCCTAAATAATGCCCCTAAACCGAAGCAACCCTAAACCTCTATCTCCCTATCTCTATCATCCCTCTACCTCTCAATCTCTCTCTCTATGTCTTTGGACATGTCTCTCACTCTCTATCTCCTATCTCTCCCCTTTGTCTCCTCTATCTCTCCCAAACTCTATCAGTCCCCTCTCTCTATCTCTCTTTAAACTGTAAACCCTAAACCCCTAAACCCAAGCAACCCTAAACCTCTAAACCCTAAATAATTCCCCTAACCAACCTCTAAACCACTTCTCTATATAGGTGCAACTAATACCACTCTTTCATTGTTTTCCACATTCAATTATATTCTTTTCCATTTTCCAAGTCCTACATGTGTCCAAGTTGTATTGTTTGTCAAGTTTTTAGTCTAATTGTTAGTCCCAGCTCTCATGGTTATTAAAATGTTAGTATATTATAGTTAGATTTATCCTTCAGCAACATTAATTTACACATTGTTGCACAAACAACCACACTAAAACATAACCTTACCTAATTAACGTTAACCTTTTAAAAGGTTCTTTCATAAATGGCAAGCTTAACAGATCCAACTAGTTCAATGTTCTTATAGTCCATGCTTACCCTTCCAAGAGAGTTCATGCCATGTTAACTTTGCATTATGTCCTAACATATCATATGAAGGACATCATCATCACAAGGAATAACAATGTCATGAAGGATTAACGAAGGTGTAGCTTCACCACATAAAGTATCATTCATAATTTTATCACTAGAGGGTAAGGGTATATCATGTGTATCCTTCTCAAACCATGTATCATGAATCAAATCATATGAAGGATTGCGTAAAGCAATTTAGGGCATGAAATCCAAAATGCCCCAAAACACAACCCCTGCTGCCCCACCATTCCTATCCCCAAAATATTGGAACATAGTCTAGAAAAGTGATTATTTCACCTGATGAACAAAATTGAATATTTTTTTATTGATTATTTGAGTAATTCATTAGTGATGATTCTTAGTGTTTAACAAATCCTTATGGATCAATGTGTAAAGAAGCTACCAATGTTAATTTGCCCTCCTCCTTCACTAGAAATGGTCTTTAAGGAGGTTCATATATTGATGGGAGATCCAAGATTTAAGAGGTGTATTTTCAAAAAGAGTAAAAAGCCTCCCCTCTTACCCCATCATGATTTCCTTCACTCTTAGTCAATTTCTCTTCCCCATCCTCCCCTCTTACCCCTCCCCTCTCTTTCCTGACCCGATCTTGTTAGCTCCCCTCTCCCTTCTCCTATCTTTGTCCTTTTTTCCCCTCTTTACCAGTTCTTGCCCCCGCCCCCCCTCTATCCCCTCCTTGTCCCCTTTTGTGGGATTGAGTCTTTGCCCCTCCTCTTTTGCCCTCATCTTATCCCCTTTTCCTCTCCCCCCTAGGCTCCTCTCCCCCCTTTCCCTTTGCTCCTTGTCCTCCCTCCTCTTTACCCTCCTTGGCCCGTTCTCACCTTTTTATTTCTCATACTCTTGTCCCCTAGCTTAACCTCCTATCTCCAACCTCTAGATCTCATTGCCCCCTTCTCCCTCCTCTTTAATTTCTAGGTTTTTAACCATATCCTTCGTTTCTTGTTGCCCCCTGGTGCTCCATTTGTGGCTTGGAGTTTGTTGTGAATATATATTTATATATATTATTTGGTCGTTGTAGCTTGTCTTCCCTTTTATGATTTACTCTTCTCTCTTATGCTTTCTCCCAGTTAGTTTCTTTCCTCCTTTGGATAGTTATTGGCTTACCTTTCTTTTTTGTTAGCGCCCCCCCCTTTGCCTTCGTAGTTCACCCCTCTCTCTCTTTTAACTTGGAGCCCTCTCTTGTTCTTTATATGTAGCTTTTCCCAATCTATCCCTCACATTTTAACCTCTTCGGTTGTCCCCCCCTTTTTTATTATTTATTTAATTATTTAATTATCTTATCTCTTTCATCCTCGGTTTGTTCTTTATGGTTGATTGTATTACAGTTATTCCTCTTTTTGCTCCCTTCTAATTTGTGGCCTTGCTCCTTTGTTTGTTTTTTTAATTTTCTTTACTTGGGTCTTCCTCTCATCCTAGTTAGTCTTTCTTTGTTTGTTTTGTCTTGGTGTGCCTAGATGTCCCCCACTCCTCTTTGTCCCTCACTTCACTAGGTTTGATAGGCAGCTATCCTTCTCCCTTAATTGATCTTGGTTTCTGCCTTACATCTCTCTCACTCCTTTTAAGTGGTCTTAAGTCTGCATACTGTCATTCATGTTCTCTCTTCTCTTGCTTGCTATCTTTCTCCTGATGATGGATCACTATGTGTGATTCAAAATGTTGAGGAAAATAATAATACACAGCCAAATCCAGAAGCATTTCAAACTCAACATCATGGACTGTGGAAAATTGATGACTACCAGTAAAAAGCCTTTTTCCCAAATTTTTTTTGAAAATGGATATCCTTTTCAAAGTCAAATTTTGCCAAGTCGCGAATTTGGCTAAGTAAAAACGTGATTTTTTTCCTATTGCCACTGTTTGGCCCGCGATGATCCTGCACATACCCTGTTGCTAGATTTCAAGCCAATCCTAAAGAATCCCATGTTGTGGCAGTTAATTTGCTTCAACATTTGCTTCATCCACAAGACTTGAGTATAATTGCTTGTTGCTGCTATATACTCTGCCTCTGTAGTAGATAGAGATATTGCCTCCTACTTTTTTCTCAACCAAGAAACCAATCTCCTTCCCAAGAAGAATGCACCACCACTAGTAATTTTCCTATCATCCACATCTCCTGCCCAATCAACATCTATATATGCATGAAGAGTAAAGTCATCATCCTTAGGATACCATAACCCATAATTAGATGTTCCCTTTAGATATCTAACAAAAAATTTGACTACTACAACATGGGATTCCTTAGGATCAGCTTGAAATCTAGCAACAAGTCTAACTGCATTCATAATATTAGGTCTAGTTTGAGTCAAATAGAGCAGTCCTCCAATCATTGATCTATATATTTTCTAATTTGCCTTGGGGGAGTCATCATCTTTACTCAACTTGCATTTGGTTACCATAGATGTACTCACTAGTTTTAAATCCTCCATTCCAAACTTTTTCAACAATTCTCTCACATACTTAGACTAAAATATGAAGATGCCTTTATCTCACTGAGTGATTTGCAAACCTAAGAAGAAATTCATTTCACCAAAAATGGACATCTTAAATTTGCTTTGCATCTGATCAGCAAATTTCTTACACTTGCTTTCATTTCCACCAAAGATCATATCATCAACAAATACGTCAACAATCAGGATGTGCTCATGATAAATCTTGAAATAAAGATTACTATCAACTATGCCTTTGCTAAATCCAAGCTTTAGCAGATACTTATCTAATCTTGCATACTAGGCTCTTGGGGCTTGTTTGAGTCCATACAATGCTTTCCTCAAGTTACAGACCATATATCCTTGATCATACAACTGGAATTCTTCTGGTTGCTCAATGTAGACTTCTTCCTCTAACTCTCCATTTAGGAATGCTGACTTGACATGCATCTGGTAAACATTGAAATCTTTGAAAGTAGCAAATGAAAGAAACAATCTAACTGCTTCAATTCTTGCCACTAGAGCAAATGTTTCTTCACAATCAATTCCCTCTACCTGAGAATATCCTTTACACACCAATCTTGCTTTGTTTCTCACAAATTCACCATTTTCATTCTGATTATTCCAAAAGACCCATTTCGTTCCAATTACATTTTTGTCTTTAGGTCTAGGAACAAGATCCCAAGTGTGATTGTTTTCAATTTGCAATAATTCTTCTTCCATTGCTTTTACTCAATTTTCATCATTGCAAGCTTCATTCACTATTTTTGGTTCAATCTTTGAAATCAAACAATACTCCACTTGATCTTCAGAAATTCTTCTTCTAGTTTGAGCACCTTTATTCTTATCTCCTATGATTTGATCTTCAGAATGATTCAACCTTACATACCTGGGGGTTTTTGGAGTTTCTTGAATTTCTGATTCTTGAGCTTGTTCCTCAACATCTGCACTAATTTCTTGAGTCACCGGGTCCTCCGGACCAGTCTGGTTCTGAGATTGAGTTTGGACTTCATTTGGACTTCCATCATCAGATTCATATCCACAAGACCTAGAAGGTCTCTCCTTGCTTTCATCAACTCTAACATTAGTACTTTAAAAAATCCTTTTCAATCTCTTGTTAAAGCATTGGTATGCCTTTCTATGGTTAGAATAACCCAGAAATATTTCTTCATCACTTCTTGCATCAAACTTGCCTAGATCGTCATCTCTTTTGATATAGCATTTACTACCAAAAACTATGAAGTATTTCACAGTAGGAGCATTACCAAACCATAATTCATAAGGTCTTTTACCAATATTACCTTTGATCTGCACCTGGTTGAGAGTGTAGATAGTAGTACTCATAGCCTCTCTCCAATAGACGTGGTAGATTTGCCTCCATAATCATGGTTCTAGAAGCATCTTGAATAGTCTAATTCTTCCTTTCCACAACTCCATTCTGCTGAGGAGTCCTAGGGGCAGATAACTGTCATCTTATTCCATGCTTTTCATAAAATGCATTAAACTCATCAGAGGTAAACTCTCCACCTCTGTCAAATCTCAGACATTTTATCTTCACACCAATATTATTCTCCACCATAGCCTTGAACACCTTGAATCTCTGAATAGCCTTTGATTTCTCTCTTAAAAAATTGACCCACATCATCCGAGAGTAGTCATCAATCAGAAACATAAAGTATATATCTCCTTGTAGACACCTAACTCTGGCAGGACCACACAAATCAGTATGAACAAGTTCCAATAATCCACTTGAAGACTCTTCCTTGCTTTTGAATGTAGTTCTGATCTATTTTCCCAATTGACATTCCTTGCACATGCTATTTGTAGGTTTCATAAGCTTTGGAAGATCTCTCACAACCTAAGTAGTACTTATCTTGACAATGTTATCAAAGTTTACATGACACATTCTTCTATGCCATAACTAGCTCTGATCAATTTGAGCAATCAAACATCTTTTTCTAGTATCACTTAAATGAAAGATGTTACCTTTAGTTTGTGTACCTAATGCAATCACAGTTCTAGAGCTTGTTGAGATTCTACATTTTCAATCCTTGAATCAGAGATCATACCCTTTGTCAACCAACTGTCCAACACTGAGAAGATTATGCTTCAATCCTTCTACATATAGAACATCATTAGTGTTATTCTTACCATCAAAAGAGATGGATCCTTTGCCATGAATTCGACTAGCTGAATTGTCTCCAAACGTCACGATTCCACCTTCATATCTTTCCAAACTTATGACCTTACTTTTATCACCAGTCATATGATGAGAAAATCCAATATCAATCACCCATTCATCATTTTCTTCAATCTGAGAAACCAAGGCACTTTCCACATTCACACAGCTAGTAGATTTAGTAGACACCGAGTCTTTTTGCTTTGATGGTAATGAACACCCATTTGTTTCATGAGTTACTTCCCATGTCAGATTCATCATCAGTGACACCTTCTTTAGCTTTTTGGACATAGTAACATTTCTTCTGAGCCCTTGACCTATTAGGGTTTGGCTTTGAAACTCTCTCTAGACACCTTGAGGCAAAATGACCAATCTCATTTCAAGCAAAACATTTGAAAGGCAACTTTCCTTGATACTTACCGGATCCTCTTGGTAATCTTTTGGAAATAAGGGCTTCAAGTTCATCAAACTTGGTTTCATCTTCTTCAAGTTCCTTCTTTGCATTCTGATAGCTGGTTAACTTTCTTGGAGAGCTTTTTCCTAGATCATATCTTTGCTTTCTAGAAACATTGACCTTAAATGTAGTTTCATATTTAGGAAGAGAATCACCAAACTCACTCATTTCAAATGCTAAAAGCTTACCAACCAATTGATCCCTTGTAATAGTTGTTATAGTCCTGATCTCTTCAATGGAAACAACTTTATGCTTGTATGCCGCAGGTAAGGATTTGAGCACTTTGGCAACAATCTTTGATTCTTCCAATATTCCACTAGCACTTCTGATATTGCTCACAAGTTCATTCACCTTCTACATGTAGGAAGTAATGTTTTCATCTTCACTCATCATCAACCTTTCGTATCTACCCTTCAGGCTTTATAGCTTGGCACATTTAACATATTTATCACCTTCATATACAAAGTTTCCAACTTTTTCTAGATTTCAGGAGAAGTTTTTAATTCCAGGACATTTGTCATTTCTGTATCAGTCAGGGCACTCAACAATGCTTCTTTAGCTCAAATGTTGTATTCATCTTCCTTGAGTTCGTCTATAGTTGAAGGGCCTTTCTCCAGAATCTTATACTCATCCTTAGTTATCAACCAATAGGCATCACCCATACATTGCAAATGACACTGCATGCACATCTTCCAAAGGGAGTAATTTGTTCCATCAAATCTCAGACTGTCCTTCTTATAAGTTGACATCTTGGATCTCCTCAAGTGGTCAAGCTTCTTTTAGAGGAACTTGGCTTTGTTGGAATTAGGTTAGATAACTGTGAGGTGGTGAATCAATTGTCCCCAACTTTAACCTTTTCTACTTTTAATATTCCATCACAACTTACAAATAGATTAATGATGTAGACATTAAAGCATGAATTAACAACACATGAGTATAAAAAAAATGAACACACATAACACTAGAATTTTTACATGGAAATCCAGTTAAGGGAAAACCATGGTGGGGGTTAACCCACAAGATTTGTACCCTATTAAAAGTACTTAAAAGAAATGGGAAGGCACTTGCCTTTGGGTGCACTTCCTAGAGTACATTGCTCAAAGAGGCTCACTGCCTACAAGAGGCTCACTGCCTACAAGATTTTATGTCTAATACAGAAAGAATGAATTAAGAAATAACATCTTCTTCATGCCTGGTTCAGTCCAATTGAAGTGCATAACTCCTCTGCTCTGCTTTACCACATCTTCTCTCACATTTACACCTTTTGATAGCCTCACTTTGCTTATTTATATATGACATCAACTTTGGAATGATCATCAAAGTCGGCTTTACAAACATCTTATTACAATTGTTCTTCAAGGTTGGCCTAACAAACTATTACAATTACAAGACTTGATTTGATACAAAGTATTACATGTGAATCCTTATAGTGTTAGCCAAACATTTTCTAGGACTTGAATCTTCTTTGATCAACATGCTACACTCTAGAGAATTGCTCTTAGATCATCCACAACACACTTGAATCATCTGGTCGGCCAAGACTAAGAAGAACATTAACACCAATGAGGAAATATTCAACAACAAGATCAATTTTCAATGCGGACCTCCAACACAACAAGTACATGATCCAGAGACCTCCACAAGCACATTGAATTCAACAATAACATCTGCACTACTCTATATCATCATAATCACTTGCAACTTCATTCAAAACCTCAAGAACACTATTTGCCATGACTGTCACACTAGAAAGATTGTTTACGGACCTCCAAACCAAGAATGACTTGACTTGAGGATACACACTAACTTCCCAAACATGCCTTTAGATCCATAGATCATAATTTTTCATTGCAGAGCAATTCGGACCAATTTCATGTCAATCTGTCTCTTCTAAACACTACAAAACCCAATTCTACTCAGATGGCCATAGCTTCTTCAAATCTTCATGCAGACCTCTCAAATCTTAACTGGAGCTACTTTAGACAATCCTCTACACAACCATATGGCCCATGTACTTTGATCTTCGTTCCTCTGGAAATGTAGATCAATCTACTTCATTGATCTGCACTATTTCCCCTATTTCTGACAAAGGGATATGTTGACATCAATGACAACACATTATAGGCACATATTTCCAACTTCTTCTTTTGTATAGCCTTCTTCAACCATGAAGGTAAAGGGGAAGTAGAAAAACTAGCACTGACATTAGTATTCAAAATAATGCCATCTAAATGCACATGAGGATTACTATTCTCTTGAGGATCACTTAATCCAAGAGAATTAGGATTACCAAACAAAGAATTAAAAATATTGTCCTCACCAATTTGAATGAAAATTAAAGAATCACTATTAGGTACCAGAGGGTTGGGAGATGTCACATGATCTTCTTGCAGTTGTGGAAAAGCATCCAATCCTTTTTTTATTCCTATTCTTAGAGACATAGGTTGACCACCTTTTTCACATGCATCCTTCAACCTTTGATTATCTCTAGGTTGTTCACCAACCACTCACGATTGTGAGCCAACTCTATGAAGAGTTTTATTTGAAATCATTGTAGCTCTTGGTGTGTGAGATGCCCAAGACTTGTTATGTTCCTTAGTGGTAGATTCTTTTAGTGTTGAGTAGCCAACATGCTCCCTAAATTTCTTCTCAAGCTACTTTTCAGTTCTACTTAGCACAAAAGAGGAATGAACTATAACATATGTGACTTCTTTTTCAAACCAACACACCCAAGGTAGGGGTTCCAAAACAACATTGTGATAGCCTTCATCCAGAATATCATAATTCTAATTGGTGTACCTTCTGGGACTTGAAGAGGCAACCTGAGGACCTAGACTTGGTCCACTATTAATCTCATCCAACTTCTCTATTGCACCTCCATTTCATCAGTGTAATCTTACCAATAATCCTCGATATGAGAATGAAGCTAATACAAGCTACATCCATACAAATTCTTCTTAACATTTTTTTTACTATCAAAGGAAGGCCTCACAGGCAATGGATGAAAGCTAAATTCAACAAAAATCTTTTCAACATTCCTACCATTTACATTTCTTTTGCAAACAAAGAAAGACAAGGACATGGGAAAAGAATAACCCTTCTTCTTCATATCATGATATTTATTATTCACAATCGCCATCTAGTGAAAGACTTCCAAAAGCATAAGAAAATCTGAAGGGTATCTAGGCAATTTGAATGGGGTATTTTCAAAACCCCCAGTTATCAGATAAGTAAACCTATCAAACTGGATGTAGAAACTTCCAAACCTCATTATCAACATCATCACTTCAGGGGACATTCTCCTCTCCAATGGTCCTTTAATTTTTTTCATAGTCAACATGAGGAAAGATTCATTTATGTGGCATAAATCTTTCATCCCAATTTATTTCTACAATTGTAGAAAATAAACATGCATAGGTGTGTCAGAAGTAAGGGACCCTTGAGTCCTCAACCCAGGATAGACAACCTCTTTACTAGCTAAAATGTAGACTAGAAGATAACACATGCGAAGTGACACCTTTTGATGAAAATTTGTTTGCTACTCATTCATATGTTTACTTATTAGCTTCACCCAATCTACATAATGGGATTCACTACAAATTACCAAGATAAATTGACACATCCAATTCTCAAAAGAGTCTAACTCATCACTACCGATGACACGGTGCAACAGGGTAATCATGTCAAAGATTTCCTCTTTAAAATTCCCTCTTTTTAAATTGGTAGGGAATCAAGACTTACCCTTCCTTTCAATTTTCAGCTATCTCTTAGCAATACGGTTTTGGAAAAAATCCTTCTTGTCCCAAAAATATTCCCAACCAATGGTGATAGACAAATCAACAAACTCCTCATGATCTAGCAACTTCAAAGCATGTGAGACAACATCAAAATCAACTTTTGTCACCATAGAGTTGTTGAATATCAAGAACACTGAGAGGGGGGCTGAATTAGTGTTCCATAAAACCTTTCATGCACTTTTAGTTTTAACCATTTTCAAAAATTAATTAAACAAAAGCACAATATGTAAATGAATAGCAAGCACAAAGACATAACACATGGACACCAAGTTTTTTACATGGAAAACACCAAGGCGGGGAAAAACCATGGAGAGCACTAGCTCTCAATATATATTTCAATCTTTTAGAAAAGGTAATGTTTAGACCTAGTCACTCCATAGGCCTAGAACATACTGGCTCACTGCTATGAAGTACAACTAGGTCTAACAGGCTCACTACCTTAACCCTAGATATAGAAAGATTATAATGAGGGTTGTTAAACCCTATTGGTTTCTTACTGCCAGGCTCACTACCTTTAATGCCAAGTACAAGTGAAATTATATAAGAAATATCAATACTACAAAAGCATCTATCAACATGCCAGGGTGCAGTCATTTAGCAACTGAATACTATATCTTGAGTCTTCATCCTTGCTAATCTTCTAACTCTTCTCCGCTATACTTATGATTCCATTGATCACACACACATTCACATTCCTTACTCATCAAATGCCGAAATCCATCCTCTATTTATATCTGCAACTAAATCTTTCTCATGATCGGGTCGGCAACAAAAATATAAAACATGTAAACAAATAGTTGTACTCTGTCGGTTTGATCTTGTGAACAATATACAACGCAGACTCAGATACAAGAGTACAAGTCTTCACATAGGTTGACCTCAATCATATGAACACTTAGATTGATTATCCATATGCTATATCTTCTCCACATAAGGATCTAACATACCAGTCAATCTGTTCTTTAAGAACATACTTGACAATTTCATCTGTCACATCATAACTAGCACTGCTAACCAAATGGGACCTCACAATTCATATCCAAGGTTCATTACTAACCACTTGACATACCTTCAGAACTACAAAGGAAAATACTTATGCATGTCAAAATGTGGATCACAAAACTGCTGCTCTATCAGAGAAAAATACTGTTGAACTGGAAGCCGATACTCAAGAGCTTGTAGAATATGATATATTGAACTTCAAAGGCTATATTCCTAGATTTAGGTATTCATGACAAGTATCTTAGTTGCCTCAAAACTATAGAACAAAATATGCACTTGCAGAGGAATGTGGACCATTTTATTCTACACTGTACACTATTCCTATCATACCTCTATTCTTTCAGACTTAGACATTTTCTCCAAATGACTTCCGGAGGAAGTCAAGACCTGATCATTGGAATATAACAACACCAAACAACTATAAACATTATACCTAAGCTACATTTCCAGGTCTTCATCTGCGGAGGCACACTAATCCACTTCTTGTCCCTTACTCTGTATATTGCCCATACTTAGTCATTTTTACCAACTGGACCTGAATTCCATTATGACCTTTTGGAGTAGTGTCTTCTAGTCATGTTGAAGGGATCTTTGAGCCTTGTTTCCATCAATGAAAACATATAATTCTATATCAGAGTAGTGTCTCTTGCCAACAATCTCTCCCTTTGGCATTGGTGGAAACACTTAGTGAAAAATGCTTAACTGCTCCCCCTTACTATATATACTCTATTCTCCTACTCCCCTGAGAATCTTATCCTTTTTTCACTGATCGTCTTCTCCCCCTTTGACATTAGTGGCAAAGTGTGTGTTCTGGAACCCAAAATTTGTCAATTCTTCAAAATGCTTATGTACCTTCCCACATATTTACAAGTACGATCTTCATCTTTATATTACATATGTTGGAGAACATCATTAAATATGTTCTTGAACTATGCCAACTCACCATCCTAGCCTTTCTTTGCATTATCCAAAATCAGAATGTGTCTACTGAGTAGAAAATTAGAGTTTTTACCTTTTGTAAATCTAATGGTGTAGCAGTTTGTCCAACAAGTTATGCTTCAGCCTAAGATTAGTCATTGAATCTAGTTTGGGACTAATCAGTCTTCTCAATTGTCCCATTATACTCTTCATTTGATACATTTGATTTATTAAATCATTCAAGTCATTGTGGATATTGATGACTTGAGCTTCTTTGTTGCTGGTTGATTCATGTACCGGATCAAAATTCTTAGACACATTCATCAATTTTTCTTCCAATTCTATGATCTTTTCTTCTATCTTCTTTGTAACTTCTGGCCATGATATACAAAATTTATACACATCACCAGCTTCTATAATGGCACTTTGAATATTCTATATTCTATTTTCTAGCTAAGCCTTATCATGGGCTATCAACTTTGTCAATTCATCTAATCTTTCTCATTAAACTCTTGTCAAACTTTTGTTTCAACAGATTTTTCAAGAGATTCAAAGTGTGTACTTATAGAATGAATTAGTCCCTTGAGTTGACAAGTGGCAGATAGAGAGGTATCCTTCCGTTATGTTGGTACCAGCTTTTCCAAAATGCTAGAGGCATCATTTATGAGTTCACTATCTTCAATGTGGGAATTCAATATTTCTTTTCTTGCTTTGGATAGAGCAACTGAAACCAACTTGAACATTTGAGTAGGAGACATTGTGTCCAAGTTTATTGGACCTTAGATTGACTCAGGCTCATCTAGAATTAGTTCTTCTTTTTCCAAAAGCTCTTTTACTACCTCTACAGTGTCTCTTGCTACACCAAAGATCACATCTTTCTATTTTAGCTCTAGAGGATCAATATCCATGGCCTTGTTTGAGTCCTTCTATTCATCCCGTGTCAAATCCTTTTAAATCTGATGTGTCAAAGAGGAACTGGTTTGTGCAGCTGGTATTTCTTTTTCTGCAGTCTTCTCTCCAATGGTGCTTTCAACTCCTTGATGTTTTAGAGAGGCAAGAGTCTCCTTTTCCTCAACTATCTCCTTTCCAATGTTGACTTCTAGAATATATATATATATATATATATATATATATATATATATATATATATATATATATATATATATATATATATATATATATATATATATATATATATATATAATCACTATCTATTACTTTATTGCCATAGATGGTAGGAATATTGTATTTCTTTAATATTTCCAAAATGGTTTTCTCTGTCTCCTTGACCACTTTTTGATTTCACCTATCATCAATGAGTTCATCCTTTTCTTGGTCTTGAAGGAATCCTTGAGTTCTTTAGAAATTTTGGCTTCTTCTTCAGGAGTGATCTTCGGACTTAACCTTGTTAGTGCACGTTGTCTGAGCTCTATGTCTTTGGCTATAGCAGTTTCTTTTCTGGCAGTCAATATGCTACCCAAATTGTTAGGAAGATGAGAAATGATTTCAATGAGGGCTCTATTGTATATGTTGAGATACTCTATGGTATCATCTTCCAAAACCCTTTTATCAGAGATTCATTGTAGTCATCATAAAATTGAGCCAGAGGTTTAAGATTTCCATCAACAGTGACTGACTTTAATACATCTTCAAGAATTAATGTGGCTTGAGGCTCATCTACCTTCTGTCTTTTGTTGGGTTTCTTCCTTCTAGAGGGCTTCTCCTTTCTACTTCTAGAGGCTTTGATAGTCTCACCTTTCATTTTCTTGACATCTTCATCTAATTCTATTGCTTCTTCATCAACTCCTATACTTACATGCATTGTTTTTGCTCTTGTCTTCATTCTTTTTGTGTCTTGTTGTGGGGGCTTCCACACTTGTTGAAGGTGTGGGACCAGAGGATTCAGGTATTTTGAATGAGTTCCTTTTTAACCTTTATTGTGAAAACCTAAGTCATCATAAATGATTGTTCAAAAATCTATCAAACTCTTCACTATAGAATACAGTCGATTACAATTGCTCCACAATACTCTACATTAGAACTTTTTTTTCTAGAATTTCTTTCAAAGGATTTGTCATGTTGGATTCTACCACATATCTCTATGCTAGACTCTAGCACCAACTTTCTAGCTGGGGGATTTAGATTTTAACACTGCTTCCTGTAAGCTAGAGCTCTCAATTTACTTCCTGGAGGAAGTATCTGCACCAAATGATTGTGTGGATTCATCCTTGACTTCAATCACATCTTTGTTGATCCAAATTTTGCTCATTTCTTTCTTGGTTTCAACTAGATTAACATTTTCCTTCCCTTTGTCATTATTTTTCTCTGTTTTCCTGTATATAGTATCATAGTTTCTTTTCACACTTCTAGTTCTACAGAATCTAGCAAAGTGCCCGAACTTGTTGCAATTGAAGCATACAGTATTTCTTTGACCCTGATTTCTCTTGACATTTGAATTTGGCCTTGATCTACACTAGTTAGCCATATGTCCAAACCTATTGCATGAAAAACACTTCCCATTGAAGGATTGATTGGATTCCTCGAGTAGTTTGGCATATTTCTTAACACACTTCTACACTCATTTGCTTTATAACCAATCTTCTTACAATTGAAGCATTGACCAAAGAAAGATGGAACATTTTGATCCATTCCACTTCTACACTAAGTAGCCCTATGACCATACTTATTACAATTAAAGCAATGACCATTGAAAGATGGCTACCTTTGAGCATTTGGCTACCTGACCGGGGGTCTTCTAGGTCTTCTTCTTTGATTTTTAAATTAGTTTTCCCTATTTTTCTTTACCTCATAATTTTCTTGACCAAAATTTGAACTTTCTCCCTTTTCAAATCCCAAACCTTGCTTTTCATCAATATTCTTTTGGCTAGTAATCATTTCATCAAGCTTTACAGAACTTAGCTTGAACTTTTCTTCATAGCTCTTAGCTGCTTCCAAATCAAATTTTAAGAGCAGAACTTCTTTTCCTAGTTTTTCACATTCCTCTGACTTGTTATTCACAACATGATTCAGATATTCCTCATTCTTGGTCTTTTCTTCAATCACCCTAAGATGATTCTGTGGATTCACTTGCTTGTTTTAATTGCTCACACAATTCTTTCCTTCTTTTGTGAGATTTACTGATATGCTCTTTTAATTTTAGAATGCAATTATTAGCTTCTTTGATACTCTCCTCTAAACCCTTGATATCAATGATGCAGGAGCATCCAGTGGTGTAAGGGCAATCTTGCATCACCCAAAAATAAGTTAATTCAAAATCATTTCAGATGTTTTCATTTCTTTCCATAATTAGTGTTTTTGGTTCCACAATCTCCTAAATAATGATGTAGGACTTTCTTTTTTTTTAAATTGCTAAAAATAGCAAACTACCAGTTTTGGAAAGTCTACTTGCCATTTTAGGAAAGTTTGCATTTGGGCACAGATTGAACTGAAAACTTACCAAAAGTTATATAATGGAAATATAAGACCTTTGGTGAAGGAATCAGGCAAAGATCATTTGTGAGCTGAAAGATATTAAAGTTTTTGTTTTTTGAAAAGCCCTTGAAAATTTCTAAATTGAGATATGAGGCACTAAAACATCCCATAACATCTTAAAAAGTTAATGGAAATCCATTTACAAATTTTTGGCATGATAGTTCACATCGCGATCTTTTTGGCGCTTAAAACGGTTCGTCAATTGGACACCCAAATCAAAAGTTATGCTTCCCGAAAGTTGACCTACTTTTGGAGGGAGTTGCAAATTTCAAAATTTAGCTAGAGGTTGCCAAAAAGTGCTATTTATGACTATTTTGGGAACTCTGGGCAATAGTAGAGTTAAGGGGGAAAGTTTAGAGTCAAGAATAGGCAGGAAAACAAAAACCCTAGAAGATTTGGGGTTGCAGAGGGTAGATGATTCCAGAGTCTTGCGAGAGGAAGTTGTAGTGTGTTGCAGCCTATGGACGGTTGATTCCACTGATTGTATTTGAGCTTCTGTAATGTAATAAGTTGTCCAAATCAATAAAGAAAGTTCTATTTTCTATGTACAATTTTTGTTGTTGTGTGTTTTATGATTTACCCCTTCATCAATCAGCGTTGGAGTTTTCAAGATCTTCTAGAGTTACTTCAAATTGTTCATTATTGACATATACTTGATTGCCAATTATAATGTTGCCAGAAGAATTTGCTTCAGGACAAGTGAGATACCTTTGTGCTACCATAAGTGAACCTTCCTAGATCTTCCTCAAGCTGTTAGGCTTCTTCCAAGGAACCAAGCTTTGATACCAATTGTTGACTATCAGGAACATTGAGAGGGGGGGTGAATCAGTGTTCCATAAAACCTTTCATGCACTTTCACTTTTAACCATTTTCCAAAATTAATTAAACAAAAGCACAATATGCAAATGAATAGAAACCACAAAGACATAACACATGGACACTAAGATTTTTATATGGAAAACCCCATGGTGGGAAAAAACCATGGAGAGGATTAGCTCTCAATATATATTGAAATCTTTTACAAAAGGGATGCTTAGGCTTGGTCACTCCATGGGACTAGAACATGTTGGCTCACTGCCATAAAGTACAACTAGGTCTAGCAGTCTCACCACATCAACCCTAGATCTAGAAAGATTACAATGAGGGTTGTTAAACCCTAATGGTTTCTTATTTCCAGGCTTACTTCTTGTAATGTCAAGTACAAGTGAAATTATATAAGAAATATGAATACTGCAAAAGCATCTGTTAGCATGCCAGGGTGCAGTCATTTAGCAACTGAATATTGTATATTGAGTCTTCATCCTTGCTAATCTTATAACTCTCCTCTACTATAATCATGCTTGCATTGATCATACACACATTCACATTCCTTACTCATCAAACACTAAAATTCATCCTCTATTTATATCTGCAACTAAATCTTTCTCATGCTCGGGTCGACAACCAAAATATGAAATGTGTAAACAAATAGTTGTACTCTGTCAGCTTGATCTTGTGAATAATCTGCAATGCGGACTCAAAAAAATGAGTACAAGTCTTCACATAGGTCAACCTCAATCATATGAACACTTAGATTGATTATCCTGATGCTATATCTTCTCTACATAATGATCTAATATACTAGTTGACCTGTTCTTTAAGAACATACTTGACAATTTTATCTTTCACATCACAACTCGTACTATGGACCAAATGGGACCTCACAATTCATATCTAATGTTCATTACTAACCACTTGACATACCTTTAGAACCATGGAGTAAAATACTTTTACATGTCAAAATGCAGATCGTGAAATTGCTGCTCTGTCATAAAGAAATACCGTTGAACTAAAAGCCAATATTGGAGAGCTTGTAGAATATGATCTATTGAACTTCAAAGGCTATAATCCTAGATTTAGGTATTCATGACATGTTTCTTAGTTGCTGCAAAAATGTAGAACAAAATATTCACTTGCAAAGGAATGTGAACCATTTTATTCTGCACTGTATAATGTTCTTATCATACTTCTGTTATTCTAGACTTAGACATTTTCTCCAAATGACTTTTAGAGGAAATTAGGACTTGTCACTAGAATATAACAACACTAAACAACTATGAACATTATACTTGAGCCACATTTCTAGGTCTTCATCTGTGGAGGCACACTGATCCACTTATTGCCCCTTACTCTGTATATTGCCCATACTTAGTCAGTTTTGCCAACTGGACCTGAATTCCAATATGACCTTCTGGAGTAGTGTCTTCTAGGCATGTTGAAGGGATCTCTGATCCTTGTTGCCATCAGTGACAACATACAACTCTATACTAGAGCAGTATCTCTTGCCAACAAGAGCCATTGAAGGCTTGTATTTCTTATGTGTCAAGAAAATAATTCTTCGCACAAGCAACAATCAAATCTAGACATGGAATTAAAGGTGGAAAACTACCAACATGAGCTAACCCACTACTCATAATCTTTTCTGCAACCGAGGACCTAGTTTCCTCTTGCATTTTATTCTACAATTCTCCCAATCCTACATGTTTAAGGTTAGTGTCTCTTATATTAGATAAACCATTCTCAATCACAGAGGCTACTAGGAACCTCTATTTTTTATGTTTCATTTTGACTTGTTTGAAAAACTAGAGAGTGAGAACTTCTGAACAAGTTAAGGATACCAGAGAGGTTGATAGAACATTTGGCAAAAACTGACTATCTAGACTAATGAACAAAGAATTGTTCTTTTTCACTCAGGACAATTAAAGATTTGAATTTATCAAAGAAAGAAAAGTATAGGAAAGAGCTAGTTATTTTGACCTAATTGTGAATCTTTTTGCAAATTCTTCATTAATGGTGAGGTCCAGAGCTCCTTCAACACATTCTTGTCATGATGTAAAAATGAGTCTTTACTCACAAGGTGATATCTTTAACAAAGCCTTCATTATCAAAACTCATTAAATTCTCCTCAAATTTTATTAAAATTTTGTAACGAATGGTATTGCACAATTCATAAATGATCCTCTAGATTTCCCTTCAAAAAGTGTGCAAACAATTTTCCCAACTCATTCCAAAGTTATTGTGAGATGACAAGTGTCAATATTCTAGACATACCAATGGTTTGAAAAGGCAACACTTTGAGAAGTTAGAAGTTCATTAAGTTGGAACATTGGCAACTTTGAGAAGTAATAAGCTAACAAAACTATGAGTTCTGAAGTTCACTAAACTTTTGACTCTTTGACTGCAAAGGGCCCTTCAACAAATTAACACAAGACTGTATGACAAGTCTAAGTTGTCAGCTTATGTGAAAAGTTAGAGAGACGAGAGGTTCCAGAATTCTTGAACTAGCTGATGGGGGTCTAGAAAAGCATAAGATCACCAAACAGTTGACCAAGAGTGAAAAATGTCTAAGTAAGGGATCGTGACCTATAAAGAGGGCAAGAGATAATAAATAATATGAATGGTATTTTGACTTAACATATGAATGACTCAAAATTTCAAATATAGGGTAAGAATAGGCTCTAAATGGGGACAAGGATTGAACATGATAGAGAATCTCAAAAAACATGGTATAAAGCCTTATTCCAAAGGGAAATAGAGTCACACCAAAACAACAATGACAATACACAAGGGAAAATAGGAAAGAAAACTATGATACAAAGCAAGACTTATCAACATTACCAATTATATAACTTGAGATCCTGCCCATTATAGACAAGAGGCATTGGATTTCCATATGGATATGCTAATAGGAAAGCATTTTCTCCAATTACTTGTCTATTTTTAAATGGTCCCATCCAGAGAGAATCAAATTTTCTTATGAACCCCCTTTGGCTCTCTTCTTCTAACCAACAATAATAGAACATCTCCAATTGCAAACTTACTTTCTTTTTCTTTCCTATCAAAGATATTCTTCACTGCATATTAGTTCCTTGAAATTTTGTCCACTACTCCATCCTTTTTCTCCTTAAGCTTATACAATTACATAATTTTCTTTCCCAATGTTGATTAGAATTGTCCATCCTTAATAGCTTTCTGCAATTTCAATGCTTACAATTCTAGAGGAATACGTATAGAACTATCAATCCCATACAACAATTGGAAAGAGGACATCTTGATTTCCATCTTGTAGGTTATCCTATCTACCCACAAATCCTCATAAAGGATCTTATGCCATCCCCTCCGATTCTCATCCACCAACTTCTTGACAATTGAAATCAAATTCTTTTTGCTTGACTCAGCTTGGCCATTACATTGCAGATAGTAGTCAGATGAGTGAGCAAGTCTAAATCCATAATTATAACAAAATAAGGAAAACTTAGAAGAAGAGAAGCTACTGGCATTATCTGCAACAATCTTCTTAGGGATGCCAAATCTGACCAATATTATGTAGTTTCATAAGTGGTGTGCTTTATAGGAATTTCCTCTACGCACTTAGTAAAGTAATAAGTTATAGTTAGGATGTGAGTATGGCCAACACTAGAAATAGGATTGATAGGTCTAATAAAATCTAGCCCCAATTATTGAAAAAGTTCATCAATTACTATAGGCCTTAGGGATAGTGCAACCAAGTGAGGTCTACTAGTGAATCTTAGACACTTTTCACATTTCTAAACCTATTCATAGTCATCTTTACATATACTTGGCTAGTAGAAACACTATTGTAGGATTTTTAAAGTTATTATAGAAGTGGAAAAGTGTCCTCCACAGGCTTCATTGTGAAAAGTTTCTAAAATCTTTTTCTATTGTTCCCTATTCACACATCTTAAGAAGGTTCCATCCACTCCTTTTTAATATATTCCATTCCTAGAGAAAATATTTTCTAGTTTTAGGCTTTAGGTTCCTCTTCTCCTTAGTAGATAAGTGAGGTGAACATTCACCATATGTCAGCAGATATAAAACATTTGAAAACCACTCATCAATAGTGCTTTTGAATTAGACTAGAGGTAGCTCTTCATCTTCAGTTGATTTACTCTTAGAGATCATTTTTTCATAATCCTCTACCTCTAACCAAGTTGGTAGACTTGAGATCAATGTCATACTCTTGCACCTTTGACACCCAAGATCCTTTTTATTCTAGCTAATATTCTATTGGGTTAGGATGCTTTTAATAGTAGAGTCTAGAACAAAGACTATTGCATGAGAATGCAAAATATAGAACCTAAAAATTTTCAAAGCTTTCATCACCATATAAGGATGCTTATCCAGGAGAAAGTATTTCAATTCACTCTTCTTCAAATCCACATGCATAAAGGTGATCGAGACTTCAATCCCCTATCTATTTTTTTGCAATAGAATGGCTGAAAGATTATGCTAAGATGCATAATAGTAAATGCTTAAATCTTTATTAAAATCATGATGCACTAGAGTAGGAGCATTAGCATTGGAAATCTTGATATCTTCAAAAGATTTCTTACCTTCATTCCACTTGAAGACTAGATGGTTCTTCATTATTTATGCAATGTGCCTTGTCAATTCAGCAAGGTCAGGGATGTTTCTTCTGTTGAATATAAGGAATACTAAGAGGGGGGGTGAATTAGTATTCCACAGAACCATTTCTTCAATACTTCATTAATCCAATTACCAAAATTAATAATATGAAAGTAGAATAAACATGAGAACAACAACCATAAGGACATAACACATAGACACCAAGATTTTTTATGTGGAAAATCTAAAAAGGGAAAAACCACGGTGAGTGTTAGCTCACAATATATTATGATAACAATACCAGATTACATAAGGCTCACTACAATGGGGCTCATTGCCCAAAGAAATGTTCACTACAGGTGGATTCACTATCTAAGTGGACTCATTGTCCACTAAGAGAGAAAAGTAGAAGATAGAAGGAAATTAGCTCACTACTGGTGACAAATTGTTGCAAATGCATCTACCACATGCTGGATCACAGTTCCATTGAAGGGTCAATATATAGATTCAATGGTCTTCATTAGTTCTGCCTCGCTTTTCCACTCTCCTACATATACTATGTTTTATGCCCTTATTATTCTTTTCTTCTCTACAATCTACTCAAAATCATTCACACATCAATTTCATACTACTTCTGCACACCCACATTAATTCAACACCAAAATCCATCTAGTATATATATCCGCAATAAGATATAACTCAAAATTAGGTCAGAAAGCCAAACATGAAACGTGTATACAACTGTTATACCTAGTCAGCTTGATCTTGTGCAAAAACAACAATGCGGACCTGAACAAATATACAATAATCTTCATATAGGTTAGTACTAGTCATTTAACCACTTAGATTAATTATTTAAATAACATATATTCTTCACATATGGATCTAACATGCATGTTAGCTTGTCGCTTTAGAACACACTTCACCAATTCAACTGTCAAATCATAACTTCTACTACGGACCATATAAGACTCCAAAAATTACATCCAACATTCATCATTGACGTCTTAGCATATCTTCAAAACCACAAGCCAAAATATACCACAATGGAGGAAAGCAGACCCTTTTCCTCTGGTATTGTGCACTATTTCTTTCTTAACTTTGTTCACCCTAACTTAGACACTTTACCATATGACTTCTAGAGGAAGTCAAGACTTGGATACTAGAACATGTGATCACTAGATAGATATGAACAACTTACTTGAACTACATACAAGTGTCTTTAACTGTGGAGGCATACCATCTCACATATTGTCACTTCCTTTGTATATTGTATACTACGCATACCTAGTTATTTATGTTGGAGTACAATACAACACTGAGAGGGGGGTGAATCAGTGTTGTATATTTTTTAACATTTCAGAAACTTGATTCAAAAATGTTGTGCAAAGGAGTTCACTTAAAAACATAATCATCATGATATGCAAAACTTAAATAAAGATAATCAAATAGATGCACCGTAAACAATCACAAAGAAAATACATGACACAACTTTTGATGAGTGGAAAACCCTCAAGGCGAATAAAAACCACTTTGAAAATTTGTCTCACTGGCTTATTTAAATATCACTGATTACAACAATAGTTGTCTCACTGACAACTAACCATGCCTCATTGGCATACAAAGCCTCACTAGCTTAGAAGTCTCACTGACTTGTCATTATGCCTCACTGGTCTTTTCAACAATGTCTCACTAACAATATTGCCTTACTGGCATACCAAATCCCAAATACAAAAATTATATACACAGAGTAAAACCTTTGTGTCTCTACATATCGCTTCTTATCATCCTCTCTTCTCTCTATATTTTCATTTGGATTCATAAGAATTTATATGTATGAAACAATACAAAATTGTGTCTATTACTATTCTACCTTGAAAACCTTTTGTCTTCTCTATCTCACTGACTCATCAATTTCACCCTTTTTCTCAATATATCAGAATATATAAAAATAGATTTATATATAAATCCTTCAACTTCTATCCAAGTTTTTTTTATATTTTATTTTGAAAATACAAAGAAGTTTTTGCAAATCATTATCATGAAGCCTTTATATTCTGCTTTTTTGAATGAGTAAATATATACATGCAACTATCTCAAGCAATTTCCAACTATCCAAATAATTGTTCCAAGGTCATGCTCAGACCTACCCATGAGAACCAATAGATAATCCCTTTGAAATGCTCTTTTACTCATGATTACAAACTTTAGCCTCTTAAAAATTTATATTCAAACTATGTTTTAAGTTAAGAAATCACTTTCACAGATAAAGATAACCCAAGCCGTCTTCAATAATCATGTACAATACCCTAGTGATGAGTTGTTCTCAAAAACAAGGCAAGTGTTCAAACTGTTCAAGGGTTTGAGAAAGAAACCCTAGTTCCAAACATAGTTCATCATAAGTTTAACCACCAAATTCTTCATAAATTGCAATTACCTAGAAAGAAACTGTCTTGTTTAGTTATAACTACCTTAACTAAGATAAACATAACCACCAAGCCCACATAAACCAAAAATATGACTGAATGAGCCCTTTGGGGCTAGGAAGATCTTTCAACCAACAGAGTAATATAAGCTTTAAAGACTTGTCAACATATCTATACCCAAGAAATCATAATGGAAAAGAAGAAAATCTGAGCTTAAGTGATGCAGGAGCACCCGTCCATGATCAGGATATAGGTCCGCATGATGACATACATGATCAGGATATAGGATAATTATCAGCATGATGACAGGATAGCCTATTTTTAGTATGTTTGACTTTATCATGTAATAAGGTCCATTGGACCGATGCTATGTATTAGATCAGCATAGGAGTATGTGTAGGCAGTTAGAGATCGGGATAAGGTTATCTGAGCTGTCCTCTCTCCCAGCCGCTTGGAAGCTCCCAGCCGCTGGGAAGTGAGTTGGTAGTACTCGAAGGATTTGTTACATATACCTTCGATCTGTTAGGGTTTAGACAGAATTCACATTGATTTTGATAGATGTTATGTTCAGGAGAGTAGTATTGGTGGTATGCTGTACTGGTGATCAGTCCTGATATTGTGAAGCAGAATTGTAAAAGCAGGACATTTGGATTTCAATTGAATAAGATCTCATCTTTTGCATTATCTGATTGTATCAGTTGTATCTGTGTTGATTTCCTTTCCATTTTGCAAGTTAATGGGTTCCTTCAACCCTTCCACCGGTTGATCCTGCGAATCGGTGGAATGGTCCTGTATTATAGCTTAGTTTGCATTTGTGTTTTCTGTTTATGCATTGCATTGTTCAAGAGATCAGTTAGGAGCATGCTGTAAATCAGCCTAGCATCCTCATGTGCTAGGTATAGAAAGATAAACTGTTAGATTTTGGGTTGAAGGTGATCCGGCCCGGTCGTCACATTATCGTTGGATAATAGAGCGGTTCTGAGTGTTTACATGCAGTGGACGGATACACAGGAGTCTGCATGTGCGTTTCCAGCCGGAACAAGCCGCATCGTCATCTGTGAATGCATCGCCATCAGGATCGGGTCGTGAAACTGTTGAAGTTTGCAAGTTGCAAGTGCATCAGGATGTTTTGAGTTGGATATATACTCAGTGTATATATCGCAGTCAGGATCATCTCTCGGAGAAGCTCATCATCCGCGTATCGCTAGCAGATGCGGGTGTGAAAGTTCAGTTTTTTTGACTAAGTGTTGAAGAGTTCATCAGGATATTGTGTGACGTCATCGTCATCAGGATATGACGTCATCGTCATCAAGATATTGAGATATCCCTCTATACGAGTTTATCCTGTTGTCGCTAAGTGGTTAGGTATCGGCATAGGCAGAAAGTTGTGAAACATCATCAGGAGGTTTCGAGGGAGCCGGATAAATTAGATCATGATGCTGTTGCTTGTATCGCCGGGTAGCGGGGCATCGAAGGGAAGGTGTTAAGTTGTCGTCATCAGGATATTTGGAGCAACCGGATATTTGGATATCCTGCTGACGAAGGTGGTGTCGAATATCATGATGATGCCGCTTGTGTTTGGCGCCCGATGAACAGTGCAACCGGAGGATGTTTGCGCCCATTGATTATCATGATGATGATGATAGGCGACAGGCGGAGGAGATGAACAGTAGCCGGCAGGAGGATAAGTGTGAACGTCCGAAATATGATGATGCTGTGGGTGTTTTTAGGAAACATGATGATGATGCTGAGCCGATAGGGATTTTTATCAGGTTGTTTATATACTTGGCTCCTCCTTCCTGTTAGGTAGCCTCCGTTGCGTTTCACTCTGCATCATAGTGGTATCAGAGCAAAGGTTAGGATCTTCTGGAAAAGATAAGTAGGATGTTAGACGAAGAAGGAACATCTGAGGTTCCAGCAAGGATGACCAATGCTGAGTTGGCAGTTCTGGTGAAGAAACAGATTGCAGAAAGCAAGGCCGTGAAGGCTCAGAATCAGGAGTTGAAAGATGAGTTAGCAAAGTTGAGGAGCAGAGTAGGTTCTGGTAGAGAAGATGATAGGGAAGAAGAAGAGATCCCTAATTGGAGCGAAGAGGTCGTTCCTGCAGACCAGAGGCCACTGTTGAACGCCCTCAAGGCCATGGAGAGGAGAACCATGGATGTGAAGCTGGATTTGCCAGTGTTTACAGGTAAGATGGACCCTGATTCAGTGATGGAATGGATAGACTGTTTGAACAATTTCTTTGTAACAGAGGAGATACCAGAACAACAGAGAGTGAAGATAGCACAGTCAAAGATGAAAGAAGCTGCCTTGACATGGTGGAACTTTGTTCAAGATGATAGAGTACAGGAAGGAAAACGTAGAGTTGCCACATGGAAGAAGATGATGGAATTGGTGAAGGAAGCTTATATTCCATTGGATTACAGTATCCAGTTACACAAGAGGAAGCAAAACCTGAAGCAGAAAGAGCTAGATGTCAGCTCATATACAGAAGAGTTCATGAAACTCTGTATGAAGACAAAGGTGAAAGAAAGTGAAGAAGAGAAGGTAGCCAGATACCTTAATGGATTGAGGTTTAATATTCAGGAAGATCTGAGTCTGCATAATCCAGATACAGTGCAGAAAAGCTTTCAGTTGGCATTGAAAGTGGAAGAAAAGCTGAAGAGAAAACAAGAACAAAACAATAGAGGAAGAGGATCAGCCCATAGAACAAGGCAAACCAATGAGAGTCAAGAAGACACTGGTAAAGGACAGGGACAGTCTGATTTCAGAGGTGGATGGAAAGGTAATAAAGGCAGATTTGGAGGTGGTAGAGGTTCTACTACATTTTCAGGGAAATGTTACACCTGTGGTGAGTTTGGTCATCCATCTTTCAAATGTCCAGAAAACAAAGGTTCATCATCCAGAAATGATAGAACGAGTGACAAGAGAGTACAACTTGTGCAAGAAGAGAAAGAAGAGAAAAGTGTGCAGAGTCCAAACATTTATCAAAAGGATCAAGAGGCTGATAATTGGGGATACCCAGAAAGTGGAGAATCATTGATGTTAAGGAGAATTAGTTTGCAGGCATCAAAGGATATGATGCAAAGAAGAGCTCTTTTCAAGACCACATGCAAGAGTAAAGGTAAAGTATGTAAGGTTGTCATTGATACTGGTTCAACAGATAACATGGTATCTCAGGAGATGGTGGATAAACTGCATTTGGAAAGGATGCCACATCCACACCCTTACAAGGCATCTTGGGTGAGTGATAGTCATTCACTTTTTGTCTCTGAACAGGCATATGTAGATTTCCAGATTGGAGCATATCAGGATAGAATTTTGTGTGATATTTTGCCCATGGAATGTTGTCACCTACTGTTGGGTAGACCATGGCAATTTGATAGGAGGGTACTGTACGATGGGTATGCTAATACCTATACCATCCAGAAAGATGGAAAGACTATTAAGTTGATGCCATTACAGGAAGCAGCTGCAGCACAGAAGGTAGCCAAAGTCATTTTAATGGGAAAGAAGGAATTTGTGCAGATGCCTAGAGGAGCAGGCATAAAGGCAGTTCAGGACACTGCAGGGAAAGGAGTTGTTAAAGACAACAAGCTGAAGAAAGTTTCAGTTGTGACTGACAGGGGTCAGCAGCAGGTTTAGAAACAGGATGGTAAACAGCAACCAGTTCAGAAGAATGACAGGGATGTTGTCATAGTTGGGACTATTGCTTGTCCTATAAAGATTGACAGGAAGATAGAGTTGAACATTTCAGAAGTTCAAGAGGCAGTTCAGAAAGAGGTTCTGGTCAGGCAACCTGACAAACACAAGGTATGTGAGAGCAAAGCCTACATTGACAGGCATGAGGATTTACTTGCCAGAAAGCAAGTTACAGTTCAGAAGTCTTGGAGCAGCCAAGAGACAGCAGCAGACAAAGCTGGAACAGGGCAGAACATTGCACAGGCAAAGTGTAAAGGTGGAGGACTTCCATATCCCAACTCATGGGACATGAGTTATTTTCTTTTGGGGAGTATGATGCAGGAGCACCCGTCCATGATCAGGATATAGGTCCGCATGATGACATACATGATCAGGATATAGGATAATTATCAGCATGATGACAGGATAGCCTATTTTTAGTATGTTTGACTTTATCATGTAATAAGGTCCATTGGACCGATGCTATGTATTAGATCAGCATAGGAGTATGTGTAGGCAGTTAGAGATCAGGATAAGGTTATCTGAGCTGTCCTCTCTCCCAGCCGCTTGGAAGCTCCCAGCCGCTGGGAAGTGAGTTGGTAGTACTCGAAGGATTTGTTACATATACCTTCGATCTGTTAGGGTTTAGACAGAATTCACATTGATTTTGATAGATGTTATGTTCAGGAGAGTAGTATTGGTGGTATGCTGTACTGGTGATCAGTCCAGATATTGTGAAGCAGAATTGTAAAACCAGGACATTTGGATTTCAATTGAATAAGATCTCATCTTTTGCATTATCTGATTGTATCAGTTGTATCTGTGTTGATTTCCTTTCCGTTTTGCAAGTTAATGGGTTCCTTCAACCCTTCCACCGGTTGATCCTGCGAATCGGTGGAATGGTCCTGTATTATAGCTTAGTTTGCATTTGTGTTTTCTGTTTATGCATTGCATTGTTCAAGAGATCAGTTAGGAGCATGCTGTAAATCAGCCTAGCATCCTCATGTGCTAGGTATAGAAAGATAAACTGTTAGATTTTGGGTTGAAGGTGATCCGGCCCGGTCGTCACATTATCGTTGGATAATAGAGCGGTTCTGAGTGTTTACATGCAGTGGACGGATACACAGGAGTCTGCATGTGCGTTTCCAGCCGGAACAAGCCGCATCGTCATCTGCGAATGCATCGCCATCAGGATCGGGTCGTGAAACTGTTGAAGTTTGCAAGTTGCAAGTGCATCAGGATGTTTTGAGTTGGATATATACTCAGTATATATATCGCAGTCAGGATCATCTCTCGGAGAAGCTCATCATCCGCGTATCGCTAGCAGATGCGGGTGTGAAAGTTTAGTTTTTTTGACTAAGTGTTGAAGAGTTCATCAGGATATTGTGTGACGTCATCGTCATCAGGATATGACGTCATCGTCATCAGGATATTGAGATATCCCTCTATACGAGTTTATCCTGTTGTCGCTAAGTGGTTAGGTATCGGCATAGGCAGAAAGTTGTGAAACATCATCAGGAGGTTTCGAGGGAGCCGGATAAATTAGATCATGATGCTGTTGCTTGTATCGCCGGGTAGCGGGGCATCGAAGGGAAGGTGTTAAGTTGTCGTCATCAGGATATTTGGAGCAACCGGATATTTGGATATCCTGCTGACGAAGGTGGTGTCGAATATCATGATGATGCCGCTTGTGTTTGGCGCCCGATGAACAGTGCAACCGGAGGATGTTTGCGCCCGTTGATTATCATGATGATGATGATAGGCGACAGGCGGAGGAGATGAACAGTAGCCGGCAGGAGGATAAGTGTGAGCGTCCGAAATATGATGATGTTGTGGGTGTTTTTAGGAAACATGATGATGATGCTGAGCCGATAGGGATTTTTATCAGGTTGTTTATATACTTGGCTCCTCCTTCCTGTTAGGTAGCCTCCGTTGCGTTTCACTCTGCATCATAGTGGTATCAGAGCAAAGGTTAGGATCTTCTGGAAAAGATAAGCAGGATGTCAGACGAAGAAGGAACATCTGAGGTTCCAGCAAGGATGACCAATGCTGAGTTGGTAGTTCTGGTGAAGAAATAGATTGCAGAAAGCAAGGCCGTGAAGGCTCAGAATCAGGAGTTGAAAGATGAGTTAGCAAAGTTGAGGAGCAGAGTAGGTTCTGGTAGAGAAGATGATAGGGAAGAAGAAGAGATCCCTAATTGGAGCGAAGAGGTCGTTCCTGCAGACCAGAGGCCACTGTTGAATGCCCTCAAGGCCATGGAGAGGAGAACCATGGATGTGAAGCTGGATTTGCCAGTGTTTACAGGTAAGATGGACCCTGATTCAGTGATGGAATGGATAGACTGTTTGAACAATTTCTTTGTAACAGAGGAGATACCAGAACAACAGAGAGTGAAGATAGCACAGTCAAAGATGAAAGAAGCTGCCTTGACATGGTGGAACTTTGTTCAAGATGATAGAGTACAGGAAGGAAAACGTAGAGTTGCCACATGGAAGAAGATGATGGAATTGGTGAAGGAAGCTTATATTCCATTGGATTACAGTATCCAGTTACACAAGAGGAAGCAAAACCTGAAGCAGAAAGAGCTAGATGTCAGCTCATATACAGAAGAGTTCATGAAACTCTGTATGAAGACAAAGGTGAAAGAAAGTGAAGAAGAGAAGGTAGCCAGATACCTTAATGGATTGAGGTTTAATATTCAGGAAGATCTGAGTCTGCATAATCCAGATACAGTGCAGAAAAGCTTTCAGTTGGCATTGAAAGTGGAAGAAAAGCTGAAGAGAAAACAAGAACAAAACAATAGAGGAAGAGGATCAGCCCATAGAACAAGGCAAACCAATGAGAGTCAAGAAGACACTGGTAAAGGACAGGGACAGTCTGATTTCAGAGGTGGATGGAAAGGTAATAAAGGCAGATTTGGAGGTGGTAGAGGTTCTACTACATTTTCAGGGAAATGTTACACCTGTGGTGAGTTTGGTCATCCATCTTTCAAATGTCCAGAAAACAAAGGTTCATCATCTAGAAATGATAGAACGAGTGACAAGAGAGTACAACTTGTGCAAGAAGAGAAAGAAGAGAAAAGTGTGCAGAGTCCAAACATTTATCAAAAGGATCAAGAGGCTGATAATTGGGGATACCCAGAAAGTGGAGAATCATTGATGTTAAGGAGAATTAGTTTGCAGGCATCAAAGGATATGATGCAAAGAAGAGCTCTTTTCAAGACCACATGCAAGAGTAAAGGTAAAGTATGTAAGGTTGTCATTGATACTGGTTCAACAGACAACATGGTATCTCAGGAGATGGTGGATAAACTGCATTTGGAAAGGATGCCACATCCACACCCTTACAAGGCATCTTGGGTGAGTGATAGTCATTCACTTTTTGTCTCTGAACAGGCATATGTAGATTTCCAGATTGGAGCATATCAGGATAGAATTTTGTGTGATATTTTGCCCATGGAATGTTGTCACCTACTGTTGGGTAGACCATGGCAATTTGATAGGAGGGTACTGTACGATGGGTATGCTAATACCTATACCATCCAAAAAGATGGAAAGACTATTAAGTTGATGCCATTACAGGAAGCAGCTGCAACACAGAAGGTAGCCAAAGTCATTTTAATGGGAAAGAAGGAATTTGTGCAGATGCCTAGAGGAGCAGGCATAAAGGCAGTTCAAGACACTACAGGGAAAGGAGTTGTTAAAGACAACAAGCTGAAGAAAGTTTCAGTTGTGACTGACAGGGGTCAGCAGCAGGTTCAGAAACAGGATGGTAAACAGCAACCAGTTCAGAAGAATGACAGGGATGTTGTCATAGTTGGGACTATTGCTTGTCCTATAAAGATTGACAGGAAGATAGAGTTGAACATTTCAGAAGTTCAAGAGGCAGTTCAGAAAGAGGTTCTGGTCAGGCAACCTGATAAACACAAGGTATGTGAGAGCAAAGCCTACATTGACAGGCATGAGGATTTACTTGCCAGAAAGCAAGTTACAGTTCAGAAGTCTTGGAGCAGCCAAGAGACAGCAGCAGACAAAGCTGGAACAGGGCAGAACATTGCACAGGCAAAGTGTAAAGGTGGAGGACTTCCATATCCCAACTCATGGGACATGAGTTATTTTCTTTTGGGGAGTATGATGCAGGAGCACCCGTCCATGATCAGGATATAGGTCCGCATGATGACATACATGATCAGGATATAGGATAATTGTCAGCATGATGACAGGATAGCCTATTTTTAGTATGTTTGACTTTATCATGTAATAAGGTCCATTGGACCGATGCTATGTATTAGATCAGCATAGGAGTATGTGTAGGCAGTTAGAGATCGGGATAAGGTTATCTGAGCTGTCCTCTCTCCCAGCCGCTTGGAAGCTCCCAGCCGCTGGGAAGTGAGTTGGTAGTACTCGAAGGATTTGTTACATATACCTTCGATCTGTTAGGGTTTAGACAGAATTCACATTGATTTTGATAGATGTTATGTTCAGGAGAGTAGTATTGGTGGTATGCTGTACTGGTGATCAGTCCAGATATTGTGAAGCAGAATTGTAAAAGAAGGACATTTGGATTTCAATTGAATAAGATCTCATCTTTTGCATTATCTGATTGTATCAGTTGTATCTGTGTTGATTTCCTTTCCGTTTTGCAAGTTAATGGGTTCCTTCAACCCTTCCACTGGTTGATCCTGCGAATCGGTGGAATGGTCCTGTATTATAGGTTAGTTTGCATTTGTGTTTTCTGTTTATGCATTGCATTGTTCAAGAGATCAGTTAGGAGCATGCTGTAAATCAGCCTAGCATCCTCATGTGCTAGGTATAGAAAGATAAACTGTTAGATTTTGGGTTGAAGGTGATCCGGCCCGGTCGTCACATTATCATTGGATAATAGAGCGGTTCTGAGTGTTTACATGCAGTGGACGGATACACAGGAGTCTGCATGTGCGTTTCCAGCCGGAACAAGCCGCATCGTCATCTGCGAATGCATCGCCATCAGGATCGGGTCGTGAAACTGTTGAAGTTTGCAAGTTGCAAGTGCATCAGGATGTTTTGAGTTGGATATATACTCAGTGTATATATCGCAGTCAGGATCATCTCTCGGAGAAGCTCATCATCCGCGTATCGCTAGCAGATGCGGGTGTGAAAGTTTAGTTTTTTTGACTAAGTGTTGAAGAGTTCATCAGGATATTGTGTGACGTCATCGTCATCAGGATATGACGTCATCGTCATCAGGATATTGAGATATCCCTCTATACGAGTTTATCCTGTTGTCGCTAAGTGGTTAGGTATCGGCATAGGCAGAAAGTTGTGAAACATCATCAGGAGGTTTCGAGGGAGCCGGATAAATTAGATCATGATGCTGTTGCTTGTATCGCTGGGTAGCGGGGCATCGAAGGGAAGGTGTTAAGTTGTCGTCATCAGGATATTTGGAGCAATCGGATATTTGGATATCCTGCTGACAAAGGTGGTGTCGAATATCATGATGATGCCGCTTGTGTTTGGCGCCCGATGAACAGTGCAACCGGAGGATGTTTGCGCCCGTTGATTATCATGATGATGATGATAGGCGACAGGCGGAGGAGATGAATAGTAGCCGGCAGGAGGATAAGTGTGAGCGTCCGAAATATGATGATGCTATGGGTGTTTTTAGGAAACATGATGATGATGCTGAGCTGATAGGGATTTTTATCAGGTTGTTTGTATACTTGGCTCCTCCTTCCTGTTAGGTAGCCTCCGTTGCGTTTCACTCTGCATCATTAAGAGGATAACAAAACAGTTGCAGAATTTAGAGATAAAAACCTAGAAAAGAAAGACTGTTAACAGTGTCATAATTCTTCATGCTTCAAATAGGCAACTTAGAAACTTATGAAAGAAATCATGATCCTTTAGGAAGAAGGTACAAAAAGAACAATGTCACCTTCATACTATCCATGGTCAACAAAAAATTGATCTTCCAACTATCAAATCACTTAGGCTCTTATAAATTCTCCTTGAAATCCATGAGGATTCCACATAATTCATTGTATGTTCTATCATTGCTTCGAGATGTCAAACCCTACCTCTAAAATCTCCACTATGTGAAATGATTCAATAACAAAGCCTTTTGCCTGATAGCATCCTTGCAACCTGTAATCTCGCTGAGCCCTAAATGGGTTGGTGGAAGAATAAGGCAAGGAAGCCTTTTTACCTACTTGAAATATTAACAACCTGACCAGTAGGTAAAACCACTTAGAATCCCGATGCAAAATGTATTTTATGTTGTGCACTTGGAGATACATGGTGGCACCTCACAAAATCACTTTCAAAATATGGTAAGTCAAACGTCACATAAACAAATGCTCCCTTTTTGGTTTTGAACAATTCAAAATGAAGAATGACTTTATAAAGTCTTTATGACCTTTGATGACCATTGCTACCCATATGAAGATATAAAAGTAAATAAAAATTCACTCATGCTAATTGTATATCAATTGTCATGAAAGTGCCACAAATTAGACCATATGCCAAATTGCCAAACAAACTATTACAAGTACCTTAACATAGAAATGATAACATATGTCATATGCCATAGGAGATAAATCATCAAGAGATCAAGAGTTCATCAAATGACTACCATAGAGCTGTCATAGAGTATGCATGATTATGAACATACCATCAACATTGTATGAACATGAGCATGAACTAACATACCAACTAACTGAGATCATATATCAACTGAGCCAACAATGAATATCAATATCAACTGAGAGCATGAGCATGAACTATCATGTATGAACTATCACTATGATAATGATACCATACCAAGCATGTGTCAACTATCAAAATACCATACCAAGTGATACCAAGTTGTGTATTTGTCATCAAGGACAACAACTTAGGAGCAACAAACTCCACCTTTGTCCATGATGGAAAAACACAATTAACTCTCCCCATTTTTGTCATGAAGACAAAGGGAGTAAGAAAGTATGCTAATGCCTCCAGGAGATAACATAAATTAGAGATCAACAAATGCCTAAAATGAGAAACAAAATCAGAAAATATAAAGCATACCAAGACTGTCCCATGAAGGAGAAACATCCAGAGCCTCTTGAAAAATAACTGCACTGTCAGCACCATAATAAGCATAAAAAGAAGCATATATCAAAGAAAGACAACAATTGAATATGCCGGTAGAATATCACTGTCACCATTATCCAATTACCATATCAATGATCAAACACCAAAAGAACAATTGAGAACAACACTAAAAAAACACCAAACAACAGAATGTAACCATGCTACATATAACATGAGAAGAGATTACAAGAAAAAACAATGCTAGTAATCGATTATCATACTACTATACTAAATAACATAACAGGGATAGAGAATATGCAGTGAAGCTCCCCCTAAATCCAAACCACTATCCAAAGACACAAATCTGATTCTTAACCTTTGAATAACATACACATTGATATCACTTGTTGTGCAACCCTTTTGAACATCACCAACCACAATGATTTTTCCATTCAAGAAAGATTGTTATTAGTTTTACTGTCAAGCAAGTTTAGTCAACAAATAGATATACAAGATACTACCATACTACCAGACTATTCTTTGCAGGAGAAACATAACCAAATAGAGTACCAAGTAAAAAACTAGTCAGAGGTTATCAAGAAGAAGCATAAGGTACCACTGAAACCACCTGAATGAGCTAACTATTACTGAAAGAGTACTGATAACAATCCTTGCCAAGCTAGCACATTGTATCTGCAAAATATCATAGGTAACCTCAAATTGAAACATTGAAGATATGTAACAATCTGTTATTACTGCAAAAGATAAGCATACTATCAATAAGAGTAAACAATCACCAAATCAAATACAAGGAACCAATGTGCCATCAACTGAAGCAATCTGTATAATGTCATACCATAAATTGTACCATGAACTATATCAACAATGCTCCCAAACTATACCAACAGTACAAGGAATAATGCCATGATAATACCATGAACAAAATATGAACCAGAAAAACACCATTGAACAACTCCCAAAAGATTATGCAATAAGCAAAATTACTGAATAAAGAGCATCAACAATGTTCAACACATCAAGAATTACTTCCAACAAAAAATTGTTCTGATTATATTAAGACACAGTCTTGTATGAAAGAGTGATAATGGAACCCTTAATGCATGAAGCTTAAAGATCAATAACTTTGTATTGTGAAACTAAACCTACTTTCCACATTGCAGACTAAGGCATTCACTTCAAACCCAATACCCTTACTATAGCATGAAAACAATAAAACCCCAGTCACTATGTGGTGCAGGAGCACTAAGAGATTCAAGGAGATTCATGTGAATTTTGTCTTGTTATTCATGTTGTAAAAAGGTCCTTGAGACCATTCTTATCCATCTCATTTCATCTTAGCATATAGGACATTCTTAGCATTTAGGACAGTCTTGTCTTGTAATTAAGGACAGTTATGGTAGTCTTGTGAACAATCATAGTATGATGATGTGTTTTAGGCCTTGTCAAAGGCTCTTTCTCTTATAACATGGAGTTTTGAACATTTAGTTACACTCCTTAATCATGTAAACACACATATAGTTGTAGATAGAGACAAAAGAAGGTAGTTCGGTGGTTGCAGGGCAATTTGTGGCCTCCCACTGATCCAAACTACCTCTTCATTTAGTTGTATGGTTAAGCATATGTTGAAGAGGACCTTGCACATGTTGATTGCATTGTAGAATGAAGTTTGGAAGAGAAATAAACAAGAAATCTTAGTTTTCTACCCATTTCCTTGTGTAGTTCACTGTTCTAAGCCGTACGCTATTCCTATACGGATGAATTAAAGAAAGACATGGTGTTGGAAAGTTAGTAGGGTGAGTTAAGATTCTAATGTGTCTTGTTTGAGTTCTTGAAACAATTGTATAGCATAGATATTGGCATCTTTTTGAAACTCTTCTGATAAACCCTACTTTAGGGTTTGGACAACAAATTGTATATTTCTTCCCATTCCACTGATGTAAGACCATCTAGATCAGTGGAATGGACTGCCTTGAGTTTTTTTCTATGTATTATGTGAGATTCTTGGGCAGGGCAGTGGATTTAATGAAGTTTATTTGAAGAGACCTAACAAACCCATGTGCTAGGTCATCCTAAGGGAAACAACATAGTCTAGTTTTGCCATAGTCGACTATGAGGCTTTAAAACCCATGAAATCCTTAGTTTTTCCATGTCATTGAGGTGTTCAAGTAGGTCATAAAGTACGGTGACTCCATTAGATGGTACTTGCTTTGTATTTTTGGGCTAATTAGGGCTCTTTATAGTAGGACAACCTTATTGAAAGTGGCACATGTTGCAAAACAACCCATAGTGAGTCTTTGACATGTTGTAAGGCATCCTAAAGGGTATCTCAAACAAGGATGTTCCTTCCTTGAAAGTGTCTAAACTACAAGAAATCCTCTGTCAGACCCTAAAACAGGGCTACAAGGATTAGGAGAGCAAATGGTGTTTCCAAAGAAGTCAAGACTTGTTGGTTGGTTTGGGGGTGTTCTCCAAGGTGTTAATTGTCCCTCTAGATCCTTGCCTTGAGAGGATTAGGTGTTTAGTGCCATTTTCCATATGTGCTCTTTGATATGAACTTGTAAACATTGTCTCTCATAAAAACAGTCTTACCTTATTGGATACCTTGTCACCTATCAATGTTGTGTTGATCTCTATTGGCCTCTGCATCATAGTGGTATCAGATTCATAAAAGGTTCTATTAGTTGGTTGTGTGTAAGACCTAGTATATGTCAGTAGAGGAGAGTGAAGGAGAGGCTAGCAACATGCCTCCAAAAGGGATGACCACTGAGGTGGTTAAGAAGTTTAAAGAGATGGAAGAGAAGATTAAGAGTGGAGTCAAGGAAGCACTCCAAGATGACTTGAAGGCACTGAGGATAGGGAAGAGGATAGATGCAGGTTCTAATGGAGAGGAAGAAAAAGAGGAGGAAGAAGAAGAAAATCAAGAAGAGGCAGAGATACCTGTAGATCAGAAACATTTCCTTGAAGCCATCAAGGCAATTGGTAAAGATTCTTCAGAGGCTCGGATGGAGATTCCAATGTTTAGTGGAAAGATGAATGTTGATGAAGTTATGGAGTAGATTGAGACCCTAAATAACTACCTAAGAACAAGAGGGTGAAGTTTGCCAAAACAAAACTCAAAGGTGCCGCCCTTACATGGTGGAATTACACCCAAGGTGAGAGGGTGAAGAGTGGGAAGAGTATTATCTCTTCATGGAGCAAAATGTTGGAGAGTATCAAGTCCCAATTCCTTCCATCAGACTATGAGGTGCAGATCTACAAGAAGATGCAAAATCTCAAACAAAGAGATTTAGATGTGGCCTCTTACACTGAGGAGTTTCACAAGTTATCCCTTCGTTGCGGACATCTGGAGGATGAAAAAGGTAAAGTGGCAAGGTATCTAAATGGTTTGAAGTTTAGTATACAAGATGAAATCAGTATACTAACCCCTGAAATAGTGGACAAATGCTTTCAAATGGCATTGAGGGTTGAAGAGAAGTTGAAGAGGAAAGGTGAACAACAAAATAGAGGAAGAGGAGGCAGAAATTTTAGAGGTAGGGGTAGTTTTGGAGGTAGAAATCAGTTTCAAAGAAGTCAAGGGGAATCTAGTTCCCAAGAACAAAGTGGAGAATCAGGTTCAAGAGGAGGCTTTAGAGGAAGGAGATGCAATGGAAGGGATAGATTTGGTGGACCAGGGAGAGGTCCTAATGTCTTCACAGGGAGGTACTACAATTGCAACCAAGTAGGACATCCATCCTTCAAATGCCCTGAGAAACAAGCTTAAAGCTCTCATGGAGGAGAGAGAAGGAACCAGTTGATCCAAGAGGAAGATTGCCAAAGTGTTAGCTCTCCAATTGGAAGTGCAGCCCCAGTCCATGGTGGAGAAAACTTGTTGATGAGGAGAATCATGTTGAAGGTGCCTCAAACACAAGAACCCCCTCAGAGAAAGATATTATTTAGGATAACATACAAGGCCTATGGTAAGATATGCAAGGTAATTGTTGATTCAGGTTCAACTAAAAATTTAGTTTCCATTGAGATGGTAGACAAGTTGAAATTGAAAAGACTTCCTCATGTTAGTCCTTACAAAGTGTCATGGTTGAATAAGGGGCAACAAGTCTTAGTTGATGAACAATCTTGGGTAGAGTTTGAGATAGGGGAGTATAAGGATAAGATTTTGTGTGATATAATCCCCATGGATGCTTGTCATTTGCTGTTAGGACATCCATGGCAATATGATGTTCAATCCCAACATGATGGTAAATCTAACTCCTTCATCATAACCAAGAATGGTAGGAAGTATAGAATGGATCCTTTTCTAGATGAGAATGTAGAGAAGAGTGTTGGGTCAAGTATCATGTTGGTGAGTGGTAAAGAGTTTCTTAACACCCTTAAGGAGGAAGGAACCTAAGGGTATGCTCTGATTTTGAAGCCTAAAAATAGTCCTAATTTGCATGGTCCTAGTGAGGAAGAGGTTCCCAAGGAGGTGCAACAATTGTTAGAGAAATACAAGGGTATCATGGTAGAGGAGATGCCTAATGAATTGCCACCTATTAGGGACATAAGCCATCATATTGACTTCATATCAAGGTCTACTTTGCCAAACAAAGCAGCCTATAAGATGATACCATCACAAAATGAAGAGATTGCTAAGCAAGTACAAGAGTTGTTGGATAAGGGTTTAGTGAGAAAGAGTCTTAGCCCATGTGTTGTCCCAATAGTCCTAGCCCCTAAAAAGGATGGTAAATGGAGCTTGTGTATGGATTCTAGGGCCATTAACAATATTACTATAAGATATAGGTTCCCTATGCCAAGGATTGAGGACCTAATGGACTGTTTGGGAGGGGCTAGATACTTTTCCAAGATTGATCTTAAGAGTGGGTATCATCAAATTAGGATAAAGCAAGGGGATGAATGGAAGACAACCTTCAAAACAAATGAGGGTCTTTATGAGTGGTTGGTGATGCCATTTGGCCTATCCAATCTTCCAAGTACTTTATGCACCTTATGAATGAGGTGTTGCAAGATTTCATTTGCAAATTTGTTGTGGTGTACCTTGATGACATTCTTGTTTTCAATAGGACCAAGGAAGAACATTTGCAGCAATTGGATCAGGTTTTGAAGAAGTTGCATGATGAGAAATTGATGACTAACATGGAGAAGAGTGTCTTTATGAAGGAAGAACTCACCTACCTTGGTTTTGTCATCTCCCAAGGTAATTTGAAGATTGATCCAGCAAAGGTAGAGGCTATTTTGTCATGGCCAACCCCTAAAATAGAAGGTGATGTAAAAATTTTTCATGGTTTGGCAACATTCTATAGGAATTTTATAAGGAGTTTTAGTCATATTTGTGCACCTATTTTGGATACCATTAAAGGGGGGCAAAAATGTAAATTTTCTTGGACAAAGATAGCCAATGATTCTTTTGAAATTCTAAAACAAAAGGTAGCACAACAGCCCATTCTTGTTTTGCCTGATTTTAATAAGTTGTTTGTGGTGGAATGTGATGCTAGTAACCTTGCTATAGGGGCTGTCTTGAGTCAGGAGGGTAGACCAGTTGCCTTCTTTAGTGAAAAACTAAATGATGCTAAGAGAAAGTATTCTACTTATGACTTGGAGTTGTATGCAATGGTGCAAGCTTTGAAAAAATTGAGGCACTATCTGTTGCCTAAAGAATTCATTATTTAGACTGACAACCATGCACTTAGCTTTCTGAATTCATAGGAGAAACTCAATCACAGGCATATGAAATGGGTTGAATAGCTCCAAGCATACACCTTTTCCATCAAACACAAGAAGGGGTAGGCCAATAAAGTGGTAGATCCATTGAGTAGAAGGGTGTGTATGGTACAAGAAATACAGTTACAAAGTGTGGGGATTGATGCTCTCAAACATATGTACAAAGATGATGAAGATTTCAAGGAAGTATTTGAAGTTTGCTCTCAATTTTTGGATGCATATCATTCTAATAATTCTAAGTTTTTGTTGCAGCAGGGGTTGTTGTTCAAAGGCAGCCAATTATGTGTTCCTAGGTGTTCCATGAGGGAGAACATCATAAAGGAAAAGCATTGTGGTGGACTAGGAGGTCACTTTGGGAAGGACAAAACATTGGATCAGGTGAAAAGATTTTATTTTTGGCCAAAAATGCAATCAGACATCAAAAAATTTGTTAAGGGTTGTAGTATTTGCCAAAGAGCAAAAGGTACTTCATCTAATGTTGGTCTATATCAACCACTTCCCATTCCTAATAGGCCATGGGAGAGTATCAGTATGGATTTTGTCTTGGGTCTTCCTAGGACTTAAAGAGGTTTTGATAGCATATTTGTTGTGGTGGATAGATTCAGTAAGATGGCTCATTTCTTGCCATGTAATTGCACTAATGATGCTTCACACATTGCTGGTTTATTCTTCAAGGAAACTGTTAGAATTCATGGTTTGCCTCTTAACATTGTGACTGACAGCGATCCTAAGTTTGTGGCCACTTTTGGCATACTTTGTGGAAGACGTTGGGCACTCAATTGTCCTTCACTTCAGCCTATCACCCTCAAACTGATGGCCAAACTGAGGTGGTGAATAGGTCTTTGGGAAATCTTCTTAGATGTCTTATAAAATAGCATGGAGAAGAATGGGATATGATCATCCCTCAAGCTGAATTTGCTTACAATGACTCCACCAATAGAAGCATAGGAAGGAGTCCATTTTAGATTGTCTATGGGACTCACCCAAGAGGCATTCTTGAATTGAGGTATCTACATGGTTTGCAGAGGAAGAGTGCTCAAGGTGAAGACTTTGCATTAGCCATGAAGGACATCCATGATAATGTAAGGGAAACTCTCCAAAGGAACAATGAGAAACACAAGGAGAAAGCCAATGAGAGAAGGAGAGATGTGCAATACAAGGTTGGGGATTTGGTCTTGGCACATTTGAAGAAGGAAAGACTTCTAAAGGGGCAGCCAACCAAACTCCTCATGAAGAAGATAGGTCCTTGCCGAATTGTGCACAAATTTGGGCCTAATGCCTATGAGATTGAGCTTCCTCAAGGCTTGGCCATATCTCCTATCTTTAATGTCTCAGATTTGTTTCCTTACAGGGGTGATGATGATGTAGATTCAGAGGTAGATGTGACAGCAGCAGGAAATGAGGAATGGGTTAAAAGTCTCCCACCCAATCAACCCTTGAAATTGGAATGCATCTTGGACAACAAGGTCTTGAAGAGGACTAGAAGGAGGACTTACAAGGAGTACCTTGTCAAATGGAGTGGCCTACCTGTTGAATATGCCACTTGGATGAGTGAAGAGGACATTATCAAACATGGTACTACTGTTGCTGATCCGATTTCTGAAGGGACTTGAGTTCTCTTCCACCCCCAGGAGTATGGTGCAGGAGCACCAAGAGATTCAAGGAGATTCATGTGAATTTTGTCTTGTTGTTCATGTTGTAATAAGGTCGTTAAGATCATGTTGCAATAAGGTCCTTGAGACCATTCTTATCCATCTCATTTCATCTTAGCATATAGGACAGTCTTAGCATTTAGGACAGTCTTGTCTTGTAATTGAGGATAGTTATGGCAATCTTGTAAATAATCATAGTATGATGATGTGTTGTAGGCCTTGTCAAAGGTTCTTTCTCTTGTAACAAGGAGTTTTGAACATTTGGTTACACTCCTTAATCATGTAAACACACATATAGTTGCAGATAGAGACAAAAGAAGGCAGTTCGGTGGTTGTGGGGTAGTTTGTGGCCTCCCATCAATCCAAACTGCCTCTCCATTCAGCTATATGGTTGAGCATATGTTGAAGAGGACCTTGTACATGTTGATTACATTGTAGAATGAAGTTTGGAAGAGAAATAAACAAGAAATCTTAGTTTTCTACCTATTTTCCTGTGTAGTTCGCTGTTCTAAGTTGTACCATATTCCTGTACAAATGAATTACAGAAAGACATGGTATTGGCAAGTTAGTAGGGTGAGTTAAGATTCTAATGTGCCTTGTTTGAGTTCTTGAAACAATTGTGTAGCATAGATATTGGCATCTTTTTGAAACCAGTCTGATAAACCCTACTTTAGGGTTTTAACAGCAAATTGTATATTTCTTCCCATTCCACTGATGTAAGACCATCTAGATCAGTGGAATGGACTGCCTTGAGTTTTTTTCTATGTATTATGTGATATTCTTGGGTAGGGCAGTGGATTTAATGAAGTTTATTTGAAGAGACGTAGCAAACCCATGTGCTAGGTGCATCCTAAGGGAAACATCATAGTCCAGTTTTGCCATAGTCAATTGTGAGGCTTTAAAACCCATGAAATCCTTAGTTTTTCCATGTCATTAAGGTGTTCAAGTAGGTCATAAAGTACTGTGACTCCATTAGATGGTACTTGCTTTGTATTTTTGGGCTAATTAGGGCTCTTTCTAGTAGGACAACCTTATTGAAAGTGGCACATGTTGCAAAACAAAGTCTTTGACATGTTGTAAGGCATCCTAAAGGGTATCTCAAACAAGGATGTTCCTACCTTGAAAGTGTCTAAACTGCAAGAAATCAGACCCTAAAACAGGGCTACAAGGATTAAGACAACAAATGTGGGAAGTGGTGTTCCAAAGAAGTCAAGACTTGTTGGTTGGTTTGGGGGTGTTCCCCAAGGTGTTAATTGTCCCTCTAGATCCCTGCCTTGAGAGGATTAGGTGTTTAGTGCCATGTTCCATATGTGTTCTTTGATATGAACTTGTAGACATTGTCTCTCATAAAAACAGTCCTACCTTATTGGATAGATTGTCACCTATCAATGTTGTGTTGATCTCCATTGGCCTCTGCATCACAATGTGATCAAAAGATATGATATCATCTACATCTTGAAGACTCAGAACTGTTAAGACTATGTGCACCTGTGTAAAAACATCAAACATCTCTATGCAATATTAACAAATACCTTAACATGATAAAGCCTACACAATCATCTTGTAAGAACAAACATTGATCACTATATAACTTCACAAGCCTATACCCTCACTTCCAAAGAATAGTATGACAAACATGACTAAGAGCAAAAGATATGAAAGACCAAAAAAATACAGAACCACTGACATATGTTGAAGAGAAACATAGTAATCAAGACCATTATGAACTTCATTTCACAAAGCTGATATGAATATCATTGTAGCAAAAATTATCAGGCATGAATCCAAAATCATAATAAATAGAACAAGACCTAATAATCTCCTCTTGAAACTTCTTGGGGATAATAAATAGCACATGGACAATTCCCCCTGACTTCATGCCACATGTTATGCAATTGATGATGTGACTTATGAAAAATGCACAAGTTTAGGATTTATCTTCTCTTGACCTTGTTTCTGCCTCTAAACTTTTACAAGTTCTTTCTTCCTCCATACTTTTTCAACCTCTTTCCTTTTCCAACTTTTCAAACCAGGTGATGGTTTTCTGCAACTATATGCTTTGTTACCAAAACTATTGCATCTACAACACAAAACATTGTAGTTTTGAACAAGAGGAGAATAGTTTATTCTAGTTAATCTAAGAATGTCATACCTTGCATGCTAACTTTATTACAATTATAAAAAACAATAGTGTAGTTCTAATTTGACAAGTCATAAAACCTTTTCTCTTTATTCCACCCAAAATCATTTCTTTTACAATCTCTAGCCCTATGACCATAAGCATTACATGCATAGAAATAACCATGGAACTGAGAATAATTGTACCTGATTGAATGATATTGCATGGTAGATGAATTTCTTGAGTGTTTTTTTGTACTCCGAGACTTTCATTATCAACAACTTTATCTTCTGCTTTCTTCATGGATTCATTTTCAGGGGCAGTGAAATTTAGGTCTATCTTCTTATTAGGAGCATTTCTTGACTTGGAACATTCTCCTTTCTCATAACCCAAGCTGGTAGTGTCCTTAAGTTGTTTTTTCCCAGCTTCTCATATAACTTGGTGGTACTTTATTCAAACTCATGATTTCTCTTTGACGAAGCCTTGAGACTTTCAATATCTTTTCTCAGATTGATAATTTTAGCCTCTAATTTTAGATTTTCAATTCTTTTAATCTCAAGATTAGATTTTGTTACATCAGCTATCCTCTTAGCCTCTTCAATCTCAACCTTTAGGCTGATAATCAATTTATCTGATTCATTAATTTGTGTCCTTAAATTCACAATCTCAAATATTGCTTCTTCAAGATCAAAAGATACTCTTTCAAAATCTTAAATTACTTTATCTTTGGATTCTTTTTCCTATTATAGATGCAACTCTAATATGTGATTCTCCTTTTTGTATTTCTTGATCTCACTCAAAGCACATATGAGTTCTCCTTCTATGTCAATCTCACAATCCTATTCATCATACTCATAATGTGATCTTTTCTTCTTGTACTTCATCCCCTTCATGTGAATGACTTCCATCATTGTCACCCTTCTTAGATAACAAGTTGTCCTCTCCTTCACATTGATAGATTCTTATCAATTCCTTCCACACATCCTGAGTTGTTTTACAATGCATAACTTTACAAGAAACTTCATTAGCTAAACAAGATAGAATAGCCTTCTTTGCTATATGATTCCATTCATAAGCCTCTTTTCTATTTGTAGAATTAGATAATTTAACAGACATCCAAACATCGTACCCTAAAGAGGATAGATATATTTACATTCTGATACACCAAACAGAGAAGTCTAAACCATCAAAGAAAGTAACTCCAAAAAATCTTTCTCTAATTTAATACCTGACTCATTTCTATCAACTGATTGTATATCAACATCTGAATTTGGTATAGATGATGTCTTTTGATCAGTAGGAGACTTGACATTTTCTTTTCTCTATTTCTTTTGCACTTACCCATGGTACTCCACCATCAAGACCTACCCAAGATGATTAGACTTCTATAGGGAACCTAGGCTCTAATACCACTTGCTGGAGTACAATACAACACTGAGAGGGGGGGTGAATCAGTGTTGTATAATTTTTAACATTTCAAAAACTTGATTCAAAAGGGTTGTGCAAAGGAGTTCACTGAAGAACACAATCATCATGATATGCAAAACTTAAATAAAGATATTCAAATAGATGCACCATAAACAATCACAATGAAAACACATGACATAGTTTTTTATGAGTGGAAAACCCCTAAGGGGAATAAAATCCACTCCAAAAATTTTCCTCACTGGCTTGTTTGAATCTTACTGATTACAACAATGGTTGTCTCACTAACAACTACCCATGCCTCACTGGTATAGAAAGCCTCACTGGCTTAGAAGTCTCACTGACTTGTCATTATGCCTCACTGGTCTTTTCAACAATGTTTCACTGACAATATTGCATCATTGGCTTTCAAAATCCCAAATACAAAAATAAAATACAGATAGTAAAACCACTATTTCTCTAGATATCACTTCTTATCATCCTCTCTTCTCTCTATATTTTCATTTGGATGCATAAGAATTTATATGTATGAAACAATACAAAAATGTGTCTGCTAATATTCTGCCTTGAAAATCTTTTGTCTTCTCTATCTCACTGACTCATCAATTTCACCTTTTTTCTAAATATATCAGAATACATAAAAACATATTTATATATAAACCCTTCAACTTCTATCCGAGTTTTGTTTTGTTTTCAAAATACAAAGATTTTTTTGCAAATATTTATCATGAAGCCTTTATATTATGCTTTTTTGAATGAGTAAGTGTATACATGCAACTGTCTCAAGAAGTTTCCAACTGTCCAAATAATTGTTCCAAGGTCATGTTCAGACAGACCCATGAGAACCAACAAATAATCCCTTTGAAATACTCTTTTAATCATGATTACAAACTTTAGCCTCTTAAAAAATTTACATTCAAACTGTGTGTTAAGTTAAGAAAACACTTTGACAGATAAAGATAGCCCAAACTATCTTCAATAATCATGTACAATACCCTAGTCATGAGTTGTTTTCAAAAATAAGACAAGTGTTCAAACTGCTAAAGGGTTCGAGCAAGAAACCCTAGTTCATCATAAGTTTAACCAACAAAGTCTTCACAAACTATAGTTACCTAGAAAGAAACTGTCTTGTTTAGTTATAACTGCCTTAACCAAGATAATCATAACCACCAAGCCCACATAAAGCAAAAATATGAGAGAATGTGCCCTTTCGGGCTAGGAAGATCTTTCAAACAACAGAGTAATATAAGCTTTAAAGACTTGTCAACATATCTCTACCCAAGAAATCATAATGGAAAAGTAGAAAATTCAAGCTTAAGAGGATAACAGAATGGTTGCAGAATTTAGAGATAAAAACCAAGAAAAGAAAGACTATTAACAGTGTCATAACTCTTCAAGCTTCAAATAGGCAACTTAGAAACTTATGAAAGAAATCATGATCCTTTAGGAAGAAGGCACATAAAGAACAATGTCACCTTCATATTGTCCATGGCCAACAAAAAATTGAGATTCCAACTATCAAATCACTTAGGCTATTATAGATTCTCCTTCAAATCCACAAGGATTTTGCATAATTCATTGTATGTTCCATCATTGCTTCGAGATGTCAAACCCTAGCTCCAAAATCTTCACTATGTGAAACTATTCAATAATAAAGCCTTTTGCCTAATAATATCCTTACAACCTGTAATCTCAGTGAGCCCTAAAAGGGCTAGTGGAAGAACAAGGGAGGGAAGCCTTTTTACCTGTTTGAAAGAGTAACAACCTACCCAATAGGCAAAACCACTAAGAAGCCTGATGCAAAATGTATTTTATGTTGTGCACTTGGAGATACATGGTGGCACCTCACAAAATCACTTTCAAAATATGCTAGGTCAAATGTTACATAAATAAATGTTCCCTTTTTGGTTTCGAACAATTCAAAATGAAGAATGATTTTATGAAGTCTTTATGACCTTTGATGACCATTGCTGCCCATATGAAGATATCAAAGTAAATAAGAATTCACTCATGCTAACTATATATCAATTGTCATGAAAGTGCCACAAGTCAGACCATATGCCAATTTGCCAAACAAACTATTACAGCTACCTTAACACAGAAATGATAACATACGCCATGTGTCATAGGAGATAAATCATCAAGAGATCAAGAGTTCATCAAATGACTACCATAGAGTTGTCATAGAGTATGTATGATTATGAACATACCATCAACATTGTATGCACATGAGCATGACCCAACATACCAATTGACTAAGATCATATATTAACCAAGTCAACAATGAATATCAATATCAACTAAGAGCATGAGCATGAACTATCATGTATGAACTATCACTGTGATAATAATACCATACCAAGCATGTACCAACTGTCAAAATACCATGCCAAGTGATACCAAGTTGTGTATTTGTCATAAAGGACAACAACTGAGGGGCAACAATTCAGTCTTCCAAAGTAAAGTCTCTTTTCCATGCCGGTAGAAACGCTTAGTCTTGTTTCCATCAATGATGACATTCAACATAAATCAAAGCAGTGTCTCTTGCCAACAATCTCCCCCTTTGGCATTGATGGCAATAATTAGTGAAAAATGTGTATCTACTCCCCCTTACTACATACACTCTATTTTTCTTCTCCCTCTTAGGTGTTTGCCCATTTTTCATTGGTTTTCTTCTACCCCTTTGACATCAACTTAAAAGGTGCATGTACAAAAGTCAAAATTGTGTCCAAAAAATTTGTAAAAACTATAATACTCTACCGCATATCTAAAGGTGCAATCTTAAACTTAATTTGATGTGGGTTGTAGGATGTCATTGAAGATGTTCTTGATTTGAGCTAGCTCTCCATCCCAACTCTTCTTTGCATTTTCCAAAATTTGGATATGGTCATTTATTAGGAAAACCATTTTTTTTGCCTTTTGTACATTAGAGGGTATGTCAATTAGTGTATTTACCTACAGTGCTTCTACTGTAAGGTTTGACATTGAGTCTAGCTTAGGACTTTTTAGTGCTCTCAATTCACACAATCTATTTTTCATTTGATCCCTCTTATTCACCAGATTACTTAACTCATTATGAACTTTGATCACAAGTATCTCTTTGTTGCTTCTTGACTCAACTGCTAGATCAAATGATTAAGAAATATTTGTCAGTTGCACAGTTTCAGATCCTTTATCTTTTCTTCTAACTCTTATGTAGCTTCAGTCCATGATAAATAAAATTTGTACAGGTCACAAGATTCTTTAATAGAACTCTGTATACCTATTATTCCATTGTCTAATAGAGTTTTATCATTTGCTACCATAGTCTTCAATTCATCTAATCTTATCTCATCAAACTCTTTTCTGACTTTTATCTCTGTGGTTTTGTCAAAAGATTCAAAATGAGTGCTGATTGATTTTATCATACCTTTGAGTTGATTAGTTGATGATAATGATGAATCTTTCTGGTATTCAAGCATCAACTTCTCCAACACCTCATATGCTGCACCAATGAGATCATTGTCATGTATGTGTGTTTTCATCATTTCTTCCTATGTCTTTGCTTGAACAATCGACACTAGTTGGAATTTTTGTATAGGAGTCATAAGTCCAAATTTTTTGGTCCCTTCAAAAATTTAGGCTCATTCAAGACTTTTTTTTCTCATTCCAAGAATTCCTCAACAGACTCTATAGTGTCTCTTTCTATGTCAGAGATTTCTTCTTGGTATTGTTCTGGTGGATCCAAATCCATGGCCTCATTTGCCTCATCCCCTTGTTCCAGTACAAAGTTCTCCTCAGCTTGTTCCTTTTCTTGATCATCATCTTTGTTTTGCTTCTTAGTCTTTTCTTTGTCTTTTTGGTCATTAGTTTGTTGTTCCAGAGGAAGACTTGTATTAGATTGATCCTTAATAGAAGTATCTGAACCAGTAGAAAAGACTAGATCTTCTTTCTCCTTTGTCTCATCACATTTGTCTAGTCCTTGATCCATGCTAACTTCTGGAATGGATGTGTCCTCTCCAACACTTGTTTCTTCATTATCATTTATTGTTGGAAGATGAAATTCTTTTAATGATTTCAAAGTGATTTCCTTAGTCTCCTTGACTACTTTCTTGATGTCATCTGGCATGAGAGTGTTCATTCTTCTTTTGGTTCTAAAATCTTTATGTAGCACTTTAGACACCTTTTCTTTTTCTTCTGGTGTGATCACATGACATAACTTTATCAGTGTATGTTCTCTGAGTTCAACATCCTTATCCATAGCATCTTCCTTTCTTGTAGACATTAGACTTCCCAAATTGTCTAGGAAATTAGTAATTATCTCAATGAGAGCTTTATTATATATCCAAATATTTGACAATAGAATTCTTAATGATCCTTTTATTTGCATCATTATATTCATCTTACAATTGGGCAATAGGCTTTAGATTGCCATAAATTGTAATGGCCTTAAAGACTTCTTCTAGACTTATTGTGGCTTCTCCTATCTGATACTCATCTTTCCTTGGCCTTTTCTTAGTTCTACCCTTCCTAGAGAGTTTCTTCTTGCTACTCCTAGAGGCGTTGGCAGTCTCATTTTTCATCTTCTTCACTTCTTCATCTAATTCTCTCTTCTTCATCTACTCCTATACTGACATACAATCTATGGCCTTTGGTTTTCTATCTTTTGAATCTTTTATCGGTGGACTTCTTGGTGGGTGCCTCTACACTAACAGATGGGGTCAGACCAGAGGTTTTTGAAGTAGTTCCTGTAGAGGCTGAACCTCTTGTCCTCTTTGCTGTTACATCAGGTTCTTCTACCTTTGCCTCAAGCTCTTCCAGAGCCTTGACTAGTTCATTTTATTTCTTCTCTTTTGCAGTCCTTTCTGCTTGTGTCTCTTCTTGCACATCATGAACTTTTGTAGCTTTATTATCTTCCTTTAGTTTTTTAGCTATTCTTGCCCTAGTTTTATCAACTTCTTCTTTTGTAATCCCTATGCTCTAGGCATATTCCTCCACCAATTTCCTCATCTTTTTATGGGTTTCTGGTTTCCTTAGTTCAACATGAGCTCTTACAAATTATTCTTTATAAGTGTCAAATCTTGGCTCAGAGGTATCCTTAGGTTTTCTTAACATGAGCTTGGCATAACCATATAACATATCTGCATCTACTTCATACCACATTGGCATAATACAAACTGTTCTAGGCTCCACAACCTCTGTCATACATTGATCTTTGTTGATAGTGAAGCATATGTCATTTTTATATATTTCAACAATTGATTCAGTTATCCTTTGTCTATAATGCATAGCTTTTTGAAAATTCTTAAAATAGCCCCACAAAGTTGTATTCTATGCATCTTTGTTTCCTATGCCACTCAGGTGATTTCTAATTTGAATTGTAATTGGTTGACTTCTAGACCAGATTAGCTTCATTCTCGATAGTTCTTGCATAAATTAGAAAAATAAGCACAATATCAATGTACTAAATTTCAAGGGATACTTGCTTTCTTTTGTCTTCTTTAGATTCTCTATCAGTTGTTGCTAGAGCAATTCACAAAGATCATAGTCTTTATTTTCCTTAATCATCTCATAAGATGTGTATATAGGAGTACTCGTGACAAAGTTCTCCTAATTTGAGAAGTAGATTTTATAGCTGATTACCATAGATGCAAATCTTACTCCATGGTCTTAAATGTTGTTGATTGTTAAAGCTCTTTTATCAAATTTGGCTCTTGTGTCCATCATCACTTTGTCATTTTCCATAAATTTTAGCACAGGTACTATTCTGGTAGAATTTATTTAGTTATGATCCTTATTGCATCCTTTGTGATCATAAATGATCTTTCTAGCCACATAAATTCATCATGTATCCTGCTTAAAACATACTGAACCCATTCATCTTCCGCAAATGTTAGGAATTATATGTACTAAATGAATTTATTCTCTCTTAGCACCATATATTCCTCCTTTAGATCAAAATTACCATGGCTTAGATGTTTCAGATAGAGATCATCAAACCTATTGTCACTAAATTCTTCTATGGCAACATGAATGTATGCCTAACATCTTTCGCATGCATTACACCAAATAGGAGTTTTGAAAATTCACCATTTGGATCAACCTCTATTGATTTGTATGGATATTTCTTGAACTTCAGCCATGGTCTCTTAGTGATATCCACTACTTGAGGAGATACCATTTTTTCAAAGATTCAAATAAATTCCCAGAAGGGTTTCGAATATGAAAAATACCTCTTTTTGTCGAATTAGGGTTTTTCTTGATCTTGCCTTGAATTACTTTGGAAATCACTGTAGTCGCTAGAATTTTCACTTCTATTTACCTTAGACACTTGAGAGATTGAATTCAAAGTGAATTTTCCTTTGGATACAACCATTTTAACCTTTGCTTTCCAAAACCCAAATGTCATAAATTCTATCTTTCAAAAAGCTGTCAAAAACCTTCTCTATTAAACACAGACAATTTGGGTTGCTCTACACCATTATGCATTTGATCCTTTTCTTTTGGAAATACTTTCAAAAGATTTGCCATATGAAGCTTTTCATCATAACTTCACTTTTAATCCCAGTACAGATTATCTAGCGAGGGGATTTGGACTTTTAATATAGCTCCCCCTGAGCCAGAGCTCCCAATTTACTTCCCAGAGAAAGTATCTACAATAGAGTATGGTGTGGATCCATCCTTGACCTCATTAACATCTTTCTTAATCCATACTTTATTCATTCCCTTCTTAATTTCCACTAGATCAATCTTGTTCTTACCTTTATCTTCTCTCTGCTCTATTTTCCTCTTCTCTGCAAAATAGTCTCCTTTCTCATTCTTATATCTACAAAATCTTGCAACATGTCTGAACTTGTTGCAATTGTAGTATACCACATTCCTCTATCCCTAACTCTTTTCATTGATTAGATTTATTCTTGTTCTTCATTGGTTAGCCATATGCCCAAATCTATTGCATGCAAAATAGTTCCTATTGAAGGATTGAGTATTCCTTGTAGAGTTAAACCCATTCCTTACCTAACTTTTGCACTCATTTGATCTATGACCAATTTTCTTGTAATTGAAACAATGACCAGAAAATGATGGAGAATTTTCATTCATTCTACTTCTACATTGAGTAGCCTTATGACTAAACTTATTGCAATTAAAACAATAGCCATTGAAATATTGGTACCTTTGAGCATTTGGTTGTCTAATTGGAGGTCCTCTTGGTCTTCTTCCTTGATTCTAAAACTAGTTTCCTTTGTTTTTCTTCATCTCAATGTTTTCTTGACCTGATTTAGAACTTTCTCCTTTTTCAAATCCCAAGCCTTTCTTTTCATCTGAACTCTTCTAACTTTCAATCAACTCCTCAAGCTTGGTAGAGCTTATTTTGAATTTTTCTTTCTAACTATTAGCTACTTCTAGATCATATTTCAAAAGTAACACATCTTTGGCCAATTTTTCACATTCTTCAGACTTATCCTTTACAACTTGATTCAGATGCCTTTCAATCTCCTCTTTTTCTTCAATTTCCAATGTTAAATTATTTAAGGTTTCATGTGCTACATTCAATTAATCACTGAGCTCCTTGCTAATCTCTTTAAACTTCTTCACTTTCTCTATTAGCCTTAAGATGCATTCATTAGCTTCTTTAACATTTGCCCTTAGATCCCTGATTTCTACTTTAGATTTTTCAAGATCAATAAGAGCTACTTCTAGTTCAACATGGTTCTCATTAGAGGAATTTCCAAATTTTCTTGCTGCCATGAGTATACTATCCTAGATCTTCATCAAGTTGTTAGGCTTCTTCCAAGGAACCTTGCTCTGATACCAATTGTTGAATATAAGGAATACTGAGAGGGGGTGAATCAGTATTCCACAAAACCACTTATTCAATACTTCATTAATCCAATTACCAATATTAATAACATGAATGTAGAATAAACATGAGAAAAACAACCATAGAGACATAACACATAGACACCAAGATTTTTTACATGGAAAACCCAAAAAGGGAAAAACCATGGTGAGTATTAGCTCACAATATATTATGATAACAATACCAGATTACATAAGGCTCACTACCCAAAGGAATGCTTACTATAGGTGGACTCACTGTCCAAGTGTACTCACCTATCCAAGTGGACTCACTGTCCACTGATAGAGAAAGATAGAAGATAGAAGGAAATTGGCTCACTACCAGTGATGAACTATCACAAATGCATTTACTAGATGCTAGATCATAGTTCTATTGAAGGCTCAATACACAGATTCAAAGGTCTTCATTAGTTATGCCCTACTTTTCAACTCTCCTACATATACTCTATTTTCTGCCATTATTATTCTTTTCTTCTCTACAAACTACTTAAAATCATTCACACATTGAATTCTCACTACTTCCACACACCCACATTCATTCAACACTGAAGTCCATCCAGTATATATATCCACTATAAGATTTAACTCAAAAGTAGGTTGGCAAGCTAAACATGAAACCTGTATACAACTGTTATACCTAGTAGACTCAATCTTGTACACAAACAACAATGCAAACCCAAAGAAATATACAATAATCTTCATATAGGTGGGCACCTATCATTTAACCTCTTAGATTAATTATTTAGACAATATATCTTCTCTGTATATTGATCTAACATGCCTATTGGCTTGTCCCTTAAGAACACACTTGACCAATTCAACTATCACATCATAACTTCTACTGCGGACCATATGAGACTCTAAAATTCATATTCAACATTCATTATTGACCTCTTAGCATACCTTCAAAATTACAAGCCAAAATATGCCACAACGGAGGAATGTGGACCCTTTTACTCTTGTATTGTGCACTGTTTATGTCTTAACTCTATTCACCCTGACTTAGACCCATTACCATATGACTACTGGAGGAAGTTAGGACTTGAACACTAGAACATGTGATCACTACATAGCTATGAACAAAATACCTAAACTGCATACAAGTGCCTTTAACTATAGAGGCATACCATCTCTAATATGGTCACTTCCTTTGTATACTATATACTACCCATACTTAGTCATTTATTCTTCTAAAGTAAAGTATCTTTTCCATACTAGTAGAAGCCCTTAACCTTGTTTCCATCAATGACAACATTCAACATTGATCAAAGCAGTGTCTCTTGCCAACATCTTGTCAAAAAGTTGACCTGATTGAAGAATGATCTGGTATTGTTCTTTGTTGTAGGAAGACTCAGTTGCTGAATCACTTTAACCCTCTCGAGGTCATTTTTTATACCATCGTTGGAAACAATATGACCAAACAAATTACCTTCAGTCACTGCAAATATTGACTTCTTAAGGTTTAAAGAGATGTTGTTAGGCCTGTATCTCCCATGCGGACACGACACACAAATGCCCATGTCATGACCACATTCACCATGTGGTCACGACACGGGCCACAAAAAAAATTTCCTCCCTATCCCTAAGAACCACCTCGCACGCGCTTGCGTGCTCGGTGGCAACATGCCCGAGGCATAAACCAGACAACATAAAAGATGAAGTGTGGGCTGACTAGGGGTTAGCAACACGAAGAGTACCACATCTAGGGTTAGGTCATTTTCATCTGTACTTCTGAGTCTCCTAGGTGCGGACAGTTTTGCCATCATTGATCCCTAACTAAACTCGGATCATAAGGAGATCAATTTAGTTGTCATGTTGGCGCATGAAAGAAGTGGATGGGTGGGTCAAAAGTTTCAAGGATAAATAGATATCACATAATTTCAATATCACTTTAGTTGATTACGTAGTTTACCTGCTTTGGTTAATCTCTTTAATATCATGGTAACTCGGGTCACTTACGCAAGGTTTTCTATCATTGCTTGGTGACGTTTTCAGGGTTTAAACTCGGAATGAATTACAGAGTTGGAAAGATCTGTCCCCTTAAATCTTGGTTGGAAGTATTCTCTTCCTACAGGTTTAGTCAGCCGCTTATGTAAAGCAAGGGATGCCATAATTTAATTAATTCTAAGGTACACAGGTTCCGTCTTTTTTTAATACTCTTTCTTGGTTTGATTATTATTATTAATTTTTTTGTAATTATTTATTATTTATTATGTACTGGTTTAACTTCGGATCAAATCTATTATTCTACGTATTAGGATATATAGATAAATATAGATCCTCTCCTAATAATTTAGTTATTGATATACAATATTGCCAAGCTTCTATAACCCCTATTAAAATTTTGTTCTAAAAAGACTTCTTTCTCTTTTTTTTTAAAATAGCGATAAATAATGCATGCATATAAATAAATATTTATTATTATACGTAAAGAAAAAAAAGAATAGAATTTATCAATTATATATATTTATCGTATGAAAGAAATTACCCATTTATTAGTAAATAATATATTATAAATGTACATAGCCTCATTTGACTTAATAAGGTACAATATGAATCATATGTCTTATTGTTATTATATATATCTATACAATATGTTTCATTTGTTCATATACCATATGCTAAAAATTTCTCCTTAAGAGATAAAGAATAATGTTAAAGTTTATACATAAAGCTCCCTCCACACCAAACCCTAAATCACTAGTTTGTTTTTGTGATGAGCTGCAGGGGGAAATGGACAACAGCAGCGGCAGCAATGAAGGGATGGAAGGAGGCAGTGGGTGGTGATGGCGTTGTGCGCAGGGAGAAGGAAGAGGTGCAGCGGACTGGGGTGTCGAGGGGGCCGCGGATGCTACTGTGGCGGGAGGCAGAGGAATGGAATTTGCAGGCGGTGCGAAGGCCGTGAAAGGGAAACTACACACAGGAGGTTGGGGAAGCCGCAGAGGCGGAAGGTGGAGGGGAGGAGTTTTAGTGGCCTGCGGGCCATGGCTAGCTGCGCACTACATAGGGGGGTAAGGAATGTGGGCAGCGGAAGTTGCGCGTGGTAATGGGGGGGTGTGGGGAGGGGCTCCGGGGATGTGGGTGGGGCTCCGCCCCTCCCTACACCCTCCCCCCCCGTTACCATGCGCAACTTCTGCTGCCCACATTCCTTACCCCCCTGTGTAGTGCATAGCCAGCCGTGGCCCGCAGGCCACTAAAACTCCTCCCCTCCGCCTTCTGCCTCTGCAGCTTCCCCAATCTCATGCGTGTAGTTTCCCTTCTGCGGCCTTCGCGCCACCCGCAACTTTCATTCCTCTACCTCCCACCACGGTAGCATCTGCGGCCCCCTTGACACCCCCGTCTGCCGCACCTCTTCCTTCTCCATGCGCACAGCGCCATCACCACCCACTGCCTCCTTCCGTCCCTTCATTGCTGCCACCGCCATTGTCTGTTTCCCCCTGCAGCTCATCACAAAAACAAACTAGTGATTAGGGTTTGGTGTGGAGGGAGCTTTATGTATAAACTTTAACATTATTCTTTGTCTCTTAAGGAGAAATTTTTAGCATATGGTATATGAACAAATGAAACATATTATATATATATATAATAACAATAAGACATATGATTCATATTGTACCTTATTAAGTCAAATGAGGCTATGTACATTTATATAATATTGTTTACTAATAAATGGGTAATTTCTTTCATACGATAAATATATATAATTGATAAATTCTATTCTTTTTTTTCTTTATGTATAATAATAAATATTTATTTATATGCATGCATTATTTATCGCTATTTTAAAAAAAAAGAGAAAGAAGTCTTTTTAGAATAAAATTTAAATAGGGGTTATAGAAGCTTGGCAATATTGTATATCAATAATTAAATTATTAGGAGAGGATCTATATTTATTTATATATCCTAATACGTAGAATAATAGATGTGATCTGAAGTTAAACCAGTACATAATAAATAATAAATAATTACAAAAAAATTAATAATAATAATCAAACCAAGAAAGAGTATTAAAAAAAGATGGAACCTGTGTACCTTAGAATTAATTAAATTATGGCATCCCTTGCTTTACGTAAGCGGCTGACTAAAGCTATAGGAAGAGAATACTTCCAACCAAGATTTAAGGGGACAGATCTTTCCAACTCTGTAATTCATTCCGAGTTTAAACCCTGAAAACGTCACCAAGCAATGATAGAAAACCTTGCGTAAGTGACCCGGGTTACCATGATATTAAAGAGATTAACCAAAGCAGGTAAACTACGTAATCAAGTAAAGTGATATTGAAATTATGTGATATCTATTTATCCTTGAAACTTTTGACCCACCCATCCACTTCTTTTGTGCGCCAACATGACAACTTAATTGATCTCCTTACGATCCGAGTTTAGTTAGGGATCAATGATGGCAGAATCGTCCGCACCTAGGAGACTCAGAAGTACAGAGGAAATTGACCTAACCCTAGATGTGGTACTCTTCGTGTCGCTAACCCCTAGTCAGCCCACACTTCATCTTTTATGTTGTCTGGTTTACGCCTCGGGCGTGTTGCCACCGAGCACGCAAGCGCGTGCGAGGTGGTTCTTAGGGATAGGGAGGAAATTTTTTTTTGTGGCCCGTGTCATGACCACATGGTGAATGTGGTCGTGACATGGGCATTTGTGTGTCGTGTCCGCATGGGAGATGCAGGCCTGACAGATGTCATGATCTCTACATTATTGTAATAGCACCTCAAGATCATCAATATGATCAACTCTTCATTGGGAGAAGATAGTTAGGTTATTGAGATAAACCATAATAATCTTCTTCTTCAAATTTCTTAAAGTTAAGTCTACTGCTCTTTAAAAAGTGGCCCTTGCATTAATGAGGTTGAATGGCATCCTAATGTAAGAATATACACCAATCGAAGTAGTAAACATTGTTTTGTGTTGGTCCTTAGGGGCTACTTCTATCTGATTATATGGGTGAATAACCATCCAGCATGAACATCATTTCTGAACCTGATATTGTTTGCAAGATGTGGTCCATTACCGGTAAAGGATAGTTGTCCTTTAGAGATGCTTGGTTCAGGTTACAAAAATCAACACAAATTCTAATCTCCCCATTCTTCTTTCAGACTAGTACAATGTTTCCAACACATGTGGAGTGGTGAATAGGGTAGAAGATCTCTTCTTTCAAGATTTTGTAAATTTTTCTAAAAATAGTCTTCACCACTTTAGGATTGTATGTTATCTTCTTCTGTCTAAATGGAGAAGTGTTAAGCCTTAGTTGGATGTGGTGAACATTGTATTTCATAGTTTCTAAACTTCATCAAATCTGCATAACACCAGACAAATACATCTTTTTAACGAATCAACAAGGAAACCAAATGCTATCTTTCCTTGGGAGAGTAGAATTTTCCAATACAGATAATTTTGGGTCTTCTTTAGTGCCTATATTGACATGATCATATTCAACTGATGACCTAATATGTAGTTCTTTTGTGTTTTATATATTGATCATGTCTATTAAAAAGATCTTCAAGGGAGACCCAACCCTTAGGAATATTATTCACCTTTAACTATACACCTCAATCCCTTGGCCATTTGGAGAACTAGCCTCACCTTTAAGAATCTCACTACTTTCTTTAGTAATCCCTTCAAAGAATACATTGGCAAATGACAGCTTTTTCTAGAAAAGAAATAATTTGCTGGTCATTATTGAAAACTTGCCAGTGGTTAGCATTATCAAGCACACTGGGCCTATAAACTACCTCAACCCTATATGGGTTGTCCTTGAAGTCTAGGTGAGGCAAAAGAAGAGATGTTGAGACAACCAATGAATCAGCCCTGATGTTATAATCTCTAGGCACAACTTCTATTGAAAAGGCATCAAAATCCTCAATACAATCCCATACCCTATTCCAGTAATGCCTTAGCCTCCTATTTTTAACTATATATAATTTCCTCACCTACTTCACTATGAGTTCAACATCACCCTTTGCCCTCAATTATTGAATTCCCTTTTCTTTGGCCACTGCTAATCCCAGCAACAAGGCCTCATATTTAGTTGTATTATTGGTATTTTCAAACTCCAACTTATAGGCATAAGGAAACTTGTAAACATTAGGAGAAATAAAAATGGTATCAACCCCTGATCTAGTAGTGAAACATCTTCTGTCAAACTCCAGAGTCCATAATTCATTAGACAAGTCAGCGCTAACTATAGCATAATTATCCTTAGTAGTTTAAGCAAACATAATTGCCTAGTCTAGTCTCCACATATAATATATCCATCCTTGGATCTGCATATTTTAGTACTGTAGACTTTATTTTGGGCTCAATATTCAAATGGGCCTTTTTACCATCCACTGGTATCAGGGCATGGGACCAATCCATTTGTACTTCCCCTCCCAAGTCTTTACAAAAACTTTTTCTCAGGAGCATTCCATAAGTTGAGAGAATATCGACAACTAGAATGGTTAACTATAACCTCTTATTTAGATATGTTGCTAGAGAAACATGTGCATCCTTGATTTCATCTAGGATAGGCACTTATGATGAATCCATAGAAAAACATCTACCATGTGAACAGATAATTGGGAAGCCAAAAGCTTAAGGTACTTGAGCAGGCATGACATTGTCAGAGGCTCGAGAATCTATGACACAATTGCTTAGCTTGTATCCACCAATATACAATGACACATAAAAAGGCTCAGAATTTTCAAAAGGATTCATAGGATGGGAAACTTTAGATTGGGAATTTGAAAAATTCTAAGTTTTATTATCAACACAAGTCTCATTGAACATGTTGGGACATGAAAATTCAAAGTTTTCTTATATTCCTACCCACCCATGTCTGACCAAATCAGAAAAACATTACACCTAAAATTAGAATAATAGCTGGTGTATCCCATAGAAATCATATGACTTTCCTCACAAATGGATGTCTCACCCCTCAAAATGTAATATAATGAAGGGCCCCAATTCCTTAATTACAGTGAGACCTCCCTTTTTGTTATACCGATCCATGCTCTACAAGAAACTGGCAGAAATGACTATTAGAATGAGAATAAGGATCAGGGAGAATATTTCAGGAACTGCCGATGAAGAAAGTAACACAGATAACCTTTTTATTAGAGAGAGAATCTGCAGTCACATCGATTTAATCAAAATCTAGGACTACAGGCATAAGAAAACACTATTAGGTAATACTCTAAACCCCCCCCCCAACAACATAGATCACACCGATGAAGGAGTTTGGTATAACTCTTGCGAAGCTACCTATGGAACTAGTGAGACCAATAATCATCAGGGAGAAATGCACATCGGAATGAGAAATTAAAGTATCTCTGACTCCACAATGTCTCAGTGATAAAGCAACATTATTTCGGCTTAAGTCACACTGATGTCTAGAAAGAATAACTACCATCGGTGAAAGTAAACAAGTCAGAAGAAGAGCTTACAAGTCTTGCCAAACCAATAACTCACAACGATGTTGGTGACATGTTGTGATGATTACTTCGATGAAGGATGTGAAGGAAGATATCGGGAAACAACCGTGATCGGGTAAAATGAATTAAGTCATCCCGATAACATGTGTTATTCTGATGATGATAGTAAGCCACACTCATCAACAAGACTCCCACTGATATTCATATCGGAGACACTTAAGATATCAAAGTAAAATGTTACTCCCACGGTGATAAAGTAAGTTAGGCTGATAAAAGCCATGCCCATTTCCATATCAGGTAGACCTCAAAAATATCTTGCCGATGCAGATATACAAAAGATGACATCGAGGAGACAGATGGAGGGTCACGGTGATTGATCCATATGCAAATGTTCATGCCATAAGAATATATTAAATCACCCTGACTTTACAACAATCATACCGATGAATAGAGTTATGATGATGTGACATTTCACAATGATCAAGAAAATTGAAACGCTGGAGCAATTAATTGTAGATGAGGAAGAGATCCTCTGAAATGTCATTTGAAACCACTGCAATTAAGTTTGAAAGAATTGTCTGAAAGGAGCACGCAAGCGGAAACTTAGAGGAGCAAATAGGGGAATTTGATCATCGCCTCTAAACACAGGTACTCATATATAAACCTCTGTACATTAGCCTGAAATTTGAATTTATTGTCCAAGATTGTAATGGAGACTCCAGTGAAAGGAAAGGGTAGGAAACAATAGGGTGAGACTAGTAAACCTAAGAAACAAAAAATTGACAAAAGTCTTGATCAGAAAATAAAAGAAAGGAAATTAAACAAGGACTTGATTGATCAATTGCCTAGATTAACTCCCAAAGCCTGAAGGTCTGCACAACTTAGGGCAGAAGTAGAGAAACTAGAAGATAAGTGTAAATATCTTGGCAACGTTTGGACTCCAATTAGAGGTTATGAATTGTTTAAATTCCACTACAATAGAAGATTCAGGAATTTCCTAGTGTCTAACCCGTGGCACTTGAATTTGAGTAAATTGGTCATTCCTGATGTGTTTCTGAATGCTAAACTCCTCAGACTCCTAGCCAAACATTACAACCCTAGCCTCAAAGCCATATGCAATCCGCAAGGATAGCTAATTGTACATTTATCTAAAAATTCTATCTGTGAAGTGTTTGATTTAGATGATCTATGCACTGTTCCTATAGTCTATGACGATTTGGATAAAGAGTACTGGAGAATGGATACCACATATAATGGATGGAGATTACCTATTCACAGGCCTAGGGCAGAGGGAGAAATGGTGCCTCTCAATGAGAATGATGGACCTCCATTTCATGTGTCATTATTTGAACCATACATACAATACACATACTACTCTGTGGGCCAAGTCCTAGGATCAGAGGTCCCTGATTTCATGACAATTCCTCTGATGGTGATAGCCATAGACATCCAATGCCACAATGCCAGGTAGTTTGACTATGTTGCCTATGTTTTTGGTAGAATTGATTCTGGTTTGACCGCAATAAAGAACAATGCCCCATCAATTTCCTTTTAACACTACTCACTCCTCATGCACATGGTGCTTTATTATGGCCAAGAAGTGGGATTATGGCCAAATGAATTCAATTTTTTTCCAGTGGACTAGAGGGGGCAAAAGTCACCAATGCAAATGTGGACCAAAATATGGGACAGTAGGTATGCCCATTCTAGCTATGTTCATTTTGAAGAATACTGTGTGAAAGTGTTATATAGATATTTCAGTCATCCCTGTGAGTATTCATTATCAAATGAAATAAAGAGGTTTCTCAAACCTAAATATTTTGGTGGTCCTCTTACTGTTACCCACAACTGGGGAGACTGGTATTGTTTTGAGTATGCTACCATGGTTAGAGTTTATGGTTTTGAAGACACCCCTTTTATATTGCCTAAGACTGTTCCTGGAAGAATTGCTTACTTAGAAATAGTTAGGCAAATGAATTGTTCTAATTTGATGCATTTGAGCTCCTATGACAAACAATCTTTTATGCCTAGTACTCTGTGCTTTGGAGATTTTACTGTGGTATCCAAGGAGGGTTATAGTCTCATTATGGATAAACTGATGCATTACAATATGAGATGTGCTGAGGCAAGAAAAGGATTTGATCCTAAGGGTTTCCTTGACCTTTCTCAGAGAAAACAAAACCTCAGTGGATACACACATGTCCCATATCCACATGATGATATCATCAAGAATTTGGAAGAGACTGAAGTTGAATTAGTGGTTGAGAAATATAATAGGGACTTAGATGAGAAGAGGAAACAGCTTGCAGAGATAGAGTTGTTGTCCTTTGGTGATGAAGGGCCTGCAGAAGAAGAAGAACCACATCAACAAGAAACTATAATATCCAAACAAAAAATGCAATGCTATCAGTCTCCTGGTATGGAACATGATGAGGAGGGGTCCGCTGATGAGGATCCAAGACAAGTAGCGTATGATTCTTTTATTTCAGATTATAAATTTATTCATTCTAAAGAATTTAAATCATTTTTATATAAATGCAAGGGGAAAGAAATTAGGGAGTCAGTTGATGATATCTCGACTAGCAATGAAAGACAATTACTTGATATGTTGAAAACAATAGTGGATAGTGAATTGCAAGACATGACTCCTAGTAAGGGTAGACAACTGCTCAGAGAAGTAGGGGTGATGATATTTCTTGGTCTTGATTTGAATTCTGCTTTAGTATTTGATAGCTTTTTTCATAATACAGATGACAAATATAAGCTCACTCCTGAGGGTGTCATAGAAGTGTATATGAGCACCAAATATAATAACGATAAAAATTCACTAATGATATGGGCCTTGTACTCGCCTCATAAGAAGACAACCATCATAGATACTGAAAAGGCTTTTGGACATGTCATGACTTTGAAGGCAGGGGAGACTGACCCCTTGATCACTACAGATATTGGTATAAATATTGCAAAATTGAACAAAGCATAGGCTCAGATGCTGATTAAAGAACGAGATGCATATAAACTGAGCTATGAGAGATTAACAAAAGAAAATGATTTCTTAAAAGATACTGTTATGAATACCTTCAGAGGATCGGTGAAAAGGTTAACTCAAGGAGAAAGCTCACAAAGCACCCAATCACCATCTATTGACCAGATAGCTCAGGTCCAGATAGATACACTTGCAACGGTGCTCTAGAATAGGCATGTTAACATGATGCATTGGATGAATAGATTTTGGGATGTTTATTCTGAAAACTATAAAGTTACCCAAGAGCATGAGATGCTTCAAAATAGGCTATAGGAGAAACTCAATGAGACATAGAGTAAGGATATTTCTGACACTACAGGTACCTCCAGTGCAAAATATTTAATTGAGCAGCATCAGAAATATTATGACCAACTTAAGACCAATGCCAAAGAATTTGTTGAAGCCTCAAAAGTAGGAGTGCCCTTGTTGTTCATAAATGATAAAGAGTTGAAGAGAAGAGATGAATGGAGTGAAGACTGTCAAAAGATATTGCATGGAGCATTAGGAACTCTCAAGGACAAGGACTCTACATCTAGGGAAGCCTGCAAGCATATGGAGAAGATGGTAACAATGGATGTGATCACAAGAAACACTATTGAATTTACTGATACACACCACAGCTAGGAGTACTTGGATCACATTGTTCATCTATACCTATGGTTGAATAGAGCTTAAGCATTGTTATTTTTATTATTGTTATGTTAATCATGTTGATTCCCAAAAGACATTTTGAAGAGTTATGTCTCTTCATAAGTATTTCTATATAAGTTAAAACATATGATGTTGAATTATCATCAGTAGTAGAAAATAATATATAAAGTTTACAATATTTCAAAAGACCATGTTCCCAGTTATAGATTTGAGAAGTTAATAGAAGATCTCTAATTCTGTGGACTTATGTTGGCATCAATTGTTTGTTGAAAATTATTCAGTTATTTGGTTGTCTCTAGTTCTGCATTTCCTTGTTATTCAAATTAATATATCAAGTATATATTTAATTTTTCAATGCACATTTGTTGTACTTGTGTGATGTGATTAATTGGTTTCCCTAAAGGAATTAAAATCCTTCTTGTCAGTCACATTAATCTGGGAGTGTTAATCTGGATCATTAAGTAGAACCATATAATTAGGATTGTCATTCTATCTCCAAGTTGATATTATTTGTTATTCTTATGCATTTCATTCAATTGGTTCCTTTAAGAAAGGATTAAAATTCCTTTGGGTGAATAACAAGAAATCTGATTCTATCTTTTGGATTATTAAGAAGAGTTTGTCAGTCATTTCTCTTTACGTTTATACAAGTTATAAACTAAATTATTGTGCCAAACAGTTAGAGTTACTGCCCATTATAAGCCACTAGTCTTTGTCTTCCATTTGACTATGTTTACCCAACAAGGCACTGGTCTTATCTCAATTCATCATTTAAAAACCCTTTATTAGTTAAGCACAGTTGTAAAATTTACCTTGATATTGCTTATACAATTTATACCAATCATCCATCAGATATTATATATAGGATTAATTAGCAAGTTCTCATCTATTCTACACCATTTGCCACTGTAGGTAGATCTATTTACTTAGTCAAAATACTTACACTCAATCTGCTTTAATTTCCAAGGTTCACCCACCTAGGTTTAGTAGGACCTAAAGTGGAGGGAGTCATCAAACCCTAAAGGTCAACTCTGTCACGTTAGTTCAAAAACATTACAAATCTAAGCATAGAGCTTGGCATCCTCTTAGGATTAGCAACCTACATTTTTGAGACCTAACAAATTGGCAACTCTACTGTGGAACCAGATAAAGGACGTTAGTAAGAAACCATTCTTTTTATAGAGTCAAAAATTTTAATTTGTTAACTCTGCTGGCAAGAAGAATCTAGAAAGATAAATTATAAACTTTTTCCTATTTACAAAATAAGTGGCGACTCTAGAACCTGTTATAACAGAAAGTTAATACCAAATGGATGGTAGGAGATCTAAGATGGAAGGGAACAAATTGCAATCATCTCCACCAATTAGAAACATCCCCAAAAGAAATGGAGCATCAAATTATTCTCATCAGAATAATAATTAGGAGGCTCAAGAGGATAACACCAAACAAGCTATCACAACTCACAATAGTTTTACACCTCTGCATGAATCAAATGAAAATCCCAACGGAGTAACTGGTGATATATTGGCAAAATACAGACCTGATCCTCAAGAACAACTTGAATGTGAAGCATGGTCCATGAGGGAAATTGATCAAAGGCAAGCTGAATATGATTTTAAAATGTCATTACAACAGGGAGAGGGGGTAAAACATGGATTCTCAAATCAAGAAATGAATGAAAGTCCAAAGAGTATAAGAGGGATGAATAAAGCACAGCAGGATGTGCTTAGGCTCCAAGAAGAACTTGAAATGATCAGGATAGATGAAACAAAGAGGTTGTTAGAACAAGAGATTCAACAAATAAAGAATAGGACTAAAATAGCCCCCCCAAAATATGTACCTCCACATAGAGGAAACACTTCGAGGAATCTACAGCAAAAATTACACCAAAATACAGGTGGTGTTTCTAATTCACATCCGAAAGTCATCAAAATACCCTTCCTAAAAATCCTAGACCACCTCCCATACACAACACCTCTCAACATATGGCTAATCCATACCCACCCCCTAGCCAACAGTATTATAGACCACAAAATCCTTATATGAATTCCCACATAAACCCACAACAGCAACATGCTTATCATCAACATCAAGGTGGATATAATTACTATCCTAACCCACCACCCATGAATTTTCCAACCCAAAACCTCACAAACATATGTGGCCAATTTGACCTAGCTGGGTATCAATTATATCCATACCCTATGGATAGTAATTGGAGAAATATAGTTCCTAAGTTCACTGGAAACAGTGCAGTATCAGCTGAGGATCACATTAGAAGATTCAATGCTTTCATGCAAGATATCCATATGGACTATGAAGACATCAAAATAAGGTTATTCATGATATCTCTAACTGAAGATGCGAGAGACTAGTTCAATAGCTTACCTGATGCTTCAATCAGTTCAATAATTGATTTCCATAATCAATTCAAGGAGCAGTATGGCAATCAGTATGCCCCTAAGTTTGCATTGCACAAATTAACAAGCATCCAAAAATATTAGAATGAGTCGGTATATGATTTCAATTTGAAATTTTCCAAGTTACACAACAAAATACCACATGGGTCTAAACTGACTGATCCAGCATCTTGAGCATTTATTTGAAAGCATTTGATCCTAAGACAGGGTACGAACTTAGAAATCGGTGCCCTATGACCCTAGCTGAAGCACAGAAAGTAGCATTAACTATTGAGAACAACAGGAAAGCTACAGGTATGATTAGCAAAAGAGATAATCCTAGAGCTCCTCAAAACCCAAACATTCAATAGACTAAACAAGAAGATCAACATAGACATGAAAGGTCCAGGTTGCATGATATGCCATATAATACAAATTGGAAAGATGGGAGACCTATTGAAAGCAGCATGAAGCAACATTATGGCAAGGATACTCCTGACCCTCTAAAAAGAAATGGGGCACATATGGTAGAAGATAAGCCTTGATGTTTGGTATGCAATTTACCACACTCACCTTGATACTGTGTGGTGGCTAAAATAGTACAACAAGAAGAAACATTATACAATTATAACAGAGACAATCACACAATAAACATGATGCAAGAAACACCATATTTGCTGAATGAAGACTATTGTTCTACAAAGGAAGAGGGATATGAATATGATGTGGGAAATCAAAAACATCATATCAATATGGAAAAACAAGAAGTATTCTCAGATCAAGAGGATGGTTACGAGGAACCTACCTATTATAACAATTCACCATATGATCAATGGAGAAGGCCCACTGAAAAATGAAAGGGAAGCTCTTACAATAGCTGCAGTAGCTCAAGCTAAAAATGCCTATAACCTAAGAAACATGACAGTGAATGTTGAACAAGGAACACCTAGGAGTATCTTTATAAAAGACCAAAATTACAAAAATAATAATGCAAAGTCATCATTCAAAGAACCAAAAAAAGATGATAAAAATAAAACGAAAGTTAAATCACAAAATCAAGAAAAAGAACATATAAAGACAGAAAAGAATGATCAGACTATGGCCCATTCATTTGACATTGCTCATGCAATATATCAGGTAAAGATATCAATTCCACTTTTGGAAATGATGAAGATAGACAAATATAGAAATACAATAGTTAAACTAATTTCAGATATACCAAATCAAAAACATAAAGGATCAGAGAATAGAACAAACAATGTTCACCAAGAAACATTCCAAATTCCTGAGGTATACCTAGGTGATACATTGACAAAGAATCCCTCATAGGTGGACCCTTTCTACACTACCTTATTAATCAAAAATAGGGTAGCAAGGAACTGCATGATTGATTTAGGCGCAACCATGAATATCATGCCAATAGCAGTCATGAAAGAACTAGGGATGTGGATTGACACTACATTTGGTAGGTGTTATGCAATGGATAATAGATCCATCCCAGTCGTGGGTATTATGAGGGATGTGGAAATAAAACTTTCTTCATACTCTAAAGCAACCTATAACATTGATATCACTGTGGTTGACATTCCACCATATTATGGAATGCTCTTATCAAGACAATGGGCTGCAATGGCAAGAGGGAATGTCTAAGTAGATTTATCATATGCCACAATACCAGTGGGAGGCAAAGAGATCAAGCTATGTAGGGAGACAAGATATTAGAACATCATAGAATGCTTAGATCAAAATCAAATAAACTTCTTTTGTGATACAGATTTGGGAGCCTTCAAGGTTGAAAAAAGTCAGCCAGAATTGCAGAATACTGATCCAATACATGTTGAATCTAAGAAAGAGGAGAATGATGTGTGGAAGATGTATTTTGATGGTGCATGTAGCAAAATAGGAAATGGGACCAGAGTGTTATTTATCTCACCAGTAGGTAAAACTTTCAAATATGCCTTTGTACTGACATTTGAATGCATAAACAATGTAGCAGAATATGAGGCTTTGCTCATTGGTTTGAATATAGCCACCAAGCATAAGATAAAAAAGTTGGCTGTATATGGTGATTCATAATTAGTTACTTCCCAAGTGAGAGAGAAATACTTGTCAAAAAACAAGAGGTTGAAATAGTATAGAAATGCTGTCTAGGATGATATTGAGTTGTTTGATGCCTTCCCAATCAACTAGATTGATAGATCCAAAAATATCGTGGCTGATTTTCTAGCAAATATCGCATTAAAAAGGGATGATATCACATTAGGAGGTATTACAGAAGTTGAATTCAAAACCAAACCCACTATCCCAGATAATGTACATAACTGGCAAGTGTTTGATAATGATACTGATATCATCAACTTCCTACATTGTGCTGATCGTTATGAAAACCAAGAGATTGATTTTAATGCATTTGTAGAAGAACATGATGGGAAGGAAACCCTTTTTGGTCAAGAGATAGTTCAGCTAAAAACAAACAAAATACCTAAGGGACTTATAGCATTGGAAAAGGCATTTGATGGACATGACAGATTTAAAATGAAAAACACACCAGTAGTGCAAAAAGACCTTGAAGAGATTAATTTGGGGACACAGGCAGCCCCAAAGAATGTATACATTGGAAAGAATCTTAATCCCAAAATTAGGAGCATGATCATCAACTTACTCAGGAAGTATAGACATGTATTTGCATGGTCATATGATGATTTGAAAGCATATAGGGAGGATCTTTTTAGCATGAAATACCATTAAAACTGGATGCTAAACCATTCAAGCAAAGCAGAGGCCTATCAATCCTACATTGGCTTCTAAGATGCTTGAAGAACTCACAAAACTAAGAGATGGAGCTATCATTAAACCCATTAGGCATTCTTCTTGGGTTTCTAATTTGGTGCTTGTCAGGAAGAAAAATGGTGATATTAGATTATGTGTGGACTTCAGGAATCTAAACAAATCTTCTCTTAAGGACAACTATCCCCTTCCTAATATGGAAGCAATATTACAAAAGGTTACCGGATGTGAACTGTTGTCAATGATGGATGGTTTCTCAAGATATAATCAGGTGAAAGTCAAAGAATCAGAGCAATATAAGACTGTATTCACCACACCATGGGGAACATATGTATATTTAAGGATGCCATTCAGGATCACTAATGCTGGAGCAACATTCCAAAGAGCAATGGATGTGGCCTTTGTAGAATTGATTAATAAAATCATGATAGTATATCAAGATGACATGACAACATATTCCAAAAGAGTTGAGGATCATTGTGCACATTTAGAACAAATTTTTATTAAAGCCCTAGAATATGGAATTTCATTGAATCCTAAGAAGTGCCATTTCGCAGTAACAGAGGGCAAGTTGCTTGGTCACATAGTCTCAAAAGATGGAGTAAGAATAGATCCTGAAAGAGTAAAAGCAATTGACCAAGTTCCCATTCCTAAGAATGTAAAATATATATAGTCATTTTTTTGTCAAATCAACTTTGTCAGGAGGTTCATATCAAATTTTGCAAAAATTGTTAGTCCCATATCAAGAATGTTGAAGAAGAATTCAGAAGTAAAGTGGACAATAGAAATAGTAGAGGCATTCACCACCATTAAGAGGGCAATCAAAGAAGCCTCTGTTCTGACATCCCCTGATTTCAGTAAGCCATTCCAATTGTTCTCATTTGCCTCATATCATACAGTTGCAGTAGTACTATTGCAGAAAAATGATGGACATGAACAACCCATTTCATTTTTCAGCAAATCTCTTCAAAATACAGAATTAAAATATGACATTGTTGAGAAACAGGCATATGCATTGGTGAAGGAAGTTAAAGCTTTTAGGCCATACTTGGTGGGAGTTGACATAATAGCATATGTGCCTAATGCTGCAGTAAAAGATGTATTAGTACAAACTGAGGTCACAGGTAGAAGATGCAGATGGATCAATAGAATTTAGGAGTTCAATATTGAAATCCAAATCACCAAACTAGTGAGAGAACAAGGTCTTGCTAGATTAATGGCTGAAAATAATCTCGAGGCTTCTCAGATATGTAGTGCTAATGATGTTGATAACACAAGTTCTAGTATTGAGCATACTCCATGGTATACTGACATCATATATTATCTAAAGCACATGAAATGTCCTAAAGGGTATGATGATAACAAGAGAAGGACACTTAAATTACAATCCTCAAAATATGTATTTATTGATGGAGATCTTTACTGGAAGAATAGGGATGGTATTCTACTACTATGCCTAGATGAACATCAGTCAAAACATATCATGAAAGAGTTACATGAAGGTATGCGTGGAGGACATTTCTTAGCAAAGACTACAACCCACAATATCCTAAGGGATGGATACTATTGGCCTAGTGTTTTTAATGATTCATATCATTACACTAGGAAATGTGAAGCATGTCAGAAATTTTTAGGAAAATTAAAATATCAGGGAGCATTACCCTTGAAACCCATGTAGGTGGAGGCTCCATTTTATCAGTGGGGCATTGACTTCATAGGAGAAATTGTAGATAAGTCAAGTGGTGGACACAAATGGATTTTAGTGGCGACAGATTACTTCACAAAATGGGTGGAAGCAATCCCAACTAAACAAGCAACAAGCAGGGTGGTGATCAACTTTTTGATGGAAAATATTATATTCAGATTTGGCACTCCAGTGAGGTTAATCACAGATAATGGAATGTGTTTTAGGTCTGATGAGTTCAAAGATTTCTATAATGCACATGGCATTAATGTGTCCTATGCTGCCCCTTATCATCCACAAGCGAACGGGCAAGTAAAATCTAGCAACAAATATCTTCTAAAAATTATAAAGAGAGTGTTGGAGGGAAACAAGAAGGCATGGGATTTAAAGTTGAGAATGGCTGTGTGCGCTGATAGAATTACTGTAATGAGAGCAATTGGAAGATCCCCTTTTGAACTAGTGTATGGAACACAAGCAAGGATACCATTAGAAAATCTTTTACCAGTGTACAAATTTGTTCTTCAAGAGGATTTGCACGTCCTTGAACCAATGAAGGAAAGATTAGAACATCTTGCAGAACATGATGAGACAAGGAGACTGGCTCAAAGATAGAATATCAAGTTGCAATCACAAGTGAAATACCTTTTTGACAAAAAGGCCAAAGACAGGAAATTTGAGATGAATGACTTAGTATTGATGTGGAATGCTAGGTGCCAGGAGAAAGGAAAGCATGGAAAGTTTGAAGCTTTGTGGTTAGGGCCTTTTTTTGTAAATGGCAAAAGGGGTGATGATTCTTACTATTTACAAAATATGTCTAGAGAAGAGAAGGAACTGCCTATGCATGGGCAATTTCTGAAGCCTTTCTTTTCCTAAGATATCAAAATCATGCACAAAGAGAATTAAGTGTTGCCAGTGCATGGACAACCCTTAAATAATTCTTAAAATACTTTTATTCCATGCACAGTACTCTAGGGCGATCAAGAGAGATTAGGATCTGCTAGTACATGGACAGTCTTATGAATCTCTCAAAGATAACAAAAACTTTTCCATGTACAGTAGTATAGGATCATCCCCATTCCCCATCATTATCACTTCCATCTCCCATACTCATACAATTCTGTGAAACCGTCATCCCCAATAAATAAAATACATGGTATACTCCCCCAAGAGATCTAAATTCTTGTTATACCCACAAGGAGTATACATCCCAGATAGAGCCACTGTTGGGATAGGAAAATTCAATTTTTTCTTATATTCCTACCCACCCATGTCTGACCAAATCAGAAAAACATTACACCCGAAATCAAAATAATAGTTGGTGTATCCCATAAGAATCATATGAATTTCATCACAAATGGATGTCTCACCCCTCAAAATGTAATATAATGAAGGACCCCAATTCCTTAATTTTAGTGAGACCTCCCTTTTTGTTATACCGATCCATGCTCTACAAGAAACTAGCTGAAATGAATATCAGCATGAGAATAAGGATCGGGGAGAATATTTTAGGAACTGCCAATGAAGAAAGTAACATCGATAACCTTTTTATCAGAGAGAGAATTTGTAGTCATGCAATTTAATCAAAATCCAAGACTATCGGCATAAGAAAGCACTATCGAGTAAACTCTAAAACCCCCCCTAACAATATAGATCACATCGATGAAGGAGTTCGGTATAACTCTAGCTGAGCTACCTATGGAACTGGTGAGACCAATAATCATCGAGGAGAAATGTACATCGGAATGAGAAATTAAAGTATCTCAGACTCTGCAATGTCTCAGTGATAAAGCGGCGTTATTTCAGCTTAAGTCACACCGATGTCTAGAAAGAATAACTACCATCGGTGAAAGTAAACAACTCAGAAGAAGAGCTTACAAGTCTTACCGAACCAATAATTCACAATGATGTCGGTGACATGTGATGATTACTCTGATGAAGGATGTGAAGGAAGATATTGAGGAAACAACCATGATCGGGTAAAATGAATTAAGTCATCCTGATAACACGTGTTATTCTAATGATGATAGTAAGCCACACTCATCGACAACACTCCCACCAATATTCATATCAGAGAGACTTAAGATATCGGAGTAAAATATTACTCCCACGGTGATAAACTAAGTCAGGCTGATGATAGCCATGCCCATTTTCATATCGGGTAGACCTCAAAAATATCTTGTCGATGCAGATATACAAAAGATGACATCGAGGAGACAGATGGAGGGTCACGACGATTGATCCATATGCAAATGTTCACGCCATAAGAAGATATAAAATCACCCTGACATTACAAAAATCATACCGATGAATAGAGTTTTGACAATGTGACATTTCACAATGATCAAGAAAATTGAAACACTGGAACAATTAATTGTAGAAGAAGAAGAGTTCCTCTGAAATGCCATTTGAAACCACTGCAATTAAGTTTGAAAGAATTGTCTGAAAGGAGCACACAAGCAGAGACTTGGAGGAGAAAATAGGGGAATTCGATCATCAACTCTGATAACAGGTACTCATATACAAACCTTTGTGCATTAGCCTAAAATTTGAATTTACTGTCCAAGATTGTAATGGAGGCTCCAGTGAAAGGAAAGGGCATGAAACAATAGGGTGAGACTAGTAAACCTAAGAAACAAAAAATTGACAAAAGTCCTAATGAGAAAACAAAAGAAAGGAAATTAAACCAGGATCTGATTGATCAATTGCCTGGATCGACTCCCAAAGCCTGAAGGTCTACACAACTTAGGGTAGAAGATAAGTGCAAATATCTTGGCAACATTTGGAATCCAATTAGAGGTTATGAATTGTTCAAATTCCACTACAATAGAAGATTCAGGAATTTCCCAGTGTCTAACCCGTGGCACTTGAATTTGGGTAAATTGGTCATTCCTAATGTGTTTCTAAATGCTGAACTCCTCAGACTCCTAGCCAAACATTACAACCCTAGCCTCAAATCCATAGGCAATCCGCAAGGAGAGCCAATTGTACATTTATCTAAAAATGTTATCTGTGAAGTGTTTGATTTAGATGATCTATGCACTGTTCCTATAGTCTATGAAGATTTTGATAAAGAGTACTTGAGAATGGATACCACATATAATGGATGGAGATTATCTATTCACAGGCCTAGGGTAGAGGGAGAAATGGTGCCTCTCAATGAGAATGATGGACCTCCATTTCATGTGTCATTATTTGAACCATACATACAATACACATCCTACTCTGTGGGCCAAGTCCTAGGATCAGAGGTCCGTGATTTCATGATAATTCCTCTGATGGTGATAGCCACAAACATCTAGTGCCACAATGCTAGGCAGTTTGACTATGCTACCCATGTTTTTGGTAGTATTGATTCTGGTCTGACCGCAATAAAGAACAATACCCCATCAGTTTCCTTTTAACACTAATCACTCCTCATGCACATGGTGCTTTATTATGTCCAGGAAATGGGATTATGGCCAAATGAATTCAAAGTTGTTCCAGTGGACCAGAGGGGGCAAAAGTCACCTGTGCAAATGTGGACCAGAATATGGGACAGTAGGTATGCCCATTCTAGCTATGTTCATTTTGAAAAATACTGTTTGAAAGTGTTATATAGATATTTCAGTCATCCCTGTGAGTATTCATTATCAAATGAAATAAAGAGGTTTCTCAGACCTAAAGATTTTGGTGGTCCTCCTACTGTTACCCACAACTGGGGAGACTGGTATTGTTTTGAGGATGCTACCATGGTCAGAGTTTATGGTTTTGAAGACACCCCTTTTATATTGCCTAAGACTATTCCTGACAGAATTGCTTACTTAGAAATAGTTAGGCAAATGAATTGTTCTAATGTGATGCATTTGAGCTCCTATGACAAACAATCTTTTATGCCTAGTACTCTGTGCTTCAGAGATTTTACTGTGGTATCCAAGGAGGGTTATAGTCTCATTATGGACAAACTGATGCATTACAATATGATGTGATGAGATAAGAAAAGGATTTGATCCTAAGGGTTTTATTGACCTTGCTTGGAGAAAACAAAACCTCAGTGGATACACACATGTCCCATATCCACATGATGATGTCATCAACAATTTGGAAGAGACTGAAGTTGAATTAGTGGTTGAGAAATATAATAGGGACTTAGATGAGAAGAGGAAATAGCTTGCAGAGATAGAGTTGTTGTCCTCTGGTGATGAAGGGCCTACAGAAGAAGAAGAACCACATCAACAAGCAACTATGATATCCAAATGAAAAATGCAATGCTATTAGTCTCCTGGTATGGAACATGATGAGGAGGGGTCTACTGATGAGGATCTAAGACAAGTAGCGTATGATTCTTTTATTTCAGATTATAAATTTAGTCATTCTAAAGAATTTAAATCATTTTTATATAAATGCAAGGGGAAAGAAATTAGGGAGTTAGTTGATGATATCTCGGCTAGCAATGAAAGACAATTACTTGATATGTTGAAAACAACAGTGGATAGTGAATTGCAAGACATGACTCCTAGTAAGGGTAGACAACTACTCAGAGAAGCATGGTTGATGATATTTCCTGGTCTTGATTTGAATTCTACTTTAGTATTTGATATCTTTTTTCATAATACAGATGACAGATATAAGCTCACTCTTGAGGGTGTCACAGAAGTGTATATGGGCACCAAATATAATAACAATAAAAATTCACTAATGATATGGGCCTTGTACCTGCCTCATAGAAGACAACCATCATAGATACTGAAAAGGCTTTTGGGCATGTCATGACTTTGAAGGTAGGGGAGACTGACTCCTTGATCACTGTAGAAATTGGTATCACTATTGCAAAATTGAACAAAGCGCAGGCTCAGATGCTGATTAAAGAACGTGATGCATATAAACTAAGCTATGAGAGATTAACAAAAGAAAATGATTTCTTAAAAGATACTGTTATGAATACCTTCGGAGGATTGGTGAAAAGGTTAACTCAGGGAGAAATCTCACAAAATGCCCAATCACCATCTATTGACCAGATAGCTCAGGTCCAGATAGATACACTTGCAACGGTGCTCCAGAATAGGCATGTTAACATGATGCATTAGATGAACAAATTTTGGGATGTTTATTCTAAAAAATATAAAGTGACCCAAGAGCATGAGAGGCTTCAAAATAGGTTGCAGGAGAAACTCAATGAGACACAGAGTAAGGATATTTCTGACACTACAGGTACCTCCAATGCAAAAGATTTGATGAGCAGGATCAAAAATATTATGACCAACTTAAGAATGATGCCAAAGAATGTGTTGAAGCCTCAAAAGGAGGAGTGCCCTTGTTGTTCAGAAATGATAAAGAGTTGAAGAGCAAAGATGAATGGAGTGAAGACTGTCAAAAGATATTTGATGAATCCTTAGGAGCTCTCAAGGACAAGGACTTTGCATCTGGGGAAGCCTGCAAGCATCTAGAGAAGATGGTAACGATGGATGTGATCACAAGAAATGCTATTTAATTTACTGATACACACTGCAGCCAGGAGTACTTGGATCACATTTCTCAGCTACACCTGTGGTTTAATAGAGCTTAAGCATTGTTATTTTTATTATTGTTATGTTAATCATGTTGATTCCCAAAAGACATTTTGAAGAGTTATGTCTCTTCATAAGTATTTCTATATAAGTTGAAACATATGATGCTGAATTATCATCAGTAGTAGAAAATAATATATAACGTTTACAATATTTCAAAAGACCATGTTGCAAGTTATACATTGGAGAAGTTAATAGAAGATCTCTGATTCTATGGACTTATGCTGGCATCAATTGTTTATTGAAAATTATTTAGTTATTTGGTTGTCTCCAGTTTTGTATTTCGTTGTTATTCAAATTAATATATCAAGTATATATTTAATTTGTCAATGCACATTTGATGTACTTGTGTGATGTGATTAATTGGTTTCCCTAAAGGAATAAAAATCCTTCTTGTCAGTCACAGTAGTCTGGGAGTGTTAATCTGGATCATTAAGTAGAACCATATAATTAGGATTGTCATTCTTTCTCCAAGTTGATATTATTTGTTATTCTTGTGCATTTCATTCAATTGGTTCCTTCAAGAAAGGATTAAAATTCCTTCTAGTGAATAACAAGAAATATGATTTTATCTTCTGGATTATTAAGAAGAGTTTGTCATTCATTTCCCTGCACATTTATACAAGTTATAAACTAAAGTATTGTGCCAAATAGTTAGAGTTACTGCCCACTATAAGCCACTGGTCTTTGTCTTCCATTTGACTCTATTTACCCAACAAGGCACTGGTCTTATCTCAATTCATCATTTAAAAACCCTTTATTAGTTAAGCATAGTTGTAAAATTTACCTTGATATTGCTTATACAATTTATACCAATCATCCATCAGATATTAGATATAGGATTAATTAGCAAGCTCTCATCTATTCTACACCATTTGCCACTGTAGGTAGATCCATTTACTTAGTCAAAATACTTACACTCAATCTACTTTAGTTTCCAAGGTTCACCCACCTAGGTTTAGCAGGACCTAAAGTGCAGGGACTCATCAAACCCTAAAGGTGAACTCCATCGCGTTAGTTCAAAATAATTGCAAATCTAAGCATAGGGCCTAGCATCCTCTTAGGATTAGAAACCTACATTTTTGAGACCTAACAGAACACTTGTGCTTTAAGACATGAAGGTGAGGGTTCTTGTTTGACATTTCTAACAAGCCTATCTAACATAGAGGGGTTGAGCCTAAGATACTTGGCTTGAGAGATCTAGATTTGTGTGTTTGTATAAGATTCTACTATATGAAAATAACTAGAAACATATATAGAGAAGGAAGTAGAAGTAGAAGGTACCTCAATAGGTGTGGCATTGGAAATAGCAACTTCTATCTTTTTAGAACTGGTACTGGTATGCATTGATAAAATATACTTTGGGGTAGAGGAGGTATTACCAGAACGACCCTTAGGATCCTTCTTCTTTTGAACCTTTTTTCCTCTAGTGAACACTACACAATTAGTATTGTCCAGTTTAGTATACACACATCTTCTCCTGACTCTGAATCTGATTCATAGTCAATGAGGTTGACACTAGCATCCCCAGATTGAACATGTTCTTCCTCCACAAATGGTTCTTTAGTGTGCTAATTCATTGGAAGTATTTGCATAAATCTTGCCATCTCAAGATAGGATGCACCATCATAGTCCGTGGTGAGATGGAAATTGCACACCATATGCTTACCTCTACTTGTCGAAGGATAATTCTCAATAGCTAGCCTCTAAGTAGGTACAGTCAAAGGTAAAGGTCTATTGTAGTTCCCTTGTTAGACATGGTCCCTTCTAGGTACATCATGATAGAAATGTTGTTGAGGGCCTTTTGGCATCTACATTTTCAGAGTGATAATATCATTAGCTAGTCTTTGGATTATTGGATTAGTAGAATTAGTAGATAAAGGCTTTCCAATCTATAATTCCTTCTTCAACTTACTAGAAATTATCAGATCATCTTCTATGGAAATGGCCATTTTTTGGTCTGTTGCAAGATTAGTTGCACCTTCCCTTTTTATGGGGAAACTAACATCAAGAGGAAGGGTATTAATAAAGAAATACTTCAACAGAGCATCACCAGGTCTCACAATAGAAGGGATTCTATTCACAACTTTATTAAATTTTTACACAAATTCCCTCATCTGTTCATGTACCTCCTTCTTCATGGAAGATAACTAAGCTACTAATGTATGCTCATTATCAACCATCTTTATCATATCCTCAAACTATTATCTCATAGTTGCTGAATCTCTACTAGGGGTATTAGGCAAGTGACAGAACCATTATGTTGCAGCATTGACCAAGGACTCAATAAGTAACCTTATAGACACATCCTCATGATGAACCCCGAAAATGGAACAAGATACAAAGAAGGCATTGATAAGCTAATCTAGGGTAACATTCCCATCTGCCTTGTACTTAGGTATTATCTTACTTGACCCTCTAGGAAAGTCATGCAATTGCAACCCTAGTCTTAGAGGACCTATAGTTGTTCCCCATGGGACAAGAAGTTTCTGAGCCATATTAGCTAGGTTGTGGGTGGGGAAGTTAACTTATAAAGGTAAGATAGTACCATCAAGGATGAGAGCTTGATAAGAGGAATTAGAGGTATCTCTTTATAGAGGAACATAAGATGGTCTATTGAAATACTTGACTTTGCAAGTACGAAGGAAAGCAACAAGGTTTAATGATTGAAATAAATCAAAATATAAATTAGTAATCCCCTTCATTTTATCACCCCTAGTATATATCTTCAAAGCAAGTTTTTACAAATGTATAAAATTAAAAAGAAGAGTCACTAACCACTTACTATTTATTATGAAGATAGTTTTGCGGATTGTACACTTGATTCTTCAGTCTATTTTCTTGTTTTCTTGGTTTATTTTTAGGAACTACAAGTATTTGAAAAGGTCTCTATTGTAGGCACTACAACTACATCTTCCATGAGGATAATCTCTTGTGCTTCACCAAAGTGTCTAGCATTTTTTCTTATCACATCCCCGAGTTCCTTTAAACTCAAGTTCTTTGTTTACATGGTTATATTGTTGATTAGTTTTTCTATTCTACTAGGCTAAATTCTGTAAGCCAGTAATAATGTCTTCCTAATCACCAGTAAGCCAATCTATGTTAGGCCGAAGGTCTAGTGTAATTCTTCCTAGGAGAACCATAAAAACCAATGATAAATCAACCCAATGTATGTATGAAAAGAAATCCCTAGTAGAGTCACCAAAAATCTATTGGTGTACATGTTTTGTCACCTAACTCTATATTCTCTCACCCAAATAGATGACAGCTAAACCAACAATTGGATTAATAGCAATGATTCTTTTGGTTCTCAAATCTACAGATTGTAAAGCCCTAAAAGGATGCCAAACTTTATGATTAGGTTAAGCAACTGGTTTGGTCAACTGACAAAATCAATCAAAATGACTGGACTTCCCTGCACTTTAGGCTCTACTTTGCCTAGGTGGATATACCTCCTTATCACTAAATACAAACTCTCCAATATTGATTGGTGATGATCAAGTAGATGATGTGCAACTTTATCAATCAAACAATCCTCTTCAACCAAAATTCAAACTAGCATGATATCTAAAATAGGTTTTATTCAATTACTCTATTCCACTACTCCTACTCTTACTCCTACAATAGAAAACCAAAATTGTTTTTGAAATATATACAAGGAATGATTTTGGATGTTGAATGATTGGTGCCTTTTCCTGAACTAGGCAATGGAGTCTAATCACAGATAGATGTGTACCTTCCCTTTGGCTACAATTTAGATTGTTCAGCACTCATATGTCTATGACTGGCATAGATGTGAAAGAATATCAAATACCAAGTTCTTCTCCAATTATCCAATTAAATTCTCTAGGCCACTGTGATTTACTTAGAGGAATTTAATCCTTGCTTAAAGGAACACATTAAACAAGCCACACAAAATAGGAAAATGTTTTGACAAATCAAAAATATGCTTGATACAATGTTTTGAATGACAAGGAAAATTGAATTGGAGACAACAAGATAAGAGTTTAGTATTGAATTCAGCAAACACTCGACACCAAAATTCAGGCACCATATTAATGCAGTCATTCCATTGTTGTGCTTCAAAAAATCATTTTTTACACTGTCTTTCATTTCCAAAATCATATCCTAGAGAGTATCACCATGGTTTTGGTTTCCTTCTTATAGACACAAAGGAAGCAATAAGCTTCAGACCATTCACATTCAGAAAAAAATATTCAACTTCCCACCCATTTACATTTTATTTACCTCCTTTTACAAATAAAATATTTAACTTCATTTTCCTTTCCTTTCCGCATCCTCATGAAAAATTATTTTGCGAATATGAAATATTTTCAATACATTGCAATTTAATATGTATTTTCACCCAAAACAAATTTTGAAGAAAAAAATATTTATTCACGAGTCCTTAACTCTGACGGTAAAAATATTTTACAACAATATTACCATCAACAAAATTTACATTGAAATTTCCCCTTCCCATGAATAAATACTCACCACATTTTTATTTGTAAAATATTTCACTTTATTTTTTCCTGCAACACAACATTTATCTTAGGTTTTATTGTTTTATCCTTTCTAGAGAAAAAACTATATGTCTATCATTCTCCCACATGATATTTGATTGGTCTTTGCAGGAATGCAAGAAAAAGCCATAAGCTCACCGCTCTCCTATCCTTTGTTAAGGTTTTACTTGTTGGAATGCGGGGAGAGCCAGCCATGCTGCACAAGGAATGGCCAAATGCTATGGGAATGTGGTCAGCCATTCTCCCAATCCACAAATTAATCCCTTGGGTTCTCCATATTACTTTTAGTCTCAGTTAAAAACCATGGCCAACATAATGTCGAAGAAAAAGAACTCTATATGTGAGCTAACTTTTCTACAGGTACCAAAATTTGGTTCAAAAATACATCTTGCATATGTGGGAGGTTGGATGTAAAGTATTCCTTCATTTTCAACACTGACAAGTTGATACCCAGTAAACTTTCATTATCAATTGATGTCAAGTCTTGAAATGGTATCTTTAACAAACTAATTATCCCTATGTGTGTTGCAAAATAATCGGATACCATCTACACTTGCATGCACAACTTTGTATTTACTTGTGTAAGTAGGATAGTGTTTGTCTTTCTCTTGATGGCCATATGTTGTAGCAAATCTATGTTTTGTGCATAGAGTGTCTCCAACTTTACATCTATAAGTTCTTCACAGAGAAGATCATTTTGAGTCCGTAGAATCTAACATTCAGTGGTAGAAGCCTAGGGCTTAGCCATTTTGACCAATCTACAAATGCAACTAATAGCTTACATTCAACCATAACTACTTGTGTATAGTCTTTAGCTAACTACTCAACATCAGTGATGGAAACCCTAGTTCACCCAACACTTGCTTCGAACTAAATTCATGCCTATCTCAATGCCTCTTCTCTTTGATTTTGCACAAGTTACTCATTCTTCTAGCACAATGCTTCTTCTATTCCTTCTTCAACAACTTTGGCTTCTTACTCCATGGCTATTTGTTATTCATTGGCTTTGGATTGGTTATCCTCCTCCATGACCTTGAGGTGCGCTTCTAGATCTTAGCATGTCAACATAGGTATAAACAACAAATTGATTGATGCTAAAAATGCACCAATATGATATGCCAATATCTCCTTTGACCCCACAATCTATTTTGCAATCATTTCATCACTCAACACTCAAGGCGCACCAAGATAACCTTGTTGTACAACTTGTGCAAGTATTCACTAGCACTCAACATCCTTTGTGTGATCTCTTCTTATTGTAATTCTAAGTATACCTCTAAAGAAGTCTTCATAGAGCCTCCACTAGTTTGTTACCATTGGTCCACCTTTGGTCCATCCAACAATTCACTTCATTGTCTACCATTTTTCTTTCTATGTCTTGGAGGTGGTTATGCATTTTGAAAACAAAAGCAAGTGGTTCTCCATCAATGATTAAATTCAAATAGTCTTGTTCCACCACTTTAGCAAGACATTTATCTCTTAGTTTTTTAAGTGCACACAAACCTTCCATATTCTTTTAGTTGTATTCCGGTTTTCTCTATGAGAAAAAACATCTTCCAATAGTAGTGTAGATATTTGAAAACAATACATATGTTACAAATTCTTGTGGTTCCAACTCAAGAAGGTGTTCTACTTTTTAGTCACATGGTGCTCCAACCATTATTATTTTGTTGTGCATATGATAGTTTGAAAACCCTAATGTTTTTCCTACCTGTTTGCACAACAGGAGTGAGGCTACCCATAATTTATCATAAGGGTTTTTTCAATTTTTTGCTCAAGATCCATGTTCAAAAATCTATCACAAAATGAAGTCTTTTGGCCAATGCTATCACCTATGCTATCTTGTTGATACCCCCAACAACCAGTGCACATTTGACACCAATGCCAGATCCTAGAGCCTCAAACTATTCTACAATTTGAATTGCCAACTCCATGGTTGGAGAAATAACACAAGAAAACAAAGTATTGAGTTTCTCAAGAAATACTTGTAAAATTGGAATTGTAAATGTTTCTATTTTCTCACAATCTATTTGTGCCAAAAAAAGGAAAGAATTTGTCCATAGAATATTTGCAATATTTATCAACAATTCATACGCATATTGTTGAAAAGATATCATTACCACCAAATTGCTCTATTATAAGCCTCACCACAACAATGATTGTGTGACACATGTCAGGTCCCCTTGTGGGCCTGGCTAATTTTTTTTGTTTTTGAAACAATTTTTATCCTAATTTGACCTGAGACTACCTTTGTATGTACCTGGGGTGGAAAGACGAAGTGGGTAATAATCAAAATCCATTTTCTGGCATTTTGCACTGTGATAAAAATAAGTCAAATAGCCTCCAAAATCACCCTGGAAAACTGGTAAAACAATCTCTTGAAGCCACGAAAATGCATAGACATATTGACAAATGATATAGGAGCATAGTTTTATAAAGGATTTGCATGACACCATCAAGATTGCCAGATATCATCATTCAAAGTGGATCATTTAGCCTTTTCTAAAACTACACATGTCAAAAATCAACTTGATCTCACCAAGTCACCACTCTCAAAAAATACCAAATCTCTTCCCAAGAAGCTACCACTAGATAAAGTAGTTCATTTAGGCCCATTGAACATGTTTGCAAAAATAATTTCACCAATCCACTTCCTCCACAAAATATTAAAGTTCAAAGATGACCACCCTAAAACATTCTAGAAATGCAGATATCAAAAAATGGCACTGCATTTGCTTTTGATTTTGAAACAATATCAAACTTTATCTTGAGGCTCTGTAACTGGACCAAGGAGTATATGAATGTTAGGGGAATGTAGAATACCAATCCATCTATCATGATAATCTCTCAGTTGTGAAATACCAATCTAAATAGGACGCTACTTTGCAGGCCTGTGAATATGTAAACAACAAAACAATCCCAGAACCCTCCAACTTGGTGCCTCAAAACCTTGCCAAAAGTGATCACATGAAGGTAAAATCAAACATACATACTTACAAATGACAAATTAACACACTCAGTAAGTGATTTGACATAAAACTGAATAGGCTTCAAATTGTGATCCTCTGAAGTAGGCTGTTGGGGTAGATTTCACAGGTGCATTTTGAGTGTTGCAATCAATTTTTTCATCATGGGCACTTCAAATATAGCTAAAATTTGAAGGTGTCAATAGTCTCTCTAATTGGGGATGTATACCCCTTATGGGCATAGCAAGAATTTAGATCTCTGGTGGAGCAAACCAAGTGTCTTGTCCATTTGGGCAATAGAGTCCCACCTCCTTTTCTGCCCTGAACTGACATGATTTGAAAAATCACATCACAACTGATGGCACAAGGCCACCAAAAAATAAAAGGCCTCTATTTGCCTTTGTCATACACTTGTTTCTCATCTGACTGCATCAGGTCAAATCTAAAGGCATTATCACTATAAGCCTAAAAGGAAACTTCACCACTGGCACTCTGAAACATATCACTATATTTTCCCATGCCAACATCAATTCCATCAGAGTCTATCTCACAATCAAGCACAAATTGAAAAATACCATCACCATGTGACAAACATCTAGCATTAACTATTTCATCATTATGTTTTAGTAAAGGTTTTCCCAAATAGGCAGAGAAATTGCAACACTCATATGTTGCATCATAGTTGATTCCACATTGTTGCAAACCATGAGAATTATGCAAACAATCCTCCAATATATTGAAAGAGAAACATTAATATATAGGCTCATTTTGTAACTACAATTCATCATTGTTGTGAGAAGAATAATCAAGAAACCCATGCAATACATCACTATTGTTACACAAAGCACCCTCACTGTTAATGCAAATATGTGCTCGACATAAAATTTTAGGATCATTTTTATGTGCATATCTCCTGTTACATCAAAAAATGTCCCCTTTGGGGATTTTCCCTCTTAAGCATTAGCTCCTAGGTCTTGTTTATGCATTTAGGACATCTTACATAATTTTGATGACTCCTGATGAGAAAACCCTGAAGTTTCATGTCAAATAGGACTCAGGAGATGCACTTAACATGATCCCTACCTGATATGGGGGTGGAGGACTTGGGTGCCTGTGCCCTAGTCCTGCCCTATTTTGGGTTAGGCCTAAATTTTAGGTGTCAGTTTATGACCATTAATTATGTCCTAGGCCGACACAGTAAGTTTCAATTACGAAATTCTTGGCAGGAATATTTATAGTTGCATATATAAGCATGATTGGTGATTCATTTGTAAACTAGATGTTAAACAAATGATCATTAGATGACTTTGGCATACTTGTGACTTTTAGAATTCAAAATATTCATTGTGTTGCAAAGCAAAGCATTGTTATTATGTTTGTGTTTGTAGATTTCACATTCATCTCCTCATGGCATGAAGAGCTTCTTCCTTCCATGAGATCTTTACTACAAAGTGATATCATTTGTATTTTCAATCATTTATCATTTAGATTTCACCTCTATCCTACTGGGATATGTACTCTTTATCTAACAATGGTGTTTGAAAGACTTGAATGTCTCTCTGAGACTTGATTGAGGCAAGCCTCTAAATACCACAACCCCTAACCCATTTTTTCTTGAATGCGGGTTATAGGTTGTAGGAGAAAAAAAATTGGAGTTGCAGGAGAGCATTGTAGACTGTTAGAATTACAGATCTAAAGAGAAAATAGGGACCTAGACTCTGGCACCTACTCATTAGTCCTCTAGATCCCACAATTCAAGAATCTTAGGAATAGCACGAACGTGTTGCAAACAAGTTTCCCAAATCCTGAAGAAAATGGTGGCATTGGACTAGGGCACCAACTCATTAGTCCCTAACTTTTTCATTTTTCAAACTTTGAAAATTGGTACGCATTTGATTATCATTTGGTATCTCTGTGTGCAAGTATTTTCTATAATTTGTTTGTTTGCTTCTGAATTTACATAATTAGGGTTTTGAGCATAATTGGGCATAATCAAATAACAAAATAAAAAATTTCTAATTTTCCCTAATATTCCAAGTGACCAAAGGCCTAACATTAGATCTCCTACACGATAGGAAGTCCTTGAATGTTTGAGGTGAAAGGAGGATTCATACAAACCCTAAACAAAAATCCTTTTCAAATTTCACCTTAAACATTTTGGTCAACCCATGTTTTTAATGAATTTTGAACCTTACTGAGTGTTTTTCTTCAGATTTACATTCATTTCTTTCATTCATATCATTGTTCATCTTATTGCACTTGAAAAATTACAAAAAATTTGAAAAATTAAAAAAAATTGGCACTTTTAGCTTGCATTTTCAAATAATTTAGATTAATTTGCATTGAATTTAATTAAATTTCTGTCATTAGCATCATATATGATTTAAAATACAGAAATTTTCATTCATCATTCATTTATATTGCATTTTCATACTCAAATTGTTGAAAATTGCTTGAAATTGTCATTTTTCCATATAACCTAGTTTTGCATTAGCTAGGGTATGTAGTCAAAATTGTGTTTCATATTTTACTACCCTTATAAAAAACTAATTAGGATTGGTATCTAACTGTAGTGTTGCATCATAGTGATTTGCTTGCAAAATTTCATATCTAGGGTTTGAAAACCTTGAATTTTCATTAGATTTTGGCCTTATCGTCTCTCTAGATTTGCATCCTAGGCATGTTGTAAAGGATTTATCTGCACCAATTAGCTATTATCAGGGTTGTTATCTTCTTTCCCTCCTAAAATTATTTACAACACCTTTTTCTTGGGCTCTCACAATGAAATTTTGGTGAAAATTACATATTTTGGCTATATTTTACCTAGGGTTTGACCTGGAATGGAACTATAAGCATGTTGTGACAGATTTCTTTTAAATTAGGTGGCTATTATTACTGTTATAATTTTATTTCCATCATGATTTTCCTCACAACACTCTTTTTCATACTCTTTTGCATTGAAATTTGGTGAAAAATTGTATATTTTGACTATATTTGCCTTAGGGTTTGACCTAGATTTGCACTCCAAGTGTGTTGTGATGGATTTAAGGTTTTAGGTGACTAATATTATTTCTATACTCTTCTGCACCACCTAAAATTATTTACAACACCCCTCTTAATGGGTCTTTGCATTAAAAATTTGTGAAAAATCACATATTTTAGAGCATTTTCACTAGGTTTTGACTTATCATCCTAGGTTTGCATCAAAAGTGTGTTGTGAAAGATATTATTGCTGCATTGGACTGATATCAAACATATTATTTGTTACAAGTATGGGCCTAACCGGTGTTGTCATTGATGTCAACATACTTCTGTTGCATTAATTGCAAGATTTGGATGAGTTGTGTGCTAAGGATATTGAGAAAATTACTCCTATCAGAAATAGAGAAAGAATAGTCAAGACAATGAAGCTCTCTGAAGTAAAGATCCTAGCTAGATAAAGATCAGAGTATCTGCATCAAAGGGTTTGTGGATATGTGTCTAAAGATGATCCAGTCAATATTTGAGAGGTCCACATGAAAATGTGAAGGAGTTATGGCTATAAGAGTAAAACCGGTTCTGGCAACTGTTCAGAGGTGACAGAGTGACACAGATAGGTCCAGTGAGATCCAGAAATACAACATCATGTTATGCAAATCTGGTGGCATGTTTGGGAAGTTAATTTGAATTGACAATTCTATTGGTTCATGGTTTGAAGGTCCTCAAGCTATTTCTCTAATGTGACAATGATGACCGACTGTGTTCTTGAGTTTCCGGATGAAGATGTGAATGATTACAATAAGCAAAAGTGGTGTGGATGTTCTTGGTGATTCAAGAAAGCTTTTGGGAGTCTCTAGACTATGTCCAGTTTGTGTTGGTAGTCCGCATTGAAGATTGAGCCCATAATTGAAGATTTACCTTTCAGTGATGGTGTTCTTCCTAGTCTTGGCCAACCGGATGTTCTACACATTTGCCGATGATCTTGAAGATGTTTTTCGAAGCATGGTGTGTTCCTCGAAGAAGATTGAAGTCCCAGTTCTGTGTGGCTGACAGTGTAGTGATGTACATGTAGTTACTGTTATAAGTCAAGTTGTATTTCCTCTGTAATAAATTAAGTGTATGTTGTGCTGACCTTGATGATCATTTCAAAGTCAATGTTATGTGTAAATAAGAGTTGTGAAGTCATTCAAAAGGATTTGGAGAAAGGATGAGAGGGTGGTAGAAAAGAGGAATGAAAAGCAAAGCAGAGGTGTTGAGCTTAAATGGAACTGATTCAGGCATAGTGAAGATGCTATTCTTCAGTTCAAGTATGTAATACTTATATTCTTCTATAGACAGTGCATCTCCTGTAGGAAGTGGGCCTCTTGTGAGTAGTGTGCTCGGGCAGTGAGCCCTAATTGGCAAGTGCCATTTTATTTCTTTTATTCTTTTAATAGAGAATGCAATCTTGGGTTAGTCATCTCGTGGTTTTTCCCTTAACCGAGTTTTCCACATTAAAATATTGGTGTCATATGTGTTGAATGTGTTTTCTTCTCTTGAATTATTGCATTAAACTTCCATGATTGATTCTTTGATATGTTGTTAAAATATAAAAGAATTTTAAGTAATTAAGAAGATGAATTTTGGTGACAACTGATTCACCACCCCCCCTCTCATTTGTCTGACCTTAATCCAACAATTGGTATCAGATCTAGGTTCCTCTAAAAGAAGCTTAACCTCTTGAGGAGATCCAGGATGACAACCTACAAGAAGGACAGCCCAAGGTTTGATGGAACTAACTACACTCTTTGGAAGAGCCGCATGGAATGTCACTTACAATGCATGGGAGATCAGTATTGGAATATAACTACAACTAAATATGTTTCCCCAAAGAATGGTCCTACAACTGTGGATGACATCAAAGATACAGAGAATAATCTTCGAGCTAAAGAAGCCATGTTGAGTGTATTGACTGATTTAGAACTAACAAATGTTATGGGATTGAAGACTGCCTATCAAATTTGGACAAATCTAGAAACTCTATATGAAGGAGACAAATATGTCAAGTGTGCTAGGCTACAAAGTCTGAAAGGAAAGTTTGAAAATATGAAGATGAGTGAAGATGAGAACATCACTTCATTTATTCCAAAAGTAAATGAGCTTGTTTGTGGCATTAGATGTGCTGGTGGGACATTAGAAGAAGATGAGATTGTTGCCAAAGTTATCAGATCTTTACCTCCTACTTACAAACACAAATTTGTTAATATGGAGGAAATTAGATCTATAACTACTATTACAAGGGATCAATTGGTTGGTAAGATATCTGCATTTGAGTTGGCTGAGTTTGGTGATATGCTTCCCAAGACAGAATATGTATTCAAAGATAGTGTCTCTACAAAAGGAAAACAAAGGTATGATCCAGGAGAAAGTTCCTCAAAGAAGTCAACCTGGTATAACAAAGCAAGGAAAGATCTAGAACAAGATGAGCTAGAAGCTGAACAACTTGAAGCCCTTATTGCAAAAAGACTGCCAAGAGGATCCAGTAAGTATGAAGGAAAATTACCTTTCAAATGTTTTAACTGCAACAAGATTGGTCATTTTGCCTCAAGATGTCTGGAAAGATTTTCAAGACCTAACCCTAATAAATCAAGATTTCAAAATAAATGTTACTATATCCAAGAGGATGATGATGAAGGTGTAACTGATGATGAATCTGAGTTGGGAAACAAATCTAGAAGTGATTGGGTGTTCATTGTCATCAAAGAAGAAGATTCAATGCCTACTGAATCTGCCAATCATAATATTATAGAAAGTTCTTTGGCTGCTCAAGTTGAAGAAAGGGATGAGTGGGTTATTGACAATGGTTTCTCTCACCACACGAATGGTGACAAGAGCAAGTTCTTCAGCTTGGAAAGGTATGAAGGTGGAATTGTAAAATTTTGAGATAATTCTGCTAGTAGAATCAGAGGTAGAGGAACCATTTCTTTTGATGGAAAGAACAAAACCAATGATGTTCTATATGTTGAAGGTCTAAAGCATAATCTTCTCAGTGTTGGACAGTTGGTGGACAAAGGCTATGATCTACGTTTCAAAAATGGAAAATGCAAGATCTTTGAGATCTATGGAACTGAGATTGCATCTAGTACTCAGACAAAAGGTCACATCTTTTACTTGGTTGGTACTAGTAAGAGTTGCTTATTTGTTCAAATTGATCAGATTTGGTTATGGCATAGAAGAATGTGTCATGTGAATTTTGACAATATCATTAAGATAAGCAACACTCAGGTTGTAAGAGATCTTCCAAGACTAGTGAAACCTGCTAACAGTTTGTGCAAAGAATGTTAGTTAGGTAAGTAAAATAAAGTCACATTCAAAAGTAAGGAACAATCTTCATCCAGTCTATTAGACTTAGTGCATACTGATCTATGTGGTCCAGCAAGAGTCAGGAGCTTGCAAGGAGATAGATATTTCATGTTGCTAATTGATGACCACTCCTGGATGATGTGGGTGACTTTATTGAAAGAGAAATTTGAAGCACTTGAGAAGTTCAAAATATTCAAGGCTATGGTAGAGAATGAAACTGACATAAGCATAAAATGTCTCAGGTCTGATAGAGGTGGTGAATTCACATCTAGGGTGTTCATAGAATTCTATGAGAAACATGGGATAAAGAGACAACTATCTGCTCCAAGGACTCCATAGCAGAATGGAGTAGTGGAGAGAAAGAACTAAACCATCCAAGAAGCATCTAGGACCATGATGATGGAAGCAAATGTTCCTTAGATCTACTGGAGAGAAGTTGTAAGCACTATTGTCTATACTCTTAATCGGGTACAAATCAGAGGGAATACTAGTAAAACCGCTTATGAACTCTAGTTTGGCATCACTCCTACTATGAAGTATTTCAGAGTCTTTGGTAGTAAATGCTATTTCAAAAGAGATGAAGACCTTGGCAAGTTTGATGCTAGAAGTGATGAAGGAATATTCTTGGGATATTCTACTCAAAGCAAAGCATACCAGTACTATAACAAGAGACTGAGAAAGATTGTAGAAAGTACAAATGTGAAGGTTGATGAAGGCATGGAAATCCCTCAAGGTATTACGAGTACGAAGCAGATGATCAGAATGATATCTCAGATCAAGGAGAACAAGTCCAGACTCCAGTTCAAATTCAGAATGATCCAGAAAATCTAGAAATACAAGAAGAGACAAATTTGGTTGAGCCTATCCAAGAATTAGAAGTGCAAGAGAATCCCAAAAACACCCAGGTATGTAAGACTAAATCATTCAGAAGACTAGATCATAGGTGATATAAGAAAAGGTGTTCAAATAAGAAGAAAAATTGCTCAAGATTTAGTGAAGTATTGTTTGATTTCAAATATTGAACCAAAAACAATAAATGAAGCTTGCAATGATGAAAGTTGGGTTAAAGTAATGAAGGAGGAATTAATGCAGATTGAAAAGAATCACACTTGGGATCTTGTTCTAAGGCCTAAGGACAAAAATGTGATTGGGACTAAGTGGGTCTTCCGGAACAAACTGAATGAAGATGGTGAAGTAGTAAGAAACAAAGCTAGATTGGTCTGTAAAGGTTATTCTCAAGTAGAAGGAGTTGACTTTGAAGAAAATTTTGCTCTGGTAGCAAGGATTGAAGTAGTCAGATTATTTCTTTCCTTTGTTTCCTTCAAGGATTTCAAGGTATATCAAATGGATGTCAAATCTACTTTCCTAAATCGTGACATGGAAGAAGAAGTTTACATTGAACAACTGGATGGATTTCAACTGTCTGATCATGGAGATATGGTCTAGAAATTGAAGAAGGCATTATATGGACTCAAACAAGCCCCAAGATCCTGGTATGAAAGATAGGACAAACATCTTCTAAAGATTGGTTTCAACAAAGGTACTGCTGACATTAATCTATACTTTAAGATTGATCATGAAAGCATCTTGGTTGTTGAGGTATTTGTTGATGATATCATTTTTGGCGGGAAGGATAGTATGTGCAAAAATTTTGCAAATAAAATGCAAAGTGAGTTTAAGATGTCTATATTTGGGGAAATGAATTTCTTCTTGGGTCTACAAATCACTCAAACAAAGAAAGGAATCTTCATATCTCACACCAAATATGTGAAAGAATTGTTGAAGAAATTTGGGATGGAAGATTCAAAGCCAATGAATTCTCCCATGGCAACTGGATGCAAGTTGAGTAAAGATGATGAATCTCCTAAGGTTGATCAGAAAAAAGTACAGATCAATGATTGGAGGACTGGTCTACCTTACTCAAACTAGACCTTACATTATGACTGTTGTTAGTCTAGCTACCAGATTTCAAGCTGACCCCAGAGAGTCTCATGTCATGGCAATAAAAAGAATTCTTAGATATTTGAAGGGAACAATTGAGTATCAGTTATGGTATCCTAAGGATCATGATTTCTCTCTTCATGCTTACACTGATGCTGATTGGGTAGGTGATGTAGATGACCGAAAGAGTACCAGTGGTGGTGTATTCTTTTTGGGTAAAAGATTGGTTTCTTGGTTAAGAAAGAAACAATAGGCAATATCTCTATCCACGGAATAAGAAGAATATATTGCAGCAGCAGGGAGTTAAACTCAAGTACTATGGATGAAGCAAATGCTAAGAGATATCAGAGTGGAGTATGAAGAACCTATCACAATCTTCTATGATAATTCAATTGTAATTAACATATCAAAAAATCCAGTATTGCATTCAAAGACAAAACATATATCCATCAAGTTCCACTTCTTAAGAGAACAAGTAAATGAGAATGAAGTCAGATTGGAGTTTGTGCCCTCAAAGGATCAGATTTAGAAATATTCACCAAATCTCTTCCCAAGGACACTTTTGAGTACCTCAGGAAGAAGTTAGGGGTTATTACCCCTCCGGTTCTGAATTAACGTGCACTAATGTGCATCAGTCCGGTGGTTCCCATAATCATATCTTGTGATCTGGATTGATGTCAAAAGGCTGCTACTCAGGGGGAGTAGTCAGTATGATTATGAAGCTTAGAAAATGGTTGCAAGTATGTGCCCTTTGCCATTGATCACAAAGGGGGAGAAAAGACATGTGAAAAACAAAAATGGTTGTTGATTAAAGGGGGAGTAGTAAAGAAAGAGAAGGCATGAGAATGGTTGCTGATGATAGGAGGAGCTATGTCAGTCAGTGAGGAGAAGTTCTTATCTTGATGGTTAAATCAGTTTTTCACATCATATGTTGCCATCAATGACAAAGGGGGAGATTGTTGCAAGTATGGCCTAACCAATGTTGTCATTGATGTCAACATACTTCTATTGCATTAATGCCAAGATTTGGATGAGTTGGGTGCTGAGGATATTGAGAAAATTAGTTCTATCAAAAATAGAGAAAGAATAGTGAAGATAGTGAAGCTCTCTGAAGTAAATATCCCAGCTAGATAAAGATCAGAGTATGTGCATCAAAGGTTTTGTGGAAATGTGTCTGAAGATGATCCAGTCAATATTTGAGAGGTCTGCATGAAAATGTGAAGGAGTTATGGCCATAAGAGTAAAACTGGTTCTGGTAACTATTTAGAGGTGACAGAGTGACACATATAGGTCCAGTGAGATCTAGAAATACAACATCATGTTATGCGGATCTGGTGGCATGTTTGGGAAGCTAATTTGAATTGACGACTCCATTGGTTCATGGTTTGGAGGTTCTCAAGCAATCTCTCTAATGTGACAGTGATGACCAGTTGTGTTCTTGAGTTTTTGGATGAAGATGGGAATGATTACAGTAAGCAGAAGTGGTGCGGATGTTCTTGGAGGTTCAAGCAAGCTTGTGGGAGTCTCTAGACTATGTCCAATTCATGTTGGTGGTCTACATTGAAGATTGAGCCCATAATTGAAGATTTACCTTTGGGTGATGGTGTTCTTCCTAGTCTTGGCTGACTGGATGTTCTGCACATTTATCGATGATCTTGAAGATGTTTTTCGAAGCATGGCATGTTGCTCAAAGAAGATTGAAGTCCCAGTTATGTGTAGTTGATAGTGTAGTGATGCGCATGTAGTTACTATAATAAGTCAAGTTGTATTTACTCTATAATAAATTAAGTGTATGTTGTGTCGACCTTGATGATCATTTCAAAGTCAATGTTATGTATAAATAAGAGTTGCTAAGTCATTCAAAAGGATCTGGAGAAAGGATGAGAGGGTGGTAGAAAAGAGGAGCGAAAAGCAGAGAAGAGGTGTTGAGCTTAAATGGAACTGATTTAGGCATAGTGAAGATGTTATTCTTCAGTTCAAGTATGTAATACTTATATTCTTCTATAGAAAGTGTGTCTCCTATAGGAAATGGGCCTCTTGTGAGAAGCGTGCTTGGGCAGTGAGCCATAATTGGCAAGTGCCATTTTATTTCTTTTATTCTTTTAACAGATAATACAATCTTGGGATAGTCACCCCATGGTTTTTCCCTTAACTGGGTTTTCCACATTAAAATCTTGGTGTCATATGTGTTTAATGTGTTTTCTGCTCTTGAATCATTGCATTAAACTTCCATGGTTGATTCTTTGATATGCTGTTGAAATATAAAAGAGTTTTAAGTAATTAAGAAGCTGAATTTTGGTGACAACTGATTCACCCCCCTCTCAGTTATCTGTCCTGAATATTTGCCCTAGGGTTTGACCTAGATTTCCACTCCAAGTGTGTTATGATGGATTTTATGGTTTTAGGTGACTGATATTATTTCTATACTCTTCTGTACCTCCTAAAATTATTTACAACACCCCTCTTGTTGGGTCTTTGCATTAAAAATTTGTGAAAAATCACATATTTTAGAGCATTTTCACTAGGTTTTGACTTGTCATCATCCTAGGTTTGCATAAAAAGTGTGTTGTTAAGGATATTATTGCATTATTGGACTGATATCAGACATATTATTTTCTTCCCCTAATCAAATTCCTTGCAACACCTTTTCTTTCACTTATTTGCATTGAAAAGAGTCAAAAGAATCATGCATTTTTGGATTTTAAACATATCCTTCTCTTAGGGTATGTTCTATTAGTTTGTGCATTGAGAATTACATGTCTCCATATGAGTATTATAACTCATTGCACTAATAGAAATATCACTTTAAGAATAAGTATAAGACACATGGGTTCTACATAGTGCTCTTGAAGAAGTTGACATCCCTACCTCTGAAAATCCATTGAATACCTTCTTTACAAAAGGAGAGACACAAATTTTGCAAGATATCATACCTCCTACAACCACTATAAAAAATCAAGTATTTCATGATGTTGATTCCAATGTTGAGGTGGTCACACATGTACCTGAGGAGGAAATAAATGAACTTGATAAAGAGTTAGCTGATTTTCAAGCATTTATGGAAACTGATAGGATAGTAGAAGAAGTTGTCCCTGTGATTCACTACATAAGAGAATTGATAAAATAAGGACAAGGTGGCATTAATGTTGTTCAAGGTTTAACATATATTGTATGCAATAATGTCATGACGGTGATTGAATGTGCAAATGGTATCAAAAACATATCATCACCGTCTCATACGCAAGTATCCGCACCTATATCGACCACTAGAGTGTCTACATTTACATTGACAATTTTAACAACTAATGCAAATGCTTGTATTAATGCTACCATTGGTATTGGAGTATCTAATGGAACTAGTTTACAAAATTACAACGTTGTGGGATTTAACTATCAGAACTTAGTTTCTAAGGGGACTTCTTATTCTCAACCACCTATCCATTCCACCTATCACTATGTCCAACCACCATTGAACTATTCATAGCCTCTGCCTATCACAACTCATACTCAATCACCCCCTCACTTTGGTTCCAATTCCTCGTAGAAAACTACATCTTCCAATGATGCCCTCTTAAACCAACTTTTGCAAAGCATGACTTCTTTACAACAAAAAGTGACAAATTTGACAAATTCTTCATAGTCTAATATACCAACTTATCATGCCCATAATCCCCTATCTTATGCATCTTGAGATCTCCTATGCCTGAGAGGTTTGAGACTCCTCACTTTTAAAAATATGGTGGAAAAGGTGATCTTAATACTTATGTGGCAACATTCACATCAATGTGTAGTGATTTCCACTTTGAAGAAGACTTTTTAGCAAAACTTTTCCTGTGATCTCTCAAGGATACTACTTTAGAATGGTTTTTCTCTTTACCTCTGAATTTAATACACTCTTTTTTGGAGTTAGTTGATCAATTTTTACAGCATTTTCAAGCAAACATTGGACCTCAAGTTTCTTTGATTGATTTAGTTCATTGAAAGCAAGGTCCAAAAGAGAAGTTAACTGAGTTTATTAGTTCGTATCAGGGACATTATTCTTAAAATCAATATCAGATGAAAGATGATAATATTCAGAAAATATTTATTACAAATTTATAGCCTAACAATTGCGATAAGATACTCTTGGTAAAATATAACTCTTTTCAACATTTATGTACTACACTTCATGATTACCAACTTTCATCTAGTCAGTATGAAAACCAAAACTCATTGGCTCAAGTTGGTCAATCCATGGGTGGACCATCGTAAAACAACTTTAAGAGGAATAATAATAGGAGTTTCATCAAGATTAATGGACCAAATTCAAATAGTTTTTCTCAAGTGTCTTCTATCACTAATCCAAAGAAGGCACCGTATCAGCAAAGAAAGTTTACTCTGATATCTGAGTCTTACCATTCTATCATGAATCAAGCTATGAGTAATAATCTTATGAAGCTTCCCTTGATTAAGCCTTTGGATCCTAGTAGAGAACAAGGACCTTACTTCGATGCTAATGCCTTTTGTCATTATCATTGGACACAAGGACATGATACTGAACGATGTATGCATCTTAAACATGATATACAAGACCTCATCTAATCAAATGTGATACAGGTATCGGGTGTGAACGACAATGGAAATAAGTTGGTTGCTCCCCCAAATTAGAATTTACAAATCTTTACTAATCCTTTTCCTAAGCATACTGACAATAATATGATGGAATAGGGTATAGTTGAAGTAGATGATGATTATTTGGAATATGATAACATCATGGGTATAATAGAATTGGATAAGGAAAAGTTGGATAACCCACCTTGTCCACATAGAAATAGAATTTATGTTGAAGCTCCTCCTCTGTTATCTTTACAAGGATCGAGAGATAACCAAAATGCATTAGAAAAACAAACAGAACAACCAAAACAAGAGACTGTAGCAAAAGAAAAAAGTGAGATAGTACAGGATGACTCTTGTAACTATGGTAGATGAAATCAATAACAAAAACTTGCTAAAAATTAGAAAAGAGTAAGATGATTATCATCAGTTGGAAACAATAGTAATTCTCCTCCTCATAAGAAACAAAAGGTCTCACTTACACAAGGATCTGAGAAACAAGAGTTACACAGACTTTCTGATTACAAGCAAGACACTCATAAGAACCACTCAACCTTCACACAAAACTTGATCGAGCACCTCTCCAAGAGGTTCTCAAGTTCTAAACTTTAGTACGATAGTACTACAAGTAAGTATTTCTAACCCTTTATCTCTCATAATGTGTTATGTATTGTTTAGGTCTCCTAGGATAACCCTTTATTCTTTTGTAAGTTCCAGGGTACTAGGAGACCGCCTCTGTTGTGAATCTTCTTCTATTTGTATCATCATTCTTCTATATTGCTTCTCCTGTATTTTTACTATTGTATGTTGTGTCTTATGGACATAGCATTACATTTGGTGGCTTGGGAGCACCCTCCTACGTGACTGTCCCAGAGAAACTTGTTTCTCCTCTCTTTATTTATTGTTTCCCTTACTCTAGTGTTTCTATCTAGCAGGCAGATGAAAAAAAACATTTATACTGATGCAGACCTCATGTCCCTTTAGAGAGAAAAAAAAAAAAGACTTAGTTCCTATATGATGATGGGGTTGTAATATATTATCTAATGCTTTGCTAGTAGAAACACTCCATGTGCTCTAGATGGTGTATTATCGTACTTACAAAATATAACAATATTGCTGCTCCATGCACTTTGTCCATCTTGAATCTTGCATCATGCATTGTTGTTTATCATGATTATATGGACACTAACATTTTTCTTGTAGGGATGTGTTTGTGGGAATATTTGGTGACCATAAGATACATGTCACCTCTAGGGGGCATGGGCTTTCTGAGAGCTCATGTTCCCTTGTGTGTTTTTTCCTACCTTAATGTACTTGATATCGATACCTGATATCAACCACCTTAAGGTGTGGGCATATATAAGGTAAGTTGTCTATTCTAGATGTTGGTAGTGTGCTTGTTCTCAAGTGAATTCTTAAAGAGTGGTGGTGATGAGTCCCTCTCACATTCTGCATTGTGTTTGATATCTTTTGCAATCATTTAATCCCTCTATGGAGGCGGGGATGGTGTATTTCTCATGGAGAGTGCACATCCTATCATTTTCAAAAGTCCTCATCATGAGGTGGCCAGTGGTTCAGTGACTAACTCAACCCTTAAGTGTGCCTTTGGTAATTGTTGTGGCAAAGCGAAAACATCAGTATGTGCTTGTAATGTGCCCGAGACGGTGATGAGCCTAGAAATATGAACACTCCATCACTTGTCTGTTGTGTTTTCTCTATCTTCCAAGTGCATGTGTTTTACATGTTTGTTCCCAAGCATAGTCTTAAATATTGGTGGTGATGAGTCCCTCCTATGCTTTGGGATTTGTGTGGCCTGCTTGCTTTGTATGGCATGTTTTTCATGTGTGTTGCCCCATATGTAGTCTTCAAGACTGGCGGTGATGAGTCCCTCCTGCATTATGGGTGGTGTGTTTACTTTCCTTGTACTTGCATCTACATTTCATGAAAACTAAAAAGAAAAGAAAGTCATTACTGATGCAGGAGTATCCCTAGTTTAGAGCAATCTTGCATCAACCAAAAACATTTGCATTTCAGTTTGTTTCTTTTCATTCTTTCATTTCAGTTCAGGCAGTTCAGTCAGTAAGCAGTTTCAACTTTTGGTCCGGTAGTCATCTGTAATTTCATCTCAAGCATTGTAGATCTAGATTTAGCATCTAGACATGTTCATCAACATCTCTCTAAGTCCACAAAGCATTTGGATCAGTTACCGCAAAGTTATCGCTATCAAAAGATCCTCTGTTTTCTCAGTGTAGAGTTTTCTGACAGTCTTGAGTAACCAGTTGAAGGAGAAGATTTGTGAGCATTGGCCGACTTGTAGATCCTAAAGATTAATTGTACAATGTTCCTTGGTTCATGGCTGACCTTCCTCTTAGGTCTACACTTCATTGTGTCCGTTGGAGAAGGATTTCCAAGCCAATAGGTCTGACCTATCCAAGAATTAATGTTACACCTCTTCATTGGGATTCTAAACCCCTTGAGGCCAACGCGGAGGAATCTATTGTTCCGAATATGATATAAAATGATGTAATAGATCCTTAGGAAAGTAGTTAGCAATTGATTCATAATCTATAGTTTAGTTTGTGCGGCTGAACTTCAAATCTTTATCTTGTGCATTTATGTAATCACGCCTATGAGCCCAATTGTAAGTCCGCATGTTGCCGACGGATCTCTACTTTGAATTATATGATATATTGAATGCCTGAATCTATATTTGATCCATTTTCTAGAGTTGTTTATGTTGTGTTTACTCTTGTTGCACAGTCCGGATAGTTCATTCTGTGAACCCTCCTACTGTGACTACACCAAGTGGTATCAGAGCGAAAGTTTGATTCTTTGGAGCAAATTGGCAAAGGGGATTCCATAAGATCTTGTTGTAAGTAGATCACCGATCCGAGGTAGGTTACTTGTGCGCAACAATCATTGATTAAGAGGCAGTTGTCACTTGTAGCCCGATCGCTGACTTGAGGCAGTTTGCACCTGATCCTAGGAAAATGCCGCCGCGAAGAGTTCCTCCTGTTGGTACAATGGCTAATAGAATGGATGAGATGATGGAATTTATGAGAACAATGTGAATTCCTTTGGATACTATCAAGGAAGCTAGGCAAAAAGTTTTAACACCTAGACCTAATGTTGAAAGTGATGAAGAAGAAGAATTTCAATCTGCTGAACAAATTGGTGAAACCCTAGGAGGTGATGAACAAGAAGAATAGGATCAAATCAAGATGTTGTGATCTATCTTGAAGATTGTAAATAGACCTAGAATTGATGTACTGACTTATACTGGTAATTTGAATCTGGAAGGGCTGATTGATTGGATAAATGATATTGAAGAATACTTTGAATACAAAGAAGTTGAAGATTTGGAAAAGGTGAAATTTGCAAAGACAAAGTTGAAAGGACATGTTGCTATATGGTGGAAAGAAGTTCAGTTGGAGAGAAATAGAAGAGGGAAAGAAAAGATTACAAAGTGTGAACGGATGGTGACAAAGTTGAAGAATTGGTTTATACCAGGTGACTATGAGTTGGAGCTATTGAAGAGATTGCAAAACCTGAGACAAAAGGAGAAATATGTGAAGGAATACACTGAAGAGTTTCATAAGATGATCATAAGGATAGGACATAGTGAAGCAAGAAAGGAGAAAGTAGCTAGATATATCAATGGACTGAGATGGAACATTCAAGAAGAGCTAAGCCTGGTAAGGATGACATCTTTAGAAGAAGCATATTAATTTGCCTTGAAATTTGAAGACAAGCTGAATAAGAGACATGATTAGAGATAAAGAGGTAGAGGAGGTAAATTTCAAAGAGGTAGGACCTATTCTAGAGGAGATAGATCATTTGTGCAACAGAACAAGTTTGACAGCCCATGGAAGAAGGATGACAGAGATAATAATGCTTACCAAAGACGTGATAGAAATTTTCATCCCAGAGGCAACTATAATTCATACAGGAATGAAGGATACAAAAGAGAAGGAAGAGGATTGGATAAGAGAACATTCAGAGGTACTTGTTTCAAATGTGGAGGTGAAGGACATAGAGCATTTAAATTTAATTAGGGAAGTACAAGTAAGAAGACAGAGAATAGTGGAAGAACAACCTATGTTGAAGAAGAACTTGTTGAATCACCTTGTTCAATTGGAAATCTAGAGAAAGGAGAATCATTGGTGATGAGGAGGGCACTATTTCAAATAGAGGCAATTGAGGAACCACCACAGAGGAAAAGTTTGTTCAAGACAAGATGCAAATCAAGAGGTAAGTGTTGTAAAGTTGTTATTGATAGTGGTAGTTCAGATAATCTAGTTTTAGAAGAGATGGTGACTAAGCTAAAGTTGGAAAGATTGAAACACCATAGGCCTTATCAGATAGCATGGATTCAGGATAATCATAAGGTACTGGTGAGTAACCAATGTTTTGTGGAATTTCATATTGGCTCATATCATGATGAAGTCTTGTGTGATATTATGTCTATGGATGTTTGTCATATTTTGTTGGGTAGACCTTGGCAGTATGATAGAAAAGCTATACATGATGGGAGAAATAATACATATACTATAATAGAAATGGAAAGAGAATTACTTTGATTCCTTTGGAGGACGATCCTAAGAGTGAAGTATGTGGGAATACGAGAATCTGTTTCGTAGATGGAAGGAAATTTTTGGATGGTTTGAGACATGAGAATATGTGTTATGCCTTGATCACTAAGAAGCCTGAAGCACTAAAGAAAGAGACTGAAGAAAATAGTCAGAGAAGATAAGAGAGTTGCCAATAGAGTATGAAGACATCATATCAGATAATGTGCCTGAAGGATTACCACCTATATGAAGTATCAGTCATCACATGGAGCTTATACCAGGAGCAAGTTTGCCTAACAAAGCAGCACACCTAGATGAGATCGGCATAGAACGAGGAACTAAATAGACAGATACAAGAATTGTTGAGAAAAGGGTTGATCAGAGAAATCTTGAGTCCTTGTGTAGTCCCTACAGTGTTAACACCTAAGAAGGATGGAGAATGGAGAATGTGTACTGATTCAAGAGCAATAAACATGATCACAGTTAAGTATAGATTTCCTTTACCTAGGATGGATGATATCATGGATTGTTTGTGTGGAGCAAGATATTTCACAAAGATAAACATGAAGAGTGGATACCATCAGATTAGAATCAGAGAAGGTGATGAATGGAAGACTGATTTTAAGACAAATGAAGGATTGTATGAGTGGTTAGTGATGCCTTTTGGATTGACAAATGCACCAAGTACTTTCATGAGATTGATGAATGAAGCCTTGAAAAAATTCTTGGGTAAGTTTGTTATTGTATACTTGGATGATATTTTGATTTTTAGTAATACAAAAGAAGAACATTTGTGGCACCTTAGACAAGTTTTGTAGAGGTTTAAAGAAGAGAAATTGCTAATAAACATCAGGAAGTGTATTTTCATGAAGGAAGAACTAGTGTATTTGGGATTTGTGATTTCTGCGGAAGGATTGAATATGGACCCTGAGAAAGTAAAAGCAATTGTTGAATGGCCTACACCAGAGAGCATTGGAGAGGTTAGATCATTTCATGGTTTGGCTAGTTTCTATTGGAAGTTCATTAGGAGTTTCAGTTCAGTTTGTAACCCTATGGCAGAGAAAATGAGAGGTGATAGAAAAGACTTTAAGTGGACATCTAGAGCAGATAAAATTTTTGAGTTGTTGAAGTAGAAAGTGACAAAGCAAACTGTTTTGGTATTACCAGATTTCAATAAGGCATTTCAAGTTGATTGTGATGCAAGTGGAAGTGCAATTGGAGCAGTGTTAAGTCAAGAAGGTAGACCTGTATCATATTTTAGTGAGAAGTTGAATGATGCAAGAAAAATATATTCAGTTTATGATCAATAGTTCTATGTCATAATTCAAGCCTTGAAGAAGTGGAGACATTATTTGTTGCCTAAGGAGTTTGTGTTGTATATAGATCATCAAGCTTTGCAATATTTGAATAGTCAAGGTAAGTTGAATCAAAGACATATGAGATGGTTAGAGTTTATGCAGAGTTATACTTTTGTGTTGAAGCATAGGAGTGGTAAATCAAACAAAGTTGCTGATGCATTGAGTAGTAGAAGAAACTTGTTGACAGAGATGAGAGTTGAAGTGATAGGATTTGATGAATTGAAGAACATGTATGAGGGAGACACTAATTTTGTAGAACCTTGGAAAGCATGTAAGGAACCTATTGTGATAGATAGGAGTAAGTGGTTAGATTATTTCATTCAAGAAGATATGTTGTTCAAAGGAAGTCAGTTGTACATACCTAGAAGTTCAATGAGGGAAAATTTGATCAAGGAGAAGCATAGTGGTGGATTGGCAGGACATTTTGGCATTGATAAGACAACAGTTGTGAGTGAAAATTACTTTTGGCCTCAGATACATAAGGATGTTTGGAAATTTGTGTAGATTTCTATAATTTGTTAAGTTGCAAAAAGGAGTAGTCAGAACACTAGATTGTATAAACCTTTGACAGTACCAAAGAGACCTTGGGAAGACATAAGCATGGATTTTGTAATGGGATTACCTAAGACACAGAGGGGACATGATTCAATATTTGTAGTGGTTGACAGATTTTCAAAAATGGCTCATTTCATACCTTGTAAGAAGACAACTGATGTAGTGCATGTGGCTGACCTATTTTTCAAGGAGATTGTGAGATTGCATGGATTACCTAGGAGTATAGTTTCATACAGACATACAAAGTTTGTTGGATACTTTTGGAAGACACTCTAGAAGAAGATGAAGATAGATTTGAAGTTTAGTGCAAATTTTCATCCACAGACAAATGGACAGACAGATGTAGTGAATAGGAGTTTGGGAAACTTGTTGAGATGTTTTGTTGGAGAGAAAATAGGAAGCTGGGATTTGATTCTTTCACAAGCAGAGTTTGCATACAATAATTTAGTAAATAGGAGTACCAGAAAAACACCTTTTGAGATTATTACCAGAGTTAATCCTAGAGGAGTAGTAAAATTGCGAGATATTAGCATGGAAGAAAAGAGGAGTGCAGAAGCAGAAGAATTTGTGGATCATATGAAGACAATGCATAATCAGGTGAAGAAGCATTTGGAGAATATGAATAGCAAGTATAAAGACAAGGCAAATGAGAAGAGAAGACACAAGGAATTTGAAGTTGATGATGAAGTGATGGTATACTTGATAAAAGAAAGATTTTAGTTGGGACATATAACAAGTTGAAGATGAAGAAGTTTGGACCTTGTAAGATACTTACGGAATTTGATTCAAGAAATGCATATGAAGTGGAGCTACCGAAGACCTTGGGTATTTGACCTATTTTCAACATTTCAAATCTTTATCAGTATCATGAGGTAGTGTTTAGTGACAGCATGGATGAAGACTTGAGGAAGTAGTTACCACAACAAGCATTGGAACAGATTGAAGACATCTTGGGAAACATAATTGGATGCAACACTAGAGGAAGACAATACAAAGAATATCTTGTGAAGTGGAAAGCCAGACCAGAAGAAGATTCATCCTAGATTTCTCAGGCTGAGGTGGACCATCTTGGTTATCCCCTAGCCCTAGCAAAGTGAGGGACTCACTTTTTCAATAACCCCAGATGTCTGATGCAAGAGCATCCCTGGTTTAGAGCAATCTTGCATCAACCAAAAACATTTGCATTTCAGTTTGTTTGTTTCTTTTCATTCTTTCATTTCAGTTTAGGCAGTTCAGTCAGTAAGCAGTTTTAACTTTTGGTCCAGTAGTCATCTGTAGTTTCATCTCAAGCGTTGTGGATCTAGATTTAGCATCTAGACATGTTCATCAGCATCACTCTAAGTCCGCAGAGTATTTGGATCAGTTACTAGAAATTTCTCACTATTAGAAGATCCTCTATTTTCTCAGTGCAGAGTTTTCTGACAATCTTGAGTAACTAGTTGAAGGAGAAGATTTGTGAGCATTAATCGACTTGTGGATCCTAAAGATTCATTCTACAATGTTCCTTGATTCCTGGATGACCTTTCTCTTAGGTCCGCACTTCATTGTGTCTATTGGAGAAGGATTTCCAAGCCGATAGGTCCGACCTATCCAAGAACGCATGTTACACCTCTTCATCGGGATTCCAAACCCCTTGAGGCTAACGTGGAGGAATCTATTGTTCTGGATATGATATATAATGATGTAATAGATCCTTAGCAAAGTAGTTAGCAATTGATTCATAATCTATATTTTAGTTTGTACAACTGAGCTTAAAAGATTTATCTTGCACATACATTTAATCAGGCCTATGAGCCCAATTGTAAGCCTGCATGTTGCTGGCAGATCTCTACTTTGAATTCTATGATATATTGAATGACTAAATCTGTATTTGTTCCATTTTCTTGAGTTGTTTCCATTGTGTTTACTCTTGATGCAAGGTCTGGATAGTTCATTCTGTGAACCCTCCTATCTTGACTGCACCAATTACTGTCTTCTCTACATTCACTGTGTTTTGTGTGTCTTCAATGTTGTATTTTCCATGTTTTACATGACTGTAACTATCTTCTCCATGTTCTTTGTGCCTATTACTATCTTCTATGTGATTGGCATGTCTTCTCCATGCTTGGTGTGTTTGTTTTGTTTGTTGACCATACTTTAATGCATGTATTGGCCTTGCATTTATACATACATTAAAGTGGAGGCTAAATGTTACATTAGAAAATGTCCCCTTAGGGCCTTTTCACTCTTAAGGTTTAGCTACCAAGTCTTGTTTATGTATTTAGGACATCTTGCATGATTTTGATGACTCTTGATGAGAAAACCCTAAAGTTTCATGGAAAATAGGATTCAGGGGATGCACTTAATATAATCCCTACTGAAATGGGGGGGAGGACTTGGGCACTTGTACCTTAGACCTATCCTATTTTCGGTTAGGCCTAAATTTTTAGTGTCAGTTTATGACCGTTAATTAGGTCCTAGGCCGACACATTAAGTTTTAAGTATAAAATTCTTGGTGGGAATGTTTGTAGTTGCATATATAAGCATGATTAGAGATTCATTTGTAAACTAGATGTTAAAGAGATTATGATTGGATGACTTTGGCATACTTGTGACTTTGAGCATTTAAAATATTCATTATGTTGTAGAGTAGAGCATTGTTATTGTGTTTTTGTTGTAGATTTGGCATCCATATCCTCATGGCATGAAGAGCTTCTTCTTTCCATGAGATCTTCACTACAAGGTGATATCATTTGTGTTTTCCATCATTTATCATTTGGATTTCACCTCTATCCCATCGGGATACACACTCTTTATCTAACAATGATGTTTAGAAGACTTGAATGTCACTCCGGGGCTTGACTGAGGCAAGCCTCTAAACACCACAACCCCCTACCCATTTTTTCATGATTGTGGGTTACAAGTTGCAGGAGTAGAAAAAGTGGAGTTGCAGGAGAGGATTGTAGACTGTTGGAATTACATATCTAAAGAGAAAATAGGGACCTGGACTTGGGCACCCGCTCATTAGTCCTTCGGATCCCACAACTGAAGAATTTCTAGAATAATAGAAACATGTTGCAGACAAGATTCCCAGATCCCAAAGAAAATGGTGGGACTGGACTAGGGTGCCCACTCATTAGTCCCTGAATTTTGCATTTTCTAAACTTCAAAAACTAGTAGTCATTTGATTATCATTTGGTATCTCTGTGTGCAAGCATTTTCTTTGATTTGTCTGTTTACTTCCGAATTTGCATAATTAGGGTTTTGAGCATAATTGGGCATAATCAAACAACAAAATCAAACAATTCCAATTTTTCCTGATATTCCAAGTGACTAAAGGCCTGATAGTAGATCTCCTACTTGGCTAGAAGTCCTTGAATGTTTGAGGTGAAAGGAGGATTCATATAAACCCTAAATAAAAATCCTTTGTAAATTTCACCTTAAACATCTCCAGCATTCAATGGTCAAAAAATCTGAAATTTGTTCACTACTAAGTGAACATACCTCTTCATTCACTTCATTTCTGATACATTCTCAAATTTCGTCATCTTGGCAAGGTATTGTTTGATTTTGATCTATCATTTCATCATATAATGAACATGAAAAACTTTAGAAATCATGTTTAGATGTGCATACATCTTCTTCACCAACTGTATCAGTCAATGGATATGCTTTATGTTCGCTGCTAGCTAAAAATGATCCTTCATTTACTTTATTGCTAATCATGCATTCTTCATGCAATGTGTCCTCAATAGTGTTTTCAACATTATAGTCCTCCTCTACGTTGAAGGGTTGGCCTTCCATGCTTTCATCTTCATTGAAATTTTCACTTGCCATATTTCCTCTATTGGTTGATCAAAAGTGGATAGAAGTGTTGTAGCTTCAGGATGTCTTCTTACAAATGGATTTTGTTCTTGATAAGGTTGACATTGTTGATATTGATATCCATGTTTTTGATATATCTGATACATACCTTGATGCATATATTGGTTAACACCTCCATGACAATAGATATTACCTTGTATATTTTGAAGTGGAGCATGATATTGATGCTAATATTTCCCCATATGCTGATCATATCCCTGACTTTAAATTTTTACTCCTCATTGACCAAGGGAAAAGGATATGCACCTCCAACATGTTGATTAAAGTCAGATCTGTATTGTGGTACATTTGAAATATTATAAACAATCAAATGAACAAACTCTTGCTCTAACTCATTTATTTTCCTTATCAATTTTTGCCTCTCACTTTGTGTCATTCTCCCATCAGGTTCTTGAAATAGTCACCACCTCTTTCAAAGAGGAATAAATTTCATTTTCTGGTTCTTCCCAATAATAGAGTCATCCATATATCAAATCCATTCAGTCCATCCCCAGTGGAGTCACCAATTTGTTGGTTCTGAAATCTATAGATTACAAAACCCTAAAAGGATGCCAAACTTTATGATTAGGTTAAGCAACTGATTTGACCAGCTAATGGAATCAATCAAAATGAGTTGACTTCCCTACACTTTAGGCTTTGCTTTGCCTAGGTGGGTATACCTTCTTATCACTGAATACAAACTCTCCAATATTGATTGGTGATGATTAAGAAGATTATGTGTAACTTTGTCAATTAAATCATTCTCTTCAACCAAAATTCAAACTGGCATGAGATCTAAAAATGGTTTTATTCAATTACTCTATTCCACTACTCCTACTCTTACTCGTATAGCAGAAAACCAAAACTGTATTTGAAATACATACAAGGAATGATTTTGGATGTTGAATGGTTGGCACCTTTTCCTCAACTAGGCAACAAAGTCTAATAACAGATAGATGTGTCCCTGTCCTCTGGCTATAATTCAGATTGTTTGGCACTCATGTCTATGAAGGGAATAGACATGTAACAATATAAAATACTAGGTTCTTCTTCAATTATCCAATTGAATTCTCTAGGCCACTGTGATTTACTTAGAGGAATTTAATCCTTGCTTGAAGGAACCCATTAAACAAATCACATGAAACAGGAAAATGTTTTGACAAATCAAAATTATTTGATATAAGATTTAAATGATAAGGAAAATTGATATGGAGACAACTAGATAAGAGTTTAGCAATGAATTCAACAAACAATCGATACAAAAAGTCAGCCACCATATTAATGCAGTCATTCCATTGTTGTGCTTAAAAAAATTGGCTTTTACATAGTCCTGCTTTTCCAAAATCAAATCCTAGAGAGTGTCCCCACGGTCTTGGTTTCCTTCTTATAGACACAAAGGAAGCAACAAGCTTAAGATAGTTCACATTTAGAAAAAATATTCAACTTCCCACCACTTTACATTTTTTTTACCTCCTTTTACAAACAAAATATTTAGTTACTTCATTTTCCATTCCTTTTCGCATCCTTGTGAAAAATTATTTTGCCAATACAAAATATATGCAATACATTGAAATTTAATATGTATTTCACCCAAAACCCATTTTTGAGTAAAAAATATTTACTCACTCATTAACTTCGACAGTGCTAATATTTTACAACAATATTACCATCAATAAAATTTACATTCTCTAAAGCAATATCACATTTTTAAATTTTCCCTTCCCGTGAATAAATACTCACCACATTTTTACTTGCAAAATATTTCACTTTATTTTTACTACAACAGAACATTTATCTTAGGTTTTATTGTTTTATCCTTTCCGGAGAAAAAACCATATGTCTACTGCTCTCCCACACGATCTTTGATTGGTCCTTGCGGGAATGCAAGAAAAAGCCATAAGCTCACTGCTCTCCCACACTCTATTTAGGGCTTACTTATAGGAATACAAATAGAGTCCCCTATCCTGCATATGCAACAGATAGATGCTACATAGATGTGGTAAATGCTCTGAGTTAGCCATTCTACCAATCCACAGACTCAACCCTTGGATTCTCTGTATTACTTTTAGTCTTAGTTAAAAACAACAGCTAACATAATATCCAAGAAAAATAATTCTCTACATGAGCTAACTTTGTTGCAAGTGCCAAAATTTGGTTCAAAAACACATCTTGAATATGTGCTAGGTTGGATAAAAAGTATTCCTTCATTTTCAACACTGAAAAGATGATACCCTGTAAACTTTCATTATTAATTGATGTCAAGTCTTGTAATCATATCTTTAACAGACTAACTTTCCCTATGTGTACTACAAAATAACCAGATAACATCTACACTTGCATGCACAACTTTGTATTTACTTGTGTAAGTAGGATAGTGTTTGTCTTTCTCTTCAAGGCCATAAGTTGTAGCAAATCTATATTTTGTGCATTGAGTGTCTCCAACTCTGTATCTATAAGATCTTCACAACAAAGCCCATTTTGAGTGCGTGAAATATTCCATTCATTGGTACAAGCCTAGGGGTTACCCAATTTGACCAATCTATAGATGTAACTAATAGCTTGCATTCAACCATAAGTGCTTGTGTATAGTCTTCAACTAAATGCTCAACTTCAATAATGGCAACCCTAGTTCGGTCAGTGCATGCTTAGAACTCTTTTCATGCCTATCCCAATGCCTCTTCCCTTTGCTTTTGCACAATTTCCTCATTCTTCTAGCATTTTACTTCTTCTGTTCTTTCTTGAAGAACCTTGGTTTCTTACTCCATGGCTATTCATTATCCCTTGGCCTTGGATTTGTTATCCTCCTCCATGGCCTTCAGGTGCACTTCTAGATCTTGGTTTGGTAACATAGGTATAAGCAACATATTGATTAATGCTTCAAATGCACCAATATGATTTGCCAATCTCTCCTTTGACCACACAATCTATTTTGTAATCATGTCATCACTCAACACTCAAGGCATACCAAGATAACCTTGTGGTACAACTTGTGCAAGTGTTCACTGTCACTCAACATCCTTTGTGTGATCTCTTCCTGCTGTAATTCTAAATATACCTCTAAAGAAGTCTACATAGAGCCTCCACTGGTTTGTTCCCACTAGTCCACCTTTGGTCCATCCAATAATTCACTTCTTTGTCTGCCATTTTTATTTCTAAGTCTCAGAGCTGGATATGCATTTTGAAAACAAAAGCAAGTGGTTCTCCATCAATGATTTTATTCTAATAGTCTTGTTCCACCACTTCATCAAGACATTTATCTCTCAGTTTCTTAAGTGCACACAAATCTTCCATATTCTTTTGGCTGTATTCTAGTATTCTCTGTGAGAAAAAACATCTTCCAGTAGCAGTGTAGATATTTGAAAACAATACATATGTTACAAAACCTTGTGGTTCCAACTCAAGATGGTGTTCTTTTGAGTCACATGGTGCTCCCACCATTCTTATTTTGCTGCACAAATGATAGTTTGAAAACCCCAATGTTTTTCATACCTACTTGCACAACATGATTGAGTCTAACCCCAATTTATCATAAGGATTTCATCAATTTCTTGCTTAAGATCCATGTTGAAAGATTTGTCACAACATGAAGTCTTTTGGCCAATGCTATCGCCTATGCCATCATGTTAATACCTCCAACAACCACTGCACATTTGACACCAATGTCAGATCCTAGAGCCTCAAATTGTTCTGTAATTTGAATTTCCAACTCCATGGTTGGAGAAATAACACAAGCAAACAATAGATGCAAGTTCTCAAGAAATACTTGTAAAATTGGAATTGTAAATTCTGCTCTTTTCCCAGAATCTATTTGTGCCAACAAGAAGGAAATAATTTATCCATAATATATTTACAATATTTATCAATAGTTTATACACATATTGTTGAAAAGATATTATTACCAACAAATTGCTCTATTATAAGCCTCACCAACAACAAAAATTGTGTGACACATGTCAGGTCCCCTTGTGGGCTCGGCTAAAAAAAATTCTATTTTGAAATAATTTTTATCTTAAATTGACCTAAGACTACCTCTGTATGTACTTGGGGTGGAAAAATTAAGTGGGTAATCATCATAATCCATTTTCTGGTATTTTGCACTGTGACCAAAACAAGTCAAATAGCCTCCAAAAGCACCCTAGAAAATTGGTCAATCAATCTCATGAAGCCATGAAAATGCACAAACATGTTGACAAATGATATAGGAGTATGGTTGTAAAAAGGATTTACATGACACCATCAGGATTGCAAGATATTATCATTCAAAGTGGCTCATTTAGCCTTTTCTAAAACTACACCTATCAAAAATCACCTTGAGCTCAACAAGTCACCACTTTGAAAAAATACCAAATCTCTTCCCATAAAGCTGCCACTAGAGAAACTAGTTCATTTATGTCCATATAACATGTGTACAAAAATACTTTTCTCCAATTCACTTACTCCACAAAATATTAGAGGTCAAAGATGACCCCCCTGAAACATTCTGGAAATGCAGATATCAAAATATGACAAACTGCATTTGCTTTTGATTTTGAAAAATTATCAAACTTGATCCTGAGTCTCTAAAATTGGATTAGGGAGAATATGAATGTTAGGGGAATGCAAAGTAGCAATCAACCTATCATGATTATCTCTTAGTTGTGAAATACCAATCAAAATAGAAGGCTAATTTGCAAGCCTAAGAATATGTAAACAACAAAACAATCTTAGAACCCTCCAACTTGGTGCTTCAAAACCCTATCAAAACTAATCACAGGAAGCTGAAATCAAACATACACACTTACAAATGACAAATGAACACACCCACCAAGTTTTTTGACATAAAAGTGAATAGGCTTCAAATTGTGATCCTCCAAAGTAGGCTACTAGGGCACATTTCATAGGTGCTTTTCTGAGTGTTGCAATCAATTGTTTCATCATGGGTGCTTCAAATTTAGCCAAAATTTGAAGGTGCCAATAGATTCTCTTCTTATTTTACAAGGTGCAGCTACCTTCAAATGATATACAAAAAATGGAATAGATATATGCTTTTTACTAAAAAGCAAGAAAGGTAGTGCTTTTAACTAGAAAGCATTAAATGCAATGAATCACCATAGAATTTAAAATACAAAGAAGCACAAAGGCTTTGATCACAACTACTACAAATCTATAACAATTATCATATCATCATCACCATGAACCACTAATCGAAAGAAAAACATCCACAACAATGAGCCAGAACAAAAATAAGAACTCCAATCACTTTGATACAGACTACAGGTTAATAAGTTGATAGTACATTCAACATAAGAAGAATAAACAGTAATTCACCATAACACAAAGTTTACAATTCTAGAAATGAGCAGCATCAACTTCCATTCATATATTCAAAAGAAACTAAAAAGAAGCATCAAAATTGACCTTCTACCAAAATAAAGTTTTTCAAAAGATTATATGCATCGACATGCTTTTCAAATATGTAGTGTTTCCAACCATAGTTGTCTTTAAATAATAACTTTTTGGGGACAAGCGATTAAAAGATACTTAAAATAAGTCGTTAAACTTAAACAATGCTCTCTAGAGCCAATATTTTTTTTTAAGAATAAAAAATAAAACATATAAAAAGTCATCCCTCAACAATTGTCAAATCCTCCTCTTGTGTCACCTCCTTTTGCATTGCCTCTTTTTCCTTGTTTTGTCCATCTCCAAAAGCTAAATCAACCTATGTCATTTGAGTTGCTAGTGCCCACAACTTTTCGTCTACGAGGATGCTTGTGTTAATCTTAGCCATTTCTTGAAATTTTCTAAAAACCATAAAAGGATTACTATTATCTTTAATAACATTATGCAATTATGCAACCAATGTTTCCCTTTTGCCAAAGATTGAGATGTACAATTTCCCAACTTCCTCAATATAAAATAAACCATCAAGAATCGTTTTCTCCTCCCACTAATCAACAACATTACCTATGGCTTGGCAACATTTGATTTGTTGTAGCAAGTTGGGGTCTAAACCATCCATAGTTATGGTCAGTGTCTCATCTGAAGGTTGAGTAGTAATCCTTAAAAGGGATTGAATGAATGAATTCAAATTTTTCACCTAAGCCTGTAATTTAGCCTTCTCTTGTTTCTCATTCTTGACCCTTTTTGATAATATGCTCATAGAAAACATAGCATGATAAATGTCATCTTCAACTATGGAAGGTCCCATGTCAACCTGACTCATGTTAAGATTGGCTTTAGTGACTTCTGTTGGCAAGAGACACTATATGGATTCATGGTTGTTGTCATTGATGGCAACAAAGGTCATCCCACATATCCGCAAGTCATAATGTGTCTCTACCGGAAGTCAGAATAAAGAATGTTGTGGTCCGGTGAAGAAGAACAGAGCATGTGGCAAGGTCCGACAGATTGGTCCGGATCTCTCAGAGGAAGTGTCTTGGTGCAGTGCGGATTTGGGGAAGTCAAGAGGACTACCTTGAGTGGTATATTCCAAGGATTTAGCCTCCGGTGATGGACAAGGAAAAAGATATGAATGGTTGAGTACCGGATTCTTGAGAGACAATGAAAACAGAGGAAGAACTGACTGGCAGAGTATCAGACTGCTTTCCGGATGTGTTACTGTTGATGACAGAGGTTGTGAAGGCATGAATCATGTTTGGCCGACATGATTAATGATATCTACAAGTATATGCTTGATCCGCATTGCTTGGTGAGGAAGGATTCAGCCGACAGAACAAAAGTTTGTAAGAAACTAGACTGTTCCGGATGCCGACTAGAAAGGTGATGAAATTACTTGTGCGGATATATATAGAGGATGGATTTAGTTGTGAAGGGTGTGATGGTGTGAAGATATATGCGAATAAGTCCAGAACAGAGCAGAGGTAGCAAAAAGGATCCAGTATGTGAAAGATAACAGAATAAAGAATAGAGGAAAGATGAAGTGCAGCAGATCAGTGTACTGAGCCTAACCGGAACTGAACTCCAGCATATGCAGATGCTTCCAATCAGTTCAAGACTGTGATTCTTATCACTTTGTAGACAGTGTGTCTTCTTGTAGGCAGTGGGCCTCTTGTGAGCAGTGTGCTCGGGCAGTGAGCCCTAATTGGCAAGTGCCATTTTGTAATTTCCTATTCTTCTAACAGAGAATAATTTTGGGTTAATCACCCCGTGGTTTTCTCCCTTAACAGGGTTTCCACATCAAAAATACTGTGTCATGTGTTTCTTATTTCATGATTAATGTTTTTGTGTTTGATTCTATGCTGCATCAATTAAAAGGAAAGTTCAATAAGGGAAATAATTAGAATAACTGATTCACCCCCCCCTCTCAGTTATCAACAATTGCTATCAGAGCTAAGTTCCTCCTAATAGAGCCTAACAGCTTGAGGAAGATCTGGGATTTCAAATGGATGCATATGGTTTAAGGGAGCAACTCAAGACTGCTCTTGAGGATCTTGAACAGTCAAATTCTGAAGTCAGTGAATTAAAGGAAAGACTCAAACAGGCTGATGAATTCATGAGAGAATTAAAAGACAAATTAAGTCTCTCTATGAAAAAGAGAAAGGAGCTACTCCAACAATTGGCAAGACAAAGTGAAGAAACCAATACAAATGAAGAATTGACTGAGCAAACCAAGTTATGTGAAAAGTTATCAAAAGAAGTCATTATGTTAAGACATGAAATGGAATCAGGAACTATAAAGTTTACTCAAGAGATTGAAGAAAAAAGAAAGGCTGAAGACAATCTAAGACAATCTCTTAAAGAAAAATCAGAAGAATGCCACCAGATGGACAGGATTATCAGACATCTTGAATCTGATCTTGAAGATGCCAAAGATAATGAAGAAAAACTTGAGGATCAAATTGCCTCTCTCAAAAGAGACCTTCAAACAACAAATGAATATAAAGAGAAATTCAAGATAAGTTCTGCTCAACTTGAAGTTCTTCTTGGAAGTCAAAAGAGGACAGATGACAAGTATGGTTTGGGATATGAGAAAGGAGAAAGCTCTGGATCCGGTCAGAAGAATCTTGGATCAGAAAATCCAAGGAGCAGGCCTAGAAGACCTCCGGTAAGACAGCCAAATGCTCAAAGATATCCATCCTTCAATGGATACTGCCACAGCTGCAACCACTTTGGTCACAAAGCTAATCAGTGCAGAATGAGAATGAATCAGATTAATTCATCCTTCTCCGGATAGTGCTTCAACTGCAAAAGGTATGGACACAAATCCCATGAATGCAGAACTATGCAAGTAAACAAATCATTCAAAGGTAGATGCTTCACATGCAATAGAGTAGGTCATATGGCTAATCAATGCAGATCAAGAGGATATCAGTCAAATATGCAAAGAAATGTTATTTGCCAAATCTGCAATAGGTCCGGTCATAATGCTAAAGTCTGCAGAAACAAGTATCAGGACAAAAGAGGTCCGGTGTATAATCAGAATCAAGACAAGGGTAAACAAAAGATGAATGCGGATGAAGTTAGGAATCAGATGAGCAAGATTTGGGTGAAGAAAAGTTCAGAGAATGTAGAGGTTGGATCCGCACTAGACTCTGGTGCTGATATTTCTTCCGAAAATTAAAAAGTGAGCTTAGGCTCAGGGGGAGACTCAAAGAAAATCCTGTTCCCCCAGCCAAACAAGTGGTGCCGGATGTGGCACAAGATGCGGATTAAAGGGTTTGTAGATATGAGTCTTGAGATGCTTCAGTCAAGTTTTCAGAAGTCCGCATGGAGTTATGAAGAAGCTGTGATCGATCAAATAAGATCTATTCAGGGAGATGCTCCGGTATGATAAAGGATTACAAAAAGGTCCGGAAAGATCCGGAAGTGCACTATCTTGTTCTGCGGATTGGACAGAGTGTTTGGGATGTTCTTGTAATATGTTACCTCGATTTATTCATGATTGAAAGATCCGGATGATATCCACAGATCAGGACTAATCCGGGATACTCCAAGCTATCCAGACAAGGCAAATCGGAATGATGTAGGTGAAGCATTTATTGCAGACAGATATTAGGGTTCGCGGAGCAATTTAAGGGATTTCTCAAAAGTCATTTGCTCATTCTGCACTCAAGAAGAAGCAAAAAGTGGAGCTCTGCAACAAGGTTCATCAAGCACACCAAGGATCTCCTGCCGAAGTTATTGCATAAAGAAATCAATCCAACCACTCCGTGCAAACCGAAGGCGCATAAGGTATTCTTCATTTTTCATTACCTCACTGCAAATCTTTGAAGAATGGCTACTCCAAACATAGTTAAGATCTCTGATAGACCTCGCCCCTCATTCAAGAAACATCCCTACAAATCATTGGAGGTAGATCCACTAGGAGCCTTCTCTAGTGTTCCTCACGGAGTTTTACATACTGAAGACATTAGGGTTTACATACATGCAAGCATTGAGGAATTTGGGGAATTCAAATTAAGAGACCTCTATCACAAGCAACTGATAGACAATGCTTTTGAGCTTAAACCAGAGTATAAGGATATCCAGAAGAAACAGTTTGAGCAATTTATTCATTTCCCCTGCTTTGAAGAAGATGAATGGGTCCGGTATGTACTGAGCAGGATGCATGACAACTTTCTATGGCTGGATAGACCCTGCAAGATCACAAAAGAGGCAATTAGAGCAGTAACTGGTCTATACTCTTCCGGAGGGATACCTATCCTCAAATCTGTCAAGAACAACATTGTAACTGAGGCCACCGGATCAAAATTTGATAAGAGGGCAATGACCATTGAAGATATTTCGGATCCGGATATCAAATATGCATCCATGATAATAGGATACAAGATCTATCACTCCAGCAGGGAGAATTCTGTATCCGGAACTGCAGTATACACTGCCTATGAAATGCTAAGAAAGAATGCAGAATATGATCTCTGCGAACTACTGCTAAGCCAATTAATGGAAAATATACAGAAAATCAAGAAGGATAAGAAGAATTCCTTTAAGTATGGTACTCTTATTGTATGTCTATTCTTCTACTTCATGAATGAGCTACCCGGATCAAGTGGATGGGTATGGCAGAATGACAAACCTGTTGCAGTCCAGATAAGAGACTATTTGCATGGACTTGGGGATGCAAAAGCGAGAAATACAGCTCTATGGGGATACTTCAAAAACTTTCAGAGCATGATGCAAGCAAGAGAGAGAACTCCCCAGTCTCTTGTTGAAAAATACAAAGACTCAGTGTGCTTTATGGTTGACACTGATCAGTGCCTAATGGAGGCAGTGGAGCCTAGGACTGTCTGGATCATGCCCATGGGGTATGAAGTGGATGAACAGATAGTGGAGCTGCATGTTCAACACATGCTAAGTCAGCCCAAAGATCCTAAGGCAGAAAGGTTTGGAACCTTTGAGGAGCTGAGTGTAAAAATACATGTAGAACTCAGGGAACCTAAGATTAAAAGAAAGGTGAGAAAAGAAGTAGAGCACATTGCTCAAGGCCTAGGCATCTCAAAAGAGGCACTTGATGCCAGCCGGGAAAAGAGGAGGAAGGCTGAGGAAGAAGAGAAAAGTAAAGAAAGTGCTCCGGTTGAAGCTCCCACCCGGACCAGATCATCAAAGAGATCTGCACCTCCCACAACCAAAAGTTCAAAACCGGAAGTCCAGGCATCCGGTAAGAGATCCAAGACAAAAGCCACAAGGGCTTATGGAAGCCAAAAGGATGAAGAGGAAACAGAGTCAGATGAGGGAGTAAAAGAAATAAAGAAACAGAAGAAGAAAGGATCCGGTAAGCCCTCCACAGGCCAAGACAAGGATGAAATGGCAGAGGTATCTGTTGAAAAGCCCACTCTGTCTCTAGAGAGCATAATCAAGTCGGTCACGGTGGATGGAAACCTTCAACCAATGACTGAATCCTATGATGACTTCAGTGAGGCTGACCAAAAGACTCTGCAGGAAGCCACAGTTAAATATCTGAACATATATAATAAGGCTTTCATTGAGATCATATCTCTTATTCCTAAAAGCCTAGAAAAGGAATTGGAAGTAAGAAAGAATAATGCTCATGCTAAAGATCTTGAGATCCGGGAGCAGATAGCTATTTAGCTATATCCTCAAATTGATCCCAAGACAATGAACATTATCTTCAAGGACTGCAAAGATGAGTTCAGAAGTAAAGCCAGGATGAATCAACTCATGCTTGGTGAGACTGACCGAGTGGCCCAAGAGACAGAAGAGATCCTCCGGAAGGCCTTCAAAAGGTTCAATCTTCCTGTTGTAGAGGACTTAGGTGCAGAAACAGCTGCTGATTTGGAATCATCTGTTTCGGAAGAAGTGAGCCCTGAACAGACAAACATCTCTCCTCCGGTTTCCCCTACAGTCTCTGGATCCAAAGAAGAAGAGCAATTACAGGAGAAGGAAGCAGTGGTGAAAGACAAAGAGGTTGACAGTTCTAAGACTGCAGAAGAAAAGAAACATCTGTCTCTGGCAAGAGACACTGCACAAACTGTTCAACAATTTTTGAGCAAAGAAACTTTAGAGATTGATGAACCGGAGCTTCTAAAAGGCCCATTTGATTTTGACTCTCTCTCTCCGGTACAAACAATGAAGATAGCTTCATTTGCAAATGCCAAGGCAAATGAAAAGCTCCTGAAGTCTCATATGGAAGATTGTGAGTTGATAGAGGCTGCTTCCGGAGTACTTGTAAAGATCATGCCATCAATCCAGATAGATCCGACACCCTCCTCTTCCGGTAATCTAAAAACCTTAGTCAGCAGTGTTGATACACATTTTGATTCTCTAGAAAAATCAGCTGAAGAAAAGGTCCGGAAGGAATTTTTGGATAAAAGATTTTCAGAAATATTAGAATTAATCTCTAAGGATAGGAAGATTGTAAGCATTGGAATAAAGAGCTTAGAGAATGCTCTTAAGGATGGCGGTGACATCTACAAATTTTGTATATCCTGGTCAAAGGCAACAGCAGCATTTGACAAGAAAATAAAAGAGGAACAGGATAAGCTACAAAGCTTATCTCAAAGTTTTGATCCTCTCTCTTCCTCTATAATAAATCAAGAATGTCAGACTATTGCAGTCTTGAATGAAATAAAGAATCTTGAGAAGGAAAGGAAGAACATCACTAACCGGATGGGAGAACTTAGAAGGATTATAATCCCTAAGTTGGAAACTATGCATGAGGCCATCAGTGATGCTCAGACCACCGCCCAAACAAAAGATCCGACAGATCTCAAGCGGGCAGAAGCTTTTGCATTTTTGTTAAGTGGTCACATTTCAATTTTGGATAGAATGAAGCAAAGTTGGGCTACAGAAATGATCCAATTGCAGACATCCTTTGCAGACATTCTTCAGTACATGTGAGTATGTAAATATGCGGCTATATATAGAAAATTTTTGAAAATTTTGGTGTGCGGACCCTACCCTTTGCCATTGATGTCAAAGGGGGAGTGAGGAGCAGTGAAAAATGAGGAATCCAACTAAGGGGGAGTTCCGGAAATTGTATATAAAGACAGAGCATCAGCAAAGGGGGAGCATAGTGTAAACACTTAGTCATTTTTCACTAAGTGTTGCCATCAATGCCAAAGGGGGAGATTGTTGGCAAGAGACACTATATGGATTCATGGTTGTTGTCATTGATGGCAACAAAGGTCATCCCACATATCCGCAAGTCATAATGTGTCTCTACCGGAAGTCAGAATAAAGAATGTTGTGGTCCGGTGAAGAAGAACAGAGCATGTGGCAAGGTCCGACAGATTGGTCCGGATCTCTCAGAGGAAGTGTCTTGGTGCAATGCGGATTTGGGGAAGTCAAGAGGACTACCTTGAGTGGTATATTCCAAGGATTTAGCCTTTGGTGATGGAAAAGGAAAAAGATATGAATGGTTGAGTACCGGATTCCTGAGAGACAGTGAAAACAGAGGAAGAACTGACTGGCAGAGTATCAGACTGCTTTCCGGATGTGTTACTATTGATGACAGAGGTTGTGAAGGCATGAATCATGTTTGGCCGACATGATTAATGATATCTACAAGTATATGCTTGATCCGCATTGCTTGGTGAGGAAGGATTCAGCCGACAGAACAAAAGTTTGTAAGAAACTAGACTGTTCCGGATGCCGACTAGAAAGGTGATGAAATTACTTGTGCGGATATATATAGAGGATGGATTTAGTTGTGAAGGGTGTGATGGTGTGAAGATATATGCGAATAAGTCCAGAACAGAGCAGAGGTAGCAAAAAGGATCCGGTATGTGAAAGATAACAGAATAAAGAATAGAGGAAAGATGAAGTGCAGCAGATCAGTGTACTGAGCCTAACCGGAACTGAACTCCAGCATATGCAGATGCTTCCAATCAGTTCAAGACTGTGATTCTTATCACTTTGTAGACAGTGTGTCTTCTTGTAGGCAGTGGGCCTCTTGTGAGCAGTGTGCTCGGGCAGTGAGCCCTAATTGGCAAGTTCCATTTTGTAATTTCCTATTCTTCTAACAGAGAATAATTTTGGGTTAATCACCCCGTGGTTTTCTCCCTTAACAGGGTTTCCACGTCAAAAATACTGTGTCATGTGTTTCTTATTTCATGATTAATGTTTTTGTGTTTGATTCTATGCTGCATCAATTAAAAGGAAAGTTCAATAAGGGAAATAATTAGAATAACTGATTCAGCCCCCCCCTCTCAGTTATCAACAACTTCATCCTTTTTTTTCTCACCAGTAGGATCTACAATCTCTAGAATATGATGCCCAATAGAGGGATCCACCACCATTCTAGACATCCTATTAGCCCTCTTGGTCTTAGGTGTATCCTTTAGCAACTTAGCTACAATGTCGATGTTTGTATCTATCATGGGAGCATACATCTAATTATTTTCTACAACCTTATTTAACCATGGGGGAAGGGGAAGTAGAAACACTAGCAAGTGTAGCATTAATATTCATAACAATGCCATCTAAATGCATAGGAGGAGTACTCTATTCTAGAGGATCACTTTGTTATGTCATAAAATGTCCCCCAAGGACTTTTACCTCCTATGTTTATCTCTCAGGTCCCTTAGATTTAATTATGCATGTTAAAGATGATTCCTAGAGAAAATCCCCTGAAACCAATGACAAATGGTACTTAAAGGCCATCCTTAAGCACAATTTGGACCAAAATATAGGCCCTTGGACTTGGGTGCCCATGTCCTAGTCCTACCCTATTTTGTCGAGGCCCCAAATTCATATGTCAGCTTGTGACCTTTAAAAGGCTTCACTTGTTAGCATATAAAGTTTGAATTATGAAAGTTTAGTGAGAAAGAATATATAAACATGTTTAGGACTTCATTTTATAACTAGATGGATAAGATGAACTTGTAATCTTATGCTAAAGATATTCCAGGCTTTCATTGTGTTGCAGAGCAGACTTGTGTTGTTATTATTTTTGTTTGTTTCATATTTTTATTGTGTGGTTACACAACATGCCCCATTTTGCCCTGGCGAAACAGGGACCCAACTTTTTCTTCTTGGCTTCTCTTTTTTATTTCCCTTTGCTTTGGGTAGTATTGTAAAAACACTATCAGATACATGTCAGGATCTTGTCCTAGGCATATCCAAATCTTGACTTATGGATCCAAATTTTCAAAGTATGAATTTTCAATAGAATCCCTACCAAATGAAGAGAATAAAATTCTGAGAAAGTTTACCTTTTACAACACCTAGTGATTCCTATAAAATAGGAAGTTATGCCCAGTCAAAGTTTAGTCAATTAGTCATAGGGATGTTCACATTGTCTTAATATACGGACATTCACTAATGTCTCGACCCAAGAAATTGCTAGTAAAGCATAGTATCCCGATGTTCACAAATGTGTGAACATCAAATTTAAATCATAGTGCAACAAAACCATCATGCACATAGTTGCATAGCATGGATATTCATGGGTATGCATTGTATACACCTGAAAGTGACACAACTCTATCCAAATAAATATTTTAAATATTTATTTAAGTCTACTTCCTCTATCAATAAATAAATAAATTTATTTGATTCATATTCCTCTATGTTAATTAAATATCAAAATATTTAATTACTTCTTCTAAAGTCAAAATTAAATAAAATCATTTATTTAATTTAATTCTTCCAAACAATTAAATAATTCTTAATTATTTAATTATGTCATTCATTCCTCCAAATTTAAATAAATCAATCAAATTTATTTAAAATCCTCTCAATCTCTAAAAATAAAATACAATCAAATATTTTATTTATTCTTCCAAATCATGCACAATCAATTAAATAAATTTATTTATTTAATTTGCTTTCTTATCTTCTAATTCCATAATTAAATAAATTTATTTATTTAATTTTCTTTCTTATCTTCTAATTCCACAATTAAATAAATTTATTTATTTAATTTCCTTTCTTATCCTCTAATTCCTCAATTAAATAAATTTATTTAGTTAATTTGCTTTCTTATCTTCTAATTCCCCAATTAAATAAATTTATTTATTTAATTTGCTTTCTTATCTTCCAAATCTTCTTAAAAAAAAGAATCTGCCTTGTCATGCAAAAGAAAAAATTGAGTTATTGATTTAAAACAACCTTGTTTTTATCAAAAAACTCTTAAATTAGAGTAAAACATTCTAATTTTGTGAAAGCAAATCTTATCTTTGTCATGAAAGTAATTAACTCAAATAAAATAGCTTTCTTTGTGACACTTGTCTTCTCTCTATTCACGCACATCCTCTCAAGGTTTCTCAACCATTGATCTTCTTATTTCTTCTACACCATTGATCTTCTCTCACACAAGTCTATAAATACTCCACTATTCTTCCATTTCACAAAAAAAAGGAAGCTTTCAAGTAAGAGTACTCTGTCGAATCCATAGCACACCATTGGCACCCCTACTCTTACATCATTCACTATTCATCCTATATTGTGTTGAAGCTGATCTTCAACACAACAAGTATCTGAGCCATTTCTCCTTTGTCATCTTGAGGAATCAAAGAAAGGAAGCAAGCTTCCTGAGGGCTATATTCATCACCAAAGATCAAATGAGAATAGGCGAACAATGGAAGCCGTCAGGTAACAAAGCACTATAAGTTTGTTTACTTATCTTTAATCTTTGTTATTTGCACATTTCATTGGAGTTATTAGGTTTTATATTCATTTGATTACCATCCCATTTTACCCATAACATTTCTGGCACCCACCGTGGGGCCTTTGCCCCAAATCTAATCAAAAAATTGAGTTCTTGAGTGACAGGTTCCGTATAGACTCATTACAGTCTCCACATAGGTTCATTCAGCACATACAAAGAATCCTGCGGTGCATCTAACGCTTGTTTCAGCGCATATGCTATTTTGGCACATATACCATCGGAAGCTGCACTTTTGACACATGTTTTGATGAATGCAATTCTTCAGTGCATCTATTCCAAGATCCAACGCATATGACATATGATCCGGTGCTTCTGACTATCATGCGCATACATTCTTTTGCTCTGCGCTTATGACCCATTCTCTTGCGCATTTGTAATTGTTGCAGTTTTGAGTACTATTTTTGTGCATATAGTCTCTTAAGCTACGCATATGTCTTCAGTAGTCATCTAGGGATTTCTTGCAGGTTTTCTAATGCTAACACTTATCTTGCAGGATTGATTCTCTAATTTGTGTGTAGGGTTAAGAGCTAGATAGTTTCATTTTCCTTAAAACACACATCATAGATTAACTAGGAGGAAAAGTAAAAAAATGTGTGTGCATGCAAATCTCACATAGTTCTTAACTAGGAGGGTAGTAACAAAAATCATTGTTATCTTTGCCATCTCTTTTTTTAGTTAAGAATATTGCTATCTTGCAAAAGGAAAGAACCATTGCTATATTTAATCACTTCAAAGTTAACAACTATGTGAGTGCCCAAGTAGAGTAACGCATATAGTTTTTCTCATTTTAAATAGGATTGGATAAACCATTGTTTACTGTGTCTACTGAATGACAATAGGCTTATGTTCTCCTCTTTACTGGGTGACCAGAATGCCAGATTTGTCATTTTTTGTGTATAACCTTTAGAGGGGCCTGCCCTTGGATGCATTCCTGTCCAAGTGGGAACGAACCTAAGTGGTAACAGGCTAAAGCCAAGCCCTACCGATCCACTATAAATAAATTATTCTTGAAGCGAAAGCTTCCTACAATGAGTGCCGCTGTGTTATACCAATAGCCAACCTCCCCCAAAACCCTTCAAGGCCTAACCCTTGAAGGCTGGGAGACTCCATAATGGAGAGTAGCACTACTACATGTATAACCACTTGAACGGTTGCCTTGACTACTTAGCCACTATCTAATATACCAAAATCCTTCTATTTGTTGGCACAAAAGGTGGGACCTTTGAAGCGGCCCCGATTCATGTGATTCTTAGTAGAGGTAGTAGGGACAATCCTAAGGTTCAGTGGGGGTACGAGCCTAAGGAAACTCGGATTTGGTATGCGTAAGAAGTGAGTGCTGTGGAGGGGAGCTGATTCTACCAAGATCCTAAAGCTATCTTCTTTGAATATGCACAGCTAGGGGACTCAACAAATATTGTCTTTTCCAGCCTAGGATTGCAATTGTTCTTGTGTCAAAAAGTCCACAAAAATACAAAAAAAATAATAAAAGATAAAAATCATGAAAACTTCTTTGCATTTGTTGTCTTTATCTACCATAATTGAAAATCAAAAGCAAAAAAGACCAAGTTTTCAAATAAAATCAATTTTTTTTGAAAAACGTGCCAAAACAAAAACTCTGCAAAAACAAACTGAAAACTAGACCTGCGCATCCATCACGACTTGCTACGTATTCATTGCGACTTACTACGAATTTACCTACTATTGTTGTGCATACAAACTTTTCCAGATCTATGCATGTGCTTTGACCTGCTGCGCTTTTATCCTCTATTTTTGCACATTTGTAGCTATGCATCTATCATAATAATCTTTTCCAGTCTTGTGTCAAAATTTTGTAGAGATTGCAAACCAATCAGAATATATTGCTCAAATACTCCAATATCTGCAATTGTAAATAAACTTAGGTCCCTCGTCCCAAGATTGTATAACAATTTCTCAACAAATCCAAGTCTTACAACAAGAAATGGTAATCTTGCAAGCTGAACATGCTACTACCAGCTACGCCTCACCCCAAAATTGTATATCCTTTTCCCATACTTGTGACAAGGCAAGCACCATGCCAAGTCAGAAATCATATATCACTCCTACTAGTCCTCCTTCACCACTTGCTAAGATGCCTATCCCAAAGCATACCAATCCTACACCAACACCGCCATCTAGTTCCTCAAACTCTAAATGGACAACCAAAAAAGAATCAGATGAGTTTTGGGAAAAATGTTTTCCAAATTTATACAGCAAAAGAAAAGCTATGGAGAAAACCAAATCCACTCATCCATTACCCCATACACCTATAAAGGATGTGATCCAAGGACTACCAGCAAAGAGTTAGCCATGTCCTCAAATTCTAGTCCTTGACCTCACCAAAGATTCTTCCAATGCCATGTCAAATCCTACAACCCCTTCATGTCATCTACAACCCCTTGAGCTTATCGAAGAAACTCCTACCATGAACCAAAGTCAAGGTCCATCGAACATCCATGTTGTCAACCAAGAAGCTATCCAAGAGCTATCCGCTTCCATTCAAGAAGACCAAGAGCTATGTCAAGAGCACACCTTAAAGCATGTGGAAACATCCACCATTTGTCTAAATCAAGATCAAAACACCCCCATCCAATTTCAAACCATTCATAACCTTTATCTCTTCCATGATCAAGATAATACCTATGAAGAAGCTATCCATGAGTAACTTGATCCTATACATGGGAAAGAGATCCAATTCCAACCTGTCCATAATCTATACCTCTCTATGATCAAGACACTACCTTTTACAAAGAAGATGTTCATGAACAACTTGATCCCATACCTATACGTGAGAAAGAAACCTCTGTTACGTCTATCCATCTTCCATCTAATCCTATCCATGATCCAACAACTTCCACTTCCTCTGATGAGACACTTACCTCCCAAGTGTACATGAATGATCAACCCAGTAACTTAGATCCTAAAGAGCATAATGATGATCAAGATTCTAGTGATCCTTCACCATCCATTATTGACCAAGCTACAAATCCCCCACTGTATATCCTTGGTCTCACTACCTTCATGCATGAATGTTCTTCCTTAAGATAACATCAACCATTATGTACCTCTTCACCTTCTCCATGCAATAAGGAACTCGTGTCTAGTGTTCCACTTATACTTAATCCCACTGTCCATCGCATACTCCAGAATATGAACTATCAAGGTAAAGGCTTAGGCCTTCATGAACAAGGTATTTTGGAATCTATCCATGTCAAAGTTCCTCCACCCTCATATGGCCTTGGATACATATCCCAAGATGAACAATCACAAGATGTTGGTACTTCCTCTACTCCTCCTAAATCCACCACTTTCCATCACAAATCCTATCATATCCCCAAAACATATGTCGCCATTCCACCTCCATCTTCCTACAATTGTCAAAAGCATGTGACCATACACCTTCTACCATCCAATCTACCTCTGCTACTTCCAACTCCTAACATCCCTCCAGGAATTTTACCACTTCTTCCAACACCTTATCCATCCATCTATAAACCCTCTAAAAATCCCAATCATGGCCAACAAATGCACATGTTGTCTAAACAAAGAGCTTCCACCAAACGCACTTCCACCACACCCTGGGGATTCAACGGCAAAAATTTGGATGCCTCTACCTCTCAAGTCAAAAATCCTAAGAGTCCTCATGACCTAGGATACAAAATACAAGAATCAAAGAATTATCCATATCAAAAACTGCATACACCCACATACCTCAAAGCAAAACTGAAAAAGGTGTGGGTCCCCAAGCAACAACCAATTACCTTAGATGTTGCACAAAAGCCGTATATACCTAATCCCATACCTTTGCAAGTAAAACCTAAAAGCAAAATGGTTTGGGTACCTAAGAAAAAAGCCCTCAAGTCAAATGAGGCATCCACCTCTCATGAATCCCAACCATCCACTTTCTCCTCTTCCATCCACCACATCCAAAAGTATATAATCCTTCCATTCCACAGGACAAGCAATAATCAAAAAAATACTCAGTCTATGTGGGTCTCTAAATTCCTAAATAATTCATCCACCAAGAAAAAATTTTCATTGCTTCCTACACCACCTTCCCATCATAAGCTTCAATGTTTATCACCATATGTACAACTGTTGGTCATGGTTCCCTTCCATCACACGACATTTCCGTATAACTCCATCTCCCCTACCTTCAACTATTATCCTACATATCTACCACATCACTTCCCTATGGTCCATTCTTTTGAATAAGCCCTCCCTCCATCCTTGCATAAGTCCTTCATATTCTACATCATCATCCACTATTGTACCCTCCATAATCCAATATCTATCTTCTCCATATCTCACTTTCATGCAATCCCCTACCAACATCTATGAGAACACTTGACTTGGTCCATGTGATGACATCCATTAAGCCTATCACCTTTCAAGGACCTAGATGCTTGAGTCCTTTTGTATCCAGCTTCTTCCATCCAAATATTCAAAAAAAAAAATGAAAAGAAAATGAAAAAAGTAAAGAGAAATCCCCTCATCTAATGGTGAAAACTTGGCAAACAGGTGCCTTGGATAAGTACCATGATGAAAACCTGGCAAATAGGCATCATGTATAAGTTGATCTCCTATGTCACCTACACTTGGGGGCACCTTGTCTCATCGGCATATCACCTTCTGCTATCATTCCTTTCCTTATTATTTCCTATCCTATTCCTCTATCCATTACATACCTATACTTTCGAGTCTATCCATCCTGATCTTCCATTCCTCTATTTCTTTGATCTCGATAAAGATTGGGAGCACAATGTTGACAAATGTTTTAGATCTCTCTTGACATACCTTATCCCTCCAAACCACACAAATCCTTCATTATCCTCTCATTCTCCTCCTTCGTCTTAAGCATTGTCATGAAAAATCCTAATTAATCTACCTATAATAGGGCATGTTATTCCTATGTGACTTAGTCCTTGGCGATCACATCCTTGCCCTCTTCTGTGTGCATTTCATTCCTTATCACCCATGCATCTACCTATCTGTGGTGTTTCTTTGTCATCAGTATCATCCAATCCATATCTAATCCATATTTGTTCCATATCAGACCCATATCTGTTTCATATCGTGCCTCATTCGATCCATATCTAATCCATATTTGTTCCATATCTGACCCATATATGTTTCATATCGTGCCTCATCTGATCCATATCTTAGGTCCATGGTCCAAGTCCCGAACTACGTTGCCTCTGCATTGTCACGTAGGCAAGGCCATTATTAATGCACCCTCGAGGCACTAGGTCAGTCCTTTAGGGTCCGTTCCCCCAGTAAGGATTGTGATACTTTTCACCAGATGCAAGCGCAAGAAAAATCCTGCTTTTCAAACAAAATTTTTGACACAAAAACATCAACCTATCCAAGGCAAAACAAACAAGGACCAAAACACATCAAAATGATTTTATCAATACTATGGTAATAACGTGCATCTAATGCAAGAATGTTTTGTTGAAAGGTTAAGCTAGAGAGTCTTAATTTTTTGTTATTATGTCTTTCTATGCTACTCAAGGATGCCAAAAGCTAGAGATGCTATGATGGGGGCATAATCATTTTTCTTTGTCTACTATTTGTGGATCAATCTTTAGTAGTGTGACAACTTTTGTCTAACGACATGATCAGCAAAAGATCATTGAGGACTTCTGAGGTCTAGACATGAAAAGGGGCAATCCTTATCTGTTGCAATGCAAGAAATACTCAGTTCATCTAGATTCAATTTTGACTAGATGCTTGTATTAACTAGCTATATCAAAATCCATGTAAGTAATATTCAGGTCATATCAGTTTAATTATACCTAGATGCTTGTATTTTCTTACAACATAATAAATGCCCGATGATGAAATAAGCACTTCAAAATACTTGGAATATCAAGATGGCAAATATCCATATCCATAACATATCCCAAAAGCATTCCTTATCCATATCCATAACGTATCCATTTACATCTCATATCCGTATCCATATCCATATCCATATCCCATGCAATAAAAATTCTATGCAGAGTATCAATGTTTACAAATAAAAGCTTGTGATTTCTTCTGTCGAGTCATTCTTCTATCAATCAACTTTCTATCTATCATGGTGGTCCATTCTTCCCAATCCATTTAGTTTGAGTAATGATCCACGTGCAAGTCCATCCTTAATCCATACCAATCAAGTCAAGTCAATCTTGTCAAATGATCCATTCAAAATCAGTGGTCTTGATCCTTGTCTAGTCATAAACCAACTTGATCAATTATAATCAAACATTTGTCTTATATAGGATGTAACATTGTCGAAATCAGACCAATACACATCTTACATGACATGTTTCATTTCCTAAAACTAGACACTATCCTTTGTGTTTCTCTAGGGATATATTGTTCCCCGCCATGACAACACGCCTACCATGTTGTATATCGTTATCAGTATATCATTTGTTTACCGCTTGACAGCGGCAATACCTTGTTTGTTCTTGTATCATTTGTGCATACTTGCTTACTTGCTTGTGTATCTTATCATTTTATCTTGCATCACGTATCATTTCAGCTCTTTCTTCATCCTAACATTTTTTTTTTCACCTTCTTCAACATGAGATTATACGTCTCATGCCTTCTGCCTTCTCCCTGTCCAATCTTCCGAGGGGGCATCCCTCCTATCGTTAAACTTGTACCAGGGGCAAACTGGGGCATGTATCATTTTCAGACAAACTTATTCTTTGAAAAAACGTGATAAAACACATTGCATCAAAGAGGGTTAAAATGTATACACCTAAAAGTGACACGACTCTATCTAAATAAATATTTTTAATATTTATTTAAGTCTAATTCCTCTATCAATAAATAAAGAAATAAATTTATTTATTCGATTCATATTCCTCTAATTTAATTAAATATTAAAATATTTAATTACTTCTTCTAAAGTCAAAATTAAATAAAATCCTTTATTTAATTTAATTCTTCCAAACAATTAAATAATTCTTAATTATTTAATTAAGTCATTCATTCCTCCAAATTTAAATAAATCAATCAAATTTATTTAAAATCCTCTCAATCTCTAAAAATAAAATACAATCAAATATTTTATTTATTCTTCCAAATCATGCACAATCAATTAAATAAATTTATTTATTTATTTTGCTTACTTATCTTCTAATTCCACAATTAAATAAATTTATTTATTTAATTTTCTTTCTTATCTTCTAATTCCACAATTAAATAAATTTATTTATATAATTTGCTTTCTTATCTTCTAATTCCACAATTAAATAAATTTATTTATTTAATTTGCTTTCTCATCCTCTAATTCCTCAATTAAATAAATTTATTTATTTAATTTTCTTTCTTATCTTCTAATTCCTCAATTAAATAAATTTATTTATTTAATTTTCTTTCTTATCTTCCAAATCTTCTAAAAAAAAGAAAATCTTCATTGTCATGCAAAAGCAAAAATTGAGTTATTGATTTAAAACAACCTTGTTTTTATCAACAAACTCTTAAATTAGAATAAAACAATCTAATTTTGTGAAATCAAATCTTATCTTTGTCATGAAAGCAATTAACTCAAATAAAATAGCTTTCTTTGTGATACTAGTCTTCTCTCTATTCGCGCACATCCTCTCAAGGTTTCTCAACCATTGATCTTCTTATTTCTTCTACATTGTTGATCTTCTCTCACACAAGTCTATAAATACTCCTCCATTCTTCCATTTCACAAAAAAAATGAAGCTTTCAAGTAAGATTACTCTGTCGAATCCATAGCATGCCATTGGCACCCCTACTCTTGCATCATTCACTATTCATCCTATATTGTGTTGAAGCTCATCTTCAACACAAGTATCTGAGTCATTTCTCCTTTGTCATCTTGAGGAATCAAAGCAAGGAAGCAAGCTTCCCGAGGGCTATATTCATCACCAAAGATCAAACGAGAATAGGTGAACAATGGAAGCCGCCAGGTAACAAAGCACTGTAAGTTGTTTATTTGGTTTAATTCTTTGTTGCTTGCACATTTCATTGAAGTTATTGGGTTTTATATTCATTTAAATTATTATCCCATTTTACCCATAACATGCATATTTGATCTTAATATCCTGACATTCATTAATGTCCAGACATTTCTTAATATCCATACTTTCTTTAATATCACAACAAATTTTAACATCTAGACATTCACTAATTTCTAGGATTTTTCAAATATCCAAATGACGTGTCCTATTCGACTTTTGAAATGGACATTGGTCTCTAGACATTTCACTTAAAAACTTAACATATGGATGTTCCTCAACATCCTAATGACGTCATATGATCTTGTCTCAAAAGGAATATTATAAAGTGATGACATCATTAGGCTAATGAGGGCACAAGACATTTCACAAATCTTAATATCTTGACATTCACCAATGTCCAGGCCTAAACATCTTGATGACATCACTTTACTCCCAACAAAGAATTACATTAAAAGAGGTCACATCATTAGCATATTTATATGTAGGGATATTTTGCCAATTTTAATGTCTGGCTATTCCTTAATATCCATATCTCTATCTCTTATGACCAAAATTTATAGCCTCCCATGGACCAATTAGATGTTGCCACTTTGCATAATTTTGACTTTTTAGACTAGTCATTTTTTAATGTCTTAACATTTGAGGATCAAAGGCAAGTGCATTTGGAACTTAACATCCTGACATCCACCCTCAGTCAATGATGACCAATATGATGATGTCATATGGATATCCATATGCATATTTCAAAAAGTAAGTACACTGCTTATACATCCAGACATATGTTCATATCTAGACCTCACAATAAATGCCGCAGAAAGGAGTTGTTGGCCTTTTGAAATTTCAAATTCGAAGCTGCCACCTGTAATGATGTCCCAAGATCCTTAACCAGATGTCCCTAGGTGATGAAACTAACATTTATTACACCCTAATCTTCTAATTTCAACACATAAAAGGTGAATTTTTATCATTTCAACCACACAAAGCATTCAAAGATTGAAAATTCTATAGATCCGATAATTATTATAGTGATTATTGCAGAGATCTTGATCTTGAACAAAATAACATGAACAACAAATTGATAATGGTGAATAGTGATTATACAGTAGAAGAACACGTCCAGACATCTTTTAAATCAAGTTTTGAGTGTAGAAAATAGGTATGTAATGGTAAAATGGTAGTTTTGTCATTATTACATCACAATAAAAGGCAACTATGTACCTAGCATAAATCTTGTTTGCATATGTACATATTATGCTCTATAAACACTAAAATGTCATGATATTGAGAAAACTAACTGTTAAACTCAAAATGTAAAATTAATTTTGAGACATGCATGTCCTCTAATTGCAGGACAAGATGCAAGATAGGAAGAATAAGAATGAGGCGGAGTTCAAGACTCCCATGTTCCCCAGTCTTGGAGTCTCTAGTTTCAAATTTGGACAGATTGGAGATACCCATGTTGGTAACACGAACATTGATGAGTGAACCACCAAATCAATACAGGGGAGTGGACATACCATGCTACAAAAGATATACAACTTTGGGATGTGGTATGCTAGTGGTTTTCCTTATGCAGCAGAGGCATTGGAGTTGGTTGTTGCATGTGCAAAGAACTATAATAAAGATAATAGAAAAAGTGGAGAAAGATGGCTGAGTATATGCATACTTTTCTGTCTGAGGTATTATGGAGGCATTCTAGTTGCCTACAAGTCCCAAGTTATTCAAGATAGATCTTGAGGCATTAGAAAACCAATGAAAAAGAAAGACCACTAACTGCAAGAAAATCATTTTCACATCTTTGAGGGTAGTATATATTAAGGTTAAGGCCATGGCCAAGATCCCATAGAACCTCTATAAATTTGACTTTAGCCTAGAGGTGCAGTATATGATGGTGATGTTGAACTTAATGCCTTAGAATCTTGATGCAGGAAATTTTCAGCCATGGATGTATGGCCTAATCAAGTTAGTGGAGACCTCTAACATGGAAGTACAATGGGCATCACTCATCACTAATATCCTAGATAAAGGTACGAAGAGGTTTTGAGCTAAATTATACATTTTCTACATGTCTTCATATGTTGTTTATGCATGTGCTACACAATCTATATTTTATGGCTTACAAATAGTAGGTAGAGTTGGATGGAATTTAGGAGATGTGACCATATGGGATCATTATCTCTAGCTAGAGAGAAAAGCATCCTTTCAAAATTATAGAAGAGTGAATGATTTATTTGTTATGCAATTGATTAGATTAATGGACAATGACAGAGCCAAATGATTGAGCACTGAGGCTCAGGAAGCCATTGCAAGAAATGGAAGTTGGTTTATCTAGTTCCCAACCTTGACCTACCTTAGGATGGAGGGATTTAGTGGGAAACCTCTCATATTACTAAGATACCCAATAGACAAGATCATTCTCCTTTAGTTAACTATGGAAAATAATAGCTTCATATGAAGCCTATGTGAAGAGGAATAAGAAAGGTAATGTCACGTTTCTTTTCATCATTGGCTAGTATGCATGCCCTGTTGCAAGTATGTGCCTAATCGGTGTTGTCATTGATGTCAACATATCTTTTTTGTCATTGGTGTAAACTATATCCTATTCTATTACTTTTTTTTAAGCTTTGCATGTTGAGGATATTGAGAAAATTGGCCTCTACAAAAGAAACAAGTGAGTCAGTGAAGTGTAGTTCAAACAATGAGTTGTATGCTTAAGAACAATCTGGTAGATTACTCTACATTTATTTCTTCTTGAAGATCTTGGTCTGTGGATTGGAAGCTATTTGAAGGAGTGTTCGAAGATGTTAAATCCTGAGCTTAAGCCTGTGGTGTGAAGATTTGTGAGAGTTGCATTCACTAGAGTGAAACCTGCCTTTTCTTACTATTCTCTAGTGACAGGGAGAAAGTGTTTTTCTCCGCATTCCTCTGTAATAAAGTATTTTTCTCTATGATTCTAGAGGGAAGTTTGGGATGATGATAAGTGCCTACAATTGCAATGGTTCATGTTTTGGTGGTCTGCAAGCTATCTTTATTTTATGACAGTTGAAGACAATGTAGGTCATGTGTTCCGGTATGACAATTCCTATGTTTAAAGTGGTTAAGGTTTGTGCGATTGCTCCTAATGTTTATAACATGATTGTGGATGCCTCCTGATCATTTTTCTATCTTGACATTGGTCCACATTAAGGAATTGAGATTGGTGCAGGAGCACCTACCTTACAGTGGCCTCCATGAGGCAGTTAGTTAGTTTTAAATCTTGTTGATGTTTCCAAGAAGGTCTTATAAGACCAATGCATGTAATAAGGTCTGAGTTGACCATGCTTTGCTATTTTTAGGTAGTTTGTTTGGACAGCTGTTTAGTTTGTTAGTTTGGTTGGGTCTCCCAGCCGCTTGGAGGCAAAAACAGTACTACTGTGAGTAGTTAAATACCCCCAGAATCGGGTCATTTTAGACATAAGGAGATATACTGTGAAGTTAGATTGTGTTGTGGGAAAACAGAGTATTGTAATTACATCCTTTGAAAGCAATAAAGAGATTCTATTTGTGTCAATTCTCTATTTGATCTCACTGTGTAATCAAATTTCTGTTCTGGTGGGTGTATGGATTCGTTTATCCATTCCACTGGTTGATTCGTAGAATCGGTGGAATGGCTATGTATCATAGGTTAGGTTTTTGTTTTGTATTTCTGTTTGTTCACAGACATGTTTGCAAGATCGCAGTCGAGAGGTGTTGAGAACCCTAGCATGGGTATGTGCTAGGCAGTGCAGGGTAGATCAGATCAGAGAAATTGCCAGAGAAGTGAAGGAGATCGTTGCTGAAGGTCAACGGGTCGAAGTGGCATGTGTTGAAGAACATATCGGTGTGAGTTGGTCGATTGGGTTGACATTTCCATCGTGGGCCGATAATGTTATGTTTGGCCGATAAGCAAGGTTATCGGCAAGAGAAGAAGGATCGGCGAAGGAGTTAAGCATTGGGCCGACGGTAGAGGTCAGGCCGACGGAGGAATTGGCATAGTGATCGGGGTGACAAACCAAAGGTGTCACCAATGAAGGGTATATCGCTATGAGGCGCACCGTTGGAGGAGGAAAAGAAAGTTACGCCGATAGTCTTAAGTCTTAGCGATGGAATGGTTGTTAGACTCGTCGGCATGAGAACAACCATCAGGGAGACGTCAAATGAAGTGGCTGATAGTTAAAGTGTTACCGATAGGCAACCAAGGGCGATGCATCGGGGAAACAATAGCGATCGGCAAGAGGGTTGGAGGTGTTTCCTGATAGTTCATGTCTTGGGGAAAGGAGATTAACACTAGGTGTATCAGCGAGAATGGTGAGAGGTCTGACCAATAGGTGTGTTAAGGGAATGGTATCGGTATGACCGAAGGCATCGGTATGAAGATCTTGAAGGTGGCCGATAATGGATGTGTTACCGATGGAAGAGTGAGTGCATTTTTCGGTGGGATAATAGAGTGGTCTTGCTGATATTGATAGAAATAACTATTTTTGTGGGTTCTAAAGGGTTTTTTCCACCTGGTTTGTGAGCTTCTACTGTGTGGCTCTGCATCATAGTGGTATCAGAGCTCAGCAAAAGGTTTGGGCTATTTGTGTGTTGATTCTGTCACTGAGAAGGCAGAAGTAGAGGATTGAGAGGTTGACAAAATGCCTCCTAAAGGTAATGGTACTGCAAGGGAGTTGCAGGAGATGAAGGAAAAACATGCCAGAGAGATGAGGAAGATGAAGGAGCTTGCTGAAGCACTTCAAGCCAAGCTTGTAGCCTTAGAGAAGAACAAAAAGAGGGAAGTGGAAGATAGTGAATCAGAAGAAGATGAAGATGCTGTTGAAGAGTATGAAGAGGTAGCTGAAGATCTGAATGCTGAAGACCAGAGATTTGCAAAACTATTAAAGGCAGTGCAAAGTGATAAACCTAAGGTAAAGGTTGATGTTTCCAAGTATAATGGAAGTTTGAATGAAGATGAGTTACTTGATTGGATTGCTGCTTTGGACAATCACTTTGAATGTGAAGATGTTTCTAAGGATCAGAAGGTAAAGATTGCAAAGACCAAGTTAGGAGGTCATGCTTTGGTATGGTGGGATTATGTACAATCCGAGAGAAGGAAACAAGGCAAGTCAAAGATCACTTCATGGGACAAAATGGTAGCAAGGATCAAAGGTAAATTCTTGCCCAAGGATTGTGAAATTTAGATGTTTAAGAAGCTACAATTTTTAAGGCAAAAGGAAATGGATGTGAAGGCATATACTGAGGTGTTTTATAAGTTGAGTATGAGATCTAGTCATCATGAGAATGAGGTAGAAAAGGTCGCTAGATATTTGGCTGGCTTGAGATTGAACATACAAGAAGAGTTAGTTTTAGCTAACCCAAGGAGTGTGGAGGATTGTTATCAAATGGCAATCAAGATGGAAGAAAAGATGAATAGAAGACAAGATAAATCCATGAGAGGAAGAGGCAGCAATATGAGGGGAAGAGGATCAGCCCCTACAACAAGGCAAACCAATGAGGGTCAAGAAGACACTGGTAAAGGACAGGACCAGTCTAATTTTAGAGGTGGATGGAAGGGTACTAGAGGCAGATTTGGAGGTGGTAGAGGTTCTACTACATTTTCAGGAAAGTGTTACACCTATGGTGAGTTTGGTCATCCATTTTTTAAATGTCCAAAAAGACCATCATCCAGAGATGATAGAACGAATGACAAGAGAGTAAACTTGTGCAAGAAGAGAAAGTAGAGGAAAGTGTGCAAAGTTCAAACACTTATCAAAGAGATAGAGCTCCTGACAATTATGGATATCCTGAGGAGGGAGAAGCATTGATGTTAAAAAGGATAGTCTTGAAGACATCAAAGGATATGATGCAAAGAAAAGCTCTTTTCAAGACCACATGCAAGAGCAAAGGTAAAGTATGTAAGGTTGTAATTGATACTGGTTCAACAGATAACATGGTATCTCAAGAAATGGTGGATAAACTAAATTTGGAAAGGATTCCACATCAAAACCCTTACAAGGCATCTTGGGTGAGTGATAGTCAATCACTTTTTGTATATGAACAGGCATATGTTATTTTCAGAGTGGAGCATATCATGATAGAGTTTTGTGTGACATTTTCCCATGGAATGTTGTCACCTACTGTTGGGTAGGCCATGGAAATTTGATAGGAGGGTACTGTATGATGGGTATGCAAATACCTACACCATCAAGAAAGATGGGAAAACTATTGTGTTGATGCCATTACAAGAAGAAGCTGCAACACAGAAGGCAACAAAAATCATTTTAGTGGGAAAGAAGGAGTTTGTACAGATGCCTACAGCAGCAGGCATAAAGGCAGTTGAGGATATTGCAGGGAAAGAAGTTGTTAATGACTATAGTTTGAAGACAGTTTTAGTTTTGACTGATAGAGGTCAGCAGCAGTTTTAGAAAGAGGTTTCTGAGCAGCCACAAATTGATTGGCAAGACAAGGATGTGATTGTAGTTGGGACTATTGTTTGTCCTATAAAAGTTGAAAGGAAGACAGATTTGAACATTCCAGAAGTTCAAGAGGCAATTACTGAGGTTCTTCAACCAAGTATTTAGACAAAGGTGCTGGTAAGACAAATTGGTAAACATAGGGTATGCATGAACAGAGCCCACATTGACAGGTAGGAAGGTTTACTTGCCAAACAACAAGTTATAGTTTAGAACTCTTGGAGCAACCAAAAGATAGCAGAGTATAAAGCTGGAACAGGTCAGAACACTAAGATGGCAAAGAGTAAAGGTGGAATTCTTCCACAACCTAACTCGTGGGACATGAGTTCTTTTTCTGTTGGGGAGTATGGTGCAAGAGTACCTACCTTACAGTGGCCTCCATGAGGCAATTAGTTAGTTTTAAATCTTGTTGATGTTTCCAAGAAGGTCTTATAAGACCAATGCATGTAATAAGGTCTGAGTTGACCATGCTTTGCTATTTTTAGGTAGTTTGTTTGGACAACTGTTTAGTTTGTTAGTTCGGTTGGGTCTCCCAGCCGCTTGGAGGCAAAAACAGTACTACTATGAGTAGTTAAATACCCCCAGAATCAGGTCATTTTAGACATAAGGAGATATACTGTGAAGTTAGATTGTGCTGTGGGAAAACAGAGTATTGTAATTACATCCTTTGAAAGCAATAAAGAGATTCTGTTTGTGTCAATTCTCTATTTGATCTCACTGTGTAATCAAATTTTTGTTCTAGTGGGTGTATGGATTCGTTTATCCATTCCACCGGTTGATTCGTAGAATCAGTGGAATGGCTATGTATCATAGGTTAGGTTTTCGTTTTGTGTTTCTGTTTGTTCACATGCATGTTTGCAGGATCGCAGTCGAGAGGTGTTGAGAACCCTAGCATGGGTATGTGCTATGTGGTGCAAGGTAGATCAGATCAGATAAATCACCAAAGAAGTGAACGAGATCATTGCTGAAGGTCAACGGGTCGAAGTGGCATGTGTTGAAGAACATATCGGTGTGAGTTGGTCGATCGGGTTGACATTTCCATCGTGGGCCGACAATGTTATGTTTATTGGCAAGAGAAGAAGGATCGGCGAAGGAGTTAAGCGTTGGGCCGACGGTAGAGGTCAGGCCGACGGAGGAATTGGCATAGCAATCAGGGTGACAAACCAAAGGTGTCACCGATGAAGGGTATATCGGTATGAGGCACACCGTCGGAGGAGGAAAAGAAAGTTACGCTGATAGTCTTAAGTCTTAGTGATGGAATGGTTGTTAGACTCGTCGGCATGAGAACAACCATCGGGGAGACATCAAACAAAGTGGCCGATAGTTAAAGTGTTGCCAATAGGCAACCAAGGGCGATGCGTCGGGGAAACAATAGCGATCGGCAAGAGGGTTGGAGGTGTTCACCGATAGTTCATGTCTTGGCGAAAGGAGATTAACACTAGGTGTATCGGCGAGAATGGTGAGAGGTCTGACTGATAGGTGTGTTAAGGGAATGGTATTGGCATGACCGAAGGCATCGGTATGAAGATCTTGAAGGTGGCCGATAATGGATGTGTTACCGATGGAAGAGTGAGTGCATTTTTCGGTGAAATAATAGAGTGGTCTTGCCGATATTGATAGAAATAACTATTTTTGTGGGTTCTAAAGGGTTTTTTTCACCTAGTTTGTGAGCTTCTACTGTGTGGCTCTGCATCAGAGATCATGTTTAAAGATTATTCCCAAATAACGTAGCATGTAATCAGTCTTAGCCGACTTGGTTAATTCTAGTGGTTGCAAAGATCTCTTGAAGATTGTGAAAGCATGATGAAGTGTGGAAGATCATGTTTGAGTCCTAGCTAAGGCATGGTATGATCTGCATACACTTTTATTGTACTTTCTTTGTATAATTTTTAAAATAGATCAAGACTTATTTTGTAAATGTTTGTAATGCTGACCTTGATGATCATTCCAAGGTTGATGAAGTGTAAAAATACTTGTAGTTGAGTCATGGAAAAGATGTCCTTGTGCGAAGATGGTAAGATAAGGGATGAAGTGGAAAGGCAGAGAAGAGGACCCATTGTACTTCAATGTATTAATCTCAGACATGAAGAAGATGTTGATCTTGGCAGTGAGTCGCTAGTAGGGTTTAACAGCCCTCAGGGTTTAACAACCCTTATTGTAATCTTTCTAGGTTTAGGGTTGAGGTAGTGAGCCTGCTAGACCTAGCTGTACTTCATGGTAGTGAGCCAATATGTTCTAGGCCCATGGAGTGACCAAGCCTAGACATCATTTTTTAAATATTGCAATATATTTTGAGAGCTAATCATCTTTGTGGGTTTTCCCCACCTTGGGGTTTTCCACGTAAAATCAGGTGTCTCTTGTGTTTGATATTATATCTGTGATTAAGTTTCTGATTTTGTGCATTCATTGTCATATCATAATAATTGTGGATGAGTGATTAGTGTTTAATTGCATAAGTAATTGAGTTTTTGTGACAACTAATTCACCACCGCTCTCAGTTGTCCAGTGCATATCAACAATTGGTATCAGAGCCAAGTTCCTCTAAAGTAAGTTTAATAGCTTGAGGAAGATCCAAAATGTCTTATAAGAAGGAAGCATCAGATTTTGATGGAACAAATTATGCTCTTTGGAAGGCACGAATGAAAAGTCATCTTATTTTTCTTGGTTACAAAGTATGGAAAGCTACAGAAACAAAATACACCCTGCCTCAAAATGGTTTGACAACTGAAGGTCAAATCAAAGAATATGAGTTGGATGTTAAAGCAAAAGATGCTCTACTAAGTTTGTTAAATGACTTAGTACTGACAAAAGTTGTCGATCTTGAAATTGCAAATGAGGTTTGGGAAAATTTGAAAAATCTGTATGAAGGAGATGATTCTGTGAAGGAAGCCAAGCTACAAAGTCTAAAAGTGAAATATGAAAGTTTGAAGATGAATGAAGATGAAAACATAAACAACCTTTATGAAAAGAGTTGGTGAACATGTCATAGGGATAAAAGGCATGGGGGGAACTCTTGGTGATAAGGAAGTAGTGATGAAAATTCTCAGATCTCTACCAAACTCCTACAGTCACAAGGTAGCTACAATTCAAGAATTTACGCAAGTAAAAGTGACTGACAGAGATCAGCTACTTAGTAAGCTTACTACCTTTGAAATAAGAGAGTTTGGTGATGCTCTACTGAAAGTTAAGACTGCCTTCAAAGCCAGTACTTCTGGGAAAACCTCCAGACCAAAAAAATTCAAGGTAGAATCTGATGATGAGTTCGATGAAATTGAAGCCAACTTTGTGGATAAACTACAAGAGGATCCGGTAAGTTTAAAGATAAATTGCCTTTTAAATGTTTTTCCTATGGTAAACTAGGCCACTTTGCTTCTAGATGTCCTGAAAGAATTGAAAGAAATACAAAAAGATATGAGAACATGCCTAGGACCCAAAAGAAATGTTATTATGTTGAAGATTTTGATGATGATCAAGGAGTATCAGATAATGGTGAACTAGATAATGCTAGTACCTCTAGTGATGAATGCTTATTATTTCTATTAAGGAAGAACCTAGGTCTACTAATCTTGCTAGTTGTGTGAAGAAAGAAAAATCAGTGGAAAGTGCTTTGGCTGCTCAAGTTGTTGAAAACAAAGATGAATGGGTTATTGATAGTGGCTGCTCTCACCACATGACTGGTGACAAAAGTGTTGTTATATGGAGCCTAATTAGACTCAGAGGTTAAATTTTCTCCACTTTTATCAGTGTGGTTTCCCCCCAAATTATTTAATGGGGGAGTGCTTAGGAATTATTTTTTTTCTATCAGCCGACATAAAAAAACCGTATTTTTGTAACTGACATAAGGCTTGATAAAAGTGGCTAAGGGTTAGGGTTTCCATTGATGCATTGTAGCATTTTTGTAGTGGTATTGAGTTGCAAGGATTGCTAGTTGTAATTAATTTGATATACTAGATAATAATATTGGACTCTTTGTTTGGTGGATGTAGCCTGAGTTTGGGTGAACCATGTTAAAACTTGTCTCTTAATGTTATTATTTCTATGTATTGACATTCCTCTGTTTAATCTTTATTTGCATTTAATTGATATCTTTTGCCGGCTAACCCTAACAAAAAGTAAGTTTGTGAGTTTGGAAAAATATGATGGTGGACTGGATAGGTTTGGAGATGATACAGCTGGTAAGATTTGTGGAAAAGGATCTACTTCTTTTGATGGCAAGTATAATACTGAAGATGTCTTGTATGTGAAAGGATTAAAGGAAAATATTTTGAGTGTGGGTTAGATGTGCGAAAAAGGTTATGATTTAAGCTTCAAGGACAATGGATGCAAGATCAGGGAAAGCTCCAGAATAGTCATTGCAATTGGTAGAAAGACCAGAGGTAATATCTATCACTTGAAAGGAACTGATAACTATTTTTTGTTGGCTCAAACTGATGAAAGTTGGCTATGGCATAGAAGGTTGTGTCACATAAATTTTGACAACATTATGAAGATAAGTACTACACAGGCTGTTAGAGATCTACCTAAGCTTGTAAATCATGCTAATCCTATTTGTAAGGAGTGTCAATTCGGGAAACAAAGAAGAACAAGCTTCAAAAGCAAGGACCAATCAGTTGATGGACTACTGGAACTAGTGCATATAGATTTATGTGGACCTACCAGAGTAAGAAGTCTTCAAGGAGATAGGTATTTCATGCTACTCATTGATGATTAGTCTAGAATGGCTTTGGTTACTTTCTTGAAAGAAAAACAAAAGCTCTAGACAAGTTCAAGGCATTCAAGGCAATGGTTGAAAATGAGATGGATTTGAAGATCAAATGTTTTAGGTTTGATAGAGGAGGAGAGATTACATCAAATGAATTCAATTTCTTTTACAAAGAACATGGGATAAAGAGATAGTTATCTGTACCTAGAATTCCACAACAAAACAGAGTTGTTGAAAGGAAAAATAGAACGGTTCAAGAAGCTACTAGAACTATGATGAAGGAAGATGATCTTCCAGAAGTATATTGGAGAGAGGCTATTCATACTATTGTATATATCCTAAATAGGTTACAAGTCAAAGGTAACAATTCTAAGACCCCTTATGTATGGTAAAGTTCTTACTATAAAAATATCTCAAAGTTTTTGGTAGCAAATGTTATATCAAAAGAGAAGAATATCTAGGCAAGTTTGATGCTAGGTGTGATGACGGAACCTTCCTTGGTTATTCTACCAAGAGAAAGGCATATCGGTGCTGTTGGTTTTTCTTCTGAATCAGCATTAGGGTTTGCCAGTTCTATTGCACAGGCAGATTCAGCCAACTGAATACAGGAGGTTGCGTGAGCTCCTCCCCTTCACTTCTGGTTCTACCGCACCAAGGGGGGTGTCCCTATTTGATAAAAGTATGACCTTGACTAGCTCATTGACAGAAAGATATAACTTGACAGCAACAGGCAGAATACTCTCACGTAAGGACCAAGATTTGCATAACAAATCACAAGGTTGGCAACATTCTTGGACATGATGTCTGGTTGGGTATGAGAGCATGCAAGGGTTTCCTACTCCTAATCCTACAACTAACAGATGGAAGGATGAAATGGTTCGATTTGATTTTTGGATGCAAAGTTGGACATGGTGTATAACCTCAACACAGAGCTAGATTGGTGCCTATCCAGGGCTTGGAGTCGGTAGACATACACCTGTGAATGATCAGCATGAATAGCTAAAACTAGATTTCAGGGGGATACACATGATATCTGCCTTACATATATCTCCCAATACAGAGTGTTAAGCTGTCTATACTTATGGCATCCCTATTGCAGGAAGAAAGATACATGCAAAACTAGAGACAGAATCAGCATAACACATGCAAACATAGCATTATTCATATAAGATTAACCATGAAATCAGTGGATTCATGCCAAAATGTACAACAGGAGATACATAAACTCACAAGTTTCAACTGTACAGAGCAACCAAAATAGACTGTATTGTGTTATAGAGCCAAATGTTCAAATTTCAACAACCTAAACAATGGTAACACAGTCTGCCTATATTGGCCAGAAAGTGTACCTCTAGCATTAATTACATGGTTGACCAAAAATCCCGCCAGATACACAGTATCAGAAAAATGGCGCTCAACGCATTACCAGATTGGCGCCCAAACATGAATGCAGTAGGTAGGGGAGGAGACAGGAAGAAACCTTGAGCCCTGTGCCACTGTCCGTTGATGTACACCTTCAATCGGGTACCAGATCCGTCCATACCTCTGCAACCTTTGCCATTAATGCTCATCTACCTCGCAACCATCAGGAAAACATCAAACAGTGCATTGCAACCGTTTCCTGCCAAAATACCTCATCGTGATATTTTAAAATATGCAGGATATCAATTATCCCACATGCACCCCGCGGCGACCTTTTCAATACTTTATATACTAGGCCACGAGCATATATGATGTCGGTGCTTTTGCTCCCGACGACACTAGAATAATCCTTCATCATCATCCTCCAACAACATGATATCCTGTTGCTTGAAAAATCACCCTGACGTCAGCATCATCATCGCAATATCACCTACATGATAATCGCCTTCATCGGCACAACCTGATGCATCGGAGGAAGATCCTCCTGCTTAGTTGATACCGAATGTCTGGCTGATGAACATCCTGATGACGTCACCGTCATATCCTGCTGACGTCATCAGCATATCTGCCTACTGCATACCTCCTCATATCCGGATGACGTCATCGTCATATTCGCAACATTGGGGGATCTTCATAAGATGAGTAATGTTAGAAATATGACCCCTCAGACCTTGATGACGTCACCACCACATGTCGGCATCAGGATGATATTCGGAAGATAACCGGATATTTGGAAATATCATTCTGATGCACAAATATCATGCTGCACTGTAGCTCCGCTATAAGATCGGGGTGATATATGAATATGACAGATATTTTAAATGATCACCCCCCACTGGATAATGCATGAAGCCCCCTGATATTAGCATCATCATGGTGCTGGAACAAACATACATCCGGGTGATATTCAAATATGAAAATATCACCCCCTCCTTCAGAAATATCATGATGTAGATAGGCAGAGAAATAGATATCACCCTGACATAAGAATGACGTCAGCATCATCAGGGTGATAAAACAACGAACATGAAGTGATAAAACAACATCAGGATGATCTTGACTAAGATCACCCGATGTTCAAATATGATGACCCCGATGAAGATCAGATCATACTTAGGACTTTGCAGCAACATCATCAGGATGATCTTAAATAAGATCACCCGATGTTAGAATATCACCCCAGTGAAAGATCATGCTGACAGAAAATATGATGACCCTCGTAAGCAACATCGGGGTGATGTCCAGAAATATGATAATGATGACCTCCTCCAAAGAAAATATGATGCTGATGTTAAAACATGCTGAGGAGGCCCAAAGACTTAGAACTTTTTTGGATTTTTTGGGAAGGTGCCTGCATTAAAATTGCTCAGAAACTGACAGTGAAATCAGGCACCAACAGTGGCTCTGTCTGGGGACGTGCAGGTGCAAGACTGCAGCGAGAACCCCAGATCTTTGGGATGCAGACCAGTCCCTTATCCATTGGGCACAGAGTCAAATACTGCACTGACCTGCATCACCAAACACACTTGATGGCCTAAGGCCACCAAGAAAAGAAAAACATGTATCTCCCTTTGTCAAATATCTTGTTTTCATCTGCATGCACTGGGTCAAGCTTGGAGATACTACAGAGATCCACCCACAAACAAATCTTGTCATCTGCATACTCAACCCTCTGATTTGGCTTGTCATTGTCACCCCTATGCAGACAACCTTCAGCATCCGGCAACAAGTGGATGTAGAATGTATCAGGCAATGCATACTCAAAGGGAATATAACACATGTTATCATTTGTATCAGCATTATGCATTGCAAAATGATCTCCTAGTTGGATTGAAAATTGAAAGCACTCGAAGTCCACCACACAACTAGGAAAGTCGGAGCTCATTTCATATGCTGGCCTCTCAAAAGAAAAGCTTTCAAATTCACAATTGTGCACATCATGTACACAACCATCTGGTACACCAAGCTGGAAAAGATCAGGCTCTGGCACCTCTTTCAAATCAGGCACATTTTCATAGTCACTTACCTGATGTATGTTGTTTCCTCTTTCATCAGGATGAGAAACAGAATCCAAACCAAAAACAATGTCTAGATCCTCACCATACTCAAATAAATCCTCATCACCATATGTGTCAAAGATGGGTGATCCAGGTACATCAGCTTGATCATAGTATGCCATTTGTTCATGGGCAGCAGAACATGCATCTTCATCACCAATGGATTCCCTTTGTGGAGGAGTATCAGCTTGTGTGTCATAAGCAAAACAGCCATCAAATGAAAAACAATCATGCTCTGAACCAGCACTTGTTTCAATCTCTGACTTCTCTTCACGATCCCCATGTGTTTGAAAAGAAGTCAATGGGTCACACATAGGACTGTTTCTCTGTTTGCTTATATCTTCTCTGTCTTGAGTACAATACTCACAATTATCTCCACAGGTCCATTCCAAAAGTTGTTCATTGTTGTCCATAACCTCGTTATTGTTTTCATGGTCAGATGCCTCATCATTGCAATGGGAATCCTCATTAGTCCTTTCACTAGCACCTTCAATATTCATCTTTTCATCTTCACATGATGCCTTAATTATTTGGTCATTTGCAGCTTCACAACTATTTTTCACACCAAGGCCAGGGGACAGGGATTTCAGCAGGTGCACATTTCTGATTTTTTCTATTTTTTCTATGAACTTGTATGCCATCTGCATACTTGTCACCTTGAAATCCTTCAGTAATGCACTAGAGCCCTCCTCAAAAGCCTCAAAGAATATGCCAACACAGGCTGAAATATCAGGTCTGAAGACTTCTAGGATCTGTGAAAGGGCTATTGCAAACCTATGACTGAAATCAACACATGGCTCTTCATCTTGTTTTCTGATTCTCATCAATTCTGCAACAAGATCAGCCTGTTCTTTTGCAAATTCTTCCTTGAAACAGTCAACAAGCTCATCCCAACAGGCAAAGGATCCTTTTGAAAAGCTCAAATACCAGTCTTTTGCTTTTGCATCAAAGGACCTAACAAAAAACCTCATCCACATATCCTCATCTCTGAATGAATGTTTTCCCATAAAACTGTGAAAATTTTGGATATGTGCATTCCCATCACACACACTGTGACCACTAAATCTAGGCATCTGACAATATATCCTAGCAGGCATAGTTTCTACTTTATAATCCACCCATGACAAATCCAGTTGGTCATACAAAGGATCAAAAAGGCTGAGAAGAGGTTTAGCCTTCTGACTGGCAGACACAATAGGGTTACTGCTTTTTAACTGGGCCTGCTCAGCCTCTAAGAATATCAACCTATTTCTTATCTCTTCTATTCTTTTATCCAACATTTCACCGCTGAGTATGGGATAATTCATACTTGAATTCATGAAATTTCTATTTTCAGACATCCCTTGCATTCCTAAGACCTGTAACCTCCCCTGGCATCTAACCTATGCAGCAAAATAGCAAATATAAAGGGGAAGGAACAAGGTACCTTTCTTATACAGATGCTGAAGTCTAAACAGCACATTTTCTGTCACAACACACACATCAACTTTTCATGTGCACTTGAATCTTTTGCAGAGTCGCCACCTCTCCAGAGAGGACAAAATTTTCAGCAGCTGAAAGCTATTTTTTCCAGGTTCATTCCACCAGTAGAGCATCATTTTGTTAGTGACTCAGATGGGCCACAAATATATCATTTTTTTTTATCAGTCCATCCCCAGCAGAGTCGCCATTTTGTTGGTGACTCGAATGGGTCACAGATATAACCCTTTCTCAAATTTCTTCCCCAGCGGAGTCACCATTTTGTCGGTTTTTCTTCTGAATCAGCATTAGGGTTTGCCAGTTCTAATGCACAGGCAGATTCAGCCAACTGAATACAGGAGGTTGCGTGAGCTCCTCCCCTTCACTTCTGGTTCTGCCGCACCAAGGGGGGTGTCCCTATTTGATAAAAGTATGACCTTGACTAGCTCATTGACAGAAAGATATAACTTGACAGCAACAGGCAGAATACTCTCACGTAAGGACCAAGATTTGCATAACAAATCATAAGGTTGGCAACATTCTTGGACATGATGTCTGGTTGGGTATGAGAGCATGCAAGGGTTTCCTACTCCTAATCCTACAACTAACAGATGGAAGGATGAAATGGTTCGATTTGATTTTTGGATGCAAAGTTGGACATGGTGTATAACCTCAACACAGAGCTAGATTGGTGCCTATCCAGGGCTTGGAGTCGGTAGACATACACCTGTGAATGATCAGCATGAATAGCTAAAACTGGATTTCAGGGGGATACACATGATATCTGCCTTACAGATATCTCCCAATACAGAGTGTTAAGCTGTCTATACTAATGGCATCCCTATTGCAGGAAGAAAGATACATGCAAAACTGGAGACAGAATCAGCATAACACATGCAAACATAGCATTATTCATATAAGATTAACCATGAAATCAGTGGATTCATGCCAAAACGTACAACAGGAGATACATAAACTCACAAGTTTCAACTGTACAGAGCAACCAAAACAGACTATATTGTGTTACAGAGCCAAATGTTCAACTTTCAACAACCTAAACAATGGTAACACAGTCTGCCTATATTGGCCAGAAAGTGTACCTCTAGCATTAATTACATGGTTGACCAAAAATCCCGCCAGATACACAGTATCAGAAAAATGGCGCTCAATGCATTACCAGATTGGCGCCCAAACATGAATGCAGTAGGTAGGGGAGGAGACAAGAAGAAACCTCGAGCCCTGCGCCACTGTCCGTTGATGTACACCTTCAATCGGGTACCAGATCCGTCCATACCTCTGCAACCTTTGCCATTAATGCTCATCTACCTCGCAGCCATCGGGAAAACATCAAACAGTGCATCGCAACCGTTTCCCGCCAAAATACCTCATCGTGATATTTTAAAATATGCAGGATATCAATTATCCCACATGCACCCCGCGGTGACCTTTTCAATACTTTATATACTAGGCCACGAGCATATATGATGTTGGTGCTTTTGCTCCCGACGACACTAGAATAAGCCTTCATCATCATCCTCCAACAGCATGATATCCTGTTGCTTGAAAAATCACCCTGACGTCAGCATCATCATCGCAATATCACCTACATGATAATCACCTTCATCGGCACAACCTGATGCATCGGAGGAAGATCCTCCTGCTTAGCCGATACCGAATGTCTGGCCGATGAACATCCTGATGACGTCACCATCATATCCTGCTGATGTCATCAGCATATCTGCCTACTGCGTACCTCCTCATATCCGGATGACGTCATCGTCATATTCGCAACATTGGGGGATCTTCATAAGATGAGTAATGTTAGAAATATGACCCCCTGGACCTTGATGACGTCACCACCACATGTTGGCATCAGGATGATATTCGGAAGATAACCGGATATTTGGAAATATCATCCTGATGCACAAATATCATGCTGCACTGTAGCTCCGCTATAAGATCGGGGTGATATATGAATATGACAGATATTTGAAATGATTACCCCCCACTGGATAATGCATGAAGCCGACAGGCGGATATCTCCCTGATATCAGCATCATCATGATGCTAGAACAAACATACATCCGGGTGATATTCAAATATGAAAATATCACCCCCTCCTTCGGAAATATCATGATGCAGATAGGCAGAGAAATAGATATCACCCTGACATAAGAATGACGTCAGCATCATCAGGGTGATAAAACAACGAACATGAAGTGATAAAACAACATCAGGATGATCTTGACTAAGATCACCTGATGTTCAAATATGATGACCCCGATGAAGATCGGATCATACTTAGGACTTTGCAGCAACATCATCAGGATGATCTTAAATAAGATCACCCAATGTTAGAATATCACCCCAGCGAAAGATCATGCTGACAGAAAATATGATGACCCTCGTAAGCAACATCGGGGTGATGTCCAGAAATATGATGATGATGACCTCCTCCAAAGAAAATATGATGCTGATGTTAAAACATACTGAGGAGGCCCAAAGACTTAGAACTTTTTTGGATTTTTTGGGAAGGTGCCTGCATGAAAATTGCTCAGAAACTGACAGTGAAATCAGGCACCAACAGGTGCTATAATAAGAAGCTAAATAAGATCATTGAGAGTGCAAATGTCAAAGTTGATGAAAGCAAGGAAAGGTCTCTAGAACTATGTGGATATGAATCAGATAAACCAGATGTTTCAGAAGTGGTGCAACATGAAGATAGCTCAGATGAAGAGGATCAAGCTCCGGAGAGTGCTACAAAGACACCAAGGTATGTAAAACTTAATCATTCTGAGGATCAAATCATAGGAGATAAGAGTAAAGGAATCCTAACCAAAAGAAGAGCTGCAGAAGAACAAGTAAATTTCTATCTGATTTCCAAGATTGAACCTAAGACATTGAATGAAGCTTGCAATTATGAGAATTGGGTAAAGGCTATGAAAGAAGAATTGATGCAGATAGAGAAGAATCAGACTTAGGATCTCATTCCTAGACCAACAAATAAAAATGTAATTGGCACAAAGTGGGTTTTTAGAAACAAGTTGAATGAAAATAGTGAAGTGGTAAGAAAAAAAGAAAGGTTGGTATGCAAAGGATAGTCTCAAGTTGAAGGAATGAATTTTGAGGAAACATTTGCACCAGTATCAAGGATTGAAGCTATAAGAATGTTTTTGGTATTCACAGCCTAAAAAGGTTTTAAGGTATATCAGATGGATGTAAAGTCTGCATTCTTGAATGGAGAGTTGGAAGAAGAAGTCTACATTGAACAACCAAAAGGATTCCAGTCATCATATAAGAGTGACATGGTATGTAGATTGAAAAAGGCCTTGTATGGATTAAAACAAGCCCCTAGGGCATGGTATGCATTTTTGGACAAGTATCTGTTACAGATAGGGTTCAGTAAGGGTACTATCGATAACAATCTCTACTTCAAGATCAATGATGAACAAATCCTAATTGTTGTAGTCTTTGTTGATGTTATTATTTTTGGAGGCAATGAAGGTATGTGCACAATTTTTTCTGGAGAAATGCAAAGTGAATTTGAAATGTCCATGTTTGGTGAGATGAATTTCTTTTTAGGTCTGTAAGTAAATTTATCAGATAAAGGTATCTCCATTTCTCAGTCTAAGTATGTGGAAGAGTTGTTAAAGAAGTTTGGGATGGAGGACTCCAAAATGGTAAATACTCCCATGATAACTAGTTGTAAGTTGAGCAAAAAAGATGTTTCACCTATGGCAGATCAGAAAAGGTACAGATCTATGATTGGAGGATTACTTTATCTGACTCAAACTAGACCTGACATAATGCATGTAGTTTGTCTTGTAGTGTGATTTCAAGCAAAACCCAAGGAATCACATGTGATGGAAATCAAGAGAGTTCTGAGATATTTGAAACACATAATGGACTATGATTTGTAGTACCCTAAGGACAATGATTTTACTCTCAATGCATATACTGATGCAGATTGGGCTAGAGATATGGATGATAGAAAAAGCACAAGTGGAGGTGCATTGTTCTTGGGAAAAAGGTTGGTATCCTAGTTGAGTAAGAAACATGATTCAATAGCCATGTCTACTGCAGAAGTAGACTACATTGTAGTAGCATGCAGTTGCACTCAAGTGTTATGGATGAAGCATACTTTGAAGGACATTAGAGTTGTGTATGAAGATCCAATTGCAATCTTTTGTGACAACACAAGTGCCATAAACATATCAAATAATCCAATAATACATTTAAGGACAAAGCACATATCCATTAGGTATCACTTTTTGAGAGAAAAGGTGATAGAGAATGAAGTCAAGTTGGAGTATGTTTCTACCAAAGATCAGATTGCAGACATTTTCACCAAGCCTTTGCCTAAGGTACTTTTGAGTATCTTAGAGAAAAGTTATGGGTTATCACCCATGTTGCTCTAAATTAAGATGCATAAGAGTGCATCAGTTTGGTGGCTTCACAACTGGATTGATGTTTTTAGGGCTACTTCTTAGGGGGAGTAGTCAGAGAGTTCAGAAGAGAGATTGAATCAGAACATAAGAGTGCAAGTATGTGCCCTTTACCATTGATGTCAAAGGGGGAGAGAAGTCATGTGAAAAATGTAGAGAGAAAGAGTGCAAATGTGTAAAGAGAAAGAGGGAGAATCTTGTAGAAAGAAAGAGTGCAGATGTGTAAAGAGAAAGGGGGAGAATCTTGTCTTGATGGCTGTTGCAGTTTTTCACATCATATGTTGCCATCAATGGAAAAGGGGGGGATTGTTGCAAGTATGTGCCTAATCGGTGTTGTCATTGATGTCAACATATCTTTGTTTTCATTGGTGTCAACTGTATCCTATTCTATTACTTGTTTGGAAGCTTTGTATGTTGAGGATATTGAGAAAATTGGCCTCTTCGGAAGAAACAAGTGAGTCACAGTGAAGTGTAGTTTAGATAGTGAGTTGTATGCTATAGAATAGTATGGTAGATTACTCCACATTTATTTCTACTTGAAGATCTTGTTCCATGGATTGGAAACAATTTGAAGGAATGTCTGAAGATGCTAAATCCTAAGCTTAAGCCTCTAGTGTGAAGATTTTTGAGAGTTGCATTCACCAGAGTGAAACCTATCTTTTCTGATTATTCTCTGGTGAGAGGGAGAAAGTGTTTTACTCTGCATTCCTCTGGAATAAAGTATTTTTCTCTGTGGTTCTAGAGGGAAGTCTAGGATGATGATAAGTGCCTACAATTGTAATGGTTCATGTTTTGGTGGTCTTTAAGCTATCTTTCTTTTATTATAGTTGAAGACACTGTAGTTCATGTGATCCAGTATGAAGATTCAAATGGTTAAAGTGGTTAAGGTTTGTGTGGTTGCTCCTGATGTTAATAACATGCTTCTAGATGCCTCCTAATCATGTTTGTATCTTGAGATTGGTCCATGTTTGAAGATTGTTCTGAGATAATGTAGCATGTAACTAGTCTTAGCTGACTTCGTTAATTCCAGTGGTTGCGGAGATCTCTTGAAGATTGTGAAAGCATGATGAAGTATGGAAGATCATGTTTGAGTCCCAGCTAAGGTATGGCATTATCTACATACACTTTTATTGTACTTGCCTTATATAATTTTTGTAATAGGTCAAGACCTATTTTGTAAATCTTTGTAATGCTGACCTTGATGATCACTCCAAGGTTGATGTAGTGTATAAATACTTGTAGTTGAGTCATGGAAAAGATGTCCTTGTGTAAAGATGGGAAGATAAGGCAAGAAGTGGAAAGACAAAGCAGGATAGAGCAGAGGACCCATTGTACTTCAATGTATTAATCTCAGACATGAAGAAGATGTTGATCTTGGTAGTGAGCCTGGCAGTAAGCCACCAGTAGTGCTTAATAGCCCTCGGGGTTTAACAACCCTTATTGTAATCTTTCTAGGTTTAGGGTTGAGACAGTGAGCCTGCTAGACCTAGTTGTACTTCATGGTAGTGAGCCAGTATGTTCTAGGCCCGAGTGGAGTGACCAATCTTGAACATCATTTTTCAAACATAGCAATATATTTTGAGAGCTAATTCTCTACATGGTTTTTCCCCACCTTGGGGTTTTCCACGTAAACACTGGTGTCTCTTGTGTTGGATGTTGTATCTGTGACTAAGTTTCTGATTTTATGCATTCATTGTCATATCATAATAATTGTGGATGAGTTATTAGTGTTTAAGTGCAAAAGTAATTGAGTTTTTGTGACAATTGATTCAGCCCACTCTTAGTTGTCTGGTGCATATCAACATGCCCATCTATTGATGTAGCCAAAAGTTTAAAGGTAGACTTGTACATGCTAAATTTGCAGTCATTTCCTTTGGCAAGGAAATATGATCCTTATTGTAGAATGGAAAGATTTGTGAGCATGAAGTCAATGCATCAAGCACACTTGGAAGATACTAGGTAGATTGTCCACATGATGTGGAGTTAAGGAGAAGTTACCAAAGGTTAAATTTGAACAAGATCAAGACATTAGATTGCTTTGATGTTCCTCCACAGTTGGATTCTAATGATGGTATGAGAATATCCAAAGAATAAGAAGATAAAAGGATTTATATTGAGACCATGTCTCTTCCTAATTGGAGCTAGCCAGAGGTAACATCTATTGACCTTATCATAGCTAGAGTCATGGAGTTGACAAGGAAGTGGGTAGATTAGTAGTTGACTACCCTGAAGGCCAAAGAAGTAGCTCTAACTATGGACAAGAAGAGAAAGAGGTAGGAGTTGTGGTTGAATTTGATGATTTCTTAATCCTTAAAAGGTAGATCATGGAGGCCCATTGGGCCACGCCAGATTGACCAAAGGAAGCTAAAGAGTTTACTAATAGTGGCATTACAATAGCCACCAGACCATCCACTTAGAAATAAAATCATGTCCTAGCAATCAAAATTACCACAAGATAGGTAGAAGAGCCTAGGGTCACCTATGAGGATATGAAGGAGGATGATGAAGTGGCTTTGATAAGAAGAGGTCAAGATATATTAAAAGGGGCTAATATCTATAAACATGAACCTTTTATGAGAGGGTCTGCTAGTAAACAACCTCATGTGCTACTCAAGGAACGTGAAGAGTTCACTAGAATGGAGAATATGTTTGCAACTTAGCAACCTACAACAGGGAGAACTACAAAAACCATGGTTGTAAAGAATAAGGATGTGGAGACAGTATCAAAAGAATTCCAACATGATGTCCCCATCCCTACCATAGTTAATTTCAAGTCTGAGTTAGCTCAAGAAACAAGAAAATAATAAAGAAAGAAGGTGATGATCCATCCTTGCTACTTGATAAAAATATTGATCTCACAGATGATGATGTGACAAGGGAGGTGACATCTAATCCCCTTGAGAACTTGATAAAGAATGCAACACTCACACCTCAGGGCACACCACAAGCACAAAAGAGCACCATAAATGAGGATGAAGCTGAAGATCTTGAGACAATGGTGTAGACCATAGGTCTAGATGTGTTAGTAGGAATAGTCACCATCCCAGTAGTCATTAATTTATCATATGATGGGGGTGAAGATGAAGATAGGGATAAAGGCATGGATGATGTGCAAACTAGAAAGGATATAGCTATGGACATGGATATCAAGACAGAGATGCTAGAGCATAATGTCCTGGAGACTAACGAAGGACATGTTGAGGCAAAGAACAAAGAACAAATAATGTTAGCATCTGGACAAGTAGGTCTAATGGCCACATTCAAATAAGAAGATCCAAAATATAAAGAAGTACCAACATCTAGACATGAGGATCCACAAGGTAAAGGTAATGAGGAAGAGATAGAAAGAGTAGAAACATGTGGTGATAAAAGTACACATCAAGATATTCAAGATCCCGGCCACCAAATACTTAATAAAAGAAATACTTAGAGCCAAGATGATCAACATGTACAAGAATAGAATGTAGATGCACATCAGGATGTACATGTTGATACAATGAAACACAATGAGGATGTCCAGATGAATGTGCCTGGTAGTCAAGAACTAGAAAGGAAATAATACAAGATCAAGACATGACGTCCAGAGATCTTCCCTAGATCAAAATCAATAGCAAGTGCATAGGGAGGTTCCCACTGATGGGGATCAACAAAAAAAATGTGAATCTAAAAGTTTAAAAGGATAAAGGGGTGGAAGTACATGATGCTCACATTGAGCAAATAGGCTAGCAAGGGCCCATATCCAATGCTCCACATTGGCTAGCACATGAGGTAAATCAGCCCTTGGCTACTAACTCATCTACTTTTGATATTTATTCATTATTTTCTCTTGAGGTTGAGAAACCCAAGCATAGGATGAGGGAAACCTTAGTAATAAAGAGAGATCCAACTACATTAAAGAGGATAGATCAATTAGTTGTGCTTATGGTTGATAAGGCAAAATGAGAAATAAGTGCCAGTGAGTTTCAAATAACAACAATAGACCTTGGGCACACTTCAAAAGAGAAATAAATCCAAGGGTAAAGAGATCATATAGATGTAGTAGAGGCTATGATAAAGAAGGCCAAAGCTAAGAAGAAGATGAATAAATAGCAAGTTTCTCAGTTACGGGCTTTCATAAAGGGGTTAGTAGCACCTACAAGTGTTCCCATCACAACTACTGCATCCCTAGCAGTAGTATCCTAGCATGAGATAATGTGAATTTTTTGTTTGGACCTACAGGTGCATGTGGGGTTCATCCACAGTAACCCCTCTCAGTTTTGGTCAACTTCAATCCATTCGACCATGCTAAAATCAAATGCATCCTTGCAAAATACTTCAGTTTCATATAGTGGAAAGGTGCTAGGAGTGACATTTTGCATTCCATAGCTTATGGGGCCACATGAACTTTGCCAATGCATTGGAGTGGATTGGTAAATGCCAAGAGAGGTCTCGTTTCATGTGCCAAGCACCCCAGTTGTTCGAGGTAGCAAGCTACCTACAAAGTCACTTAAGATCCTAAGAGCAAAAACTACCAAACTTTGATGAAGATGTTCTCTAAATTTGGGGCACCTGGGAACATTTTGTTTAGACCTACAGTTACACATGGGGTACATCCACATAACCTCTCTCAATTTTGGTCAACTTCAATCTATTTGACTTTGTTGATATCAAATGCAATCTTGCAAAATGCTTCAGTTTCATGTAGCAAAACTTGCCAGGTGCCATATATTTTATTATGCTTGTCATGGGGCTGAACCAACTATGCCAACACATTGGGGTGGGTGGGTAAATGTTAGGGGAAGTCTCATTTCGTGTGCCAAGCATCCCAGTTATTCTAGGCTATAAGCTACTGACAAACTAGAGAGTTCCCAAGACTAAAATTTTGCATTCCATATGTTGTAGGGTCAAATTGACTGCACCAACATGTCTAGGTGGGCAAGTAAATGCAAGGGAAGGTCTCATTTCATGGGCCAAGTTTCTTAGTTCTTCTGGGCTGCAAGATACCAACAAACTTGAAAGGTGCTAGGAATGACATTTGTATTCCATAAATTTTAGGGTTGAACAGACTTCCTGAATGCGTCGAGGTGGCTTGGTAAATGTAAAGGGAGGTCTCAGTTTGTGTGCCAAGGGTCCAAGTCATTTCAGGTTGTAAGCTACCAATAAAGTCACTTTGCTAGTAGATTATAGGCTAGAATGATTGGGATGCTTGGCACATGAAATGAGACCTCCCCTAAAATTTACCTGCCCACCATGACATGTTGGCGTAGTCAGTTTGGCCTCACGATGAGAAAATCTAAAAATATAGCACTTGGCAAGGTTGTGCAGCATGAAACTAAAGCATTTTGCAAGAATTCATTTGATTTTGGCATAATAAAATGGATTTGAGTTGACAAAACTAAGAGAGTTTATTGTGGAAGGATGCCACATGCACCTATAGGTCTAAATGAAACATTCCCAGATGCCAAGAATTCTGAGAACTGCTCCGTCAAAGTTTGGTAGTTTTTTGGTCTTAGGGATCCTAAGGGACTTTGTCGGTAGCCTATTTCCAAGAATGATTGGGACCCTTAGCACATGAAACAAGACCTCTCCTAGCATTTCCCCACCCACCCCAATACATTGGTAAAGTCCATTCAGCCCCACGAGCTATGGAATACAAAATGTTATGCTTAGCACCTTTCAACTGCATGAAGCTGAAGTATTTTGCAATAATGCATTTGATTTTGACATGGTCAAATAAAATAAAGCTGACCAAAACCAAGATATTTTAATGTGGATGAACTCCACATTGACCTATAGGTCCAAATGGAACATTCCTAGTTGCCACAAATTCTGAGAATTGCTCCATCGAAGTTTGGTAGTTGTTTGGTTGTCTTGATGGTTGTTTTTACACATTCATAACAAAAGTTAAAATTCACAAAAATGAACCTAACTATCTTGAAAGATATGAATAAATTAAGATTGCTTAATCCCAAGTTTCTATATGGTCAGGTCTTGACCTGTTGGACAATTCAGTAGGTTGATGTGAAGCTATAATATGCAAGAGGCCTTACGTGATTTAGGGTTTCTTGATGATTTAATGGACTCAAACTATGAAAAATATCATAAATATCAGCATTTTGTTCATCCTTTTGCACAGACTTGTCACTGTATTTCAAAGCTTTAAATGATTTATATTGTTGTAAGCTTTTCTCTTAAATATTATGAAAACTATCTACTATCAGCTCAGTTGTTCATATTTCTTTCAAATATGAGACAATCTCCTTTAAATTTCTGCGTTTTAAGCTAAGTATTTTAGATGGGTTGGGAAAAGTTAGAGAAATCTAAACTAAACTTCATTCTACTACAGGATCTAAATGCTCTATTATGCACTTTATAAATAATACAGAAAATTGATTAAATCCACAGATTAAACCTTAAATGTAAGCCCTGAGTATTTTCACAGACATATAGTCAAGATTGCAAGCTTTAAGAGATATTTATTTCAAATACAAAGAAGAGCCAGAAGACACTCAGAAATAGATGCAAAATTCTAGATTCATTTGTATTCAAAACACACAGTCATATATGATTTACAATGTATGAATGACTCTTAGCTTCATTAATCAATTTACAAGAACTTACAAAGCTTTACAGATAGAGTAAGGAAGCTAGATGTTCCATGCATTCCTTATTGTAGACACAAGTGACCTCCTTCTACTCTAAACTAAAAGGTCCCTCTATTCTAAATGCTGAGATAAATTACGAATTCCATCTCTATTCTACAAATTCCTCTATTCTACAAATCCATGTGTCTCCTATTACAGAGTAAAGGAGCTCAGTATATAGCTCTGATTATCCTTAATACAATTTCAAAACCCTAGTTAATCAACGGTCCACACCTCAAGTGCCACATCAGATGATGGGAAACAAATTCCATCCAAAAATATCTCAGAGCAGCATACCCATCCTGAGCGTAAAGATCCTGCTTGGAAACCCTAATAGCTCAAAATATCCACTGATGTTCATATAATAATATTTCCCTCCACCTGCATTTCTCCTCACATTGAAAGCCTTTACTCCTTTCGCTTCCCTTTGCAATCTGATCCTCTCTTTGTGATGTCATCGCCATTACAGCTCCACCTTAATATCTACTTGCATACCTACAAAATAAACATAAAAAATAGATTTAAAATTCATGCTGTTGTCGTTAATTTATACCTGGTCAGAATTTTCACTGGGCATTAATCATAGTCATTAATGCGCCACCAACTTGGTCTTCAGTTATAGTGTTGGCACCTTCAAACTTTCCTCTTATCGGTAGTCTAAATCAGCATACAAACCATGTTGTATGTTCTGTTTGTATGTCCCATTCTGTATATTTAAACATACAAGCACTTTATGCAAACAATCAAACTCAAATTCCATCTCTTTTCCTGCTTTTCCATACATCCTTGATTTCATTTATATATCAGGTATGTATGTTATAAACATACAAGCATTAAAACATTCAAGGATTTTTCTATTTTGAACTTCCCTTTGAAATCCAGCTGGTACATTTTGCTTTGCATATCGGCTTGTATATCGCAACATACAAATGCATATGCATACAGGGAATATTCTATATTTAATTCTCTTTTGACATTCGGCACTTTGTATCTATCGCGTTGTATGTATCGTATTGCATATCGCATATACAAACCCTCAAATATACAAAGAGTTTCTTGTATTTAATTCTTTCTTCGCGTCCGACTTGTATATCGGTTTGTATCTCTTAAGCATACATTGTAATTATACAAACATTTAAACATGCAAAGAGTGGGGGCCACCTCACCTTCCTCTTTCATTTCCTCAATGCATATTCTGCTTGTATCAAACCTTTAGATACAAGCCAAATACATACAAACTCCCTTGTATGCTCCTTCAGATTTCAACTCTTATCATTAACTGCAGTTTACTTACCTGCCAAATCTGCGATGTATAAAGTGTAATGCGTCCTTCAATGTACTTCAAGTGTTGATACATCACATTAACCAATTTAAATCTTTTTTGAGCTCCGGTGCTTGTATGTTTATTGCAATGTATATCTTCGAAGCATACATACAAAGTATCGAATATACAATGATTTAATTTCACTTAATAACTTTTCAGTTTGGCGCTATGCATATTTCTTTGTATGTCACCAAAAGCATATAGTGCTTGTATCTAACTTTACATACAAGCAGGAATGCATACAAACATTATATCCCACTTCATAGCCTTATCAGTTCCGCCACTTGTATAAATTGATGTATCTCACCTTGGTCCGAAACATACATAGACTTTTCTAGCCTGAATAAACCTTTTGGTTCCGGCACTTGTATATGCGCAATGCATATCGGCTTTGTATGTAAGATACATACAAAGCACAAAGCATACAACGACTCAACCATGTTTTATGATCATTTCGGTTCCGCGATGTATAAAAGATTTGTATATCCACTTTGCATGCCTTAAACATACAAACACAAAGTGCATTCAACGAATTTAGACAATTATTCACTTAAGCTTTGAACTTTTCAAGCCCGACTTGTATGTACCGAAATGAAACATATTTACAAAATGCATACAAGTAAAATGACTTAGAAAACTTGATGACTTCCATGCGACTATGTATAAAGAACGACCCTGTATATACAAAGGACTATGTATATGGAAAGCGACATACAAAGGACTTTGTATACAAGCGAACTTGTATAAAAAGGACCTTGTATATGCAACCCAATATACAAAAGGCCTTGTATATGCAGCATACAAATGCATATGTACATTTTACCAAAACACTCATAACTTGTAAAATACTTGGAATTTTAAGATGGTTCAAAAAGCAACCCCTGTTCATTTTTAACAAGGAATTCACCCATATTATGCTCTGGCACTTAATGCAATTTTTTCTTTATTTTCAACAAGGTTTGTACTTTTTACTTCTTTTTCCCTCTACCACCAAGTGAAACAACACACAAACAAGCAAAAGCATCAGCCACAGCAGGGGTCTTCATATTGCTAAGGAGTAAAAAATGGGGCATGTTGTGAACATCACAACAACTAGCAACCAAACAAAACAATTAAATTCAAACCATTAAAGAAAACTACATGAAATAAATTCATAACCTCCAACTATCTTTTCTGCAAATCATTATCTAACTTGAGACTTAATGTATTCAATAAGGTGCATGAATCTTCATTTCAGTTTAGGTGGGTGCACGTGATTAATAATCCTCATCTTGAAGATCAATTGAACAAACCAGTGACTGACATTGGACTACATAGTTGATGTCATTCCCTCATAGCCAACCAGAGAGAGCCTTGCTGCTAACAGGCATCCATAGCCCCGACAAGGTTATCATTACAATTCTCCTAAGTAGAGCCCCACTACCAGCGAGCATCTATAGCTCTGATAGAGTTACTTAGATGGCTTAATCTGGATTTTCAGTATAATCCACTTTATTCATATATATATATATATATATATTTGTATTTGATAGAGATTTCATAAGATACTTCAGTTGTAACTTCATGATGCAAGGCATGGTCACTTGCTAAAATTAAGCTGAGAATTGTAATGGTAGCAAGGGTGACCTCTAATTTTTCACCTAATATCTACACTGGTAGGTTCAACAAACCCAAGGATTTTAGGTGTGTCATTGTGAGAAACCTTCCTTGAATACTCAACCCACAGTTATTGAATACAGAATTTCACAAGTAAAACAACTTTCTACATTCATGACAGTCACAATAAGTTATGCATAAATTTTAAATAATTAACCTGAATGTTCTAAATGTTTTATTGTTTTCAGTTGCTCCTACATACTTTGAAACAAAACAAACATCCCTGCTAAGGCAACACAACACACAAACCAACAAAACAAAAAGAGAAACAAAAAGAATGAAATAGAAACAACACAAAACAAAAGAAAATAAAAATGAAACAAAAACAACCCAAAATTGTACATTATTTACATAATGATACACAGAAACTACATTATGATACACAAAAATTTACTGCCCTCACCTCAAGCTTGAAAGTAATGTTTCAAGTGTTGGCGATTAACTGGTAATGGCACATCTTCCCCAGTCAAGGTCTTGAGCCTGAAAGTATTGTCTCCAATTATTTCTGCAACCTGTAATGGACCTAACCATAACTTGTCAAATTTTCCATGATTTCCTTTCTTTTCATGTGCTTTATCCCAACACAGCACTAAGTCTGATATTCTAAATGTCTTGACTCTTTCCCTTTTATCAAACCATCTCTTGACTACTGCTTGATGTTTGGTGAATTTCTCAATGGCCTGACCTCTTTTCTCATCTAATTGTAACATTTGTATTATTCTGGCCTCTCTATGATCATCAAAGCCTATGTATTCATTAGCAAACTTCCAGAGTGGTATTCTTAAATTCATTGGAAGTATGGGATCAATCCCATAAACTAAGTGATAAGGTGCATTACCTAAGGCTAACTTAACCTTAGTCCTATCTACCCACAATGCATATTTCAACAATGTGTTCCACTCTCTAGGATTCTTTTCAGTTAGCTTCTTGATTATATCTAATAAAATTTTGTTTGTAGACTCAGCTAACCCATTCCCCTGAGGATAATAATTTGAAGAAAACTTTAAAACTATCTCATAATCAAATGCCCATTTAGAAAATTTCAAAGAAGAAAATGTAGGGCCATTGTCACATACCAGCGAATAGGGAGTTCCAAACCTGGTTATGATGTTTTCTTCAAGGAACTTGATAACTACCTCAGTAGTAGAGAACTTACAACATGTGGCTTCAGTCCACCTTGTACAATAGTTAGTTATTGTCAGTATAAACTTATGTCCTGTAGATGACGAAGGATTTATGACTCTAATGAAATCTGAACCCCACTATGCAAATGGCCTAGACTCAATGACTAACTGTAATGGATTAGCCTGATTCCTTCCCTTGTCTGCTGTAGTTTGACAAGTTTGACAGCTTCAAATGTGACTCTTTGTATCCTTAAACATTGTAGGCCAGTAGTATCCCACTCTTAAAATCTTATGTGTTGTAGCTAAATGGGAACCATGAGTAGTTCCATACTTATCATGTAATTCTGTCAACACCTTATCTGCTTCAACTCTATTTAAACATCTTAAATATATTCTATCATGGTTCTTCCTGAATAGAAGACCTCCTTGTACCATGTACTTTTTTTATTTAATCTGTAAAGCTCTCCTCTGAGAAGATTTCATCTTATTTGGATATTTGCCTGATATTAGAAAAGTGTTCAAGTCATCATACCACCGTGATGCATCACTAGTATTCAACACTTATTGCTGTTTCACCAAATTTGGATCTGTGTTTTCTATGGTCTGCACTAATGCTTGTCCTCTGACCAACTTCATTGGAATAATTTCCATATCAAACTCCTGCAGTGTTGTAATCCATTTGGCTCTTTTCTCTCCAGGTTCATTTTGCATCAGTAGCATCTTTATGGTTGCATCTGGCACTATGGCTTTAACCTGACTACGCACGATATAATGTCTAAACTTTTTCACAGCTCTTACTAATGCAAACACCTGTCTTTCTGTATCAAGATACTTCAGCTGTGCATCTTTCAACGGTGCACTCATGAAGGCTATGGGTTTTTCTTTATTCTCTTCTCCCTTTTGTGTTAAAGCAGCTGCAACTAAATGTGAGGATGCAAAAGAATAAATGTAAAATGGCTTTGTATAATCTAGACTTGTCAACACTGGAGCATCAGAAATGGCTTCCTTGATATCTTCAAATACAGCTTTAGCTACTGGTGTCCATTCTATCTTTGCATCCTTCTTCAGCATGGCGTTCAATGGTTGCACAATTTCTACAAACCCTGTAATAAACTTCCTGACAAAATTAATCTTACCAAAAAATGACTTTAGTTCTGAAAAAATGACAATTTGCTGTTTGGTAATTGCAATTTCTTTATTCCTTCTGTTTTATCAGGATCAATAGATATCCCATTTTCAGAAATGACATGTCCTAATAATTTACCTTCAGTCACGCCAAATGAACATTTCTTGGGGTTAAGAGAAATCCCATACCTTTCACATCTTTTAAGTATTTTTCTCAGATCTTCAGCGTGAATGGATGCATCTTTAGAGTAAATGGTTAAATCATCCATATAAACAATAATGCACTTACCTGACAATCCACAGAATGTAATGTCCATGGCTCGCTAAAAAGTGGCACCTGCATTGATTAGACCAAAAGGCATTCTTCTGTATGCATAATTTCCCCATTTATAAGTAAAAGTGGTCTTTAATCTATCATCTTTATCTATTAATACATGGTTATATCCTAAGAATCCATCTAAGAAAGACATCATTTTAGCCCCATTCACTGCTTGCAACACTTCATCTATTGGAGGCAGGGGATAATTATCTTTTTCAGATGCCATATTCAGATTTCTAAAATCTACACACAACCTAATGTCTCCACTTTTCTTTCTCACAGGTACTAAATTAGCTACCTAGGCTGAATGTCTGACTGGAAAAATTATTCTGGAAGACAACAATTTCTTTACTTCTTCAAAGATCAAAGGCTCTAAAATGGCATTCACAGGCCTTTGTTTTTGCCTAAATGGTTTAACCTCTGGTCTCAAAGGTATCACATGAGTTATGATGGACTTATCATATATCTTCAAATCCTCATACGTCCATGCTATGACATGTTTATACTCTTTCAGGACGTCCACAATTTCTTTTCTCAACTCTTCAGAGCAAGCCTTTCCAATAAGTACATTTTGTGGACTCTTCTCTGTTCCAAGGTTATATGGATCACACTTACCTCCTTTTTTGGGCAAATCTTTCTGTCTTACTATCCCATCAAATTCAAAAATCTATTCCAGCTCAATTACCCCCTTAGGTAAGAAGTTGCTTTTTAGGCTGATTATGTCTTCTTCATCCCAAGACACATTAGGCCTTTCCTTTTCATCAATAATTTGAGCTTCAAATACCTCATTACAAGTTAGAAAATCTATAATTTGCTGATCCCCTTCAAATACCTAAAAGTGAGTTACATTATCTGGTACACTAGGCACGTTCACTAATTCTACAGCAAATCTTTTTAAACCTGACAATGTTAAGGGTTCTAATGAGCTAGTAGCAACTGCTAATGCATCTGGTCTATGGTTCAATTCTCTAGGGATATGTTCTATGTTGAAAGCATCAAATGAATCTATCAAATCCCACACCCTATGCTTGTAGCAAACCATCTTTTTATAATTGCATGCATACAATTTCCTTACTTGCCTGACCACTAACTCAGAATATTAAAATACCCTGATCATTTTTACCTTTTTCTTGATGGCCATGACAAGTCCATAGATTAAAGCTTCATATTCTGCCACATTGTTAGTGCAAGCAAATTGTAGCCTATATGCTGCTAAATATGACTTACCCTGAGGATCCATAAGCTCTACACCTACACCTGCACCCTATTTTGATTTAGATCCATCACATTTTAGTGTCCACATGCCATCTTTGTTCTTTTGACCCTTTACTTTGGCACGTTTTTCTTTTTCTATTACATGTGAGGTGCTATCTCATTCATTCATAGTCAATTCATTTTGTCCCTCTTGCACAGTTATACCTTCAGTTCGTAAATCAGAAAGACAATTACTCTTGTCCTTTGTTTCTTCTTTCGAATCTAGGATCAACACACCTATGTTATTCTGAAAGTACCTTGGTTGATTAGGATTATCTCTTCCTTCTTGCATTCCTACTCCCTTTGTGCATTTTATGTATTGATATTCAATAATGTCTCTGCACATTCCACAATTTTCTTCATAATGAGGTTCATTATGAACTCTACATATGTTTTTATATAATTTGCATTGAACTAGCAGATTTTGTCCCATGCACCTTTCCATTTCTTGTCTAATGGTTTGACCAAAATTATTCATTGCATTGTTTTCTTCATCAGAAGAATTTCCATCAGACTCAATGAACAAAACCATTTCCTTACTGAGATGTTTTTCTCTAAAATTTAACATCAAGATTTCTTCAATTTGTACTCCTTTGTCAATGATTTTATAAACACCCGGTTCAACAGAAGCATACAATATTTCATTAGTCCTATTGTATTCTGTAATCATGTGTTTCATTCTAGGCTCAGCTTCTATCCTGATCTGATTTGGAACACCTCTCCAAGGTAACCACATATGTGAAAAATCAGTGGCCATATATCCATTCAATGTTTTAGACTAGTCTCTACTCAACAGCATCCCATAATTCACAGGTATATCTACTACCTGAATGTTAATAAACTGACTCACCCTAGGATCTGAGGCTAATTGCATTTGAATATTCATCAATTCACCTATCACATTAACCTTGGTTTTATCCAACTATGTAACAACCTTAGTAGATTTAGTAGGAGTCAGCCCTAAAGTTTTGCATATTCCTAAAGGCATAACATTAGCTGATGCACGAGAATCTACCATACAATAATGTATGTTCTTTCCAAACATTCTAATGGTTAACAAGAAAGGACGAGCTTCTTTCTTATTTGCATACATTACCACATTAGTGTTGGAAGGCTGTTCAATTTTCTTACTCTTTTCTTTGAGTTGTGAATCTCTACTAGGAACACTCATATCAACAAAAACCTCACTTGTCACAGATGTGTCCAAGGATTTTATTAAAGCATCTCTGACCCCTGGATTTTTCAATAATTCACACAAAGGTATAATGACCTTAATTTTCTATATTTCTTCAGATAAATAACTCACCAACCTCATTGTTTCTATTGTCTCTGTTTTACCTGTTTGGACCTTTTGTGCTACTATTTCATTATTTACATGATGATTAGCCCTTAGTATGGCAGGGTTATTACTAGCGTTCTGATCTGGGGGAGTATTGAAATTGTTAGGAGGAGTGGAAGTAGTGAAAGGACCTCCTGGCCTAGTGTTATTTCTTAAATTGTAGGTGTGATTCTTGTTTGACTGTTGAAAAGCCTGTACCTCTTCTGTTTCATGTAACACTTCATTTTTAGTTTCAAAGGGAAACTGAAATGCATTTAGTACAAAGGCTGATTTAGGATATAGGTTTTCACAAAAATAAGGTTCATCCTCTAACAATTGATCCTCTTCTTCCTCAGTTGCAAAGGTAAAAGTTTCTAAGACTAAAGCAGTCTCATATCCTAAGGGCACTACTTCATTACCTTTAGGAATGAGAAACTCAGAAGTGGGAGCCTGTACATCTACATTGAAAATACTAGCTACTAAATGGAACTGAGGACAATCTAGTTCAGTATGGGCACTGGTATTATGAATTCTGCACCAATTCTTCAATGCCACATCAGCCATTTGAATACTAGCTATTTGTTGTGTATCCTAGTTATCTAAATTCTCAAATGGAGAGGCTAGAGTGCCATTATTTGGCCCTATGTTCCATGTCTTAGGTGGCCTTGGCTGATTTTGATTTATGTTGTTATTACCCTAGGCTCTGTTATCTATAGCAGGTCCTCTATTTTGCATCGGTTGTCCTTGATTATGATTATGATTCTGACTGTAATTATGATTTTGATTTGAACTTTGACCCTAGTTATAATTTTAGTTGTGATTTTGGTTATAGTTTGGGTTGTAGTTCTGACTATAGCTTTGGTTATGGTTTTGATTGTATCCTTGGTTGTTTCTACCATAGAAATTCTCATTTCTCAGTTGTGTCATTTCAATGGTCAATCTTCTCAAGTGTGTAGTTATTTCTTTGATTTCTTCTCTGTCCTCTGGTGCCTTTGCCACAAATGTATTCTGAGGAGGTTGGAAGAAAGGTTGACCATTACTCTGATTGTTATTGGCAGTGTTACCAGTATAAGGGGCTATGGCCTGGATTGGGGCAGGATTATACATAGGTGTGTATAAAGGAATTGGATTCAATAATGGAGTGTTATGTGTAGGGAGTCCATTCCAAGGTTGTGTTTGATTTTGAATCTTAGGATTTCCTCCATTAGGAAATGGACTATAAGTTGTTTGTCTCATCTCCTGGTTTACTGAGGCCGCCTCCTTATAAGCTTTGGATATTAAATCTATGTTAGGCTTTCTTTTGACAAACATAGCAATTAATGGATCTAAGGCAACATAATACATGGCTAACAATGTATCTGCATTTACTGTGTAAGGAGCTACTATCCTAGAATAAGAATTTTGAAATCTATTATTAAAATTATCAATCAGTTCCCCTTCACTTCTCTTTATTGTAGCAAATTTATGATATAAGGTGGAAGGATCCACTGGTCCTCTAAATCTAGACAAAAATGTTTCCTTCATAAGTGCCCAAGAAGAAATATAACCATTGGGCAAGTTAACATACCAGTTAGAAGCCTACTCATTGAAGGTGTAAGGAAACAACCTACACACAAGATCCTCATATTCAAACCTGTCCCTAGAGCATGCCTCTTCAAATATTCTAATGTGATCTTCTGGATCCTAATGTAATTGATATTTAGGACATATCTTTTCAGGATTTTTGGGCATCTCATGATAATCAGTGAAATGTATGGGAGAGTTGGTATTAAAATAAGCCATTGCAGGTAGTTGTGCCTGTTGATAACTAAGAGAGGGGGTGAATCAATTATCTTAATTAGTTCATCTTTCTGAACTTTCTTAATAATTAATGCAACATTAATTCAAATAAGCAAACATAACCATGAAATGGAAATACACATGACACAATATTTTTGACGTGGAAACCCTGTTAAGGGATAAAACTATGGGGTGATTAACCCAAGATTGTATTCTCTGTTAGAAGAATAGAAATACAAAATGGCACTTGCCAATTAGGGCTCACTGCCCGAGCACACTACTCACAAGAGACTCACTATCTACTAAGTTGTAACAAGAATAATAAGATACTTGAACTGATGTGAAGCATCCACACATGCTGGATTTCAGTTCCGGTTGGGCTCAGTAAACTGATCTGCTGCACTTCATCCTTCCTCTTCTTTTGTTTTGTTGTCCTTTCACATACCGGACATTCCCTACTGCTTTCACTCTGCTCTTTTCCTTTTCTTCGCTTGCCACACAACACAACTACAACATGCCTCATCGAAATCCATCTGGTATGTATATCCGCACAAGGGATTTCATCCTCTTTCTAGTCAGCATCTGGAATAGTCAATATTTCCCAAATTTTAGTCTATCGGTTGAATCCTTGCTTCCCAGGTGATGTGAATAAAAAATAAACTTATAGAAGTTGTCTAATAAGTTAGTCAATCATGAATGATACCTTAGGAATGTTTATCATCATCAACATCTGATCCGAAATAACTTTTGATGCTTTGCCTGTCAGTTCTTCCTCTGTCTATTCTACCAAACCGGACCACAGTGCTTAGAAGCTTATATCTCTTCACTCTTTCAACACCAGAGGCTCAAACCCTGGAATTTATCAGTCAAGATACTCCTCTTGACTTCCTCAAGTCTGCACTTTCCAAGGATACTTCCTCTAACAGATCCGGACCTGACTGTCGGACCTTCTGCATGCTCTGTTCTTACTTACCAGACCTGAAAGCCCTTCAATCTGACTTTCGGTAGAGACACACCATGTCCTACGGATGTGTGGGATGAACTTTGTTGCCATCAATGACAACAATCTCCCCCTTTGGCATTGATGGCAACACTTAGTGAAAAATGACTAAGTGTTACTATACTCCCCCTTTGTTGATGCTTTCTTCTAATGTACTTTTTACCGGAGCTCCCCTTAGCTGGATTCCACATTTTTCACTGTTCCTCACTCCCCCTTTGACATCAATGGAAAAGGGTAGGGTCCGCACACCAAAATCGCCCAAAAATTTAACTATACTTAGCCGCATAAGTATATAGACAGGTTTTAATTACATATACTATAATATGTCTACAAAGGTTGTCTTCAGTTGTACAACTTGTGTCACCCAACTCTGCTTCATCCTGTCCAAAATTGAGATATGACCACTCAGTAGGAATGCAAAAGCTTCTACCCTTTTGAGATCTGTCGGATCACTGGTCCGGGCTGTGGTCTGAGCATCTGTTAGGGCCTCATGTATGGCCTCTAATTTGGGGATAATCACCCCTCTAAGCTCACTCATCCTCTTTATTATGTTCTTCCTCTCCTTTTCAAGTTTCTTAATCTCATTCATGACTACAATGATTTGACATTCCTGGTTTACTATGGATAGAGTGAGAGGATCAAAATTCTGTGAGAGGTTTGACAGTTTAATCTCTTGTTCCTTTACTTTCTTCTCAATATCCTTGGTCACTTTAGGCCAGGATAAACAAAATTTGTAGAAATCTCTGCCATCCTTGAGAGCATTTTCCAAGCTCTTTATTCCAATATCCAAAACTCTCCTATCATTTTCTATTATGCCTTGTAACTCCAAGAATCTCTTATCCAAAAACTCTTTTCAGACCTTTGCCTTAGCTGACTTTTCCAATGACTCAAAGTGAGTGCTAACAGAATTAACAAGAGTTTTGAGATTACTGGATGTGGAGGCAGAAGAGTCCTTTTGGAAGGAAGGCATAATCTTCTCTAAAACACCAGATGCAGCTTCTATGAGTTCATAGTCTACCAGGTGAGACTTCAGAATTTTTTCTTTTGCCTTTGCTTGGGTGAAGGATGCTAGCTTCATGGTTGGCATCGGAGAGAGGGAATCAAAATTGAATGGACCTTGAAGCAACTCTGGTTCATCAAATTCCATCATCTCTTTGGTCAAGAAGTCCTTGACTGCTTCTGCTGTGTCTCTTGCCGGAGATAGAACTTTCTCCCCTTCTGCAGCCTTAGTACTGTCATCTGTGGTCTTTTCTGTTTGTCCTTCTTCCTTTCCCTTCACTTCTTCTCCTTTCTCCTCTGTTCTTATTTCTCCTTTAGATCCAGAGACTGCAAGAGAATTCTGGTTTACTTCTCCTTGGACTTCCTCTTCTGGAGCAGAGGAATCTAAGTCCATAACTTTTTCTTCACCTGTCTCCTTTACCTCTTCTACTACCATCTCAGTGGTTTCTTCCTTGTCACCCATGGCAGAGGGCTCATCACTTATGTCCTCTATGATAGGGATGTTGAACCTTTTGTAGGCATTCTAGAGAATTTCTTTAGTTTCTTTAGCTATTTTGTTAGTTTCTCCAAGAATAAGCTGATTCATTCTGGCTTTGCTCTGGAACTCATCCTTGCAATCTTTGAAAATCATATTCATATGTTTCTAAGTGATTGAGGGATAGAGCTGAATAGCTATTTGTTCCCTGATCTCAAGGTCATTGGCCTTGGCATTGTTTTTTCTGATTTCTAGTTCTTTTTCTAGGCTCTTTGGAATTAGAGATATAATCTCAATGAATGCTTTATTGTAAATGTTAAGGTGCCTGACAGTGGCTTCTTGCAGGATCTTCTGATCAGCCTCACTGTAGTAGTCATAAAATTTAGTCATTAGTTTCAAGTTCCCATCCACAGTGACTAATTTAACTACATTATCAATGGACAGAGTGGGCCTTTCAACAAACTCTTCTGCCATCTTTTCCTTGTCTTCATCGGTAGAAGGTTCACCAGGTACTTTCTTCTTTTTCCTCATTTTCTTCACCTCCTCATCTGATTCAGTTTCTTCATCATCCCTCAGGCTAACATAGGACCTTGTTGCCTTTTTCTTTGTTCTCTTTTCTCCTTTTCTGGAGTTCTGGACTTCCGGTTTTGATGTCTTTGAGCTTTTATCAGAGGTAGGTGCAGCCCTTTTAGAGGATCTGGTTCGGGAGGGGGCTTCTACTGGATCACTTTCCTTTTCTACTTCTTCCTTCTCTTTCTCTGCCCTTTCCATCTTTTCTCTGTTGGCATCAAAAGCTTCTTTTGATATGCCATATCTTTTGGCAATATTTTCTACTTCTTTTCTCACTTTTCTCTTTATCTCTGGTTGTCTAAGTTCCACATGAAGTTTTACACTCAATTCTCCAAAGGTTCCAAACCTTTCTGCTTTGGGATCCTTGGGTTGACTAAGCATGTGTTGGACATGCAGCTCCACAAGTTTCTCATCCACCTCATACCCCATCGGCATGATCTAGACTGTCCTTGGTTCCACAGCTTCCATTAGGCACTGATCAGTTTCAACCATAAAACAAACTATATCCTTATACTTTTCAACTAGAGATTTGGGAATTCTCTCTCTTGCTTGCATCAAATTTTGGAAGTTGTTGAAATATCCCCATAGAGCTGTATTTCTTGTCTTGGCATCTCCAAGCCCATGCAAATAGTCTCTGATTTGGATTGCAATAGGTCTGTCATTCTACCAAACCCAACCACTTGATCCGGGCAGCTCACTGATGAAGTAGAAAAATAAACACAATATCAGCCCACCATACTTGAAGGAAATTTTCTTATCCTTCTTGATCTTCTGTAGATTCTCCAATAGTTGGCTTAGAAGAAGTTCACACAGGTCATAGTCAGCATTTTATTTTAGCATCTGATAAGCTGTATAAACTGCAGTTCTTGGTACTGAATTTTCCCTACTGGAGTGATAAATCTTGTAACAAATTATCATGGATGCAAATTTGATATCCAGATCAGTGATATCTTCAATTGTCATAGCTCTCTTGTCAAATTTTGATCTGGTTGCATCACTCACTATTTGATTCTTGATAGATTTGAGAACAAGTATCCCACTGGATGAGTGCAAACTGGTTACTGCCCTAATTGCATCTTTGGTGATCTTAAATGGTCTATTCAACCATAGGAAGTTATCATGTACTCTGCTCAACACATACCGGACCCATTCATCTTCTTCAAAATAGGGGAAATGAATGCACTATGCAAAATGCTTATACCAGATGGCCTTGAACTGAGGTTTGAGCTCAAGAGAATCATCTATTAACTGATTGTGATAGATATCAGCCAGCTTAGATTCCCCAAATTCTTCAATATTCACATGAATATATGCCCTAACATCTTCTACATGTAGAACCCCATGCAGAATGCTTGAAAAAATGTCGAGGGGATCAACTTCTATGGATTTATATGGATGCTTCTTAAATTTAGGGCGTGGCCTATCAGAAGTCTTCACTATATTTGGAGTAGTCATCTTTCAAAGATTTGCAGAGAGATATTGAGAACGAAAAATACCTTTTACGCTTCTAGGTTTCACGGAGAGAGCTAGATCAATTACTGGATGAAACAGATTCTGTAGATGATCTTTGATGGGCTTCAGGAATTTCAGTTGTAGAGCTTCTTTTCGCTTCTTCTTGAGTGTAAAATGAGCAAATGATTGATAGTAGAAACCCTTATACTGCTTTGCAAACCCTAATACCAAGTTGCAATAAATGCTCGACCTAAGTCATTCCAGTTTGCCTTGTTTTCCTTAATCGGATGACTTGAAAAACTAGATCAATCTTGATCTAAACATCTTGCAAATCTTCCATATCTTAACCATAGTTTATTTAGATGTTTCTCTTATGAACCCTTTAATCTGCAACTCTCCTTGTGCCAGTTCCAACACCAATTGACTGGCTGGGGGAAAATGGTTTTCTTTGTGTCTCCCCCTAAGCCAGAGCTCACTTTTTAATTTCCAGAAGGAATATCAGCACCAGAGTCTGGTGCGGATCCATCCCCTACATTCTCTGTACTTTTCTTCACCCAAATCTTGTTCATCTTACTTTGAACTTCATCCGCATTCACTTTTTGTTTTCCCTTGTCTTGATTTTGATTATGATGTACCGGACCTCTTTTGTTCTGATTCTTGCTTCTACAAAATTTGGCAATATGACCGGATCTATTACAAATTTGGCAAACAACATTTCTTTGCATATTTGATTGATATCCTCTTGATCTGCATTGATTAGCCATGTGACCCATTCTATTGCATGCAAAGCATCTACCATTGAATGAATTGTTCATTTGCATATTTCTGCATTCATGAGATTTGTGACCATACCTTTTGCAATTGAAACACTGTCCAGAGAAGGATGTATTAGTCTGATTCATTCTCTTACTGCACTAATTAGCTCTATGACCAAAGTTATTACAGTTGTGGAAGTATCCTTTGAAGGATGGATATCTTTGAGCATTTGGCTGCCTTACCAGAGGTCTTCTAGGCCTATTCCTTGGATTTTCTGATCCAAAATTCTTCTGACCAGATCCAGAGCTTTCTCCTTTCTCATATCCCAAACCACACTTGTCATCTACGCTCTTTTTACTTTCAAGAAGAACTTCAAGTTGAGCAGAACTTATCTTGAATTTCTCTTTATATTCATTTGATGTTTGAAGATCCCTTTTAAGAGAGACAATTTGATCCTCAAGTTTTTCTTCATTATCTTTAGCATCTTCAAGATCAAATTCAAGATGTCTGATAATTCTATCCATCTTGTGGCAATCTTCTAATTTTTCCTTAAGAGATTGTCTTAGATCATCTTTAGTTTTTCTTTTCTCTTCAATCTCTTGGGTAAACTTCATAACTCCTGATTCCATTTCATGTCTTACCATAATGATTTCTTTTGATAACTTTTCACATAACTTGGTTTTCTCCTTCAGATCTCCATTTGTATCATTGGCTTCACTTTGACTTGCTAGTTGCTGAAGTAGCTCCTTTCTCTTTTTCATAGAGAGACTCAGTTTCTCTTTTAGTTCATTTATGAAATCATCAGCCTATTTGAGTCTTTCCTTCAATTCATTGATTTTAGAATTTGACTACTCAAGATCATCCAGGGAAGACTTAATTTGCTCCCTCATACCATACACATCCATTTTGAATTCCCAGGTCTTCCTCAAGCTGGTAGGCTTTGTTGAGAGGAACTTGGCTCTGATACCAATTGTTGATAACTAAAAGGAGGGGTGAATCAGTTATCTAAATTAGTTCAGCTTTCTGAACTTTCTTAATAATTAATGTAGCATTAATTCAAATAAGCAAACATAACCATGAAATGGAAATACACATGACACAATATTTTTGATGTGGAAACCCTATTAAGGGACAAAACCACGGGGTGATTAACCCAAGATTGTATTCTCTGTTAGAAGAATAGAAATACAAAATAGCACTTGCTAATTAGGGCTCAATGCCCGAGCACACTGCTCACAAGAGACTCACTATCTACTAAGTTGTAACAAGAATAATAAGATACTTGAACTGATGTGAAGCATCCACACATGCTGGATTTCAGTTCTGGTTGGGCTTAGTAAACTGATCTGCTACACTTCATCCTTCCTCTTCTTTTGCTCTGTTGTCCTTTCACATACCAGACATTCCTTAATGCTTTCACTCTGCTCTTTTCCTTTTCTTCACTTGCCACACAACACAACTATAACATGCCTCATCGAAATCCATCTGGTATGTATATCTGCACAAGGGATTTCATCCTCTTTCTAATCGGCATCCGGAATAGTCAATATTTCCCAAATTTTAGTCTGTCAGCTGAATCCTTGCTTCCCAGGTGATGCGGATCAAAAATAAACTTATAGAAGTTGTCTAATAAGTCGGTCAATCATGAATGATACCTTAGGAATGTTTATCATCATCAACATCTGATTCAGAATAACTTCTGATGCTCTGCCTGTCAGTTCTTCCTCCGTCTATTCTACCAAACCGGACCACAGTGTTTAGAAGCTTATATCTCTTCACTCTTTCAACACCGGAGGCTCAAACCCTGGAATTTATCAGTCAAGATACTCCTCTTGACTTCCCCAAGTCTGCACTTTCCAAGGATACTTCCTCTAATAGATCCGAACCTGACTGTCAGACCTTCTGCATACTCTATTTTTGCTTACCAGACCTGAAAGCCCTTCAATCTGACTTCCAGTAGAGACACACCATGTCTTGCGGATGTGTGGGATGAACTTTGTTGCCATCAATGACAACAATCATGAAGCTCCAATGTGTCTCTTGCCAACAGTGCCTGACCTGAACCTGTAGGAATACCTAGATTTCTTGGAGGATTAGGATTTCCTGGAGGATTAGGAGCTCTAGGAGGACTGGGACCAAGATTTAAAGATCTAAATGAAAAACTGTCAGGACTCACAATGTTATAGATGCTAAAAGGTGACCCAGGAGGCATTCTAGATGAACTTCCTGCCTGTGATATTTTAGGATTCCAAATCAAAGGACTCTTACTTTACCTTTTATCTGGTAACTGCACACATATATCCTCTAAACTAGATCTAGACCTAGTCACTCTGTTACTGTTATGAGCCAGCTCTACTTAAAACAAACCCTAACTCCAATCGGTCCTCCTTCTAGCACCAGAAACTGTTGATGGTTGTTTTTACACATTCATAACAAAAGTTAAAATTCATAAAGATGAACCTAACTGTCTTGAAAGATATGAAGTAATCAATTAAGATTGCTTAATCCCAAGTTTCTATATGGTCAGGTCTTGACCTATTGGACAATTCAGTAGGTTGATGTGAAGCTGTAATATTCAAGGGGCCTTACGTGATTTAGGGTTTCTTGATGATTTATTAGACTCAAACTATGCAAAATATCATAAATATCTACGTTTTATTCATCCTTTTGCACAGACTTGTTATTGTATTTCAAAGCTTTAAATGATTTATATTATTGCAAGCTTTTCTCTTAAATATTATGAAAACTATCTACTATCAACTCAGTTGTTCATGTTTCTTTCAAATATGAGACAATCTCCTTTAAATTTATGCGTTTTAAGCTAAGTATTTCAGATGGGTTGGGAAAAGTTAGAGAAATCTAAACTAAACTTCATTCTACTATAGGATCTAAATGCTCTATTATGCACTTTATAAATAATACAGAAAATTGATTAAATCCACAGATTAAACCTTAAATGTAAGCCCTGAGTATTTTCATAGATATACAGTCAAGATTGCAAGCTTTAAGAGATATTTATTTCAAATACAAAGAAGAGCCAGAAGACACTCAGAAATAGATGCAGAATTCTAGATTCATTTGTATCCAAAACACACAATCATATATGATTTACAATGTATGAATGACTCTTAGCTTCATTAATCAATTTACAAGAACTTACAAAGCTTTACAGATACAGTAAGGATTCTAGATGTTCCACACATTCCTTATTGTAGACACAGGTGACTTCCTTCTACTCTAAATTAAAAGGTCCCTCTATTCTAAATACTGAGATAAATTATCAGTTCCAGCTCTGTTCTACAAATTCCTCTATTCTACAAATCCTTGTGTGTCCTATTACAGAGTAAAGGGGCTTAGTATATAGTTCTGATTATCCCCAATACAATTTCAAAACCCTAGTTAATCAATAGTCCACACCTCAAGTGCTGCATCAGATGATGGAAAACAAATTCCATCCAAAAATATCTTAGAGCAGTATACCCATCCTGAGCGTAAAGATCCTGCTTGGAAACCCTAATAGCTCAAAATATCCTCTGATGTTCATATAATAATGTTTCCCTCCACCTGCATTTCTCCTCGCATTGAAAGCATTTACTCCTTTCACTTCCCTTTGCAATCCGATTCTCTCTTCATGATGTCATCACCATTACATCTCCACCTTAATATCTACCTGCATACCTGCAAAACAGACATGAAAAAAATAGATTTAAAATTCATGTTGCTGGTGTTGATTTATACCTAGTCAGAATGTTCACTGGGCATTAATCACAATCATTAATACACCACCAAATTGGTCTTCAGTTGTAGTGTTGGCACCTTCAAACTTTCCTCTTATCGGCAGTCTAAATCAGCATACAAACCCTATTGTATGTTTTGTTTGTATGTCACGTTCTGTATATTTAAACATACAAGAACTTTATGCAAACAATCAAACTCAAATTCCCTCTCTTTTCCCCCTTTTCCGTACATCCTTGATTTCATTTGTATATCGGGTATGTATGTTATAAACGTACAAGCATAAAAACATTCAAGGATTTTTCTATTTTGAATTTCACTTTGAAATCCGACTGGTACATTTTGTTTTGCATATAGGCTTGTATATCACAACATACAAACGCATATGCATACAAAGACTATTTTGTATTTAATTCTGTTTTGACATCCGATGCTTTGTATCTATCACATTGTATGTATCGTATTGCATATCGCATATACAAACCCTCAAATATACAAAGAGTTTCTTGTATTTAATTCTTTCTTCACGTCGGGCTTGTATATCGGCTTGTATCTCTTAAGCATACATTGTAATTATGCAAACATTTAAACATGCAAAGGGTGGGTGCCACCTCACCTTCCTCCTTCATTTCCTCGATGCATATTCCGCTTGTATCAAACCTTTAGATACAAGCCAAATACATACAAACTCCCTTGTATGCTCCTTTAGATTTCAACTCTTATCATTAACCATAGTTTACTTACCTGCCAAATCCGCGATGTATAAAGTGTAATGCATCCTTCAATGTAATTCAACTGTTGATACATCACATTAACCATTTTTATCGCAATGTATATCTTGTATGTTTATCGCAATGTATATCTTCGAAGCATACATACAAAGCACCGAATATACAACGATTTAATTTCACTTAATAAATTTTCAGTTCCGCGCTATGCATATTTCTTTGTATGTCACCGAAAGCATATAGTGCTTGTATCTAACTTTACATACAAGCAGGAATACATACAAACATTATATCCCACTTCATAGCCTTTTTAGTTTCGCCACTTGTATAAATCGATGTATCTCACCTTGGTATACTAGCCCGAAACATACATGGACTTTTCAAGCCTGAATAAACCTTTTGGTTCCGGCACTTGTATATGCGCAATGCATATCGACTTTGTATGTAAGATACATACAAGGCACAAAGTATACAACGACTTAACCATATTTTATGTTCATTTCGGTTTCGCAATGTATAAAAGCTTTGTATATCCACTTTGCATGCCTTAAACATACAAACACAAAGTGCATTCAACGAATTTAAACAATTATTCACTTAAGCTTTGAACTTTTCGAGCCCAACTTGTATGTACCGAAATGAAACGTATTTACGAAATGCATACAAGTAAAATGACTTAGAAAACTCGATGACTTCCATGCGACTATGTATAAAGAACGACCCTGTATATACAAAGGACTCTGTATATGGAAAGTGACATACAAAGGACTTTGTATACAAGCGAACTTGTATACAAAAGACCTTGTATATGCAACCCAATATACAAAAGGCCTTGTATATGCAACATACAAATTCATATGTATGTTTTACCAAAACACTCATAATTTGCAAAATACTTGGAATTTTAAGATGGTTCAAAAAGCAACCCCTATTTATTTTTAACAAGGAATTCACCCATATTATGCTCTGGCACTTAATGCAAATTTTTCTTTATTTTCAACAAGGTTTGTACTTTTTACTTCTTTTTCCCTTTACCACCAAGCAAAACAACACACAAACAAGCAAATGCAACAGCCATAGCAGGGGTCCTCATTTTGCTAAGGAGTAAAAAATGGGGCGTGTTGTGAACATCACAACAGGTCGTACAGATCTTAATGGAATTTGGCAATAGCCTACTACCCTGAATGATTGGGACCCTTCACACATGAAATGAGATCTCCCCTGGCATTTACTTACCCACTATAATGTGTTGGCAAAGTCTGTTCAACTCCACATGCTATGGAATGCAAAATGTCACTTTTAGCACCTTTCAACTTTGTCGATAGCTTGTAGCCTGGAATTGCGGAGACACTTGACACATGAAACAAAACCTTCCCTAGTATTTCCACACACACTCTGACATGTTGGTACAGTCAGTTCAACCCCACGAGCTATGGAATACAAAATTTCACTCCTAGCACCTTTCCGTTGCATGAAACTAAAGCATTTTGCAAGATTGCATTTGATTTCGGCATGGTCAAATAGACTGGAGTTGACTAAAAATGAGAGTTTATTATGGATGAAACTTATGTGCACTTGTAGGTTTGAATGGAATGCTCCTATTTATCGTGGATCTGAGAACTACTCCGTCAAAGTTTGGAAATTTTTTCTCTTAGGATCTTAAGTGACTTTGTAGGTAACCTACTACCCCAAATGACTGGAATGTTTAGCATATGAAACAAGACCTCTTGTAGCATTTAACTGCCCATGCTGATGCATTGGTGAAGTTTGTTTAGGCCCATGAGCTATGAAATGCAAAATGTCACTCCTAGCACCTTTCAACAACATGAAATTGAAGCATTTTGAAAGAATGTATTTGATTTCAGCATAGTCAAACATACTAGAGTTGACAAAAACTGAGAGAGGTTATTGTGGATAGACCCCAAGTGCACCTATAGGTCCAAATAGAACATTTGCAGCTGCCACAAATTTTGAGAACTACTCTATCATAGTTTGGTAGTTTTTTCATCTTAGGGATCTTAAGGGACTTTGCTAGTAGCCTATTGCCCCGAATGATTGGGACCCTTGGCACATGAAACAAGACATCCCCTAGCATTTACCTACCCACCCTAACATGTTAGCAATGTCCATTCATCCCCATGACCTATTGAATACAAAATGTCACTCCTAGCACCTTTCCATTACATGAAACTGGAGCATTTTGGAACAATGCATTCCTTCCCACCATAGGCAAAAAATTGATTTAGCAAAAATTGAGGTATGTGTTTGTAGGTGGACCTGACATCCACCTATACATGCAAATAAGATGTTCCTAGGTTTCACAGTTTGATGGAATAGTAGATCAAAAGTTTGTCACTTTTTTTTCTTAGGGTTCTTGAGAGATTGTCTACATTTGATATAGCCAAGAACAACCATGAGGCTTTGCCAACAAAAAGACATCCCCCCTTGTATTTACTGAACCATCTAGATGTGTTGGCACAATCAATTTGGCCCTAGGAGATGTCGAATGTAAAAATTTAGTCATAATACCTTTTTCGTAGATGAAAATTCAGTACTATAAAGGTGTTCTCACTTGATCCAATGTCTTTTAGGGAATCAATTAAGGCTGCCCTTACTACTACTATAAAATGTCTGTCATTAAAACTCATTAAAACAAATTAGAACTCATAGTAACATTGTTAAAACTCATTCAAACTCGTTATGAAATAGAAAGTAAAGGACATATCATCGTGAAATAATCATGAAAACCTACCTTAGTTTCCTTCCAAAGGCAACTTCATAAGGATTATGCCTACCTCCATCATACTAAAATCCTACATGAAAATGCAACTACACTATTTAGCTAAAATGAGTAGCTGAAATATACAAGGTGAAATGAGGATAGCAAAGAAAAATAGCATACCTTTCTATCATTCCACTAATTCAATCCAATGAATCATCAAGGTCTACTCTACTCTTTATTGTGTTGAGTATTGCCTCATGGTCAGACTCACAAACTTTCCACAAGGTCTTATCAGATGGTCTACCCTCATATTTGACAAAATTAATGTTTGAAGCCACAAAAAGGTTAGAATAATGAAGAATCTTCCTATGTGTGTTGAAGTCCTCGAACACCCACACATCAGACTTGTTCATTGGGTACCTTCTATGCCATGTTCCAATAACAACCACTGATCCTATAGGGTATTCAATGTTTCCTCCATATATAATATGGGAATCTAATTTATTTTTGCCTCAACACATGAACACAAATAATAATTTGTTCCTTCTTCATTATCTTCAACTACAATAACTACATAAACACGCTCTGTATTGATACGTGCATTCAGTTCAATCACTATTAAGGTCAGATATTCAAAATATGCAATAGGCTCTCACAACTCTATTCACATGAAAGATTACTCTATCAAATAAATGATTATGAGGATATGAATATGTTGTATGGTACTCCTTAGGATTACAACATAAGAGATAAAAATGATGAAAAGGACTGATTATAGACAGATTAGAATTTTCAAGCACCTTAAATGGGTTATCAACACAACTAGGACTATCATGACATTCAATAGGAACATCAAAACCTATGAAGATAATTTCATATCTTGTAAAGGTGTAAATGAGGGATTTTCTAGGAGTCATAAATTTATAGGATAGTCATTGTAACCTTAGGAATATCACATGCCATTCTTCAAATAGTAGTCCAAAATAAGAATGATCAAACCCTAGGACTTTCATATGTAAATTGGTACATTACAAGGGCAATCACAAGATCGGAGAATATAATGATGATAAGATCATAAGGAAGAAGACCAAATGACTATCTAAGGAAGAAGTTCTCATGACAACAAATAGAAGATCTAAGGAAGAAGTTCTCATGATAATGTAAATAGAATGTTTCTATCAAGCAAACGTTTTTATTAAAAATAGATTTGCTCTAAAAGAAACTCTTGAGGATACAAATTGGTTATGTCATGTGATTAGTATGGTCAATTGAACTTTAAGGACTTGAACTTGTTACATACTAAGAAATTTATGTATTGCTCAAGATCTTTTTGAAGACTTTGATCATAAATTGATTATAAGATAGTGATAGAAGTCTATGTGGTAACCATGCATTGAGAGTCAAATTGCACTATGACTATTACAAACAACAGCACACACATCATAAATAGAGAAGACTATCATGAAAATCTAGATCACTATTAAGGTCGGGTATTCAAAATATGCAATAGGCTTTGTTGAACACAAGGAATACTGAGAGGGGGGTGAATCAGTATTCTACAAAACCACTTCTTTACATGTTCATTGATCCAATTACAAAATTCAATAACATGAAAGAAGAATAAACATAAGAAAAACAACCATATAGACATAACACATAGACACCAGGATTTTTACATGGAAAACCCATAAAGGAAAAACCACGGTAAGTGTTAGCTCACAATATATTATGGTATCAATATCAAATTACATGAAGGCTCATTACCTTGGGGCTTACTGCCTGAGGACTCACTATCTAAAGAAGTGATCACTACAATAGGCTCACTGCCAAAAGAAAAGAGGAGAAGATAGAGAAGGAATGGGTCACTGCAAAAAGAAAACTTTTACAAGTGCATCTACAAAATGCTGAGGTGTAGTTCCATTTAGCTTAGTATACAGACTCAAATGTCTTCATAATGCTTACCCTACATTTTCTAGTCTCCTTCACATATACTCTTCTCTTCTACCCTTACTATCCTTTTCTAGTCACAAAAGTCCCTCAGATCACACACACATCAAATTTTCATTGCATTCACACACATTCATCCCTCTAAATCCAAATCTATCGAGTATATATATCTACATCAAGAATTTCCTCAAACTAGGTCGGCATGCAAAATATGAATCTTGTATATTCAAGTTATACCTTTTCGGCCTATTATTATGCCTAAACAACAATGCAGACCTAATCAATCATGCAAGATTATTCATATGACTCTAGACCTATTATGAAATCACTTAGATTAATGATTCCAATCATATACCTTCACTACATATTAATCTAACATGACTGTTAGCTTAACCCTTAAATGCACATGAAACTAGATTGTCTGTCACACTATAACTTTCAATGCAAACCATATGAGACTTTGAAATTCATAACCAACATTCATTATGGACCTCTTATCATCCCTTTAAAATTGTAGAGCATAATACTCATTGATAGTGAAATGCAGATCTTAGAGCTATTGTTCTATCATAGAGAAATACGGTCACACTGGAAGCTGATATTGGATAGCTTTTAAATTGTGATCGAATGAACTTCAAGCTCTATAACTATGGATTTAGATGCTGATGACATATATCTTCAATACCTGAAAACTACAAATCAAAATATTCATCAGCAGACGCATGCCGACCAAATTTTTGAGGTACTATGTACTGTTTCTGACTTAACTCTGTTCACCTGGACTTAGACATGAAAGGAAGCAAGGTATGCTAAACACACTTCCTACACCGATCTAATGAGGAAAGTAGTATGCAAATTCATTTAAATATTTAAAATTTTAGCAATATTAAACATATATCAAAGATATTACAATAGTAAACACAAACACAAAAGAGAATGACACAAGATGTATTGTGGGGAAAACCTTTTCAGGTAAAAAATACTCTAAAACCTGCACAATGTATTATCTAAAACAATAATAGTTTACAATACACTTGCAATACAATGTCATGCCCACATTTTCCTTGTGGTCACAACACACATCACACATGTCATAGCCACATCTGTCATGTGGTTATGACACGAGATATGAAAAACTTTTCTCACACTGCCCTACAAACCCCCTCGCATGTGTAAGCATGCTCGGCGGTGTTCTCTCAAGGCGAAAACACTACAGTTTTCGGCGGGATATAAGTACAATTGCGTGCAACCAGACGCAAACGGACCAACAAGAGGGTCTCTACGACGCCGTTAACGTCATTGCAAGAGTGAGATTACCAAGGTTCCTAAATCTAAATCTTAGCAAATTCCAGCAGTATAACGCCTTACGGCATTAGTGGGAATTACTCAACACTAATTTACGCATGTGGTTCGCTGATAGATTAACAACTTCCCACGACACCTTGTTCCGACTAAACTGACTCGTGATCTCCCTATTTAGTCATTTTTTAGCAAGGCACGGTTGTCTGTCTCCTCTCTTGCTTCCTGAAACATACTCCTCCTACGACTTAGCATTCTCAACAAGGCAGTTTGTTTGCTCTCTCTTCCCTTTTCTCTGGGTCTTAATTTTGATTGTATTTTTATCGCACTTACCTTAACTATTTCTCTGATAATTTAGTTTGTTTATATTTCAGTCTCTCTCTCTTTCATTTTCTATGCTTTCTTTATGTATATCCGGTCCTTTCTTCATGATTTACATTAATCAGGGTTATCACTGCATCTATTGTTGATATTAAACCTAACTTCCGGATGGTCTAGGTCACATAGGCTGGTTTACTACTTCGCTGGACTTGGTCTCCTAGTCTTCTCCGATCAAGGTTTCTCCTCTTCGTTTGTATTAATTAACCTTGTTCCTAAGCAGATTTAGCGGAAGGGTCCATCAACTTAGTTCTCTTATCCCATGTGTAAATTGCCGCGCATTTTCTCCTCTGTGTTTTCCAATGTTAGTTTTTCTTCTTCTGACTCTCTTACAGGTTTACTTATGAGGACGTTTACTACAGTTGAGATTAAAATGGTCTCACATGAAATGTCTGTGATGGCTCCTTAAGTTTATTTCCAGTGATCTTTTAAGCAAGGTGACGTGTAATTTTCCTCTTCATTTTCCCGGTTATTGAAATTACGTTGATAGTTGAAACTTCTGAGAAACTCTTTCCGGAGTAATACAGTATATTCCTTTACACTTCTCTTTTCATTATAATTTTATTTTCTCTTAGATTATAATTACTGTTGTTATTATTACTAATAATTAATCTTAATATTCTTCTTGTAAATCATATACCATTGTTAAGTTATGTAGGAGGCTCTTCTCTTTATAAAACCCTTACCATGGAAATATAACAAAATCCCTGTTTAATTACGTTTGTACTCCACTTAAGACGAAAACATAATTCCCATATCTTGAAACCTCTTTTTTTTTTTTGAATTAATTTTGCATATCTCCTTGTTATGAATGATAGAGAGGGCCTCATAAAATGGCCCAAGACACCTCTTCTATGTATATATATACCATATATATAAATATATATATATGTAATATATATACATATATATAACTAAATATATCTATATTTATTTACAATTCCCTTTCAAAACATAATGTGTATATATATATATATATATATATATATATATATATATATATATATATAGATATATATGATATATATATATGTATATATATATATATTACATATATTATGCCAACCTAGTGGAATATCCACAAACAAATTATATATATATATTTTTTGTTATTTAAATGAACCAATGCATATATGTTAGGGCTAAATAGCCCTAACATTTTTTTTTTATGCATAACATTTTATGTTTCTGCTGTGACAGGGAAATGGCGGCAGGGGTCGGGCCGCACAGAGGGATGGAGGCCGCAAGAAACAGCGGCGGGCTTGCATGTGGCGGAGCGTAGCTCCGCGGGGGTTAAAAAGGGCAGGGGGATGTGGGGAGGGGCGGAGCCCCACCCACATCCCACGATGTGGGGTGTGGGTGGGGCTCCGCCCCCTCCCCCCACCTCTGTTTTAATTTAAACGGAGACTGCGGTGGGGATTACTCCCCACCGCCCTGTTGGCAAGAGACACTATATGGATTCATGGTTGTTGTCATTGATGGCAACAAAGGTCATCCCACATATCCGCAAGTCATGATATATCTCTACCGGAAGTCAGATTGAAGATTGTTGTGGTCCGGTGAACAAGAACAGAGCATGTGGCAAGGTCCGACAGATTGGTCCGGATCTCTCAGAGGAAGTGTCTTGGCACAGTGCGGATCTGGGGAAGTCAAGAGGACTATCTTGAGTAGTATATTCCAAGGATTTAGCCTCCGGAGATGGACAAAGAAAAAGATATGAATAGTTGAGTACCGGATTCATGAGAGACAGTGAAAACAGAGGAAGAACTGACTGATAGAGTATCAGACTACTTTCCGGATGTGTTACAGATGATGATAAAGGTTGCGGAGGCATGAATCATGTTTGGCCGACACAATTGATGATATCTACAAGTATATGCTTGATCTGCATTGCTTGGTGAGCAAGGATTCAGCCGACAGAACTAAGTTTGTAAGAAAATAGACTGTTCCGGATGCCGACTAGAAAGGTGATGAAATTACTTGTGCGGATATATATAGAGGATGGATTTAGTTGTAAAGAGTGTGTAGTGTGTGAAAGGATATGCGAACAAGTCCAGAGTAGAGCAGAAGTAGCAAGAAAGATCCGGTATGTGAAAGGATAGCAGACTAAAGAACAGAGGAAAGATGAAGTGCAGCAAATCAGTATACTGAACTTAACCGGAACTGAACTCCAGCATATGCAGATGCTTCCAATCAGTTCAAGACTGTGATTCTTATCACTTTGTAAGACAGTGTGTCTTCTTGTAGGCAGTGAGCCTCTTGTGAGCAGTGTGCTCGGGCAGTGAGCCCTAATTGGCAAGTGCCATTTTTGTAATTTCCTATTCTTCTAACAGAGAATAATTCTTGGGTTAATCACCCCGTGGTTTTCTCCCTTAACAGGGTTTCCACGTCAAAAATACTGTGTCATGTGTTTCTTATTTCATGGTTAATGTTTTGTGTTTGATTTTATGCTGCTTCAATTAAAAGGAAAGTTCAATAAGGGAAATAATTAGGATAACTGATTCACCCCCCCCCCTCTCAGTTATCAACAATTGGTATCAGAGCTAAGTTCCTCCTAATAGAGCCTAACAGCTTGAGGAAGATCTGGGATTTCAAATGGATGCATATGGTTTAAGGGAGCAACTCAAGACTGCCCTTGAGGATCTTGAACAGTCAAATTCTGAAGTCAGTGAATTAAAGGAAAGACTCAAACAGGCTGATGAATTCATGAGAGAATTAAAAGACAAATTAAGTCTCTCTATGAAAAAGAGAAAGGAGCTGCTTCAACAGTTGGCAAGACAAAGTGAAGAAAGCAATACAAGTGAGGAATTGACTGAGCAAACCAAGTTATGTGAAAAGTTATCAAAAGAAGTCATTATGTTAAGACATGAAATGGAATCAGGAACTATAAAGTTTACTCAAGAGATTGAAGAAAAAAGAAAGGCTGAAGACAATCTAAGACAATCTCTTAAAGAAAAATCAGAAGAATGCCACCAGATGGACAGGATTATCAGACACCTTGAATCTGATCTTGAAGATTCCAAAGATAATGAAGGAAAACTTGAGGATCAAATTGCCTCTCTCAAAAGAGACCTTCAAACAGCAAATGAATATAAAGAGAAATTCAAGATAAGTTCTGCTCAACTTGAAGTTCTTCTTGGAAGTCAAAAGAGGACAGATGACAAGTATGGCTTGGGATATGAGAAAGGAGAAAGCTCCGGATCCGGTCAGAAGAATCTTGGATCAGAAAATCCAAGGAGCATGCCTAGAAGACCTCCGGTAAGACAGCCAAATGCTCAAAGATATCCATCCTTCAATGGATACTGCCACAGCTGCAACCACTTTGGTCACAAAGCTAATCAGTGCAGAATGAGAATGAATCAGATTAATTCATCCTTCTCCGGACAGTGCTTCAACTGCAAAAGGTATGGACACAAATCCCATGAATGCAGAATTATGCAAGTAAACAAATCATTCAAAGGTAGATGCTTTACATGCAATAGAATAGGTCATATGGCTAATCAATGCAGATCAAGGGGATATCAGTTAAATATGCAAAGAAATGTTATTTGCCAAATCTGCAATAGGTCCGGTCATAATGCTAAAGTCTGCAGAAACAAGAATCAGGACAAAAGAGGTCCGGTGTATAATCAGAATCAAGACAAGGGCAAACAAAAGATGAATGCGGATGAAGTTAGGAATCAGATGAGCAAGATTTGGGTGAAGAAAAGCTCAGAGAATGTAGAGGTTGGATCCGCACCAGATTCTGGTGCTGATATTTCTTCCGGAAATTAAAAAGTGAGCTCAGGCTCAGGGGGAGACTCAAAGAAGATTCTGTTCCCCCAGCCAAACAAGTTGTGCCGGATGTGGCACAAGATGCGGATTAAAGGGTTTGTAGATATAAGTCCTGAGATGCTTCAGTCAAGTTTTCAGAGGTCCGCATGGAGTTATGAAGAAGCTGTGTTCGATTAAGTCAGACCTGTTCAGGGAGGTGCTCCGGTATGATAAAGGATTACAAAAAGGTCCGGAGAGATCCGGAAGTGCACGATCTTGTCTTGCGGATTGAACAGAGTGTTTGGGATGTTCTTGTAATATGTTACCTAGATTTATTCATGATTTAAAGATCCGGATGATATTCAGTGATCAGGACTGATCTGGGATACTCCAAGCTGTCCAGACATGGTAAACCGGAATAATGCAGGTGAAGCATTTATTGCAGACAGATATTAGGGTTTGCGGAGCAATATAAAGATTTCTCAAAAGTTATCTACTCATTCTACACTTGAGAAGAAGCGAATAGTGGAGCTCTGCAACAAGGTTCATCAAGCACACCAAGGATCTCCTGCCAAAGCTATTGAATAAAGAAATCAATCCAAACACTCCGTGCAAACCGAAAGCGCATAAGGTATTCTTCGTTTTTCATTACCTCACTGCAAATCTTTGAAGAATGGCTACTCCAAACATAGTTAAGATCTCTGATAGACCTCGCCCCTCATTCAAGAAACATCCCTACAAATCATTGGAGGTAGATCCACTAGGAGCCTTCTCTAGTGTTCCCCACGGAGTCTTACATACTGAAGATATTAGGGTTTACATACACGCAAACATTGAGGAATTTGGGGAATTCAAATTAAGAGACCTCTATCACAAGCAACTGATAGATAATGCTTTTGAGCTCAAACCAGAGTATAAGGGTATCCAGAAGAAACAATTTGAGCAATTCATTCATTTCCCTAGCTTTGAAGAAGATGAATGGGTCCGGTATGTACTGAGCAGGATGCATGACAACTTCCTTTGGCTAGATAGACCCTGTAAGATCACAAAAGAAGCAATTAGAGCAGTAACTGGTCTATACTCTTCCGGGGAGGTACCTATCCTCAAATCTGTCAAGAACAACGTTGTAACTGAGGCCACCGGATCAAAATATGATAAGAGGGCAATGACCATTGAAGATATTTCGGATCCGGATATCAAATATGCATCAATGATAATAGGATACAAGATCTATCACTCCAGCAGGGAGAATTCTGTATCCGGGACTGCAATATACACAGCATATGAAATGCTAAGAAAGAATGCAGATTATGATCTTTGTGAACTACTACTAAGCCAGTTAATGGAAAATGTACAGAAAATCAAGAAAGACAAGAAGAACTCCTTTAAGTATGGTACTCTCATTGTATGTCTATTCTTTTACTTCATGAATGAGCTACCCGGAACAAGCGGATGGGTATGGCAGAATGACAAACCTGTTGCAGTCCAGATAAGAGACTATTTGCATGGACTTGGGGATGCAAAAGCGAGAAACACAGCTCTATGGGGATACTTCAAAAACTTTCAGAGCATGATGCAAGCAAGAGAGAGAATTCCCCAGTCTCTCATTGAGAAATACAAGGACTCAGTATGCTTTATGGTTGACACTGATCAGTGCCTAATGGAGGCAGTGGAGCCAAGGACTGTCTGGATCATGCCCATGGGATATGAAGTTGATGAACAGATAGTAGAGCTGCATGTTCAACACATGCTAAGTCAGCCCAAAGATCCTAAGGCAGAAAGGTTTGGAACCTTTGAGGAGCTGAGTGTGAAATTACATGTAGAACTCAGGGAACCTGAGATTAAGAGAAAAGTGAGAAAAGAAGTAGAGCACATTGCTCAAGGCCTAGGCATCTCAAAAGAGGCACTTGATGCCAGCCGGGAAAAGAGGAGAAAGGCTGAGGAAGAAGAGAAAAGCAAAGAAAGTGCTCCGGTTGAAACCCCCACCCGGACCAGATCATCAAAGAGATCTGCACCTTCCACAACCAAAAGCTCAAAACTGGAAGTCCAGGCACCCGGTAAAAGATCCAAGACAAAAGCATCAAGGGCTTATGAAAGCCAAAAGGATGAAGAGGAAACAGAATCAGATGAGGAAGTAAGAGAAGTAAAGAAACAGAAGAAGAAAGGATCCGGTAAGCCCTCCACAGGCCAAGACAAGGATGAAATGGCAGAGGTAACTGTTGAAAAGCCCACTCTGTCACTAGAGAGCATAATCAAGTCGGTCACGGTGGATGGAAACCTTCAACCAATGACTGAATCCTATGATGACTTCAGTGAGGCAGACCAAAAGACTCTGCAGGAGGCCACAGTGAAATATCTTAACATATATAATAAGGCTTTCATTGAAATAATATCTCTTATTCCTAAAAGCCTAGAAAAGGAAATGGAAGTGAGGAAAAATAATGCTCATGCTAAAGATCTTGAGATCCAGGAGCAGATAGCTATTCAGCTATATCCTCAAATTGATCCCAAGACAATGAACATGATCTTCAAGGACTGCAAAGATGAGTTCAGAAGTAAAGCCAGGATGAATCAGCTCATGCTTGGTGAGACTGACAAAGTGGCACAAGAGACAGAAGAGATCCTCCGGAAGGCCTTCAAAAGGCTCAATCTTCCTGTTGTAGAGGACTTAGGTGCAGAAACAGCTGCTGATTTGGAATCTTCTGTTCCGGAAGAAGTGAGCCCTGAACAGACAAGTGAGGACTTGGGACCCTCTGCTCCAGAAGAAGTGGCCCATGAACAAGCAAGCATCTCTCCTCCGGTTTCCCCTACAGTCTCCGGATCCAAAGAAGAAGAGCAATTGCAGGAGAAGGAAGCAGTGGTGACAGACAAAGAGGTTGACAGTTCTAAGACTGCAGAAGAAAAGAAACATCTGTCTCCGGCAAGAGACACTGCACAAACTGTTCAACAATTTTTGAGCAAGGAAACTCTAGAGATTGATGAACCGGAGCTTCTAAAAGGTCCATTTGATTTTGACTCTCTCTCTCCGGTACAAACAATGAAGATAGCTTCATTTGCAAATGCCAAGGCAAATGAAAAGCTCCTGAAGTCTCATATGGAAGACTGTGAGTTGATAGAGGCTGCTTCCGGAGTACTTGTAAAGATCATGCCATCAATCCAAATAGATCCGACAGCCTCCACTTCCGGTAATCTAAAAACCTTAGTCAGCAGTATTGATACACATTTTAATTCTCTAGAAAAATTAGCTGAAGAAAAGGTCCGGAAGGAATTTTTGGATAAGAGATTTTCTGAAATATTAGAATTAATCTCTAAGGATAGGAAGATTGTAAGCATTGGAATAAAGAGCTTAGAAAATGCTCTTAAGGATGGCGGTGACATCTACAAATTTTGTATATCTTGGTCAAAGGCAACAGCAGCAATTGACAAGAAAATAAAAGAGGAACAGGACAAGCTTCAAAGCTTATCTCAAAGTTTTGATCCTCTCTCTTCCTCTATAATAAATCAAGAATGTCAGACTATTGCAGTCTTGAATGAAATAAAGAATCTTGAGAAGGAGAGGAAGAACATTACCAACCGGATGGGAGAACTTAGAAGGATTATAGTCCCTAAGTTGGAAACTATGCATGAGGCCATCAGTGATGCCCAGACCACCGCCCATACAAAAGATCCGACAGATCTCAGGCGGGCAGAAGCTTTTGCATTTTTGTTGAGTGGTCACATTTCAATCTTGGACAGAATGAAGCTTAGTTGGGCTACTGAAATGGTTCAACTGCAGACATCCTTTGCAGACATTCTGCAGTATATGTGAGTATGTAAATATGCGGCTATATATAGAAAATTTTTGAGAATTTTGGTGTGCGGACCCTACCCTTTGCCATTGATGTCAAAGGGGGAGTGAGGAGCAGTGAAAAATGAGGAATCCAACTCAGGGGGAGTTCCGGAAATTGTATATAAAGACAAGAGCATCAGCAAAGGGGGAGCATAGTGTAAACACTTAGTCATTTTTCACTAAGTGTTGCCATCAATGCCAAAGGGGGAGATTGTTGGCAAGAGACACTATATGGATTCATGGTTGTTGTCATTGATGGCAACAAAGGTCATCCCACATATCCGCAAGTCATGATATATCTCTACCGGAAGTCAGATTGAAGATTGTTGTGGTCCGGTGAACAAGAACAGAGCATGTGGCAAGGTCCGACAGATTGGTCCGGATCTCTCAGAGGAAGTGTCTTGGCACAGTGCGGATCTGGGGAAGTCAAGAGGACTATCTTGAGTAGTATATTCCAAGGATTTAGCCTCCGGAGATGGACAAAGAAAAAGATATGAATAGTTGAGTACCGGATTCGTGAGAGACAGTGAAAACAGAGGAAGAACTGACTGATAGAGTATCAGACTACTTTCCGGATGTGTTACAGATGATGATAAAGGTTGCGGAGGCATGAATCATGTTTGGCCGACACAATTGATGATATCTACAAGTATATGCTTGATCTGCATTGCTTGGTGAGCAAGGATTCAGCCGACAGAACTAAGTTTGTAAGAAAATAGACTGTTCTGGATGCCGACTAGAAAGGTGATGAAATTACTTGTGCGGATATATATAGAGGATGGATTTAGTTGTAAAGAGTGTGTAGTGTGTGAAAGGATATGCGAACAAGTCCAGAGTAGAGCAGAAGTAGCAAGAAAGATCCGGTATGTGAAAGGATAGCAGACTAAAGAACAGAGGAAAGATGAAGTGCAGCAAATCAGTATACTGAACTTAACCGGAACTGAACTCCAGCATATGCAGATGCTTCCAATCAGTTCAAGACTGTGATTCTTATCACTTTGTAAGACAGTGTGTCTTCTTGTAGGCAGTGAGCCTCTTGTGAGCAGTGTGCTCGGGCAGTGAGCCCTAATTGGCAAGTGCCATTTTTGTAATTTCCTATTCTTCTAACAGAGAATAATTCTTGGGTTAATCACCCCGTGGTTTTCTCCCTTAACAGGGTTTCCACGTCAAAAATACTGTGTCATGTGTTTCTTATTTCATGGTTAATGTTTTGTGTTTGATTTTATGCTGCTTCAATTAAAAGGAAAGTTCAATAAGGGAAATAATTAGGATAACTGATTCACCCCCCCCCTCTCAGTTATCAACACGCCCACCATATAAAAAGCTTCGACTGTGTTTACAACACACAGCGTTCTCAAATGTCGACAGTCATAAAATGTAACCCGTGTTTATTGCATTTCGATGATAATAAAATATCAATAATGTTTATATATATATATATATATATATATATATATATATATATTTAAGTCTCTTAAAATCTATTAATTCTGTTTTTCAATTAAACAATTTATTCAGTTACTATTATTCTGTTTAAATATATATATATATATATATATATACTGATGTATATATATATTTTATTGGATAATACCATTCAAATTTTTCCATTACAACAAATAGTTAGTTTCTCATATTCGGTAAAAATGGTAAATAAATAACAACTAATATATATATATATATATCCCATTTTCATAAATCACTCAATTTTCTCAAATTGACAAACAAAAGTATATACATACTAGATTTCCCTTAATCTTTACAAATTAACTGAAAACACTAGTTATGGAGAATAAACTTAAACATTTAAAACTGGCTTTTCCATTATAGCAATGAACTATAAAACTAACCTTTCAACTAGTTAAACAGTTCTAATCTTATAATTACATAAACAAACTCAGATTAGATTGCAAATAAGTTATGAACTCTTCCTTTCAATAACACATTAAACACAATAAAATTGCTATTTAAAAAGGTTTACAAAGCAACAAACTTGAAAATTTAAGGTATTTGTTTACCACATTCATATTACAGAAAAGTTAACTCTTCCACTACATATAGCAAGAGATCATTTTAAACCATGGATTCATACAACTAACTTCCCAGATATGAACTTCCTTCTCCCAAACAATATACAACTGATAGCTTGTGACAACCAAGTAAAACTCCATCATTAACAAGATCAGGGAGGTGATTTCCTTCACTCCCAGGGTAACAATAAATTACAACAATATCAAGAGAGGTGCTCTCTCTTCAACTCTTATGAAATGAACCTGGCCTAATTCTCATGACAAAGAAGAATAACTATTTCTTCATAAATATAACTCCTCCCAAGCCAACCAAAAGCTCCAAGAGAAAACCTGCGTATCAAAGACAAACAAAGAAGAAAACACCACTCATCTAGCTCTCCTCCCTTCCGTAGACCCGCAAGAGGGTCACCCCCGAGCTAGGGAGACCATACTCACACCTGGGTAACTCAAGCACTGCACTTCACAACAGTAACAACAACAATCCCAAAGCACACAAACACCCGTGGGTAATTTACACAACACAGAAACTCAACTACAGTGAGTTTCATAAGGGGCAGGAGAGTGGACACACTCGACTCCAGAGTGTCACCCTGACAGATAAGTTAACCAATACAATTTCTCTTGGTCTCAAACCAAGTTTGATCACAAATTTTTAAGAAATCTGTATTTGACTCTCAAGTCAAAGATACAGTCACAGATACATGCCCTCAAGGCTTTCAACATCCTAAAAGATGGAAACAGGTATGCACCCGATGAGGATCTCTCCTCCCCTACCCCAAACTTGATGAGCATTTCTCCCAAGTGGGAGAAGCTCTGTCAAACAACCCGACAACAAACCCCACAGAAAACAAATCTAAACACAAATTCACACACTTTACATACACATTCAGCAAAGGTAAAAATCAACCCTCTTGGAATGAAGCTGTTATAGAGCCCACAGAGTTCTCTTCCAACCTTAGCCACCAACTCCCTCTCCCTTCTCTCTCCTGCAAGCTAACTTTTCTATTTTTGGTAAAGCAGAATGAAAGTTTCCCCAAAATTCAACTAACTCCCTCTCATCCCAAAATTGGAAACAAATAACCCAAATTCTTTTCAGTTTTGAGGAATGGGGAGGTGACACTTGTCACCTCCTCATTCTCCCCCAAAACCACTATTCTATCCTGGTGGCTTATGTCACTCACCCTTCCCAAGAGTACTCCTTATCCCTCTACTCATGTGATTCCTCTTACGCATGGGAGAAATAAAAGGAGTTAATGGGTAAAAAGACAGGTGACCCATACCCCTTCTTCCCTCCTTCACATGGGTGTCCCCACAGCACATGGGGGAATCTCACTAATGGAGGGGGTGACTTCAAGTCAATCCTTCAATAATGGATGGGCTTGTAGTCATCTCTTACCTTGGGGATTGTAGAGGGGATGAGTTGGGTGTTGGTACAACCCATCATGTCCCCTCCATACCTCCAATTTTCGCCACTTAACTTCAGGGGGAAGTTAAGATGACTAGATGGAGGTTACTCAAGGGTTACCCATGCCAAATGGGCCCCTGGACCCATGGGGTATAACCCAGGGTCAACTTTAACCCATACAAGACACCCCTGGTCAAGGTAAAGCACAAGAAAAGGCCTCATGAATTGAAATAAAATAAGGAAATTCAAATTCAATCTCCTTTTTACAACACAAATTATAAAATAATGTTACATGAGGGTAACCTAACCCACCCGACCATACAAAAGACCACATTACATCATCACATCAAACACAAAGAGATCTTGGTTCCTCGTGGAACCAGATCGGCTTAACAGGGAATAACAAATAACAAGGTGCGGAATGATCTCTGAAATCTGTGGTTCGATTAGTAATTCCTGCACACTAAATTACAAGATCAGTAACCACATAAAATCATCATAGCCGAAGCAACTTAGAAACATGCATTCTCATGACATAGTTCTAATTAACATAAATGAATCATATTACAATTTTCCATCATCACCTAATTAACTTTTCTGAAATGTAAACTTATCCAAACATCACCCAATTAGTTTTTCCGAAATCATAATAAAGTTTAATAGTTTGACAATTCTGGGAACTGCTATCCCACAAACATAAAAAGTAACAATAACAGTAATGTATATAGTCATAACAACAGAAGTAAAAAGGGCGGTCCTCACATCCTCTCCCCCTAAGACGGTACTTCCTCCTAGAAGTCGTCAAAAAGGTGAGGATAAAGGGTCTTCAGTCTCTCTGCATCTTCCCATGTCGCAGTGACTTTGTCGTATAGGTCCCACTGAACTCTAACCTGGTCCAGCTCTCGACCTCGAAGGGCCAGCGTCCGACGAGCCAATATGCGAATTGGCTCCAATGCCAGCTGTCCGTCTACCTCTACCTGAAGAGCACTCCAATCCAACACGTGAGATAAGTCAGAAATATATTGATGTAAAACTGATACATGAAATACATCGTGGATATGTGACAGGCTAGGTGGCAAGGCTAGACGATAGGCTACTAGTCCTATCCGCTCCAAGATTTCGAAAGGTCCTACAAATCGAGGTGCGAGCTTAGAGCCTTTTCCGTAACAGATTGGACTCTTGTGCGGCCGCACCCTCAAAAATACTCTTTCCCCCACAGAGAAGCTTCGGTCTGTCCTCTTAGCATCGGCATACTTTTTCTGCCTATCCTGTGCTTCCTGAAGCCTCTGTCTAATCTGTTTGACCTGCTGTTCCATATTCTAAACTATTTCTGGACTGATGACCGTTCTGTCCTCTATCCGATCCCAACTCAAAGGTGTTCTGCATGGTCTACCATATAAAGCCTGGAAAGGAGGCATACCCAACGAGCTGTGATGCCCATTATTGTAGGCGAACTCAACCAGATATAGGTACTCCTCCCATCTAGACTGATGGTCCATAACATACATGCGAAGCATGTCTTCTAACACCTGGTTAACTCTCTCTGTTTGTCCGTCGGTTTCTGGATGATATGCTGAACTGAAGTTGAGCTGTGTGCCCAATGCCTGATGTAAGGCTTTCCAGAATGATGAAGTGAATACGGAGTCTCTGTCAGATATAATGCGGTGAGGTACCCCATGTAGTCTAACAACCTGATCAAGAAACACCTTTGCCACTGATGGTGCATTGTATGTTGTGCATATTGGTGAAAAATGCACCACTTTGGTCAGCTTGTCAACTGTCACCATAATAGCATCATGGCGACGTGATGACATAGGTAGACCAATGATAAAATCCATAGAAATGGTGTCCCATTTCCATTCAGGTATCTCATGAGGGTACAACAGTCCCGCTGGATGCTGATGTTCGGCCTTGACCCTCTGACATTCCAGGCAACGAGCAACAAATTCGGCAATGTCACGCCTCATCCCATCCAAATGATAAAGCTGTCGTAAGTTAGCATGCATCTTCTTCACTCCTGGGTGTGCTGCATAGGGTGCTCTATGAGCCTCTGATAGGATTACTGTGCGAAGATTACCCGCATGGGGTACATAGATGCACTGCCGATGTCGAAGCATACCATCAGACTCAAGGGTATATCCTGTAAATTTGCCCTCAAGGGCCTTCTAATTTAGCAATGCTTGCTGCACCTCAAGAAACCATTCGTCCTCCAGTAAATGCTGTAAGATGAGATCTTTCAAGTCCACCTTCAAGGTCAGGGTTAGGATCTCGTGGCGCCTTCGACTCAAAGCATCAGCGACCACGTTCTCCTTCCCTTTGATGTAGTGGACATCGAAGTCGTATTCGCATAGGAATTCCATCCAACGCCATTGGCGGGCGTTCAAATTGGGCTGTGTAAAAATATACTGCAAACTATGATGATCTGAATGGAGTTCAAAGCGTCGACCTAGGAGAAAGTGTCTCTAGCGGACCAAAGCATGAACAACTGCTACGAGCTCTAAGTCGTGAGTAGGATAGTTTAACTCATGTGTCTTTAGTTTTCGCGATTCGTATGCGATTGCTCGACCACCCTGCATAAGCACGGCTCCCAAACCTTCTAACGATGCATCTGTACAAACTACAAACTCCTCTGTAGGATTTGGGACCGCTAAAATAGGAGCACTGGTAAGACGCTCCTTGAGGACTCCAAAAGCCTTTTCACACTACTCGGTCCAAATGAAACCCTTCCCTTTTCGCTGAAGGGAAGTAATGGGATGTGCTATCCTAGAGAAGCCCTCGACAAACTGACGATAATACCTGGCTAACCCCATAAAGCTTCGGACCTCTGTCACGTTGGTGGGTGCCGGCCACTCCTGAATTGCTCTGATTTTAGATGGATCTACGGAGATGCCATCACCTGATAAAATGTGTCCCAAATACTGCACCTCTGTCCTGAAGAAGGCACACTTCGCCAAGTTTCCATAAAGTTGCTGCCCTCGTAATTATTGCAAAACTTGACGCAAGTGCTCTACATGCTCCTCCTCAGTCCGTGAATAAATCAAAATGTCATCTAGAAATATGATCACGAACCGATCTAGGTAAGTACGGAACACCCCGTTCATGAGACTCATGAATACTGCAGGAGCGTTCGTCAACCTGAAAGGTACCACTGTGAATTCATAATGGCCATATCTGGCTCGAAAAGCAGTTTTATGAATATCTGCCTCCATGATGCGCAATTGGTGATACCCAGATTTTAGATCAATTTTTGAGAACACTCTGGCTCCCTGCATCTGATCAAAAAGGTCGTCAATCCTAGGCAGAGGATAACGGTTCTTCACCGTCACCTTGTTCAACTGCCTGTAGTCCATACATAGACGAAGAGACCCATCCTTCTTCTTCACGAAGATAACCGGTGCGCCCCATGGCGAAACGCTAGGTCGGATGTGCCCCTTCTCAAGTAATTCCTCTAACTGCAGCTTAAGTTCAGTGAGTTCATATGTAGTCATCCTATAGGGTGCACGGGATATCGGTTCTGAACCTAGCACTAAGTCGATGTGGAAGTCCACTTCTCTGCGTGGAGGCATACCTGGTAATTCTGGCGGAAATACATCGACAAACTCTCTAAGGACAGGGTGATCATCTAAAGTAGCCTCAGGTTCATCCTCTGCTCTATCACTGACCGTGATGGCAAACATCTGACATCCCTTCCACATACAGCACTTAAGCTGCTGAGCGGATATCATACGAACAGCCGTGGGCTTTTGAATGCCCACTATCTCAACCGACGAACCATGATCGTCTAAACAGCTAATCGTCCTCTGGCAACAGTCAAGCTTGGCTCTATGTGCCGCAAGCCAATCCATACCCAGAACTACACCGTAGGATCCTAATGGCATAATCCTAAGGTCACATGTTGTGGTGAGTGATCCCAATGTGATCTCACAGTCTTTAACCAAGGTATCTACTGACATCCTGGCCCCTAAAGCCAACTCAACTTCCCACCTAATGTCTTGCCTAGAAGCCACCAGCCTGCAACGCTCCATTAACGATGTAGACAAAAAGGAGTCAGTAGCTCCTGAGTCAAAAATGATCGAGATGGGAAAGTCTCCAATCGTACCTGCTGCCTCTATGACTGAGGCCTGGAAATCAGCCTGGCGGTTATCAACCGCTGCAAACATGTGGTGGGATCTGCCCACGTCACCTACGGTCTGCTCAGATCCTCCTGATCGGGGCTGTCCCCCTGTAGTAAATCCCTGCGGGCACTCTCTAGCCAGATGCCCTGCCCCACCACACACATAACATGGTCCTCGAACCTGTAACTGCCCTGACTGTGTTCTGCCTGATTATTGTTGCCCAGTCCGTCCAGTGGATCCCTGTGAGCCTCTGTAAGACTGCTGGGACCTCGTGGGTCCTGTCGATGAACCCTACTGTCTCTGATCTCTGCGTGAACCCTGCTGCTGCCATCCACGGTTCTGTCCTCCCTGACCCCTCTGTTGAAATTTAGATTTTTGCTGATGTTGCTGCTGCTGTGGAGGCCTAGGAGGTAAAGATGAAGGGTTGTATCCTCCTCTCTGTGTTGTGTTTTGAGGCCTTCGAAAGTTTTACTATTGTTGGAGATTACGTTCCTGGTACTGCGGGCGTGAATTCTATCCTCATCCCTTAATTTCCTCTGATATAAGGGCCTTTTCAACAGCCTCGCTCATGGTCTGGGGATTTGCCATACGAACTGGTCCTGCTATCCCGTGATTTAGCCCTCTGATGAATTTGTGTATTAAGATTTTCTCGTCATGGAGGTATTCCACGTAACAAGAAAGCTCAATGAATCGGCTCTCATACTGAGTAACAGTGAGTCCCCTCTACTGTAAATCATGGAACTCATCGATCCTGCACTATCTGTAATGTTCGGACAAATATCGCGCATTGAAGCGCTCAATGAAGATGTCCCATGTGAGTGTATCCATGGATAGTCGGCGCTTGCACTCCTCTGTATGCCACCAGGTAGCTGCTGCATCCCTAAGAAGATGGACTGCCACTCGTGCTTTCGTGTTGCTTCCATATGGTCGCAATGCGAAACACCTATCTAAGCTAATCAACCAAGCCTTGGCCGCAGCTCCCTCTGTAGCACCTGCAAAAGTGGGTGGGTTGAGCCTAAGTAGATCTCTGATGGGGTCCCCTCTGTCTCTAAGTCTCACAAGTGGCTCTTCCACACCATCCTCATATAATCCATGCTGAACCTGTTCTGCCCTCTGGATCTCATCTCGTCTCAAAAGTCTCGGAGGACTCCTGCTCCGTGCTCGAGAGGCTGACCCTACCTCCTCTACTGTTGTATCAGGAATCTCAACGAAGGGCTCCACATGTGGCACCTCTAGTGGATCAACGCGGGGCTCCTCACATGGCTCAATACGTGACTCGGCACGTGGCTCTACACATGGCTCAGGAATCACTGGCGGTAACCTGTCTAACATAGCCTGTAGTGTCTGTAAGATCTGTGGACCTATATCCAATACTGTGTCGCCTGTGGTACTAGTGGTGCTTGTGGTACAGGTGGTGCTGCTGTAACTACGGGTGCCAGTCCCTCGGCTGAGGAATCGCTGTGCACCTCGACTGACGCTGTGTGGCGTGATTGCGCTCATCGAACACGTCAGGGAGGCATCCTACAAAACAAGGTAGAAACTAATTAGCCAAAGTTGCGGAATAATAACGTGCCCAAATACGCCCAGTATTTAAACTTGGCTCTGATACCAAATGTCATGCCCACATTTTCCTTGTGGTCACAACACACATCACACGTGTCATAGCCACATCTATCATGTGGTTATGACACGAGATATGAAAAAATTTTCTCACACTACCCTACAAACCCCCTCGCATGCGTAAGCATGCTCGGCGGTGTTCTCTCAAGGCGAAAACACTACAGTTTTCGGTGGGATATAAGTACAATTGCGTGCAACCAGACGCAAACGGACCAACAAGAGGGTCTCTATGACGCCATTAACATCATTGCAAGAGTGAGATTACCAAGGTTCCTAAATCTAAATCTCGGCAAATTCTGGCAGTATAACGCCTTACGGCGTTAGTGGGAATTACTCAACACTAATTTACACACGTGGTTCGCTGATAGATTAACAACTTCCCATGACGCCTTGTTCTGACTAAACCGACTCGTGATCTCCCTATTTAGTCATTTTTCAGCAAGGCACGGTTGTCTGTCTCCTCTCTTGCTTCCTGAAACATACTCCTCCTACGACTTAGCATTCTCAACAAGGCGGTTTGTTTGCTCTCTCTTCCCTTTTCTCTGGGTCTTAATTTTGATTGTATTTTTATCGCACTTACCTTAACTATTTCTCTGATAATTTAGTTTGTTTATATTTCGGTCTCTCTCTCTTTTGTTTTCTATGCTTTCTTTATGTATATCCGGTCCTTTCTTCATGATTTACATCAATCAGGGTTATCACTGCATCTATTGTTGATATTAAACCTAACTTCCGGATGGTCTAGGTCACATAGGCTGGTTTACTACTTCGCTAGACTCGGTCTCCTAGTCTTCTCCAATCAAGGTTTCTCCTCTTCGTTTGTATTAATTAACCTTGTTCCTAAGCAGATTTAGCGGAAGGGTCCATCAACTTAGTTCTCTTATCCCATGTGTAAATTGCCGCGCATTTTCTCCTCTGTGTTTTCCAATGTTAGTTTTTCTTCTTCTGACTCTCTTACAGGTTTACTTATGAGGACGTTCACTACAGTTGAGATTAAAATGGTCTCACATGAAATGTCTGTGATGGCTCCTTAAGTTTATTTCCAGTGATCTTTTAAGCAAGGTGACGTGTAATTTTCCTCTTCATTTTCCCGGTTATTGAAATTACGTTAATAGTTGAAACTTCTGAGAAACTCTTTCCGGAGTAATACAGTATATTCCTTTACGCTTCTCTTTTCATTATAATTTTATTTTCTCTTAGATTATAATTACTGTTGTTATTATTACTAATAATTAATCTTAATATTCTTCTTGTAAATCATATACCATTGTTAAGTTATGTAGGAGGCTCTTCTCTTTATAAAACCCTTACCATGGAAATATAACAAAATCCCTATTTAATTACGTTTGTACTCCACTTAAGACGAAAACATAATTCCCATATCTTGAAACCTCTTTTTTTTTTTTGAATTAATTTTGCATATCTCCTTGTTATGAATGATAGAGAGGGCCTCATAAAATGGCCCAAGACACCTCTTCTATGTATATATATACCATATATATATATATATATATATATATATGTAATATATATACATATATATAACTAAATATATCTATATTTATTTACAATTCCCTTTCAAAACATAATGTGTGTATATATATATATATAGATATATATGATATATATATATATATGACATATATATATGACATATATTATGCCAATTCCCTTTCAAAACATAATGTGTGTATATATATATATATATATATATATATATATATATATATGACATATATTATGCCAACCTAGTGGAATATCCACAAACAAATTATATATATATATATTTTGTTATTTAAATGAACCAATGCATATATGTTAGGGCTAAATAGCCCTAACATTTTTTTTTTATGCATAACATTTTATGTTTCTGCTGTGACAGGGAAATGGTGGCAGGGGTCGGGCCGCACAGAGGGACGGAGGCCGCAAGAAACAGCGGCAGGCTTGCATGTGGCGGAGCGTAGCTCCGCGGGGGTTAAAAAGGGTAGGGGGATGTGGGGAGGGGCGGAGCCCCACCCACATCCCACGATGTGGGGTGTGGGTGGGGCTCCGCCCCTCCCCACACCTCTGTTTTAATTTAAACGGAGACTGCGGTGGGGATTACTCCCCACCGCCCACCATATAAAAAGCTTCGACTGTGTTTACAACACACAGCGTTCTCAAATGTCAACAGTCATAAAATGTAACCCGTGTTTATTGCATTTCGATGATAATAAAATATCAATAATGTTTATATATATATATATATTTAAGTCTCTTAAAATCTATTAATTTTGTTTTTCAATTAAACAATTTATTCAATTACTATTATTCTATTTAAAAATATATATATATATATACTGCTGTTGCAGAGCCCACAGAGTTCTCTTCCAACCTTAGCCACCAACTCCCTCTCCCTTCTCTCTCCTGCAAGCTAACTTTTCTATTTTTGGTAAAGCAGAATGAAAGTTTCCCCAAAATTCAACTAACTCCCTCTCATCCCAAAATTGGAAACAAATAACCCAAATTCTTTTCAGTTTTGAGGAATGGGGAGGTGACACTTGTCACCTCCTCATTCTCCCCCAAAACCACTATTCTGTCCTGGTGGCTTATGTCACTCACCCTTCCCAAGAGTACTCCTTATCCCTCTCCTCATGTGATTCCTCTTACGCATGGGAGAAATAAAAGGAGTTAATGGGGAAAAAGACAGGTGACCCATACTCCTTCTTCCCTCCTTCACATGGGTGTCCCCACAGCACATGGGGGAATCTCACTAATGGAGGGGATGACTTCAAGTCAATCCTTCAATAATGGATGGGCTTGTAGTCATCTCTTACCTTGGGGATTGTAGAGGGGATGGGTTGGGTGTTGGTACAACCCATCATGTCCCCTCCATACCTCCAATTTTCGCCACTTAACTTCAGGGGGAAGTTAAGATGACTAGATGGAGGTTACTCAAGGTTTACCCATGCCAAATGGGCCCCTGGACCCATGGGGTATAACCCAGGGTCAACTTTAACCCATACAAGACACCCCTGGTCAAGGTAAAGCACAAGAAAAGGCCTCATGAATTGAAATAAAATAAGGAAATTCAAATTCAATCTCCTTTTTACAACACAAATTATAAAATAATGTTACATGAGGGTAACCTAACCCACCCGACCATACAAAAGACCACATTACATCATCACATCAAACACAAAGAGATCTTGGTTCCTCGTGGAACTAGATCGGCTTAACAGGGAATAACAAATAACAAGATGCGGAATGATCTCCGAAATCTGTGGTTCGATTAGTAATTCCTGTACACTAAATTACAAGATCAGTAACCACATAAAATCATCATAGCCGAAGCAACTTAGAAACATGCATTCTCATGACATAGTTCTAATTAACATAAATGAATCATATTACAATTTTCCATCATCACCTAATTAACTTTTCTGAAATGTAAACTTATCCAAACATCACCCAATTAGTTTTTCCGAAATCATAATAAAGTTTAATAGTTTGACAATTCCGAGAACTGCTATCCCACAAACATAAAAAGTAACAATAACAGTAATGTATATAGTCATAACAACAGAAGTAAAAAGGGCGGTCCTCACATACAAGTTCTTCCAAGAGTCTTCAAATGTCATTTTTGGAGTGATTCTGGTAGCATAATAGTACCTATATAAACACTATGCAACTACAACTCCAAAACTTCACACTTTATAGAGATACAAGGAAAATTCTAGAAGCATCTTGGGATAGGCGTCAACCTTGGCCACATGGGCATTTTACTGCATCAAAGGACACTTGTCCAAGATACAAATACACCTCTTACATCTGTCATAACATGTCAAAGTTGACTTCCCAAGATAGAGTGCTCTAGTACTAAAAATAGACTATGAGGGATGCTCTTATGCATCTTACAATTGTCATAAATTTCTGCAACACAACAATCTTGCATGTTGTAAGAGAATCCATCATACAATGCTAAATATAGCATATTCCTGTTACAATATGTCATATCCCAACTTGGGCACCAAAAGATGCCTTTCCCTCATGCAAAGATACTCAACGACACTTGTCACCACTTGTCATAGGAATCTCCAAACTTGGCTCTTACATGTCATAAATTTTGTCATATGGAATATTGCCTTCCACATACCACAAGATGTCGACACATGGCATATTAGTGGCATATTAGGTTTGACTTGACCATTCAAGTCACATTCCAAGTAAGATGACATGTCACCGTGCCACCTTAACTAAGTGACCAAATGAATGTGTAAGTAATTACAACATTAGGCAATAAATAAATATTCAAATAAATGAATAATGCTAGGAATTTGGAAAGGTTGAGACACATTAATTCTTGACATTCTCCCACTTTTCGAACACCTTCCAAGATCCAAAAGAAATGACAAGATTTAACTGCTAGAGGCCGAGAGGCCCATAGACTCTGAACACCATCTAAACTTCTATGTCCCCACTGGTTTCGTTAATGCATCTGCAAAATTCATCAAAGTGTCTACTTTCACTAATGTCACCTTCCCATCCTCTACCATGTCTCACACAAAATGAAATTGTACATCAATATGCTTTGTTCTATCATGGAAAGTTGGATTCTTTATGAAGCAAATCGCACTTTGACTATCACAACATATAGTAAAATATCCTGCATCAAAAAAAATATCTGAACACAATCTATTAAGCCAAATGGCTTCGAAACAAGCATGATTAGCTACCATATACTCATCTTCTATCATGGACAAAGTGACCATAGGTTTCCACTTACTCATCCAACTGATTGCACCACCGAACATAGTAAACACATAAGCATTGGTGGATCTCCTCTTTTCAATGCCACCCACTCAATAGGAGTCCACAAATCCTCAAATACTCATGGAATGTAGATGTCTTGAAGAATTACCATGATAACATAGGGAATACTTGGATGTACCCCACAAATATTTGAACACTCTCTTCACTGCATCCCAATGTACCCATTCAGGCTTAACCATAAACCGACTAAGGACTCTCACTGCTTGGGCAATGTCTGCTCTTGTCTAGACCATAGCATACATCAAACTACCAACATCACTAGCATAAGGTACTCTGCTCATGTCCTCCACCTTAGAAGGAGATTTTGTACAATCATTAACAGATAACTTGGTCCCCAATGAAACAGGAACATATAATGGTCTACAATTTGCCATGCTGAATTTCTCCAACACGGTCTTCTCATACTTAATCTGGCTTAGTCAAAATTTTCTTTTAGCTCTATCTCTTTTGATCTCCATCCCCATAATGCACCTTACTACCCCTAACTCTTTCATTTCAAACTGTGCTGACAACTAAGACTTCAAATCTGAAATCATATTCGTACCCTTCCCAATTAGCAACATATCATCAACATACAGTGCAATAATGAGAATACAATCATTGTCAAACTTGTAATACACACAATGATCTGATTTCGATCTCAGAAATCCAATGGACAACACAAAGGCATCAAACTTCAAGTACCACATCCTAGGAGATTGCTTCAAACCATACAAAGACTTCTTTAACTTACAAACCAAATTTTCTTTACCTTTCACCATGTAGTGCTCAGGCTGTGACATGTAGATTTCTTCCTCCAAGTCACCATGAAGCTATCTTCACATCCATCTATTTCACTTCTAAATCATAAGGTGCTGCAAGAGATAACAAGAACTGAATAGATGTCATCTTTGCAATGGGAGAGAAAAATTCACCATAATCAATTCACTCCGCTTGTGAATACCCCTTCGCAACCAATCTAGTGTTATACTTTTCAACACTATCATCTACTCCAAATTTCTTCTTGAACACACATTTGCCTCAAATAGGTTTTTCGTCCATCAGGAAAAGGCACCAAGGCCCAAGTTTTATTATTCTCTAAAGAAGCCATCTCATCTTCCATGGCCTCCTTCTAGGAACCTGCATCTTTCATGCCCATAGCCTCTATTATAGTTCTAGGCTCATTAGTGTTAGTAATCAAGGCATAAGCACAACTAGAATCAAGAAATGAATAAGCAAACCTATTAGGCTACTTCTTTATTCATGTAGACCTCCTCAAAGGTTGAGGTTGAGGTTCTGCTTCTTCTTCTGAGCTTTCAGATCTGCTAGAACTCTCCTCATCATTAGGTCTCACAGGGTCTGTCAGTTTAGTCTTCTCAGGGGTAGAAAGAAACTTAACCCCATCCTCTTTCTTTTTTGTTTCTTTTGGCTATAGAACAACAAGAGAATGTATTAGCTCTCTTAAGATAACACTTCTTCTATACAACACTTTTTTAGCCATAGGATCCCAAAGGTTGTACCCCTTCACACTAATACCATAGCCAATGAAGATACATTTAACTACCTTGTTCTCCAATTTCTACCTCTTCTCTTTAGGTACATGTGCATATCCCTCACAACCAAAAAAATGAAGATGTCTCAACGAGGGATTTTTACTAGACCACACCTCCATGGGTGTGTTATCAACAAGTGCTGAGGTATGAGATCTATTAACCAGATAGCAAGAAGTGACTACAACTTTAGCCCAAAACTTTTGTTTGAGGCTACCACCACTAAGCATACTCCTAGCCCTCTCCATCAATGTTTTGTTCATCCTCTCTATAACTCCATTTTTCTGCAGTGTATAAGGAGTTGTCTTATGTCTTTCAATCCCATGTTCTTTACAGAACTTGTCAAAATCTATGGAACAAAACTCACCACTATTATTAGTTTTTAAACAATTAATCTTTTTACCAGTTTGATTCTCTACAAAAACTTTAAACTCTTTGAACCAACTAAAGACTTTAGATTTGCTTCTAAGAAAATAAACCCATGTTCTTCTACTGTAGTCATCAATGAATGAAACAAAATATACAGATTTAGAGATCAAATGAATATTTGTAGGACCAAACACATCCGAATGAATAAGATCCAGCACACCAGAAGACTTATGAGAACTCGAGTAAAAATGACCACAGTTTTGTTTTACATATATACAATGTTCACAAAAGTCAAACTCAAGATTACAATCATTTAACCACTTGATGAGGTTTTTATTTTTTAGGGCTCTAAGACCCTTCTCACCAATGTGGCCAAGTCTCTTATGCCATAACATTGTCTTCTCAACAGGAAGCTTAACTTCCAAAGCATGAGCACCCTTAGGTACCCAAAATGCACTACCATAAGAATTTGATACAATAGATCTTTTCTTTGTGGGTTCCAATGGTGGGGATGAAGTGACTCAAGCCCTTTTCTTTGAAACAGAAGCACTATTTTACTTAGTGCATGCATCCAGCTAAAATAGAGTACCTCTCCAAGTACCCTTCGCAAGCACCATAGCACCTCTTGTCATCTTGCATCCTCCACTTGAGAAGACAACCTGCACACCTACATCATTCAATTTACTTACAGAAAGCAGGTTTTGCAGCAAGCCTGGGATGTGTATAACCCCAAAGATCCCCTTCACTCGTCTATTAGGGAATCAGATTATGACTCTTCCACAACCAACTATCTTTAGATGAGAATCATCACCTAGGTACACTCTTCGACCATCAAACTGTTTATACTTTGTAAGCTAGTCTCGATGTGAGGTCATGTGGAAAGAGGCACAAAAATCAATCAACCACACATCATCTGATGCATGGGTAGCCAAGGCTGCGATGAAAGCATCATCATCATCTTGTGACTTGTCAGAATTTGAATCTGAGGAATTCTTCTTCTTTTTCTTTTTCTCTTCTTTGCACTCCTTTCAAAAATGCCTAGATTTGCCACAGTTCCAACAAAGAGCCATGTACTTTCTAGTAAATTTAGATTTCCCCCAGGATTTGGATCTATCCTTATCATCTTTCTTGTCCTTCTTTTTCTTCCCTTTCTCCTTGGGTCTTGCACAAACTGCAAGAGCTTCTTTGGCCGATTCAGAAAGACTTTCTCCACATCTCTTAAGATAACAATGAAGACACCACATCATCCATTTTGAAAGTGGATGTGGTACTCTCGATGGCTATAACAAGATGATCCCATGAGTCTGGCAAAGAACAAAGCAGAGTCATACAACGATCCTCCTCCATCTTCACACCAATGGATGTCAACTGTGCAACTAGCATGTTAAAAGCATTCAGGTGGTCTGCAATGGATCCACCATCCTCCATCCTTAGAGAATAAAGTTTCTTCCTCAAGAATAACTTGTTCACCACAGATTTAGCCTGATAAACATCTCCAAGCTTCTCTATAGGTTTTTCACGGTCTTCTCTTGATGGAAATTTAGCGAGACAGAGTAAGCCAAATAGAGTATCAAAAGACCCTTAGCCTTTCGATCCTTGAGATCCTAATCAGCTTGAGACATTTCTTCTCATTTTACACGGGAAATTGCTTCCCATAGGTCTCTATCAACAAGCATGTCTTCCATTTTAAGATTCCACAGCTCGAAATTGTTGCCATTAAAATTTTCCACCTCTACTCTTCTAGATGTTCTTTCCATCTCCTTCATGCAACAAGATTATAGAATACTCTACATAGACTCCCACTCAAACTAAGATCATCTCAAAAAACCTCTACCCAACAACTAGGACCAAAGGTGATCAAGCTCTGATACAAACTGAAAAGAAGCAAGGTATACGTAACACACTTCCTACATTGATCTAATGAGGAAAGTAGTATGCAAATTCATTTAAATCTTAATAATTGCAAAAATATTAAACATATATAAGAGATATTACAGCAGCAAACACAAACACCAAAGAGAATGACACAAGATGTAGCGTGGGGAAAACCTTTTTAGGTAAAAAACCACACACTCTAAAACCTACATAATGTATTATCTGAAACAATAACAGTTTACAATACCATTATTGCAATGCAAGTTCTTCCAATAGTCTTCAAATGTAGTTTCTGGAGTGATTTTGGTAGCATAATAGTACATGTATAAACACTATGCAAATACAACTCCAAAACTCCACATTATATAGAGATATAAGGCATATTCTGGAAGCATCTTGAGATAGACATCCACCTTGGCCACATGACCATTTTTCCACATCAAAGGACACTTATCCAAGATACAAATACACCTCTTACATCTGTCATAACATTGCAGATTTGACTTCCCAAGATAGAGTGCTCCACTGCTAAAATAGACTATGACAGATGCTCTTACGCATCTTACAACTATCATAAATTTCTACAACATAACAATCCTGCATGTTGTAAGAGAATCCATCATCCAATGCTAAATGTAGCATATTCCTCTTACAACTTGTCATAGCCCAACTTGGGTGCCCAAAGATGCTTTTCCATCATGTAAAGATACTCAATGACACTTGTCACCACTTGTCATAGGAATCTCCAAACTTCAAATCTATATATGGAATATTGCTTTCCACATACCACAAGATGCCAACACATGGCATATTAGTGCCACCTCAAGTGGAATGCCCAAATCTGTGTAGGTTTGACTTGACCATTCAAGTCACATTAAAAGTAAGATGACATGTCACCGTACAATCTCAACTAAGTGACCAAACTAAATGTGTAAGTAATTATAACATTAGGCAATAAATAAATATACAAATAAATAAATAATGCTAGGAATTTGCAAAGGTTGAGACACCTTAATTCCCAACATAAAAATTCACCATATGACTTCTAGAGGAAATCAAGACTTGAACACTGGAACATAACATCATCAGATAGCTAAGAATCACATACCAAAATCGCATAATGTGATCTTCAAGTGTGGAGGAGTATCAACTAAATTTCTATCACTGTCTTGATACCCTGTCAATACTTAGTCAATTTTGGCTAAGTTAGTCTTTCTGGACCAAAAGTCTATGCACAACTTTATCAAAGGAATTGTCTCCAAACATGTTAGGTTGTTGCCATCAATGACAACATCATATCAGTAGTGTCTCTTGACTATGTTGCCAACAATCTCCCCCTTTGGCATTGATGACAACACTTATTGAAAAAATCTTGTTTGCACCCCCTTACTATATTCACTCTATTTTTCTTCTTCCTTTGAGAAGTTTTGCCATTTTTCATTGGATCTTCTTCTCCTCCTTTGACATAAATGGCAAAGATGTATGTACAAGTAGAAAAATTATGTCAAAATTTCAAAACTATCATACACTACTGCATATGTACAGGTACAATATTCCATATTAGTTAGTTGTAGATGGTAGAATATCATTAGAAATGGTTTTTATCAGAGCCAACTCTCCATCCCATCTATTCTTTGTACTCTCCAAAATTTGAATGTGACCATTTATCAGAAAAACTAATTTTTCTACCTTCTACACATTTGAGGGTGTATCAATTATTTCTTTTGCTTTCAAAGCTTCTTCTACAATATTTGTCATGGAATTTATTTTAAGACTTATCAGCCCTCTTAACTGGTACAACCTAATTTTAATTTCTTCCCTCTTATTCATCAGACTGCTTAAGTAATTGTGGATATTTACAACTTGTGTCTCTTTATTATTTATTGATTTAACTACCAGATCACATGACTTAGAGATATTTAACAATTGGAGTTCTAGATCCTTGATTTTTTCTTCTAACTTCTTAGTAACTTCCATACATGATAAGAAAAAATTGTATATATCATATGATTCCTTAATGACCTCTATACCTTTAATTCTATTTTCTAGAAAAATTTATCATTGTCCATCATGGTCTTTAATCCGACTAACCTTTTCTCATTATATTATTTTCTGACCTTTGTTTTTGTAAACTTCTCAAAAGACTCAAAATGAGTACTTACTAATTTTATTAGGCCTTTGAGTTGATCAGTTGATGGTAGTGATGTGTGTTGTTGGTGTGAAGGCAACGACTTCTCTAGGATACTGGATGCTTCACCAATGAGTTCACTATCCTGTATATGTGATTTCAGCATTTCTTCGTGTGCCTTTGCATGAAAAATTGTCCCAAGTTTCATATATTTTAGTAGGGACATAGAAGCTAGACTTAAAGGACCTTGGAGCAACTCATTTGATTCCAACAATTGTCTTTCCTATTGTTTCTCAAGAAATTCCCTTACCAATTCAACAGGGTCTTTGGTAATGGTATCAGCAGCATTGTCTCTTATTCTTTCTTCAGACACTTCTTCTTCGTGGTTTTGCTCAGGTGATTCTAGATCCATAGCCTCTTGTTGAACAATGCTTTGCACTGGTGAAGTGATTCTCTCAACTTGTCCATTTTCTTGATCATCCACTTTATTCTACTCATCAATCTTCTCCTTGGTTTCTTGATCATCAGTTTGATGCTCCAGTGGAGGACTTGTCCCAATTGGATTATTTTTAGCTATATCTAGAACCTCAGTAGCAAGGGCTTGATCTTCATTCTCCTTTATCTCTTCATCATTTTTGTCTAACCCTTGGTCCATGCTGACATCTGGAGTAGATGTGTCATCTCCAACACTTGTTTCTTCATTATCATATGTGGTTGGGAGATGAAATTCCTTCAAAACACTCAATGTGATTTCCTTAGTTTCTTTGACTACCTTCTCAATGTCAACTACCATTAGAGTATTCATCCTTTTCTTTGTTCTAAATTTTTTATAAATCACTTTGGAGACTTTTGCCTTTTCTTCTTGGTGATTTTAGGACATAGATTTATTAATGTGTGTTCTCTAAGCTCAATGTCCTTGGCCATAGTAGCTTCTTTCCTTGTAGACATTATACTTCCAAAGCTATCTAGGAGATCACCAATTATTTCAATAAGGGCTTTATTGTATATGTCCATGTATTTGATGACAACAATCTCAATACGTTTTAGATTTCCATCAATTGTAATGGCTTTCAATACATCCTCTAGAGTTATTGTAGCCTGTACTTTCACAACCTCTACCTTCTTCTCTTTCTTTCCTCCTTTCTTCTTTCCAGAGGGCTAGTGTTGCTTAGAACTGAAGGCTTTATTTGATTTTTCTCTCATATTTCTAACCTCTTCATCTAATTCTATTTCTTAATAATCTTTATCCATACTAACATATATTTTGTTTCTTTTGGTCTTTTCCCTTTTATGAGCTTTGTCAGTAGTTTTCTTGTAGGGTGCTTTTGTAGATGGGGTAGGACTAGAGGACTTAGGTGTAGTTGCAAAGGTTGTTTCAGCAAATGTGGAACCTCTTGTCCTTTTCTTTAGAGCTGCAGGTGCCTCTATCTTTATCTCTTGCACTTCCAGAGCCTTGCCAGGCTCACCTTCCTTCAATTTTTTATTTGTTCTTGCCCTTGTTTTAGCAACTTCTTTTTTTGTAATCCCTATGCTCCGAGCATATTACTCCACCAATTTCCTCATCTTTTTTTGAGTTCCTAGTTTCGATAGTTCAACATGAGTTTGACATATCCATCTAACACATCTGCATCTACTTCATACCCCATTGGCATTATCTAGACTATTCTAGGCTCAATAGCCTCCGTCATACATTGATCCTTATTTATAATAATGTATATGTCATCTTTATACTTCTCCACAATTCTCTTAGGGATCATTTCCCTAGATTGCATTGTCCTTTGGAAGTTCTTTTAATAGCCCCATAGGGCTATAGTTTGAGCATCATAACTTCCTATACCACTTAAATGGTTTCTAATCTAGATTGCAACTAGTTTATCACTATTCCAAAATAAATTCTTTAACCCTAGTAGTTCTTGCATGAAGTAAAAGAATAGGAAAATAATTAAAGTACCAAACATGAATGGATATTTTTGCTTCTTTGTCTTCTTTAGATTATCCATCAGTTGTTAATGGAGCAACTCACAAAGATCATAATTTACATTCTCCTTGATCATCTCATCTATTGTCTATATAGCAGTACCAAAGATAGAATTCTCCTAGTTTGTGAAGTAAATATTATAGCTTATCACCATGGATGCAAATCTCACTACAAGGTCTTCAATGTCATTCACTGTTAAAGCCCTTTTGTCAAATTTGGCTCCGGTGGCTTTCATCATTGTATCATTCTTTACAACTTTTAACACAGGTACTAATCTAGTGGAGCTTATTCCAGTCACAACTCTTATCGCATCCTTTGTGATCATGAATGGTCTCTCTAGCCACATGAATTCGTCATGGATCCTACTCAGAACATACTGGACCCATTCATCCTCAGTAAACATAGGGAAGTCTATATACTGAATCAATTTCTTTACTTCCAGGGTCTTATATTCTTCCTTCAAATCATAATTGTCACCACTCAAGTGATTCACATAAAGATCAGAAAACCTACTATCACCAAATTCTTCTAGAGCAACATGAATGTATGCCTTAACATCTTTTGCATGCATTACAACAAATAGAATTTCTAAAACTGCACCATTTGAGTCTATCTCTATTGATTTGAAAGGGCGTTTCTTAAATTTTTGCCTCGATCTCGTAGTTATATCAACCACTTGTGGTGTTCCCATTTCGTAATGATTCAAACAAATCTACAAAAGAGTTTTAAACTAAAAAATACCTCTTTTGTCAAATTTAGGGTTTACTTGAACTTGCTTTGAATCACTTTGGAAATCACTATAGTCACTTGGAAATTTTCTTCAATTCTCCTTAGACACTTGGTACTTTGAATGTAAAGTGGTTAACCTTTCACATCCAAGCCTTTTAACCCTTTATTTTCCTTAACCTACTCACCATAAATGCTATCATTCAAAAAGTTGTCAAACACTTCGCTGTCAAGAGTGCAGTCAATCAAGATTGCTCCGCAATGTTCCACATTTGATCCTTTTCTTCTAGAATTTATTTCAATATATCTATGATTTAAATCTTTTAATCATATCTTTGTGCCCAATCCCAGCACTGACTATCTAGCTAGGGGATTAGGATTTTCAATACTTTTCCCCCTAAGCTAGAGGTCCCAATTTACTTCCTGGAGAAAGTATCTGCACCAGAAGCTAGTGTGGATTCCTCCTTGACCTCAATCACATCTTTCTTGATCTAGAACTTTCCCATCTCTTTCTTGGTTTCAATCGGATCAACTTTATTCTTTCCTTTATCTCCCCTCTGCTCCATTTTCTTGTCTTCTGCATAGTAGTTTCTTTTCACATTCTTGTTTATGTAGAATTTTGCCACATATCCAAGATTGTTGCAATTGTAACACACAATATTCCTCTATCCTTGGCTCCTTCATTTGATTGGATTTATCCTTGATCTGCATTGGTTAGCCATATGCCCAAATCTATTACAGGTAAAGCATGTTCCATTGAAGGATTGTGTATTGTTAATATAATTCCTCATTACACTTCTACATTCACTTGCCATGTGACCAATTCTTTTGTAATCGAAACATTGAACAGAGAAAGATGGAATGTTCTAGTTTATTCTACTCTTACACTAAGTAGCCCTATGACCATACTTATTACATTTAAGACAATAGCCATTGAAGGATGGGTACCTTTGAGTAGTTGTCCACCTAACTGGAGGTCATCTAGGTCTTTTCCTCTGATTCACAAACTGGTTGCCTTTGTTTTTCCTCATCTCAATGTTTTATTGACCTAAATTAGAACTTTCTCATTTTTCAAATCCCAAACCTTTCTAGTCATCTCAATTTTTCTAACTACCAAGAAACTCATCAAGCTTTGCAGATCTTATTTTTAACTTTTCTTTGCAACTACTTGCCACCTCCAAATCAAACTTCAAAAGTATAATGTCTTCAATCAACTCTTCACTTAGCTCTCTATTCTTATCCCTTGATCTATTAACTTGCTCTCTTAGCTTCAGGACACATTCATTTGCTTCTTTAACATTTTCCTTCAAATCATGTATATTTGCTTCATACTTATCATGATCTTCAAGGGTTTTTTTTAATTCTTGACCAATTGTGACACTGCCTAGAGAAAGATACCTTCTGGCTACCACGAGTGCTCTTTCCCAGATCTTCCTCAAGCTGTTAAACTTCTTCCAAGGAACCTTTCTCTGATACTAATTGTTGAACACAAGGAATACTAAGAGGGGGGTGAATTAGTATTCTACAACACCACTTATTTACATGTTCATTGATCCAATTACCAAATTAAATAACATGAAAGAAGAATAAGGATAAGAACAACAATTATATAGACATAACACATAGACACTAGGATTTTTATGTGGAAAACCCAAAAAGGGAAAAACCATGTTGAGTGTTAGCTCACAATATATTATGATATAAATATTGATTTACATGAAGGTTCACTGCCTTAGGGCTCACTGCTTAAGGACTCACTATCCAAAGAAGTGATCACTGCAATATGCTCAACACCAAAAGAAAAGAAAAGAGGAGATAGAGAAGGAATGGTCACTGCAAAAAGAAAACTACTACAAATGCATCTATACAATGTTGAGGTGTAGTTCCATTTAGCTCAATATATAGACTCTAGTGGAATTAGGGCTGACAACTTAGAGGCAAGGGTGAATTAGTTGTCTTAAAACTTTAAAGCTTGTTGTAGTTAATTCTTCTTTACAACTTCTTAATAGATTAGTGATATAATCATGAAAAGAAAGAATCAATAACACGTGAGAAGAAACACAAATAACACACTTGACACCAAGATTTTTAACGTGGAAACCCACTTAAGGGAAAAACCACAGTGGGGGTAAACCCATAAAAATTATATTCTGTTAAAAGTATTACAAAAGAGGAAGGCACATGCCTTCGGGCTCACTGCCCAGAGCTCACTGCTCAAGAGAGGCTCACTACTTACAAGAATGACTACAAAAGGATTACATATTGTTTGAACTAAAGAGTAGCATCTGCCAATGATAGAATTTAGTTCCGGTTAAGCACAAAATACTGATCTTACACACTTCATCTTCACTCTGCCCCTTTTTACTGTTCTTCCATAATCCGGACCTTAGATCTCTTTTCTTTCACACTTTAATCTACCTATTTCACACTTACTTCATCATCGCACCCCAACATCCATCAATACACTTGAATCCATCAGCTATTTATATTCACCTCAAGAAATTCAATCACCTTTCTATGAGCCTTATGAAGAACTTAACAAACAATATAAGTGCCAATATTGATGCATACTAGAAATAACACTTGCAAGTCACCATAAATGTTGGCCACTAACATTATATCCCATATGGAACTCACCAAAACACTTCTACTAGATCTGCATAAGGATCTAACACAAGTCGACCTATTCTTCACTGAACTATTCTGTCATATTAGGACCCGGTACTCAGATGCTCATAACTTTTAATCCCTTTGTCACTGGAGGCTGAAATCTTGGATTTAGATTGTCCTGACATTCCTCTAAACTCCCTCAAATTTGCAACACATAGTTATTAATTGGAGAGATCTTCTAACCAAAATACCGAACTCTGCCATATACCATGTTCTTATCTATCCGAACTTGACAAATCTTGGAACTAACTTTCGGTATGATCTGATACTACACTGCAGATGTGTGGAATGGACTTAGTTGCCATCAATGACAACACATGACATGCCTTGCAATGTCTCATGCCAGCAATCTCCCCTTTTGGCATTGATGGCAACACTTAGTGAAAAATGACTAAGTGTCATGACTGACTCCCCCTACTATGTACACTCATATATTCTTCCATTGCTCCCCCTTTCATGGATTCTTTATTTTATTTCATTTTTCATTGTCTTTCACTCCCCCTTTGACATCAATGGAAAAAGGTGGGATCTGCAAATCAAAATTTACACAAGAAAACTGTATACAAGACTGGATATGTACAAATAATCCATTTATTATATTTACATGAACTTGAGAATATCTACAAAACTATTTTTCAACTGCACAAGTTCAGAGGCCCAACTCCTTTTCATGCTATCCAAAATTGAGATGTGTCCACTTAGTAGGAATGCCTATGTTTCTTCTTTCTTTAGATCTAAAGGATCACCTGTCTGGACTGCAACTTGAGCTTTTGATAAAGCAGTAAACATTGTTTCTAACTTGGGGGAAATCAATCCCCGGAGCTCACACATTCTCTCCATAATATTGCTCTTTTCTTCAACAAGTTTCTTTATTTCATCAGCCAAGCTAATTGCTTGACATTCCTGACTTACTGTAGAAACTGTTAGAGGATCAAAATTTTGAGATAGATGCAACAATTTTTGTTCTCACTCCTTTATCTTCTCAATATCCTCAATAACTTTGGGCCAAGATAGAAAAAATTTGTATAAATCACCTCCGTCATTAAGAGCATTTTGAATACTCTTTATACTGATATCAAGTACCTTTCTATCATTCCCTGTTAGGCCCTTTAGCTCACTAAATCTCTTATCCAAAAATTCATTCTGAACATTAATCTCTATAGACTTCTCAAAGGACTCAAAGTGTGTACTTACAAAATTTACAAGGCTCTTCAGATTTTTGGAGGGAGAATCAGATGGATTCTTTTGGAAAGTTGGCATTAGCTTCTCCAATATACCAGATGCAAGGCCTAATACCTCACTGTCCTCTAAGTGAGATTTCAATATCTTTTCTCTTGCCTTGGCTTGTGTGAAAGATACTATCTTTATCATTTGGACCAGAGAGAGTATCTAGGTTGATTGGTCCTTGAATCAGTTCTGGCTCATCAAACTCTAGCATTTCTTTACTCAGGAAACTCTTCACTGCATCTATAGTGTCTCTTGCCACTATTTCTAGACCACCTTCATTTCCTTGAGTTTTCTCAGTGTTAGTATCAGGACTATTTTGTTTGGGTGCATCAACATTTGCACCATCTTCTTTTGCTTTATCTTCCTTACCCTTAACTTCTTCTTCTTGCTTCTTAGCCTTTTCTATTTCATGCTCTTCAATTTTCAATGAATCATCTTCAATTTGATCACTGCTTCTTTATTCATCTCTGTACCTTCTTTTTCAAAATGATCTAGAGGAGTTAGAATACCTCCTGCATCAATAGTTTCATCTATCATTTTTACTTTTTCCCTACTTATTGCTTCCTCTTCCAAGATATAGGAATCATCTAATTTAGTTTGCTACTCGTTGATCTTCAATTCTTCAATATCTAGAATTGAGGAGTCAATCTCATCATCAATCTCTTCTTCAACAATAGGAAGATTGTGTCTTTTCAATGCATTTAGGCTAATATCCTGATTATTTTTTACTATCTCATCTATTTCACCAAGCATGAGTTTGTCCATTCTCTTCTTTCTCTTGAAGTCATCCTTCACTTCTTTAAGTATCATATTCATCTGATCTAGAGTAACTTGAGGGCATACATTTATCAATACATGCTCCCTAATCTCAATGTCTTTACCTTTTGCATTTTCTTTTCTTAACTCCAGAATATTTGAAAGACTTCTCAGAATTTTAGAGGTTATTTCAATCAAAGCCTTATTGTAGATGTTCAAGTTGTTGCAAGTATGAGGTTAACCAGTGTTGTCATTGATGTCAACATACTCATATTGCATTGATAAGAAGGATTGGATGAGCTGTGCTGAGGATATTGAGAAAATTAGTCTTAGTGAAGAACAGTGATGAGAAGAGGGAAAAAGTACTCAATAGGTTGAGGCTCAGAGGATGCGGATTAAAGGGTTTGTAGATATGAGTCTTAAGATGCTCCAGTTAAGATTTTAGAGGTCCGCATGAAGATATGAAGAAGTTGTGATCGATCAAGTAGAACCGGTTTCGGAAGATGCTCCAGAGTGACAGAGTGTTACAAAAAGGTCTGGTGAGATCCGGAAGTGCATTGTCCTATTCTGCAGATTGGAAGGAGTGTTTGGGGTGCCCTTGTGATGTGTCATCTCGATTTGTACATAGTTTAGAGGTCCAGAAGAACCTGTTTCAGTCTGACAGTGGCGATAGGCTGTGTTCCTGAAGTTTCGGATGAAGAAGAAAAGAATTCTAGTAAGTGGAGGAAGTACGGATGTACCTGGTCATTCAGGCAAGCTTGTGAAGGTTCTTGGATCATGCTGAGGTTGTCTTGTCGGTCCGCATTAGTGTTAGAGCCCAAAATTGGAGATATACTTCCAGATGAAGATGTTCTTGTTCAGGCTGGCCGACCGGATGAGTTATTCATCTTGCGAATGTCCTTGTGGATAATTGCTGACTTAGATGATTGTTCCTAAGTCGATGCCTTGTATAAATAAAGGTTTGTGAATTCATTTTGAAGTGTGTTATGGAGCAGATGAGTATGGTATAGTGAAAGAGCGAGGGGCAGAGCAGAAGTATCTCGGGCTTAAATGGAACTGATCCAGACATGGTAAAGATGTCATTCTCTTGTTCAAGTTTGTAAAACTTATCATCTTTTAGACAGTGTGTCTCTTGTAGGCAATGTGCCTCCTTGTGAGTAGTGTGCTCGGGCAGTGAGCCCTAATTGGCATGTGCCATTCATTTTTTTTTATTCTTCTAATAGAGAACAATCCTTGGGTTAATCACGTCATGGTTTTTCCATTAACCGGGTTTTCCACGTCAAAATCTTGGTGTCTAATGTGTTGATGTTCATCTGCTCCGATGTTAATGTTTTATGCTTTCATGAATGGTTAATTGATATGCTATTAACTAACAAAGAAGAATCAAGTGTTAGAAGTAGAAGCAAGTTTTTGAACAACTGATTCACCCCCCTCTCAGTTGTGTGCCCTAGATCTAACACAAGTATTTGACAATTGCTTCCTCTAGGACCTTCTTGTCAGCATCACTATAATAATCAAAGAATTCAGTCATTGGCCTTAAGTTCCCATCTACAATGACTAATTTGTTGATGTCATCCACAGAGAGAGTAGGCTTTTCAACAAATATTTTAGTTTTTTGCCTCCTCTTGCTTGCCCTTTTGCTTTTGAATGGCTTCTTGTTAGTTACCTTGGCTGTAATTGTGCCTGAGGCCTTCAACTCTTTGATCTCAATATCACAATCAGTTTCTTCTTCATCATTTTTCATGCTTTTATATGTCCAGGTGGCCTTAGTTTTCACTCTTTTCCCTTCTTTTCTTGATGATTTTTCTTCCAGTTTCTCAGGATTGGGAGGTTTTGGGGGAACAGGGGCAGCAATAGAGCTTCTAGTAGTCCTTGATGTGGAGGAAGATTCTACCAGAACACTTCCTTGTTTCCTATCCTGCTTCTCCTTCTCTGCCTTTTCAGTTCTTTCCCTGAATTGCCTCACAACTTACTTTGTGAGGCCTAGATTCCGAGGAAACTACTCAACTTTTTTTCTTACTTTCCTATTGATTTTAGGTTCTCCTAGCTCAACATGTAGTTTTACACTTAGCTCCTTATATGTCTAAAATCTTTCAATTGTTGTGTCTTTTGGCTTGCTCAAAAGGTGTTGAGCATACATATTCATGATTTTTCCATCAACCTCATACCCCATGGGCATGATCCAAACAGTTCTAGGTTCTACTACTTCCATTAAGCATTGATCAGTGTCAACCATAAAACATATTTCATTTTTGTACTTCTCAACAATCGATTTAGGGATTCTTTACCTTGAATGCATCATACTCTAAAATTCTTGAAGTATCCCTAGATTGCAGTTTTATGTTCTTTATAGTCACCAATGTTGTGTAGATGATCTTTGATTTGATTAGCAACTAGCTCATCATTAGTCCAGTGTACACCCTTTACTCCAGGTACCTCATTCATAATGTAGAAAAACAAACATAGAACCAATGTGCCATATTTAAAGGTATTTTTCTTATCTTTCTTGATTTTGTTCAAGTTCTCAATTAGTTGGTTCTGCAATAGTTCACACAAGTCATAATCTGCATTTTCTTTCAACATTTTGTATGCAACATATATGGCTATTCCAAAAATAGTTCTCCCTGCTGGAGTGATAAATTTTGTAGCCAATTACTATTGAAGCAAACTTGACATCCGGATCAATAATATCATTGATAGTCATTGCCTTTTTGTCAAATTTGGCACCAGTTGCATCAGTTATAGTCTGGTTCTTCACAGATTTTAGCATGGGTAAACCACCGATTGAATTCAACCCAGTCACAATCCTGATAGAATCCTTTGTAATTTTGAATGGTTTCAATAGCCACAAAAACTCATCATGCATTTAGCTTAAAACATACCGGACCCACTCATCTTCATTGAATGTTGGAAACCTCGTAATCTGAATGAAATGTTTTTCATGCAATGCCTTATACTCAGGTTTAAGCTCATGATTTTCATCCTTGAGATGACTCTCAAACAAATCTACATACCTTGAGTCCCCAAATTCATCCATGTTCGCATGAATATAGACCCTAATATCTTCAACATGCAGCACACCATACGGAACACTTGAAAATGCACCTAATGGGTCGACTTCTACTGATTTGTGTGGATGCATTTTAAATTTCACTCGAGGCCTTTCAGTAATATCAACAACCAAAGGTGTAGCCATTGCAAAAGATTATAGATTCAAAGCTTGGTAGATAAATACCCTTTTCACAAAATTAGGGTTGGTGGGAAAATTCACTGATCATACTTCAAATCCTTGAAATCTCTGCTCAGATGCTATTCTTCCTACTCTCTTCAAATGCAAAGTGATTCAAATGAAGAGAAAATGACCTTTTTATACTCCGCAAAACCAAATTTGTCTTCGTAATAAATGCTCTACCCTAACACATCCAGTTACACTTTCTACATATAGTGGACCTTCAATTGCTCTACAAATCGTCATATCCACTTCTTTTCTTCTAAAAATCCTTTCAAATGCTCTGTAACAATCCAAATTATTTTCTCTCATCGTGCCAGATTCAGGCATCTACTTACTGGCTGGGGGAATTTGATTTTTAATGCTTCTCCCCTGAGCCAGAGCTCCTAATTCAATTTCTGGAGGAACTATCAGCACTGGATTCCAGTGCGGACTCATTACTATTGTTCATAACACTTTGCTTGACCCATGTCTTCCTCATTTCATTCTGTATCTCATTCACATGAATTTTTCCCTTACCTTTTTCTTGTCTCTGCTCATCTGGTTTTCTGTTTATAGACCTCTTCTTTCATTATTCTTGCTTCTGCAAAATCTTGCAAAATAACCAGATCAGTTACAATTGAAGCACAAAATATTTCTTTGTCCATTTGATTGTTTTCCTCTTGATGTTCACTGATTAGCCATATGTCCAAATCTATTGCATGCAAAGCATTTGCGATTGAAAGAATTGCCATTTTTTCTTTTGTTAGAGTCATTTATTATCATACTTCTACATTCATTGGATCTATGACCATATCTTTTCCACTTGAAGCATTGACCAGAGGAGGATGGATCACTTTGATTTACTCTGCTTCTGCACTGAGTAGCTCTATGACCAAATTTATTGCAATTGAAACAATTTCCATTGAATGATGGATATCTTTGAGCATTTGGTTGTCTTATAGGAGGTCTTCTAGGTCTGTTTCTCCCATTCCTTGATTGAAAATTTCTTTCTCTGGATCTGAAGCTTTCTCCTTTCTCATACCCAAGACCATGCTTATCATCAGCCTTCTTTTGACTTTCAAGCATTGCTTCAAGTTTAGCTGAGCTTATCTTGAATTCTCTTTGTATTCATTTGCAATTTCTAGGTCATGTCTGAGAATGACAATTTGCCTTTCAAGTTCTCTCTCATTGTCTCTGCTTTGTTGTAGATTAGACTCTAGATGGCTAGCTATTTCATCCAATCTACATTGGCATTCTTCAATTCTTTCCCTTAGAGTTTGATTTAGTTCTTCTTCAGTCTTCTTCCTTTGCTCAATTTCTTTGGTTAGCCTCATCACCCTAGATTCCATCTCATGTTTTAGGACAACAACTTCTTTAGCTAACTTCTCACATTCCTTTGTCTTCTCTTTCAAGACCTTATCCTTGTTGTTGTCTTCATAATGATTTTCTAGTTGAAGAAGTTGCTCCTTCTTCTTTTCATTGGATTTGCTCAATTTTTCTTTTAAAGTCTCAATGAAGTCTTCAGCATCTTTAAGGTTCTCTTGCAGTTCTTTGACTTCTGCTTTGGATTGATCAAGATCTTCTAAAGTGAGTTTAAGTTGTTCTTGGAGGTTGTATTCATCCATTTTACTGGCTTCCCAGATCTTCCTCAAGTTGTTAAACTTTTTCAAAGGAACCTTGCTCTGATACCAATTGTTGGAATTAGGGCTGACAACTGAGAGGGGGGTGAATCAATTGTCTTAAAACTTTAAAGCTTGCTATAGTTAATTCTTATTTACAACTTCTTAATAGATTAGTGATATTATCATTAAAATCAAGAATCAATAACACATGAGTAGAAACAAAAATAACATACTTGACACCAAGATTTTTGATGTGGAAACCTAGTTAAGGGAAAAACCACAGTGGGGGTTAACCCACAAAAAATATACTCTATTAAAAGCATTACAAAAGGGGAAGGCACATGCCTTCAAGCTCACTGCCCAAAGCTCACTACTCAAGAGAGGCTTACTACCTACATGAATGATTACAAAAGGATTATAGATTGTTTGAACTAATGAGTAGCATCTACCAATGCAAGAATTCAGTTCCGGTTAAGCACAAAATACTAATCTTACACACTTCATCTTCACTTTGTCCTTTTTACTGTTCTACCATAATCTGGACCTTAGATATCTTTTCTTTCACACTTTAATCTGACTGTTTCACACTTAATTCATCATCACACTCCAACATCCATCAATACACTTGAATCCATCAGCTATATATATCTGCCTCAAGAAATTCAATCACCTTTCTGTCAGCCTTTTGAAGAACTTAACAAATAATACAAGTACCAATATTGATGTGTACCAGAAATAACACTTGTAGGTCACCATACATGTCAGCCATTAACATTATATCCCACACACAACTCACCAAAACACTTCTACTAGATCTGCATAATGATCTAACACAAGTCAGCCTATTCTTCACTAAACTATTCTGTCATATTAGGACCTGATACTCAAATGCTCATAACTTTTAATCCCTTTGTCATCGGAGGCTGAAATATTGGATTTAGATTGTCCTAACATTCCTCTATACTCCCTCAGATTCACAACACATAGTGATTAACTAGAGAGATCCGCTGACCAAAATACTAAACTCTATCATATACACTATTCCTGTCTATCCAGACTTGACAAATCTTGGAACTAACTTCCGGTATGATCTGATATTGCACTGCGGATGTATGGAATGGACTTACTTTCCATCAATGACAACAGATGACATGCCTTGCAGTGTCTCACGCCAATAGACTTAAATATCTCCATATGTCTGTTCTACTTTTTTTGCTCTACTTCACATATACTCTTCTCTTTTGCCCTTATTATCCTTTTATGGTCACAAAACTCCCTTAGATCACACACACATCAAATTCACATAGTATTCACACACATTCATCCCTCTAAAGTTGAAATCTATCAAGTATATATATCCACATCAAGAATTTCCTCAAACTAGGTCGACATGCAAAAGATGAAACTTGTATATTCAAGTTATAACTTGTTCACTTGTTATTGTGCCCAAACAACAATGTGGACCTAATCAATCATGCAAACTCTTCATATGAGTCTATACCTATTAAGGAATCACTTAGATTAATGATTCCAATCATATATCTTCACCGTATATTGATCTAACATGACCGTCAACTTAACCTTTAAGTGCACACACAACTAGCTTGATTGTCATACCATAACCTTCAATGCAAACCATATGAGACATTCAAATTCATAACCAACATTCATTATGGACCTCTTATCATACCTGTTATCACCCAGATTTGCACCCTTTGCTACAGTTGTGAAACTTCAACAATCTGGAGTAACATGGGAATGATCTCGAAGTGTGGAACCTTGCGAAATAAGATCAGACCTCCGGAGAAGGCTAGCTTCCTCTCTCTAAGCCTAATACTTAGAGAAAATCATCTAAACCTAGTGCTAATGCTTGCTGGGAAGAGGGGGTAGAAGGAATGCTGAAAAGAAATGCTGAAAAAAACTGAGTGATACACTAGATTTAAATGTGTTTGGCTGTAACTGAATAGACACAGTAATAATCTCACAGCTGGAAATACTTACACAGACTCATATTAATTCTAGAGAGGTCCAGGAGAATAGACAGTGCTAAAAATAATAACAGAGAGGCAAAAATACTAGTTTATATTGATTATAGAGGCCAAATAGCCATTACAAAGAATAGCCCAGAAGAACAACCAACCCTTAATACATCTGTTTTACATGTATATATAGCATTTCATTCAACTTCAGTCAGTTACAAAATTCACTCCGAGAGCTGCCACCAAAAATATCTCTGAAAGGACGTCCCAGCTGCCAGGAGTAATGGTGCAAAAGATATAGAACAGGGGCAGGTGGGGAGATATTTAGAGTCTTTAATGCAAGCAGCTTTGTCTTTGTGCAGCAATGAATGCAAGAATATCTGCAACTGCTCAAAATGGTCACTGAAACGTCCAGTCACCCAGAATATGCAAGACCAGATCTAAAAAATGAAAGTGAGAAACTGCTCCTGAAAACCCAGCCAAATGAAAGAGGGGACAAAAATATACATCTTTGCCTCTTCCAGCATGCCAAAATTTGCTAAAATGGAGGAGATACAGGTGGTCAAAGTTTTGGTCAACCACCTATATATATCACCTTGCATCTGTGTATATATAGCATGAATTTGCTGCCTGAATCGACACCTTAAAACCTTCTCTGCAATTCCTTTAGATATGCATGGCACTTTGTATATTGGGCTACACCAATTTTATGTCGTGTTGTATTTCGCCTTGTATATCGCAATATACAATTGCAAATATACAACGAGAAAAACAATGTGAAGTGCTTGTGCCTTGGCAGACCCCACCAGTTACATCTCCTTTGTATGTTCATACATACAAGCCGTGGAATCAAAAATGACCATTAGCTGTATTTGACTGCCCTGTTGTGTTTGGCTTGTATAATTCCTCTTTGTACCCTTGACTTGTATATCGCAATATACAATCGCAGATATACATACAACTACACGGACCTCAAAATTTTATAAAGAAGATTGAAAATATTTTTGAAATCCGGCTTGTATGTTTCCATTGTATGTCGGCTTTGTATTTCGCATGATATACAAACGCCAAATATACAAGCCGTGGACCTCAAAAACTATCAACTGCTTTGACTGCTAGGTCGGGTCCGGCTTGTATATGTGCCTTGTATATGCAAAAATGCATATACATACAAGTGGTGGTCCCCACTCTTTGTATGATTGCCCAACACATATCTTCCCCTTGTATATCTGTTTGTATGTCGCAATATATAAGCCAAAAATATACAAGCCACTGTAGTAGCTGATGCATTCGCCTTCATATTATTTCCTTTACACACTCGCCCTCATATAAGGCGGACCTGAGAATAACATAGAAGAAATTGAAATATTCTATTCGGGTTTGCATTGTATATGTTCCTTGTATATCGGCCTTGTATGTGCAAACATACAATCTGATATACATACAACTGTTCATTTGGTCCTTGCATATAGAAGACATACAATCCTCTTTGTATATGTGCAGGCCCCACCTCTTGTATCTCGGCGTCGACTTGTATATTGGCTTGTATATCGGACATACAAGCCGATATACATTCTCCTGTTCATTTGGTCCTTGCATATTTGCCGATGTACATACAAAATGTACATTCACTTTTGTATCCTCCAACATACAATCTGCCTTGTATGTTTTTCCCTTGTATAAACCCGTTGTATATCTGAATATACAACAACAACATACAAACCCCTATATGCAAGCGGGAATCTTTGATGGAATATACCTGCAATGTATAACCCGATATGCATATCCGGCGCACTGTAGCAAATGTATATTGGCACCTTTGTATGTAGCCATTGCATGTATAAACATACAATGCAAATATGTATTTGAAACTTGATATACATTGAGGGACTATTCCTAGGATCTGCGATAGATTCCCCCAATGTATATGCATCTTCTAAGCCCGATATGCATTCTGAAATGTATAAAATTGAATTATTCCATTCCTTGAAGGCCGATGGAATTTCTGCAAGCCCGCAATGTATATTTTTCCTTGTATGTATCTACCCATTGCATATTGCGAATGTATGTTCAAACATACATTGGCGAATGTATATGCAAATGTACATTCAAAAATGCATATTGAAATACAAGCATGAAGTTGAAAATTCCCAGCGATAGAAAATACTTGAAGTTAAAAGATTTCTGGGTTTTTTTGGGGATTTTTACAAGGAAACATTAGGCAAGATCTTGGGATTTTTTGACAAGGCATGCATGAGTATTTAGAGATTTAAGCTTTGCATGGGCATTTTCTAAAGATTTTTCAAGAAAATACAAGGTGAACTGTTTGGCTCTGGGCAGAGAAAAATAGGTCAATAATTTGGTGACTTCTATGGGATGTTTGCCTGCTAAACATTTAAATCATTGGCCTTAAGCATCCATTTGGCATGGAGTCAAGTCTAAAACCTACTAGAAAACTAGAAATTGCCTCGAAAATACAAAAAGGGGAAAGGGCCTGCATTCTCCTAATGACAATGCAGCCTGTGCAGAAGCACTTATGGAAAGAGAAAACTAAAATAGAAATGAAACCTACTCTAATCCTAAACTAACCAATCAGACATGACTTTAAACAAAGCCATTAACTGGTTCTTGAAAATAACTATCCTTCCTTAACAATTTACAATGTTTCCCATTCATGTGGGTAATTAAAAAGAGGTAAGGGGGAAATGTACATATGACAAATTGATAAAACACCCCCTTCAAAGTGGATATAAACTCACCTATCCACCCATACTGATTGCTAATGTTACTAGCTTGTGGTGAATAAATGGGCTGATCCCACTCATTTTGATGCTCAACTTCATGCTTAGAGGTAAGCATGACAAGTGGTGACTCCTCTTGATATGTCTCCAGCTGAGCTAGATGCCTGATTGGGCATCCCCTTCAAGGCTTTGGATTGATTGCCCCTTGCTCTGATTCCTTCTCTTCTTGATCTTCACTTGGTATGAAGGTGGCCTCTATTTGACTCTCATGTTGTTGTTGTGTGTGAAACAGCTGGCTTGAGACCTCATGGTTTCCCCCTTCTTCCTTCAAAGAATCGAAGAAGGCTGATATAATGTCATCATGGCTGCATTCTTCCTCCTCTTAATAGTCTGAAAACTCTAGCCCCTGTGATTCCACTATAAATATGGATTCATGTACCTTATGAACAAGATGTTCATGATTTTCTGATTTAGGCTCAGAAAATGAGCCGTGCACATGTTCAAAAGAGAAAACTTCCCCACCAAGAAGTTGATATCCCTGCTTGATAATAAGCAACAAATCTTCAACTTGCTCTCATCCATGTTCACTCTCCTCATTATTTTCAATAAAGCATGGGAGCTCCTCAAGCATATCAGTATAATCAGCCTCTGCATCATCTATCATAGGGTAGCATGTTTGGCCTTCTTTATGGTTTGGAACCTCACTGTCATGCTCAGCCCCAAACTGTGGCAATTTGTCATGATTTTCTGTGTTCTCTTGCTGTTGCATATCCACAACTAGCTGCTCACCTTCTTCAGCTTCAACATAGTCAGGTACCTCATGAAGTAGGGCAGCATCATCCATCATTGACATGACCTTAAAAATAGTCACAGGTGCAATAGATTCAAACAATTTTTTCTTTGTGAGTGTAGGAATAGATTGCTCCTGTAGAGGGATAAAGGCTTTGAAACCTGGAAACTTGTGGAGTCTAGGTTGCTCTTGGTCAAATATAGGTTCCTTCAGTGGATGAGACTCCCTAAAACTTAGAATATTCAATTCAAGAGACTTAGGAGACTCATCTTGCTTGAAGCTTGGTGTTCTGAAACTAGAAACCTGTTCTTCAAAGAATGGATTTGGAAATGATTGAGTTTCCAACCTTTGAAAAAGAGCCAACGAAAGCCTCTTTTGTTCTTCTTCTGCTAGCTGGATATTAGAGCATGCTTCCATTTGTGTGTTTGGTGGAGGGTCTTCACAGGGTGAAAAAGATGGCCCTTTCCAACTTGGAACCTTAAAGGCAGAAGGCTGCCTGAAACTTGGAATTATGATAGGCCTGGATTCTACAATTGTTTCCTCTGCCTGATTTTGAATTGGTATAAGAGGAATGGCCTTCACAAGGTTTGGCATTTTGTAACCAGGATGCTTGATCCAAGAAGGCTGCCATGGTAGAGAAGTTTGAGCCACTTTAACAGATTCACTTTGGTTCGAAGGATGGACTTGCTTGAAGCTAGGAATAGGAGAGAAATGTTTCACTTTAGGCTCTTGCACTTGAGCTAGCGACTATTTTATTTGTTTCTCTTTAGCTGCAAGTTGCATGTTCAAGAATTTCTCTTCATACACCCTTCTATTTTCTACCTCCTGCTCTGACAAATAAGATTGATATGCAAACTCCTCTTGCTTCCTGTTATACTGTGCTTCTCTATCTATTTCTGAAATTTGCCTTTGGAAATCCATTAACAAAATCTTAATGCTACCCAAATCAGTATCATTTTGGGACTGACTAAGGAGGTTGTGTGTTTCATTTAGACTAGAATGGTTTTCATGAGGCTGACTATAGGTATGAATGGGCTGCAAACAAGGATAAGCAGGATTAGCTTGAAAATGCTCTTGCTAGTAATGCTGATCATATTGAGGCAAAGAGTTGTTTGGCATAAATATAGAGGCATTTGGGGCCTGGTATTACTGATATAGGGGCCAATAACCTATATTTCAGTTAGGGGTAGGGGAATAGCCATGATTCCCATAAAATTTTGACATTTTGTAACATCTAAATGTTGGATAATCATAAAAATGTTAGAATTAGAGAAAAAAAGGCCAACAACTAGAGAGAAACTGGATACATACCAGAGAGGGAGTCACCAGGTGATTGAGATGTTTCTAGAAATTGAATAGACCAGGAAAAGCACCAAATTCCTAATCTTTGATGTGTTTTATGCACTTAGGCTGCCTTCACCAGCTAATTCATTCAGTAGAGTTGCCATGGTGTTCTTTGTTTTGCCTCCAAAGCCTAGTAATACTAGGAGAAACACCAAATCTCTTAGTATCTTGATGAGAAGTTCATCGAACTAGTCCCACCGGGCATGCCAGAAACTGTTATCACCCAGATTTGCACCCTTTACTGTGGTTGTGAAACTTCAGCAATCTGGAGTAACATGGGAATGATCTCGAAGTGTGGGACTTTGCAAAATGAGATTAGACCTCCAGAGAAGGCCAACTTCCTCTCTCTAAGCCTAATGCTCAGAGAAAATCATCTAAACCTAGTGCTAATGCTTGCTGGGAAGAGGGGGTAGAAGGAATGCTAAAATAAACTGAGTGATACACCAGATTTAAATGTGTTTGGATGTAACTGAATAGACACAGTAATAATCTCATAGCTGGAAATACTTACACAGACTCATATTAATTCAAGAGAGGTCCAGGAGAATAGACACAGTGCTAAAAATAATAACAGAGGCAAAAATACCAATTTATATTGATTATAGAGGCCAAATAGCCATTACAAAGAATAGCCCAGAAGAACAACCAACCCCTAATACATCTGTTTTACATGTATATATAGCATTTCATTCAACTTCAGTCAGTTGCAAAATTCACTCAGAGAGCTGCCACCAAAAATATCTCTGAAAGGACGTCCCAGCTGCCAGGAGTAATGGCGCAAAAGATCTGGAACAAAGGCAGGTGGGGAGATATTTAGAGTCTTTAATGCAAGCAGCTTTATCTTTGTGCAGCAATGAATTCAAGAATATTTGGAACTGCTCAAAATGGTCGCTGAAACGTCCAGTCACCCAGAATATGCAAGACCAGATCTAAAAAATGAAAGTGAGAAACTACTCCTAAAAACCTAGCCAAATGAAAGAGGGGACAAAAATATACATCTTTGCCTCTTGCAGCATGCCGAAATTCACCAAAATGGAGGAGATACAGGCTGTCAAAGTTTTGGTCAACCCCCTGTATATATCACCTTGCATCTGTGTATATATCACTTGAATTTGCCGCCTGAATCGGCACCTGAAAACCTTCTCTACAATTCCTTTGGATATGCATGGCGCTTTGTATATCGGGCTACACCAATTGTATGTCGTGTTGTATTTCACCTTGTATATTGCAATATACAATTGCAAATATACAAGGAGAAAAATAATGTGAAGTGCTTGTGCCTTGGCAGACCCCACCAGTTACATCTCCTTTGTATGTTCATACATACAAGCTGCGGAATCCAAAATGACCATTAGTTGTATTTGACTGCCCTGTTGTGTCTGGCTTGTATAATTCCTCTTTGTACCCTTGACTTGTATATCGCAATATACAATCACAGATATACATACAACTGCATGGACCTCAAAATTTTATAAAGTAGATTGAAAACATTTTTGAAATCCAGCTTGTATGTTGCCATTGTATGTCAGCTTTGTATATCGCATAATATACAAATGCCAAACATACAAGCCGTGGACCTCAAAACTATCAACTGCTTTGACTGCTGGGTCGGGTTCAACTTGTATATGTGCCTTGTATATGCAAAAATGCATATACATACAAGTGGTGGTCCCCACTCTTTGTATGATCGCCCAACACGTATCTTCCCCTTGTATATCTATTTGTATGTTGCAATATACAAGACAAAAATATACAAGCCACTGTAGTAGTTGATGCATTCGCCTTAATATTATTTCCTTTGCACACTCACCCTCATACAAGGCAGACGCGAGAATAACATAGAAGAAATTGAAATATTCTATTCGGGTCCGGGTTGTATATGTTCCTTGTATATCGGCCTTGTATGTACGAACATACAATCCGATATACATACAACTGTTCATTTGGTCCTTGCATATATAAGACATACAATCCTCTTTGTATATGCGCGGGCCCCACCTCTTGTAGCTCAACGTCGACTTGTATATCAGCTTGTATATCAGACATACAAGCCGATATACATTCTCCTGTTCATTTGGTCCTTGCATATTTGCCAATGTACATACAAAATGTACATTCACTTTTGTATCCTCCAACATACAATCTGCCTTGTATGTTTTTCCCTTGTATAAACCCGTTGTATATCTGAATATACAACAACATACAAACCCCTATATGCAAGCGGGAATCTTTGATGGAATATACTTGCAATGTATAACCCGATATGCATATCCGTCGCACTGTAGCAAATGTATATTGGCACCTTTGTATGTAGCCGTTGCATGTATAAACATACAACGCAAATATGCATTTGAAACCTGATATACATTGAGGGAATAATCTTGGGATCTGTGATAGATTCCCCCAATGTATATGCATCTTCTAAGCCCGATATGCATTTTGAAATGCATAAAACTGAATTATTCCATTCCTTGAAGGCCGATGGAATTTCTGCAAGCCCGCAATGTATATTTTTCCTTGTATGTTTCACTTGTATGTATCTACCCCTTGCATATTGTGAATGTATGTTCAAACATACATTGGCGAATGTATATGCAAATGTACATTAAAAAATACATATTGAAATATAAGCATGAAGTTGAAAATTCCTAGCGATAGAAAATACTTGAAGTTAAAATATTTCTAGGTTTTTTTGGGGTTTTTTACAAGGAAACCTTAGGCAAGATCTTGGGATTTTTTGACAAGGGATGCATGAGTATTTGGAGATTTAAGCTTTGCATGGGCATTTTCTAAAGATTTTTCAAGAAAATACAAGGTGACCTGTTTGGCTCTGGGTAGAGAAAAATAGGTCAACAATACCTTTAGAACAACAGAGCATAGCACTCTTCGATGGTGAAATGTGAATCTTAGAACTATTGTTTTGTCACACAGAAATACTATTAGACTGGAAGCCGATACTGGAGAACTTGTAACTTGTGATCCAATGAAATTCAATCTCTATAACTCTGGATTTAGATGCTCATGACATATATCTTCAATACCTCAAAACTGCAAATCAAAATATTCATCAGCAGAGGAATACGGACCAAATTATTCTAGTATTCTGAACTATTTTTACTTAACTCTATTCACCCAAACTTAGACAATTCACCATATGACTTCCGGAGGAAATCAAGACTTGAACACTAGAAAATAACATCATCAGATAACCAAGAATCACATACTAGAACCACATAATGTGATCTTCAAGTGTGAAGGAGTATCAATTTAATTTCTATCACCGTCTTGATAGCCTATCAATACTTAGTCAATTTTAGCTAAGTTAGTCTTTCCGGACCAAAAGGATATGCACAACTTTGTCATAGGAATTGTCTCCAAACATGTTATGTTAGTTCTATCAATGACAACATCATATTAGTAGTGTCTCAAGACTATGTTACCAACAAGCTGTCACTAGCCTATTCATATGAAAGATTACTACATCAAATACAAAAGTATTGGTACTTTGGGAGAAGACAATCATAGTTTGTAAGTTGAACAAATGCACACTATCAATAACAATCATGTTGATTTATCCTCATTTCATATTGTTTGTTATGTATCCTAAAAAGATAAACCTTTTTAACTATACAAATATTCAAATGACAAAGAAGATATTCAAGTTTTACAGGAATGTTTCTATTTCAAACCCTGTAACATTAAACAAGGCACAAAAGAAGTCACTAAAGAATCCAGGCCAAGTGCAAGTGCCAATGAAGATGAAAAGAATTGGTTACATTTTAGGACATCAATATGATATCTTTTGTGATCAAACTATTGTCAGAGATGAAAAATGTGCATTACAAAAACCTAGAGTATGATGCTCACCATTCAGAGACTGAGCCCAATAGTGCCAAGATGTGTTGTAAAGAGTATAAAAGGATTTGGTTCATCTCATGGATAGTGGCTTCTTCCTCCTAGGGTCATGCATATAAATGAAGTTGTTATCCTAGAATTTGGCTTGCTCAATTCATGGGATAAACCCTACAAAACTTGTCTATTTTTCAGCCCACATCCTATAAGCACGTAAAAAAAGGCATTCATAGGTTGTCTCTAACATCACTTGGTCACTCAAAGAAGTATTTTGATTTTTGACAAAAGTTTGTTTTCAATATTTTGACATTTTTGGTTTTTTTCCCAATGTTGTCATTTTTTACACATTGAGATGTCAATGTAAAAATAAAATTGACATTTGCATTTTTTGAGTCAATGTCAAAACAAAATTTACATTTACACATGGAATGCAATTGTGGAAAAAATCTCTACAACTACACTCCTAAGGCCACATGCTCAGGCATTAATGAGTCTTTTAGTTTTATGATTTTTGAAATCTTTTAAGTTTATATTAGTTTTCTTTTTTCTGTTTTATCACATTTTGGTTCTTTAGCATCTAGTTTTCCTTCATTCATCGAGCCCTAGCTTTCATTTTTGTTCCCAATAGTTTTGAGTTATATCTTGGCGGATCTTGATCTCAAGTATGTAAGCCTTTTCACTGTTTTCCTTATTTTTTTGTTTTTCCTTTTGAGAAAGGTTTTGTTCGTTTTATGTCCTTAAACTTTACTTTTAGTATTATGTTTCTATTTATCTATTTTTAGTCTAGGGTTTTCACATTTTATGTTGTTGTTTGAAAAAAACCTACAGTTTATTGTTTTAATTGTCTTTCTTTTTTTGAGCATTTTAACTCCCAATTACCTATAGTTTTTCGTCCCATTTTTTTAGTGATTTTTCGTTTTTATGTTTGTTTTAAGACAAACAATGTATGGTGTGTGGGATTTGATTTCCACACAACATCCATTGTTTAGGATGTTGTGTAGAGCCCCAATATGTGGCCTTAAACCCAAGATAAGCTTACAGATCCTGAACCTCTTGTCTAGCTGATACTGTGGAACATACTTCAATAGGTGTGAGAATTTCTCCCAATACCAAGTCAGTGTCATACCTCCCTAAGTTAAGTTTTGAAATTCTATCATCTTTTTGTCAAAATAGAGTTGTGGTAACCACCTCTTCCTAAAGAGCTCTAGGAAGCGGTCCCATGTTACTTCTCTAGGTAGAAGTTTATTTTTGGATTTTACATTATCCCACCAGGTTGCTGCTTCCCCAATAAGCTGGTAAGATCCCCATATAGCTTTAGTTTTATCTGATAAGTTTCAGAGATCAAAATATTTTTAAATATCAATTATCCATGCCTCCACTCCATCACTAATAGCCTTATCGTCAAACATAGGAGGGGCGACCTTCTTGAGGTCTTTTCCCAACTCAGCAATTCTATTTCAGTTATTGGCATTTGCTTCACCTTCTAGGTTTCAAGCTTCTTCCCTATGTTCCTCATTTTGATTTCCTCTTATTCCTCTAACTTCCTGTTCTAGATTGTTCATTCGGGTCCAATCTGTTATTTTGTTCGTCATTGTTCTGTCTTGTTTTGTTGTTATTGTTTGCCTCATTTCAGTTTCCTTCATTATTTCTAGCATTATTTCCAACAGTGGTGCCAATATTGTTCCCTACATTGACTCTATCATTATTTCATGTATTTAGGTCACCGTTATTGTTGGCAAGAGACACTATATGGATTCATGATTGTTGTCATTGATGGCAACAAAGTTCATCCCACACATCCGCAGGACATGGTGTGTCTCTATCGGAAGTCAAAATGAAGATTGTTGAGGTCTGGTAAACAAGAACAGAGCTTGTGGCAAGGTCCGACAGACAGGTCCGGATCTCTTAGAGGAAGTATCTTGGTGAAGTGTGGATTTAGGAAAGTCAAGAGGACTACCTTGAGTAATAGATTCCAAGGATTTAGCCTCTGGTGATGGACAAGGAAAAAGATATGAACAGTTGAGTACCAGATTCCCGAGTGATAGTGTGAACAGAGAAAGAACTAACTAACAGAACATTAGATTGCTTTCTAGATGTGTTTTTGATAGTGGTAAAGGTTATGAAGACATGAATTATGTTTGGCCGACATGATTAATGATTTCTACAAGTATATGCTTGATCTGCATTACTTGATGTGCAAGGATTCAGCTGACAGAATAGAGTTTGTGAGAAGATAGACTGTTCCGGGTGCCGACTAGAAAGATAATGAAATCACTAGTGTGGATATATATATAGGATGGATTCAGTTGTGAGAAGTAGTGTGGTGATATGTGATATGCGAATAAGAGCAGAGCAGAACAAAAGCAGTAAGAAAGATCCGGTATGTGAAAGGAAAGCAGCCTAAGAGAAGAGGAAAGATGAAGTGCAGCAGATTAGTGTGCTGAGCCTATTTGGAACTAAACTCCAGCATATGTGGATGCTTCCAATCAGTTCAAGTATTGTATAACATTCTTTTGTAGACAGTGTGTCTCCTTGTAGGCAATGTGCCTCCTTTGTGAGCAGTGTGCTCAGGCAGTGAGCCCTAATTGGCAAGTGCCATTTTGTAATTCCTTATTCTTCTAACAGAGAATAATCTTTGGGTTAATCACCCCGTGGTTTTCTCCCTTAACAGGGTTTCCACATCAAAAATACTGTGTCGTGTTTTTCCATTTCATGGTAATGTTTGCTTGTTTGAATTAATGTTGCATTGATTAATAAGAAAGTTCAGAAAGAAGAAATAATTAGGATAGCTGATTCACCCCCCCTCTTAGTTATCAACAATTGGTATCAGAGCCAAGTTCCTCCTAACAGAGTCTAACAGCTCGAGGAAGATCTGGGAGTCCAAATGGATGCATATGGTTTAAGGGAGAAACTCAAGACTGCCCTTTTAAAGGAAAGACTCAAACAGGCTGATGATTTCATGAGAGAACTAAAAGACAAATTAAGTCTCTCTATGAAAAAGAGAAAGGAGCTACTTTAGCAATTGGCAAGACAAGGTGAAGAAAGTAATGCAAATGAAGAGCTGATTGAGAAAACCAAGTTATGTGAAAAGCTATCAAAAGAAGTCATTATGGTAAGACATGAAATGGAATCAAGAGTTATAAAGTTTACTCAAGAGATTGAAGAGAAAAGAAAAACTGAAGACAATCTAAGACAATCTCTCAAAGAGAAATCAGGATATTGCCACTAGATGGATAGAATTATCAAACATCTTGAATCTGATCTTGAAGATACTAAAGATAATGAAGAAAAACTTGAGGATCAAATTGTCTCTCTCAAAAGGGATCTCCAAACAGCAAATGAATATAAAGAGAAATTCAAGATAAGTTTTGCTCAACTTGAAGTTCTTCTTGGAAGTCAAAAGAGGGCAGATGACAAGTGTGGTTTGGGATATGAGAAAGGAGAAAGCTCTGGATCTGGTCAGAAGAATTTTGAATCAGAAAATCCAAGAAACAGGCCTAGAAGACCTTCGGTAAGACAACCCAATGCTCAAAGATATCCATCCTTCAATGGATACTGCCACAGCTGCAATCACTTTGGTCACAAAGCTAATCAATACAGAAAGAGAGTGAATCAAACTAATTCATCCTTCTTCAGACAATGTTTCAACTGCAAAAGGTATGGTCACAAGTCTTATGAATGCAGAAATATGCAAATGAACAAATCATTCAATGGTAGATGCTTTACATGCAATAGAATAGGTCATATGGCTAATCAATGCAGATCAAGTGGATATCAGTCAAATATGCAAAGAAATGTTGTTTTCGAAATCTGCAATAGGTCCGGTCATAGTGCAAAAGTCTGTAGAAGCAAGAATCAGGACAAAAGAGGTCTGGTATATTATAATCAGAATCAAGATAAGGGTAAACAAAAGATGAATGCGGATGAAGTTAAAAATGAGATGAGCAAGATTTGGGTGAAGAAAAGTACTGAAAATGTAGAGGTTGGATCCGCACTAGACTTTGGTGTTGATATTCCTTCCAGAAATTAAAAGGTGAGCTCTGGCTCATGGGGAGACACAAAGAAAACCTTGTTCCCCCAGCCAGTTAAGTGGTGCCTAAAATTGGCACATGAGAAGCTGCGGATCAAAGGGTTTCTAGAGAAACATGTAAAGAAGGTCAGGTAAAGATCTGAGAGATCTGCAAGAAAATTTAAAAAGTTTAATTCTTTCAGAATTGGTCTAGTTAAGCAAGTCTTCTAGTAAAATAGGTTTCTCACAAGATTGGCCCGGTATGAATCCAAATTGATACAGCTTGATCTGTGGATGATCAGAAGGACAAGTGGATATGATGATTCATCACTAACATCGATCACAAGGGAATCATAATAATCTGGATTAGTTTCTTCCTCCTTGAACAAGGAAAACCAGGCAAACCGGAATGAATTAGGTCGAGCATTTATTACAGTCTGATATTAGGGCTTGCAGAGCAATATAAAGGTTTCTCATTAATCACTTGTTTATTCTACACTCAAGAAGAAACGAAAAGTGGAGCTCTGCAACGAAATTCCTCAAGTTCATCAAAGATCACTTACGGAAGCTATTACTTCTAGAGATTAATCCAGCCAACTTCGTGAAACCGAAAGGTGCAAAAGGTATTTTCCATTTTCAAATATCTCACTGCAAATCTCTTGAAAATGAGTACTCTGAATATTGTAAAGATTTTTGATAGACCTCGCCCTACATTTAAGAAACATCCATACAAATCCTTGGAGGTAGACCCCCTAGGTGCATTTTCTAGTGTTCCACATGGTTTTTTGCACACAGAAGACATTAGGGTTTACATACATGCAAATATTGAAGAGTTTGGGGAATTCAAACTGAGAGACATCTATCACAAACAATTGATAGATGATACTTTTAAGCTTAAACTAGAATATAAGGGCATCCAGGAGAAACATTTTGATCAGTTCATTCATTTCCCCTGTTTTGAAGAAGATGAATGGGTCCAGTATGTATTGAGTAGGGTGCATGATATCTTCCTATGGCTGAATAGACCTTGCAAGATAACCAAGGAAGCAATTAGGGCAGTAATTGGTTTACATTCCTCCGGAGGAATTCCTGTCCTCAAATCTGGTAAAAACAACATTGTTACAAAGGCCACCAGATCAAGATTTGATAAGAGGGCAATGACCATTGAAGATATTACTGACTTGGATATCAAGTATGCATCTATGATAATAGGATATAAGATATATCATTCTAGTAGGGAGAATTCAGTATCCAGAATTGTAGTATACATAGCCTATGAGATGCTGAGAAAGAATGCAGATTATGACCTCTGTGAACTTCTTTTGGGCCAACTAATGGAAAACATACAGAAAATCAAAAAGGACAAGAAGAATTCCTTTAAATATGGAGGACTAATACTATGTCTATTTTTCTACTTCATGAATGAGCTACCCGGATCAAATGGATGGGTATGGCCAAATGACAAACTGGTAACAATTCAGATCAGAGATTACCTGCATGAACTTGGGGATGCAAAGGCAAGGAATACAGCTCTGTGGGGTTACTTTAAGTAATTTTAGAATACAATGCAAATCAGAGAAAGAATCCCTAAATCAGTGGTTGAGAAATACAAGGATACAGTGTGCTTCATGGTAGATACTGATCAATGTCTAATGGAGGCAGTAGAGCCAAGGATAGTCTGGATCATGCCTATGGGGTATGAAGTAAATGAACAAATTGTTGAGCTGCATGTTCAACACATGCTAAGTCAACCAAAGGATCCAAAGGTAGAAAGGTTTGGAAACTTTGAGGAACTGAGTGTAAAGATTCATGTAGAACTCAAGGAACCAGAGATCAAAAGGTAGGTGAGAAAAGAAGTAGAAGATGTGGCCAAAGGCTTTGGCATCTCAATGGAGGCATTTGATGCTCACAGGAAGAAGAAGGAAGAGGCTGAGGAAGAGACGAAGAAGGCAGAAAAGAAAAGTGAGGAAAGTGTTCCGGTAGAAAGCTCCACCTGGACCAGATCTTCAAAAAGATCTGCACCTGCCACTGCCAAAAGCTCAAGGGCATCTAAACTGGAAGCACAATCATCCGGCAAAGGAGAGAAGAGAACAAAGACAAAAGCTACAAGAGCTTATGTCAGTCAAAGGGATGAAGAGGAGACTAAATCTGATGAAGAAATCAAGAAAATGAAGAAACAGAAGAAATCATCCGGTGAACACTCTACCGGTAAAGGAGAAGAAGAGAAGGAAGAGGAATATGTTGAAAAACTCACTCTTTCCTTAGATGTTGTAATGAAAGCAGTCACTGTGGATGGGAACCGCAACCCTTGATAGAATTCTATGATGCATATAATGAAGCAGATAAAAAGATTTTGGAGGAAGCCACAGTTAAGTTTCTAAATACTTACAATAAAACTTTTATTCAAATTATCTCGCTTATTCCCAAAAGCTTAGAGAAAAGACTTGAAATAAGGAAGAACAATGCTAGAGCAAAAGATCTAGAAATCCAGGAACAGATAGCTATTCAGCTATATCCTTCAATTGATCCCAAGATGATGAATATGGTATTCAAGGATTGTAAAGATGAGTTCAGGAGAAAAGCAAGGATGAATCAACTTATGCTCGGAGAAACTAACAAAGTTGCAAAGGAGACATAAGAGATCCTCCGAAATGCATTCAAAAGGTTCAACATTCCTATTATAGAGGACTTGGGTGCAGAAACAGCTATGGACTTGGAATCCTCTGCTCTGGAAGAAGTGGCCCCTGAACAGACTAACATTCTCCTCCGGTTTCCCCTACAGTCTCTGGATCTAAAGGAGAAGAAAAATCACAGGAGAAGGAAGCAGAGGTAAAAGAAAAAGAAGATGACAGTGCTAAGGTTGCAGAAGGAGAGAAGACTTCAGCAGAGAAAACCACAACTGCTAGTGGTGGGAATGTAGAAGGAGAGAAAACTCCAAAGGACAGCTCAAAGACTGCAGAAGAAAAGAAACATCTGTCTCGGCAAGAGACACTGCACAAACTGTCAAAGATTTCCTGATCAAAGAAACAATGGAGATTGATGAACCAGAGCTTCTACAAGGTCCATTCAATTTTGATTCTCTTTCTCTGGTATAGACAATGAAGATAGCTTCATTTGCAAATGCTAAGGCTAATGAAAAACTCCTAAAGTCTCATATGGAAGACTGTGAGTTGATAGAAGTTGCATCCGGAGTGCTGGAAAAGATCATGCCATCTTTTCAAAAGGATCCCACAGCCTCCTCTTTCGGTAATTTCAAAACCTTAGTCAGCAGTGTTAGTACACATTTTGATTCTCTAGAAAAATTAGCTGAAAAAAAGGTCCGGAAGGAGTTTTTGGATAAGAGATTCTCAGAGATACAAGGATTAATCACTAATGATAGGAGAAATATGAGTATTGGGATAAAGAGCTTAGAAAATGCTCTTAAGGATGGTGGTGAAATATACAAATTTTGTATCTCCTGGTCCAAAGCAATAGTAGAAATTGAGAAGAAAATAAAAGAGCAAGAGGATAAACTACTAAGTTTGTCTCAAAGTTTTGATCCTCTCTCTTCCTCCATAGTAAATCAAGAGTATCAAACTATTGCAATCACAAATGCAATAAAGAATTTTGAGAAGGAAAGGAAGAACATAATTAACTGGATGAGTGAAATTAGAAGGATTATTATCCCTAAGTTAGAGGCCATGCATGAGGCCATAAATGATGCTCAGATTACAGCCCGGACCAATGATTCGACAGATCTAAAGAAGGCTGAAGCATTTGCTTTCCTATTGAGTGGTCACATCTCAATTTTGGACAGGACAAAGCAGAGTTGGGCGACAAAAGTTGTATAGCTGAAGAATACTTTTTCAGACATACTTAAGTATATGTAAGTACAACTTGTATATATATACTTATGCGGCTAAGTATAGTTAAAATTTTGAAAATTTTGGTATGCAGACCCTACCCTTTGCCATTAATGTCAAAGGGGGAGTGAGGAGTAGTGAAAAATGAGGAATCCAACTAAGGGGGAGCTCCAGAAAATGTATATAAAGATAGAGCATCAGCCAAGGGGGAGCATAGTGTAAACACTTAGTCATTTTTCACTAAGTGTTGCCATCAATGCCAAAGGGGGAGATTGTTGGCAAGAGACACTATATGGATTCATGATTGTTGTCATTGATGGCAACAAAGTTCATCCCACAGATCTGCAGGACATGGTGTGTCTCTACCGGAAGTCAGAATGAAGATTGTTGAGGTCTGGTAAACAAGAATAGAGCTTGTGGCAAGGTCCGACAGACAGGTCCGGATCTCTCAGAGGAAGTATCTTGGTGAAGTGCGGATTTGGGAAAGTCAAGAGGACTACCTTGAGTAATAGATTCCAAGGATTTAGCCTCCGGTGATGGACAAGGAAAAAGATATGAATAGTTGAGTACTGGATTCCTGAGTGACAGTGTGAACAGAGGAAGAATTGACTGATAGAACATCAGATTGCTTTCCGGATGTGTTTTTGATAGTGGTAAAGGTTATGAAGACATGAATTATGTTTGGCCGATATGATTAATGATTTCTACAAGTATATGCTTGATCTGTATTACTTGATGTGCAAGGATTCAGCTGACAGAACAGAGTTTGTGAGAAGATAGATTGTTCCAGGTGCCGACTAGAAAGATAATGAAATCACTAGTGCGGATATATATAGGATGGATTCAGTTGTGAGAAGTAGTGTGGTGATATGTGATATGCGAATAAGAGCAGAGTAGAACAAAAGCAGTAAGAAAGATCCGGTATGTGAAAGGAAAGCAGCGTAAGAGAAGAGGAAAGATGAAGTGCAGCAGATCAGTGTACTAAGCCTAACCGGAACTGAACTCTAGCATATGTGGATGCTTCCAATCAGTTCAAGTATTGTATAACATTCTTTTGTAGACAGTGTGTCTCCTTGTAGGCAGTGTGCCGCCTTTGTGAGCAGTGTGCTCGGGTAGTGAGCCCTAATTGGCAAGTGCCATTTTGTAATTCCTTATTCTTCTAACATAGAATAATCTTTGGGTTAATCACCCCGTGGTTTTCTCCCTTAATAGGGTTTCCACGTCAAAAATACTGTGTCATGTATTTTTCCATTTCATGGTAATGTTTTCTTGTTTGAATTAATGCTGCATTGATTAATAAGAAAGTTTAGAAAGAAGAAATAATTAGGATAACTGATTCACCCCCTCTCAGTTATCAACAGTTATATCCTAGGGTTTCTCCCCTACGTCCAGAGTTTCTAGTACTCATGATGAATTATCTGCAAGGAGTTTACAACTTTAGCATAATAGTCTAAAAGTCCTAGTGTAGAACCATCACTCTTGTAAGGACTAGACTCCTTATTAACAAAATACTACTAACTCTGAATTTGAAAATACTAAGTAATTAAAATTTTTGATCTAACAGATGTAGGAAATGCAGATTTGTGAAATTTTACTCTTAATTCTAAGAATTGCTCAATAAATGTTATTGTGGTTAGAGAACTAGAAATTAGTTTTATAAGGTCACCAAGTCCTGAAAGGATCACCAATCTTGATCTAGTGAAGAGAGACAGTACATTTAACAAGATAACATATAGGAACAACTAAACAACACATACCTTAAGTTCTTCACTACACCCTGCAATCATTTCCAAAAACTTGCATTTTTCTCCAGTGACTGTTATCCTTATCATCTGCACAAAACTAACTGGACAATCTCATGACTCAGAAATCACTACACAAAAAGTTAAGATCACAATGTTAATTATAGAAGAACACCCTATATTCAGGGAACTTGAGTACTGTGGGCATCCTTTGTCATCTAGACTGCCTACATACCCTATATGCATGGGATCAAGGCTCCCTTTAGATGCAACTGACACTGGGGCATGCGAATATGTAGTTCTATCTTGCACTATGTTTGATGCAACTGTGAGTGGGAATCTAACCCTTTCTAAAGTTATTCCTTGCCCCAGACATTTCTTCGTCAGTTACCACCCACTCAAGTGAAACGGGGATGAAAATTAGTCCACTAGTACCATAAACACCTAAAGGGGTGTTTGTCAATTAGTCCTAGTGTGGAGGAATTCCTATCATGTGTCTGCTCATGAAATCTAGATTACTTCCTCAAGCCAAATTAGGTAATTTTCTGACTAAGTATGTTCTTGATTCCTTAGTGCTTTCTAATCACAAAGATCCATGAAGGCGAGGTGAGAGCATATGAAAGATAGGCTTTTTGGATTGGACTAGTTTCCCTATCTAACATTTTACAAGTCATCCCTAATTTAGACTCATGCTATTAATAAGCCTGTTTTCTATTGATAGTTTGAAAGGCTTTCTAAATGAGCATTTTAGCCTCAATACTTATAAATTCACATGGTAATCATCATATGACTATTTCAAAGGACTTGTCCTTTAGTTAATGTTTTTAATGAGATATCCGAGGAGATTCTTCCTTCTTGCAGAATTAGCTTCAACATGTTCATTATTACTCCCTGATGATTTAGAGGGACCATGCCTATATGTCATTGTTGCAGCTATGTTAGGTATGAGGTACTTGGTTCAATGCGATGGCATTACCCATAAACGTGATATAGAGGTGCTGTAGAAATTGAACACTGCGATTTGTTTGAGTTTGGATGTTTATTTATAAAGTTTACCTATCTAGTTGAAAGGAAAACTTGCATAATACTTCAAAATTAATTTGATAAAGAAAGATCCTTCTTTTCTTGATTGAATCATAATGCATGTTAAGAATAGCAAGATACTTGATTCTTTTTGCTGTACGTAAGGAATAAGTCTAGAAAATATACTTTAACAATTCAAAATAATAAGACCTGAAAGGTACTTAATCATTAAAGTCCATAATGATCTAATCTAGTACAATATAAGGAATTTTTGATAAATAAATTGATGTAAATAAACATTGTTCAATAATATAGTACAAAAATCAATTCCTTTCACAATCATTTCAACTTACTTATATTTGCAAATGGATAAGAATTTATGATATTTGAATCTAAAGAAGTTTCTTAACTTAAACTTATCTAAATGTTAACACTATTAGTCAAACAAGTTTTACTCCTTTCCATAAGTCATATTGAGAAAATCTTTGATAACTTATTTGAGATAAATGAAGTTGTTCTAAATCCCCAAGTTTTCAATTTGTACCTCCTAGTATCCCTTAAGGTTTGACAATTACTTATACAATCATGATTTATTTCCAATTATGATTCTTACTTTAATCTTATAACAAGGTTAATTATGATATAACATCATTTGCTATGTTAATTTAATACTATTTAAGGAAACTATAGATTTAACATATTCAAAACAAAACATCTTAAGTTTAATCTTACGCGAAAATTGACATGATACCGTAGGATTAAAAATACCAATAATGTCTATATCTATATCTATATATGTATGATATAGAAATCTTACTTACCAAAGTCTTTTAATAATCTGACTTCTTCTCAACACTTTATTAAGTTGACTCTACCAACATAAATGTAAACATAACCATTATTTAAGGGTTCTTTTCTTAATATGGTTGAAAAATAGATAATGGATTTGTCCAAGATGTATAACTACCCTAGATTAGTTAAGGTGTGAAGTTAAAATAATAAAAATACATTCTAAATTTTGTTTTCTATACCAGTAACTTCAACCATCATTCCAACAATCTTTCCAAAGAAGAGACCCTTGTTAAGGTCTAATAGTACTAGTATCACTAGATAAAAGGGTTCAATACTTAACAATGATTAAAATGTAATACATACACCAATTAGTATACTTACACCACAATGTAGTTTTATAACTCACATCAACACTCAATACTACACAATTAAACCTTCTATACTCACAACACCTTAGATCTTATTTGTAAATTTTATAATTCATATTTTATAATACACACATAATATGTTGTCAGTTAATCTACCACCTCACTTTACTTCCAATTGAGACTAAAATTTGGATAACTTAAGGGTCAGCATCTAATTTAAATTGAAAGTGGTTTAGAATTGTATCTGGATATGTTTAATAATAGCATAGGTTTAGGAGATGTAAATTAAAATGTTTATGATTTCAATTAAATTGATCTACAAAAGACAAATTTACAATCTAATCATGTAACAATGTCAACAATATTGATCATATCTAGATTATTTATATGTTGAATGAAAGACATATATTAACACTTAAATTCATCTAAAACTCTACTCAGAACACCAGCCTATTTTTGGTTGAAAATGCCTAAGAAAAATTTAAGCAAATGCAATTGGTGGGTGTAAAGACCAACTCCTCCACCTTTGCCAGCATACTCACTACTAGTGCACAAATTGAAGCTTTGGAATAGAGTAAAGACAACATAATGGTAGGGGAATTTTTTCTAGATATTATAGTTGGGAATGGTTTGGTAAACATGTATGCAAAATGTGGATTATAAACAAGGCACATGAACTATTTCATAGAATGCCTCAAAGTGATGTCACTTCATGGAATATAATGATTACAGGAATGAGAAAAATGTGTTAGAAACTTTCAGGAAAATGCAGTCAGTAGAGGTAAGTTAAATTCCATATCTTTTGACATCACCCTCTTTGCTTGCTTGCGCCATCATGGGAGCTTTGGAGCAAAAAATGAACATCCATTTAAACAAAATGTTGGGGAATTTTGTTAGATATTAAAGTTGGAAATGCTCCAGTAGACATGTATGCAAAATGTAGAAGGATAAACCAGGCACATGAACTGTTTGACAAAATTCCTCAAAGAGATGTCACTAATTGAGAAGGAAATATAGACTATTTGACAAAATGCCTCAAAGAGGCGTCAACTCATGCAATGTTTGTAGGATTTGCACCTAATGGATTTGTTGGATAGGCATTAGAAATTGAAATTGGTAGATGTAAAAACAAATTCCGCTTCCTTTATCAGTGCCCTCCCTATCTAAGGTCGCATGGGGGCTATGGAACAGGGTAGCAACGTAGGCAAGACACACGAACTATTTGACAAAATGCCTCAGGGAGATGTCATCTACAGAATACAATGATTGTAGGATATACATAAAATGGATTTGTTAAAAAGGCTTTTGAAACTTTCAAGCAATTGCAATTGGCAAGTGTAAAGCCAAAATCCATAACCTTTGCCAACGTCCTCCCTGCCTATGCCAAATAGACGCTTAGGAATAGGGTATGACCTCAAAGTATAATGGTAAGGGGATTTTTGCAAGATATTATAATTGAAATACAGATAAAAATGAATGTGAAAGGGATGTCATTTTGTGAAATGTAATGATTGTAGGATTTTACAAAATGGATTTGTTGAAAAGGCTTTAGAAACTTTCAAGCAAATGAAGTTGGTAGGTGTAAAGCCAAATTTCTCAATCTTTGTCAGCATCGACCTTGCTTGTGTCAGAGGGAAGCTTCGGGATAGAGTATGGGCATTCATCAAAACATAAATGAAAGTGGGTTCTTGTTAGATGTTGCAAGTGCCAGTTTTGAACACTGAATCCTTAAAAAACTTATACACACTGTCTCTCTTAAATGCTTTCAAATCAATAAAAAAACTTACGTACAAATTCTACCTTGAATATTTTCAAATTTAAACAAAATCTCTCTTGAATGATTTCAATTGTAATTATTATAAGACATTTAATCAAAATGAACCCAAACATAATTGAAATTTAATAAAATTACTAACAAAATTTCAAGAAACAAAATTATGAAAAGGAGGAAGGCTCTTACAGATTGCTTTAGCACTCCAGACTAGAGCCAAGTGTGTTTTTCCTTCACATATCAATAGCTATTTATAGGGAAATCAACCCTTACCTAGAACCATATTTTTCCAAGCACATGGTGGAAAGTTTGAGTCTTTGGAGTCAAGTCTAACCAATTTAATGCCTTCCTCCATTTCTAATTTGAAGTAAATTCTTGTGGAAAAATCTCGTTTAATCAATAAATGTTATCTTTGAAAATTGACTTGGAAATGAGGGGAGTTGAATCCTCATTTATTTCTCTTTCTCTAGAAGTGTACTCCATTCTAGATTTTTAGTTTATTTATTTAAATTGTCTAAAAAAATTTATTATTACTTTATTTTTAATATGACTTGAAAAATTTGTTTCCATTATTTTTTTCCTAACTTAAAATGGTCATTAATTTCTTCTATGTGGGTTAGTAGCATAAAAGATATGATTTGAGTATTTGAATAACTAAATACAATTAAAGTAGTTCTTACATCTATACTAAAATCTGACCAAACTTGTATATTTTGTAAACTATACTAGTAGGTCATGACATAATTCCCCCCTAAAACTTTGCATCATCTCAATGCAAAACATTACTAACTTAAGGTAATAATAGATTGGCCTTCACCTAGAAACATATTTAAGGACACAATTTTTCATGGCTTGGCAAGCTTCTATACAAAGTTTATCAAACATTTTAGTGGAATATGTGCACCAATCATCAAGACAGTGAAGAGTGTTAAGAAAGAGTTTCAATGCACGCAACTATATCAAAAAAGAGCTTTCAATCGTTGAAGAAGAAAGTGATAGAACAACTAATATTGGCATTGCCAAACTTTGGAAAAGTTTTTGAAGTGGATTGTGATGCTAGTCTAAGTTCCATTGGGGGGTGTTAAGGCAAGAAGATAGACCCATTGCCTACTTTAGTGAGAAACTAAATGAAGCAAAGAGGAAATACTCATTTTATGACAAATAATTCTATGTTATAATGCAATCCTTGAAGAAGTGGAGGGATTACTTAATGTCAAATGAGTTTGTACTCTACATAGAGCACTATGCCTTGCAATATATCAAAATTCAAGGTAAGTTTAACTAGAAGCATATGAAATGGGTGGAGTTCTTGCAAAGTTATTATTTTGTCTTGAAACATAGGAGTGGTAAGTCAAATAGGGTAGCAAATGCACTTAGCAGATTGTGTTTGTTGATGAATGACTTAAGGGTCAGTGTTTTTGGCTTTGAAGCATGGACAAGTAATATAAGTTCAATAGAGGGAGATAGGACTCCATGGTTGGAGTATTTCATCCAAGATGGCTTGTGTTCAAAGGACAAAAATTATGTATCCCCATAGGTTCAATGAGAAAAAATATAATAAGAGAAAAGCATAGTGGAGGCTTAAGTGGGCATTTTGGAATAGATAAGACATTGGCATAGTTGAGTGAAGGTTATTTTTGTCTTGGAATGAGTGCCTATGTGAAGAGATGGGTATGAGGTTTCAAAAATTTCAAGCATGCTAAAGGAGTAAGAAAAAACATAGGACTATATCAGCGATTTCCTATACTAGAGAGATCATGGGAGCACTTGAGTATGTATTTTTTTTGGGTATGCCTAGAACACAGTGAGGTAATGACTCAATTTTTGTTGTAGTGGACATGTTTTCAAATATGGTTCATTTCATACCATGTCAAAAAACTAGTGACTCATCCACATAGCTACATTATTTTTCAAAGAGGTAGTCAGGCTTCATGAACTACCTAAGAGCATAGTCTTAGATAGGGACACAAAGTTTGTTGGCCATTTTTGGTGTATATTATGAAAGAAGATGGACAATGAATTAGGATTCAATTCATCTTATCATGCCTAGACTGGTGGACAGACTGTGGTTGTGAATCTAGTGTAGGATTCCCTAATGAACACGAAGATGACAAAAAAAACACAGAAGACTGCAAATAATGCAAAGCATGAAAATATATGCAAGACCAACCAAATCCACTATTCAATATCTTGGAGAAGTCAAGTACATATAGTGTAGAGTGGTAGTTAGTTAGTTGAGGAAAGGACTCCTCGAAACTAGTGTGAGTGGCTAGTTTAGTAGAAAATTTGATGACCCCTCTCCTAACTGCCTAACAACCTTGACACCTCAATGAGACATGTGTCAACGTTGTATAAAGTCACACCTAAGTAGGCATGTGCCTAAGCCTATAAAATATATGAAATATATATACACTAACACCCCCCTTAAGCATAGCTTAGGTGGGTACAAAGGAAATGGGTCCTGATTACATGGCCTGGTGAGGTACCCATGTACAATGTAAATATGAAATTGGGTCCCGAAAACTAGGCCTAATGAAGTACTTAAGAACAATGCAATCTCTCATAAATGGGAAAAGGTAGAAAACCCAGTGGGAAAAGCTACCCTCCTAAAGAAAGAAAAGATGCATAAAAATTATACAAGTGAAAAAGTACTACTTCTTTCACTAAGTACAATATAGGATTCCCCACATAGGTGAGAAAATGATAGAAGGTCTATGTGACCCCCCATAATACATGTAATTATGCAGTGAGACTGGATAGTCGACAAAGGATGCATATGTAGATCCAAGAATGTCAAACAATGTTCCTTCCCTTGGGAAGAAAAGAAATCTCCTGAAGATGCAGGATATATTCCCATGAGAGAAGATATATGTATGATCTTGAATCATGCTGAAGTTGATCCAAAGATGATGATGCCCATGTCGATGTCATCGAAGAGTGCTCAGGTGTCCCCATGTCGATGCCGAAGGATGCCATAATCAAATTAGGTGAATGCCCAATAGATGAGGATGATGACAATCTAGATCCATTTGTAGGACTATGTAGAGCATGCATATCTAAAGAGGACAATGGTGATGTAACTTCATCAAAATTGTCATCGAAGAGAACATTGATGCCCTCAATGTGTGCTTCCATGTTAGCAATGTGGGACTCTACAAAGGGACAAGTGATGTTAGGTAGAAATTTGTCCCAATCAACAATTCTAGGAAGACTCATATCTTGTTGCATAGAAGCACCAAAATCATTCGAAGAAGCGACTCTAGAATCCAATGAAACAACAGTATAAGGTGGAAAAATATATGTCAATGCAAGAGGTGTAGAGAGAGGGATGCAAGTGGGTATGTCTTTGTGTCATCAGTACAGTCAAGTCATCCCAATATGTAAGTTCCTCTTCAGTATCATCATCATACAAAGGATCTATTATCAATCAGATATGCACCCTATGCTAAGTTATTGATATTAACTATCTATTGACACATGGGAACACTCCTAGGACTGTGAGTTGGCTAAAACTTGGAGGGAACCTCTAGTGTGAGTTGGTTCTCCTAATGATTTTTCTAATCAAAATACTTTCCTTGGGAAAGGGATAGAAAGTTAACTACAAATGAAATCGTAAACTCTAACAGGTGATGCACCAGAACTCCATCTACTCACTAACTTGACTCACGATCCACCTTACAAGAGCCTTTAATCCTCACAATTCCATTGGATTTAATGCAATACATAAGTGATTTGTATGAAGGTTTGAGAAGTTAGAAGTTTGCATGAAGGACAAACCAAAGTCTTATCATAGCTTCAATTCAACTAACTATCTTAGACATGACATACAACTTGCATCAATAAAGCTTTCACCCTCAAAATTGCAATAAATGACACATAGGAAAAGGATCCAAAAATTGAATCACAATTGAGTATCCAATCATTGATTACAAAAATGAATTAGAGAAATCCAAAGAACTCTACTGCTCTATTAAAACTAAAAGGAGTACAAGGTGTTTATAATCTCTCTTCAGTGAACAAGAGAGAAGAAACAAAGATATCAACTAACTTGAGAAAGAAATATCTTTCCCCAATATATGCCTCTGATCTTTCCAAAAATGGAAAAGATAGGAAATCACTGCAAGAATCTCTTCAAAAAGCTCTGCCCAAATCTTTTTTGAGATCCATCAAAAAGCCTTCAAAACTCTAACCAAACTGCCACCAAACTGAAGAAAGAAACTGCCAAAAAGATGCCTTAGGTGGTCCCACCAAAATTTCTTTTAAAACATGCATTATCTTCTTAATAAAAGCTCCAAATTATCCTTATCTGCTTGATTTTGCCCAAAGAAAACAAATCTGGAAAAGCAAGATTTTGTCTTCTTTATTATATTTTATAATGAATATTTAAAGTAATTTATATAATATTGCTTTAAATATTCTTCTACATAGATCTGTAGCTTTATTCTATCAATTTGGCTTGATTTGATTTTGATTTGACTTTTACAAAAAAATAAAATACAAGGCTTATGTGGCATTTCACCAAGTATATTACATTCTAAGGAATTTGATTTTTCTATAAAAATCATAAAAATATTTGGAGGCACTATTAAAAGTAGATAAAAAATCAAAACCCTTGGGGCTTATCCTCCTCTTGACTCTGCATAAAATCTCTAAGTCATATAAGGACCTATGTTTTTCCTTCAAAGGGGACTACATGATCTTCTAGGCATAAATCCTAGGCTTTGTAGAGTGGACAAAATACCATGAGGGGTATTAGTGAAGGCATGTAAAAAAAAATCAATGTGGTAAAATGCCATCATCGAACTTAGGGTTTTATGTCAACCCTAACACAAAACACATGAACCCTAGTTTCTCAGGCCACTTTCACTTTTGCATTTTGAAGAAATGCTCTGCATCCCGCTGACATGGAAGGCTAGGGTTTGAAGGGGAACTTTTGATTCTCACTATTTTTGAGCATATTTCCTTGAAGATCTCCTATAGAAACATGAAGGTGAGCATTCTCTGCAGAAAATAATTCATTCTTCCACCATTTTTGGGTTGCATCTATGACTTCAAGTCACAGTTTTCTTAGTTTTTTGATACATTTTCTTATTCTCTGTATGCCCTCTTTGTCACCACACTTTGTTTTAATGCCACGGGCTGCCATGAATAAATGGGGTTTGAGCCTGAAAAAAACCCATTGCTTTCCACTCTTCTTGAGAAACTTATTGAAGACTCTAAAGGAAAAAGCAGAAGGTAAGCCACCTTGACATTGTTCTAAATGTTAAACTCCAATTTTGAAGAATATCTACCTTTTATAACTGTTCTGATGTTCACAACACGCCCCATTTTACTTCTTAGCAAAATGAGGACCCCTACTGTTGCTTTGCTTTTGCTTGTGTGTGTGTTGGTTTGCTTGGTGGTAAAGGGAAAAGAGGGTGAAAATTGCAAACTTTGCTAAAAATAGAGAAAAAATCACATTTCAGTACCAGGGCATAATATGGTTAGATTCCTTGTAAAAAATGAGCTAGGGTTGCTTTTTGAACCATCTTAAAATTTGCCATATTTTGCAAGTTATGATCATTTTGATAAAATGTACAAGGGAAGGGTTTGATGCTGCATATACATTGTTTTTTGTATAATCGGGTTGCATATACAAGGCTCTTTGCATACAAGTTCACTTGTATGCAAAGTCCTTTGTATATCGCTTTCCATATGCAAAGTCATTTGTATGTGCAAAAGTCGATTGTATGTCTTTTTACCTTGCATGCATTTGGTAGAGTTTATGCATACATGCAAGGTGGACCCGAAATTGTTTTAGGGTTAGAATGAATGAATGTTTAAAGTTAGTTGCATGTATCTCATGTTTGTATGTTTGGCAGGTTGAGACATACAACGCACTTATACAAGGGCTGGAACCGAAGATTTATTAAAACAATGTTAAATCATTGTACATTTCGGGCTTGAATATTTATACATACAAGGCAAATGTGCAGTTGGCTTTATACATGGCATGGAATTCAAAGGTTATAAACCAGGATTAATTTGTTGTATATTCGTGGGCTTGTTTATACATACAATACGAGTGTACATTGGGCGGACCCGATGGACTTATTAAAAAGAGTTAAGTCTTTGTATATTTTGTACTTTGTATGTTTCAACATACAAAGTCAATATGCAATGACTTATACATCACGCGGACCCAAAAATTTATCAGGTAATGTTAAATCATTGTATATTCGGTGCTTGTATGTTTCAACATACAAGCGGAGCATACAAGTCAGATATACATTGGCAGTACACATTGGACGGGCCCGAACCAAGTATTAAATTTGGTTTTATCCTTGTATGTTTCTGGCTTTGTATGTTATTTCAGGGACATACATTCTAACGTTTATACAATGCGGAACCGAAAGGTTCATTTTAAGTGGTTAGGTCAAATGTATATTTTGTACTTTGCATATTGAAAACATACAACCGAATATACATTGCGCGGAATTTAAAGAGTTATCAAATGGAATTAATTCCTTGTATATTCTGACTTGCTTATATGTTTCGAAACATACACTGCTTCCCACATACAAGCCAGAATTCAAACAGATTCAAATCTGATATATCCTATGTATCACGCCCAACTTGTATATCGGAAGATACAAAGATTTAAACAAGGAAATGAGTGAGAGGGCAACGCAATAAGATTTTGAGCCTATTTTGGAGCCCGAATGCATGTTCCTAGTCAATGACGGTTGACCCAACTAGTTTTTACACTAAATATGCATTTGACCCACATTTTTTTCACAAATTTGGGGCCCAATTTCTGCAATCACACAGTCACGACTGGATTTAATAAATGTTTATCTTCCTGCAGGTTTATTAGGTGAAATGTTACTTATTGCTGGTCTGTTTTTGTAGGTTTGTAGGTGGATTTGAAGATGAGGCTTGATAACGATGATGTCATGGAAAGGAGATCCGATCTCAGGAGAAGAGGAAGATAAGGATGAAGGGCGAGGAAGTCAAAGGTCTTCAATGATGAAGACAAAATGTAGATGGAAACATTATTGCAGCAGACAACAAAAGTTATTTTTGAGCTGCTAGGGTTTACAGAAAGACATGTTGCACCCAGATTTGATGTATGGTTAGAGATATTTTGGGAGATTTGCTCTCCACCATTTATTGCTGTAACCAAAGGTTTGAACCATGGTCTTAACTATGGTTTTGAGCTGTATTGAGGACAATCAAAGTCTATATATTGTGCCCCTCTACACTGTAATACTTTACACAGGGGCTACATAGGGATTTTTAGAAAATAGCTAGCAGTAGTAATTTCTATCAGCATTTAGAATAGAGGGACCCTTTTTAAGAAGTAGAAGGAGGTCACCTGTGTCTGCAACAAGGAGCGTATGGAACATCTTGCCTCTTTGCTGTATCTGTAAAGCTTGTAAGTTTTCTGTAGTTTTATCAATGAAGCTAAGAGTCATTCAGACATTATAAATCTTATATGACTGTCTGTTTCTAACACAATTGAATCTAGAATTCTGCATCTATCTTCTGAGTGTTTTCTTTCTCTTCTTTGTGCTTGAAACATTTTCTCTTAGGGCTTGCAATCTTAAGTGTATGTTTGTGAAAATGCTCAGAACTTACATTTAAGGTTTTTGTCTGTGGATTTGATCAAATTGCTGTATTATTTACAAAGTGTATAACAAAACAATTAGATCCTTTGGTAGAATGAATGAAGTTTAGATTAGATCTTTCTAACTTTTCCCAACTCATCTAAAAATACTTAGCTAAAATGCAGAAATTTAAAGGAAATTGTCTCATATTTGAAAAAAGCATGAACAACAGAGTTTGAAAGTAGACAGTTTTCATAAATATTTAAAGGAGAAAGCTGCAATAATTCAAGAATACCTTTTAAAACTTTGCAGCACAGTAACACTTTTATGCAAAAAGAATGAACAACATACTGATATTTATGATCTTTTGCATAGTTTGAGTCCAGTAAACCATCAAGAAACCCTAAATCACGTAAGGCCCCTTGAACATTACGGCTTCACATCAACCAACTGAATTTGCCCAACAGGTCAAGCCCTGACCATATTAAACTTGGGATTAAGCGAATCTTAACCAATTCCTTCATATCTTTTAAGTCAGTTAGGTTCATTTTATGTGAATTTTAACTATTGTTATGACTGTCTCAAAACAATCATCAACAGTTTTCTGGCGCTAGAAGGAGGGCCTGATTGGATTTAAGGTTGATTTTCTAAGTTTTAATGCTTTATTCTGAGATATGTTAGATCTCGTAAAATTTCAAAAACCTAAAAGGTTGAAAACAAGGTCCCATTTTTAATGGACTCATATGGGGATAATTTTCAAGTTAGCATTCCTTCATTTCAGGAAGCTTTGAATAGACAACTTTATCCTGAGAATTTATCTAGCTATGGCTTATTTGGAAGGTGTAGGATACATAAGTCCACATAGCATGGTGAAATTAGTTGTCTGGCTTTTCTTACAAGGTTAGATTTATAATTAAAAGGACTAATCTCTCTCTCAAATGTGTATAAGGCTGAGAGTTGGCAGGAAAATGAGGAGATTATGGAGCAGCAGGAGGATGCAATATCAACAATCATTAATTGTTCAGAGAATAGAAAGATGGAACCAATGCTAGAAATAAAGGATAGTAAAATCTCTTTTCTGGAATCATGTGATGGTAAGAAAAATAATCTACTTTCTTGTCAAGGTCCAAGTGTGATTAAGGTTAGTGAAAGGTATAAATATCCTAAAAAATACAGGGAGGAAATCACAGCTCATGTTCATTTTCTAGATGATAAGCAAAGAGGATTTAATGAAAACGAAAAGAAAAGTGAGACTCATCTTGATTCATTATTTGATAAAAATATGGAGTTACTAGGGAATACTTGTCAAGATGAAATCTTTGGATCTGACCTGAAAATTTTTTATGAAAATAATTTGGTCAAGAAATTTTTTGTATCAGCAAATAATGGAGTCATAGGAAAGGGTAGTAAAACATCTTTCCTTGAGTCATTTTATGGTAAAGAGAAATGTGGATAGATGGAAGAATTGAAGTGCACTAAAACTGATGAGATTCCTATTATAGCAACTAATGAAGTCATAGAAAAGAAAGTAAATCCTAGTTTCATGGCTGACTTCTTTAAATTAAATGATCAAATTCAAGATTGTTGCATGTCAATAGGGTTAGACTCCACACTGGATGATAAATGTGAGTTATTTGATGAACAATCCTTGCAAATTGAAAATACAGAGGATCATGTTATTGCTGTGCATAATCAGACATCACCCCAGCATTATTTTGAAAGTGAAACATGGGAGTATTCCTATCAATCAAAAGATGTTGTTCCACCCTTACAGTCAAGTGATCTAGAAATGATTAATTTCTATATATCAGGTTATGATGATGAATATACTCAAGTGTTGATGTGTAGGGAACTAATGAGAACATTGAGAAGTTTGCTGAATTTGAGGACAAACTAAACATCTAGAATGAAGGAACAAGGCTGGATAAAGATGAAGAAATGATACATCTAGAGTCATTTATCTTTCAATTTGAAGAGAGGCCAGACTTGGAGCTAGGCAATAAAAGTGCAGGGTTAAAAGGAGGACCATCTGTCAATAAACAAGCATGTCCAACAAAACCAAAAGTACATCAGGTTGTCTCTTTCCTTTCCTTAGTGAATAATGTTGAATACTATTTTGATTATGGAAATTCAAGAGATAGGACATGCATATGGATTAGTCATGAACATGATGGGCTGCCTCAATTGCTGATAATTAGAGATTATCTTGTTAAATACAATGAATTTAGAGTACAAGAGCATTTTTTAGAATTCAAAGATAAATTTTCTAAGTTAAGAACCATAACTAGTGCCCTGATACTCCTGCAAAATCTAAGGAAATATGCAAATAGGGGTGTTTTTGGGTCTTTTATTGGGTTTTGTTTGCCTTGTGGAGGCTTGTGTATAGTTTGGTAGGGTAGTTGTTCTATTTTCTTTTCTTTGTTTGCTTGTCTTGCTTTGTAGGTTAGTTGTTTGTACAGTTTTTTTTAGTTCTGCTTTTTGCTTTGTTTTCTATTTTATCTTTTTTCCTTTTGTTTGTATAGTCTGTTTGTTGGTTTGTTTGTTGTCTCCTCAGCAGGGATCCTTGTTTTTCTATAGAGTATTAAGGAGCAGACTAACAAACATTGAAAATAATAGAAAATTTAGAACATTCAAGTTAATTATCTGAAATTTATGCATAACTTGTTGTGACTGTCATGAATGTAGAGAGTGGTTTAGCTTCTAAAATTTCGTATTCAATAATAGTGATTGAGAATTCAAGGGAAGTTTCTCATGATGACACACCTAAAATCCTTGGGTTTGTTGAACCTACCAGTGTAGATATTAGGTGAAAAATCAGAGGTCACCCTTGCTACCATTACAATTCTCAGCTTAATTTTAGTGAGTGTTCATTCCTTGCATCATGAAGTTACAACTGCAATATCTTATGAAATCTATATCAAATACATAAAAATAATAAATAAATAAATAAAATGGATTATACTGAAAATCCAGATTAAGCCATCTAAGTAACTCTATCGGGGCTATGGACGCTCGCTGGCAGTGGGGCTCTACTTAGGAGAATTGTAACGATAACCTTGCCAGGGCTATAGATGCCTGCTGGCAGCACGACTCTATCCGGTCGGCTATGAGGGAATATCCTCTATTACATAGGCTAATATCAGTCACTGGTTTGTTCAACTAATCTTCAAGATGAGGATAATTAATCACGTGCACACACTTAAACTAAAAATGAAAATTCATGCATCCTTATTGAATACCTTAGGTCTCAAGTTGAATAATAATTTGCAAAAAAGATAGTTGGAAGTTATGGATTTATTTCATTTAGTTTTCTTGAATACCTTGAATTTAATTGTTTTGTTTGGTTTCTAGTTGTTGTGATGTTCACAACATGCCCTATTTTACTCCTTAGCAAAATGAGGACCACTACTGTTGCTTTGCTTTTGCTTGTGTGTGTGTTGCTTTGCTTGGTGGTAAAGGGAAAAGAGGGTGAAAATTGCAAACTTTGCTAAAAATAGAAAAAAAATCACATTTCAATACCAGGGCATAATATGGTTGGATTCCTTGTAAAAAATGAGCTAGGGTTGCTTTTTGAACCATCTTAAAATTTGCCATATTTTGCAAGTTACGATCATTTTGGTAAAATGTACAAGGGAAGGGTTTGTTGTTGCATATACATTGTTTTTTGTATAATCAGGTTGCATATACAAGGCTCTTTGCATACAAGTTTGCTTGTATGTAAAGTCCTTTGTATATCTCTTTCCATATGCAAAGTCATTTGTATGTGCAAAAGTCGATTGTATGTCTTTTTACCTTGCATGCATTTGGTAGAGTTTATGCATACATGCAAGGTGGACCCAAAATGGTTTTAGGGTTAGAATGAATGAATGTTTAAAGTTTGTTGCATGTATCTCATGTTTGTATGTTTGGCAGGTCGAGACATACAACGCACTTATACAAGGGCCAGAACTGAAGATTTATTAAAACAATGTTAAATTGTTGTACATTTCGGGCTTGTATATTTATACATACAAGGCAAGATTAATTTGTTGTATATCCGCGGGCTTGTTTATACATACAATATGAGTGTACATTAGGTGGACCCGATGGACTTATTAAAAAGAGTTAAGTCTTTGTATATTTTGTGCTTTGTATGTTTTGGCATACAAAGTCAATATGCAATGACTTATACATCACGCGGACCCAAAAATTTATCAGGTAATGTTAAATCATTGTATATTCGGCGCTTGTATGTTTCAACATACAAGCGGAGCATACAAGTCAGATATACATTGGCAATATACATTGGACGGGCTCAAACGAAGTATTAAATTTGGTTTTATCCTTATCTATTTCTGGCTTTGTATGTTATTTTGGGGACATACATTCTAATGTTTATACAATGCGGAACCAAAAGGTTTATTTTAAGTGGTTAGGTCAAATGTATATTTTGTACTTTGCATATTGAAAACATACAACCGAATATACATTGCGCGGAATTTAAAGAGTTATCAAATGGAGTTAATTCCTTGTATATTCCAACTTGCTTATATGTTTTGAAACATACACTGCTTCTCACATACAAGCCGAAATTCAAACAAATTCAAATCCGATATATCCTATGTATCATGCCCAGCTTGTATATTGGAAGATACAAAGATTTAAACAAGGAAATGAGCGGGAGGGCAACGCGATAAGATTTTGAGGCTATTTTGGAGCCCGAATGCATGTTCCTGGTCAACAATGGTTGACATGACTAGTTTTTACACTGAATATGCATTTGACCCACATTTTTTTAACAAATTTAGGGCCCAATTTCTGCAATCACACAGTCACGACTGGATTTAATAAATGTTTATCTTCCTGCAGGTTTATTAGGTGAAATGGTACTTATTGCTGGTCTATTTTTGCAGGTGGATTTGAAGATGAGGCTTGATGACGATGACATCATGGAAAGGAGATCCGATCTCAGGAGCAGAGGAAGATAAGGATGAAGGGCGAGGAAGTCAAAGGTCTTCAATGATGAAGACAAAATGCAGATGGAAACATTATTGCAACAGAGAAGAAAAGTTATTTTTGAGCTGCTAGGGTTTACAGAAAGACATGTTGCACCCAGATTTGATGTATGGTTAGAGATATTTTGGGAGATTTGTTCTCCACCATTTATTGCTGTAACCAGAGGTTTGAACCATGGTCTTAACTATGGTTTTGAGCTGTATTGAGGACAATCAAAGTCTATATATTGTGCCTCTCTACACTATAATACTTTACACAGGGGCTACACAAGGATTTTTAGAAAATAGCTAGCAGTAGTAACTTCTATTAGCATTTAGAATAGAGGGACCCTTTTTTAGAAGTAGAAGGAGGTCACCTGTGTCTGCAAAAAGGAGCGTGTGGAACATCCTACCTCCTTGTTGTATCTGTAAAGCTTGTAAGTTTTCTGTAGTTTGATCAATGAAGCTAAGAGTCCTTCAGACATTCTAAATCTTATGTCTGTCTATTTCTAACACAATTGAATCTAGAACTCTGCATCTATCTTCTGAGTGTTTTCTTGCTCTTCTTTGTGTTTGAAACATTTTCTCTTAGAGCTTACAACTTAAGTGTATGTTTGTGAAAATGCTCAGAACTTACATTTAAGGTTTTTGTCTGTGGATTTGATCAAATTGATGTATTATTTACAAAGTACATAACAGAACAATTAGATCCTTTGGTAGAATGAATGAAGTTTAGATTAGATCTTTCTAACTTTTCCCAACCCATCTGAAAATACTTAGCTAAAACACAAAAATTTAAAGGAAATTGTCTCATATTTGAAAAAAACATGAACAACAGAGTTTGAATGTAGACAGTTTTCATAAATATTTAAGAGGAGAAAGCTGTAATAATTCAAGAATACCTTTTAAAAATTTGTAGTACAGTAACACTTTTATGCAAAAAGAATGAACAACATATTGATATTTATGATCTTTTGCATAGTTTGAGTCCAGTAAACCATCAAGAAACCCTAAATCGCATAAGGCCCCCTGAACATTACAGCTTCACATCAACCAACTGAATTTGCCCAACAGGTCAAGACCTGACCATATTAAACTTGGGATTAAGCGAATCTTAACCAATTCCTTCATATCTTTCAAGTCAGTTAGGTTCATTTTATGTGAATTTTAACTATTGTTATGACTGTCTCAAAACAATCATCAATAATAACCACAGCCAAGGTCAACTTCTAAAGTATTTCATTTGTTTTCCTCTTGCAAATGCATTCTCTATACTGGGGCACCATGAACCTTCTGGTTCAAGATTTTCAAAACAAAATATATGCAGTCTCAAAATGACTTTGTGGTTAAGTTCTTCACCCTTATAGCTCAACTCTTCATTTTAGAACCTGTGGTTTTTCTCATGCAAATGTGATGAGGGTTTTATCACTCTTTTATAGGCCCCATACTGAGCCATTCGTTGATAAGTTTGGCTCTTTATCATTTTCTGGGTATTTTCTTTTTGTCTTCTGCATTAATATGAGAGATATTGTGGCTACCCCTATAACAAGAAGAGATTTATTCAACTTTGAGCATCAGTCATATATATTTTTGTGTGTTCTCCTCATGTAAGGCCATGGTGTTGGCATAGACTTCTAAGCACTATGGGCTTGAAACTTTTTTATGCCCCCTTGTATAAGGGCATTATTAATAATTCTTTGGGTTTCATTGCCATAATATGTAATTTCTATAGTGCACACTGTGGGCATTGCCCTACATCATACATTATTCTGAGTGTCAATTTGCCCAATAGAAACACATGATTCACTCCATAGTTGCAAAATTAAGACCACAAACTTGTTCTTTCCTATTTCTATATGCAGAAGGTAATAAAATTGTACTATTATTTCTTTCATGAAAAGAAAAAGACAAACATTTTATTGGCATTATGCAAAACCATAGCTTGATATGGTACATTTCTTCATCTTGGTAGCAACATTTGCTCTATAATATGAACAAAAATATCTTTGCTAAAACTATCTTGAAGGAGCTATATTCATTCATTCAATTTTCTTTTCCTCTATTATACTTTATGGCATGGAGATAGCATTGTATTTTTTTGAGTTTGATTTACCACTGTATCAGTTTGACTATCTCATCCTGTATGGTAAAGATGTTCATTTCTTGAAATTTTTGCTACCCAATGACTATCATACATGTCTTGAGGCTGAAGAGATCTGATTATTTCTGTAGCTATTACTTAGATCCTGTCTGACGATCACCATTTATCACTACCACACAATACACATATTGTCTTATTGATCATTATGGCATTTGCTTCTCTACTCAACTAAGATATGATTGCTCCAGTATTATTCTCCATCATGATAATGGAGTTTGTTGTTCACACAGTGTTTCATACCTCTTTGATTTGTCTTAAATAAGTTGGTCACCGCACTTATATGGTTACCATCTATAGCTATACCTGCAACTTATGGTCTTTTGGCTGGAACAATAACTCTATACTTTAGAACAACCAAAATGAAAGAAATACCATGCTTCACTGTTATTAAATGGCTTTCTAGATAGTAGCACATGTACCTTGCAAATTCTTTGGTTGTCTGGTACATCTATGTATGACTGTCTCCATGCATCTGTGCCCTTACTTCCTGCATCTTGTAGCTATACATACATCTCTATATTCAATGGCCATGCCTTTCTTTCTACTTGTAAAGCATGGATATTTTGATCTGCATTATTCCTTAGCTCTCATGACTATATATTGGATGTTGCATGACTGTCATGTAATTGATCATGGCTGTCCTTGTAATAATATCCCTTGGAATTGATCTCTAAAAATCAATGGCATCAATGGCTACCTCTGTATTGTCATTTCTTCTACTATTCCAACATAGTGATTTGAATGCATACACATGACAATTTATGATATTGTGAAAGAATGTAGATGCAATGACAGTGTAATGGATACTCTGATGTTGAAAATACCTTTCATTCAGTCTCATAACTCATTGGGCTATTTGAGACAAGTTCACTGCACACACATGGTTGTCACTTCATCTCTTGAACTGATGATCATAGATGGGGCAATGAACTTGGAGCTCATGTACTTTCTTGGTGAGACACTTTTTCAACTAAATATGAATATGCATTTCAATTCTATTCCCCTTGAGGTTCAGGGGCAGCATGCTAGGCTCAACCCTTGTGGGAGCCCACTTTGTACCACATGCTAAAATGATCTTCAAAACAACAACATGACCTTACCTATACCTGCACACGAAACACACATGTTAGTTTAAATTAGTGAATCTCAATGATTGTTTCATTTTCAGCTTCTCTTGCATGTGAATGATTTGCATCTGATTTAGTACACTATAGGCAATGTATTATGCCTCCATTGATACACACATAGGGAACTCATATCTGGAGCTCTTATAAATCTCTTCCAATCTTGCAAGATCCTATGAAGATCAAGACAAAGGACAGAAAGCAACCTTGCAAACCAAAGGCACTGATCAGGCAATGATGGCTATGATCCTTCCCTTTCTTATTTCCAGATGCATAGTATATCTCCTATATTTGTACTAGTTCAATTATTCCCATGACTTGTGTGGAACATTTGATCTATCATGTTTTCATTCAATCTAATGTTTATTTCTTTTGTGTATCTAATTTGTAAAATGAATAATCATTGTAGTGAAATGAAATAACTTATCTCTCAAGCAAAATATGCAATGCAAATGAATGATGATCTGAAAATTCTTTCTCGTCTGTTGAACAACTAAACTGCAACATAACTAAATATCTCAAGCACTTCAACTATGCAAAACAAGATAACAGGCAAATGTTAAAAACTTCCTCATCTAAAATGAACTGAATGTACTTTAGCTCTACTAATTTGGGCTATAGAGAAAAATTGGTAACATTTTTGGCAACTTTTGTTGTATGCTTGCCTACTAAGAATTAGGACTAGTTGCCTTAACTATCCATTGGGCATGGATTCATACTCTACTCTTGTCTAACTCATAAAACTAAAACTTGGCACTCTAAACTACTCCACACAGTAGCAGAAAACCAAACTAAACCAAACTGAAAGCAAGCTAACATGCCCTAGTGGCCAGAAAACATGTGCAACAACACTTAGGGAAACAAAAATAACTAGAAGAAAAACATGCATATAGAACTTATTAACCGAAAATACTAACTCTAACCTACTCTAACCAGCCAAAGAAGCTGGTCAAACAAAACCATTCATGGATTGGGTGAAATAACTCCCCCTCCTAACCAACATGGGATGTCTTGCCAAATTATAGACCATTGATAAAAGATGTAAAACAAGGAGATAAACCACAAACCGTTGTGATGCTTCATGAAGAACATAAGCTAACTCACTCACCTCTTGAGTTTGATCAAGCATATAACTTATTTGAGATGCACAGATGAGTTGGGTTTGTTGTTCTGAGGCAATAACCTCCTCCTTGGGTACAACAGCAATAAGTGACTCCTCATTTAGCATCCTGCCAGCTAAATCCTTTATTGGGCATCCTCTTGTGGGGATGAAACTTGGACTTTCACTACTGGTTTTACTCTTGTCAGCTGCCCCATCAACCACAACCAAGCTGTCCTCATTTAGTTGCTCATGGATTAGTCCTTTGTCAGAATGGCTTTCACCATTTCATTGCTTAGAACTCGATAACTTTGTTAGTTTATATACATTATCTTCATCAATACTAACAAACAAAGGAAGTTCTTCAAATGAATCAATCAAAACCTAAGTTTCAACACTCTCTTTTACCTTCTCAACTTGTTGTTTGACACATTTCACTTCAAAAGATGATCGTCTGATATCTAAATTTGAAACAAAAATCTCAAGATCATCCCAAAACATGTCTTCTTCACAATCCTCTTGGATTATTGATGAAAAGGGACTAATTTTTTCCTTATGGCAGCTCCCAGTTAGTTGTGTAAGTTCTATGGCACACTTACTTTCACACTCTTCCACCTAATCCAAGAACTCCTTGTCAGATTGCTCAACTTCAATCAGCAACTCACCAGATTGATGAGGATCCTCATGCTACTCTGAAACTACTACCCTTGGTATGGGCATGTTCTCCTCATCTGGTTCTACAAAACTAGGTAATTGATCAAACAAAGAAACTGATTCCCCCTCCTGATGCAGTTCTTGCTCCAATGAAACTTGAGCATTCTGTCTTCGTAACTGAAGACTTTCACCTTCCAATCTCTGTATCTTGTTTTGATCCATCTTATAAAAGGCATTAGAAAACTTGTCAAAGCAACTAAAATGAAAAGGATTCAAGGTCAAGTTTGAATCAACTTCTTTTACACATTCATTATGCTCATATTCAGCTTGGGATGCAACACAAACAGTAGCAACCTCTTGCCTCACATCTGATCTTTCTAACTTGGTGGCACAAAAGGGACTATAAGGACCCTCATCTGCTAGATTAAAACATGGAATTCTGACTGGTTTGGACTCTACAACCTTTTTCTCCCATTCACCACACCAACTTGGAATCTTGATTGGTTCATATTTTGCTACCTCCTCTGATTCTTGATTTTGGATTGGTTTGGGAGGGGTAGACTTAAGAAGATTTGACATTTTATAACTGGGATACCTAGTCCAAGAAGGTTGCTAGGACTGCTCAAAAGTTTGATGACTTGGCTCAAGTTCTTGATATGGATGAAACTAAGGATTAATGGACTAGTCTTGAATGCTAATAGGCTCCTTAGCAAAATCAAAATTTCTAAAACTTGGGATTTTGATTTTCTGGGGAGTCTATTTGCATTCAAAACTAATCCATTGGAGGGAAAAGGATTCTTCAAGTGGCTGATTTTGAAGCATAACAAGTTTAGACTATCCCAACCTAGGTTCTTGCAAGGGTAAAGGATTTCTAAAATTTGGAATCTTGACCTTGGCAGGAATAAGAGGTTCATTTTGCTCGAAACTAGGAAAATTATACTTAAAAACCTCTTCTTGAATAGACTGATTTGGGATGAATGGAGTTGCTTGAACTTGATGCCTATGTGTCTGAGCAAGCAAAAACTCCATCTACTCTTCTTTTGCTGCTATCTCCTGCTCATGAAGATAGGCTTGATAAGCTAGTTCATCCTAGTGCATGTTGTACACTTGCATCCTCTTAATCTCCTCTATCTACTACATGAAGTCAGACAATACACCCTTTATGCTTGCAATTTCCTCCTTTTCATGCTCTTGGAGATGGCTTTAAGCACATGAAGGTTGAGATGGATATTGGGTAGGAAAGGATATGTGGTAAGCATCCTGAGTATTTGGACTAAAACCAGCGTTATGTCTACTTGTGTACGACTGGTTTTGAAGAACCATGGGATTAGAAATAGCAACATAATTGGTCTGATATGGATGACATGGAGATGGATAAGTGGCATTTCCATAGTATGGGGTTGGGTATACATGTTGGCTATGAAAATTTGACATTTTTTACTCAAATGAAAGCTAGAAAATAGAATGAATAGATGATTTTTATAACATACCAGCACTTGATCATACTGAAACCAGTAAACTTTAGCTCAGAGTTGCTAGATGTGTTTGATTTTCTTACTTCAAAGGCTGAGATCACTGACACACACAGCAAATATCAGTGATATATGAATATGCTATTGGACTGAGACAATTCAATTTGTCCCACTGGACATGCCAAAAACTATTATCAATTAGATATACACCCTATGCTAAGTTATTCATCTTAACTATCTATTAACACATGGGAACACTCCTAGGCTTGTGGGTTACCTAAAACTTGGAGTGAACCTCCAGAGTGATCTGGTTCTCCTAATGAATTTTCTAATCTAAATAATTTCCTAGGGAAAGGGATAGAAAGTTAACTGCAAATGAAATCCTAAACTCTGATAGGCGATGCACTAAAACTCTAACTATTCACTAACTTGACTCATGATCTGCCTTACAAGAGCCTTTAATCCTCACAATTCCACTATTTTTAATGCATTACATAAGTGATTTGTATGAAGGACAAACTGAAGTATTATCACAACTTTAATTCAACTAACTAGCTTAGACACGACCTACAACCTGCATCACATAAAGATTTCACCCTCAAACTTGCAATAAATGAGACATAGGAATAGGATTCAAAAACTAAATCACAATTGAATATCCAATCATTGATTGCAAAATTGAATTAGAGAAAATTGAAAGGAGAACTCTGCTGCTCTGTTAAAACTAAAAGGAGTACAAGGTGTTTACAATCTCTCTTCGATGAACAAGAGAGAAGAAATAATGATATCAACTGACTTGAGAAAGAGCTATCTTTCTCCAATATATGCCTATAATCTTTCCAAAAATGGAAAAGATAGGAAATCACTGCAAGAATCTCTCCAAAAAGCTCTGCCCAAATCATTTTCAAGATCCATTTAAAAGCATTCAAAACTCTCATGAAACTGCCACCAAACTGAAGAAAGAAACTGCCAAAAAGATGGCTCAGGTGGTCCCACCAAACTTTCCTTTAAAACATGATTTATCTGCTCAATAAAATCTCCAAATTATCCTTATCTGCTCGATTTTGCCTAAAGAAAACAAATCTGGAAAAGCAAGATTTTGTCTACTTTACTACATTTTATAATGAATACTTAAAACAATTTATAGAATATTGCTTTAAATATTATTTTACATGGATCTGCAACTTTATTCTATCAATTGGCTTGAGTTGATGTTGATGTTTTTTTTACCAAAAAATAAAATACAAGGCTTATGTGGGATTTTGACAAGTATATTATATTCTAAGGCATTTGATTTTTCTATAAAAAATCATAAAAATATTTGGAGGCACTATTAAAAGTTGATGAAAAATAAAAACCCTTGGGGCTTATCCTCCACTTGACTCTGCATAAAATATCTAAGGCATATAAGGACCTATGTTTTTCCTTCAAATGGGACTACATGATCTTCTAGGCATTGTTTAGGGGAAAATTAGATTTGTTAATGTTCTAGTCTTTAGATGTTTAAATCCTCCTTTCCACTATACATTCAAGGATCTAGGGTCGAGTGGCGAGCACTATCATACCCTAGATCACTTACAAATGTAGGAAAACTTTGATTAGGGAATTTAATTATCAATTTTCCTTCTCCTATGCTCAATTGACAATTAAAACCCTAATTATACAAATACGACAACAAATTGACGAATAATGGAAAAATCTATTGCAGACAGGAGTAAAATACTAAATCACAGAATACCTATTTTTAGGGTTCTAAAGCGGAACAGTCGGGACACTGGAGCAGGCGCTAAAGTTCAAGGTGCCAGTTTCTTTACGGGATCTAGACCTCCTTCTGACACCGATCAACCATATAAATTTTGTTTTCAGAGATCTGTCTATGGATGACACTAGAGAGAGCACCCAAGTCTTGCAAATGCTCTGTCGTCTTGCAACTCTTCAAGGCCTGAGTCCTTGATGCCTGCCAATCCTTCTTGCAACTCCACTTTTTCCAAATGTGACACATGTAACCTGCAATCACAAGACTTGGTTTGGGGGTTGTGGTGTTTAGAGGCTTACCTTAGTCAAGCCCCGGAGGAGATTTAAGTCTCCAAACACCGTTGTCAGATGAAGAGTGCATGCCCTTGTGAGGTAGAGGCAAAAACCAAAGGAATCAATGATAAAAACATAATATTATGTCACCTTTTAGTGAAGCTCTCATGGGAGAGAGCTACTCTTCATGCCATGAGGAAATTGATGCTCAAATCTACAAATATCAACACACAAAACACACAAGTCTGCTCTTGCAACACAATGAAATCCTTGAATCACCTTGAGAACACTTGAACATCACAATTGCCATCTAGTTGAAATCTAGTTTACAAATGAATGCCTAATCATGGTTATATATGCAACTACAAGCACTCCTACCAAGATTTTTGTAATTCAAACTTACTGTGTCAGAAAAGGGACCAAATAATGGTCACAAACTAACACCCAAAAATTGGGGCTGCCCCAAAATAGGGCAGGTCTAGGGCGCGGGCGTCCAAGCCCTCCCCCCTTTTTCGGGTAGGGTACAGCTCAAGGGGTCCTCCTAGGTCCAATTTGCCATGAAACCTAGGTCTCATTACATCGGGATGTGAAAACATGAACTAAGATGTCCTAAATGCATGTAAAAGACTCGAGAGCTAAACCTTATGAGGGAAAAGCTCCCAAGGTGACATTTTCTGACGTTACATTTAGCCCCCACTTTGATGTATGTATACACGCAAGGCCAATACATGCATTAAAGTAAGGTCACAGACACAGCAAACACACCAAGCACGGAGAAGAGACACCAATCACATAGAAGACAGTAATAGACATGCAAAACATGGAGAAGACAGTTATAGTCACGTAAAACACGGAGAAGACAATCAATGCCCAAAAGACACATTAATGCATGGAAGACATAAATGATATCTTTTCTTTTCTTTTTCTCATATATATGAAATGCATATGCAAGTACTGGAAAGTAAACAAACCTCCCATAATATAGGATGCACTACCCTAGGGTGCAAGTCTCTGTATATATGGGGCAACACACACACAAGACACGCAAAACCTCCCAAAATTTAGGAAGCACTACCTGAAGGTGCTAGTCTCTACATATGCAGCAACAAACGCGCCACACAAAACAAGCACACCAAAACACACACACTTGAAGACACAAAGAAAACACGGTAGACAAGCGATGGAGTGTACCTATTTCTAGGTCCAACACCATCTCAGGTACATTACAGGCACACGCCGACAATTACGCTTCGCCACAACAATCACCGAAGACATGCTTAAGGGTTGAGTTAGTCACAGAACCATTCCCTGCCTCTGCAGAGGACTTTTGAAAATGACAGGATGATGCAATATGCTCTAAGAAATACACCATCCCTGCCTCTGTAGAGGACTTAAGAAAAAGGATATGCTTGATATCCCACCTCCATAGAGGGCTTACATGATTGATTGATTACAAACAAACTCAAGATGCATGATGCACTACCCTGGGGCACAAGTCTTTGCATCTGAGGTCAAACACATTGCTAACATCTATAATAGACATCTTACCTTATATATGACCCCACCTTAAGGTGGTTGATATCAGTTATTGATATCAAGCACATTAAGGTAGGAGGAAAACACACAAGGGAACACCGGCTTTTGCAAAGCCCACATGCTCCCTGGAGGAGACATGTAATTCATGATCACCGAATGTTCTCACAAACACATCCCTGCAATAAGCATGTTAGTGTCTACAACATCATGATAAACAACAACATCAATGCATATGATTAACCACACAAAGAGCCAAGGTTATACAATGAATTCTGAGTTCAAAGATAACCGTGGGGCTATATCATGAAGCTCTTCAAATCAAGCACCACCAATGCCAGATTCAAAGACAAACAAAGGTGCATAGAGCAAAAATATTGTTAAGGTTTGTAAATGCGATAGAAACATCATCAAATTCACTACACGGAAAGCACGAGTGCTTCCACTAGCCAAGTGTCGGATAAGATATACAAGCCCATCATCATATTAGGAACTAAGTCCATTTTTTATTGCTCTCGAAAGGGACACTAGTTCCGCATCAGTATAAAATGTTTGTCATCATCTGCCCACTAGATAGAAACACTAGAGGAAGGGAAACAATAAATAAGAGAGGAGAAACAAGTGTCTTAGGGATAGTCACAGAGGAGGGTGCCCCCAAGTCACCAACCACAATGCTATGTCCGCAAGACACAACACACAATGATGAAATCAGAGAGGTAGTTTAGAAGAATGATGATACAAATAGAAGGAGGTCACAACAAAGGTGGTCTCCTGTTATTTCAAACCTTATGGGAGAATCTGAGGTCATCACAGGAGACCTAAACAACACATAACACATCACAGGGGAAGCACATCATGAGAGAGATAAAAGGGTTAGAGATACTTACCTATAGGGTCCCTACCGGGCTAGAGATTGTCTATAAGTAGATCATCATCGTCATCTTCCCACTCCCTAATGTTGGAGGATAGTGGGACATACAGTACCATAGCTAAATTCATATCTTGTTCATCATGGTGTTCATCATTAGGATCGTCTTTGTTTGGTTGAATGTTAGGATTGATGTTTTCTTCTTGAGAGGCAAGGTTTATGGCATATTCTTGTCTTCTTTTTCTTCTTTCTCTTTCTTTTCTATTTCTCTTTCTTTGATCACTTATCTCTTGTAAGGCAAGGCCTTTCTCTTTCATAGGTTTTTGCAAATGAGATGATGAAGTACCGGGATCAAATTTCATATGTCGCGTTGGAATATTTTGTTGTTGATAATGACCTTTCGATCCTTGTAAGGAATTCGAGGGAGGAACCTTAGCATAGGGACTTTTTTTGGTCTAAAGTTCTCTTCACATGTGGGTTGTTTCTCTTTTGTCATTTCTTGTGTAGGAGGACTAGGTACTTCAGTTTTATCCCAAAAGTAATTCAACTTGTAATGTCTTTTTTGAACCAAAGGTTTATACTTGTTGTGAGGGATAGTGATTATATGGCCATCCAGAGGAAATTTCAGACAATGGTGTATTGTTGAAGAGATAGCTTTCATTTCTTTTAGCCAAGGATGTCCCAATTTAATGTGAAAGAGGTCAGAAACATGGACAACATCAAACCATTGTTCGACATGTTATCCAGATAGTGTTACTAATAATGATATCTTACCCAAAGGTTTGATAAAGGTCCCTTTATGTGTCTTAATCATCATGCTCAAGAGGTCATAAGAACCTTGCATTAATTGATGTGAAAAGAGGAACTCCTCAATGGCAACATTAGTCATGCAATTAGGATCAATAAGAGTTCCATCCACAGGGTTTCCCATTATTTTCACAGTGATGTAAAGAGGTCCTTCCTTGTCTCCAGTTGTTCTATCACGAGGTGTGAACATGATTTCAGATTCAGGTGCTTTTCTTTTTATCATTAGAGGCCATTTTTATATGCTCAAATCAATGCCAAATCAGATTTTGAAAGCTTTTCAAAATTGGTGCAAAAGATGAGCAAAAATAGCCTAAACTGCTTGATTTTTCGATATGTGTTCAATGCCAATGAATGAAACAAAGGGTGTTGTAAGTATTTCAGTCTAGGGCAGCAAGTTATATGTCTAATATCAATCCAAAACAGAAATAAGGTCACTCTCAACACACTCTTGATGCAAATCCAAGACAATGCTAAGTCAAATTATAGTGAAAATATGTCAAAATAGGCACTTTTTTTCACCAAAACTCAATGCAAGCGAGAATAACAAAGGGTGTTGTGAGGAAAATGATGATGGTCAGAAAATAATATCAGTAATAACAGCCACTAGATGTAACAATACCCAACACAACACTCTTGGAGTGCAAACTAGGTCAAACTCTAGGGCAAAAATAGCTAAAATGTGTAGTTTTTTTGCAAAATTTTCACTACAAGAGCCCGATAAAAGGGTGTTGTGAATCTTTTTATGAGGGGAAAAAATGATTAATCTGATAACAGAAAATTAATGCAAAAATATCCTTCACATCACACCTATATTGCGAGTTTAGACAGTTGATAAGGCCAAATTTAGTGAAAATCATTGTTTTTGAAGCCCTAGGTTAGAGATCTTGGGATAAAATGCTATGTGAATGTTTTGAGGTCTGATTTATGATGAAGTTGACTTACTCTCATATCTTAAAATTATTTTCAAGCTTGAACATGCAAAATGCCAATGCAAATTTAATGAAAATGCATCAAAATTACTAGTTTTTGTTAAACTTTTCTATGCAAAATTGCAAATATTTTAAATCTAAATGTAAATTCACACTAAAATATAAGACTACTGCCAAATTATAATTTGAATGAGACTCTAAAATTAGTAGAAAAATCTGAGAAAAGATTTTGTCTACAAACCCTAGATTTTGGAATTACTAGGTTATATGAAAATTGTCAAAATTTCTACAAAAACCTAGCAAATTAATGATGAAAATGCAATGCAAATTTCTGAATTTTTGGATTTTTCTGTAGTTTATATCAGATCCAATGCAAAAATAATGAATTAGGAAAATTTAGAAAGAATTGATGCAATTTAGTAAGCCCAACAATGCAATTTTTTTGAATTTTTCTCAATGCAATAAAATGAATGACTTTATGAATGAATGAAATCAATCCAAATATGAAGAGAAACACTTAGAAAGTTGTAATTTATGTCTAAAAACATGGGTTCACCAAAATGTTTAGGGGAAAATTGGATTTGTTAATGTTCTAGTGTTTAGATGTTTAAATCCTCCATTCCACTATACATTCAAGGATCTAGGGTCGAGTGGTGAGAACTATCATACCCTAGATCACTTACAAATGTAAGGAAAATTGGATTAGGGAATTTAATTATCAATTTTCCTTCTCCTATACTCAATTGACCATTAAAACCCTAATTATGCAAATACAACAACAAATTGATGAATAATAGAAAAAGCTCTTGTAGACAAGAGTAAAATACCAAATCATAGAATACTTGTTTTCGGGGTTCTGAAGTGGAATAGTTGGGGACACTAGAGTGGGTGCCCAAGTCCAAGGTGCCAATTTCTTTGTGGGATATAGACCTCCTTTCGACACTGATCAACCCTGTAACTTCTATTTTTAGAGATTTGTCTGTGGAGGACACTAGAGCGAGTGCCCAAATCTTGGAAATGCTCCAGTGTCCTACAACTCTTAAGATCCTGAATCCTTGATGCCTGCCAATCCTTCCTGCAACTCTACCTTTTCCAAATATGACACCTGTAACCTGCAATCACAAGACATGGTTTGGGGGTTGTGGTGTTTAGAGGCTTGCCTCAGTCAAGTCCCGGAGGACATTTAAGTCTCCGAACACCGTTGTCAGATGAAGAGTGTGTGCCCTTGTGAGGAAGAGACAAAAACCAAAGGAATCAATGATAAAAACATAATATTATGTCACCTTGTAGTAAATCTCTCATGGGTGGAAGATGCTCTTCATGCCATAAGGAAATTGATGGTCAAATATGCAAATATCAACACACAAAACACACAAGTCTACTCTTGCAACACAATGAAAGCCTTGAATCACCTTGAGAACACTTGAACATCACAATTGCCATCTAGTTGAAATCTAGTTTACAAATGAATGCCTAATCATGCTTATATATGCAACTATAAGCACTCCCGCCAAGATTTTCGTAATTCAAACTTACCGTGTTGGTAAAGGGACCAAATAACAGTCACAAACCAGCACCCAAAAGTTGGGGCTGCCCCAAAATAGGGTAGGACTAGGGCGCAGGTACCCAAGTCCTCCCCCCTATTTTGGGTAGGGTAGAACTCAAGGGGTCATCCTAGGTCCAATTTTCTATGAAACCTAGGTCTCATTCCAACGGGATGCCAAAACATGAACTAAGATGTCCTAAATGCATGCAAAAGACCCAGGAGCTAAACCTTATGAGGGAAAAGCCCCCAAGGGGACATTTTTTGACATTATAGGCATAAAGCCTAGGATTTGCAACTTAGTGGACATAATACCATGAGGGGTATTAGTCAAGGCATGTAAAAATAGAATCAATGTGGTAAAATGTCATCATCGAGCTTAGGGTTTTATCTCAACCCTAACAAAAAACACATGAACCCTAGTTTCTCGGGCCACTTTCACTTTTGCATTTTGAAGAAATGCTCTACATCCTGCTAACATGGAAGGCTAGGGTTTGAAGGGGATCTTTCAATTCTCACTATTTTTGAGAATATTTCCTTGAAGATCTCCTATAGGAACATGAAGGTGAGCATTCTCTACACAAAATGATTCATTCTTCCTCCATTTTTGGGTTGCATATGTGGCTTCAAGTCACGGTTTTCTTAGTTTTCTAATACATTTTCTTGTTCTATGTATGCTTTCCTTGTCACCACACTTTATTTTAATGCCATGGGCCACCATGAATAAATGGGGTTTGAGCCTGAAAAAAACCTATCGATTTCCACTCTTCTTGAGCAACTTATTGAAGACTCTCAAGGAAAATATAGAAGGTAAGCTACCTTGACATTGTTCTAAATGTTAAACTCCAATTTTGAAGAATATCTACCTTTCATAGCTACAACCAAGGTCAACTTCTGAAGAATTTATTTGTTTTCCTCTTGCAAATGCCTTCTCTATACTGGGGCGCCATGATCCTTATGGTTTGATCTTTTCAAAACAAAATATATGCAGTCTCAAAATGACTTTGTGGGTAACTTCTTCACCCTTATAGCTCGACTCTTCATTTTAGAACATGTAATTTTTTTCATGCAAATGTGATGAGGGTTTTATTACTCTTTTATAGGCCCCATACTAAGCCATGGGTTGATAAGTTTGGCTCTTTATCATTTTATGGCTATTTTCTTTTTGTCTTCTGCATTAATATCAGAGATATCATGGCTACCTATGTAACAAGAAGACATTTATTCAACTCTGAGCATTACTCATATATATTTCTATGTGTTCTCTTCATGTAAGGCCGCAATCTTGGCATAGACTTCTGAGCACTATGGGCTTGAAACCTTTTTATCTCCTAGGTTGTATAAGGGCATTATCAATAATTCTTTGGGTTTCATTTCCATAATATATAATTTCTATAGTACAGGCCGTGGGCATTGCCCTGTATCTTACATTATTCTAAGTGTCAATTTGCCATTAGAAGCACAAGATTCACTCCATAGTTGCAAAATTCAGACCACAAACTAGTTCTTTCCCATTTCTATATGCAAAAGATAATAGAATTATACTATTATTTCTTTCTGAAAAGCAAAAGACAAACCTTTTACTAGCATTATGTAGAACCATGCTTTGATATGGTACATTTTTTCATCTCGGTAGCAGCATTTGCTCTATAATATGAACAGAAATATCTTTACTAAAACTAGCTTGAAGGAGTTGTATTCATTCATTCCATTTTCTTTTCCTCTATTGTACTTTATGGCATGGAGATAGCAGTGTATTTTTTTGAGTCTGATTGACCGCTGTATCAGTTTGATTGTCTCTTCCTGTATGGTAAAGATGTTTGTTTCTTGTAATTGTTTCTAATTTATCAATTACATATGCACCCTATGCTATGTTATTCAACTTAATTATCTATTGACACATGGGAACACTCCTAGGCATGTGGGTTGCCTAAACTTGGAGTGAACCTCCAAAGTGAGTTAGCTCTTCTAATGATTTTTCTAATCTAAATAATTTACAGATGGAAAAGGGAGAGGATGAACTAAAATGAAAATTTAAACTCTAAACTTTAATCTATCTGAATGCTCTCACCCACAAACATCCTCTTAAACATAATCTTTCACAATCCCACCTAGAACATTCAACCCAAAAATAATTTATAAGAAGGCTCAATTTGGACACAACATATAACCAGGATCAAAAGAAATATCTACATACAATTTCATAGTAATGGGACATGACAAAGGATAAATTACTGTCACAATAAAAGATCAGATCAAAAGCTACAAATACAAATCAAATAGATGAAATAGGAAAGATCTGTTGTATAGAAATAGGAGTACATGAAAATATAGTAAAAACTGAGTAAAAAATGTATACAAACTCTCTACCTATGCTCAAGAGAGAATAAACAATGATTTGAACTAACTGAGAAAAACTAATTTTTTCTCCTATAAATGCCTACAGAATGATCTCCAAGAGAAAAGCTAGGAAAAGCTCCTAAAAATAGCCCTCCAAGTCCATTTTTGAGCTTCATAAAAAAAGCCTCAAAAACTATGCCAAGTTGTCTCCCAAACTGAATGGAAAAGTTGGCAAAACCTTCTGTCAAGTGGTCCCACCACAAAATATGCTTTGTCTATTCAAAAAGACTCTATTTTTGTCCATAACTGCCCCAAAAGAAAGAAAACTCAAAAAGAAGATATTATTTGCTTTATTTTGTTTTAACTGCACAAATAATGAATATTTAAAAGCAATTTATAGATACACTGCTTTAAATATCATTTTACAATGGTTGCAATTTTGATCCATATCCTGTCTCAATTTGATTTTTGCAAAATATTACAAGGCCATATGTGGCATTTTGCTAAGTATATTACATTTATGGCATTTGATTTTTCTATAAAAAATCATAAAAATACTTGGAGGAACTATTAAAAGTTGATAAAAATAAAAGCCTTTGGGGCTTATCCTCCACTTGACTTTGCATAAAGTTATATCTAAGGGCATATAGAGTTTGCATTTATGCTCAAAAGGGACTAAATGAGTTCTGAGGACAAAGTGATCAAACAGCCATAAGGCATAAAGCCTAGGCAATGAATCTTCAAAGGGACCTAATGAATGTGATAATATTTTAAGTTATGAAGACACTAGGCATTTGTAAAGTGAACTTTAACACCACAAAGGGTATTACTTGAGGCATAAAATAAATGAATTTGATGTGACAAAAATACCACATCGAATTAGGGCATCTGCGAACCCTAATCACAAAACACTTTCACCCTATCTTCTTAGGCTCATTTTCACTTTTCAATTTTTAGAAAATGCTCTCTGTTGTGGCCGCCATAGGGTTAGGGTTTACAGCTCGAATCTTTGATTTCCACTATCTGCGTGATTATTTTTTGAATATTTTCTGTAGGAAACAAAAGGTAAATCATTTTCTGTATCAAAATTGAACCATTTCCCTTTCATTTCTAAAGTATATCATGGCTTACACCCACGACCCCTGTATCCTTCTGATGCATCTTTTATGTTTTATACTACCACTCCCTTATGTTGTGTTTGAGACCATAATAAATGGTATTCTTGAGCTCATCTGAAGGAAAAATGAAAGGTAAAAAACCCTTGGCTCTGTATATCAGTCAAGGTGAGTTCTTAGAGTCCGAACTCTGTATATACTTCTTAACTTTATACTAGATATGAGGTTTTCTTAGCTTTCAAACATTGTATTATCTCATCATTGATATGAACTCAAAGAACTCTAAAATGAAAGCATTTCCCTCTTCATCTTGTAAAAACACCATGAGAGCACTATTCTTTTGTAGGTCATGGCCATATACTGCATTTTTCATCATTCCTGGGTATGATTTGGGTCGTGGCTGTGTATACACACATTCTCTCATATTTCTGAGCAACATTATGTGAACTTGAAAGCTTTAATGGTTTTGTCGACTGTGATTTTTGTCTGAAAACTCAAAAATGGGTTCGACCTTCCCTGGCAACGACTACCTTTCTGGCATAAAATGGTCTTCATCATCTTCTGGGTGATTGTTCTGGTTAACACAATTGAAACCTTCTATTTTCTGCACATTCGACAGTCTTTCTCAAACCATAATGGATTTCTTAATGATGATTGTTGATGTTCCTTTCCATTTTTCCTATAGCTTTACTGTACATTTCCTTTATTGGAGGTTACGGCTATGTTCTGTATTTCTAAGAATTTGTGTTCATATGAGCTCAAACTCCATGTTTACCTTCTTTATTAGCAATTCTAGTTTGAAACCTCAAGTTGGTTATACTCTAACTGTGAAGAAACTCTCTATTGGGCCTGCGGCCATATATGATATCTCATAGCATTTTTGCTTGAGAGAACTCAAAACCCTTCCTTCTGTATTTGCATTTTGAAACTGAAACCCCTAGATGGGTCTTGAGCATATCATATACACAGTTACATTTGTCATTTTTTTAATATGCAAAACAAGTTCACACTCATTTATTTCACCTGGAGATGCTCTCTTTTTCTTTGTTATGGCAGCATATGGACTTATGATGTCCACTACAAGATAAAAATATAGATGTTTTGTTAATTCCTATGTAGTTGTATATAAACATTGTGTTTGCACTATTTCCATGATGAAATATATCAGTTAGAATGTATGCTATCCTCTTTACTTGAATCCTCCTGTAGCATTGAAGTTTCAAGGTATATTTTCATATTCACATAGTCACACCTCCATGATACTTCACTTGATAGATGTGATACTTTTACTCCTCTGCATTTACTTGAACAATCAAACCTGATCTGTGACATGGCATATTACTTGACATATTGCTGCAAATGTAATGATGATGTACTCTTATATACCTCCTATAGATGAATATGGACATTGAAACTTCACTTCTACCACCATTTTAATGAAGTACATTTTGAAGTCTCTTCTTATGCAGCCATGTACTTATGTGTTCCATTGACGGCTAGTATTACTGTTTACATTTGATATGCACATACTCTGAATGTTCTAATTTGATCTTTCTTATGGCATACATACTTGGCATTTAGTTCTTTGTATCATATCAAATGTAGATATATACATACCACATTGTATTGTTGCAACTTCTCCAGTTTACTGGCATGAATATATATGAACACAACTTACAATTGCATCTTCATGGTATCAGTTTGATCACTATATATCTATGGCTCTCTTCTACACTACTCAATTACTCAATCATGCATAGAATGATACTTATTTTGTTGCTATGCTATGACTAAAACACTAATACATCATTGAATGATGTTGTTCATTTGCAACTATTTGGCATACAAATATTGTAATTGTACCTAATGTTTTGGTTGTCCCACTATGTATATGATAATTCCTTTCTTACATCTGCCTTAGCTGCATTCAAACATTATGAAGGATGTATAATCATGTCAATGTCTTTATTTTGTTTCAGACATTATTGAGCTATTCTGAATGAGCTCAATGTTCACTTATGACTCTCACTTCAGTGTGTTTTAACGGATAGCCATAAATGGATAATGAGCTTGAAGATCTCACACTCAGTAAATGTAGTAGCACAATATGTCTTGATTTCCATATGTACATTTATATTCCATCACCTTTTACGAGCTAGGGGCAGCATGCTGGGCTCAACCCTTGTGGGAGCCCACTTTACACCACATGATGTATTAGTCTTCAAAACAACAATAGGACTTTACCTATACATGCACATGAAACAAACACATTAGATAGAACAAGAAAGCTCAATGATTGTTTTCTTTTTCAGTCTCTCCTGCATGGATGATTCGTATGTATCTGATTTAATATATCATAGATAGTGTATTTTGTTTCTTCCTAATGAAGCTCATGGGGTATTCCATATCTTGAGCTATAACAAAATCTTCTTTATCCCCTATAGGTTGATCAAGTGTTGAGAAAAAAAGAGCATCTGCAACAAACATCAACTCAACCAAATCCCAAAAGGCAATGATATATATGCTCTATCCTGTTTACTTCATTTCTTCAATTTATTAGATGCATAGTATAATTTCTATTATCTATTGATTCATCTATTGAAGCTATTCCCACGGCTTGTGTGGGACACTTGATCTATTATATTTTCATTCAATGCAATGTTTATTCCATTTGTGTATTTCATTTGCAAAATTGAATAATCATTGTAATGAAATGAAATATCTTGTCTATCATGTAACTTTCTACAATGCAAATGAATGATCAACTGAATCTTTTCCTTCTGTCATAACAATGAAAATTAAAGTCTTCATGTACCTTAAACTATGCAAAAAAATCACAGAAGAAAATGTTAAAACTTTCAACCTAAAATGAACTTCCTATACCAGCTCTGCCAATTTGAGTTGTAGGTCAAAATGGTAACATTTCTGGTGACTTCTTCTATATGCGTGCCTGCTAAGCATCAGGATCAATTGCCTTAATTTATCCATTGGGCATAGAGTCATACTCTACTCATCTCAAACTTAGAAAACAATGAAACTCAACACTTTAACCACTCCAAACAACAACAGAAAACTAAAACAAGCTATACTGAAAGAAAACTAGAAAGCCCTGGTGGCCAAAAAAATGTGCAGCAGCACTTAGGGAAACAAAAATAACTGAAAGGAAATGTGTATGAAGCACTTATTAACAACACTAATCTACTATGGTACAAGGTAGTACTTATCTTCAGACAGAATGTTTGAGGTGGATCCCATTAACTAGGATAGACAACACCTCTCCACTTAACTTAGGAAGTTGAAATGCATTATGTTTCATGCAATCTGTTATAACATAAGGTCCTTCCCAAATTGCATCAAACTTGGAATGCTTTCCACGTCTACTTCTCAGTTCATTCCATTTGAAAACTAAATCACCAACAATGACGCTTCTTGGTCTTCCCCTCTTATCAAAGGAACTCTTCATTTGAGCTTGATGGATTTCAAGCTTCCTCAAGGCGTCTTTCCAGGTTTCCTCTAATTCCATAAGCTAAGCTAGCCTTACTACTAAATGCTACTCCTGTAACAACTCAAGTTCTTTAATGAAAGCCAAAGTTAGTAATTCTACTGAAATGGGCAATCTAGCCTCTATACCATAAGTAAGCACATATGGAGAACAACTAGTAGCTCTCTTGGGAGTAATTCGGTTAGCCCAAAGAGCTAACTTGAACTTCTTTTGCCATGTCCTCTGGTTGTCTTCAATAGTCTTTTTGATGATCTTTATCAGATTTTTATTGGTGGATTCCACCTGACCATTACCCTGTGGGTAATAGTTAGAAGATGTATTAAAAAATATGTTGTGTTAAATAGACCAATCTGAAATCCTTAAACCAATAAAAGATAAACCATTGTCAGAGATAACTAAATCTAGTGTACCAAATCTTGATACCAAATCCTGATAGAAACTTAAAACAACAGATTTATTTGCTTCTTTCAAAGAAATAGCCTTAGTCCACTTGGTGAAATAGTCTTTAGTAGTCAAAATCCACTTGTGGCCTATAGTTGAAGGTGGGTTAATTGGTCCAATGAAGTCAAGACCCCATTTAGCAAATGGCTGCTCTACTTTGATATGATGCAGAGGTAAGGCTGCAAGCCTTTGCTTACCTACAAACAATGAACATTTTTCACATCTTCTTACCCAAGTGAATGCATCTTTAAACAAATTAGGCCAGTAATAACCAGCTTGCATTATCTTCAAGGCTATTGTCCTTGCTGCAAAATGACCTCGTGAAGGTCCATTGTGAAACTCTTCTAATAGTCTATCAATATGATATGGTTCAATGCATCTCAGAAACACACCATTAAAATCTTTTCTATATAAAACACCGTGAATTATAGCATAAGGAGTAGCTTGTAACCTGTAATACCTTCTTCCTGTCCTATACAAACCTTCAGGGCACTCGCCAGTCTGTAGATAGTGAATCATCTGTTGCACCCATCTATTAGTAGGAGCTGTAACAACAACTGGTTCTTCGTTATTTAGCATTGTTTCAGTATTGTCTGCTTGTTCTTGGCTGTGTTCTCCATTTCCAGCAAGTTGCTCGCATAATCTCTTGCCCATAATCAGCTTAGTTACCTTAATATTGACATCAAATCCCATAACTTTTGTTACCCAAGAAACCCTTTTATCATTTATTTCTCTATTAAGTAAGAAATTCTTAATAGTTGGATGGGCAACCATCAAATAAATTCTGTTATTGGACAGCTTATGTCTAAATTTCTTGAGGCTTCTAACAACAACAAAAACATGCTTCGCAATAAATGAATACTTTACATCATAGTCATGTAGTACCTAACTAAAAAATGCTACTGGCTGCTCCAAGCCTTAATCATTTTGTTGGCACAACATAGCTGAGATGGTATCGGCCCCCCTAAAACCATATAGAATGAAATCTTTCTCATAGTTGGGATTAATGAGGATAGGGGCAGCTGCAAGAGCTTCTTTGATCTACTTGAAGCTTCTCTTACCTTCCTTAGTTTAGTTGAAAGGTATATTCTTGTTTAGCATGGCAGTGAGAGGTTGTAACAAAGCAGCAATGTTTGGAATAAATCTCCTCACAAAATTAATTCTTACAAGAAAGCTCTGCAAGCCTTTCTTATGTGCAAGCAGTGGTAAATCTAGAATAGTTGAAACTCTTTAAGGGTCAATAGAAATACCATGCTTTTAAAAAATATGGCCCAAGAGTTTACCTTTGTGAATGAAACATATGCATTTCTTCAGGTTCAGAGAGACTCCAAACTCTCAACATCTCTGAAAAATCTGCTTCAAGTGATCAAAATGTTCATTAAAGTCTTTTGAAAAAATAGTTATATCATCTAAATATACCAAAACTATTTTGTTCATAAGGCCATGAAAGGCCATATTTATTACCCTCTGAATATCCATCCATTAAAGAAAATATGTCAGAACCAGAGACAATTTGCAAAATTTGTTCCATTGAAGGAAGAGGATAGTGATCTTTCATGACGCTTGATTTAGATCACAGAAATTGACACAAAGTCGAATCTCTCTATTATTCTTTCTGACTGGTACTATGTTTGAGACCCAAGATGTACACTTTATAGGGAATATTATACTACTCTGAATTAACTTATTTAGCTCAGCTTTCATCAGATGCTCAAGTTTTGGGTTAAGGGATCTAATTCAATGGTGTGTTGGGCTAAACTAGGATCAAATCCCCTTAAATCCTTATATTCCCATGCAAAAACATCATAAAACTCTTGACATAACTAAATAAAAGACTGTTGTTGTATTTCAATACAAAACCTTTCGAAGCTTAAGAAGTTTACCTTGGAAAATCTCTATTGCTTCATAATGTTCTTGCTTGACAGTCATGCTACATTTGTCTTTTCTGAGCTGATCATTTGAATTAAACACAGATTCTAGTGTCACCAGTCCCTTGGGCAGCTTGTTAGATTTTAGCTACACAATTTGATTATCAAATTGCTACTGGTACTTCTGTTGATTTTCAGCTGCAAATTCAGCTTCTACACTCAAAAAACTCAATATTTGCTCATCGTTGTCAAAAACTTGCTAGCTCACAATATTGTCAGGTACAGATGGTCTAACAACCATTTTTTAATATGGATATACCTCTATGTTATGGATTTCACTCGAAATCTCAAACTGGGATCCTAAGGCAGCAAGCCCATGTTTATTTTGGTTTCTGGGAATTGAAAGAAGATTAAAAGCATAAAAAATTTCAATTGAATCCCAAACTTGATGCTTGTACTTTTTAAAGAAATCATTCTTAGTGATATTCAAGTTTCTAACCTGGTTTACAATCAACTCAGAATCACCATAAGCTTGTAAGTATTTTATACCTCTTTTCCAAGCCCATTCTAAACCATGAATCAGGGCTTTGTATTCAGCCATGTTGTTTGTGCAGCTAAAAGCAAATCTCAATACTGAATAGTACCTATCTCCATTAGGTGAAATAAGCATACCTCCTCCATTGGCACCTATTTTACTCCTTGATCCATCAAAGTACAGCTTCCAAAGCAAATCCTCTTGTTGTTCAGGCTGACTTTGATCCTTAATATGATTAAGAATCACTACATCAAGTTCATGTATCATATAAATGACTAATCCTACCTCATCAGTGTGAAGGAAAGGATCATCTTCATGATCTTTAGCTACCCAGTCATCTAAATTTATATCTTCCATAGGTGTACTGGGATCTAGGCTCATGGATTGATCCTACTGCCCATGGGTGATGTAGAGGTTATCATTTATTGGGCTAGGGACATAGGGCTCAACATGATCCTTTGCAAGTGGTTCAGACGTTATGGTTACTTTTGTACCATGTCTTGTTCTAAAAAACAAGTGAGACAAATTAGAAGATAAAAACCCACCCAATTTGGTAGTAAATTCCCTAGATAGGCATATAGCAAAGCTAGTTGGTAGATCAATGATGTAAATGTCCTAATGGATCACAAAATTAGGACAGACATGCAAGGTAAGTGACATATTTCTAATTATCCCTATAGTATTAACAATAGACCCATCTACCTGGACTACTACTTTTGAAAGGGGCTCATAGACTAATCCTAATGAATCAGCTAGACTCTTGGGCATGACAAAACTATTTGCTCTAAAATCTATCATGCAATTATGACCAAGTTTGTCACCAATAATCAAACTCAAGTAAAAAGGAGGGGGTTTTACCTCTTGAGCTTGTTGTTTGTTCTTGATTTCTGGGTGGTTGGCAAGTACAACCTTGGCCTTTTCTTGAATAGAACAATCAAAAATTAAAAGTTTAGCCAATGCATCTTGCAATAGATTCTTTTTGCCAGGAATACATAATGCATCCATTACTGACATATTCACTGTAGCTTTCTTAAGGTGATCCACTATATTGAAAGAAACAAGACTTAGCTTTTGCTGTCCTTTAACAACAGCAACATCATTCTGCCTTTGAAAAGGTTGTGTTTATACTTTGGACTGATCTTTTCTAGGTACAACTTGTCCTCTTTGAAGAATCTGCACGTTTTGTTGTGTTGTGGGGGTAGTTTGTGATGAAAAAGCTTGAAATTTGTCCTTGGCATGTTGTTGTTGTACATCTGCAGCTTGTTGATCAAGATCTACAGCTGTCTTTTTTGACCTTGTGTTGGCTAAAATAGGTGTATTTGACTAATTTTGGCCTTGAGGGTAGCTTACACCACAGAAATCAGTGTCTTTCCAGTTCATTAAGGCCACATCAGTATTATTTTGTTGAACTGAAACTTCATCAGAGACACTTTTCAAACTTACATAACTATTTTGCACTATAAGAGCCTAATTCCTTACACCATTTGTCCATGTAGCTTGGTTATGGGGCTAGTGACATGGATAACACCAGTCACGGTCTTGTGCCATGTTATTCTAAGCAGGTAAAAGCTCTTTTGAAGTGTTGGCAACATTAGGATTATAGGAATGGAAAGGTCTACGGTTGCAATTTCTTCTTTGGCCCTGAGGATCAGCTTGGAAAGACGGTCTATTTGGCTTATTAGACTGATATGGGGCTTGGTAAGGCCTATTCTCTTGACCACTATGCTTCTTGATACTTACCAACTCATTCAAAATGGTCTTTAGTGTGTTTTTAAGCTCTTGGAATTCTTGAGCTTGGGCTAGAACAATGGTTTCTTGGGCTGCATCTTGGTATCCTATTGCTGGAACTAGTGGGACAATAGCTAAAGTAAGAACTACCATGGGCATAGATGGCTGGATTTCTAGAAAAATAGGTAAAGGAGGCCTTGGGGCTTTTTTTCCTACTTGGATAAGGCAATTTTCTGCTCTAATGGCTACATCATAAGACCCAAGAAGAGTAGTTCCACCCATAGACTGAATCATTACAAAAATTTTGCTATTTAAAGCTCTAAGATAAAATAAAAAGGCATGCTGAGATGTAGGCTTTACCACTGTGGGAATCCTATCCCAAGTTCTCTAGAACTGGTAGTTGAAGTCTGCCATGTGCTCGTGAGGAGCCCTCTTTATGGTACTTAACTACTCAATCAGTGATATATGGTCAAATTTGTCTTGAAAATGTTGATACAATCCATCTCCCAAGTTATCCCATGATGTGATCGAGCCTATTGCAAGTCCTCTAAACCATTGGAAAGCCTTTCCTTTCAATGATGCAGCCAAAAGCCTTAGTGCTACATTCTCCTGAGTGATATTGTGCACTGAGCACAAGGTTTCCATGTCTTCGATATGCTCAACAAGAGTAGTATGATCTTTTCCAGTAAAGAATAGTAGACTTTTGAGAGCTGTAATAGGAATGTCATCATACTGTGCAATGTTTAATGGGCTACCCCCATTAAATTCTGCAAATTGAAAGTTTCTAGGAATCATTGGTATGTGAACTATCAACATTGGGCTTCTGCTTCTCTATACTATAGTCGAAGGGTTGAATCTTGGAGGTGTAGACTTTGACGTCCTTGAAGAATCAATTGTTCTACTTGTTGATCTACCTCTTCTTCTTGGTGGAGATAGCTGTAAATAGTCAAATGGATCTATACTAGATCTAGTTTTCATAAGCTGAATACACTAGATCTGCATGCAAGACCAGAAAGAAATTGAGTCACCAGGTATACTGTAAAAAGCCTCTAAAGGTTGGAAGACTCCTGCATATACTAGAACAACAGCTTTAAGAATTAAAAACTTCTCTAAAAACACTTTCACAGTCCCATTGGGCGTGCCAAAAACTATTATCAATCAGATATGCACCCTATGCTATGTTATTCAACTTAACTATCTGTTGACACATAGGAACACTCCTAGGCCTGTGGGTTGCCTAAACTCAGAGTGAAGCTCCAGAGTGAGCTAGCTCTCCTAATGATTTTTCTAATCTAAATAATTTGTAGAGGGAAAAGGGAGAGGATGAACAGAAATGAAATTTTAAACTCTAAACTTTAATCTATATGAATGCTCTCACCCACAAACAACCCCTTAAACATAATCTTTCACAATCCCACCTATAATATTGAACCCAAAAATAATTTATATGAAGGCTCAATTTGGACACAACATATAACTAGGATGAAAAGAAATATCTGCATATAATTTCACAGTAATGAGACATTACAAAGGACAAAGTATTTTCACAATGAAACATCAGATCAAAAGCTACAAATATGAAGCAAATAGATGAAATAGGAAAGATCTATTGTATAGAACTGGAAGGAGTACATGAAAATCTGTTAAAAACTGAGTCAAAAATGTATACAAACTATGTGCCTATGCTCAAGAGAGAAGAAACAATGATCTAAACTGATTGAGAAAAACTAAGTTCTTCTCCTATAAATGCCTACAGAATGATCTCCAAGAGAAAAACTAGGAAATGCTCCGAAAAATAGCCCTCCAAGTCCATTTTTGAGCTTCATAAAAAAGCCTCAAAAATTGTGTCAAACTGTCTCTCAAATTGAATGGAAAGCTTGCCAAAACCTTCTCTCAAGTGGTCCCACCACAAAATATGCTTTGTCTATTCAAAAAGACTCTATTTTTGTCCATATCTACCCCAAAAGAAAGCAAACTCAAAATGAAGATATTGTTTGCTTTATTTTGTTTTAACTGCACAAATAATGAATATTTGAAAGCAATTTATAGATACATTGCTTTAAATATCATTTTGCAATGGTTGCAGTTTTGATCCATATACTATCTTGATTTGATTTTTGCAAAATATTACAAGGCCATATGTGGCATTTTGCCAAGTATATTACATTCTAAGGCATTTGATTTTTCTATAAAAAATCATAAAAATACTTAGAGGAACTTTTAAAAGTTGATAAAAATAAAAGCCTTTGGGGCTTATCCTCCACTTGACTCTACATAAAATTATATCTAAGGGCATATAGAGTTTGCATTTATGCTCAAAAGTGGTACAGGAGCACCTTAAAAATCTGATGGTTCCTTACATTTTATATTATATTCAAAAAAAAGAAATGTTTGTAAAGGCCTTCGAGCCATATTGAACGACTGTATACGTGTCAAGAAGGGTTAAAAGAATGTAACTGAACTATTTGTGTTTGTAATCGGTGGTTGATGGTGGTTCACCTTCCACCACGTATGTAACTATCCAGATAGGTGTCATGCACATAGCTAAAAGTCTGTATTTATAAGAGGAGTAGACAGATGGATTAAAACAGAGGACAGTATGGAAAGTAACTGTATGTATATTCTGAAATAGAAGGAATAGAAAGATTTCTTGTTTCTGGTCTAATTACGGGGATATCGTTTGGAGTCATTCCACTGGTGGATTTCTTTGAAACCAGTGGAATGACCTCCGTGTTCTTAAGTTTGTTTTCATTTATGTAGAAATCAATTGCGTCTGTGTGTTGTTCGATTACAACGATTACAGAGGAGGAATTGTGCATTTTGTGTATATACTACATTTGCATGAGGGGCATTTTGTGTGTATCCACCCATAGTATTTGTATGTGTATCACTAACTAGTTTAGGTGTCAAAATAAGTCAGTAATGTATGTTTTGAAGGCATCGGCATAAGTTTCATTCGTGTCGCCGACGAAGGAGGTATCGGCATGAGTCAAGGCATCGGCGAAAAGGAGTTGGGTTGGTCCGACGGTGAAAGTCTCACCGAAGGAATAGATCGGGGTGACAACAGGGAAGTGTTGCCGATAGGGAGTTCATCGATAGGAGACTACCCATCAGAAGAGGAGAAGAAAGTTCCGCTGATGGTAATAAGTGTTGCCAATGATGGAGTCTAGGGGTTAACATATCGGTGTGAGTTTTGGTGTCGGTGAGATAGGAGAAAACTACACCGATGGTAGGGAGTCTGGGCGATAGGAAGGTCATCGGCGTGAGTGGAAACCATCGGAGGGACATTAACAACTGAGGCCGATGAAGCAAGTCAAGCCGACAAGGAAAGAGTGCAGGGCGTTCAGTGAGACATTTGTATAGTCTCGTCGATATCTTTCAAAGGAAGTTAATTTTAATTTCCTTTCTATGTGGGTGCTCCCCGCTGTGCAATTCCACTCTGCATCAAGTGGTATCAGAGCTAGCGAAAGCTCTGGAAGGAGATGTTCTGTATTTTGATTTCTGAAGGCAGATGAAGAGTTAAAGTTTTGTTGGTGACCATTTTGAAAGACAGAGATTGCAGAAGGTATTTTGAAGGCTAACAGAGTGTTAGACTATTGCAGGTGTTTGTTCCATCTAGCAGCAGAAGGAGAAAGCAAAATGTTAGAAGGAGAAGCTTCAGAAACTTTTCCAACAAAGATGACCAACATTGAGTTGACGGCCTTAGTAAGAAAGCACATGGTAGAGAGCAGAGTAGATAGAGATCAAAATCAAGCATTGAGAGAAGAGTTAGAGAAGTTGAGGGATAGAGTAGAGAAAGGGGAAGAAGATTCTGGTGAACGAGAAGACAGGGATGAAGAGGAGATCCCTAAGCAAGAAGTGATAGAGGTTCCTACAGACCAGAGACCCTTACTCAATGCCCTCAAGTCCATGGAAAGAAGGACCATGGATGTGAAAATAAACCTGCCCGTGTTTGCAAGAAGAATGGAACCTGATTTAGTAATGGAGTGGATAGACTCCTTAACTAATTTCTTTGAGACTGAGGAAATACCAGAACACCAAAGAGTGAAGATGGCTCAATCCAAAATGAAAGGAGCTGCATTGACTTGGTGGAATTTCATCCAAGATGACAGGGTGAAAGAGGGAAAGAACAGAGTTGCAACATAGAAGAGAATGATGGCATTGGTGAAGGAGGCCTATGTTCCATTGGATTACAATATCCAATTACATAAGAGGAAACATAATTTGAAACAAAAGGAGCTAGATGTTAGCTCATACACAAAAGAATTCATGAAACTGTGTGTAAAAACAAAGGTAAGGGAAGGTGAGGAAGAAAAGGTAGCAAGATACCTCAATGGTTTGAGGTTTAACATCCAAGAAGAAATAAATTTGCATAACCCAGAGACAGTTCAAAAGTGCTATCAATTGGCACTCAAGGTAGAAGAGAAATTGAAGAGAAGACATGAGTAGAACAACAGAGGAGGAGAAGAACAACAAAGAGGAGGAAGAAATCCTTTCAGAGGCAGAGGATTTGGATACCAAAGTGAATCCAATCAAGAGAACAACAGAGGAGACAATAGTCAAAATCAAAGGGGAAACTACAATCAAAGAGGCTTTAGGGGCAGAGGACTTATCAGATGTTACAACTACAACCAAGAAGGCCATATAGCCAGCAGAAGTCCAAAAAAGGCAACCAATTCAATGGGAGAAAAGAGAGTAAGTCTGATCCAAGAATCTGATAGTCCAAGTGTGACAAGTTCTAGTGCTTCTCAAAGTGTGAATGCTCCTAACAGTTATGGATACCTGGAGAAAGGAGAATCTTTGATGATTAGGAGAATAATGGCCACCGTGAAGGTGCCTGACAAAGAACCTCCACAAAGGCAGTCTCTTTTCAGAACCACTTGTAGGGCAGGAGGGAAAGTATGCAAGGTAGTAGTAGATTCTGGTTCAACAGACAATATGGTATCTCAAAAAATGGTGGATAAACTAAAATTGGAAAGAATTCCACATCAAAATCCTTACAAAGCCTCTTGGGTAAGTGATAATCAATCACTTTTAGTGTATGAACAGGCATATGTTGATTTTCAGATTGGGGATTATCAAGATAGAGTTTTGTGTGACATATTGCCCATGGAATGTTGTCACCTACTTTTGCGTAGGCCGTGGCAATTTGATAGGAGAGCATTGTATGATGGATATGCTAACACATACACCATCAAGAAGGATGGGAGAACTATTGTGTTGATTCCATTGCAGGAAGATGCTGAAGTAGAAAAGATAGGTAAGATTATTTTGGTAGGTAAGAAAGAGTTTGTGAAGATACCTACAACAGAGTCACAAAAAGTTGAGGATATCCCAAGGAGAGGAGATCACAATTTGAAGAAGATTTTAGTTATGGCTAACAAAGATCAGATGGATCAATAGAAGATCTAGAAGCAAGTTTGTACACAACCACAGGCTGATTGGAAGTGCAAGGTTGCAATCTTAATAGGGACTATTGTTTGTCCTCTAACAGTTGAAAGACCAACACATTCTGTCATAACAGTAAAGGAGGTTCCCACTGTCCATGTTCAGATAGAGATGATGGTAGGAAACAATGATCAGCAAGGTGTGAGAAGAGCCTGTAGTGCTAAGAATGAGTATTGGCCTCCTTAGCAACAAGTTGCAGCACAGACATCATGGGACAGATATGAGACAACAGCTACAGGTGGATTCAGTCAAAGCCTTAACTCATGGGACATGAGTTCTTTTCAAATGGGGGAGTATGGTGCAGGAGCACCCCTTCAACAATATAAATATGCATAAGAAGGAGGAGAACAAGACTTTAATATGTTTTAGAAATTTCATGCTACCTCATAGCATCTTCAAAATGTAACATTTTATATTGGCATTTCATGTTTTTAAACTCCAAACTTGACATTCTAGACAAGTTGGATTAAGGGAAGGGTTAATCAATGTGTCTTAACATTAAGAGTTTTGCTATCCCATGCAAAACAAATGTCATGTAATTAATTAGGGGCTTCTACCAATAATCTTGGTAAACTCACATCCCAGAAACAGAGAGGAATGTCGGTCTCTCACCATTGGGAAAGATAAATAGGAAAATCCTCTGGAATAGAGTAGGTGGTGTTTTTTTGGTTTTTGTCGAACAGTTGAAGGGGAAGGAATAGAAGTTCTACAATTTGTTCTTTTCTGTCTAGTTTCTATGTAGATATTCTGTAGGAAATTGTTCAATACATATAATCTGTACAACACTTGTGTAGGGTTTGAATTAGTTTCTTTCTGTGATTGAGATGCATGGATAAATCCATTCCACTAGTGGATTTCTGTGAAATCAGTGGAATGGATCTGTAAAATAGTTTTTTTCAATTTTGTTTCTTTCAAACTTATAGAACCACTCCAAGTATCTCCTCAGTGAATACTGTTGTTGCAGCTGAGTGTCCATTTGTGTATACTGGCTGTATACGTCCTATGTGAATGTCGAAACTATCTGTGGAAGTACATTTACTGTGTATATGTCAATTGTATATCGATTGCATGTTTTGTTATTGCATGGTGAGAAGACACCAGTTATGAGTATCTGTCATTTGTATGAGATAACCTTCTCTGTGTATCCTACATTTGGGTCATCAATGTGAGAAGTAAGGAAGTCTAGTCGAAAAGGAGTTGACGTAGGGATTTCAGCCTGACAGGAGACATCGGCGAGGAGTATAAAGCCTTCACCGATGATAGCATTGGCCTAAGGCATCGGTGTGAAAAGGAATATCGGCAAAGGAGAATAAAGTTGTGCCGATCGACGGAGACACGCCGATAGTAGGTGCATCGGCATAACATGAACATCAAAGGATGGGAGAACAGTCTGGCCGACGAAGGCGGGTTTTGAAGAGTCATCAGAGTGACACAAAGTATCGGCGTGATGGTCTTGAAGGTGGCCAATAGTATAATGTCTGGCCGACGGTGAAGTTGGTGCTAAGTATATCAGTGTGAGGTGTGTTATCGGGGGAATGAGGAGAATGTGCTACCGATGGTCTATGTCACAGTGAAAGGTTTACAAAGGAGTCAAAAGTGAAGTTGACCACTCATCGGAGAGAGTTGGTGTGTCGGCGAGAGGAGTTTTAAGTTTGTCGATAGTGTATGTGTTGCCGATGGAAGAGTGAATGCATGTTTCGGTGAGACAATAGAGGCATCTTGCCGATATAAATAGGAATGGCTATTTTGTGGGTTGTAAGGGGTTTTCAACATGTTTTGTATGCTTCCCTACATGCTCTGCATCAAGTGGTATCAGAGCTAGTGAAAGCTCTAGGAGGAGATGTTATGTATTTTGATTTCTGAAGGCAGATGAAGAGTTAAAGTTTTGTTGGTGACCATTTTAAAAGACAAAGATTGCAGAAGGTATTTTGAAGGCTAACAGAGTGTTAGACTGTTGCAGGTGTTTGTTCCATCTAGCTGCAAAAGGAGGTTTCTGAGGTTGTGTGTGTGGGCAGACAAGATGAGGTCTGTCATGACCATTCTCCAATAGAGATTAGGCTGGATAAGGGTGCAGAGAGAAACCACTGAGGAAAGAGTGGTAGGTGCATCACCAGGATCTGTTGTTGGGTAAGATGGATGGTTTGGTGAGTTGGTTTGTTATGAAGCAATGAGAGAGATGGATACCTGACTGACGAAGCACTTGGGGTTGAATCCTGAAGAGTAATCCACTGATGGGAGTAGAAGGAGCCTGCGGATGCTCTGTGAAGATGGTAGTTTGATATTTGTTGGTTGGTTGGTCACCATTTGTTTATTGCTCTGAAGATTGGAAGCTGAGAAGACTGGAGATAAAGCAAGAGCAGATGCAGAAAAAGGTTTTTTGTTTTTGTTGCAGGAACATTTCCAAGGGACTTGGAAATTGTGTTGGTTGGTTGTATGGTGCAGGAGCACCTCGAAAATCTGACGGTTCCTTACATTTTATATTATATTCAAAAAAAAGAAATGTTTGTAAAGGCCTTCGAGCCATATTGAATGATTGTATACATGTCAAGAAGGATTAAAAGAATGTAACTGAACTATTTGTGTTTGTAATCGGTGGTTGATGGTGGTTCACCTTCCACCACGTATGTAACTATCCAGATAGGTGTCATTCACATAGCTAAAAGTCTGTATTTATAAGAGTAGATAGACGGATTAAAATAGAGGACAGTATGGAAAGTAACTGTATGTATATTCTGAAATAGAAGGAATAGAAAGATTTCTTGTTTCTGGTCTAATTACAGGGATATCGTTTGGAGTCATTCCACTGGTGGATTTCTTTGAAACCAGCGGAATGACCTCCATGTTCTTAAGTTTGTTTTCATTTCTGTAGAAATCAATTGCGTCTATGTGTTGTTCGGTTACAACGGTTACAGAGGAGGAATTGTGCATTTTGTGTATATACTGCATTTGCATGAGGGGCATTTTGTGTGTATCCACCCATAGTATTTGTATGTGTATTGCTGACCAGTTCGGGTGTCAAAATAAGTCAGTAATGTATGTTTTGAAGGCATCGGCATAAGTTTCATTCGTGTCGCCAACAAAGGAGGTATCGGTGAGAGTCAAGGCATCGGCGAAAAGGAGTTGGGTTGGTCTGACGGTGAAAGTCTCACCGAAGGAATAGATCGGGGTGACAATGGGGAAGTGTCATCGATAGGGAGTTCATCGATAGGAGACTACCCATCAGAAGAGGAGAAGAAAGTTCTGCCGATGGTAATAGGTGTTGCCGACGATGGAGTCTAGGGGTTAACATATCGGTGTGAGTTTTGGTGTCGGTGAGATAGGAGAAAACTACGCCGATGGTAGGGAGTCTGGGCGATAGGAAGGTCATCAGTGTGAGTGGAAACCATCAGGGGGACATTAACAACTAAGGCTGATGAAGCAAGTCAAGCTGACAAGGAAAGAGTGCAGGGCGTTCGGTGAGACATTTGTATAGTCTCGTCGATATCTTTCAAAGAAAGTTAATTTTAATTTCCTTTTTATGTGGGTGCTCCTCACTGTGTAATTCCACTCTGCATCAAAAAGGGACTGAATGAGTTTTAGGGACAAACGTGATCAAACAGCCCTAAGGCATAAAGCCTAAGCAATGAATCTTCAAAGGGACCTAATGCATGTGATAATATTCAAAGTTATGAAGACACTAGGCATTTGTAAAGTGAACTTTAAGACCATGAAGGGTATTACTTGAGGCATAAAAGAATGAATTTAATGTGACAAAAATACCACATCAAATTAGGGCATCTGTAAACCCTAATCACAAAACACTTTCACCCTATCTTCTCGGGCTCATTTTCACTTTTCAATTTTTAGAAAATGCTCTCTGCTGTGGCCGCCATAGGGTTAGCATTTGGAGCTTGGCCCTTCAATTTCCACTATCTGTGAGCTCATTTTTTGAAAATTTTCATAGGAAACAAAAGGTAAATCATTTTCTATATCAAAATTGAACCATTTCCCTTTCATTTCTAAAGTATATCATGGCTTACACCCGTGGCCCATGTATCCTTTTGATGCATCTTTTGTGTTTTGTGTTGCCACTCCCTTGTGTTTGAGACCATCATGAATGGTATTCTTGAGCTCATCTGAAGGCAAAATGAAAGGCAAAAATCCCTCGGCTCTGTATATCAGTCAAGGTGAGTTCTTAGAGTCCGAACTCTGTATATACTTCTTGACTTTATACTGGATATGAGGTTTTCTTAGCTTTCAAACACTGTATTATCTCATCATTGATATGAACTCAAAGAACTCTAAAATGAAAGCATTTCCCTCTTCATCTTGTAAAAACACCATGAGATCACTATTCTTTTGCAGGTCGTGACCATATACTACATTTTTCATCATTCCTAGGTATGATTTGGGTCGTGGCTGTGTATACACTCGTTTTCTCATATTTCTGAGCAACATTATGTGAGATTGAAAGATTTAATGGTTTTGTCGACTGTGATTTTTGTCTAAAAACCCAAAAGTGGGTTCGACCATCTTGGCTGCGACTACCTGTCTGGCATAAAATGGTCATCATCATCTTCTGGGTGATTGTTCTGGTTAACACAACTGAAACCTTATATTTTCTGCACATTCGACATTCTTGCTCGAACCATAATGGGTTTCTTAATAATGACTATTGACATTCCTTTCCATTTTTCCTATAGCTCTACTATACATTTCCTTTATTGGAGGCCGTGGCTATGTTCTATATTTTTTATCATTTGTGTTCATATGAGCTCAAACTCCATGTTTTCCTTGTTTATTTGCAATTCTAGTTTGAAACTTCAAGTGGGTTATACTCTAACTGTGAGGAAACTCTCTATTGGGTCTGCGGCCATATATGAGGACTCAAAACCCTTCCTTCTATATCTTCATTTTGAAATTGAAACCCCCATATGGGTCTTGAGCATATCATATACATAGTTTCATTTGTCATTTTTCTGTATATGCAAAACAAGTTCAGACTCATTTATTTCACCTAGAGATGTTCTCTTTTTCTATGTTATGGCAACATATGGACTTATGATGTCCACTACAAGATAAAAATACAAATGTTTTGTTAATTCATCTGTAGCTATATATGAACATTGTGTATGCACTATTTCCATGATGGAATATATCAGTTAGAATGTATGTTGTCCTCTTTACTTGAATCCTCCTGTAGCATTGAAATTGCAAGCTATATTTTAAGATTCGCACAGTCACACCTCCATGATACTTCACTTGATAGATGTGATACTTTTACTCCTCTGCTTTTACTTAAACAATCAAACCTGATCTGTGACATGGCATATTACTTGACATATTGCTGCAACTGTAATGATGATGTACTCTTATATACCTCCTGTATATGAATATGGACATTGAAACTTCACTTCTACCACCATTTTAATGAAGTATATTTTGATGTCTCTGCTTGTGCAGCCATGTACTTATGTGTTCCATTGATGGTTGGTATTACTATTTAATTTAATATGCATATACTCTGAATGTTCTATATTGATCTATCTTATGGTATACATACTTGCCATTTAGTTCTTTGTATCATATCAAATGTAGATATATACATACTACATTGAATTGTTGCAACTTCTCCAATTTACCGGCATGAATATATCTGACCACAACTTACAACTGCATCTTCATGGTATCAATTTGATGGCTATATCTATATCGCTCTCTTCTGCATTCTTCAGTTACTCAATCATGCATAGAATCATACTTATTTTGATGATTTTCTATGACTAAAACACTAATACATCATTGAATGATGTTGTTCATTTGCAACTGTTTGGCATACAAATATTGTAATTGTACATGATGTTTTGGTTGTCCCACTATGCATATGATAATTCATTTCTTACATCTGCATCAGCTACATGCAAACATGATGAAAGATGTATAATCATGTCAATGTCTTTATTTTGTTTCAGACGTTATTGAGTTGTTCTGAATGAGCTTAATGTTCACTTATGACTCTCACTTCAATGTGTTTGAATTAATAGCCATAAATGGATAATGAGCTTGAAGCTCTCACACTCAGTTAATGCAATAGCACAATATGTCTTGATTTCCATATGTACATGTATATTCCATCCCCTCCTAAGAGATAGGGGCAGCATGCTGGGCTCAACCCTTGTGGGAGCCCACTTTACACCACATGCTGAATTGGTCTTCAAAACAACAACATGACTTTACCTATACCTGCACATGAAACAAACACATTAGATAGAACAATAAAGCTCAATGATTGTTTTCTTTTTCAGTCTCTCCTGCATGGATGATTAGTATGTATCTGATTCAATATATCACAAACAGTGTATTATGTTTCTGCCTAATGAAGCTCATGGGGTATTCCATATCTTGAGCTCTAACAAAATCTTCTTTATCCCCTGCAGGTTCATCTAGCATTGAGAACAAAAGAGCATCTACAAAAAATATCAACTCAACCAGATCCCAAAAGGCAATGATAGATATGCTCTATCCTGTTTACTTCATTTCGTCAATTGATTAGATGCATAGTATACTTTCTGTTATCTATTGATTCAACTATTCAAGCTATTACCACAGCTTTTGTGGGACACTTGATCTGCTATATTTTCATTCAATGCAATGTTTATTCCATTTGCCTATTTCATTTGTAAAATTGAATAATCATTGTAATGAAATGAAATATCTTATATGTCATGTAACTTTCTACAATGCAAATGAATGGCCAACTGAATCTTTTCCTTCTATCATTTAAAAACATGGTGCAAGAAGCTAGGTCCACATAGAGGGGAAGTCATGGGCAAAAACAAATCCTGACAGAAACGGGTGCCCGATCCTAAACAGGTACCCGTTTAGGAATGGGTACCCATTTCTATATAGATGTTTAAATTTGAAAAAAGACCATGCGCTCTTCTTTTTGCCACACAAAAGGAATGGGTACCCGTTTTAAAATGGGTACCCATTTATAACGCATACCCATTTTAGAATGGGCATCCATTCCTAAAAGATTAGGCTCGGGAAAGGCATGGTAAGCCAATCCCTTGCCTTGGACCTGTAAGTATTTTTCTAAGTACAGAACAAGAGAAAAGACTGAGTTTACCTCTATGGCTGACGATATTTTTTTCTGAATTTTTTTATGAAATTAAAACCCATTATAGATGATAGTGTCTAGTTTTCAAATATGCAAAAAAAATTATTGTACGTATTTTTCTATTTATTATTTAATTATGAGCAAACTGGTCCAAAAATGTGAAATGACAGGTGTTTGTATTTTTTTAATAACTTTTAATTTTTAAAGTTTTTTGGAAAAAAAATTATGTCATCAATCAACACATCATTCTTTACACAATAAAAAAAAATCATTTTATGATTAGTTTTGCTCAAATTATGTTGGCCGTACATGAGGGTTTTCAAAAACAACAATTAGGGTGAATAAAAAATTAATCAAAAAACAAATATTTGGAAAAAAATTATAAAAAAATATCCTCATCAAACTTCACTGTACTACACATCTTCCCCCAAAAGAATTTAGAAAAATACTTTTATTTAGGTCAAATTATGTTGGTCGTACATGTGCATGGTATGGTAAAAAAAGTGACTTTTAAATAGTGGTTTTTAGAAATATTTATTGAAAATCAATTTGTATCATCTGGGTATTAAAATAAATTACATATTTGGAAACTAGACTCCGAGTACTACATTTCATATTACTAATTTTTTCCAAAATTCAATCTTTAAGTACCTCAAATGTTTAGGTCAAATGTGACAAATTCTAAAAATCAGGGAAAACACTTCCACTTTTTGGCCAAAAAGTGGACCCAACTTCTTGCACTGAATACATTGATGTAACAATGAAAAATGAAGTCTTCATGTACCTTAAATTATGCAAAAAAAATGACAGTAGAAAATGTTAAAACTTTCAACCTAAAATGAACTTGTTGTACCATATCTACCAATTTGAGTTGTAGGTCAAAAATGGTAACATTTCTTATATGCACCCTATGCTAAGTTATTCATCTTAACTATCTGTTGACACATAGAAACACTCCTAGGCCTATGGGTTGCCTAAAACTTGGAGTGAATCTCCAGAGTGAGCTAGTTCTCCAAATGATTTTTCTAATCTAAATAATTTCTTGGGGAAAGGGATAGAAAGTTAACTCCAAATGAAATCCTAAACTCTAACAGGTGATGCACCAGAACTCCATCTATTTACTAACTTGACTCACATTCCGCCTTACGAGAGCCTTTAATCCTCACAATTCCACTGGATTTAATGCAATTCATAAGGGACTTTTATGAAGTTTTGAGAAGTTAGAAGTTTGCATGAAGGACAAACCAAAGTCTAATCATAGCTTCAATTCAACTAACTAGCTTAGACATGACATACAACCTGCATCACATAAAGCTTTCACCCTCAAACTTGCAATAAATGAGACATAGGAAAAGGATCCGAACACTAAATCACAATTGAATATCTAATCATTTATTGCAAAAATAAATTAGAGAAATCGAAAGGAGAACTCTGCTACTCTGTTAAAACTGAAAGGAGTACAAGGTGTTTACAATCTCTCTCCGGTGAACAAGAGAGAAGAAACAATGATATCAACTGACTTGAGAAAGAGCTAATTTTCTCCAATATATGCCTCTAATCTTTCCAAAAATGGAAAAGATAGGAAATCACTACAAGAATCTCTCCAAAAAGCTCTGCCCAAATCATTTTTGAGATCCATCAAAAAGCCTTCAAAATTCTCACCAAACTACCACAAAACTGAAGAAAGAAACTGCAAAAAAGATGCCTCATGTAGTCCCACCAAAATTTCCTTTAAAACATGCTTTACCTTCTTAATAAAAGGTCCAAATTGTCTTTATTTGCTCAATTTCGTCCAAAGAAAATAATTTTGGAAAAGCAAGATTGTGTCTGCTTTACTGTATTTTATAATGAATATTTAAAGCAATTTATAGAATATTGCTTTAAATATCATTTTATATGGATCTGTAGCTTTATTCTATTGATTTGTCTTGTTTTGATTTTGATTTGTGTTTTACCAAAAAATAGAATACAAGCCTTATGTGGTATTTCACCAAGTATATTACATTCTAAGGCATTTGACTTTACTGTAAAAAATCATAAAAACATTTGGAGGAACCATTAAAAGTTGATAAAAAATAAAAACCCTTGAGGCTTATCCTCTACTTGACTCTGCATAAAATCTCTAAGGCATATAAGGACCTATGTTTTTCCATCAAAGGGGACTACATGATCTTCTAGGAATAAAGCCTAGGCTTTGTAGAGTGGACATAGTACCATGAGGGGTATTAGTCAAGGCATATAAAAATAAAATCAATGTGGTAAAATGTCACCATCGAACTTAGGGTTTTATGTCAACCCTAACACAAAACACATGAACCCTAGTTTCTCGGGCCACTTTCAATTTTGCATTTTGAAGAAATGCTTTGCATCCCACCAATATGGAAGGCTAGGGTTTGAAGGGGAACTTTTGATTCTCACTATTTTTTAGCATATTTCCTTGAAGATCTCCTACAAGAACATGAAGGTGAGCATTCTCTACACAAAATGATTCATTCTTCCTTTGTTTCTAGGTTACATCTGTGGCTTCAAGTCGCAGTTTACTTAGTTTTCTAATACATTTTCTTGTTCTCTATATACGTTCTTTGTCACCACACTTTGTGTTAATGCCACGGGCCGCCATGAATGAATAGAGTTTGAGCCTGAAAAAACCCATTGATTTTCACTCTTCTTGAAGAATCTGAAGGAAAATGCAGAAGGTAAGCCGCCTTGACATTGTTCTAAATGTTAAACTCCAATTTTGAAGAATATCTACCTTTCATAGCTGCAGCCAAGGTCAACTTCTGAAGCATTTCATTTGTTTTCCTCTTGCAAATACCTTCTCTATATCGAGGCGTCATGAACCTTCTGGTTCGAGCTTTTCAAAACAAAATATATGCAGTCTCAAATGACTTTGTGGGTAAGTTCTTCCCCCTTATAGCTCGACTCTTCATTTCAGAACATGTGGTTTTTCTCATGTAAATGTGATGAGGGTTTTATCACTCTTTTACAAGCCCCATACTAAGTCATGGGTTGATAAGTTTGGTTCTCTATCATTTTCTGGGTATTTTCTTTTTGTCTTTTACATTAATATTAGAGATATCATGGCTACCCATGTAACAAGAAGACATTTATTCAACTCTAAATGTCAGTCATATATATTTATGTGTGTTCTCTTCATGTAAGGACGTGATCTTGGCATTCTTTGGGTTTCATTTCCATAATACATAATTTATATAGTGCAGGCCGTGGGCATTGCCATGCATCTTACATTATTTTGAGTGTTAATTTGCCCAATAGAAACACAGGATTCACTCCATAGTTGCAAAATTAAGACCACAAACGTGGTCTTTCCCATTTCTATATGAAGAAGATAATAGAATTATACTATTATTTCTTTCCTAAAAAGCAATAGACAAACCTTTTATTGGTGTTATGTAGAACCGTGGCTTGATATGGTACATTTTTTCATCCCAATAGCAACATTTGCTCTATAATATGAATAGAAATATCTTTTCTAAAACTAGCTTGAAGGAGATATATTCATTCATTCCATTTTCTTTTCATCTATTGTACTTTATGGCATGGAGCTAGCCTTGTATTTTTCTAAGTCAGATTTACCACTATATCAATTTGACTGTCTTTTCCTGTATGGTAAAGATGTTCATTTCTTGCAATTGTTGCTACCCAATCACTGTCATACATGTCTTGAGGTTGAAGAGATCTAATTCATTTTGTAGCTATTACTTAGATCCTGTCTGAGGATGACCATTTATCACTACCACACGATACACATATTATCTTACTGATCATTATGGCATTTCCTTCTCTGCTCAACTAAGATATGATTGTTCTAGTATTATTATCCATCATGAAAATGGAGTTTATTGTTCACATGGTGTTTCATACCTCTTTGATTTGTCTTAAATAAGTTGCCCACCGCACTTATACGGTTACCTTCTGTAGCTATACCTGTAACTTATGGTCTTTTGGATGGAACAATAACTCTATACTTTAGAACAACCAAAATGAAAGACATACCATGCTTCACTATTATTAAATGGCTTTCTTGATAGCAGCACCTATACCTTGCAAATTCTTTTGTTGTCTGGTACATCTATGTATGACTATCTCCGTGCATCTATGCCTTTAATTCCTGCATATTGTAGTTGTACATGCATATCTATATTCAATGACCATGGCTTTCTTTCTACTTGTAAAGCATGGATATTTTGTTTTGCATTCTTCCTTAGCTCTTATGACTGCTTATTGGATATTTCATGACTATCCTTGTAATAATATCCCTTAGAATTGATCTCTGAAACTCAATGGCATCAATGGCTACCTCTATATTATCATTTCTTCTACTGTTCCAACATAGTGATTTGAATGCATACACATGATAATTTATGATATTGTGAAAGAAAATAGATGCAATGACAGTGTAATGGATACTCCGATGTTGTAAATACCTTTCATTCAGTCTCATACCTCATTGGTCTATCTTGAACAAGTTCACTGCACATACATGGTTGTTACTTCATCTCTTGAACTAATGATCATAGATGGGGCAATGAACTTGGAGCTCATGCACTCACTTGATGAGACACTCTTTCAACTGAATATGAATATGCATTTCAATTCTATTCCCCTTGAGGTTTAGGGGTAGCATGCTGGGATCAACCCTTGTGGGAGCCCACTTTGCACCACATGCTGAAATGATCTTCAAAACAACAACATGACTTTACCTATACCTGCACATAAAACAAACATGTTAGTTTAAATTAGTGAAGCTCAATTATTGTTTCATTTTTAGCCTCTCTTGCATGTGAATGATTTGCATCTAATTTAGTACACTATAGGCAATGTATTATGCCTCTGTTGATAGGCACATAGGGAACTCATATTTGGAGCTCTTACAAATCTCTTCCAATCTTGCAGGATCCTATGAAGATCAAGAGCAAGGGCAGAAAGAAACCTTGGAAACCAAAGGCACTGATCAGGCAATGATGGCTATGATCCTTCTCTTTCTTATTTTCAGATGTATAGTATATCTCCTATACTTGTACTAGTTCAGTTATTCCCACGGCTTGTGTGGGACATTTGATCTATCATGTTTTCATTTAATGCAATGTTTATTTCTTTTGTTTATCTCATTTGTAAAATGAATAATCATAGTAGTGAAATGAAACAACTTATTTCTCAAGCAAAATCTACAATGCAAATGAATGATGATCTAAAAATTCTTTCTCCTCTGTTGAACAACTAAACTGCAACATAACTGAATATCTCAAGCACTTTCAACTATGCAAAATAAGATAACAAGCAAATGTTAAAAACTTCCTCATCTAAAATGAACTGAATGTACTTCAGCTCTACCAATTTGGGCTGTAGAGAAAAATTGGTAACAGGATCATCAGCATCATCAAGGAAAAAAAGTATGTCTATAGTTGGATCATCTAGGAATGGAGGTTTATTGGGTTCTCCATACATTTCCTGTAGTTTGGTCTAAAAAGATCTAGGGTAGTTGATGTGTGATAGAGGAACCCACTGAGTGTGGTTCATAACACTTCAACCAATTAACCCTAAGACATGATTATTCTTATTTTCCCATAATTTTTTTTGCCAAATTGTACTTGGCTCAAAAATAAGTAAATATATATGTGACAATAGGTCAATCCATCGATAGTGCACTAGGATACCATTGTGCCAGGACTTGTAGTTTCCATTTTCCATAGTAGTGAAAGATGGATGACTTGTTATCCCCATTAGTTGACTTAGATAATTTACCCCCTTTTGAACTTTATGTTAGTTCAATGATTACAAAATTCCTATGTATAACCCCCCTTAGAATTAATACATGTGAAAGTGACACTTTATAATCCGAGTGTGTGTTTAAAACCCCTTTGCTTAATTCCCCCCTAAATGTGGCACTTTATAATGTAGTGCTATAGGTCTAAGTAGGTCGATAAAATTGAGCCTTAATACTTATCCTATTTACAAGATTTGACTTGATTTAGCACTAGAAATTTTTAAAAGAACCTAAATCTTTTTTTTCATGTCCTAAATGTCAAACTTTATAAATGTAGTGCATTCAACTAGCCCAATTTGCACATAAATGTGACCAATTGAATCATGAAAAAATAAAGCCCCTTTTACAAAAGATGACACTTATGTCTAAGTTACTGAGAAAAAAATATAAAGCTTTGAAATTTCCACCCTGGTTAGAAAACACATTGCCATTTGAAAATATTACATTTTTTGGAATTTTGAGGAAAAATAGAATGTGGAATAGGGAAATAAATAGAGAAAAATGCCCAGAATGGATCAAAATGCCAAAATGAGAGCTCTACTGTGCCAAATCCATCTGTTACATCCCCTTTTTGGAGTCAATATTGCTATTTACTTTTTCTTAAATAGTACAGTTATGTGGATATGTTTTTAACATCATAGGAACTGATGATATAATAGAAAAGGTTAATTTTATGAAATTATGGAATCTACTTGATTATGATCAAATTGATGTTATGAATTAAAATGTTTTTCGATATGGAAATGAAATGATTTGATATAAATATGTTTTGATCAGAATATTGGTGCATTGACCAAAAAATTGTATGTGAGATTGTCAATGACAGGAATAGAAGGAACATGTTCGCCAGGAAGAAAGAAGAAGAGAAAGTATCTTTGAGAAAGAGAGAATAGACTCTAGAATAACCATGGGTGCTTGCCACTGAAAACACATATTAGGTAGACAAACCTAGATGCTTTAAGTTTGGGCTAAGTAAATTTTAGTCGAGATATCAACGTCTGTTAGAATAGGTCTTCTCCTTTCGTAAGTCATCGTTTAGAGTATGGGAAATCAACATCAGTGTTATAATACTCTGAATCGTGTCGTCAAACTTAAACGACTGATATATTGTTTATATGTTCATATGTATATACTAGTGGTCGAATTGTAAGTCTTATCTTGTTTTTGGTTCGGTACAAAAGTCAAAATTGTGCATAAATCAATCCCAAACCTTGTTTTGGCATTTGCGCTCAATTCATCGTTATCGTCGTAAAGCACTTCGAGCGTATGTCGTAAACACCTCCTTGCAAAATTTGACGGATGTCGAATTGTTCTTTATTGGGCTATTGTTGAATACTAAAGGGTTTAAATATTGTTTTAAAATCTAGAGACCATGGTGTGTAATACCCTTGGTCATAAAGGTATTGGAACATGTAATATTTTGTTAGTGTCATTTTGAGATAAATTCCTTTATTCTCTAATGATGTCGATAATCAGGTAGAAGCTCGAGAGGAACACACTTAAGCTCTTATTAAGAGGTCTTTTATTTCGAATAGTCTTTTTCTTTCATGCTTTAAAACCTTAAGATAGTCATCGGCCTAGTCTTTAATATTATGTTTGCTTCTGTTTTAAACTGTTATCTGTTTTGAGTAGTGGGACGGACTGTTGAGTCTAGTAACCGCCACCTCGCCTATGTGGAGCTCCATCTTGGAGAGTGATCACAATTTGTGGGAGTGGCCAAACCAATTTCTAGTTGAGGTCGCCTAAGGTGGGAAATCATTTTGCATGCCGGAAGATTCCCTTATTGATAGGCATGGTCGGGGAGTGGAGGAGACAGTTAATCCTTCGCAGTGAGCAGGGAAGATATAGGGTAGTTAGAGTCAGTTTTGGGGATAGTGAACATGGAGGAGAAGCAAAATGAGTCTGAGTAAGGAGCTTCAAGGGGAATGGCTGAGAGAATAGCAAGTGCCATGGACCAGTTTGTAAGTGAACTCAAGAGACTAACGACAGGTTCTCCTTCTCTCTTCGCTGCACAGTCCTAGTTTCTTTGTTATGAGTAATGTTTTCACAAGCATTTGCGATGGAACATAGATTGTGCTTAAAGATACATAGTGTTATTTGTTAATAACTCTTGCCTATGTGAGTTTATTATCATTAAAATGAGAGCATTGTTTATAGCTTCTACACTGCACTACATCTCACCGAAGATGTAAAAACCACAGTTTATTGTAATGTCTGACTAAGGTTGAGAATAATTATGAAGCCAATGGTTTTACTTAAGAAGGTTTATAGTTGTGTAAGGTGCAAATCTGAGTATGAGTTGTCCATGTAAAACATCTCACAGCCAATACAAACCACAGTGGCAAAACATTGGTTGACAGAGAATAGGAACTCTTTGGACAGTCGAATATAATACTTTGGCTCTGTCAAGTTTAAATGTCAGTTAGTAATAGAGTAAAAGACTATTTTGTGTCCACCATCGATGAAGGATTATTATTAGTGAAGAGGTGCAGGTCGTAACATGCAATACTTCACTGTTATCCTCTTTTTCTGAGTTTTAAACTAGTCGGTCGACCTTGGTGAAATTGTTAATTTAGCTGTGAATTATAACAAGCTTTTAACTATTTGCTTTTGAAGGTGATTCTTATGCTATTGAAGTATTTAAACTATTGTTTTTCTGAGAGAAGACCATATTGTTATCCCATTTATTATTATGAAGTTTTTACAAACAATGTAATGAGTATTTTGTCAAGGCTCAAGCTTAGACTTACAAGCAATCTAAATTGTTAGAAGAAATGATATGACAACGTTCTCTAATGTATAGATCAACAAGATTAAGCTATGTCAAAGATTTCAACACGTCGAAGTAGTACATTGTGAGTGTTAAATTTTAACATAGGGTTTTCGAACATGGTATTCTTTAAATTGGCTTTTAGTGAAACCCTTCCAAAACAATGGAGTTGAGTTCAGTGTCCACTCAAGAGTGGATAAGTTAAACATTGGGTTAACTTAGAGATCATTGTGACAATGCATAGCGATATCCAAATAATCAATATGCTAGGAAACCAATCTTTTATCATGAAGACGGAGAGGGTTCCATGAGCTTGTAGAAAGAGAGTAAACCTCAATGCCATGCGATAATGCATGATGAATTTGAAACACCTTGAGGTTATCGAGGTTGTTATATAGAACTTATAATTAGGTAACTATAGGATTGCGATTAATTCGAGTCGAGTGGGGTGGGTGAACTTATTTCATGCATTGATACAATGCTAATTATATTCAAATCCTTTGGCCAAGGTAATGCATTATCCTTAAGTGCATTGAATGTTCACTATGACTGGATGGCGTATCTTGTGGAGTGGTCATGCTTGACTAGAGGGTATCTAGGGGATTGCATGATAACAAGTCACGTAGGTCACAACACCAGAACTCAGATGGCAAACACCATTGGTTATCCTAAGTCTATCCTCTTGAGTAGGGTAGGGCCACTTCTGGTTAGGAAGGAGTGCAGGAGACCAATGGCCTGTGGTTGGAGGTTAAGCTCCTTGAAGATACTTTCTCTTCTTTATTCTTGAGGATTGCCAAGACTTGAATTTGGATGGTCGATAATCGAGATGTAGTGACATTGGTAAGTTCCTATTTTGGAATTGTTCTAAGTAACTTTTGACAACATATTGTTTAATGATGTAGATGATTATATCCTTTTGTATGAGCTATAATTTCATGATTATTGTTAGTCGATGGATGAATTACTTGTTTATAGTAATTAGAAAACAAATTACTTTTCTGTTTTATTCTTTCAAAAAAAAAAAATTACCTTTGGTTAAAAACTTAGTTTTTAGGGTGAAATCAGAACTAGGTGTTACATATGGTATTAGAGCTAACCAGGTTCAGCATGAGGGCTGATGAGTCCAGTAACCTTATTAGGAATCAACATTATGTGGGTAGCTAATGATTTGATCTACTATGCCAGGATGGTACGTATCAAGAAAACCACAAGGAAGTCCTTCGTTGGTAAGGAACATTATCTACAAGCTAAGCAAAAATGACTTGCGATGATCAAGACTATTGAGAAAATGAATGATGAAAATGACATTTGGCTAGATGATGTGGAAACTTTTGCCAATGCTCTGTCACAACTTAAACGAATGAAAAGAGAACTCCTAGAGACAGCTAGGATGGCAACTCGAATTATGGTCAATTGCTGCCCTATCAGTGTACCTATTAGTGTACATGTTAGTGTACCTATTAGTGTACATATTAGTTTACCAATGATCACTAGGGATCCCCGTATACCACCTAGAGCTGAAATCATTGTACTATCATTTGATAGCAAGTCTGAGGGTTATACACCTCGTGAATATGTGTCAAACAATGAATTCAAAGGTTACACCCCACTTGTAAATACTGAGTGAAACATGAGATATGTCTATCTTTAAAGAATGTATATACAATTTTGCAAAGTATAATAAAGACAAATTTTTGTTTGAGAACAATTATGGTTATGAGCAATTGTTATGCTTTGATAATATACAAAATGATAATTCATAGAAGTGATTAGTACTTGCTTAATCAGGTGAGAAAACAAACAATCATGGATCAATCAGAGTTTAATGAGGGGGAAGATCAGGAAGGTCACAACTCTCAGGAAAAATCCACCGATAAATTAGACATAATTCTTAATATGCTCACTGAAACTAAGGAAAGGTTGGGCAAATTGGAAAAGAAAGTGAATGAAACTGGGAATACGGAGGGTGAAAATGAGTATTCAAATAATGTAAGTAAAAGTAAACAACGGGATCATGGCACATCAAGTGAAAATCAAGATGATAGAGAAACCCAGAAGAAGACAAAAGATAAACTTACATTGGAACTATCTAAGGATATGAAAAAGGTTATCCCTCCCAAATTTGATGGAATGAAAACTGGTGATGCAGCAGAAGCATGGTTAACAGAAATGGACAAGTACTTTGAAATCAGAAACTACTCTGAGATTACAAAGGCATAATGGGGAGCATATCAGTTATTTGGAGAAGCATCCACTTGGTGGATGAACAAGAAAATGGAACTGGAATTAAGTCCCTTGAAGGTGACATGGAATGAGTTTGTGGAACTTTTTCAAAAGAGGTGGTTACCACAACTATATTTTGATCAAAAGTTAATAGATTTCCAAAACCTCAGGCAAGGTGATCTGTCTATGGTTGAATATGTAGAAAAATTTACTAGATTGTTGAAGTATGTTCCTCAATATCAAAAGGATGAAAGATTTCAGATAAGAAAATTTATCATGGGACTCAATCCTCAGATTGGCGATGAGGTGGAGGTGCATGGTCCAAACACAATGGACCAGGTTTATGAGAAAGCAATTAAGTAGGAATAGAAGATCAAGTCCAATTCTGCTTACCGTGAAAAGAAATGTAATAGATTTGATAAGAACTTCAATGATCAGACATATAAAAGGAAGAATGATAAGGGATATGGAAATAGGAGGTTCGATAAAGGAAATTGGAAAAACAAAGGGGGATTTGGTAATGAACGTAGAAATGAAGACTATAAGAAAAATGACAATTTTAAGAAGAATGATGATGCTATGAGTAGACCATCCAAGAAGAGAGGACCAATTGGAGGATGTTTTTCTTGTGGTGGAGATCATTATGCTAACCATTGTCCTAATAAAAAGTAGAACGGGCAGCCTAGGAATGCGGTACTTCCTTCGTAGCAGGAAGTGTTTCAACAAAGGATTCATGCCGCCCTTGACAATTGACAAGCTGAGTATCAGATTACCCCCATTGAGATGATAGGTACATTATTTGGAGTTCTTGTTTCTATTTTGTTTGATACTGGTGCAACAGAAAATTTTGTGTCATCTAGAGTCTTAAGTAAATTTCTTAGAAAAGCTGGTTTTATGTCAAAACCATGGGCAGTTGAGTATGCAAATCACTCAAAGGCTCAGGTAGAGCAATGTTTGTTCGAAGCTAAGATTGATATTTCAAACTTCTTCACTGAGGTAAATTTATACGTAGCACCTTTAGGGTCCTACGATGTCATCTTAGGAATGAACTGGTTGTGGAGACATAGGGCCAAGGTAGATTGTTTTCATAAAACTATTGAGTGTCTGGATGATAAAGGAAATACAGTAAATTTTCAAGGTATTCAAAGGGAAATAAGGATCAGATCTATTTCTTCAAAACAATTAAAGCGGGCTAGGCATAAGGGATGTCAACTTTTTGCAGTCAAATGGACCTAGTAGAGGAAGCCTTAGAGAAGCAAACATTTCAGGAAAAATATCCATATCTTTGCAATTTCAGTGATGTATTTCTTGAGGAACTGCCAGGCTTGCCTCCAAAAAGAACCTTTGATTTGCCATAGAAATTAAACTAGGATCTGAGCCACTATCTAAAGCTCCATATCGTATGACCACTACTGAACTTATGGAATTGAAGGCTCAATTGCATGAGCTATTGTCTAAAGATCCAATTAGGCCAAGTGTATCACCATGGGGAGCTCCAGTTATTTTCATCAAGAAGAAGGACGGAACCCTTAGACTGTATATAGATTATCGGATGCTAAATAAGGCAACAATAAAGAATAAGTATCCACTACCATGTATTGATGATTTATTTGACCAAATGTGTGGTGCTTCAGTCTTTTCTAAGATAGATTTGAGATCTAGATACCATCAGTTGAGGTTGAAAGATGAAGATATTCACAAGACTACATTTAGAACAAGATATGGTTGTTATGAGTTTACAGTGTTGCCATTTGGATTAACCAATGCACTAGTTGCTTTCATGAATCTCATGAATAGTGTTTTCAGAGATTGCCTTGATAAATTTGTCCTAGTTTTCATTGATGATATTTTGATATATTCCAAAAATGAGGAGGAGCATAGACAACACCTTCAAATTGTTTTACAATGATTAAGAGAACACAAATTGTATGCAAAACTCTCGAAATGCACTTTCTTTCAGAAAGAAGTGTAGTATTTGGGACATACAATATCAGCTGAAGGGATATCAGTTGACCCAGCTAAAATAAATGCTATTATGGAATGGCCTGTACCTTCCAATGTTTCAGAGGTACGAAGTTTTATAGGATTGGCTGGATATTACAGAAAATTTGTTTTGAATTTCTCAAGTATTGCTAGTCCAATTACTTCTTTGCAAAGAAAAGGAAAATGGTTTGTTTGGACTGAAGAATGTCAAAAGGAATTGATTTGTTAAAAGAAAAGTTAACAACACCAATCTTGAAAGTTCCTGATCTTGAAGGACAATTTGAAGTTATTACTGATGCCTCGGGAGAAGGGTTAGGAGGTGTGCTTATGCAAGATGGGCGTGTAATAGCCTATGAATCAAGAAAGTTGAAAAACTATGAGCAGAATTACGCTCCTCATGACTTAGAACTGGTAGCAGTGATTCACGCCCTTTAGATGTGGTGACAATATTTGTTGGGAAAGACTTTTATACTAAAATCAGATCATCAAAGTCTTTGTTACATATTTACACAACCTCATCTCAATGCAAGACAAAGGAGATGGTTAGAATTAATATCAGATTATGACTTTGAGCTTTCTTATATCAAAGGTAAAGAAAATCGAGTAGCTGATGCTTTAAGGAGAAGAAGACACATAGCTTCTATAATCTCTATTCATGCTAATTTTAAAAATTTAGTATTGCAAAGTTTATCTGGAGATGAATATTATGAGCAAGTGAAGCAAGCTCTGCAACTAAACCCTAAGGATCCAAGATATGACGGATTCTATTTTGAGTAAGATGGATTGATGAGATTTAAGGGAAGAATCTACGTTCCTAATTCTGTAGAACCTAGAAACCTTGTTTGGAAGGAAGTTCATTGTGCACCTTATTTTGAACCCCCAGAAGTAACAAAACTTTTAGCTAATGTCAAACTGCTATATTTTTGGAAAGGAATGAAAAGCGACGCTCTAAGGTTTGTAGCAAGTTGTTTGGAGTGTCAGAGAGTGAAGGCAGAACACCAACATCCTACTAGATTGTTATACCCGCATGACATTCTAGAATGGAAATGGCAGGTTGTTAGTATGGATTTTGTTCAAAGGTTACCAATGTCTAAGAATAGGCATGATGCAATATTGGTTGTTGTAGATTAACTAACCAAGGTAGCACATTTTATATCGGGGAATTTGATAGATGGAGCTCATATTTTGGCTCAGAAATTTGTGTAAGAAATATTTAGATTGCATGGGGTATCTGAAAAGATAATATCCGATAGAGATGCTCGAATAACCTCTCAGTTTTGGCAAACTTTATTTTCAGCATTAGGGACTAAACTCAATGTGAGCACCGCTTACCATCCTGAAACTGATGGACAAACAGAAAGGGTTGATTAGGTCTTAGAAGATCTTTTAAGAATGTATTGCATGGATCAGCAATACAGATGGGAGGAATATTTACCCCTTGTTGAATTTACCTATAACAAGTCCTATCATTCTGCCATTAAGATGGCACCATTTGAAGCATTATACAGAAGGAAATGCAGAACTCCTATAAGCTGGGATAAGTTGGAAGATAGGATAAGCATTGGACTTGAAATGCTTGCGAATATGGAATAAAAAGTGAAAATGACTAGGAAGAGGTTGGCAGAAGCCAACGACAGGCAAAAAAGTTATGCAGATCGCAAATGGGTGCCTAGACATTTCTCTGTTGGTGAGAAAGTTATTTTGCGAGTGAAACCCCAAAAAAGCTCAATCAAATTTGGTAAATCATCAAAGTTAGCTCCTTGATATGTTGGGCCTTTGGAAGTCCTTGAGATTATCAATCCAGTGGCCTACAAAGTTGCTCTACCTCCAGTCTTGTCCAAAATGCATAATGGTTTTCATGTTTCATACCTAAAGAAATATTTTGTAGGTAATGACCACATTCTTAAATGGAATTCTTTATAGATACGAGATCCAGGAGTGGTTGTGATCGAGCCAATCAAGGTGCTCAAAATGCGTAAACTTCGTTTACGTAATCGAGAGGTTTTGCAATGCAAAATTTAGTGGGACCAATATGGCGAGGATAGCGCCACTTGGGAAGACTATAAAGACATCTACCAAAGATTTCCTTATCTTTTCAAAAACATTAATGTTAAACTATAAAAGTTTTTTTTATGTTAAAAAAATTTCTTGGTAAACTCAATCATCGAGGATGATGATTCTATAGGGGAAAGATATGTTACATCCCCTTTTTGGAGTCAATATTACTATTTACTTTTTCTTAAATAGTATAGTTATGTGGATATGTTTTTAACATCATAGGAACTGATGATATGAATAGAAAAGGTTAATTTTATGAAATTATGGAATCTACTTGATTAAGATCAAATTGATGTTATGAATTAAAATGTTTTTCGATATGGAAATGAAATGATTTGATATAAATATGTTTTGATCAGAATATTGGTGCATTGACCACAAAATTGTATGTGAGATTGTCAATGACATGAATAGAAGGAACATGTTTGCTAGGAAGAAAGTAGAAGAGAAAGTATCTTTGAGAAATAGAGAATAGACTCTGAAATAACCATGGGTGCTTGCCACTGAAAACGCATATCAGGAAGACAAACCTAGATGCTTTAAGTTTAGGCTAAGTCAATTTTAGTTGAGATATCAATGTCTATTAGAATAGGTCTTCTCCCTTCATAATTCATCATTTAGAGTATGGGAAATCGACATCAGTGTCGTAATACTCTGAATCATGTCGTCAAACTTGAACGACTGATATATTGTTTATATGTTCATATGTATAGACTAGTGGTCGAATTGTAAGTCTTATCTTGTTTCTAGTTCGGCGCAAAAGTAGAAATTGTGCGTAAGTCGATCCCAAACCTTGTTTTGGCATTTACACTCAATTCGTCGTTATCATTGTAAAGCACCTTGAGCGTATGTCGTAAACACCTCCTTGCGAAATTCGACGGATGTCAAATTGTTCTTTATTGGGCTATTGTTGAATACTAAGGGGTTTAAATAATGTTTTAAAATCTAGAGACCATGGTGTGTAATACCCTTGGTCATAAAGGTATTGGAACATGTAATATTTTGTTAGTGTTGTTTTGAGATAAATTCCTTTATTCTCTAATCATGTCGATAATTGGGCAGAAGATCAAGAGGAACACACTTAAGCTCTTATTAAGAGGTCTTTTATTTCGAATAGTCTTTTGCTTTCATGCTTTAAAACCTTAAGATAGTCGTCGGCCTAGTATTTAATATTATGTTTGCTTCTGTTTTAAACCGTTATCTATTTTGAGTAGTGAGACAAACTATTGAGTCTGGTAACTGCCACCTCGCCTATGTGGAGCTCCATCTTGGAGAGTGATCACAATTTGTGGGAGTGGCCAAACCAATTTCTGGTTGAGGTTGCCTAAGGTGTGAAATCATTTTGCATGCCAGAAGATTCCCTTATCGATAGGCATGGTCAGGGAGTGGAGGAGACAGTTAATCCTTTGCAGTGAGTGGGGAAGACATAGCGTAATTAGAGTCAGTTTTGGGGATAGTGAACACGGAGGAGAATCAAAAATGAGTCTGAGTAAGGAGCTTCAAGGGGAATGGCTAAGAGAATAGCAAGTGTCATGGACCAGTTTGTAAGCAAACTCAAGAGACTAACGACAGGTTCTCCTTCTCTCTTCGCTGCACAGTCCTAGTTTCTTTGTTATGAGTAATGTTTTCACAAGCATTTGTGATGGAACATAGATTGTGCTTGAAGATACATAGTGTTATTTGTTAATAATTGTAGCCTATGTGAGTTTGTTATCATTAAAAAAAGAGCATTGTTTATAGCTTCTACACTACACTACACCACACCGAAGATGTAAAAACCACAGTTTATTGTAATGTCTGACTAAGGTTGAGACTAATTGTCAAGCCAATGGTTTTACTTTAGAAGGTTTATAGTTGTGTAGGGTGCAAATCTGAGTATGAGTTGGATGTAAAACATCTCACAGCCAATACAAACCACAACGCCAAAACATTGGTCGACAGAGAATAGGAACTCTTTGGACAGTCGAATATAATACCTTGGCTCTATCAAGTTTAAAAGTCAGTTAGTAATAGAGTAAAAGACTTGTTTGTGTCCACCATCGACGAAGGATTATTATTAGTGAAGAGGTGCAGGTTGCAACATGCAAGACTTCACTGTTATCCTCTTTTTCTAAGTTTTAAACTAGTTGGTCGACCTTGGTGAAATTGTTAGTTTAGCTGCGAATTATAAAAAGCTTTTAACTATTTGCTTTTGAAGGTGATTCTTATGCTATTAAAGTATTTAAACTATTGTTTTTCTGAGAGAAGACCATATTGTTATCCCATTTATTATTATGAAGTTTTTACAAATAATGTAATGAGTCTTTTGTCAAGTCTCAAGCTTAGACTTACAAGCAATCTAAATTGTTAGAAGAAATGATATGACAAGGTTCTCTAATGTATAGATCAACAAGATTAAGCTATGTTGAAGATTTCGACACATCGAAGTAGTACATTGTGAGTGTTAAATTTTAACGTAGGGTTTTCGAACATGGTATTCTTTAAATTGGCTTTTAGTGAAACCCTTCCAAAACAATGGAGTTGAGTTCAATGTCCACTCAAGAGTGGATAATTTAAACATTGGGTTAACTTAGAGATCATTGTGACAATGCATAGCGTTATCCGAATAATCAATATGCTAGGAAACCAATCTTTTATCATGAAGACGGAGAGGTTTCCATGAGCTTGTAGAAAGAGAGTAAACCTCAATGCCATGCAATAATGCATGATGAATTTCAAACACCTTGAGGTTATCGAGGTTGTTATATAGAACTTATAATTAGGTAACTATAGGATTGCGATTAATTCGAGTCGAGTAGGGTGGGTGAACTTATTTCATGCATTGATACAATACTAATTATATTCAAATCCTTTTGCCAAGGTAATGCATGATCCTCAAGTGCATTGAATTTTCACTGTGACCAGATGGCATAGCTTGTGGAGTGGTCATGCTTGACTAGAGGGTATCTAGGGGATTGCATGATAACAAGTCACGTAGGTCACAACACCAGAACTTAGATGGAAAACACCATTTGTTATCCTAAGTCTATCCTCTTGAGTAGGGCAGGGCCACTTCCAGTTAGGAAGGAGTGCGGGAGACCGACGGTCTATGGTTGGAGGTTAAGCTCCTTGAAGATACTTTCTCTTCTTTATTCTTGGGGATTGCCAAGACTTGAATTTGGATGGTTGACAATTGAGATGCAGTGACATTAGTAAGTTCCTATTTTGGAATGTTCTAAGTAACTTTTGACAACATATTGTTTAATGATGTAGATGATTATATCCTTTTGTATGAGCTATAATTTCATGATTATTGTTAGTCAATGGATGAATTACTTGTTTATAGTAATTAGAAAACAAATTACTTTTCTGTTTCATTCTTTCAAAAAAAAAATATTACCTTTGGTTAAAATCTTAGTTTTTATGGTGAAATCAGAACTAGGTGTTACACCATCTGTGAGGGCACGTGTGGCCTTCCTTTGATGGTTTTCTTGGGTGAATTTTAGAGATTCAATCACCCGTCTTTACCTCAAATGACTTCTTTCTGCAAAGGTCAAAGATAGAGTTTGGCTCTTCGTGTTGAGAACACGTGCACAAAGATGGAAGCAAAGTTGTGGGTGGTTGAGAGCCGATGGAATTGGGGCCAATTTATGGCCATTTTAGGAGTCTTTTGTGCCCTCTCTGGGTTGTTTTTATGGCATAGTCCACTACATACTAGGTGGTGCCTTAGAAGAGGTAACCTGTGCATTTCTACAAGTTGTAGACCATGACCAAAAGTTTGTGTGCCTAAAAAAAAAGTTGTTTCCCTTCCTTAGACCATTGCTAGAAAAATAGAATGACAACCTACTAATTTGAAGCCATGACTAGAAACAAACCTTCAAACATGGTTCATATGTGGATAGGGAATTAAACTAGATAAAAATAAAATGTTAAGCAATAGTTGTAATAAACCATGACCAACAGTGAGCCCAAAAAAGTAGCAATTTGTGGCAAGGATAGATAGTAACCAAGTGCGACCTCAAAGTTCTTTGATCTATAGATGAATGAAGACCATTAAAACCTCGAATAGGCTATATGGATGGAGATGCCAATGGAGACTTTGGCTATTTTGAATGCAGCTTAAAAGAAACTATGATCACCAAAGATACCTGCAACCTAGTTTTGATCCTTCAATGATGGTGTTCATAGTTAGCCACAAGGATACCTCAAACAGGCTTACAAACATGCTATGATTCTTTTCCAATAGGTCTCGAGCCTTAGTATAGGCTACAAGTCTTTCAGCAAGTGGCGATCCTTACACCTGTTAAAAGGTGGTATTGCCCAGATACCACTCAAATGGGGGAAGAATTAAAAAATAGGGAGAGGAGACACAACAAAAACTTGCACAAACAGAGATTTCTATTAATCAATGAAAAAACTATTTTACATAAAAAAAATACAACTTAGAGCTACGGCTCTGTTTCCTTCTATTCCTACAACTACTTCTCTCTCAGGAGCTAGATGGACATTACCAATGTCCTTCTCTGTTTGGAGCTGCTCTACTCTTTCCTCCAACTGTCTGTTGTGCATGCCTGGAACTGTCTGGAGCTCGACCCTCTGCACTCTCTCTCACTGTTGTATTCTTCCTTGTTGCTACTGCAACAAACATTCCCTCTACTCTGCACTACTATGCTACTGCTGCTCACAAATTCTCTTCACAAAAAAATTCTACTCATCATTCTCATTCTTCCCTTTTGTCTTATCTTGTCTTCCAAAAATTTGCCACTCAAAATTTGAACTCACCTACTAGCATTCAATAGAGGCTACCCAACATTAAAAGAAACTGACGGGCCAGCTAAGTGCATTAACTATTTTGGTCAGAGGTGGCAGGAGGGAGATCTTTGGACATCTTTGATGGGGTTGGTGGCATAAATTCCCACACACTCCAGATTAGATTTTCTAACACTCCCCCTAAATTTGGAGCCACAAACCACTTTCATTCTATGTCTCTAGAGCTGTATGTAGCTGTCCGGAGTTGTCGGGAGCTTTCTTTTCAAAGCTGAAATCTGGAGCTGTCTACAATGCCCAAGCTATCTCTTAGGCATTCAAATCTCTCCTTAGATAGTGCCTTAGTGAATATATCAGCGAGCTACTGCTCAAACCCACAAAACTTAAGTTTGATCTCCCCATTCTCCAGTAACTCCCTTATGAAATGATATCAAATCTCAATATGTTTGCTTCATCCATGGAAGACTAGATTCTTCATCAAGGCTATGGAGGACACATTGTCACAAAATATGGCTGTACCATCTTCTTATTGTTCATTCAAATCTATAAGGATTCTCCTCAACCAAATAGACTGACATGTCACTGCATTTGCTATTATGTACTCAGCCTCTACTGTGGAGAGAGAAACTATGGGCTGCTTCTTTGATGCCCATGAAATGGGTCCTGAACCCATGTGGAATACATATCCCAATGTGTTCCTTCTATCATCTACACTTACTGCCCAATCACTATCTGTGTAACCAACCAGCTCAAACTCACTAGATGCAGTGTACAATATGCCATAGCCTTGTGTACCATTGACATACCTCAAGATCCTCTTTCCTGCTTGCCAGTGTGTGTCCTTAGGTTGCTCCATGAACCTAAATATCAAGATTACTGCATACATTAAATCAATCCTTGTAGCAGTCAAATACTTAAAACTTCCAACCATACTCTTATAAAGGGTTGGCTTCACTTCATTTCTACTGTCCTCCTTGTTCAATTTCAGACCTGTAGCTGTTGGTGTTGGAGCAGGCTTGTTGTTCTGCATCTTAAATCTTTTCAAAATCTATTTGGCATAGTTAGTTTGTGAAATAAATATGCCAAGCTCAGGTTGTTGGACTTCAATGCCAAGAAAATATCTCAGCAAACCTAGGTCAGTCATTTCAAACTCTTTCTTCATCACTTCTTTGAAATCAGCAATGAAGAGATCACTATTACTAGTAAAAATCAAATCATCTACATACAAAATAGTAATTAAAATCTCAACATTGCATGCTTTGATGTAGAGCGTGGGCTCACTACTTCTTTTGCTAAAGCCATTACTCAACAAATAGGAATCTATCTTGTTGTACCATGCCTGAGGTGCTTGCTTCAACTTATAGAGAGCTTTCTGGAGCCTGTATACTTTGTCTTCATGCCCTAGGACTTCATAGCCAGGTGGCTGGGCATCTCCTCTTTCAACACTCCATTCAGGAAGGCTGACTTCACATCCATTTGATATACCTTCCACTTGTGCTAGGCTACAATTTCTATGATTGTCCGCACAGTCTCTAACCTTGCAACTGGTGCATAGGTCTCATCATAGTCTCCTCTAGGCTACTATTTATATCCCTTAACAACCAGCCTTACTTTATGCCTCTCTATCTTTCCTTTAGCAATACTTTTGGTCTTATAAACCCACTTGACTCCAATAACCTATTTACCCTTGGGTAAGGTTGTTAACTCCCATGTCTCATTCCTTTCTATTGTACCCAACTCTTCATCCATGGCCTTACACCATTTTTCTTCCTTCACAGCCTCTTCAAAGACTATTGGATCACCATGAGAGAACAAAGCAAAGTCTAGACTTTCATCTAAATTATCATATTGGTATCTTCAGAAATCTCCCTTGTTGGGTCTCAAAAATGCAGGTTGCGGATTCTAAGGGGATGCCAAGCCCTATGGTCAAATCTACAACATTTTTGAGCCAATGACTGGAGTTTGACCTTAACGATCAACTTCTCCCTGCGCTTTAGGTCCTGCTACAACCTAGGCGGGTGAACCTTTGATTATCAAACCAGGTTGTATGATTAAATCTATGTTAGTTTGCTGCTAGTTTATCCAGTTACAATGGCATGCTTGTAAATCAGATAAGATATTGTAAACTAATTCTAAAGAAAGAAAATGATTTAATCTAAATTCTAACAGAAATAAATAACAAATAACATGAAATGAATCTAAACTATAACAATAAAATAATGTAAAGATTTTAATTATAAGATGAATCAATAGTTAGACTGGTGCTTTGTCTGTTTGGGCAACGGAGTTAGGATGTCGGAAACAATTAAATTGTATCAGGTAATAACTCAATCTGATTGGCACATATAACAGTTTGCAACTTGTACAAACGTGCAAGGAAGAAATTATTAACTCATTCTTAATAATCCAAAGGACATAATTGAATTAAATGCAAAATATTAAAGGGATTTTAATCTTCCCGGGAAGAACCAATTTAACTTTGCAACATAATAAATTAGATCAACTCTGGAGACAAATTAATAACCCTAATCAATTAATCATACTTAATAATCCATTCAACATTCTAAGATTACTATAACTGATGAGAAAGGATTTTAATTCTCTCTGAGAAACCAATCAAATCAACTATACTGAATTAGCAAATGTAATCAGACAATTTGAACATATCCTTAACACATTCAAATTGAATAATCAAAAAATGAATGACATGGAGATAATTAAATTGATTGAATTAAAAACAACAAACAGATGATACCATCACAGTGTATTTCGAATTCGAATCCTTGATGCTGCCTCAGAATGTATCATGCACCATAGCCTTTCTCAGAACGAAATTGCATAGAAGGATCAAATTTGTATAAGATTGAATCAAATCTAACCTAATCTAATCCTAAAATGTTTCGATTGTTTTTCTGTAAAAATCTAATCCTAACCCAATTTTTTCCCTCTTCCGGGTCTTGGGATCTCTATTTAAAGAGATGCAACAAGCCTCAGACCCGTTACATTCATTTTGCAGTTTAAATAATTGATATAACGGATATATGGTTTCACTTGATAAGAAAATAATTAATCATCCGGCTGCATTCTTTCATCTCCGGCTTGAAACATTTTGTCTTCCATTAATTCGATCCTCTTCTTGAGATCACTTTATTATATTAATCATAATCCTGCAAAAAACAAATCAAATCATTTATCAGATAAATCATATATAAACAATATAACTTACATTGAGGTGAACCTTACTGTGGCGTGCGGTATCATTTCCTTATTTCCATTGTATATTTGCTTACTGTGATGTATTTGGGGTTTTATCACCATGACAATATATTTCATTCGTCAAATGTCACTTTATCATACCCAAATAATTAATAATAAATCTCTTTGATATCCTTTTTAGGGCTGCAATAATTTTGCAAATTCTTTGGTATGACCTTAGGTTTAATTAATTGTTTTTAATATTGATCTTTTGCCATCACGAAATATTCTCCTTGCTGCTCAGTATGTTCTTTAGTACAACTCTTTATTTAATTGATTTCCCGGTAAAATAAAATACTTGCCTTTGCCAAAAAATATTTAAATCAATCTTCATAGTTTTCGATAACAAAATATTTACCCTCATACTTTATTAATCTTCACTTTATTTCTTTATATGTACCCACATATTTTTTACTTACGTTTTGGGCAAAATTCACTCGAATGAAAATTATTATAGCTTCTCGGCGAAAATATTTACCAATCTTTGTATGTTCTTCCAAAAATATTTTTCTAGGTAAAATAATTACCTATTCAATTAACTCCTCTTTTAAGATGAAAATATCCAAAATCTTTCCTTGCATCAGGTTAAATTTTCCAAAAGATATTTCACCTCCGAGCATATGGAAATAAAATTAAACATGATGGTTGGAATGTTAATCCAGACAATGATTTGGATTATCTATTTGCAATTTATAACTTTAACGAATTTGATTTTTACGTTTTTGCTTAAATGGGTGTGCAAACCAGTCTTCCACTCAGAATAACAATGGTTGTCTTTGGGTCATTACAGAGAATTAAAAGGGTTTCTCGCAGTTCTGAATGCAGGGAAAGTTTCATTTCTTTAATTTGGCCATTCCCTCTTCTTCTAGGTACATCAACTTGTGCAGTCATTGTTGCATTAAATCCCAATATAAGCAATCGATTATTGGATTGCTGGTACTTTTCAATGGCTTTTTCAATAGGAAGTTGGGGAGGAATATGTCGAGTCCGTAATTGTCCCTCAACAATCGTATCATTCAGCTCACTGACAAATGTCTCAGCCCACTCCTGGGCAGTGTGTATTGTCACATGTTCAAAGTTGTGATGGTGTCTTTCTTCTCTCTCTAGCTGACATATTTAAAGCATCTCCTATTGAAGAAGCAACTTTGGTAATATTCCAAGGATTCACAACTATTGCACCAGCACCAAGAGATTGAGCAGCCCCAGCAAACTCACTATGGATAAGCACGCCTTTCTTTGAATTTTGACAGGCTATAAATTCATAACTCACTAGATTCATCCCATCTCATAAAGATGTTATAAGAGTGACATCTGTTATTGCATATAGGGCACAAAGTGCATGAAAATCTAGAGAACGATCCAAATGATGAATTGGAACAGTCGTCAAAGTTCCAAATCGGCCATTTATTCGCCCCACAATCTCATGAACTTGACTTGTAAGATTTTGATACTCAGGAACATCCGTCCTTGTTGGTACAGCTATCTGCACTAACACTACTTTGTCTCTCCAAATTGGATTCTCTTCCAGAAACTTCTCAAACGCCAGAATCTTCTGAGGAATTCCTTTGATCATATCCAGCCGATCAACACCTAGCATGACCTTTCGAACTACAAACCTTTCTTTTAACTCATTTGACATGCTCTTTGACTTCAGGCAATTCTAGTGCCTTTATGAACCTATCTGAATCAATGCCAATAGGGAACGCAGCAACACGGGTGAGTTTCACCTGGTCCTCTACTCCTTCTGGGGTTCCTTCCAAGCCAAGAATTCGTGTGCATGCACTTACAAAATGTCTTGCATAGTCATAAGTATGGAAACCAACTAAATCTGTAGCAAGAATAGCATTTAGTAGCTCCGAGCGTGATGGAAGGGTCCTGTGGATCTCTGAAGAAGGAAATGGAGTGCGCAAAAACCATCCCACTTTCACATTAACATTCCAGTTTTTAAGAAACTTTGGAAGAAACATAAGATGATAGTCATGACACCATACAACATCTCCCTCCTTGTAATGTGAATATACAACCTTAGCAAACATCTCATTACCCTACTTATATGCATCAAACTGAGACTGGAAACTACGAGTGGTGGAAAGTCGATCCTCCTGAGGAATCCCAAGATAGTGGAAAAGTGGCCAAAGGATGTTGTTGCAATAGCCATTGTAGTATTGGTGAACTATCTCCTCATCAAGAAATATTGGTATGCAACGCTTTTCAGCTAGAACCTTTGTGAGTGCAACCTGCCCAGCTTCTTTCCTAAGCCATTGAGTTGAATTTATTACAAGGTACTAAAGAGTGTTCAGTCCTATACTAACACATGAAAATTAAACTCATACAAGAGCCGAGCCAAAATTAATAGCATTGGCTAGTTATCAGCGGAAGGTCCCTACTAGAACAAACACATTTGTCAGTTGATTAAGATGACAGTTGTGCACAAAGTCTGTTAACTGTATAAGTCATCATCATCTCTATTATCTGCTATAGCAAATACATCGAAGCCCCAGCAGCAGTACCAGCAGGTCTGTCTGGAAATCAAAATTTAGAACCAAAGCCTCTAGATTGCTGTAGTGTTTGTGCAAAGGCTTGATACTTCTGAATGTCGGCATCACTGACGCTTCTTCTGGCATATTTCATAAACTCTTCAAAATGAGCAGATTTTATTTCAAATATCTCATCACTATCATCCTCATCCATTGCCTCAGGATTTTGACTTGTTTTTCTTTCACGGTTATATCCTTGTCAATATTTTCTCTAATAGCATACTTGCAAGCCCGCTGACAAATCTCTGTAATATCAGCTCCACTGAATCTATGGGTATAACGGGCTAGTGCCATTAGGTCAACATCGTTTGATAAAGGCAACTTTTCTCAAGAAAGATTTGAAAATTTGATAACGTGAGGACTCATCAGGTAAGGGAATATAAATCAACTGATCAAGTCAACCAAGCCTTAACAATGCAGGATTGATGATATCAGGCCTGTTTGTAGCACCAATAATGAAAACTATTTTCTTGGCCGTCATACCATCCATCTCCATCAACAACTGGTTAAGGACTCTATCTGCAGCACCACCAACATCCCCAATGCTACTGCCACGCTATGTGGCAATAGAATCAAGCTCATCAAAAAATAGGACGCAAGGAGCTGAACCTCTGGCTTTGTCAAAAATTTCTCTTACGTTAGCCTCACTCTCTCCAAACCACATTGTTAACAATTCGAGGCCTTTCACACTGATGAAATTGGCCTGGCATTCGTTAGTAATGGCTTTGGCAAGCAATGTCTTTCCACAACCCGGTGGCCCATAAAACAGATAGGGTAATCATTGGTTTAGCCAGTGTAACATGTTCTTGTTTTTGCAGCATAGCCCATACCATTGGAAATACTAACACCCACATATGGTATGCCACATTTGCGTCTGTGTGAGCAAGTTCTCTTAGAGGAGTCACAAGATCAGCAACCTAGACCTTGCTTATCTCATTCAAGAATTTAGAATGCCTAGTCACAAGACCATTGAAAGTAAGGCGGGACCCATCTAGCTCTTCTGGAGCATCACCTAATTGTTTTTGCACTCCAACATGTTCTAAAACACTACCTGAAGCTATTAGAGGAGACACCTGTGCTAAATTTGGAGCAAGTTCAATTGACTCATGCTCTACTAAGATTGCTAGAAGAAGATCTAAACCATGTTTAAGCCAGAAGCAATCACTCAAAGCTTCACATTCCTTCCTTAAATTTCTTATTCTTTTTAGAAAATCTTGGCCATTGGAATCTGTGTAAAATTCACTGCTCGATGATATGTTTGTCATGAACCATGCTACTATCTCCTGCACTAGATTGTCATCAATTGGAATTGGCCCAACGAGGAAATCAATTTCAACAATCATCTGCATTTTTGGACAAGTGAACTACTTGTGAAACCCAAGGGGCAAACTATTGATATACTTTGCTCACAATATCGCCTTGCATAGCTGACTGGATAGCCTGTTCACTTGTATTCCCAAGATGAAAGCAGCTTGAACTGTTAGGATGAAAAAACATAAGCACCAGATTCTAGATTCTTTTCTCACCAGTGTTGCCATTACTTCCATTGTACCAGTAAAATGACTATTGCAAAAGTTTCAGAGAACTAAATTAATGAAATTCTTGGGTACTACACTCAAGTTAATCGTCATGGGACTTTAAAATTTTTGAAAAATTTTGACTGGAAATTTCCAGTTCCAACATACATCTCCTCTTTCAACACTCCATTCAGGAAGGCTGACTTCACATCCATTTGATATACCTTCCACTTGTGCTAGACTACAATTTCTATGATTGTCCGCATAGTCTCTAACCTTGCAACTGGTGCATAGGTCTCATCATAGTCTCCTCCAGGCTACTATTTATATCCCTTAACAACTAGCCTTACTTTATGCCTCTCTGTCTTTCCTTTAGCAATACTTTTGGTCTTATAAACCCACTTGACTCCAATAACCTATTTACCCTTGGGTAAGGTTGTTAACTCCCATGTCTCATTCCTTTCTATTGTACCCAACTCTTCATCCATGGCCTTACACCATTTTTCTTCCTTCATAGCCTCTTCAAAGACTATTGGATCACCATGAGAGAACAAAGCAAAGTCTAGACTTTCATCTAAATTATCATACCTAGTGTCTTCATAAATCTCCCTCATGCTCCTTGTCTTTCTCCGCAATAGAGAAGTGAGTGTAGGATCTGAACTGCTTCTAGAGCTACTGTTGCTTGACTCTGGAGTGCTCCAGAGAAGACTGTGTTGCTGTAGTCTTGAACTGGCTGAATCTAAACTATTTTGGGAATGGCTCCGGAGAACTCTAGAGTTGGATCCAGAGTGCTCCAGTACTGAATTTGCTTCACTGCTGGAAGTACCTACTTTATTTCCACCTTCTTCATCATGTATGGGTATCGTTGTCGAGATACTTGTGGTGGTGTCAACTGTGCCATCCCACGATTCATTTTTAATGAATTCAACATCCTTGATGATTATAACATTCTTTGTGATAGGGTTGTACAACCTATAGCCTTTTGATTCTTCGCTGTACCCAATGAAGATGTATTTTTCTCCTTTGTCATCAAACTTTTGTCTTTTCTCCTTAGGCACGAATGCATATGCCACGCACCCAAAAATCTGTAGGCACTCCACACTCCATTTGTCATTTGTTCACGTTTCTTGTGGAATTCTATCCCATACAGCCTTTGTGGGACTTCTATTTATCAAGTACACTGCTGTTGCAACTACCTCACCCCAATAATCATTAGATAGTCCCTTTTCCTTCAGCATGCTTGCTACCATCTCTGTGATGGTTCTATTCTTCCTCTCAGCAACTCCATTTTGTTGTGGAGTATACAGTGTTGTGAACTATTTTTGAATGCCTTCATACTTGCAAAAATTCATAAATTCCTTGGAGACATATTCTCTTCCTCTGTTCATTCTGAGGACCTTGATATGATGGCCACTTTGCTTCTTAGCCAAGGCCTTAAACTCTTTGAACTTCTCTAATGCTTCAGATTTATTCTTCAAGAAATAAACCCAAGTCTTTCTGCTGTACTCATCAATGAAGGTCATGAAATATGCATTCCCACCTAGTATGGAGCTCTTCATGGGGCCACACAAGTCTGAATGCACTAACTCCAATGGTGCTCTTGCCCTCCTTGAATGCCCTGATTGAAAGAGTTGCATGTGTTGCTTTCCTAAAATGTAGGCTTCACATTTCCTATCAGGCTCAACAATTGTTGGAAGCCCTCTAACCATGCCTTTTTTGGATAAAAGACTTAAACCAGAAAAACTCAAGTGCCCATACCTTAAATGCTAAATATTGGATGGGTCTTGGATGACTATATTAAAGGCTAACTACTGAGCCACTATTGTAGACGCCATCTGGTTGACTCTGGAGTTGTCTAGAGCCATCTAGAACTTGATAGGTGCAGCTCTAGAGAGCGCTGGGAACTGCAACCTAAGGGGGAACATTCTATTTTTTGTCATTTGCACTACTGCAATGACCTTTGTGCTACCATCTCAGTCATAGATGATGCACTCCCCTTTCTCCATCAAGATTCTATAACCATTTTGGACCATCTATCTAATGCTCAATAGGTTATGTTAATGCCTAGGGCATAATAGACATCTTGGATCTGCATTTTCTCACCTTGCTTGGATAGGACTTTGATGATGTCTCTTCCTATGACAGGAACCTTTTGACTATTCCCCATCATGATCTCAGACCTGACACTCTTTTCAATGGAGGAAAACAAGTTTGTATTACCACTCATGTGGTTGCTACATCCACTATCCAAATACCATACTTCAGGGCTGCTCTGCTCAACAAGGTTGCACACAATAAAGACCTTAGACTAATTTTCATTTTTAGCCTTGTTCTCATTTGCCACTTTGGCATTTTGACTCCCTTGGTCACGTTGTTTCTCCCTGTACTCATTAGCATAATGACCAAACTTGTGACAGTAGTAACACTGCACATTAGACTTATCATACCTTTGGTTGGAGCTTCTACTCTTCTTGTTTTGGAAGTCTGTTTGGGAGGTGCTGGCCTCCTCTTGACTGTTAGAGCCTCCTCTTCTAGAGTTGCTTCTACCTCAACCCTTTTGACCTCTTCCTCTGCCATTTCTTCCTCTTCCCATGCCTCTCACCTTTCCTTGTGCTTTGAATGCTTTCTCTAGGGAAGGAGCAGATCTATTCAGCCACTACTCATGGGTAAGAAGTGAACCCATCAACTCATCAAGTGCCATTTTTGAGAGATCTTTGGTCTCTTCTATGGTAATAACTATTGGATCAAATCTAGTGTGTAGACTTCTAAGGATTTTCTCTATAATCCTTTGCTCATCCATTATTTCTCCATTTATCCTTAGTTGATTAACCAAGGTGGAAACCCCTGTGTGAAAATCTGAAATAGACTCACTATCCATCTGTAGGGTCTCAAAATATCTCCTATGTAGTTGGAGCTTCACTGATCTCAACTTGTCAGTTCCTTTGTAACTATTTTGCAATGTTTCCCATGCTTCTTTGGCATAACTAGCTACTGTTGTTTGGGAAAAATAGCCTTTGTCAAGGCTACCTCAATCAAACTAAGGGCTTTTGCATCATTTCTTCTTGTCCCCTTCAACTAGTTCTTATGGACATTAAATAGGGCTACAAAAGCATTTGGGTTAGTCACATCTATGAACCCACTAACCACAAGTTCCCACAAATCATTTGCAACCAAGATGGTCTTCATCTTCTTTTCCCAGACATCATAGTTTTTTCCATCAAACATAGGTGGCTACTGTCAACTCTTGTTGTCTCCTCCAGCCATTCTTCTAAATCAAAGGAAGATTGTTACTACCCAGAAAAACTTAGGGGTTTTCCTCAATACCCAGAAAGTTAAAACTCTTGATTTGCCAAACCTATGGCTCTGATACCATGTTAAAATGAGGTATTGCCCAGATACCACTCAAATGGAGGAAGAATAAACAAACAAGGAGAGAGGAGACACAATAAAAACTTGCACAAACAAAGATTTCTATTAATCAATGAAAAAACTATTTTACATAAAACAAATACAACTCAGAGCTATAGCTATGTTTCCTTCTATTCCTACAACTACTTCTCTCTCTGAAGCTCGCTAGACATTACCATTATCCTTCTTTGTTTGGAGCTACTCTGCTCTTTCCTCTAACTGTCTACTGTGCGTACCTAGAGCTGTCTGGAGCTCGACCCTCTGCACTCTCTCTCACTGCTGTATTTTTCCTTGTTGCTATTGCAACAAACATTCCCTCTGCTCTGCACTATTGTGCTGCTACTGCTCACAAATTCTCTTCACAAAAAACTTGTACTCATCATTCTCATTCTTCCCTTTTGTCTTATCTTGTCTTCCAAAAATCTACCGCTCAAAATTTGAACTCACCTACCGGCATTCAATAGAGACTACCCAGCATTAAAAGAAACTGATGGGCCAGCTGAGTGCATTAACTATTTTGGTCAGAGGTGGCAGGGGGGAGATCTCTAGGATCTCTGATGGGGTTGGTGGCATAAATTCTTACACACTCCAAATTAGATTTTCTAACAACCCCAACATGCAATGCCTACCTCTATGATACGCAGCAGTCTTTGATACGCTCAGGCTGTAGTTGCACTAACATGCTAAGGTCTTTTTCCAATGAGAGTAGGGCCTACCTTAAATGAGAGAGCCAATGCCATAGAAATCCTTTTAACATGGATGCACCTCACACCACAAAGATCACGGATTTAGCAAAAACAATTTCAATGCAAAATGAAAGACAAATCTTATAGCCTATAATCAACTCTTCCCACTTTGATACCATGCAGGATTCTCTAATGAATACACATATGAAAAACAAGCATAGGAGATTGCAAATAATGCAAAGCATGAAAATGTATGTAAGACCAACCAAATCCACTATTGAATATCTTGGAGAAGTCAAGTACATATAGTGTAGAGAGGTAGTTAGTTGAGGAAATGTCTGCTCAAAACTAGTGTGTGTGGCTAGTTTAGTGGGAAACTTGATGACCCCTCTCCTAACTACCTAACAACCTTGACACCTCAATGAGACACATGTCAAGGTTGTATAAAAGAAACTTGTTGAGATGTTTGGTGGGAGACAAGCCACATCAATGGGATCTTATTTTGCACAAGAAGTATTTTCTTACAATAATTTAGTGAACAAAAGTGCATGAAAGAGCCTGTCCCAAATAGTTTAAGGGTACAGTCCAAGCAGCATTGATGAGATGAGAGATAGTGAAGATTTGAACAGGAAGAGTGTTGTAGTAGAAGATTTTGTAGAATACATTCTTGAGGTTCACATGGAGGTGTTGTGATGTTCACAACATGCCCCATTTTACTCCTTAGCAAAATGAGGACCGCTGCTGTGGCTTTGCTTTTTTGCTTTTGTGTGTGTTGTTTTGCTTGGTCGTAAAGGGAAAAGAGGGTTAAAATTGCAAACTTTGATAGAAATGAAGAAAAAATGCATTTTTAGTACTAGTGCATGATATGGTTGGATTCCTTGTGAAAAATGAGCTAGGGTTGCTTTTTGAACAATCTTAAAATTTGCCATATTTTGCAAGTTATGATCATTTTGGTAAAATGTACATTCAGGTTTGTATATCGCTTTGCATATACGAGGTCATTTGTATATGCAAAGGGTTTTGTTTTTGTACTTAGTCACTTTTGCATTCGGGTTCATATTTTAATAAAGGTTTATGCACACATACAAGGTGGACCCGAAATGGTTTTAAAGTTAGAATGAATTGAGGTTTAAGATCCGCTTTGTATATTTTACGTTTGTATGTTTGGCAGGTAGAAGATACAAACACTTCATACAATGCGGACCCGACGGACTGTTTAAAACAAGTTAAGTCATTGTATATTCGGTGCTTGTATGTTTCAACATACAAGCGGAACATACAAACAAAATATACAAGGCCCATATACAACGCGGATTTGAAAAGGTTATTAAACGGTGTTAATTTGTTGTACACCCACGGCTTTGAAAAGAAAAGGGGGGCTTGTATAATATACAATGCACATATACAATGCGGACCCAACAGACTGTTTAAAACAAGTTAAGTCGTATATTCGGCACTTGTATGTTTCAACCTACAAGTGGAACATACAAACGAAATATACAAGGCCCATTTAAAACGTGTTAGATCTAGGGCACACAACTGAGGGGGGGGTGAATCAGTTGTACAAAAACTTGCTTCTACTTCAAACACTTGATTCTTCTTTGTTAGTTAATAGCATATCGGTTAACCATTCATGAAATCATAATGCATAAACATAGGAGCAGATAAACATCAACACATTGGACACCAAGATTTTGACGTGGAAAACCTGATTAAAGAAAAAACCACGGGGTGATTAACCCAAGGATTATTCTTGTGTATATGGAAAATTGATCTATTCTAAACTAATAAAACCAAAAATCCAATAACATAAAGAAAACGAATTTAAATAAAAGCCATGACAAATAATCAATGCAATAAAGACTTTTACCGAAATCTGTGTTGTTTCCTTTGGATTGAATGTGAATTGCTCAATGAAATTGCAAAGCCATAGCTGCAACAAGCAAGTGTAATGCTCAAGAGATCAATGTCAAATGATCGTAAGGTTGCTCAATCGACGCGTTGTGTATGCTCAAACCTCTGTTAAGTATACCTGAGAATACGATCGAAGAGAGAGAGAGCAATGAAGGAGATGAGGGGGGTTTATATAGGTTTTAATGAAGATCGATCAACGGTCCAGATAACTCAGAAGAATCAATGGAGGAGATAAGTTGAGGAACATGCAACGAATGAGAAGAAGACATGTGTCTTGCTTTCTTTTGCATGAGAGGAGTTATCAGAAATAAAAGAATGAGTTAACTAAAGAGATAAATCAATTAAAAGAATAAAGCAATCAGTTAAGTGATTTAAAACAAGAAGAAGAGATTTGCATGAGAATAGAAGATATTTAGCTTTATTAAATATAAAAAACTTGAGTTATATTAGAGATAACTCAAATTAGAAGAAAAAACAATTTAAATAAATAATTGATTTATTTAAATTTAGAGAAGATATTTTGGAAGAAATAATTAAATAATTAGAATTATTTAATTTAGAAGATTTGAAAGCAAATTAAATAAATAAATTTATTTAATTTTTGTGCATGATTTTGGAAGAACAATTTTGATTTAATTAAATAATTTAAGAATTATTTAATTGTAGATAAGATAGAATTTGTTGAATTAATTAAATAATTGGGTTTATTTAATTAATGTTAACTTAATTTTCGAAAAGAGGATAATGATCTAATTAAATAATATAAATTATTTAATTATGGAAGAATAACAGAGGAATTTAATTTAATTAATTAAATAAAGAGGATTTATTTAATTAATGTCGAAAGTATGTGATTTAGAAGAATTTGATGATTTTAATTAAATAATTAGATTATTTAATTAATGTTGAAATGCAGGTGATTAGGAAGAAATGACAAAATGCAAGTGGCGTGACAAGTTGGTCATTTTAGGGTGTCTACATTTTGCCCCTCTTTGATGCGATGCAGTTTAAAGCGTTGCGTCAAAGAAATTAATTGTTGAAGACGTGATACAATTTTTATGCCCCAGTGTAAGTAGTTGCCCCAGCGTATGCCCCCTCGAGCAGGAAGACAGGGAAGCGACAGATGAAAGGTGTTAACGCTCGACTAGAAAGGTGCGCGACCAGGAGGAAGAAAAAGTAGAAATAGGGGGGGAAAAGAAAAACTTAAGGGTGGGGACACTATAAATAGGTCCCATGGAGACCACAATCCTCATTTGCACCCATTGAGATTCTAAATTTAGAGAGAAGAGCTTCTAAACTTAGGTGAGAGAGAGGTGAGCAGACAGCATGGAGAGATGCCGATTCCAATGCACAGACATCAGGCGGAGCTGGTGCAGACCTACGGGAGGCCAGCAGGAGCTCCGGCAGCGGTAAGTGATCAAAAACCCCCTTGTAATTTGTTGATTAGGGGTAGATTAGGGCTAGATTTAAGCAGGGTTAGCAAGAAAGCCAAAAGCGCTCTAAGAAAGTGCAGCGCGTATGGTAGTCGTTCGGCGCGCTTTTGGTGCGCCGCAGTGCGTCTGGTAGGCGGGCGCAGCGCTAGTGGGAAAAATAAGTCACTGTTGGTTAGGTTTGTCAGCATTGCGGCACTTTTGGAAAAATCCGCAGCGCTTCTGGTATGGCGGTGCAGCGCACCTGGTAAGGTAGGTTAGCGCGAGTGGCATGTATGTGGAGAAAGCGCGTCGCTTCTGGTAAAACAGAGCGGCGCGGTTGGCATAATGTTTTAGCACACTTAAAAAACAAGGTGCACGTGGGAGGTAAAAATAAAGCGCAGCTGGATAAGCAGTGAAGCGCGTTTGGCCGGGAGAAACAGCGCGGTTGCATAAACAAAGCGCTTCTGGCTAGATAGAAGAAAAGTGAGGGTGGAAAGCAGAAAGGGGGGGGTAGAATAGGGAAGAATAGGAGTTAGATATGAATTTGGAGGTTTAGTAATGAAACTGACAAGTAAGTTGTTATGGATGCAGAGGATCTTGCTGCCACTGATGTCACGAGAGCGACATCACGCGATAGCACACGAGGTTGTACAGCTGACCTAGGAGGAGGATGCGTTCTTAGAGCATGCGGGACTATGGCATGTGGCACACTTGACACACATTAGGGCGAATCTCGCCCTAGTGACTGCAGTCGTGGAGAGGTATCACAGTGAGACTTCGTCGTTCCACTTCCCGACAGGGGAGGCTACAGTGACACTGAGGATGTATACCGCATCCTGAGGATTCAGATAGATGGGGAGATCGTGGACTTCGACCCGGCACGGGGCGAGGCAGGCTTGGAGGAGGTCTTCTATACAGACGACCTATGGATAGACGATGGGGAGATCCGATGGGCAGATGTCCCGAGACTCTGCGATAGGATCCGTTGGATAGTGGCATCATTGATCGGCGGCTTCCTGTGCCCAGATAGGAGATCTAGAGGTTTATCAGTTGGTTGGGGGACAGTGTTATCAGGGATGTTTACACATGGCCGACAGTATGCGTGGGGACCCTGTGTGCTGGGACAGCTATACCATGATATGCATTATTGCGTGTACAGGAGAGGCAGGAGCCTCTCAGCAGGGGTGACCTTGTTACAGGTGTGGGCGTGGGAGCACATTCTAGTTATCCGGCCCATGGCGCAGCGCCACCGAGACAGAGGGGAGCCATATGCGTTCTTATATGATGGGGTGATGACACATAGGAGGATGGGGTCTGTCAGCTATTGGAGGCGACAGATTGACGAGATGGACATATTCATCTGGAGGCCGTGGCTACTATGCAAGGAGTGGCCGGATGAGCACGAGCAACTCATGTACTGCAGACAGGCGCAATATCTGTTCGGTAGACAAACAGATATGATAGAGAGATATCTTCCTGAGCGGGTACTTAGACAGTTTGGACTACCACAGGGGCTACCAGTAGGGGAGGCCACACATGCCAGGACGCGGAGAGAGACAGGAGACTGGGACCCAGTGATCCCGGTGGCGACAGCATTAGCAGAGGTGCGGGGACTTATCCCCGTGAGATGGGATTGGGACTCTGGGCTAGCAGACCCAGGGACACTGCCAGACTATGACCAGTACTGGCAGACACACAGGCTGATGAGACTGACTACACCAGGTGTAGTAGGGGCAGTGGGAGAGGTATTAGTCCTGGGAGGAGAGGCCAGGATGAGGCGGTAGGCGAGGGCAGCTAGACAGCAGGCAGGCGGACAGCAGGTAGGGGGACAGCAGGAGGATGTGGAGATGGCGGAGGCGCTGGGCCCAGTCGTAGAGACTGATCTGCAGAGGGCCGAGCAACTGCTGCAGGAGGAGATAGCCCGGAGGACTCGACTAGAGCTCCGGATGGTTAGACTAAGGAGAGACAGGGATACAGCGCGGGCAGAGGCTAGACAGGCAGAGGCCACAGCTCAGGCACAGACACAGGCAGCCATAGCAACACAGACAGCCCTGGCACAGGTACAGGCACAGTTACAGGCCCAGGTACATGCACAGGCACAGGTACAGGTGCAGCCGCCAGCCGCACCAGCAGTAGATGCCGATGAGGTAGCACAGGCCCAGAGAGAGAGACGCAGAGGTACAGCTGCGGCTGACAGCAGAGGCCACACTCTTTAGAGTGAGGCGGGAGAGAGAGGAGGCATGCCGTGCACTGGGTGCAGACTAGAGGACACTATATAGTGAGCTCGTCCGAGTGCAGGGTGAGCTGGTATCAACTGGCTGGGAGGCAGAGTACTACAGGGGCCTGTATGTGGGTGCGGTGCCAGCAGCTCAGCAGGCACCGAGTTACAGGGACAGGAGCAAATCTGGGGCATCCGGATCTCGGAGGACAGGGCAGTCAGTGTCCTCAGTTAGAGGCCCACTCTTACCGCCAGGGGGAGGAGGAGGAGCATCAGGGGGAGGACAGGGGCCGCAGCAGGAGGGCAGCTCTACCCACTAGGGCCTACTCATTTGTATTGTATCATATTGAATCATTTTGAGACAGATGCCTGCGTGCATACTGGCGCATATTTTTGAGGGCTCTTGATAGCCTTGATGTACCATATTGATGTATATGTGGATGTATACATATTTTGTATTACTGATGTAGACACAGACACTTTGTATTATTGATGACCATTACATGATATCTATATGATGATCTATTCAGCTCACTATTGTTCATGCTTTTTGTGTATGCATTATCTGATGTCATGGATGTGATGATATGTATGTATGATTATGGATTCATGTGATGACATATGTTGCTTATATGATGCTTATAGATGTATGATGATAGAGATGTATGATGATATAGATGTGATGACTAGAGATATCTGACATGTGGGTTTTGCAGATATGCACCAGAGAGGAGAACAGGAGGAGATGGAGGACAGAGATTGTTGATCGATTACTGTAATGAAAATGATATAAAGGGTGTGGGAATGGATGAATGAGCTTGTTGCAATGGCTTCGCATTTGTATATAAAGAGCAATCCTTATTTTGATATAGCACATGGATAGTTCGCCACCAAGGTATAAAAGACCAAGGTGCAGTAATATCCGAGTGCGTGGACGTTGACTCTGCAAGCAAGCGGTTTGAACTTAGATCCCTTAGACAGCATATAACCTTGTTGGAACATGTGAATAAGCCATAGTCTTGAACATAAAATAAACTTCAATACATGTAAATGCAAGAAGAAATATTAATATGTAAGATGCTAGGCTGGAACACACACAAGATAAATATAATGTTAAGAAAGATACTAAAGATCATTCCTCAAACACGGCACACAAAAGCAATGACTATGCCCCCAATCCGTACTGCATCGCAACATACCAAGATTATAGATAAACCAAGGTAGCCTTGAATAGGTATTGGAAAAGGAACAAAAGATAAACCAAAAAGCAAATTGACTGACTTCAAAGTAAACATACAGCCAACATATTCTCTTGCCAAAGAGGGTGCTCAGGATAGATTGGATAGGAAAGGTAACAGCCTTATCGTAGGAACTCGGTGTCTATTAAAGGGTGCTATCTACCTAAAAAGACAATGCCTCACTGGAGGAAATGCCACATGTCGCAGGAGACGCGTGTGTTGGTCTCGACAATGGAACACTTCGCGGAAGACAAGCCTGTGGATCTAGGGCTTTGGTTAAGCGAGACTTAGCTAATGTTGGCAATCGGTATGCAGGACAGTAGATGACTCTGGAAGGAAGCCTCCTTGCTTCAGGTTTGTTACAGACTTTTGCTTGGAAAGGATGTGCTAGCTTGCTGCTTGAGTTAGTCAAGTTGAGGCGAATGGATTTTGTTAAACGGAAGACTAGAAAAGTGACAATGCTAATGGATTGGAACGGGTGGAGAATGATGGATCATGTGTACCTGAGTACTGGATACATCCTTCGTATTCCAGACTGCCTACATACCCATGTCCATGGGATCAAGGCACACTTATGATGGAAGATGAAGATGATAAATATGTAGTTCTGGATAGAGTGATGAAATGGATCAAGGTGGAAAGGAGGGGATCTTATGTACCTGAGTACTGGAAACTTCCTTCATAATCCAGACTGCCTACATACCCATATCCATGGGATCAAGGTACCTTAAGATTGAGAAGAGATGATATGTAGTTCTGGTTGATGTGATGACGCGGGAGAAGGATTGAGAAGAGGGGATCTTATGCACCTGAGTACTGGAAACTTCCTTTGTATTCCAGACTGCCTACATACCCATGTCCATGGGATCAAGGTACCTTAAGATTGAAAAGAGATGATATGTAGTTCTGGTTGTGTGATGATGTAGAAAATGTGTTGAGAAGGTAACAGCCTTATCGTAGGAGCGATGTGTCCGTTAAAGGGTGTTACCCATGGAAATGAGAAAAGATTGAAGAGCGCTGCGAACCACGAACAAGGAACCAATCCTAGACCTAAGTGAAGGAAAGAGTTGCCCCCATTCTGGTAGAGGAAACTGTATGGGTGACTGCCGAAGAAGACACAGAAAGACTTGACCTAGGACCGGACAGTGTTAACTGTAGACACAGATCAAGACGTGAGATGACGATGAGGGACATTGACAAATTTCCAAGCTATACTAGATAGGGAGATGGAAATGCAAACAAGGTCAATGGTTTTATTATGGATGGAAGGTAAGTGTGCTGCGAACTGGATACGGAGTGGACAAGACTCGATAGACAATGGATGCTGACTCTACACATAGCGCCTGTTTGCCAGGTTTTCACTATGGTACTTATCCAAGGCGCCTGTTTGCCAGGATTTCACCAGAGGATAAATTTTTTTGTATTTTTGTATCTTTTATTTTTTTTGATTTTTTTGATTTTTTTGATTTTTTTTATGGGAATACTCTGAGGATCAGGCATAGAACTTCTTGAGATGGACACTGTTAAGTGGCTCATCTAGAGGAATGCCGTCAGGTGTAGCTAAAGTATAAGCTCCTGATCCATATGCTGCTGTCACAATGAAGGGACCTAACCAGTTAGGCTCAAACTTGCCCTTCTTTTCTCGATCTGCTTGATTTCTCTGATTCTCCTTAAGTACAAGATCACCAACTTGAAACTGTCTTTCTTTGAGCTTTTTGTTGTAATTACGCCAGAGGCAGTTTTGATAGACATGGAGATGATTAAGTGCGGCAAGGTGCCTCTCATCTTGTAGTTCAAGCTCAGCTAATCTGGAAGTGCGATACTCCTCTCTGCCGATCAGGTCCTGCATGGAAACTCTGAGGGATGGGATCTCGACCTCTATAGGTAGGATGGCTTCAGAGCCAAAGACCAAGGCATATGGTGTGGCACCAGTTGGTGTTCTGATACTAGTGCGGTAGGCCCATAGGGCTGGATTGAGTTGCAAGTGCCAATCACGACCAGCTTCATTGACTGTTTTCTTGAGGATTTTGAGAATGGTTTTATTTGAAGCCTCAGCTTGGCCGTTACTCTGCGGATAGTAGGAAGTGGAAAAGTGATGTCGGATATTGTATTGTGTGCACAAGGCACGGACATCTTGGTTCTTGAATGGTCTCCCATTATCAGTGACAATAGCTTGGGGAATACCATACCGGCATATGAGGTAGTTTAGAATAAACTTGGCTATTTGCTTACCGGTGATATAGGTCATAGGAATGGCTTCCACCCACTTCGTGAAATACTCAGTGGTGGTAATGATGAACTTGTGGCCATTTGAGGAGGAAGGGTGGATTTGTCCTACGAGGTCGAGACCCCATTGAGAAAAAGGCCATGGAGTGGTCACAGGTTGTAGTTCATGCGCTGGTGCGTGAATCAAATCTCCATGCTGCTGGCATTGTAGACACTTCTTAGCAAACTGTGCAGCATCTTGCTCTATTGTAGGCCAGTAATAACCTGTTCTGAGTATCTTCTTAGCAAGATTAGGACCGGTAGAATGTGCGCCACAGACACCTTCGTGTATGTCTCGTAAGGTAGCTTCGGCTTCTTCCGCATTAAGACATCGTAAGAGGATACCATCAAGACTCCGGTGATATAGTGTATCACCCAGAATGATGTAACGAGAGGATCGACGGATAAAGGTTTTGCGTTGGGTAGATGATAGGTCAGGGGGAAAAGTATTGTGTTTGAGGTATTCATAGATATCTTCATACCATGGGGAATTGGGACCAACAAGTTCGCAGATGATTTCAGTAACAGGAACATCGACGGCTGGTATCAACAATTGCTCGATCAAGAATTCACACTTCTGTGTATTGGCAGGCATGTCAATCAGTGACCCTACAGAAGCCATAGAATCTGCTGCTTTATTATGCTCTCTTGGGATTTGCTCAAATGTAATGGCAGAAAAGTGTGGCTTGTAGGCATCCACTAGTTGCTTGTAGGGGACCAACTTTTCATCCTTTGTCTGGTACTCCTCTGTGACTTGGCGAATGACTAGCTGTGAATCTCCATATACTTGTAATTCTGTGATGTCCCATTGAACTGTTGTATTGAGACCTATGAGGAGTGCTTCATACTCGGCTATATTGTTGGTGCAAGGGAATGCAAGCCGATATGACTTTGGAATGTAGTCATTCTGAGGTGTAACAAATAAGATACCAGCTCTTGATCCATGCTGTGTGTAAGAACCATCAAAGTATAACTTCCACATTATGGAGTTAGAAAGAGTGAAGAGATTTTCATCAGGAAAGTCTGCTACCATAGGGTGTATATCCTTCATAGGTGCTTCTGCTAGTTGATCAGCGAGGGCTTGACCTTTGATTGCTTTACAATTTGTGTACTCAATGTCGAACTCACTAAGGATCATGACCCACTTAGCTAGTCTGCTTGTGAGAGCTGCTTTTGCCAATAGATATTTCAAGGGATCAATCTTGGCTATCAGAATTGTGTGTTGGTTCAACATGTAATGCCACAACTTTTGGGAGGCGAACACTACTGCTAAACATGCCCTTTCCATTGGTGAATAATTGAGCTCATACCCTACCAAAGTTCTACTGATATAGTAAATTGCATGCTCTTTTCCCGATTCATCATTTTGTGCTAGCAGGGCCCCTAGGGCCGAATTTGTAGTGGAGATGTACAATATCAAAGGTTTGTCTGCAACTGGTGGCACCAATACAGGAGGTGTAGCTAGATACTCTTTAAGTTGATCAAACGCTGCCTGACACTTGTTATCCCATCGGAATGAGACATCCTTTCGGAGCAAGTGTTGAAAGGGTTGACATTTATCTGCTAGCTGAGATATGAAACGCCGAATGGACTGCAATCTGCCCTGAAGGCTCCTTAGTTCTTTAAGGTTCTTTGGTGGAGGCATCTCCACTATAGCCTTTACTTTTGCTGGATCTACTTTGATGCCCCTACGAGATACTATGTATCCCAACAGCTTCCCTACTGTGACACCGAAGACACACTTCTTAGGATTGAGTCTTACTTGGTATTTTTCAAGCCTGTCGAAGATCTGTCCTAGGACCTGTATATGTTCTACTCTAGAAGATTTAGCCAATATATCATCCACATAGTCTTCCATGATGTGATGAAATAGATCGTGGAAGATCACTGTCATAGCTCGCTGATAGGTTGCTCCTGCATTCTTCAGACCAAACGGCATAACACACCAACAGTAATTGCCCCAAGGACAAGTAAAGGTTGTTTTGTGTTGATCCTCCTCAGCTATTCTAATCTGGTTGTAACCTGAGAATCCATCCATAAGAGAAAGCATCTCGTGACCTGCTGTCAAGTCCACTATAATGTCAATGTTTGGTAGTGGAAAATCATCTTTGGGACATGCCTTGTTGAGATCTCTGAAATCATTACACATGTGGATGTGCCCATTAGGTTTAGACACAGGTACAATGTTTGAGACCCAATCTGAATAGTCAATGGGTCGTATAAACTTTGCGTCTAATAGCTTCTGTATTTCTACTTTCACTAGGAGAGCGATCTGTGGGTGCATCTTTCTCAACTTCTGTTTGACTGGTTTCACTTTGGGATCAACTGTGAGATAATGAACTACCAGCTTAGGGTCGAGCCCTGGCATATCCGCATAGGTCCATGCAAAGTTGATGGTTCTCTGTAAGAAGAATGTGTTAAGATTCTTGTGCTCTGTATCAGATAATGACGCTGCTACAAATGTGGTCTTTGGATTCTGCTCTGTGCCCAGGTTTATCTCTGTAGAATCTTCCACTAGGAGAGCTGATTTCTCTTGATACCTAGATGGTAGGGGAAGGTCAAATCCTCCATCCTCAGGTGCCATAGTTGGGTTTTCACCTTTGGATACGTCCTTTGTTTTTACTATTTTATGATCTGGAGGTGCCACGATGTGGTTTTCACCTAGGGATCTTTCTTTATTTTCACTTTTACGACTGGAGGATTTGGCATTCTCACCAAAATAAGCCATTGGCTCTAGTTCCATTACAAAACCTGCTTTATGATCGCCAAGGGGGATACCTTCCTGAAGTCCCATGAACTCAGCTAAAGCTTCGTCATTCTGAAATACATCTATAACGGGGGCCCCTTGTTGGTCCCAATCGATAAGTTCAGGGTAGACAAGCGTGACATTCTGGGTGCTGGTAGTGGAGGTTAAGGATACGGAGGATAGCGTAAAAATGGAGGATTCTGCAAATAGGTTGGTCATGTGGAGGGAAGAGTCATCGATGATATCCTCTGTAGACGTTGAATCGACGGGAAAAGTGTCAGCTACCTCGTCGAGAATATAATCGATGTCCAAGGCGCGTGGTACCTTCGTACCAAATCCTAATCCCTTCTTGTCTAGCTTCTTTGTCACAACAATGGGTTCCATAGTTCCTTGATTTTGTTTCCCAAGGCCACCTTTGCCTTTATAGCCCATGTTTTTCACTATTCTTAATCCATTGCCATACTGCTTGACTGGTATTGTGACTGGTTCTTTCTCCTTGTAGAGCCAAGAAGAAATGTCCTCAATGGTTTCATCTTCCAATAACCACCCATGTTGGAATTGGGTGAGGAATCCTGGGGGAGGAATAGCTGCTTTTTTAGTTACTTTAGCAATGGGTGGTTGGCCGTAAGATTTTGGAGATAAAGGCATCCGCCCTACACAACAAGATTCTGAGATATCATAAGTGCCAAAGCCTATATCCTGAATGCGAGCTGTGATTTTGGGGAGGGGTGTAGATTCACTTGTAGAGGCTTGCGTCAGAGTTTCAGGATCAACATATAGTGGGGACTCAAGGGCTTTGTCATTTTTAGGCACTTGATTGCAATTCTTATAGCTTCCTTGCAGGACATGGCAAAATTCAAAAGGATTAGGATCTCCTGGGATAGTGATCACCGTACCATTATAGGGGAACTTTAGAGACTGGTGGTACGTGGAGGGAACTGCTTTCATTGCATGGATCCATGGGCGACCAAGGATAATGTTGTAAGGCAGCTCAATATCAAGGACTTGACACCTGGTTTCAAGCATAACAGGGCCCAGTTGTATAGGCAAGTGGATAACACCTTCCGAACGGCGTTCTGCATCATCATATCCCTTGATTGTAATACTATGATCAGTGTTGACATGATCCTCAGAGTATCCCAATTGCTTAAGTAACTTTAAAGAATAGATGTTGAGACCAGCACCACCATCTATGAGTATTCGTTTGATTTTGCGCTTATGGATGAGAACCTCAATATGAAGGGCATCATTATGACAAGGATCATGGGATGGGAGGTCCTTCTCAGAGAAGACCACTTTGTAGGGTGAAGCAATGTTACCCACTATAGCTTGGAAATCCATGACCGCTATGTTGTTAGGAACCGAGGATTCTTGGAGGGCTTTTTCTAGCACGACTCTATGTGCAGGTGATGACCGTAGAAGGTCCAAAATAGAGATTTGTGCCGGCGTTTTCCCTAGATGTTCGACAAGATTATAATCAGATTGAACTGGAAGCCTAGGTGTAGGAGCACGAATGGTGACATGACCACGACGAGTAGTAACAGCACAATCCGTAGATTTACCTTTGATTGTGAGGGTAGACACTCGACTCTCTTCAAAATGACCTACAATGGAATCGAAGGATGTGGAAGCATGATTGATGCCTTTACCTTTATCCTGGGGAGGAGGTGGACCATGATTAGGGAATGGTTCCTTGTACATATTGAGATCCTTGTTCGTATGCGGAACTGGTGATTCGTCCTCAAAAGTGATTTGATTACCGTCGATGAGGTTTTGGATGAGGTGCTTGAGCTTCATGCAAGATGCGGTTCGATGCCCTTTGCTCCTATGGAACTCACAATATTCATTCTCTCTGTAACGTGCCGTTTTGTAAACAGGTTCACCATATGGGGGAGCATCAGGTAGGGTGATGAGACCTTTCTGCAAAGCTTGCTGTAAGACCAATTCGATGGGCACTCCCAAGGGAGTGAATTGACATCTCGGCGGGTAATCTTGTTGAGGCCGCTCCTGTTGTCGTTGTTGATTTTGATAAGGCTGCCTTTGTTGCTGCTGTTGTTGAGGAGGAGCTTGACTTGGTTTGGAGAGTTGCAGCGGTGTTTGCAACGTTTGGACATGCTTAGAATCGACCACTCCATCGTTAACCACATTTTTGTTCTTGTTCCAATATTTGGGTTTATCGTTCGATTGTTGATGAGGAGCGCTATCTTTCATTTCCTTAAAGATTTTGACCACACCCTTAGCGATGAGGGCCTTCTCAATGTTGATACCCTTGTAAGTAATTTCATCGAAGGTTGTAGCACTAAGAATTTGCAAATGGAAACCTAACTCTTGGTTGAGGTTCTGCACAAATATGCTAACAAGCTGTTTCTCCGGAATCTTGAAAGGGAATTTACTAGCCATTTGTCTCCATCGTTGGAGGAAAGAGATGAAAGTTTCACCATTTTTCTATTTATTGTTGCATAGATCAGTCATGGAAATCTCATGCTCTGCGTTGTAAGAAAAGTGGGTGGCAAACTTCTCTGCTAGCTCATTGAAAGACTTGATACCCGTGGGTAAGTGTGAGAACCATTCTATAGCTTGTCCTCCAAGACTGCGAGGAAAGAGACGCATAAGATATGTATCATTATGTGAGACCTCGAAGCAAGCAAGATAGAATTCCCTAAGATGGTCTTTTGGGTCACCTTTTCCTTTGTATTTATCAAATTTAGGAATAGTAAAATTTTGAGGAAAAGGGATCATTGGCAATGACCGATCAAAAGGATAAGGACACACTTCTTCTAAGGAGAAGGTCTTCTTGGTGTGGCCAAACGTAAGATCAGATAGCTGTTGTTGCACCTCCACAATCTTTAACTCCATAGTCGTGGGAGGGGTTGGTAACATCTCCTGTTGTCCAAAAGGTGGCTGTTGTTGCCCATACGGAAGATTGTATTGTAAGCCATGCGTATTGGTATGATAAGGGTCGTAATATTGATTGGGATTATACGGATTGTACGTTTGGTTCAGATTGGGTTGGAATTGGAGGTTTTGATTAGGCAACGGTGGAGGAGGCGCTAGGTAAGAATGCTGGCTTTGAGATGGTTGAAGAAAAGGATTGGGTGGAGGAAAGCTAAAGTGCGTTTGATTAGGTTGTGATGGCGGCACATAGCTTTGGGAAACTTGATGTTGGGAATGTTGTGAGTGGCTAGGTAATGTGTGAAAGAAATTGAGCGAGGACGAACGTTGTGGAGGAGGGACATAGGTAGACGTGATTTGCGAAGGTTGGGGTTGATTAAGGATGAGAGTAGCAGAATGTTGTGGTGGGGGTTGATTAAGGACAAGAGTAGAAGAATGTTGTGGTGGGGGTTGATTAAGGACGAGAGTAGAAGAATGTTGTGGTTGGGGTTGCATGACTCTAATGGGTTGAGAGACATGGAGGGTTGATGATATGGGAGGTGGTATGTGTTGAGACCCTTGTTGCATGGCTACATAGTTGTTCCCCAGATTGTAGTTTGGTGGGAAACCTTCGCGCGATGGGGTAACCAAGATTCCACTTGCGGTTGGTGTGGACACTTTAGGAGGTGGTTGCATATTCGATCGAGCTAAGGTGGCTTGCTTAGCTAACTCTACTTGACGTTGGAGAGTTTCTTGTTGATTTTTATAAATCTCCATAGGAGTCAGAAGCGGTGATATGGGTCTCTCTTCTGTAGGATTTTGAAAAAGAGGATTCCTATACTGCGAGCCTTGGGTAGGTAAAGGCGTAGTCACTGTTGACATAGTTTGCACCGCTTGTATGGTATCTTGGGTGTTGTTGTTCTCCTTGAGAGTAGATAAATCAAAATCTTGCGGTAACTTGGCACCTTGCTCTGCAAGAAACCGAAAGAAATGATCTTGGTTCTCACTAAGGATTTTATCAAAGGCGGCTACAGCTCTAGGATCTTGTATGTATTCATCAAGATCTTGCCCATCTTCTTGAGAGGATTGACCTATTTCAAAGTGTCGCTCTTCTTGAGATGGGGGTTGATCTATGACGTAACCTTGTGGGACAAAATCCTGAGGTAATCCCGTAGTATACTACGGTGTACTTATCAAAGGGATCCTATCCTCTTGGGTATTGCTTGGTGGGTTGACATGCGGCATGCCTGGTGAATTGGTAGATTGTGCCGCGGGTGTACTAGGAGTCTCCTTGGGAGTAATGTTGAGATGACCTGATTGTGGTGTGCGAGGAGGCGACTTGTGCTTCCTAGGGCCAACTTGCTTGGACTTCATAGTTTGTTGGAGCCTAGTGGTTACCATGGATGACACTAGGACAAGAAATTGCTGAATCTCTGTTTTGATATGGAAAAGGACAAGCTCTTGCTACACAGTATACTAGACCAAAGGCGCTGTACTGTTTGACCAGAGGCGCAGGACTGTGCAACCAAAAGCATGCTACTATAGACCAGAGGCAACGGACTGAGCTACCATAAGTGAGTTACTGCTATGCCAAAGGTGAGCTACAGTGACCAAAAGCGAGCTACTGTTATACCAAGGGCGCTGAAGTAGAGTGTTAGCCAGAGGCGAGGTACTGCTATACCAAAGGTGAGCTGCTGTAATACCAAGGGCACTGAAGTAGTGTCTGATGTTTGTAAAGGCAATTCTGACAGATTTATGGTTGGATTTTGTCTTTGGCAAGAGAAAACACAGCAAACAAGTGGTCAAAAAGCAAGGGACTGACACAACATATAGTGTATGTTCAAGGCTCCAAACAAGCCCAATGTTTCCACAGGTATAAGACAATTGCAATCAATAACAAGCACTTTTTATCCCTAGAGACAAGGTTCCACTACAGTAGATCAGCTCACAGCTTAATACTCCGTCGATAAAAATATCATTCCATAAAGGTGTTAGATATTTAGTATCTTTGCGAGAGACGATAGGTAGGGATATCTCACCCTCCCCTTGGAAAGCTCAAGTAGGTCACAAGAGCTTTATGTCCAAGGGAATACTATCTCTTCTCAAGGGAGCCAATGGTGAGTATCTTAAGGGTTTAAATCGATTTCCCTTGCACTGATGATTACCGTAATGTTCGGAGGTAGGTCGGGTAGTCTCTATCTAGATTGGTTCTTAGTGACTTTGAGGGACCAACGCCTTACGAGCAATGCGACAAGCTACTAAAAGCTTTAACCAATCCTACTAAGAGTTTCAAACACTTCGCTCAATGTGAAAATCGTTTCCACAAAGGGCTAGTACACCTCTTTTCAGTTTGGCATCACAAGGTAAGGCTGACGTCGGTTAGGACTTAGCTTTCGCCTTATCCCTCTTATAAAGCGGTTCAAAGGAAAACTCTGCTTAGGGTCGTCCCTTTTGGATGAAACACAATCCAAAAGTAGGCCCTTCTAAAGGAAGTACAAAAAATGTAAAATCAAGCACGTCAAACAAAGGTTCAATTGTCCCGTTATAAGAAAAATAAGGTGCAACTAAATTAGGCACACACACAGTTGTAGTTGTAAATTGTCCCTTATGAAATGAAGTGTTTGGCATTCATGTCCATTGTCCTTTAGAAAATTGAGGTGTTTGTCCATACATGTCCATTGTCCCTTAAGAAAATTAGTATGTTCCTAAGACTTAGATTTGCAAAAAAAGATTTGTTCAATTACTCCTTTTAAGCATGCAATGTGTTTCTAAGACTTAGTAAGGCAAAACAAAAAGGGTCTTCAACGCTCGTCCTGCATAAACATGTTAAAAACACCTATTGGCTCTGTGTGAGTAATAAGAAGCTGCAACAATTCCATTAGTTCCACCAAAAATTCACAAGTTAGCAAAAATAAATCAACTTTGACCAAAAGTGTGTTACTATCTTACCATAAGTGATTTACTATGTTCCAGGAGCGCTGTCATGCAGACCATAAGCGTCAGAGAATATAAGCAGATGCGTTGGACAATAACCAAAAGTGCTTCACTGTCGTTCCAAAAGTGCTACGATAAATACCCAAAAGCGTGTATAGATAATAGCAAAAGTGCTGTAAAATAAACAGAAGCGCTTCACTGTGTAGCTGAAAGCGCGATACGGTGCAGCCAAAAGCGCTGTTCTGTCTCAGATACAGAAAATATTAGTTTTTGTCAAAATAACCAGGTCAAAATGACTTTTCATGGTGGATCTGTTGTCTGAAGAATGATATCTGATAGATCTAGGTTGTGAAATCTGGAAAACTCAGAAAAATGGATCAGCCCAATAGATTAGCACAAAAATTAAGGATATTCCTAAATAAATCAGCTTAGGAGATATCAAAATCAGGTTTTGAAAGACAAATATAACAGCTTGTCCAACAAAACGACAGATCTGAAATGAGAAAACACTGCAAAACCCTGAATGAAGTCAAAAACCTAATTTTAACCAAAAGCGCCTAATAACACCGCTAGTAGCGCTTCTCTGTGCTACCAGAAGCACGGCCGTGCCACCAAGGGCGCTGAACTGTAGCTGCAAAAGTGTTGTAAGATACTGCCAGAAGCGCTGTGAAGTGTCGTAAGCGCCGTGCCATACTGTGTCTTCAAAAAAAACAAATTTCTCAAAGAAACCAAGGGATTAGTGGGTCCCACCGGGCATGCCAGAATGTGTATATGGAAAATCGATCTATTCTAAACTAATAAAACCAAAAATCCAATAACATAAAGAAAATGAATTTAAATAAAAGCCATGACAAATAATCAATGCAATAAAGACTTTTATCTGTGTTGTTTCCTTTGGATTGAATGTGAATTGCTCAATGAAATTACAAAGCCATAGCTGCAACAAGAAAGTGTAATGCTCAAGAGATCAATGTCAAATGATCGTAAGTTTGCTCAATCAACGCGTTGTGTATGCTCAAAGCTCTGTTAAGTATGCCTGAGAATACGATCGAAGAGAGAGAGCAATGAAGGAGATGAGGGGGGTTTATATAGGTTTCAATGAAGATCGATCAACGGTCCAGATAATTCAGAAGAATCAATGGAGGAGATAAGTTGAGGAACATGCAATGAATGAGAAGAAGACATGTGTCTTGCTTTCTTTTGCATGAGAGGAGTTATCAGAAATAGAAGAATGAGTTAACTGAAGAGATAAATCAATTAAAAGAATAAAGCAATCAGTTAAGTGATTTAAAACAAGAAGAAGAGATTTGCATGAGAATAGAAGATATTTAGCTTTATTAAATATAAAAAACTTGAGTTATATTAGAGATAACTCAAATTAGAAGAAAAAGCAATTTAAATAAATAATTGATTTATTTAAATTTAGAGAAGATATTTTGGAAGAAATAATTAAATAATTAGAATTATTTAATTTAGAAGATTTGAAAGCAAATTAAATAAATAAATTTATTTAATTGTTGTGCATGATTTTGGAAGAACAATTTTGATTTAATTAAATAATTTAAGAATTATTTAATTGTAGATAAGATAGAATTTGTTGAATTAATTAAATAATTGGGTTTATTTAATTAATGTTAACTTGATTTTCGAAAAGAGGATAATGATCTAATTAAATAATATAAATTATTTAATTATGGAAGAATAACAGAGGAATTTAATTTAATTAATTAAATAAAGAGGATTTATTAATTAATGTCGAAAGTATGTGATTTAGAAGAATTTGATGATTTTAATTAAATAATTAGATTATTTAATTAATGTTGAAATGCAGGTGATTAGGAAGAAATGACGAAATGCAAGTGGCGTGACAAGTTAGTCATTTTAGGGTGTCTACATTTCTCTGTTAGAAGAATAAGAAAAATGAATGGCACATGCCAATTAGGGCTCACTGCCCGAGCACATTGCTCACAAAGAGGCACACTGCCTACAAAAGACACACTGTCTACAAAGTGATAAGAATCACAAACTTGAACTGGAGATTGACATCTTTACCATGTCTGGATCAGTTCCATTTAAGCCCGAGATACTTCTGCTCTGCCCTTCGCTTTTTCGCTATGCCACACTTATCTGCTCCACACACACACTTTGAAATGAACTCTCAAACCTTTATTTATACAAGGCATTGACTTAGGAACAATCATCTAAGTCGGCAATCATCCACAAGAACATTCGCAAGTCGGCAATCATCCATAAGAACATTCGCAAGATGAATAACTCATTCAGTTGGCCAGTCTGAACAAGAATATCTTCATCCGGAAGAATATCTTCAATTCTGGGCTCTAACACTATTGCGGACCGACAACACAACCTCAACATGATCCAAGAACCTTCACAAGCTTGCCTAAATGACCAGGTACATCTGCACTTCCTCTACTCACTGGAATCTCTTCTCTTCATCCAGAACTTCAAGAACACAGTCTATCGCGACTGTCAAACTGAAACAGGTTCTTCTGGACCTCCAAACTATGTACAAACCAAGATGACACATCACAAGGACATCCCAAACACTCCTTCCAATCCGTAGAGTCTGACAATGTACCTTCGGATCTCACCGGACCTTTTTGTAACACTCTGTCCCTCTGGAGCATCTCCCAGAACTAGTTCTACTTGACCGATCACAACTTTTTCATATCTTCATGCAGACCTCTGAAATCTTAACTAGATCATCTCAAGACTCATATCTACAAACCCTTTAATCCACATCCTCTGATCCTCAACCTATTGAGTACATTTGCCTTCTTCTCATCACTGTTCTTCACTATTCCTGATTGAGACTAATTTTCTCAATATCCTCAGCACACAGCTCATCCAATCCTTCTTACCAATGCAATATGAGTATGTTGACATCAATGACAACACTGGTTAACCTCATACTTGCAACAATCTCCCCCTTTGTCATTGATGGCAACATATGATGTGAAAAACTATCAAGACAAGAACTTCTCTTTTCTGTCACAGCTCCCCCTATCAGCAACAACTCTTCACATGTCTTCTCTTCCTTTACTGCTCCCCCTTTGATCATCAACCACTTGTTTTTCACATGTCTTCTCTCCCCCTTTGACATCAATGGCAAAGGGCTCATACTTGCACTTGTAACACATCAGAATCATACCAGCTGCTCCCCCTTAGTAGCAGCTCCCCATCATCAATCCGGATCACAAGATATGACTGTGATATCCACCAGACTGATGCACATCAGTGCATCCTAGTTCATCACCGGAGGGGCCATGACCCCTAACTTCTCCCTGAGATACTCAAAAGAGTCTTTGGGAAGAGGTTTAGTAAAATTATTTGCAAGCTGATTCTTGGAGGGCACATACTCCAATCTGACTTCACCCTTGTTCACTTGTTCTCTCAAAAAGTGAAATTTGATAGATATATGCTTGGTCTTAGAATGCAATACCGGATTCTTGGAAATATTTATTGCACTTGAATTATCACAGAAAATTGTGATAGGCTCCTCATATTCTACTTTCATGTCTCTTAACATTTGCTTCATCCATAGGATTTGAGTGTAGCTGCCTGCTGCTGCAATATATTCTGCTTCAATTGTAGACAGAGATATTACCTCTTGTTTCTTGCTTAGCCAAGAAACTAATCTCTTTCCCAAGAAGAATGCTCCACCACTAATGCTCTTTCGGTCATCCACATCTCCTGCCCAATCTGCATCTATATATGCATGAAGAGAGAAATCCTGATCTCTAGGATACCATAGGCCATACTCAACTATCCCCTTTAGATATCTAAAAATCCTCTTGATTGCCATAACATGAGATTCTCTAGGGTCAGCCTGAAATCTTGCCACAAGACCAACAGCCTGCATTATATCTGGTCTAGTCTGAGTGAGATACAATAATCCTCCAATCATTGATCTGTACTTGGTCTGATCTGTCTTAGGAGAGTCATCATCTTTGCTCAACTTACATCCGGTTGCCATAGGAGTGTTCATTGGCTTTGAATCTTCCATTCCAAATTTCTTCAATAGTTCTTTCACATATTTGGTCTGAGAGATAAAGATACCTTTCTTTATCTGAGTAATTTGCAGACCCAAGAAGAAAATCATTTCACCAAGCATTGACATTTCAAACTCACTTTTCATTTGATTTGCAAAGGTTTCACACAAACTGTCTCTTCCTCCAAAAATGATATCATCAACAAATACTTCAACAATCAAGATATTTTCATTATCTATTTGGAAATTTAGATTACTATCAGCAGTACCTTTGTTGAAACCAATCTACACAAGATGCTTATCCAACCTTTCATACCATGCTCTTGGGGCTTGCTTCAATCCATACAGTGCTTTCTTCAACTTGCAGACCATATCATCATGATCAGACAATTGAAATCCATCCGGTTGTTCAATGTATACTTCTTCTTCCAAATCACCATTTAGGAAGGCAGACTTGACATCCATCTGATATACCTTGAAGTCTTTGAAGGCAACATATGCAAGAAATAATCTGACTGCTTCAATTCTTGCTATCGGAGCAAAGGTTTCTTCAAAATCAATTCCTTCTATTTGAGAGTAGCCTTTATAGACCAATCTGGCTTTGTTTCTGATTACTTCACCAACCTCATTTAGTTTGTTCCGGAAGACCCATTTGGTTCCAATCACATTCTTGTTTCTAGGTCTAGGAACAAGATCCCAAGTGTGATTTTTCTTAATTTGCATCAACTCTTCCTCCATTGCTTTGGTCTAGTTTTCATCATTGCAAGATTCATTTATTGTCTTAGGTTCAATCTTTGAAATTAGACAGTATTCATTTGAATTTTGAGTAATTCTCCTCCTTGTTTGTACCCCTTTGCTTTTGTCACCTATGATCTAATCTTTAGAGTGATTTAGAGTTACATACCTTGGAACTTTGGGAGTCTCTTGCACTGCTATTTCTTGATCAGGTTCATTCAGACAAACCTCTTCTTCCTGATTTGCCGGATCAGTCTGAATCTAATTTTTAGGAAGGGATTGAGTTCCTTGAACCAGAACACCATCCTGATCATCTTCATCATATTCATAAAACCTTGAGGGCTTCTCAATTCCTTAATCAACCTTCACATTTGTACTTTCTATCATCTTTCTCAGTCTCTTATTGTAACATCGGTATGCTTTGCTTTGAGTGGAGTAACCCAAGAAAATTTCTTCATCACTTCTAGCATCAAACTTTCCTAGATCTTCATCTCTTTTGATGTAACACTTGCTACCAAATACTCTAAAATATCTCACAGTAGGAGTTATACCAAACCAAAGTTCATAAGGAGTCTTACCGGTATTGCTTCTGATTTGAACTCGGTTGAGAGTGTAGACTGCAGTGCTGACAGCTTCTCTCCAAAACATCTGAGGAACATTTGCTTCCATCATCATTGTCCTGGAAGCTTCCTGGATGGTCCGGTTCTTTCTCTCAACTACTCCATTCTGCTGTGGAGTCCTAGGAGCAGACAACTGTCTCTTGATGCCATGCTTCTCACAAAAGTCTATGAATTCACTGGATGTGAATTCACCACCTCTATCAGACCTTAGACACTTCAGTTTCAATTCAGTTTGATTTTCTACCATATCCTTGAAGATTTTGAACTTCTCAAAGGCTTCTGATTTCTGTTTCAGAAAGGTAACCCACATCATCCGGGAATGATCATCAATCAGTAACATGAAATATCTATCACCTTGCATACTCTTGATTCTTGTCAGACCACATAGATCAGTATGAACTAATTCCAATAATCTGGTAGAGGACTAATCTTTGCTTTTGAAGGAGACTCTGCTCTGTTTACCTAGCTGACATTCTTTGCACAAACTATTTGTAGGTTTCACCAATTTTGGAAGATCTCTTACAACCTAAATATTGCTTATCTTGATGATGTTATCAAAATTTACATGACACATCCTTCTATGCCATAACCAACTCTAATCAACTTGAACAAACAGACAACTTTTATCTGAACCAACTAGATGGAAGATATTACCTTTTGTTTGAGTACCGGATGCAATCTCAGTTCCAAAGCTTTCAAAGATCCTGCATATTCCATTTTTGAACCGGAGATCATAACCTTTGTCTACTAACTGTCCAACACTGAGAAGATTGTGCTTCAATCCTTCAACATACAGTACATTACCAGTTTTGCTCTTTCCATCAAAAGAAATAGTTCCCCTACCTCTGATTCTACCTGCAGAATTATCACCAAACTTTACCATTCCTCCTTCATACCTTTCCAAATCTAAGAACTTGTTCTTGTCACCTATCATGTGGTGAGAGCATCCACTATCAATAACCCAATCATCCTTTTCTTCAACTTGGGCAGCCAAAGCTCTTTCTACAACCTTATGATTGACAGATTCAAAGGGTATTGGTTCTTCTTCCTTGATGGCAATAAACACCCATTCATTTCCGGATTTGTCTCCTATCTCTAATTCATCATCTGTTACTCCTTCATTATCAGCTTCTTCATGAACATAATAACAGTTCTTTTGGAACCTTTGTCTGTTAGAGTTTGACCTTGCAGATCTTTCTAGATATCTTGAAGCAAAATGACCAATCTTATTGCAGTTGAAGCACTTAAAAGGTAACTTTCCTTCATACTTACCTTATCCTCTTGGTAATCTCTTTGCAATGAGGGCTTCAAGATGAGTTGTTTCTACTTCTTCCTCTTCCATGTCTTTCCTAGCTTGATCATACCATGACAGTTTCTTTGAAGAGTTTTCTCCCGGATCAAATCTTTGTTTGCCTTTCACATAGGCACTAGCTTTGAATGCAGATTCAGTCTTGGGAGGATCATCTCCAAACTTGGTCATTTCAAATGCAGCCAGTTTGCCAGCCAATTTCTCTCTTGTGATAGTTGCATGGGCTCTGAATTCATCAATAGAAGCAACCTTGATCTTGTAGGCAGCAAGAAGGGATCTGAGAATTTTGCAAACAATCTCATTTTCATCCAGAACTCCACTAGCATTCCTGATTCCACACACCAGCTCATTTACTCTTGGCATAAAGGTAGTGATATTTTCATCATCTCTCATCTTTAATCTTTCAAATTTCCCTTTGAGACTTTGCAACCTTGCACTCTTAACAAACTCATCTCTTTCATGCAGAAGTTCCAGTTTAACCCAAATCTCATATGCAGTTGGTAGGTCAATAACATTTGAGAGTTCTGAGTCAGTCAATGCGCTTAGAAGAGCCTCTTTGGTCCACAAATTGTTTTTAGCATCTGTGATTTCATTTAGTGTTGTCGGACCACCCTGTGGAGGAACATATGCTTTTGTGACCATGGACAAGTATGCTTTTCCCATACACTCCAAGTGACATTTCATGTGGCCTTTCCAGACAGAGAAGTTGGTTCCATCAAAATTTGGACTGTCCTTCTTGTATGACGACATCCTGGATCTCCTCAAGCGGTTAAGCTCCTTTTAGAGGCTTAGCTCTGATACCAATTGTTAGATCTAGGACATACAACTGAGAGGGGGGCTGAATCAGTTGTACAAAAACTTGCTTCTACTTCAAACACTTGATTCTTCTTTGTTAGTTAATAGCATATTGGTTAACCATTCATGAAAGCATAATGCATAAACATGGGAGCAGATAAACATCAACATAGTGGACACCAAGATTTTGACGTGGAAAACCCGGTTAAGGGAAAAACCATGGGGTGATTAACCCAAGGATTATTCTTTGTTAGAAGAATAAGAAAAATGAATGGCACATGCCAATTAGGGCTCACTGCCCGAGCACACTGCTCACAAAGAGGAACACTACCTACAAGAGACACACTGTCTACAAAGTGATAAGAATCACAAACTTGAACTGGAGATTGACATCTTTACCATGTCTGGATCAGTTCCATTTAAGCCTGAGATACTTCTGCTCTGCCCTTCGCTCTTTCGCTATGCCACACTTATCTGCTCCACACACACACTTTGAAATAAACTCTCAAACCTTTATTTATACAAAGCATCGACTTATGAACAATCATCTAAGTTGGCAATCATCCACAAGAACATTCACAAGTCGGCAATCATCCATAAGAACATTCGCAAGATGAATAGCTCATCCGGTCGGCCAGTCTGAACAAGAATATCTTCATCCGGAAGAATATCTTCAATTCCAGGCTCTAACACTAATGCGGACTGACAACACAACCTCAACATGATCCAAAAACCTTCACAAGCTTGCCTGAATGACCAGGTACATCCGCACTTCCTCTACTCACTGGAATCTCTTCTCCTCTTCATCTGAAACTTCAAGAACACAGTCTGTCGCGACTGTCAAACTGAAATAGGTTCTTCTGGACCTCCAAACTATGTACAAACCAAGATGACACATCACAAGGACATCCCAAACACTCCTTCCAATCCGCAGAGTCTGACAATGCACCTCTGGATCTCACCGGACCTTTTTGTAACACTCTGTCCCTCTAGAGCATCTCCTGGAACCGATTCTACTTGACCGATCACAACTTTTTCATATCTTCATGCGGACCTTTGAAATCTTAACTGGATCATCTCAAGACTCATATCTACAAACCCTTTAATTCGCATCCTCTGATCGTCAACCTATTGAGTACATTTGCCTTCTTCTCATCACTGTTCTTCACTGTTCCTGATTGAGACTAATTTTCTCAATATCCTCAGCACACAGCTCATCCAATCCTTCTTACCAATGCAATATGAGTATGTTGACATCAATGACAACACTAGTTAACCTCATACTTGCAACACAAATTAGATTTGAAAGGGTTATTAAATGGAGTTAAGTCGTTGTATCTTTTACATTATGTATATTGGAACACACAACGAGATATGCATACACCGGACCCGAAACATCTTTGAATTGGAATTAAGTCTTTGTATGTTTCGATTTGTATGTATGTTTCAATATACATACATTCCAAAACATACAAAGTGGTGATACATTGTCTGAACCTGAAAGTCTATTAAAAAAGGCTTAAATCCTTGTATATTTAAACATCCAAAGAAAACATACAACGAAATATACAACCCCGGAACCAAAAATTTATCAAACAGGGTTAAGTCCATGTACGCTTTAAACAATGCATATCAAAAGATACAAAATAGCATACGTAGTGTGGACTCGAAAGAGAAATTAAAAAGGTGAAAATGCTTGTATATTTTTGCGTTTGTATATTTCTAATATACAAACCGATATGGAAGGTTAAATATACAAGCCGGAATCCAAAGAGTTCAAAATTGGGTTAAACCAATGTATTACGTCCAAATTGTATATTGGGAATACATTGCACTATGTGCATTGCGCGGACTCGGTAGGTGAATAAAATGTGGTGTATAAAATTTGAGGTCCAAAAAAAAGGACATACAAAAGAGGATGCATTGAGTCATATACATTGCAGACCTAAGGCAGTTGTTAGAAGAAGTTAATTCGTTGTATAAATCTGACTTGTATATTATCAAGCATACATTGCGACATACAAGCCGCGGAATCGAAGGCAAATTTAAATCTGATTAAATGGATGTATAATATCTGGCTTGTATATTGGATATACATGGATTTAAATAAAGAAATAGGTGGGAAAAGGCAGAAGCGATAGGTTTTTGGAGGTTGATTTTGAAGCCCGAATGCATGTTTTTGGTCAACGATAGTTGACCCAACTATTTTGGTCGCTGTATATGTATTTTTTGGACGTGATTTTCATAGATTTACAGCCTGATACTTGCGTTCACATAGTCACGACTAGATTTGGCAGCTATTTTTCTTCCTACTATTTATTAAGTGAAATGATACTTATTGCTTGTCTTTTTTACAGGTTTGCAGTTGAGGAAAGTAGCTAAAACTTAATGGCGGTGACATCACAGAGGAGGAAATCAGATTTCAGGAGCAGAGAAAGATAAGGATGAAGGGTGAGGAAGTCAAGGGTCTTCAATGATGAAGACAAAATGCAGCTGAAGACATTATTACAGCAGACAACAAAAGTTATTTTTGAACTGCTAAGGTTTTCAGAAGGGCATATTTCACCCAGATTTGATGTGTACTCAGAGATATTTTGGGAGACTTGTTCTCCAGCATTTATTATTGTAACCAGAGGTTTGAACCATTATTTAACTAGGGTTTTGGGCTGTATTGAGGACAATCAAAGTCTATATATTGTGCCTTGATACACTGTAAAACTTTACACATGGGCTACATAGAGATTTGTAGCAGTAGGAATTTGTAGAAGTAACATTTAGAATAGAGGGACCTTTGAGTTTAGAAGTAGAAGAAGGAGGTCGCCTGTGTCTACAATAAGGAATGCGTGGAACATCTAGCTTCCTTACTGTATCTGTAAAGCTTGTAAGTATTCTGTAGTTTGATCATTGAAGCTAAGAGTCATTCAGACATTGTAAATCTTATATGACTGTCTATTTCTAATATAATTAAATCTGGAATTCTGCATCTATCTTCTGAGTGTTTTCTTGCTCTTCATTATGTTTGAAACATTTTCTCTTAGAGCTTGCAATCTTAGGTGTATGTTTGTGAAAATGCTCAGAATATACATTTAAGGTTTTGTCTGTGGATTTGATCAAGTTACTGTATGATTTATAAAGTGAATAACAGAACAATTAGATCCTTTGAATAGAGTGAATGAAGTGTAGATTAGATCTTTCTAACTTTTCCGAACCCATCTGAAAATACTTAGCATAAAACGTAGAAATTTGAAGGAAATTTGTCTCATATTTGAAAAGAGCACGCATAACAGATTTTGAGAGTAGACAGTTTTCATAAATATTTAAGAGAGGAAAGCTGCAATAATTCAAGAAGACCATTCAAAAGTTTTATAGCATAGTAAATATTTTATGCAAAAGGAATGAACAACATATTGACATTTATTGATCTTTTTGCATAGTTTAAGTCCAGTAAACCAACAAGAAACCCTAAACTACGTAAGGCCCCTTGAACATTACAACTTCACATCGACCAACTGAATTTGCCCAACAGGTCAAGACCTAACCATATTAAACTTGGGATTAAGTGAATCTTAACCGATTCCTTCATATCTTTCAAGTCAGTTTTGGTTCATTTTATGTGAATTTTAACTAATTGTTATGATTGCATCAAAACAATCATCAACAGGAGGTGAAGTAAAAGTTATAGAAAAGTGCTAGTAAATACAAAGAACATGTTGATGTGCATAGGAAGGAACAAGATTTCTAGGTAAGTAACTTAGTTTTGGCACATTTGAGGAAAGAAAGGTACCCATAGGAAACATACAATAAGTTAAAATTTAAGAAAATGAACCCATGAAGGGTGTTGAGAAGATCTCGTCTAATGCCTATGAGATTGAGTTACTAGTAGGAATAGACATATCTATTGGCAAGAGACATTATGTGGCCTCATAAGTGTTGTCATTGATGGCAACAAAGTCTATCCCACACATCCGCAGTACATAGTATGCCTATACTGGAAGTCAGCTTGAAGATTATTTTGGTCCGGTGAATAAGAACAAAGTATGTAACAAGGTTCGACAATCAGGTCCGGATCTCTCAGATGGTGTAACTCAGTAAGTTACAGACTTGGACAAGTCAAGAGGGGTATCATGACTACTGTATTCCAAAGACATAGCCTCTGGTGATAAAGAAAGAAAAAGATATGAGCATCTGAGTGTTGGGCTCCAGTCAGGCAGAGCAGACAGAGGAAGAACTAACCGATAGAGTATCAGACTTCAATCTGGATGAGTAGAAGGTGTTGATCAAGCAATTTGTGGGATTATACATTGTTGGCCAACATGATTAATGACTTCTATGCTTAATCTTTTGATACGCATCACAAATCAAGCATGGATTCAGCCGACAGATCAATAACTTCCAAATATCTTGAGTGTTCATGTTGCCAACTAGAAAGTTGATGAAATCCTTGATGCGGATATATATACCAAATGGATTCCAACATGTAAGTGTGTGTTGAAGAAGAAAAAATAATCAGATGCGAAGAAAAGCAGGGATAAGTGTGAGAATAGTAATTCAAGTCCGGTATGTGATTGAATAACAACATAGAATAAAGAAAGGATGAAGTGTGTCAGATCAGTATATTATGCCTAACTAGAACTAAACTCTTGCATTTGTAGATGCTTATCATTAGTTCAAACACTTGATTATCTTTTGTAAGTTCTTGTAGGCAGTGTGCCTCTTGTGAGCAGTGTGCTCGAGCAGTAAGCCCTAATTGGCAAGTGCCAAATTTGTACTCCTTATTCTTTTAACAAAGTATACAATCTTGGGTTAGTCACCCCGTGGTTTTTCCCTTAGCAAGGTTTCCACGTAAAATCCTTGTGTTATGTGTTGATTTCATCTTTCAGTTCTTATGATTGTCTTTTCTTCCATGTTTTGATAGACCACTAAATGCTAAGATAAGAAAACAAAGCAAGAAAGATAAAAGTTATAAAATAACTAATTCACCCCCCCTCTCAGTTATTTGCATTGTTCCAACAATTGGTATCAGAGCAAGGTTCCTCTAAACAAAGCCTAATAGCTTGAGGAATATCTGGGAATCTCAATGGATGCATATGGTATGAAGGAACAACTTCAGTTTGCCCTAGATGATCTTGAACAATCCCACTCTGAAGTCAATAATTTGAGAGAAAGAGTCAAACAAGATGATGAATTTATAAATGAGCTAAAAGAAAAACTTAGTATTTCTATGAAAAAGAGAAAGGAACTACTTAAAAAATTAGCCAATCAAAGTGAAGTCAATGATACTAATGAAGATCTAAATGAGAAAAATAAGCTATGTGAGAATCTATCAAAAGAAGTCATTATGGTAAGACATGAAATGGAATCAAGGTTATGAGATTCACCCAAGAAATTGAAGAAAAAAGAAAGATTGAAGATAGTCTAAAAAAATCCCTCAAGGAGAAAACAGAGGACTGCCACAAAATGGATAGAATAATCAAGCATCTTGAATCTGATCTTGAAGAAGCTAGAGACAATGAAGAACAACTTGAGAATCAGATAGACACTCTTAAACAAGATCTTCAAACTACAAATGAATACAAAGAAAAATTCAAGATAAGCTCAGTCCAACTTGAAGTTCTTCTTGAAAGCCAAAAGAGGGTAGATGATAAGTGTGGCTTGGGATATGAGAAAGGTGAAAGCTCTAGATCCAGTCAGAAGAACTTTGGATCAGGAAATCAAAGAAACAGGCCTAGAAGACCTCTGGTAAGGCAACCAAATGCCCAAAGATATCCATCCTTCAATGGATACTACTTCATTTGCAATAATTTTGGTCATAAAGAAACTCAGTGTAGGAGGAGAATGAATCAGAATAATCTATCCTTCTCCGGACAATGTTTTAATTGCCAAAGGTATGGTCACAAATCTCATGAATGTAGAAATATGCAAATAAACAATTCATTCAATGGTAGATGCTTTGCATGCAATAGAATGGGACATATGGCTAATCAATGTTGTTCAAGAGGATATCAATCAAATAAGAAAATAAATGTTGTATGTTACAATTGCAATAGATCCGGTCATATTGCCAAATTCTGAAGAAGCAAAAATCAGGATAGAAAAGGTTCGGTGGAACATCATAAAAAACAAGATAAGGGCAAAGGTAAAGTGAATGCAGATGAAGTTCAAAAGGAGATGAGCAAGATTTGGGTAAAGAAGAGTACAAAAAATACTGGGGATGGATCTGCACCAGAATCTCATGCTGATATTCGTTCTAGAAACTTAAAAGGTGAGCTCTGGCTTAGGGGGAGTCACAGACAATAACAATTTCCCCCAGCCAACCAACTAGTGCCTAAATTTGGCACATTAAGTAAACATCTGATGCTGTGGATTAAAGGGTTCTCAGGAAAACCTCCAAATAACCTTCAGTCAAATTGTGAAAGATCCACATGGAGTTTTGCAAGATTTATAACCACTCAAGTTAATTCAGTTATGACAGCTATCCGGTAAAGTAGAATTTCACAGACGGATCTGGTATGATTTAGAATTGAAATGCTTTGATCTACAGACCCATGGCATGATTGAAAAAAAGAAGATACATTGTCAATCCTCATTGACAATGATTATAAGTTCAACGCAATGATTCAAGAAGATCTCTCTTAAAACAGGGCAACCAGATAACTTAAGTTGTGCATTTATTACAAAAGGAAATTAGGGTTTACGCAAGGATAAAAGGGTTCCTTTTCTCATTATTTACACACTTGCACTCATGAAGAAGAAGAGAAGATCTCTATAAAGAAGATTCTACAATTCACTCAAGATCAACTTAAAATTGAATTCAACCAACGATTTGTTCCAACTCCTGCTTCAAACCCTAAAAGCATGAAAAGGTACTTCCATTCTGAAAATCTCTCTCCAAATCTTTTGCAAAATGGCTACTCCAATGGTTGTCAAGATTTCTGATAGGCCGAGACCTAAATTCAAGAAACACCCTTACAAATCTCTAGAAGTTGATCCCTTAGGGGCATTCTCTAGCATTCCGTACAGAGTGTTGCATGTAGAAGATGTTAGGGTTTATATCCATGCCAACATTGAGGAATTTGGAGACTCAAAATTGATGGACATTTATCACAAACAACTAATAGATGAAAAATTTGAACTCAACCCTGAATTCAAGGCCCTCTGGGACAAACACTTTGGACATTGCATACATTTTCCATGTTTTGCAGAAGATGATTGGGTCTGGTATGTTCTAAGAAGGATGCATGATAATTTTATGTGGCTAATGAGGCCATTCAAAATAACTAAAGATGCCATCAGGGTAGTGACCAGACTGCATTCATCCAGTGGGTTACCTGCACTTAAATCTGTGAAGAACCAAACAGTAACTGAAGCCACTGGATCTAAATTTGACAAAAGAGCAATGACCATAGATGACATCACAGATCCAGATGTCAAGTTTGCCTCAATGATAATCAGCTACAAAATCTATCATTCGAGCAAGGAGAATTCTGTGTCTGGTACAACAATCTATGTTACATATCAGATGTTGAGGGAAGATGCAGATTATGATCTATGTGAGCTTCTTCTAAATTAGTTGTTGCAAAACTTGTAGAAGATCAAAAAGGATAAGAAAAATTCCTTTAAATATGGTTGTCTAATACTATGTCTGTTCTTCTATTATATGAATGAGCTACCTGGATCAAATGGTTGGGTCTGGCAAAGTGATAAACCGGTTACAATTCAGATTAGAGATTACATGTATGGACTTGGTGATGCTCAAGCCCAAAACAAAGCTCTCTGGGGTTATTTTAAGAATTTCCAAAGCATGATGCAAGCCAGAGAGAGAATACCACAGTCCATAGTTGAGAAATACAAGGACATAGTTTGCTTTATGGTTGACACTGATCAATGTCTAATGGAGGCAATTGAGCCAAGAACTATATGGATAATGCCTATGAGATATGAGGTCGATGAAAAAATCTTGGAGCTGCATATTCAACACCTTCTAAGCCAACCTAAGGACACTGAAGCAGAAAGGTTTGGCACCTTTGAAGAGATAAGTATAAAAATACATGTTGAGTTAAGACAGCCGGAGATAAAGAGGAAAGTAAGAAGGGAAGTTGAAGAAATTGCCAAAAGATTTGGCTTATCAAAAGAGGCAGTAGATGCAAATACAGAGAAAATGGAGAAGGCAGAGAAAGAGAGACAAGAGGCAAAGAAAAGGAAACGTTCCGGTGCAAGTGTCCTCCTGGACCAGATCTTCCAAGAGCTTTGCACCTATCACTCCTAAAAGCTCAAAGGCTACCAAACTAGAAGTCAAGACATCTAGAAAAAGAGAAAAGAGGATGAAGACTAAAGCCACAAGGTCATATATAAGCCTTAAAGATGATGAAGAAATATAATCTGATGAGGAAATCAAGAAAATGAAGAAGAAGAAAACATCTGGGAAGTTCTTTGCTAGCAGAAATGAGGAAGGAAAGGTAGATTAATTTGTTGAAAAGCCCACTCTTTCCATTGATGATATCATCAAGGCAGTTACTATGGATGGGAACCTGCAGCCAGTGACAGAGTTTTATGATGAATACAGTGATGTTGACAAGAGAATTTTGGAAGAAGCCACTATCAGGTACTTGAACATTTACAATAAATCTTTCATTGAAATTATATCATTAATTCCTAAGAGTCTAGAAAAAGTACTTGAGATGAGAAAAAAGAATGCAAAGGCAAAAGACTTAGAAATTCAGGAGCAGATAGCAATTCAGCTTTATCCTTCCATCACTCCAAAACAAATGGACATGATTTTCAAAGATTGTAAGGATGAGTACCAGAGTAAGGAAAGAATGAATAAACTCATGCTTGGAGAAACATACCAAGTAGCAAGTGAAACAAAAGATATCCTCTGGAATGCCTTGAAGAGATTCAATCTTCCCATTGTAGAAGAAACAGATGAAGAACCTTCTACCATGGATGTTGAAGGATTAAATGCAATCAATGAAGAAATTTCTGACAAGGATGTCAAAGGATTAAAGAAAATAAATGAAGAAATCTCTGAGAACTTAGACTCCTCAGTTCCGGAAGAGGAAGTTCATGAAGCAGTAAACATAGGTGACATCTCTCCTCCAGATCCCATTGTAGCTATGATAGACATTCCAAACTCTGAAGCTGAAGGAGAAGGTAGAAGAGAGGATAAGAAGATTCAAGAAGAAGAGGTTAAGGGAAAAGAAGAAGAACAAGAAGAAAAGACTAATGATGACTCTTCTGATATTTCAAAGAAGTCTCAATCTCCAGCAAGAGACACTACAGAGACAGTGAAGAACTTCTTAAATAGAGAAATGATGGAGCTGGATAAACCTGAGCTATTTCAAGGACCACTGAATTTTGACTCTCTCTCTCCAGTTCAGACAATGATAATAACATCTTTTCCTCAAGCCAAAGAAAAAGAAAAGCTCTTGAAATCTCACATGGAGGACTGTGAACTATTGGAGATTGCATCTGAGATGCTAGAGAAGATCATGCCATCCTATCAAAAGGATCCTTCAGCCTCACCATCCGGTAACTTGAAAAACTTAGTAAACTCTGTTAACATTCATTTTGAATCCCTAGAGAAATCAGCAGAAGCAAAGGTTTGGAAGGAGTTTCTGGGAAAAAGTTTCACTGAAGTGCAAGGACTTATTGCTAATGATAGGAGGACCCTAGACATTGGAATAAAGAGCCTTGAAAATGTTCTTAAAGATGGTGGGGACATATACAAATTATGTTTATCTTGGCCCAAAGTGACAGAGCAATCATGATATGGACATTCCAATGGAAGAAGAGGAAGCAACGCTTGTGGAGGTCTAGTCACACCGGGAAGATCATATAGTAGTAGACTCTACTCACTACTTTGATGGTGATCCCTTGAGAGAGCACTTTGGAGATCTCATACTTGGGTTTCATTCATGGAGGCATAATCAAGATATGATTGGGCCATGTCACTTGAAGGATCAGCACATGGAAGACCTCTACCTCACATTCTATAGGTTCCTGGATATGATGGATGATGACTACTTGCAGCCTCTAGAGAATTGTGATTATGTGTTCAACTTGTGCAAGATATATGTCCAAGATTCGAGAAGGGAGGAAGACATGTCATACACATCATACATTCAACCTTCTACAATAGCCGCATGCATGAGACAGCTTGTTGGAGTGGATGGAAGACATGGAAAACTAATTTGCAGCCATGGGACTGAACTAGTTACACATGAGTTTTCATTGCAGACTTGCCTTGGTCCTACCCTAGTTGATGGTCACTGAGTGGAGGAGATTCAGATCTGCAAAAACATCTTCCAGGGATATGAGGTATGGTCTGATTTTCTAAAGTATAACAGCAGTCTTTTACCCTCACTTCACCATATCACTTCAGCCTTATGGATCAGCCATGGAGCATGTACTATCCATGAAAGATATCAGGTTGAAGTGGCAGTCCCAAGACACATGGACAGGTCTGATATTCTGAGTTATAACAGCAGTCCACTACATCATTTCATATCAATCATAAGGATCAGCCTTGAGGCCTATACTTTGCATGAGGCATGTGGTATTGGATCAGATTTTGATAGAGATACAGCAGTGAAGGAGGATGAAATCATTACGGGAAGACTTGACATAGGATCTGATTTTCTAAACTGGAGCATCAATTATTGGCACTTGCATGATCATCCATTGGCAGCCCTCACATATGAGCATGAGCCGATAGTAGTACCTCTACATGATGATTTCTATGTCGGGCTAAGGTATGACTCTAAGTTCTTCATTTGTTCACTTCATAAGGAGTTAGCATCACACTTTACCGAGAGCCACATCATGGGATATGAGGACATCATTGAGTATACTCATGATATTGAACACATAGCTACCTTATTCCAAATGCACACCATGATGACTTTTGTGATTGTGAGGCATGCTAAGGAGGTACAGATGAACCTTGATACAGTTATGATGTTCATTTTGGAGTTGCTAATGTATATGTTTCAGCTGAGGGTTGGTATAAGAAATGGCTGCTACACTTCACGGTGCTTTGACACTTGGCAGGTTGGTGGAGATTGGGAGGCTACAGATAGTGGACTAGCCACTAACATCATGATTGCATTTGGAGAGGGGGTTATAATGGATTCTATTTATGATTACTCTTTGATCGTTCATAGAGATGGCACTAGTTCGGGAGCTACTATGACTTGGTGGATAACCAAGATTGCCCTATGTTCATCCACAGAGGCACTTGCATTGCAATACACCCTAGAGGTATGGATTACTCTTGCATCGAGGTATGATGTTGTCATACCTTCTTTGAAGGTGTTAGGGGTTGGAGTTGGAGATATGTATCATACCCTCATGCATGATGTTGCCTTGCATATTTGGAGGATAGACACTATTGCATGGTGCATGAGTTTTATGTTGTTGGCGTTTTCTTGGGCATTGTACTACCTCTTCATCCTTGAAGAGTGGCATTTAGATGATACTTCTTCATTCTATGCCTTGGGAGAGATGGTTGGCTACCCTTTGGAGATTGTTTTCAGCCAAGAGTTAGTTGTCTTGGTTCACACCAGCCACCTTGGAGGAGTCATTTCACACTTTGAGGCACCTACATTTAGGATTTTGCACTTTGATGTGAGGCTGAGGGAGGTTTGGATTGGTGATCATACTATGGGATGGATTTTCATTTTCATATTTGATAGGATGATTTGGGATCCAGGTGGTGACATGGGTGGAACACTACTTCATGGGAATGTTGAAGAACATATCAGAGAAGCATAGTGGAAGTCTGGGGACTTGTGGTCATGTTTTGAGGATCACATTCTTCATCATAGGTTCTTCGAGACTCAAGTTTGGACCTGTTATTGTCTCTCAAGAGGTGGCACCTTGGAAGAATTGGGGGTCATGACACTTGTGGTTGCAAGTATGTTTCTTGGAGGATGCAACCACCAGTGGAGGTTTTGTATGGTCACCAGGCATGCAAGAAAATGGAGATACATGTAATTTGACACTATCTCACAGCATACACACTTGCCATTGCTTGAGGACAAGCAATTTCGGGGAGGGATGGTTTGTCATGTCCCATTTTTTGGAATGGTCACCATCTTGTATATTATTGCACTTTCCAGTGGATTCAAGGTATTGAGAGAGGTTGGGTTTCACCATTGGAGCTATCATTTCACTTTTGGATGCTTTCTCCAGGACAACTTGGCTCATGATGACTTGCCTTCTTTGGAGCTTGCACACTGATTCGTATGGGAGTTTGGATTTCATCACATATGGGTATCTTGCCTTGGAACCATTACTTCACCTTTCATGCCTTGGAGTCTTATCATTGCTATGGTGGTTGTCATGGAAGTCACTATTCACCTTGGGCATTGGTAACACATTATTCTACTATTTTCCTAAGGTGCTCCTCATGATTCTACTTCGACGGATGGATTTCATCATAAGGCTAAGGATAGTATATATTTCCCTTGGGCACTCATGGAGGAACAAAATAATAATAATTAATTATTTGGCGCCACATTATGGAGATTATCATGCCTTGGCCAACTTGGACTTCACATTGGCCAACTAGAATATATTGACTACATCATGGTCAACTGGGATATTGTCTTGGCTGACTGAGATCTTAACTTGGTTAACTAGGGACAGTTGCTAATGTTGTGGCACCTAGAGGAGTTGGCCAACCAGCATTGGGAAATTAGGAGAATCGTGTTAAAAAGAAGATTGAAGGATGCCATTCGATCAAGAACTCATCGACTTGTTTCTGATTTATTCCATTTGATTAAGGATTTGTTTCCTTGTCTTGCATTGAGGAGATCACCCCTCAACATTGAATGGTGATGACCCCATTCAACTCAGCTAGAGCAGAAATTCATATCAGCTTGTAGAGCATTCATTTGAGCTTCATCTATATCAGCTTGGAGAGCTTGGATCATGGTGCACCTCTCATGGCTAATGGCTAACATCTTTTGAGGACATTGTGAACATGTGTGAGAGGCAAATTGAGAGGAAGACATCTTCAACCAAAGGCGAACCTCCCAGCAGATCAACGCATCATCTAAGGGCAATTTCTTGAGTGTTATACATTATTGCGCCTAGTGTTCCAGGCTATAGCAGATCAGCCTAGAAGAGGCTAGTATAATCAGCATTTCCTCACTATTTTGCCATGTATAATTTGCCCTTTATTTGTAATACATTTGTAGTTTATTAGACTCTCCCTTGTGGTGGATATTTCCATATTTCCAGACATCTATACTGTAGTAGAGTTTATTTACGACAGCAGACTATATATGCATTATTTATTGGAATACTAGTACATGTTTATGTGTGATATCATGTTAAATCTGCCCTACAAAATGGAGTGAATCATTTGAGTATAATCCTTGATGTTTGTTATGAATTTTTGGTCCATGAATGCAATTGTTTCAAGTCTGACTTTTACAACAGATCTAGGGTTTTGAGTAGAAAAGTAAAGTGCAGAAATTTGGGCAGAATTTGAAAGTTGAAGTGCAAAATTTTTAGGGCCGATCCTGTTGGGGACATGAAATTGGTGCAATAAATGGGCACTCTAGATTAGATTTTCTAACACTCCCCCTTAATCTGAAGCCACATACTTCTTTCATTCTATATCTCTGGAGCTATCTATAGTGTTCTAGAGCTGTCTGGAGCTTTCTTTCCATAGCCAAAATCTGGAGCTGTCCACAATGCCCAAGCTGTCTCTCAAGTGTTCAAAGCTCTCCTTCGACAATGCCTTAGTAAATATGTCTACGAGCTGCCACTCAGACCTACAAAATTGTATTTTAATCTCTCCATGCTCCACTAACTCCCTTATAAAATGATACCGGATCTCTATGTGTTTGCTTCATCCGTGTAAGACTGAATTCTTCATCAAGGCTATGGAGGAAACATTATCAAAAAATATGATTGTACCATCTTCTTGTTGTTCATTCAAATTTGCAAGGATTCTCCTCAACCAAATAGCCTAACATGCTTCTGCACTTGCTGCTAAGTATTCTGCTTCAGCTGTGGAGAGAGAGACAATGGGTTGCTTCTTTGATGCCCATGAAATGGGTCCTAAACAAATGTGGAACACATATCCTGATGTGCTCTTCTTGTCATCTACACTCCCTGCCCAATCATTGTCTATGTAACCAACTAGCTCAAACTCACTAGATACAGTCTACAATACGTCATAGCCTTGTGTGCCATTGACATACCTCAGGATCCTCTTTCCTACTTGCCAGTGTGTGTCCTTAGGTTTTTCCATGAACCTAGATATCAGGCTTACCATGTACATTATAGCAGTCAAATACATTAGACTTCCAACCATTCTCTTGAAGAGGGTTGGGTTCACTTCATTGCTACTGTCCTCCTTGCTTAGTTTCAAACCTGTAGCTGTTGGTGTTGGAGCAGGCTTGTTGTTTTGCATCTTAAATCTTTTCAAAATTTGTTTGGCATAGTTAGTTTGTGAAACAAATATGCCAAGCTCAATTTGTTGGACCTCAATGCCAAGAAAATATCTCAGCAAACCTAAGTCAGTCATTTTAAACTCTTTCTTCATCACCTCTTTGAAATCAGCAATGAAGAGATCACTATTCCCAGTAAAAATCAAATCATCTACATACAAAACAACAATTAAAATCTCACCATTCGCTGCTTTGATGTAGAGTGTGGGCTCACTACTGGTTTTACTGAAGCCATTATTCAGTAAATAGGAATCTATCCTACTGTACCATGCTCGAGGTGCTTGCTTAAGCCCGTAGAGAGCTTTCTGGAGCATGTATACCTTGTCTTCATGCCATGGGACTTCGTAGCTAGGTGGCTTCTCCACATACACCTCCTCTTTCAACACTCCATTAAGAAAAGCTAACTTCACGTCCATTTGATATACCTTCCACTTGTGTTGGGATACAATTGCTATGACTGCCCGCACGGTCTCCAACCTTGCAACTGGTGCATAGGTCTCATCATAGTCTCCTCTAGGTTGTTGTTTATATCCCATAACAACTAGCTTTGCTTTATGCCTCTCTATCTTTCCCTTAGCAGTACTTTTCATCTTATAAACCCACTTGACTCCAATAACCTGTTTACCCTTGGGTAAGGTTGTTAACTCCCATGTATCGTTCCTTTCTATTGCATCCAACTCTTCATCCATGGCCTTACTCCATTTTTCTTCCTTCGCAACCTCTTCAAAATCTGTTGGATCACCATGAGGGGACAAAGCAAAGTCCAGATTTTCATCAAACTCGGCATACCTTGTATTTTCATAAATTTCTCTAATTCTCCTTGTCTTTCTCGGCATTAGAGAAGCAGGCGTAAGATCTGAACTACTTTTGGAGTTACTCCTACTTGACTCCGGAGTGCTCCAGAGTTGACTGTGCTGCTGTAGTCTTGAACTAGCTAAATCTAAACTATTCTAGGGATGGCTTCGAAGAGCTCCAAAGTTGGATCCAAAGTGCTTCGGTGTTAAATCTGCTTCACTGCTAGAAGTTCCTGCTTCATTTCCACCTTCTTCATCATCTATGGGTATCATTGATGAGATACCTGTGGTGGTGTCAACCGTGCCATCCCACGATTCATTTTCAATGAATTCAATATCCCTGCTAATTATGGCATTCTTTGTGACCGGGTTGTACAACCTGTAGGCTTTGGATTCTTCACTGTACCCAATGAAGATGCATTTTTCTCCTTTGTCATCAAACTTTTGTCTTTTCTCCTTAGGCACAAATGCATATGCCACGCACCTAAAAATCTGTAGGTGCTCCAAGCTCCATTTGTCATTTGTCCATGCCTCTTGTAGAATTATATCCCTTACAGCCTTCGTGGGACTTCTATTTAGTAGATATACTATTGTTTCAACTACATCACCCCAATAATTATTAGGCAGTCCCTTAGCCTTCAACATGCTTGCTGCCATCTATGTGATGGTTCTATTCTTTCTCTCAGCAACTCCATTTTGTTGGGAGTGTACCGTGTTGTGAACTATTTATGAATGCCTTCATATTTGCAGAAATTCATAAATTCTTTAGAGACATACTCTCCCTCTCTATCCATTCTGAGGACCTTGATATACTGACCACTTTTCTTCTCAGCCAAGGCCTTAAACTCTTTGAACTTTTCAAATGCTTCAGATTTATTCTTCAAGAAATAAACCCATGTGAAGGTCATGAAATATACATTCCCACCTAATGTGGGGGTCTTCATGGGGCCACATAAATCTGAATGCACCAACTCCAATGGTGCTCTTGCCCTCCTAGAATGCCCTTATTGAAAGGGCTACCTGTGCTGCTTTCCTAAAATGCAGGCTTCACATTTCCTATCAGGCTCAACAATAGTTGGGAGCCCTCTAACCATGCCTTTTTTGGACAAAAGACTTAAACCAAAAAAATTCAAGTGCCCATACCTTCAATGCCAAAGCTTGGATGGGTTTTGGATGACTATTTTGGGTTTTGGACCATTTATCCAATGCTTAATAGGTTATGTTTTATGCCTGGGGCATAATAGACATTCTAGATCTGCATTTTCTCACCTTGCTTGGATAGGACTGTGACAATGCCTCTTCCTATGACAGGAACCATTTGACTTTTCCCCATCATGATGTCAGACCTGACACTCTTGTCAATGGAGGCAAACAAATTTGCATTACCACTCATGTGGTTGCTACATCCGTTGTCCAAATACAATACTTCAGGGCTACTCTGCTCAGCAAGGTTGCACGCAATACAGACCTTAGACAGGTTTTCATTTTTAGCCTTGTTCTCATTTGCCACATTCGCATTTTGACTCCCCTGGTCACATTGTTTCTTCCTACATTCACTTGCATAGTGACCATACTTGTAACAGTAGTAACATTACACATTGCTCTTACCATACCTCTGATTTGAGCTACTATTCTTTTTGTTTTGGAAGTCTATTTGGGAGGTGCTAGCCTCCTCTTGACTATTGGAGCCTCCTCTTCCAGAGTTACTTCTACCTTTGCCCCTTTGACCTCTTCCTAAGTTGTCATTTCTTCCTCTTCCCTTGCCTCTCACATTTCCTTGTGCTTTAAATGCTTACTATAGGGAAGGAGAGAATCTATTTAGCCACTACTAATGGGTATGAAGAGAACCTAGCAACACATCAAGTGCCATTTTTGAGAGGTCTTTGGTCTCTTCTATGGTAATAACTATTGGGTCAAATCTAGGGGGCAAACTTCTAAGGATTTTCTCTATTTTCCTTTGCTCATCCATGGTTTCTCCATTTATCCTCAATTGATTAACCAAGGTGAAAACCCTTGTGTGAAAATTTGAAATAGACTCACTGTCCTTCATCTGCAGGGTCTCAAAATCTCTCCTAAGTAGCTGGAGTTTCACTGATCTCACCTTGTCAGTTCTCTTGTAACTGTTTTGCAATATTTCCCATGCTTCTTTTGCTTAACTAGATGCTGCTATTCTAGGGAAAATGGCCTCTGTCAAGGCTGCCTCAATCAAACTAAGGGCTTTTGCATCATTTCTTCTTGTCTTCTTTAGCTGGTTCTTCTGGGCATTAGACAGGGCTACAAAGGCATTTGGGTCAGTCACATCTGTGAACCCACTGACCACAAGTTCCCACAAATCATTTGCAACCAAGATGGTCTTCATCTTTTTTGCCCAGGCATCATAATTTCTACCATCAAATATGGGTGGTTGTTGCCAACTCTTGTTGTCTCCTCCAGCCATTCTTGTAAATCGGGGAAGATTGTTAATACCCAGAAAATCTTAGGTCTTTTCTTCAATACCCAAAAAACTAAAACTCTAGATCTGCCAAATCTATGGCTCTGATACCAATTGTTAGAAGTGTTTTGAACTAATATCAGACTGTTGAAGGAAGAATAAACAAAAAAGAGAGAGAGAACACAAAAAAATTACACAAACAAAGATTTCTATTTATCAATTGTAAAAACTATTTTACAATCAACAAATACAACCTACAAAGTTACAACTCTGTTTCCTTCTATCCTACAACTACTACACTCTCTGGAGCTTGCTGGACATCACTACTATCCCTTTTTGTTTGGAGCTACTCAATGCTCATTCACCTAACTATCTGTTGTGTGTGTCTGCAGCTGTCTGGAGCTCGAATCTCTACACTCCCTCACTGTTGTATTCATCATGTTGTTGTTGCAACAAACACTCTTCTTCTATTGTGCACTATTGTGTTGCTGCTACTTTTAATCTTCTCACTTTTGCTACTCTACATTCTCATTCTTCCTTTTTGTCTTCTCCTTGTCTTCAAAATTCTACCACTCAAAATTTGAACTCACCAACCAACAATAAATGAAAACTGACTAGCAATAAATCTTACCTGACGGGCCAGCAAAATGCATTAACCATTTTGGTCAAGAGGGGCAGGAATGAGATCTACGAAGATCTCTGATGGGGTTGGTGCAATAAATGCCCATTCCATATTAGATTTTCTAACACATAAGCCTCCTTTTTAAAAATCATTAAGGGTTCAAGCACCCTATAAATGCAAACTTTTGCTGACAATTCAGGTGAAATATTGCATTGTGTTTGGTCTCCACCATTTAATTGAGCCATCTCTTCTCTACATCCAAAATGACAACCGATGTTAGAGAGAGAAATGAAAATAGAGACTTTAAATTATTACATGAATATTTTATATATTTAAACAATAATAATGAATTATAATAATTATGAATATATAAATTAAATCTTTTAAGCATTTTTATCAATCATATATGCACTGCAATGATTGCTGCATATGCGCTTGATGGATTTGAAGAAGGGCGTTATAATTTTGAGATCCATAGATTATAATAATAAAAATAATAAATTTAACTGTGTAATACCGTTAAAGTAAAAGGCATAGCGATATGGTTGCATTGACAGGTTGGAGTTTTTTTTTAAATAGAAGCATGGACAGAGCGCATGGATTATCTACTCATCGGCTAAGCATATAAAAGTAAGATGAATTGCACAAACATAGACTAGACTATAGATTGATGGAATATGTTTATTAAATGATTTAATAAATAAGAATCCCAGAATAACCTAGTAAAAAATGATTCTGCATACCTTTAAATGCAAATAGAAAATCCTGGTGGCTATACAGATTATTCTATCAAATTTTGTACCAAAACAAAAAAGGGCAATGTCAGATTTCCTTGATCCGTGCAAAGAAAAAAATATCTTTTCTTTCTCATAACTTTCTTTACACTGTGCACGACAAATGTAAACGAAACAATTATTGTATTTTAATAAATTACCTCTAGCTCGTCCATAGCCAAATCCAATTCTCTTATTTTGATAATTTTGATTGTAAAGAGGAATTGAAAGAAAATGTAATATTACAATGTATAATCTTAAAGAATAACCTAAGAATAATATTTGCACGCCAAGGAGGACGCCCAAGAGTGGCAATAATATTTGCAAAGAAGCTGCACCTTTGCAGGTCATACATGTTTCATATCCACACATATAAACAAGAACAAACAAACTGATAAATGCCTAAAATTTCCATTACCTTGCATCGTGAATTTGTTGAGAAAGCTATAAAATTCTCAAGAATCTGACGCACTAAGTCTCTAGATTTTTTTTAAAGAATCTGACGCACCAAGTCTCTGGATTTGTTTTAAAAATTTTGGTGAGTAAGTGATTGTGTTAATATAACGTCTTGTAACGCCATCTTAATCCATCATTGTCTATTACTATTCTCTACCATACTGTTGCACTCAATAATAATTTCCCTAAATTTTTGAATGGTGTTATGATAGGTGGCCGTTACTGTCATATGTGGCGATGGATTTTCTGATCGTGGCAGGCAGAAATTTCTTCCCTTTTAATAGGAAAGATTCTGCGGTTTTTTAAAGATTTTTATTTAATTTTTTCTTTTATTAATTGTTTTTTATTCTTATTTTATAGTGACTTTATTTATTAAACAGTTATTAGTCCCTTCCCCCAGGGGGACTATTGTTTTCACTCCACAAAAGTAGCATTTGTTTGTTCCGAACTCTGTGCAATATGAAAAATATTAAAGGGATACTTATGGTTTGAATTTTTTTTTCTCTAATTGTTGGCGTTGTCTCATTAGTGCATTATATAGGCCTAGTATTTTATTTTGCACTGTGCATGAAATTCTACAGGGGTCATTGTTTGCCTTGTAGGGTTTGGGCAATGGCAACTGTCTTGGAAAAAGACACATTTTGTGCATGCAATCTGTTGCTGTTTTAATTTTATTTTTGCTTTGGTTTCACCACTGGAATAGTTTAATTAAAAAAGTATTTTATAACTATACCTTGAAATGCCAATGTATGAGAGTTGCAGAGGGAAAGCAAATCCTGATTTCTCATAGAAGCCCGAGTACATATTGAGGTCAACCTCAGTAAACCAAGGTGGCAGTGGAATTGTAGGATCATACAGATCCATAATCTCTTTACCCTCTTCTGCCACAGGCAGGTAACTTCCTGAGAAAAGTGTATATATTCCTTACCACTTCTTTTACATCGAAACGCCCAATATCTGCTAAACCCCTTCCAGGTTCCTACATAAGGAAAAGGTCCATTAGAAAGCAATCTGCCATCATTTTACAATCATTCTTAGGAAGAGCAACTCATTTCTGCAGCTCATTTATATTTATTTGTAATTTTTTGCCAGTGAAATGTTTAGGGCATTGACATTTGCCATTATTTTATGCTTTTATATTGTTTTTGCTCAGTTTGCTAAATTTGGAGTCTTGGTTTCAGGTGGAAAGGCTAAGCCCCTGAAAGTAGCCAAAGCAAGAGAAAAAGGAGTATGACAAGGTAGGGCTTTCATTTGTATTTTAATTGAGTTTGGAAGTTTAATGGGTCTGTAGTGCTGTTGACAACGAGATTAGTGGATTTTTTCTTGTTTTAGTTTGCAATGGCCCTTGAAGGGGAACTGGGTCCTTCATTCTATGAAATTCTTTGTGTTAGCAAGGATTGCTCTGAGGGTGAAATAAGGAGTGCTTACAGAAAACTTGCAAAGGTGTGTATCTATTGTTCATTACTCATATTAATGAAATAGTGATCTCTGATGTTCATGATTAGGCATATTTGTGAATTGGGTCTGTGATAAAAGGCTAAATTGTTTAATGAATGATCCAGAAGTAAATGCAGTTTTAATTAATGTTTTTTGCTTTCTTTTTATTTTTCTTTTTTAACACAGAAATGGCATCCTGACAAATGGTGTCAAGACCCTTCTTATGTGGAGGAGGTGAAGGCAAGGTTCCATTAGATTCAAGAGGCATATTTAGGTGATCAAAAGCGTTGAGGTTTGAGTAGCATGATTAACTTAGCGTATCAAAAAAGGGTGGATTTTTTAATGGGATGTTTTCAATTAGTGCAGTTTTAGCAGATGATACCAAGAGGGCAATGTATGATGCTAGTGATGATGTGGATGTGAGTTTATTCACCTCTATTTTGATTCATTTTTCCTGTAAGTATGACCTAGATGAAAAAATTGTTGCACAGTTATATCAAAAAAATCTTTACAAACTCACTATCATTCAACCCTACCTTGTTAGAAAGATTTAAATCTTTATGAATAAGAGCTATAGAGCTATGGCTACTTAATCTGCCACTATGAACCCAACTGAAGCAAAATAATAGAGATCCAAACCATATTAGATTAATGGTGATTTGAAAAGGCTTAGAGCCAGCCTATTTCGAAATAAGAGCTATAGAGCTATGGCTACTTGATTTACCATTGTGCACCAGGCAAAAGAGAAATAATAGAGATCCAAACCCTATTATATTAATGGTGATTTTAGATGTCTTAGATTCAGATTCAGTCCCTTGTTAGAACAAATCTTGATTTGTAGTGGTTGATGCTTGAAGTTTAAACTTCAATTCTTCTGAAAATATGAAAATTGAGGGTGCTAGTACACATACTTTGTTCAATTTATTATTAGGTCCATTTAACAATTCTAAAGTTTATCAAATTTGATTTTAGCAGAGTTTGATGCTCCCCAACAACAGGGGGAGCTCAAAGTTCTGAAGCAATTACAACAAAAGTACTAGTTTGTTCAGTGTAGTATTGGAATTTTCCCTGGCACAAGCAAATTTGTAGAAACTAAAGCCAAGTGGCTCTGGGATGTGGTGAGTTTTACTTGCTTGGGATATGGTAGATTTCATCTAAATGATCTTTGGTATGGAAACTTACTGTAAATCTAACCAGCCGGCACATTGTTCTATTGGGTAGAGTTTGACTCGATCTTGTGTATGTTTGAGGACATTCTACTTAGTTGCTCATGAGGAGCTTTTGCAAACAGGTCTGCAAAGATCCTAGATGGGGACACTGCTATGAGAGCTACAGTGAGGATCCAACCATTGTGAAAGCCATGACAGAAATCATCTTTGGTCTGCAAGGCACAGCTCTTGTTAATGCTACTAAGGGTGTTCCCTTTGTAGCAAGACAGTAAGCTTCTATCCCTATTCTAACTACTTTATTAATTTAGTTTAATGAGTTCTCACAACAAATCTTAGTGGGATCCGAAATGTTATTTTCTCTTCTGTAGCTATGTACAGTGAGTTTCAATCTTCTTCTGTTCCAAAGCCATTTTCTTTAGTTCAAAATTTGCTGTCTTAGTGGCGTAAACCCATAGATCTTTCCATTTATGTAGCAAAACGGTAAACTTGAAGTAGTTCTCCCTATTCTAAATTGAATTTTAATTTTAGTTCCGTAGGGTTATCAGTTTAATCACTTCTGTTGCATTTTTTGAGAGTCCAAAAATTTTGCATTTCTATTTTAAGGATGTAAGCTCTAAGCTTTTCTACCTGTTCTAGATTGAATTGTTTTTAACTCAACGGACATGTAGTTATCTCATTATTAATTAGTAATCAGTTATGTTACACCCTTTTGTGGGATTCCTTATTTACGTAGAAAGACAATAAGGTTTCTCTTCCTCTCCTAAATTGATTTTGTATTTAGTCCAATGGACCTTGAGTTCTTAGACTAATCAGTCTTTGTAGTTTTCCAAACATTTTTGTAAGCTTCTACCCAATTCTAACTTGATTTTCTTCTAGTTCGAAGGACTTTGAGTTATATTACATTCTTAGTAGGAGTTACAAATACTTTTGCATTTTCCTAGGAGGACAGTTAAATTGACTTCCTATCCAGATAATGGAATTTTCATTATGTCAAGTTGTCAATTTAATCATTTATGTTGGGGACTTGGGGTTCCAATTGCTTTTATATTTAACTCTAGATTGTGGAATGGATGCCTATCAAGTAAAATGTTGGGTCTCGACCATTATGGTTTCATATTCTAGCTGGAATGGAGAGAAAATGCATGCTAACTACTTCCTTGTTTCTCATGTTCTAAAGAAAAATCTTTGCTTTAAGGTATTACATTGTTTCCAACATTCATTATTGTTCTTGGGGCTTAGTTATTGAGATATGCATGATCAATCTTGGTTTTATATGTTATCCTTTCCATCAATACATTTTTGATAGCACTATATCCAAAATTTAAGATTCATTCATTTTAGTGTTGCCATTCTTTGGGTTGCAGGGCTTTGTTATTTCAGATTGGCAGGGAATTGACAGAGTAACTAGCCCAGCTAGTGCTAATTATTCTCTTTCTATCTTAGAAGGTGTAGGTGCAAGGATTCACATGGTATTGCAATTTTCTATTGCTTTTTTATTAAAAGGGTGATACACAGTGGGCAGATTGGCCTCTGTTAAGGAAACTTCACATGTACAACATTTAGAAGGAAAAGGCAAAAGTTGGCATTAGGTTATTGGCTAGTTTGTATCTTTCTATCAGGAAATATTTGTTAAACAGTTTTACTTAGCTTGGAGTGTATTTCATAGTTTGAGCAATTCTTAGGACAACTTCCTGCAACGCTTGTCTATAAGACAATAGTAAGAAGATTGGTATTGCATACAAAGATTCATAAATGGCTGATACTGAGTATGAAAATGATCCTGAATGGATCAAAAAGCTCAAGCATCAGGGATCTGCACATCTTCTAGATCTAGACAATTGCCCCAATGGCTGGGCCTCTCCTCCCAGGGACTATTTCTGAGTCAGAGGACTTGATTATCTTACCTCTAAAACAAAGATTGGTGGTGGGGATTGACTTCTTAAGCCTTTGTCTTTTGATCAACTTAAGGGCTCCTCCAAGATCCATGAAGTGTTGAAGCATCCTAATGGTCAAGTCAAGCAGGCTCTACAAGAAGCCTACAAGGGTTGTGAGAATGACAAGAAACCTTTTGTTTGGGCCTTCAATCTGCAGGTCCCCAGCAAGGATAACCACACTATAGTGGTATATTTTTACACTTATGATCCCATTCCTGAGGGGTCTCTCATGGATCAATTTATTAAAGGTGATGATGCATTCAGAAAGTCCCACCTCAAGTTGATTGCCAATATTGTCAGGGGACCTTGGATTGTAAGAACAATTTTTGGGGAACATGCTATTTGTATTCTTGGTAGAGCTGTCTCTTATAAGTATTCACAGGGGGAAAATTTTATAGAGGTTGTGAGAATGACAAGAAACCTTTTGTTTGGGCCTTCAATCTGTAGGTCCCTAGCAAAGATAACCACACTATAGTGGCATATTTTTACACTTATGATCCCATTCCTGAGGGGTCTCTCATGGATCAATTTATTAAAGGTGATGATGCATTCAAAAAGTCCCACCTCAAGTTGATTGCCAATATTGTCAAGGGACCTTGGATTGTAAGAACAATTGTTGGGGAACATGCTATTTGCATTCTTGGTAGAGCTGTCTCTTATAAGTATTCACAGGGGGAAAATTTTATAGAGGTTGATGTGGATATTGGCACTTCTATCATTGCCAATGCAATTGTGTATCTAGTGTTTGGGTATATTACAAGTTTGACTGTTGATTTGGAATTTTTAATAGAAAGTTAGACTGAAGCCGAACTTCTTGAGAGGATTTTAGGAGCAGTTAGATTTTTAGAGCCTGATCCAACTTCTACCAAGTCAATTGATCATGATCTATACTCTGATGGTTGTTCAGAGAGTGGAGATTCTTCCCTTCCTTCACAATTTTTGTGGAAGTCAATTGGACAGGGATTTTCACATCTTATTCATACAAATGTAGTTGATGAGACAAATATTGGTTTACCAGGCTTTGGGCTCAAATTAGTTTATTTATTGGAGGCCTAAACTTGAAATTACAGAAGTTAATTTAGTTGGTGGTATTGCACCTTCTAGTTGCACCCATTTAATCTTTGGATTCTAATTTATCCAAGATTTGCACTAATTAACGTATATGGATCAAATATGGATTTGGTATTCTAAGGAGTTGATTATTTAAATGATGTCATTATTTTTATTCTTTTGTGGATTAATCTTTGAACTGTGTTTTTGCTTCTTGAATGTTATTGAATGTACGTGATTTTCCAAGCAAAGTCTAGAATGGGGAAGATTGATATCTTTGTGCTTTCAACTCTTCCACAAATTGAACCTGTTGTAGAGCAACTCGCTTCCATTGTGCTATGCCATACTCGAGAGTTGGCATATCAAGTAGTTAATAAGGATTTTGTTGTAAGTACTACTATTGTTTGTCAAGATAATTTACCTTTTTAACTACTAGTTTGCTATGATGACTTCTTAATATAGTCTTACTTCACAATTTACTTATGATTCTTATTTGCTCCAACCATGTAGATATGCCATGAATTTGATAGGCTTAGCACCTACTTGCCAGACATAAAGGGTGTAGTATTACTATGAGCCTTCATATTACTATGCTTCTGTTCTAGTTTTTTAGCCTATATGTATACTATTGTTTTTAAATTCTCAGATGGTAGCTCCTACAGAAACCTCAACTAATCCAACCTAAAAAATTAATAGGCAGAATTTTTTGTTTAATAGCTCTAGGTTTTTCGATGAACCTATTGTTGATTAGGATAGCATCCTTATGCAAAGTTGTGACACTCTGCAATCCTTCAAAACATGGGGACAAACTCAAGCTATGGGTGACCTATAATGAGTTTGAACCTCTAAATTATGGGCTAGTTCCCTTAAAATATTCTATTGGAATGTATCATTTTTTTGTTTTAGAAAAGGGTAAGAAGGAAACTATAATGAAATGAAACTGTAAAATTTGGTGATGCACCTAATATGGATAAAAAATATGTAATCTGGTTCACAATATAACTCTGAAATCTGACTCACACAATCCAATCTTGGCACAATTATCACAAAAGTATTTCTAAGGAAGGCTTGAAAATAGACTTTTATATGAAGGAAAAGGATTTCTCACAACACAAAAAAGATTATTTTCATTTAACACAACCTAAGACCTGTAATAACACTATGCTTAATACTGCAAGCAAAAGTGAGACAATAATTTTAAAGGTTTAATAATTAAACACAGTAAAATTTCATCTAATCACCTTATACAATTAGCATCAAATGGAAAGGTAAATACTTGATTCCAAATAACAAAGGAAAAATTGCACAAAAACAGAGAAAATGAACTTGTAACCTGGTGTGATTTCTCTATAAAACTGTCAAAAATAGTGAGCTACAAAACCTTCTTCTCTCTTCAAAAGTGTAAAAGAGCAAAAAGGTAAGAACTAGCAAAATCAAGTTTTGCTTTACAATATATAGCTTGTTCTCACTAAGAGGCATGCAAAAAATGAACTGCAACTACCTACCTCTAAAAATAAGCTCTCCAAAGTGATCCCCGAGCAAACTCAAAAATACCCAAAAATAAGGGCTCAAACAGCCACAAATCGAGAAAAAATAGCTCCAATTTGGTCCTCTCCATGTCTTTTGACCAAAAGTTGACCAAGGGCCCTAAAAATACTCCTCAAATCATGCATGAATCCCCTAGATGGCCTAGTTAACTCAACTTATCAATTTGCATGATTTTGTTTTTGCAAAATTGATTGTGAGTAAATAATAAAGTAATTAAAATAATTACTCTATTATTGGTTACAACTTGTACTACTTTTCATTTTACATTTTGTGAAAAATAATAAAGTAATTTGAAGAATATTACTTTATTATTTATTTACAATTGATTTGTATGTGAAATCGTGCATGAAAAGAAATAATAATTCTCCTTATCTCTCCAATTACACATGCCTAATTTGCATGATTTGAGCAAAAATAGGACTTTGAAGAAAATAAAATCCCTTTATAGCTCCTATATTTGTATAAAAAAGAAAACAAATATTTAACTCTACCTTATCACTCCATTTACAATGCAAAAACTGCCATATATATTTATCATGTCTGCCACCTTGTAACAAGAGCCATCATGCAAAGTATATACTCTACTCTCCATTATCTACCACCTTGTAAACTCAACTTGTCTTCATGCATATCTTTGACTTTTACCTTGAATGATGATTTTGCAAGAAAAGAAGAATACCAACCTTCACCATATTCAGTCACCTCACATTAGCCAATGATTACAAGGAAGAATTTTACCATGCATAATACCATTAGGGAATGTGATGTTTTTCGACTATATTCTACTCAACCTCAAGGTAATAAGCATTGTTTGATTTTTTGTAAAGTATAACATTCACCTTTAACTATCGACCACCATCAACTTCACACAAAATGCAAAACACACCCTCTATGTCAGCCACTCCTTATGATGATTGCTAGGAAAATGTATCATTGATATTGTTGACCCCGGTTGACATTTGCATATGGTAATGATTTAGCATTAGAGAAGTCAAAAAAAATTAAAAAAAAAAAAAGAGAAAGGAATTTCGAACAAAAAGTGAAGGGAAAACCCTAATCACTTGTCATTTCATATGCTCATGTATGTTGGCCACCACTCTGCAACTCCTTTGACACTTAGGGTTTGATAGTTTTTATGGCTTCTCCTTGCATCTCTTTGTCGACCTCCATGGCTTCTTTGTATCTTCTGGCATAAAAGAGGTTGCATAAAGTGGTAAGTGTGGCATTTTTGTATCTAATTATCATTTACTTCATCATTTTTTAGTTTCCTTAACATTAATGGCCACATCCATCTCTAGTTTCTCCTTCTGTATTCTTTTCTTGACATATATTTTTGCTCTCTCTGTTGAAATTTCTTGCAAAACGTTAAAAAATCTGAGGAAAAAAAAAAGAAAGACCTATAGGAGGTCGCTGCCATTACATTCTTCTTCTCTGCAATTAGAAGGTAACTCTCTTGCTCTCTTTGCTAAAGATATTTAACTTATCATTGCATATTTCAAAAGAGACAAGGGTCTTCACTATTTTTCATCTGGGTAGTTTCAATATCCTTCTCCTTTTGTATGGCCATAGCCATTGTCTTTTTTTGTATCATATCCACTAGTTTTTGACAAGAAACTTTGAAGGTTTCAATTTTTCATGAGGGTTTCAACACAGAAATGCCAACAAATGCATTTTATGCTTACGGCCATACAAAGAAATACATATTCTGAACCTCTTGACTGTTCTTTATAAAAATGATAAAAGGACTCGAACTTATAACTAGGGTTTTCACTTCAAATGACAATGATATCTACTTTCTCTATGCATGACCATGATAAAAGATATACTATAGAACCATTCCTTTCTTGTAATGGCAAAACTATGTTAGGGTTTTATGAAAATCCATATGGGTATCAAGGAAAACCACTCTTTCAAGCACGGCTATGACATACAAATTCTTCTCTCTAACTTTTCTTTTTACTGTGCACAAAGAACTAGGGTTTCGTGAAAATGAGGATTTTAAACTTTGGAGAGCTAGGTGTCTTCATTCAAGCACAAACTCTACTCCCTTGTCAGGGCCATGATAGAATAAATACATTGTATTGATTCTTTTCACTGTATCCAAGAAAATGTGTTAGGGTTTCAAACCCTCTTCAAGTATTTGCATTTTAAAAGGCTCCATTGCAACATTCATGATATTTATTGTCTTTTCTAAGCATTCGCCTTCATTTATGTGCATAAGACTGTGTTCAAAAAAATAGCATTAGGGTTTAAACTGTTAAAACATAGAAATACCATATGTTATCTTTGAGAGTTGTTTCTCTAAATCTGTAGCTTCTTTCATTGAACTTGACCATCTTGAGTAAAAAACATTTGTCATTTCTCTAACCCTGAACAATAATGTGCATTCCCTTTTTGAAAAAGATATTATGATAGTCTTTATACATCAATCTTTTCTAAGGATGAGTTTTATCTTCGATCATTTCATTTTATATTAACTGGTCAACTGTCAGGTAATCAACATCACCTTGCTCTTTCACATTTAGCTTTGCATTTTGATCATTATCTGTAGCATGCATATAATATCTTTGATCTCTTTCTGTTTTTCATCATGGCACATGCCTGTCATAACTATACCAATCAGAGGTAATGATAAAAGCACAACTTGTATCTCCTTTAGCAGTATCAATGTAGCATAATATATGGCATATAATTGATCTTCTACTATTTCACCTCCATCATTCTATCAGTTAGCAGCTATGAAGTATGAATAAGAAATACTTGATTGTCACCAGTCAGAGGTATTACTATAGCATGTTTTGATTTCCCTTGTGTATTAGGTACCTGTAGATACATTTATCATTCTGTCAGAGAAATAATGATAATACTTGATCATTCCCTAAAACTGTATCAGTCATTTGATCTTTTCTTGATGTATCTTCTTCAATTATGCCTATCAGATGCTCTTCATGATAAAATTTGTTTTGTTTTGTCTTTCTAAAGGCATGGACTGTATCACTTATTTCAGTTGTACCTGGGCTTTATGAACACCTATATCTGATCACTTTACTTACTCCTTTGATTATAATCAAATGATGCTTTTCATATTTGTATCCTATACCTCATGTAAATGATACAAAAATATGTATCCTGTAAGCATTATTCTGTAGCTTAATCTTTATCAAGTAACAATGTAAACACTTATGTGACTGATAAAGTTAATGACATACATAAGTGTGACCTATGACTTGTCTCCAACTATTGTATGAAAAATTATGACTCCTGTAGGCTGTTCTTTCTATTTGATATGCAATTGAGACTTGATTGGCATATGTGTTTTTCTATCCTTGATTGTTCTTTTAGTACTATTCCTTGTGTATCTATTGATGGCATAGGACTATTATAAAACATCTCACTTCATTAATGATAAAGGAAGTAGAACAATACCTTGTTTCTTGCATATCATTTGGAATTTGATCACTGATGAGCTATTGGATATAGCATAACATGTAATGGTATCACTTGAGCATGTTGGGCTCAACCCTTGTGGGAGCCACATTTTCTCCACATGCTTTGTCTTTGAATTAGCAACGTTTACTTTTCCTATACCTACACAGTGAACAAACAAGTTAGCATAAAAGATATACCTGATGGTATTGATTGATCTTCTTTATGATATTCTGACTTGTAGCACATGTCTGATCTAATCTTTCATATGAAACACATGATGTGATAAGTTGATATATCTGCTTGATAAAGGCATTGATAACTTTAAACATCCGGAGCTCTAACAGGACTTTCCCCAAATTTTTTGTAGGTTCAACTGATGATATGAGCTGAAGATGAAGATTGAAGACCAACATCGATAAAACAACCTTCTTGCTCAGGCAATGATGGATGTTTACCTTTATCATACGTTCTTATTATTTCTTTTATCATTCAGATGTATAACTTACATGTCTGCAATTGCTCAGTCTAGTTACTCCCACGGCTTGTCTAGGACACATTTGAACACTTCTTTTAAACATAATTAGTTAATCTATCTTATGCACTTGATATATGTATATTTCTTTTTCAATCAATGCATAGGATAAAGTAACAGATATTGAATTTGTATGCTCCAAACATGACATGAAATAACAGTTTAAATAAATATCTTTTCTTTCATTCTTTCAAATGTGATTAAGTGAATAACCAATTTGACTTATAACTCTTGAAAGATAACACTATGTTAAATCAATTGTATTTCTTGAATGATTGATACCTTGGCAACCTTAATCCCTTGTCATGATGATTCATCAATCTTGATTAGACTGATGGGTTATCCTGTCAATTGAATTCCATCTCTACTATGTCAAGATATCAACTGTTTATTAAATGCATAACTTCAAAGTTTTCTTTTATTCCTTTTGAACAACTACACTTAGGTCTAACTAAATTTAGTGTCAAAAAAAATTTAGTAACATTTCTGGTGACCTCTCAGGGGTGTTTGCCTACTAAACAACATAGAACTAGTAGCCTTCGCAACTCCATTGGGCATAGAGTCTTTTCTTCCCTAAACCTTGGAAAATTTCTGCAACTCAAAAGTGACTAAAACACTACAGCAGTAACAAAACTGAAAACTGAAACTAAACTAACATGCTTAAAACAAAATCAGCAACATGTGCAAAAGCACTTCTTGGAAACAAAACAACAACTGAACTAAATGTGTAAAAGCACTTATTTGCAGCATAAGGCTACCTCTCTAATAGCATAACTGAGATAAATCCCATTAACTGGGATTGGCAACACCTCACCATCTAACTGAGCCAGCTAGAATGCATTGTGTTGCTTGCATTCTATTATTATCTATGGTCCATCTCACATTATATCAAACTTTGTATGCTGACCCGGTCTACTCTTCAACTCATTCCACTTGAAAACTAAATCTCCCTCCTTATAAACTCTTAGGACTACTCTTTTATCAAATGTTCTCTTCATTTGGGCCTGGTGTACTTCTAAGTTTTTCAAGGCCTCTTTTCTGATTTCTTCAAGCTCAATCAACTGTGCAAGCTTGATTTCCATTGGCTGCTCTTCAAGTAACTCTAGTTTTTTTATGTAACTAAGAGTTGGCAACTCCACTATTATTGGTAACTTGGCTTCTTTTCTATATGTAAGCACATAGGGTGAATTACTTGTTGATCTTTTAGGTGTAATCCAATCAGCCCATAATGCTAAGTTCAACTTATCATTCTAAGACCTCTGATTTTTATCAACTATTATTTTTATGATTTTAATCAGATTTTTGTTAGTTGATTTGGCTTGTCCATTACCTTGAGGGTAATAATTTGATGAACTATTCAGAAATATGTTATTTTTGACAAACCAATCAAATACTCTTAATCCAATAAATGCTAAAGCATAATTTGAAATAATAGAGTCAGGAGTTCCAAACCTGGACACTAGATCTTGATAAAAATTTAGGACTGATGTTTCATTAGCATCTTTCAAAGCAACTGCTTTAGTCCATTTAGTGAAATAGTCAGTAGCAGTCAAAATCCACTTGTGTCCTTGGCTTGAAGGTGGATTAATAGGACCAATAAAGTCCAATCCCCATTTTCCAAATGGATGCTCCATTTGAATTGGGTGTATGGGCATTGTTGTAAGTCCTTGTTTACCTGCAAAAACTAAACACTTTAAACATTTCTTTACCCATTCATGAGCATCCTTAAACATGTTAGGACAATAGTAACTAGCTCTCATAATTTTTAGGGCTGTTGTTCTAGCTGCAAAATGACATCCATAAGTTCCATTATAAAATTCTTCTAGAATCTTTTGAGTTTAATCTGGCTGCACACACCTCAATAAAACATTGTTAAAGTCTCTTTTATACAGAACCCCATCAATTACAGCATAGGGAATTGCCTGTAATCTATAATATCTTCTTTTAGATCTACCCAAGCCTTGAGGGCAATCACCAGTGTGTAGATAATGGATAATATCATGCACCCAACTTGTAGGGGAATCTGGGACAACAACTGCTTCATCATTTTGTAGCACTATCTTAGGTTCTCCTTCAAGTTCCTTGCTGTATTTTTCATGATTTGTAAGCTGTTCACACAGTCCTTGCCTCAGACCAGCTTGGTGACCTTAATTTGGATGTCATACTCCATAACCTTTGTTATCCATCCTGCCCTCTTATCACTTAAATCCTTACTAAGAAAGAATTCCTTTACTTTAGGATGGGCAACCATTAACTGAATTCTATTATTTGAAAGAATATGTTTAAACTTCTTCAAGCTTCTAATCACAACCAATACATGCTTTTCAACAAAAGAATATCTTACCTCATAGTCATGCAGAACTTGGCTGAAAAATGCCACAGGCTATTCTAATCCTTCATCATTCTGCTGACAAAGCATAACTGATATAGTATCCACACTGCCAAATGCATATAAAATGAAGTCCTTATCAAAGTTTAGATTTATCAATGTTGGAGCAACAACAAGTGCCTCCTTTATCTCTTCAAAGCTATGCTTTCCTTCCTTGGTCTAGCTAAAAGGAATATTCTTCTTTAGCATTGTTGTAAGAGGTTGTAAAAGTGCTGCTATGTTAGGAATGAACCTTCTTACAAAGTTAATTCATCCTAGAAAGTTGTATAAGCCTTTCCTATGTGCAGGAAGAGGTAATGTCAATATTGCAGTGATTCTTTCAGGATCAATTGATATTCCATCTTTAGACACTATGTGTCCTAACAGTTTACCTTCATAAACAGAAAAAATACTCTTCTTTGGGTTAAGTGATACCCCAAATTCTCTACATCTTTCAAAAATTAGCCTCAAATGATGAAAGTGCTCTTCATTTTTTCTAGAAAAAATAGTCACATCATCTAAGTATACAAGCACAAATTTATTAATTAGACCATGAAAAGCCATATCCATGGCTCTCTGGAATGTTTCACCTACATTTGATAATCCAAATGGCATCTTTTTGTAAGCCATTGTTCCCCATTTAGTAGTAAAAGTTATCTTGTACTGATCTTATTCTTTTACTAGAATTTAATTGTAACCTAAATAACCATCTAGCAAAGAGAATCTTTATGATCTAGAAACAACCTGCAATATATGTTCCATAGATGGTAAAAGATAATGACCCTTTAAAGATGCTCTGTTTAAATCATAGAAATCAACACATAATCTGATTTCTTCATTCTTTTTCCTGACAGGAACCAAATTAGAAACACATGAAGTGTGTTTGATAGGAAAAATGATATTACCTTCAATGAGTTTATTGAGTTCAGTCTTCATAAGTACTTCCAGCTTTAGGTTTAGTGGCCTTTGCTTCTGCCTGACAGGTTTTGCCTTGGGTTCAAGCTCAATTGTATGCTGAGCCAACTCTTGGTTGAAACCTTTTAGGTCTCCATATTCCCATGCAAATATATCACTAAACTCTTGATAGAGTTGGATGAATGCCTGTTGTTCTTCCTTTGTACATATCTTTCAAAGCTTGAGTAACTTCCCTTTAAAGATCTCAATAGGTTCATAATGTTCCTATTTCACTAACAAGTTGGCCTTGTCTTTTCTTACCTGATCATCAGTGTTAAAGATTGACTCTAAGGTTATCAAACCCTTAGGCAATTTGTTTGATCTTAACTGTAGTATTTGATCATCATATTGCTATAAAAATTTATGCTGATTACCTACAAAAAATAAAGCATCTTCCATTAAGAAATTTACAATCTGTTCATCACTATCAAATACCTACCAGCTGGTATTATTATCTGGAACTGATGGTCTTACAACAATCTTGACATAAAAAGGAGTATGAATATTCTTCATTTCTGCAGGAATATCATATTCAACTCCTATAGCAGTTAGTTTGGCATCTTGCTTATTATCAGTTCTAGGTACAAATATCAGATTAAATGCATCAAATTCTTGTATCATATCCCAAACTCTATGTTTATAAAATTTTAGCAAATCATTTTTTGTAGCAGTAAGGTTTCTGACTTGTTTAACCACTTATTCACTGTCTCCAAAGACCTTTAAGCATTTGATTTTTCTTTTCCTTGTCCATTCTAATCCATGAACTAAGGCTTTATACTCAGTTGTGTTATTAGAACAACTGAAAGCAAGTCTGAAAGATGAATAGTAGTTCTCATCTATGGGAGAAAATAAGACAACTCCTCCTTCAGCACCAATTCTACTTCTAGAACCATCAAAATAAAGTTCCCACACATCATTTTCTGCCTCAGTTGCTTGCTATTTTCTCCTTTAATCAGATTTGGAATGACTGTATTTTTCTCCTGAATCATATATACACCTAGGCCTACCTCATCCATCTGCTCAAAAGGATCTACTTCACGGTTCTCTACTGGCCACTGGTCTAAAACAATATCAGGAATCCCCTCTAAAAGTGTACTTGGGTCTTGAACATGAATCAGGTCTTCTTGATCAAAGATAGAAAGGTTGGCATTTATTGGATTGGGTGTTAGGGTTCAAGGTGATCTTTGGCTAATGGCTCAGATTTGATTGTAACTTTTGTTCCATATCTAGTTCTAAAAAATAAATGTGTCTAATTAGACGATAGATATCCTCCTAACCTTGTTGTAAAATCTCTAGATAAGAAAATGGCAAAGGTAGGTGGCAAATCAATAACATAAATATCCTGATATATGATAAAGTTTGGACAAGCATGCAGAGTAAGACCTAGATTCTTGAACATTCCAACTGTACTGACCTCAGTTCCATCCATTTGTACAACACCTCTAACAATAGGTTCATATTTCAGGCCTAACTTATCAGCTAGCTATTTTGGCATGATTGAACTACTGGCTCCTGAATCTATCATATAGTTATGAACTAAATGGTCACCTACAATCAGAGTGACATAAAAAGGTAGAGGTTTGCCTACTGGTTTAGGCTATTCTATTCTTTTTTCTGCCTCATTTGTAAGCATTACTCAAGGTTGATCTAGTTTTTGTGCCTCTTTTGACAAGGATAACTGAGATAATGCATCTTGTAATAAATCTTTTTGTTCTTGAATATGTAAAGCATCGAAAATAGACATGCTCACTATAGCTTTTTTCATGTGATCCAAAATATTGAAAACAGGACCACTAACCTTTTGCTACACTTTTAGGACAACAACCTTTGGTTGGTCTCTAGCTGGTTGTTTATTTATTTTTGGCTGTCTTTTTTCTATAGTTGGCTGCCTTGACAAAATATGCAGATCTTTTAATGTAGAAGCTTGATTCTCCTCATTCCAGCTTGTAGAAACTACATTTTTAACCTTTTCAACTTGCTGTTGTACATTTCCCACCTACTGTTTACCAGTATCAGCTTGTTGATTTACAATTCCAGTTTGTTGTTGCAAGTCAATAGCTCTCTTTTTTTACCTTGTGTTTGCTACAATATTAGTAAAAGACTGCTTTTGACCTAGTAACTGATTTACACCATAGAATTCATTAGCCTACCAATTCATTAAAGCTACATCAGGATTAACATACTGAGTCTGAGTATCCAGTTGGTTATTCACATCACCTATTGAATTTTCAGTAGCAGCATAGTTATTTTGTACCATTAAAGCTTCACTTACTATCCCATTTGGGCAAGTGGCCTGGTTATGAGGTTGATTACATGGGTAACACCATGCATAATCTTGAACCATGTTATTCTGTATAGGCACTATCTCTTTTGATGTACTAACAACATTTCGATTATATGGTTGATTTGGCCTATTATTGTAATTTCTTCTTTGACCCTGGTAATCTACCTAATAACCAGGTCTATCTGCTTGGTATGGGGCTTGGTAAGGCCTGTTATTCTAGTTTACTTGAATCTTCATACTTACTAAATCATTGCTTACAGTCTGCAATATTTTTGCTATATTTTGTTGGTTTTCTTTCAACTCTTGAAACTCAGAATGAATGGGATTTGCACTATTTTTTGCATTTGCTTGATAACCAAAAGATGGTATTGGTGAAATATGTGGGGTTGAAATTAGAATTAAAGGCTGTATATCTGGAAAAATTAGCATTGGTGGCCTAGGTGCTATTTTACCAGCCTATATTAAATTATTTTCTACTTTTATTATAATATCAAAAGCAACTGGTAAAGTTACCCCCCATAGATTGTATCATAACAACAATATCAAAATTTAATGCTCTCAAATAATACAAAAAAGTATGTTTTGGTGAGGGTTTCACTGTTTCAGGAATTCTATTCCATGTTTTATGAAATATGAAATTAAAATCTAACATTTGCTCTTATGGAGCTCTCTTAATAGTAGTCATTTGTTCAACTAATGATAAATGATCAGCTTTATCCTGAAATTGTCTATTCAAAGTAGCACCTCATTCATCCCAAGATCTAATTGAATTGACTCTTAAGCCTTTAAACCATTGTAGAGTCTTACCTTTTAGTGATGCTGCCAATAACCTGATTGCTATGTTCTCCTTGGCAATGTGATGCATAGAACATAAAGAAGCCACATCTCTGATATGCTCAATTGACATAGTCCCATCTTCTCCTGTGAAACTTGGTAAACTCTTCAATGCAGCCATTAGTATGTCATCATGCTGATTTAAATTAAAGGGTTGCCTCCATTGAATGAAACAAAAGGTTGATTTTGAGATGGTGGTGGATTTCTTCCTCCTCCTCCACCTCTTCCTCCACTGAGAGGTAGTACTCCTCCTCCACCTCCTCTAGGAGGTGGTATTGGCCCTCCACCTCCTCCTCCTCCTAGTAGAGACATTGGAATAGATGGTATTTGTGCTGGTACTTGGACTAAAACTACTTGAGGTATTTCTTGTAACAAAGGTTCTCCCTCTACAAGCTCTAAAAGAAGTTCCTCTTGAAAAATAGGAATCTGCTCTCTTGGGCTTCCTGGTGGAGAACTATGAAATTCTAATGATGAACTTGCAAATAATGGATTATGGTGAGAAGAAAACTCTGGATGTATACTTGGCAGATCTAAAACAACTGTTGAGTCTGTTGTTTTAATCACTTTATCTACTTTCATTCTCCTTTTTGGTGGAGATAACTGAATATGCCTCTATTTAGAATCTTTACTTGACCTTGTTTGATATTTTTTCATAAGATGCAAAATTTGATCTATAAAACCAAAGTAATAGAGTTGCTAGGTACTTAAAATTAAACCTCTACAAGGCTGAAAATTATGTTGTTCATACCAAAACAACAGAAAGAATAAGTTCTATTAAACTAAAAATTAGTTCAAGCATCTCATCGGGTTTGCCAAAAACTGTTGTCGATGAGGATTGTACCCTTATACAAAGTTGTGACACTTTACAATCCTTCGAAACATGGGGAGAAACTCAGGATGTGGGTGACCTATAATGAGTATGAACCTCCAGATTATGGGCTAGTTCCCTTAAAATATTCTATTGGAATGTATGATTTTTCTATTTTGGAAAAGGGTAAGAAATAAACTATAATGAAATGAAACTGTAAAATTTGGTGATACACCTAATATGGATAAAAAATATGCAATTTGGTTCACAATATAACTCAGAAATCTGACTCTCACAATCCAATCTTGTCACAAATATCACAAAAGTATTTCTAAGGAAGGCTTGAAAATAGACTTTTATATGAAGGAAAAGGGTTTCTCACAACACAAAAAGGATTATTTTTATTTAACACAAACTAAGACCTGTAATAACACTATGCTTAATACTGCAAGCAAAAGTGAGACAATTTAAAGCTTTAACAATTAAACACAGTAAAACTTCATCAAATCACTTCATACAATTAGCATCAAATGGAAAGGTAAATACTTGATTCCAAAGAACAAAGGAAAAATTGCATGAAAAGAAAGAAAATGAACCTGTAACCTATTGTGATTTCTCTATAAAACTTTCAAAAATAGTGAGCTACAAAACCTTCTTCTCTCTCTAAAAGTGTAAAAGAGCAAAAAGGCAAGAACTAGCAAAATCAAGTTTTTCTTTACAATATATAGCTTGCTCTCACTAAGAGGCATGCAAAAATGAACTGCAACTAGCTGCCTCTAAAAATAAGCCCTCTAAAGTGATCCCCAAGCAACATCTAAAATTCCCAAAAAATAAGGGCTCAAACTACCACAAATCAAACAAAAATAGCTCCAATTTGGTCCTCTCCATGTATTTTGACTAAAAGTTGACCAAGAGCCCTAAAAATACTCCTCAAATCATGCATGAATCCCCTAGATGGCCTAGTTAACTCAACTTATCAATTTGCATGATTTTGCTTTTGTAAAATTGATTATGAGTAAATAATAAAGTAATTAAAATAATTACTCTATTATTCATTACAACTTGTACTACTTTTTATTTTACATTTTGTGAAAAATAATATAGTAATTTGAAGAATATTACTTTATTATTTATTTATAATTGATTTGTATGTAAAATCGTGCATGAAAAAAAAAAATTCTCCTTATCTCTCGAATTACACATGCCTAATTTGCATGATTTGAGCAAAAATAGGACTTAGAAGAAAATAAAATCCCCTTATAGCCCCTATATTTGTATCAAAAAGAAAACAAATATCTAACTCTGCCTCATCACTCAATTCACAATGCAAAAATGGCCTCACTTGCCATATATATTTATCATGTCTGCCACCTTGTAACAAGAGCCATCATGCAAAGTATATACTCTACTCTCCATTATCTGCCACCTTGTAAACTCAACTTGTCTTCATGCATATCTTTGACTTTTACCTTGAATGATGATTTTGCAAGAAAATAAGAATACCAACCTTCACCATATTCGGTCACCTCACATTAGCCAATGATTACAAGGAAGATTTTTACCATGCATAATACCATTAGGTAGTGTGATGTTCTTTGACTAAATTGTAGTCGACCTCAAGGTAATAAGGATTGTTTGATTTATTGTAAAGTATAGCATTCACCTTTGACTGTCGACCACCATCAATTTCACACAAAATGCAAAACACACCCTCTATGTTGGCCAATCCTTATGATGATTGCTAGGAAAATGTATCACTGATGTTGTTGACCCCGGTCGACATTTAGATATGGTAATGATTTAGCAATAGAGAAGTCAAAAAATTTTTAAAAAGAGAGAAAGGAATTTCGAACAAAAAGTGAAGGGAAAACCCTAATCACTTGTCATTTCATATGCTCATGTCTGTTGGCCGCCACTCTAGAACTCCTTTGACACTTAGGGTTTGATAGTTTTTATGGCTTCTCCTTGCATCTCTATGTCGAACTCCATGCCTTCTTTGTATCTTCTGGCATAAAAGAGGTTGCAGAAAGTGGTAAGTGTGGCAATTTTGTATCCGATTGTCATTTACTTCATGATTTTTTTATTTCTTTAACATTAATGACCGCGGCCATCTCTAGTTTCTCCTTATGTATTCTTTTCTTGACATATTTTTGCTCTGTTGAAAATTTCTTGCAAAATGTGAAAAAATCTAAGAAAAAGAAAAGAAAAACCTACAGGAGGTCGCTGCCATTACATTCTTCTTCTCTGCAATTGGAATGTAACTCTCTTGCTCTCTTTGCTGAAGATATTTAACTTATCATTGCATATTTCAAAAGAGACAAGGGTCTTCACTATTTTCCATTTGGGTAGTTTCAATATCCTTCTCTTTTTGTATGGACGTAGCCATTGTCATTTTTTGTATCATATCCACTAGTTTTTGACAAGACACAAAAATGCCTACAAATGCATTTTATGGTTATGGCCATACCAGAAAATACATATTCTGAACCTCTTGACTGTTCTTTGCAAAAATGAAAAAAGGATCTCGAACGTGTAACTAGGGTTTTCACTTCAAATGATGATGATATTTGCTTTCTCTATGCATGACCATGATAAAAGATATACTGTAGAACCATTGCTTTCTTGTAATGGAAAAACTGTGTTAGGGTTTTATGAAAACCCATATGGGTATCAAGGAAAACCACTCTTTCAAGCACGGCTATGACATACAAATTCTTCTATGTAAATTCTCTTTTTACTGTGCACAAAGAACTAGGGTTTGATGAAAATGAAGATTTTAAACTTTGGATAGATGGGTGTCTTCATTCAGGCACAAACTCTACTCCCTGGTCACGTCCATGACAGAATAAATACATTGTGTTGATTCTTTTCACTGTATGCAAGAAAATGTGTTAGGTTTTCAAACCCTCTTCAAGTATTTGCATTTTAAAAGGCTCCATTGCAACATTCATGATACTTATTGTCTTTTATGAGCATTCTCCTTCATTTCTGTGCATAAGACTCTGTTCAGAAAAATAGCATTAGGGTTTAAACTATTAAAACACAGAAATACCATATGTTATCTTTGAGAGTTATTTCTCTAAATCTGTAGCTTCTTTAATTGAACTTGATCATCCTGAGTAAAAAACATTTGTCATTTATGTAACCCTGAACAATAACACACATTCCTTTTTTTAAAAAGATATTATGATAGTCTTTATACATGAATCTTTTTTTACCATGAGTTTTATCTTTGATCATTTCATTTTGTATTAACTGGTGAACTGTCAGGTAATCAACATCACCTTGCTTTTTCACATTTAGCTTGGCATTTTCATCATTATCTGTAGCATGCATATCATATCTTTGATCTCTTTCTATTTTCCATCATGGCACATGCCTGTCATAACTGTATCAATCAAAGGTAATGATTAAAGCACAACTTGTATCTCCTTTAGAAGTATCAATGTAGCATCATATATAGCATATAATTGATCTCTTCTACTGTTTCACCTCCATCATTCTATCAGTTAGCAACTATGAAGTATCAATAAGAAATACTTGACTGTCACCAATCAAAGGTATTACTATAGCATGTTTTGATTTCCTTTGTGTATTAGATACCTCTAGATACATTTATCATTTTGTCAGAGAAATAATGATAATACTTGATGATTCCCTGAAACTGTATCAGTCATTTGATCTTTTCTTGATGTATCTTCTTCAATTATGCCTGTCAGATGCTCTTCATGATAAACTTCATTTGGTTCTATCTTTCTAGAGGCATGAACTATGGGTATGTGCAGGATCATGATGGGCCAAACTATACCTCTGAGTGGCAATGAAAATACAAAAAATTAGACTTTATCAAGTTCATGTGAAATTTTGAATGGATTATCTATACAATTTGAAAAAGATGTAAAAATGAAATTTGTAGAGAATTGAATCTAGTTTATAGGCTACTAATTTTTTAAAAAAAAAACTACAATTACTTAGTGAAAATTGAATATTTCAATGAACAACTATTAAATTTTTCAGAAAAAAATAAAAAGTGGGTGTCTGTCCAGCCAACCTAACTATGAGTAAAAAAATATATATTTTTTTGAAACTTTCAAAATAAGTAGAGGACTCATGTCCGGATGTGATGCATATTTATTTGAAATTTTTTTCTAATAAAATAATTAGTTATGATTTTTTTACTGTGACTTTTTTTTAAAAATAAAAAGTAATTTTCCAGCCAATCTAACTCGATAAAAAAAAATCAAAATTCAAATTTTTTTTTTAAACCTATAGCCAGAAAAGCATAGAGTGTGATGCAGGTTTCGGATCTCAAAAAGGTAAAATGGTTTGAAAGTTATGGATGTTTTTCAATCAGTGTGTCCATCAGGATTTCAGAGATACGGTATATTGAAAATTATTAATAATTATTTAATAAAATGATAACCAAATAAATCTTATATTTTTAGAAAGCTAACAATTTTTTCTATAAACCCTTTTCATTTTATCAATTTTGCATTAAAAAAAGTCATCAACACGAAGGGTGAAATTCGAAGAAGAGACTGAAACATTAAAACACGTTACAATCCATAAAAAGTCAACAATCAAAATGGATATCCATCTTGCTTTGTACCAAAGCAAGACGGATATCAATTTTGCTTCAGTAAAAGCAACTCGAAACAGATATCCGTTCTGAAAACGGATATCCATTCTGAAAACAGATATCCATTTTGTTGATCTATGAAAAATTTTGTACCATTGGTTTTGGATGAAGAGAAGCAACATATTTTGTACCATTGGTATTATTTTACCGAAGATACAATCCATGGGTATATCATTTATGTATGCATGGACATTTTGTGTATATCCTGCTATCGTTTATCATGGTTGTAAATGGTGAATGTACATGTCAAAGGATACAAAGGTTGACCGGCCATATCGGAAAAATTGGGAAAAGATACGTTAGTCGATCAGTTATAACAAGTCATGTTATGTATAGGCTAAATCGAAGACATCGGACTGACAATAGTTATCAGAGAGACAAAGTTCCATTGAGCTGACAACATTGATCTCACCGATCAAGTCATATCGGGGTGACAATCATTAAGTGTCATTGATGGGTTATTTATTAGCACATCGGAAGAACGGTTGAGAACTACACCAATGAGAGGGAGTCACACTGACAGAAGGAACATTGGAAAGAGATGGACTCTCGGAGGCGAGAAGAAAAGTGTCACCGATAGAGGCGGTCTGGCCGATGGTGTAGTTCGGTGTTTATTGTTTCAGTGTGAGAAACGATATCAGAAATCGAAGAGAATGTCTGACCGATGTAGAAGTCTTACCGATGACTAATGGATGGTAAACACATCGGGGAGAGTTATAACATTAGAATGTAAGTAAAAAGTCTCACCGAGGGTATTGGTCTTACCGATAGACAAGGGTGGTGAATCTCACATCAGAGTAAGTTTGTATATATCCTGCAATCATCTTATTCCATGAGACCACATTTCTTTGAGGCATTTTTTCAAACAATTCATGTGTCTTGTCTATGCTTCCACACTTTCTGTACATGTCTACCAGAGCATTTCCAACTAGAATATCTACAAAAATCACACTTCCATTATGCTTTGATGAATGTCCATACCCTATTCCAAAGCTCCCATTTTGGTAGAGGTAGAGAGGATGCTGACAAAGGTTGCAGAATCTAGCTTTACACTTGCCAATTGCATTTGCTTGAAATTTTCTAAAGCCTTTTCAACAAACCCGTTTATGCATATCCTACAATAATAGTAGTCGAGGAGACCACATTTCTCCAACTAGATTTCTACCAATTCAGAAAATGTGTGCTTTTGGACCAGTGTTTGGTACAAGAAACATACCAATAGAGTGGTGGCCATAATTCTCCCTCAATTAGAATTAAAAGGTACCCTTTTTCCATCCAAAAGAGGTCTCTCCTTGTTATGCACTTTAAATCTCTCTTTTAGTTCTTTCAAGGGAAGGATTCCACCTTGGTTTGACCATTTGAAAGCGTTGAAGATACTTGACTTAAGAAGAAATGGACTAGAGGGTTCTATTCCCAAATCTCTTGCCAATTACTCACTTCACTGGAAAAGAATTTCACACAACAACTTGAAGGGGAGCATACTTGTAGAATTTGGTGGTCTGGGGAAGTTAGAACATCTTTGTTTGTCCTACAATTGCCTGAGCGGAAGCATTCCAAATTCTCTAGGAAACTGCATGTCTCTACTTGATTTGTCCCTTTACAATAACCATCTCACAAGTGCTCTATTCTCATGTCTTTACTTTGAAGGGAGCATGCTAATTACTTTGATCTGTCCTCTTATACATATCAGAGAACAATGGAGGAGTCACACTGACAGCATAAGCCTGAGCGATGGATTCTACACATCAGCGAGAGGTCCCACATCGGGCTAACAAATTTGAAGGTTACCGATAATGATAAGTCTGGCCGACAATAGAGAAAGGAAGAACATGTGAAGCATAGTTCGATGAGACATTAGAAATGTCTTGCCGATAGTAAAGAAAGAGTGTATTTCGGTCTCGTTTGGACCTTGGGAAGGATATTTTAAAAGCTATTTGAGCAATTGGTGGGTTAATGGGTATTTTACACCCTGTTTGTAAGCTTTTGTTGTGTTTCTCTACATCACTTGTCTACAATATACAAAGTTTACCTTTCTCACCCATACCTTCAGTATATAAAGGACATTAATAGGGAATTTTTAATTTCCACTCAGTCAGTGCAATCTAGGAGAGGATAGATTGTCTAAAGTTGTGATCTATTTCCATTTACACTTGCCATAACTACAAATGCTTAGTGTTTATTCTCAACCCCGGTATATGAATAAAATGTGACCTATTGTTCTAATAGGCCTATAGGGACAAAGAGGTGATAAAGCCTTTAATTTTAAACATGACATGGTTTTGATAACTTCCCATATTGGTAAGGTCCTGGATGACAATCCTTTGATGCACCTAATTATAATAGGTGTTATGATAGTCCTTGGTATCTTTTCATTTCTTTCTTGAATGGCCTGCAAATAAGACATAAGACATATTAGATCCTTCATAAATAAGAATTCTCATACATTACATTTAAACTTAAACTCCCTAAACATCCATCAATCCATCCATTAATATCAAAATGCCATGAATATCCTATGATCAACCATTCTAATTCCTAGGATAGTCATATATTGCAATTTTGCTTCTCTATACTAAAATAGCCCAAGGAATATCTAACCTTGAATTTGTATTTTAACAATCTAATGTCTTTACGAATAACATTGAGCCTTCTTTTGGGACAACATTTTTGCCTTTAGAAGCTCCTCATTTGATGATAGCCTAAAATCAAATAATGGCTTATATCCAGAGCTTTATTAAGTTGATACCTAGGTGGATTAGTGTGTAAACATTGAAATTAGATGGTAATTCACAAGTTTATTGAATAATACAATGAATCCCTAGTCTAGAATCCAAATGTACATAATAAAATGGATATCTGTTTTGTAGTAGCCATATGGACGTTGCAAGTGTCCGTTGCAAAGAATTGGGGTTTTCCAAAATGGATATCCATTTTGGAAAAGCAGAAAAAAGACAAAAGGAATATTGTTGGGCCCAACTTCCACAACCAAAGACCATCTGCTGTCGAAATACTCGTGATTTCTGGCTATGATAGTGAAAGGAATATTTTTATGCACTTTTGGAGACACGATTTTCTTGTTACAATAATAAGGGTGATATTTTTGTTCCCCTAATGGGGAGCAATAGTCGTCGTAAAGCAAAAAGGAGGAGGAAAGTTACATTGGAGGAAATTGAAGCAATTAGGAAAAAAGATAGGGAAAGGAAGAGGATTGGAAGGGTGGGTTTGGCGGATGCTCATCAAGGTGTATCTTCTTCTTTACCATCTAATGACATGCAAATTGAAGATGTTAATTTTGATTATAATGAAATGTTAGATAAGAATGAAATTCACCATGATATTGCAAATGAAAATATTAAAAAATTTTATGAAACACCTATTCATAATAGCAATACCATGGACAAAGAAGAAGAAGAAAAATGAAGATGTGCACTTGAAGAAAGTGGATATGAGCATCATGGTGTTGAAATTGCACTCCATAATCCATTTGTTGATAAAATTGATGAGGTTGATAACATGGATGAAACAAGAACAATCAATGTATCTCCAAATTTCATAAGAAGAGAGGACATTTGTCAAAAAGAGAATAACCGTGATGAAATTGGAAAACACCCAAAAACCCCAAAATGGTTACTTGAAATTGATGAGAACATAATGGAAAAACTTGAAGGCAAGAGGTCATCACGAACGGTTTGGTTGTGGGCTACAAAACTCTTCAATGAATACTTTGAGAAGAAAACATTAACTGAACAATGCCAACTTTTTGTGTAATTATTAAAGATGTACAAAATGAGACCTTTACTAAAGAAATTAAAGATTCGGTTAAACAAAGTGTCCGATTGGAATAAAATTATTGTAAGAAGCCTTTTCAATGCACTCAATTCTATTGGAAAGACTAGCAAGGAGAAAGATAAAAGAGCTACCCATAGAGTAATAACAACCTCAATAGTAAGCAAACAATTAAGAAATGCTCGATTAATGAGGCAAACTTGTGTTGACTTAAGATTGAATCGTAAAACATTGTCAAAAGCACTAGCATTAAGATCAAGGCTAGATAGTCCTGTTGCCAATGATACTTGGGCTTTTAGTGGTAGGTTTCCACGAGTTGACAAGAAGCTAATTGATAGCACAAAGGAATAAATTGAACGATTTTGGCACACTAACTCTAGGGTATCACCGAATGCAAAAGATGTTGTAAAGTTAAGAATTGGTGATAAAGACCGCACACCACATCCTAAACATTACTTGAAATGTAGCCAAACAACATTGTACAAACAATATTGTGAAACTCACCCAGGTATGACAATCTCACAAAGAGCATTTGAATCTCTTAAGCCATTTTATTGTGTTCCTCTTAAAGTTCGTAATGCATGTTGTTGCAAATACCATGTAGAATTTTCTATGTACCATGAATTATTATGCAATATTCGTTCTACTTTGCACACTAACGAAATGTTACAGGAGTGTGGTGCAATTCAACTACCAAAGTCATCTAGGGACTTATTGGATTTATTTCTATGTATTAGAGATGATGGTTGCATGTTCTACAAGAATGATTGTTTAAATGAAAAGTGTTTACAATGTGGTGGGTTATCAAAGTTTGTATCATGTTTTCATGAGGGCAACGAGCATGATTTTGGAAAGAGAATGGTTGAGAAAAAGAGATATGAGATAGTGAAATACAATTTGAAAAGTGGAGGTGAAGGTTCTAGATGTGAGTTGATTGTAAGAGAGGTAAGTATTGCTGATTTTATTGATGATTTTAAGAAAAATCTTTTCTACAAGTATGTCAGACATAGTCACAGGTCTCGATGGTTAGATCAACAGTTCAGGATGTGTAAAGACTCTTTCCCGATTGGAACTATTGTCTTTGTAGTTGATTTTGCAGAAAATTATACATTGCAACCCCAAAATGAAGTTCAATCCCAGTACTACAATTCTATTCAGATTGCTATTTTTGTTCACATCACATACAGACATGCCCCCGAGAGTATAGAAGAGAATAGGAAGATTGTCAGAGAATACCATTTTTACATGAGTGATGATCGATCTCATTCAGCAGAGTTTGTGCAATATTGTTTTCAACAATTTTATGGGTTCTTGCAAGAAAAAGATATTAGAATAGATCAACATCTCATTTGGTTAGATAATTGCACTGGTCAATTCAAGAATGCTCGTAATTTCTATTGGTTGAGCAAAATGCATGTAGAGAAGGGTATACCTCATATTTGGAATTTTTTTGAAGCCAGGCACGAAAAAGGTGAACATGATGGAGCAGGTGCATGCGTGAAGAGAGCTCTTTTTAAAGAACAACTAAAGATTAGAGGTGGTGCTACATTCAGTGATGCAGATTCCATTGTTAAGTGGTGTAACTATGCATTGTCACGAGGAGTGGCTCTTGATTCTGAAGTGCGCAGGTTCTTTTGGTTGGTTGATGATGGGATAGTGATAGAGAAATTGGAATGTCAGAGAATCAGTGAATCATCCAAGATGCATTCATTTCAAAGCTCAAATGCAAGTACATGGACTATTTGGACACGAGAATTAGCTTGTTTTTGTCAGAGTTCTATTAAATGTGATTGGAACAATTGTGAGTCAAGTGAGTGGGTAGATGCATGGTTTCCACAATATTTAATCCCTTTATATGAAGGTCAATCATCTTCCGTCAATGACATGGAGAGCTCATTTGACTATGAACATCTTTCAGACCTTGTACAGCCAAGTCATGTTTATGTAGTTGTTGCACCACATGGAAATGAAGAGAGGTCAGACTATTGGTTGGCATGATGTGTACAGGGAAAACAAAAGCTAACACAACCTATGACAGATGATGATGGGTTCACATATCCTACAGGATCAGTTGTTATTGCTGGGACTTAGTTACGAACATATATGGTTAAAAAGAATGGCATCCCGGCCTTTGAAGACTTTGAGAAGCATAAAACCATATTGATGTATTCTCACCTAGTTGTAGCAACAAATGTCAAGTTACTAAAGCATCGTGGAAACCAAAATCAAAAGAACTATGGACAATTAGTAATGTTGATCATGAAGCAATATTAGATACTTTGAAGGTAAGAGATGACCCCTCAGGTACGCTTGACTAGCATTTAAACTTCCAGATGGACAGGTATGACATTTTTTATCTTAACTTGTTCTTGTTTTTTCTATTTTTTAGAATTTTTTTATTAAAAATCTTGTTACTTTAACTATAATGCATGCTTTTGACTATATAGGACTGCGAATAAAGTTATTTTACATGGCATCGTAGATTATTTTGCATGGCATCCTAAATTATTTTGTATGTCATCGTAGGTTATTTTGACTATACTCGAGGTATGATTTTTAGTTCTCATTTGTATTTCTTAATATTGCACATTTGTACCTTTTTCTACATAAGGCATTCCATTAGATGACATGTATTTGATGTCTTTTGCCAAATAGTTCATGTGCCTTGTCTATGCTTTCACATATTACATACATGTGTCACATGGCAATTGCAACTACAACATCTGACAAAATTCTCATTTCTTTGAGGTATTCCACCAAACAGTTCATGTGCCTTGCCTATGCTTCCTTACTTTGCATTGTTATAAAAGTCCTATAACAGTCATAATTAATCTTCATACTAATCTTGATAGTAATCTTTCCATCATTGTATTCCATGAGATGACAGTCCTATAACAGTCCTATACATGTCTACTAGGATAGTTTTAACTACAACAGTCCTAAAATAGTACTAGAATAGTCCTATAATAAGCGCAACATTTAATGTACATATTTATGATATTCATGTTTACTTTTAAATCTGCTTGTTCATGCTTCTCACAGGACGTCACCTCCCCTACCCATCCAGCTCTATAGAAGAAGAGAGACAACAAATGATCAAAAGGGATCACCAATTGGTGGTAAGTGATTGATTACTTATGTCATGTTATATATTTTGAATATTAAATTTTATATTAATGTGCACATTGTTTGATTGTATTAATAGGTGGAAATTCAAAAATCTCTATCAAGGAGGTCTAGTCGATGAGCGATAGAAGATGAGTCATTGACTGGTTCACCATCTTCATGGCCTAGCAAGAGCCATAGATTATTTGATAGCAATCCATAGGAGATTTGATTTTGGGACATTTTGTTACATGTGTATTTGGCTTTGTAAACATACTTTTGTATGTTATTGATGTATATCATTGTATATACCCATATGGTTTTATTTGTACATGCCTATATGGCTTGATATATACACTATACATTATTTTCATGACATTATATGCATATATGTATATATAAGATCCTAATTTGGCACAAGTAGGGAGAATGCTTGCATAGGTTATAGAATTTGGTTTTAAACATTCCAATTGTATTTGCTTCAAAGTTTCTAATGCCTTTTCAAAAAATCCATTTTGTGCATATCTTGCAATCATTGCATTCCATGAGATAGCATCTCTTTGAGGTGTCATGCCAAACTGTTCACATGCCTTGTCTATGCTTCCACACTTTGGATTTACACCTGCCAATTGCATTTTCTTAACATTTCCTTTCAATCCTTATCAAAAATTTTGTTTTGTGCACATATTGCATCATTGCATTCCTTCATTTACAACACATGATTAAATAAGAAGATGCATATTTACAACACTTAAGACCTTCATGAAATGATACATTGGTTTCTTGATATTCAATCATGCATTGGAGATCTTCAAAGTGTTAAATATGTTTGAAGTGATGAAGAAACTTGTTATTTTGATGTATTTCAACTCCAAACTTCCACCTAGAAATGAAGGCGCTAATCCTTTATCAAACTAACCTAAAAGTGCGCCTTGGTACTTAGGGCACTAGATTATGATTGATCAACCTAAAATGTGCGCCTAAGGCTAGATAGTGAATTGGAAGAATAAAATGCATCATCAAAGGAGTTTATAGTTATTGAAGGAATCAAATGATGACTTGGGCGCACATCTACCTCTCTACACCATATGTGACTAGTGCCAATTATTGAATAAACAACCTAGAATGAGTGCCTTACTATTTGAGGGGCTAGTTTTGCTCCTAGAACACCAAAAGTGCTTCTAAAACATGACTGTGAATGAGGCACACTTTTCATCATCTCTAACCTCACAATTGCACCTTCCATTAGAAGCTCATATTGTGCCTAAAGGAATGGTACTGAGATATCATCCATGTCAATGATTTAGAATGTGTCAACTGGAGCAATATTTTTTGTTCTGCTCATTGTGGGGTCGAATGAACTGTGCCAACGAGTCGGGGTGGGCGGGTAAATGCTAGTGGAGGTCTCGTTTTGTGCGCCAAGCATCCCAATCATTCCGGGCAAGAGGCTACCGGCAAAGTCCCTTAAGATCCCTGAGACCAAAAAACTGCCAAACTTTGACCGGGTAGTTCTCAGAATTCGTGACAGTTGGGAATGCTCTATTTGGACCTATAGGTGCATGTGGCATCCTTCCACAATAACCTCTCTCATTTTTGGTCAACTCCATTCCGTTTGACCATGCCAAAATCAAACGCATTGTTGCAAAATGCTTCAATTTGATGCAGTGGAAAGGTGCTAGGTGCGACATTTTACATTCCATAGCTCGTGGAGTCAAACGGACTATGCCAACACATCGCAATGGGTGGGTAAATGCTAGGGGAGGTCTCATTTTATGCGCCAAGCATCCCAGTCATTCCGGGCAAGAGGCTACCAGCAAAGTCCAATAAGATCCCTGAGACCAAAAAACTGCCAAACTTTGACGGGGCAGTTCTCAGAATTTGTGACAGTTAGGAATGCTCTATTTGGACCTACAGATGCACGTGACATCCTTCCACAATAACCTCTCTCATTATTGGTCAACTCCATTCTGTTTGACCGTGCCGAAATCAAACGCATTGTTGCAAAATGCTTCAATTTGATGCAGTGGAAAGGTGCTAGGTGCGACATTTTTCATTCCATAGCTTGTGGAGTCAAACAGACCATGCCAATGCGTCGGGGTGGGTGGGTAAATGCTAGTGGAGGTCTCATTTTGTGCGCCAAGTGTCCCAGTTATACTGGGCAAGAGGCTACCGGCAAAGTCCCTTAAGATCCCTGAGACCAAAAAACTGCCAAACTTTGACGGGGCAGTTCGTAGAAGTCGTGATAGTTGGAAATGTTCTATTTGGACCTACAGGTGCATATGACATCCTTCCACAATAACCTCTCTCATTTTTGGTCATTTCCATTCTGTTTGACCGTGTCGAAATCAAACGCATTATTGCAAAATGCTTCAATTTGATGCAGTGGAAAGGTGCTAGGTGCGACATTTTTCATTCCATAGCTCATGGAGTCAAACGGACTGCCCCAACACATCAGGGTGGGCAGGTAAATGCTAGTGGAGGTCTCGTTTTGTGCGCCAAGCATCCCAGTCATTCCAGGCAAGAGGCTACTTGCAAAGTCCCTTAAGATCCCTGAGACCAAAAAACTACCAAACTTTGATGGGGTAGTTCTCAGAATTTGTGACAGTTGGGAATGCTCTGTTTGGACCTACAGGTGCATGTGACATCCTTCCACAATAACCTCTCTTGTTTTTGGTCAACTCCATTCCATTTGACCATGTCGAAATCAAACACATTGTTGCAAAATGCTTCAATTTGATGCAGTGGAAAGGTGCTAGGTACGACATTTTTCATTCCATAGCTCGTGGAGTCAAACGGACTGCACCAACGAGTCGGGGTGGGTGGGTAAATACTAGTGGAGGTCTCATTTTGTGCGCCAAGCGTCTCAGTCATTCCGGCAAGAGGCTACCGGCAAAGTCCCTTAAGATCCCTGAGACCAAAAAATTACCAAACTTTGACGTGGCAGTTCTCAAAATTCGTGACAGTTGGGAATACTCTGTTTGGACCTACAGGTTCACGTGACATCCTTCCACAATAACCTCTCTCATTTTTGGTCAACTCCATTCTGTTTGACCGTGCCAAAATCAAACGCATTGTGGCAAAATGCTTCAATTTGATGCAGTGGAAAGGTGCTAGGTGCGACATTTTACATTCCATAGCTCGTGGAGTCGAACGGACTATGCCAACGTGTCGGGGTGGGTGGGTTAATTCTAGAGGAGGTCTTGTTTTGTGCGCCAAGCGTCCCAGTCATTCTGGGCAAAAGGCTACCAGCAAAGTCCCTTAAGATCCCTGAGACCAAAAAATTGCCAAACTTTGACGGGGCAGTTCTCAGAATTCATGATAGTTGGGAATGCTCTGTTTGGACCTACAGCTGCATGTGACATCCTTCCACAATAACTTCTCTCATTTTTGGTCAACTCCATTCCGTTTGACCGTGCCAAAATCAAACGCATTGTTGCAAAATGCTTCAATTTGATGCAGTGGAAAGGTGCTAGGTGCGACATTTTTCATTCCATAGCTCGTGGGGTCAAACAGACTACGCCAATACATCGGGGTGGGTGGGTAAATGCTAGTGGAGGTCTCGTTTCGTACGCCAAGCAACCCAGTCGTTCTGAGCTGTAAGCTACCGACAAAGTCAAAAGTTGCTAGGATTGAAATTTTGCATTCCACAGGTCCTGGGGCCGAACGGTTTGCGCCAACACATCGGGGTGGGCAAGTAAATGCTAGGGGAGGTCTCATTTTGTGTGCAAAGCATCCCAATCCTTCCAAGCTGTAAGCTACTAGCAAAGTGTGACCGTGTCAAAATCAAACGCACATATTTAAGGTCTAGGATGCTTTGCACACAAAACAAGACCTCCCCTAGCATTTACTCACCCACCCCGATGTGTTGGAGCAAACTGTTTAGCCCCAGGACCTGTGGAATGCAAAATTTCAATCCTAGCAACTTTTGACTTTGTCGGTAGCTTACAGCTCGGAATGACTGGGACGCTTGGCACACAAAACAAGACCTCCACTAGCATTTACCCACCCATCCCGACGTGTTGGCATAGTCTATTCAACCACATGAGCTATGGAATGAAAAATGTCGCACCTAGCACCTTTCCACTGCATCAAATTGAAGCATTTTGCAACAATGCGTTTGATTTCGGCACGGTCAAACAGAATGGAGTTGACCAAAAATGAGAGAAGTTATTGTGGAAGGATGCCACATGCACCTGTAGGTCCAAATAGAGCATTCCCAACAGTCACGAATTCTGAGAACTGCCTGGTCAAAGTTTGGCAATTTTTTGGTCTCAGGGATCTTAAGGGACTTTGCCTGTAGCCTCTTGCCCGGAATGATTAGGATGCTTGGCGCACAAAACAAGACCTCCCCTTGCATTTACCCACCCACCCTGACGCGTTGGCATAGTCCATTCGAGCCCATGATGAGCAGAACAAAAAATATGGCACCTGGCAAGGTTTTTGCTCTTAGGATCTTAAGTGACTTTGCTCTTACGGAACAATGTATCGGCAAAGACCCTAGTTTTCATAAGAGGAGACATGTGATTTTTAGAGGTTTTTGGGAATGTGACTTTAGCCTTCCACTCCTTATCTAATGACGAGTTTATTCTCAGAGTTTGATGGCTTTTATGAGCATATACACGATGTTGTTTCAGGATAGTCATAAACCCTAATGCAACTTATAAACTCTCTTTGCATAGTAATTTCATAAATGACTATCTTGTAGGATTTATGTACATACATACATACATACATAAATATATGATCTCGTAGGCATCTAGGTTTCATACACAAATTGCAATAGTTGTAGAGCCAACCTCCTATCAACGAGAGTTGAATAATAGTAAATAGAGAGCTTCTCGGCCATAAATGGGATTTGCATACACACACACACCCAACTAAAATAGTATCCTTATTGGCCTTATTGGCACCTCCCCCCAAGATGTAAGTTTTTTATGTTTATAATGTGCCCCTAGTGTCCTTGACATAGAGTTTCTTGACATTAATTTCATTCAAACATGTCTTCAATTCATCTTCAAAATGTTTTCAATACATCTCCAATGCCTTTTCTATGAAGTTTTATGCATATTTATACATGATTTGAGGGAAACCAATAGTCTCCAACTGACTCTTGATTACTTGACTATTCATCTTCCATACTTTTGCATTTTTTTTACATTTTTCATACGACAACTTGGACATATTTACAAAATTTGACAAGGTGAAGACTAAATACATGATGAAATGGTTTATCATGACCTTATTTGATTAGGGCATATATAAGGAATTTTTTCATATTGATTCTATTGATCTAAAACCATTCTCTTGATCTAAAACCATTCTCAATGCTAAACATATAATCAATGGACTAAAGAACTATCATCATAATGTATGGCATCATGGGAAGTATCATGACTTGCACATAAGGAATTTAAATTATATTGTATATCAAGGTGTATATACATTAAAATCTAGTCCATAATGGTAGACATATACAAAAATTTGGCAAATATGCCAACTCAAAATATTTTTTACAAAATGTGGCATATGCCATGTCTCAAAATCTATATACAATCTACATGCCAAATAGCTACATCAAATACTACAAGTCCACTTGACCCTCAATTTGTGATGGATCCTCAATCTGTGATGGATCGTCAATCTGTGATGGATCCTGAAAAAGTGTCCTCTTTGTACCAAAATGTCTAGTAATTGATGGAGGTGAAGTTTCCTGCATTAACAAGTCAAAACACAAATTTGATTAATCTCTTCAATGGTAAATAAAAATAAGTTAAAGTTAGTAAATAGATTCTTATCTACTACAATTAAGAACTTTCATTTATTAGCATACATCTAAATCACTACAATCAACTATAAGACTGCTAGATAAACTATCAATTATTTAGAAAAATTTAATTCAATTACCTCGACTCTATGTTGTTGTTCGGACAATCGTTCTGCAAATGATTTTCTCTTAAGACGATCAGGTGTCCTAGTGAAGCATGATGGCAAAGGTGGCACATCACTCACATTCTCAACAGACTACATAAAAGCAAAGTAACATTGAAATAAATTAATATATAATTATTAAACAAAATAGGAAATGCATACATTTAAAATAGGAAATGCACTACACAAAAACTTATCTACTAGAAAACAAGCACATACCGCCATCGAGGCCTCCTGCATCAATTAAGAAGGACAAGAATGTAAGACTCTAAATGACTATAATCAAATATTTAAGTTTTCTAAATTATCAATTAAAGTACAATTCAATCAAATTACCTCCACCCTTTGTTGGCGTTGAGAAAGCCATTCTGCAAATGATAGTCCCTTGGGTCGATCAGGAGTTCGAGAAAAGACTATTGGCAAAGATGCCACATCATTCACATCTTCGATTGACTATAAAATAAAATTAACATCAAGATATAAATTAATATATAATTACTCACAAAGATAATTAATGCATAAAAAAAAAAGTTTATGTGTACAACAAATTATACCAGCAAGTCCAAGCCAAATTGGATGGCAGACAAAGTTCCATGATGAACTTCTGTCAACTCCCCCTCTGTCATCAATTGTTATCCCACTTAGATACATTAGTACTAATAAAGTTGTTTATATATTCAAATGGAATAGACCATAAATTTTAACTTTAAATTTTACCTGCATAAAAGATTGCTCATGCATTTCTCCTTCTCTAATGTTTACTAATCCGGTAGCTTCTACTCTTGTCCCTGACCCCTCAGCTTGAGTTCTGGACCCCACTGCCTCATCTCGTGAATGGAGATCATACTCTGATGTGTTCAACAGTGGCTCACTACTCTCCATAATAGGACCCAAGCATAAATGATTGCAAGAAATGCAATGATGGGGCACACATACATGTCTAGACGACGACGGTCTAGTAGTACCAGGTGATCCAATATCATCACCTTCATCATGTGCTTGTGCAAACTGAGATGTCTGTATAATCAAATGCTTGGTCAAAGAGTGTATGGCACTAAGGCCCTGTTGTGTTGCATTTGCAACAACGTCTGGGTGCTGCATTGGGGGTGGAGAAGGGATAGCAAGAGGGGGAATATAGGGACCTTGTACTTGTCTAATTGCCCCAGGTCTATCTTGAGGCATTCCTCTGCCCACTCCTTGAAACTCTCTAAAATCAAAATAATTAACATGTTGACCCATGACGAACTCTGCATAGAGTTTACAGAGGAAATACAAAGGCGCATCTAAATTGTTGTTGGGTGGTTTATCAAAAACCATCCACCAACAATCCCAAAAGTTTTGACTAATGCCGTCATGAATACACCATTTGATTGAAAATTTGGGCTTACGGACATCAACATGCAATCCGGTTTTAGGATTGACAAAGTGTTGGGCTAACATAGTTTTTGTAATCTCTAAATCTTTGACTTCCTCATATGACAAACCGTTAGCATATTCGGCCTTCTTGGCTTCTCGCCATTGCTGAAATGATTCGTGTTGGGTTGACAAGGTTTGAATATGATTAATGATTCCCTCTAAATTCGATGTCATTATAGACAATTGAGGGTGGCGGCGATACATTTCTATGATCATGCTTATATGATCAATATTTCTTTGAATATTCTATTCTATTGTTGGAGGGGGAGGGTTTGGTGGTGGAGGGTTTGGGTTTTCATTTTGTGCATCCATTTTACCTAATTAAATTATAAAACTACCCACTTAGCATAAAAACCAAAAAAATTGCTTGAAAATACAAAACAAACAAAAAAATTGCATGAAATCTTACCTCTTTGGATCAGATATCCATTCCTTTGCTCTAATATCCATTTTTTGAAGATGAGACTGCGTTTTTGCAAGCCGCGGGTTTGCAAAAACGTAGTCTTTTTTTGCTTTTTATGCTCTCCAAAATGGATATCCGTTTTCTTTTTCCCTATTGTATTCATTGTTTTTTATTTTATTATTGTAGCATTTTTAGCATTTTAAGTATTTAGGCATTTTAGCTATAAAATACAAGCAAATTTATAAAGGATTATGATGATATTTAAGCATTTTAGCTATAAAATACAAGCAAATTTATAAAGGATTATGATGATATTTAGGTATTTTAGCTATAAAATACAAGCAAATTTATAAAGGATTATGATGATATTTAGGCATTTTAGCTATAAAATACTATCAAAATTTATATAGGATTATGATGATATATATATTTGATTTTTATATGATTTACTTATACTAAGGTATCTCATAGTATTTTAAAGGCACTTTTGAATAGATACAGGAGAGAGGTAGATACAAGAGAGAGGTAGATGCGGGTTAGGGGTTAGGGATTAGGGCCATTATTTAGGGTTTACATATTTCGAGAGAGAGAGAGAGAGAGACTACTTTTGACATGCAACCGTAAACCCTAAATAATGCCCCTAAACCCTAAACCCAAGTAACCCTAAATAATTCTTCCAAATACTAAACCCTAACCCCTAAACCATAAACCCTAAATAATTCCCCTAAGCCCTAAACCCTAAACCTGACAAAGGGAGTCCTAGTTTTCTTGTTTCCATTTACTTCGTCGATAAGGGAGAGGGAAAGATAGAGGGGAGAGATAGGATATATAAGAATGATAGGGGAATGACTGGGATGCATGATTAAACCTAACCCCTAACCCCTAACCCCTATTTCCTAACCCCTAAACCCTAAACTTGAGAAACCATAAACCCCTAAATCCTAAACACTAAACCCAAGAAACCCTAAACCTGTATTGAGCTCTATCTCCCTATCTCACTATCTCCCCATCACTATCATTCCTCTACCTCTCAATCTCTCTCCCTATGCTTTAGCCATGTCCCTCACTCTATATCTCCCTATTGGTCCTCTCTCTCTAAACACTAAACCCTAAACCTCTAAACCTTAACCCCTAAACCCTAAACATGAGCAACCCTAAACTCTATCTCCTATCTCTCCCTTATCTCCCTATCTCTATCGTCCTTCTACCTCTCAATCCTTCTCCCTATTTCTCTAAACATATCACTCACTCTCTATCTCCCTATCTCTCCCCTTTGTCACCTCTATCTCTCCCTATCTGTCTCCTCTCTCTTTCTATCTAGCTATCTCCAAAACTGAGAAACCCTAAACCTAGGTACACCCTAAATCCAATCAACTCTAAACCTATATCTCCCTATCTCTCCCCTATCTCCCTATCTCTATCATCCCTCTACCTCTCTTGATCTCTCTCCCTATGTCCCTGGCCATGTGCCTCACTCTCTATCTCCTTATCTCTCTCCTCCATCTCCTCTCTCTATCTCCCTATAATTCCTCTCTCTATAAACCCTAAATCCAAAACCCTAAACCTCTAAACCTAACCCCTAACCCCTAAACAATTTAAATCCTAAACCCTAAATAATGCCCCTAAACCCTAACCCCTGACCCCTAGACTTGAGAAACCCTAAACCCCTAAACCTTAAACCCCTAACCCCTAAACCCTAAACCCAAGTAACCCTAAACCACTATCTCCCTATCTCTCCCCTATCTCCCTACCACCTGTGTCCCTCTACCTCTCAATCTCTCTCCCTATGTCTCTAGCCATGTCCCTCACTCTGTATCTCCCTATCCCTCCCCTCAGACTCCTCTATATCTCCCTATCATTCCTCTCTCTCTATAAACCCCAAATCCAAAAACCCTAAACCTCTAAACCTAACCCCTAACCCCTAAACAATAAATCCTAAACCCTAAATTATAATGCCCCTAAACCCTAACCCCTAACCCCTAAACCTGAGAAACCCTAAACCCCAAACCCCTAAACCCAAGTAACCATAAACCACTATCTCCCTATCTCCCTACCACTTGTGTCCCTCTACCTCTCAATCTCTCTCCCTATGTCTCTAGCCATGTCCCTCACTCTCTATCTCCCTATCCCTCCCCTCAAACTCCTCTATATCTCCCTATCATTCCTCTCTCTCTATAAACCCTAAATCCAAAACCCTAAACCTCTAAACCTAACCCCTAACCCCTAAACAATAAATCCTAAACCCTAAATTATAATGCCCCTAAACCCTAACCCCTAACCCCTAAACCTAAGAAACCCTAAACCCCAAACCCCTAAACCCTAAACCCAAGTAACCATAAATCACTATCTCCCTATCTCTCCCCTATCGCCCTATCACCTTTGTCCCTCTACCTCTCAATCTCTCTCCCTATGTCTCTTGCCATGTCCCTCACTCTTTATATCCCTATCTCTCCCCTCAGACTCCTCTATATCTCCCTATTGGTCCTTTATCTCTCTCTAAACCCTAAACCCTAAACCTCTAAACCTTAACCCCTAACCCCAAAACCATAAACCCTAAAGCCTAAATAATGCCCCTAAACCCAAGCAACCCTAAACCTCTATCTCCCTATCTCTATCATCCCTCTACCTCTCAATCTCTCTCTCTCTCTCTCTCTCTCTCTCTCTCTCTCTCTCTCTCTCTCTCTCTCTATGTCTTTGGACATGTCTCTCACTCTCTATCTCCTATCTCTCCCCTTTGTCTCCTCTATCTCTCCCAAACTCTATCAGTCCCCTCTCTCTATCTCTCTTTAAACTATAAACCCTAAACCCCTAAACTCGAGCAACCCTAAACCTCTAAACCCTAAATAATTCCCCTAACCAACCTCTAAACCACTTCTCTATATAGGTGCTTGACTAATACCACTTTTTCATTGTTTTCCACATTTAATTATATTCTTTTCCATTTTCCAAGTCCTACATGTGTCCAAGTTGTATTGTTTGTCAAGTTTTTAGTCTAATTGTTAGTCCCAGCTCTCATGGTTATTAAAATGTTAGTATATTATAGTTAGAGTTATCCTTCAGTAACATTAATTTACACATTGTTGCACAAACAACCACACTGAAACATAACCTTACCTAATTAAGGTTAACCTTTTAAAAGGTTCTTTCATAAATGGCGAGCTTAACAAATCCAACTAGTTCAATGTTCTTATAGTCCATGCTTACCCTTCCAAGAGAGTTTATGCCATGTTAACTTTGCATTATGTCCTAACATATCACATGAAGGACATCATCATCACAAGGAACAACAATGTCATGAAGGATTAACGAAGGTGTAGCTTCACCACATAAAGTATCATTCATAATTTTATCACTAGAGGGTAAGGGTATATCATGTGTATCCTTCTCAAACCATGTATCATGAATCAAATCATATGAAGGATTGCGTAAAGCAATTTAGGGCATGAAATCCAAAATGCCCCAAAACACAACCCCTGCTGCCCCACCATTCCTATCCCCGAAATATTGGAACATAGCCTAGAAAAGTGATTATTTCACCTGATGAACAAAATTGAATATTTTATTATTGATTATTTGAGTAATTCATTAGTGATGATTCTTAGTGTTTAACAAATCCTTATGGATCAATGTGTAAAGAAGCTACCAATATTAATTTGCCCTCCTCCTTCACTAGAAATGGTCTTTAAGGAGGTTCATATATTGATGGGAGATCCAAGATTTAAGAGGTGTATTTTCAAAAAGAGTAAAAAGCCTCCCCTCTTACCCCATCATGATTTCCTTCACTCTTAATCGATTTCTCTTCCCCATCCTCCCCTCTTACCCCTCCCCTCTCTTTCCTGACCCGATCTTGTTAGCTCTCCTCTCCCTTCTCCTATCTTTGTCCTTTTCTCCCCTCTTTACCGGTTCTTGCCCCCGCCCCCCCTGTCCCCTCCTTGTCCCCTTTGTGGGATTGAGTCTTTGCCCCTCCTCTTTTGCCCTCATCTTATCCCCTTTTCCTCTCCCCCCTAGGCTCCTCTCCCCCCTTTCCCTTTGCTCCTTGTCCTCCCTCCTCTTTACCCTCCTTGGCCCGTTCTCACCTTTTTATTTTTCATACTCTTGTCCCCTAGCTTAACCTCCCATCTCCAACCCCTAGATCTCATTGCCCCCTTCTCCCTCCTCTTTAATTTCTAGGTTTTTAACCATATCCTTCATTTCTTGTTGCCCCCTGGTGCTCCGTTTGTGGCTTGGAGTTTGTTGTGATATATATTTATATATATTATTTGGTCGTTGTAGCTTGTCTTCCCTTTTATGATTTACTCTTCTCTCTTATGCTTTCTCCCAGTTAGTTTCTTTCCTCCTTTGGATAGTTATTGGCTTACCTTTCTTTTTTGTTAGCCCCCTCCTCCTTTGCCTTCGTAGTTCACCCCTCTCTCTCTTTTAACTTGGAGCCCTCTCTTGTTCTTTATATGTAGCTTTTCCCAATCTATCCCTCACATTTTAACCTCTTCAGTTGTCCCCCCCTTTTTTATTATTTATTTAATTATTTAATTATCTTATCTCTTTCATCCTCAGTTTGTTCTTTATGGTTGATTGTATTACAATTATTTCTCTTTTTACTCCCTTCTAATTTGTGGCCTTTCTCCTTTGTTTGCTTTTTTAATTTTATTTACTTGGGTCTTCCTCTCATCCTAGTTAGTCTTTCTTTGTTTGTTTTGTCTTAGTGTGACTAGATGTCCCCCACTCCTCTTTGTCCCTCACTTCACTAGGTTTGATAGGCAGCTATCCTTCTCCCTTAATTGATCTTGGTTTCCGCCTCACATCTCTCTCACTCCTTTTAAGTGGTCTTAAGTCTGCATACTTTTATTCATGTTCTCTCTTCTCTTGCTTGCTACCAGTAAAAAGCCTTTTTCCCAAAATTTTTTCAAAAATGGATATCTATTTTTCTCAAGTAAAAAGCCTTTTTCCCAAATTTTTTTCAAAAACGGATATCCGTTTTGAAAATGGATATCCGTTTCGAAAACAGATATCCGTTTCTAAAATGGATATCCATTTTGAAAATAGATATCTATTTTGAAAACGGATATCCGTTTTGGTTTGGTATCCAAACCAAAATAAATATCCATTTCAAAGTCAAACTTTGCTAAGTCGCGAATTTGGCTAAGTAAAAACGCAATTTTTTTCCTATTGCCACTGTTTGGCCCGTGATGATCCTACACATACCCCTATATCACTTGTTTTAGCTGTACCTGGTCTTTATGAACACCTGTATCTGATCATTTTACTTATTCCTTTGATTATAATCAGAGGATGCTTTTCATGTTTGTATCCTGTAACTCATGTAAATGATACACAAATATCTCTCATGTAAGCATTATTCTGTAGCTTAATCTTTATCAGGTAACAATGTAAACACTTAGGTGATTGATAGAGTTAATGACATACATAAGTGTGACCTGAGACTTGTCTCCAACCATTATATGAAAAATAATGGATCCTATAGCCTGTTCTTTCTATTTGATATGCAATTGAGACTTGATTGGCATATGTTTTTTCTGTCCTTGATTGTTCTTTCAGTACTATTCCTTGTGTATCTATTGATGACATAGGACTGTTATAAAAGATCTCACTTCATTAATGATAAAGGAAGTAGAATAGTACCTTGTTTCTTGCATATCATTTAGAATTTGATCATTAATGAGATATTAGATATAGCATAACATGTAATGGTATCACTTGAGCATGTTGGGCTCGACCCTTGTGGGAGCCACATTTTCTCCACATGCTTTGTCTTTGAATCAACAATGTTTACTTTTCCTATACCTGCACAGTGAACAAACAAGTTAGCATAAAAAATATACCTGATGGTATTGATTGATCTTCTTTATGATATTCTGACTTGTAGCACATGTATGATCTGATCTTTCATATGAAATGTATGATGTGATAAGTTGATATATCTACTTGATAAAGGCATATGATAACTTTAAACATCCGGAGCTCTAACAGGACTTTCCCCAACTTTTTTGTAGGTTCAACTGATGATAGGAGCTGAAGATGAACACTGAAGACCAACATCAACAAAATAACCTTCTTTCTCAAGCAATGATGGATGTTTACCTTTATCATATGTTCTTATTATTTCTTTTATCATTCAGATGTATAGTTTGCATGTCTACAATTGCTCAGTCTAGTTACTCCCACGGCTTGTGTGGGACACCTTTGAACACTTCTTTTAAACATAATCAATTAATCTATCTTATGCACTTGATATATGTAAATTTTTTTTTCAATTAATGCATAGGATAAAGTAACAGATACTGAATTTGTATGCTCCAAACATGACATGAAATAACAGTTTAAATAAATATCTTTTCTTTCTTTCTTTCAAATGTGATTAAGTGAATAACCAATTTGAGTTATAACTCTTGAAAGATAACACTATGTTAAATCAATTGTATTTCTTGAATGATTGATACCTTGGCAACCTTATTCTCTTGTCATGATGATTCATCAGTCTTGATTAGACTAATGGGTTATCCTGTCAATTGAATTCCATCTCTGCTATGTCAAGATATCAACTGTTCATTAAATGCATAACTTCAAAGTTTTCTTTTATTCCTTTTGAACAAATTCACTTAGATCTAACTAAATTTAGTGTGAACAAAAATTTAGTAACAAAACCACCATTGAAGTATTTGTACACTCTAATTTACAAGAATCATCATGTCTACTCTATCTTCCTGTTGATCTTTTAACATGCAAAGATTTACTCTACAAATTTAAGACCCCATCCCCCTCAAGTTGTTTAAAAATTATCTTTGCAATTTTGTTCTTCTTCATTTCTTGTGTGTAAAAGGCGTTGTGAACACTATATCTTACAGTTCTAAGATCTTGATTTTAATTTTCTAAATCTGATTAACTTTTGCACAACTATTTTTTCCCCATATTCTTCTCTTCCCCTATGCTGGCAGCATTTGGCAGGTTGTTGCTGAGTAGTTCTTGTTTCATTTTAGTTTAGTAAACTATTTAAGAATTATTTTATTTGCATTTACTTAAAAGTTAATTTTATATTTTATTATTTTTAAAATACATGTTAGTGCATATTTTATTGTAAATTATTTTTAAGTTTAAAATAATTTAATTAATTTGAAAAAACATATTTTAAAAAAAAAAATTAGTATATGCTTTATTCATTTAATATCATTTATAATTAAATAATAATTTTAATTTAATTTAATTTAAAAAAATATTACTAATTTTTCATCCATTTTAAATAATATGATAATTCGGATGATAAGAATTATAGTTAATATAAGTTTTAAAATAAAATTATTTGTTAAATATCACCAAATAAATCAATTCAATTGATGGCCTAGAATTGTCCCTACTTAAACTAATTGAGCTCAAAAAATGTAAGTATGTCTTATAGTTCATGACAAAGGACTATTTACTAGTATACCTATATTTAAAATATATATCTATATTCTACCTATGTGGAAATAATAATATTAATTATAGTTAAGTAATTTTATTTATTATATTTATAACTATATTTGTATAATAATGTAATAATATTACAATAATATAAATATAATATTATTAAATTTAATAATGTTCTACCATATCATTATATATTAATTTAATCAATGTTTTACATGTTATTCATATAAATATATCTTAATTTAATTAACTTTTTATAATATAATAATAATTCTAATTATGATTTTAACCCTAACCCTAACCTTAATTCTAACTCTAACTCTAGCCCTAACCCTAATGCTTACCCTAATTTAGTAACCCCAATTCTAATTCTAACCCTAACCTCAATTCTAACCTTAACCCTGATCCTAATTGAAACCCTAACCCTAACCTTAATGCTAAACTTAACCCTAATTGTAACTCTAACCCTAACTATAATTCTAACATTAACCCTAATTATAGTTGTAACCCTAATTCTAACCCTAACCCAAACCCCAACCCTAATTATAATCCTAACACTAGTCCTAATTTTAACCCTAACCCTAACTCCAACCCTAAGCCTGACTATAATTCAAACCTGAACCCTAACCTTAATCCTAACTATAACTCTAACCCTAACTATAATTTGAACCCTAACCCTAACTGTAACTCTAATTCTTACCCCAATTGTAATAATAACCCACCTTAATTGTAACCTTAATTTTAATTCTAACCATACTTCAAACCATAATTATATACCAATCCTAATTAATTCTTACCCCGATTCTAAAAGTATCCCACCTTAATTCTAACCTTAATTTTAATTTTAACCATGCTTCAAACCCTAATTATATACCTAACTACAATGCTAATCCTAAACCTAATTATAAATATAAATCTAATACTAACACTAAATGTAACCCTAATAAAACCCTAACCATAATTCTAACCTTAATTAGAATTAAGGTTAGGGTTAGGGTTGGGTCATTTCAAATGCTTATTTATCTTTATTTCATTATTATATCTTTTCTTTTAGAGTTTTGTGCTTTGTTGAGATCTATCCTTTACCCACTGTAGGCACCCTAGCGAATCCCATTAGTTTTCTATTTTCATAAGATTATAAATAAGATTAGAACTCTATTAAAATCAATGGAAGAGGAAAATTTGCTCCATTCAAGTCCTCAAACTACATAAATATATACATGCAATAACTTACCATACAAAATGATAACTAAAAGATCATCTTCTTATTATTAATCATTTATTTGGTTTTATATAACAAGGCAACCTATTATTTTGGATAATTGTAATCTATTTTAACCTTTTATTAAAAAAGTGTAGTTACATAAAATACATTTAAATTCTTTAACAATAAAAACTTGCTTAGTACTAAGGTGAGAAAATGTAGAAAACATTATTTCTAATCATATGTAGAAAATAATATTTCTTATATTTCATCATAAACAAAGTTCATAAAGGAGAATCTACAGGCCTCCTCTTCTAGCATTTCCCAAATCTCCACATGGATTGGTTGTTGAAGGAGTTTCAATCATAAGAGCAATGGATAAAGAAACATGGATAGGGAAAGTAGGTACAAGTTTATCGACTAAGTATGCTACCCCATGTTGGATGACTGTGTCTGCCACTTGGGGCCAAGAGGGCTGATATATCTGCTCTTGGGTTTAGCATGGATAGGTTCAGGCGGACTTATCATGTTTTTCATCCAAGTCCTATTATGATTAAACTTCCACTATGCATTATAGATATTGTGTAGTTTATATAATATGAAAATAGTTATGTATCAAATAGATAAGACATTAATTATATATGTTTTGATCATATGAATTATATTTCCAATATTGTCTAACCTAATTGCAAGACCTAAACAAGGAATTATCTTGCTTAAACCATTCAATTGGTAATTTATAACCCTAATTATATTAAACTTGTGATTCTAGGGCAAGAATTAGGGGAATTAGAAGGGAACATTACAATTCGTATTAGATCTTTGATCCTACGAGCCTGGGGATCAAAGATAGTTAATGAAATTAAGCTAAAGGGCTCAACAAGATTTGGGAAAAGTGAAGGGGAATATATCAAGTATATATATTGACTATACAAAAAGTGTTAGCAACAAAGAAGGATATATTGCAATCCTTGAACCAAACTTGAAATCCATCAAGAGGTACACATATCCATCATACCAATTACCAAGAAATACAATTGAAATAATGTGAGGTTAGTAAGTAGGAATGATGGTACTTTTAGGGTTCATGAGATGGTGAAGTACCGATAGGCCCCTTCATCAAGTATGTCACCCTGAGTTAGCTGTTCGTGGGCCAGGAAGCTAATGCGTGATCTTGGGCTTGTTGAATAGTCATCTTTGTGCATCTTATCAACCACGCCATGTTGAGGTGAGACACTTGTTGGTTGGGAGGCTACTATGTGGTCCTGGGCTTGATCAAGGAGTGGGCTTGATCAAGGAGGACGGTCAGCCTCCAAGGTGAACAGAGAGATGTTAGGTGGACTAAACCCTTTCATGCTCTTAATAATATTGTTACTTACTAATACTCCAAGAAGATTAAATATGTGATTAGCTTGAAGAATTATGTTATGGATTGAACTAAAAGTGAATTATGCTATGATAGATTAATTTTATATGAATAATAGATGAATTTAATATGAATAATGCTATGAACTGAATATTATCTAATTTACATTTCAAAGATAGATATTGGCATGCTTAGAAATGATTCTTGTCAAGTTGCTCCTAGTAATGGTCAAAATCAAGATTAGGTACCATATGACACAATGACTTTGGATGGTTCACATCTTTATTTGGGGAGAGCATTTCATTTGAGAAAGACATCCGTGAAGAATTCAATTGAGAATAGAACCTTGAATAATTTTACAAGTGAATTAAATTAGGTTCTCAAGAATTGCGATGATATGAAAAAGGATGTAGCCTTAACTATGAAAATTTGTGACCCTTCAAATGTAGGACTCCCTCAACAATAAGATATAAAAGGAGAATAATTTCCTTGTGAAGAAACCATCAATAGGAAATATATCTATCAATCAACTCGGAAGTGAAGTATTATTCTCAAAAAGGTAGCCAAGAAGGGTAGTGACTCCTTCAAGAAATAGATATAAAGGATAAATTGATTCATTAACATAAGAAATAATCACTCAAGAAATCAAGCAATAGCCACTCATCTATTCATCAAGAAATCAAGCAATCAATTTATCAAAAATTTCCCAAGGAAGGAATAATCAATCATAACCACTCAACATAGTTGAATCTAATGATACAATTTGACATCCAATTCTCAATTGGAAATCCACATATTGCCATCACTAATTCTAATAGAAACTTAGGCATAACCAAAGATATAAAGATGGATTAAGATTATCTTTCAAACTTCAAGATTAAGGTACACTAAGGTATCATCTTGACCTAGGGTGGTCAATCTCTTAAAAGCCAAAACAACATTTTTTAGAAAATCAAATGAAGACAACTCAATTTTTTAGGAACCTACAAATTTGGACTCTTGAGAGATCTTACTCATCAAGCTTCATGGAGGAGAAACTGTTGGAATACTCACTATCACTGAGATGGAGGGGTGAATCAGTGATACACAAAAACCTTATTCAATAGTCATAAGAAATTTCAAAGGAAAGAATATGAGTGCACATCAAGAAAAACATCCACACATGACACCGATATTTATGTGGAAACCAAAGAAAGAAGATTACAATTGTTTTAGAAGCACCCACCTCTAGGTACAACCACACCTAATACAATGTTTTAAAGATACCAATCTCAAGGTACAATGCACACCTCATAAACCACATACTCTACTTGAAGCACCAAACCCAATGAGGTACCAACCTCAATCAATAAAAATCGATACTCCAATCTCCTAAGATTTGACATGTCTTTCATATGCAAAAAGTGATTCTGCATAATCTGATTTGCATTAATATAAATCAAACATACCTGCCTATAAAAACATTCTTCAATATATATGTGTCTCTCTGCATATACACCTATTATCATAAAATCATCTTCACAAGAATGTATCTCTGTTCACCTCTATATGAAGATCACTAGATACTTAGATCATCTTATTTTTCTTCTATTCACCCTCTCAAAACAATTCAATACTATACAAATAAAATATGTATCTCATTCATAAGCCAAGATCTCTCTGTATACATCATATAGATACATTTTCAACAATAGTTAAATTTTGCCTCAAACCTAATTCACCAAAATCCACAAAGATTCAACATACTTTGACATTATTGCACTTCAGACAGTATAAACATCAAATTATGCCATCATAAAAATAAATAAAGGACATCTTATCTTTGTCATAATCTACCATCATACTGCAATACAACTCTACATATCATCATTACACTCTACACTATCTGAGTTTTAGATCCATCTAAACAAAACAACCATGAAGATGAATACATATTATAATTTCTCACATTTAACATCTACACAGATGTGTCCCCACCTTCAAAAACCTTTCAACCCCTGTTTCCAACTAACCATTTTATAAGATCGAAAGGTAGTTACTAAAACCACCATAACAGTCTCTTTACATAGAGACGGGTAGATCCCCGTCAAATCTCTTACTCCGTGAATGCCCGTTAGAATTTGAAAAATATTTAAATGACAACCACGGATAGACTTTTTCGCACCCAAGGAAGACTCAATATGCACCATTGATGTGATATTGGCGCCCAATAGCTCAAGGCATACCGGATGAAACCGGTTGCCCTAGGTCGATGGGGTCGGTCCATTCGTGAACTTAAACCTTTAATATTATGACTTAAGTGATTAGCAACCTTTTATAACCGGTCAACTAACAAATAAAACAAAAAGAACACCTGTCATATGTTCTAGGGTTTGGGCTATTTGACTTAGGCTTTTTAGACAATAGGTCTTCTAGGATATTGAACATCCATGATTTAGGTATTTTAGAAATAGTCACAATCCTAGATTTTTCATAACTTACCGACTAACCTTAAACTTTAACATTTCTACTGTTGCAGTGTATGATATAAATGATCAAGACATTTGGAAGCTATAAGGCTCTTAGAACTATTAAGGTTTTATAGGTCTTTTAGATATTTTTCACACCCTAATTCTATAATAACTCACCGTTATGAAGTAATACAAAAAAAACATTGTTCACAAGACAAAACCCTAACTCTTTATCTCATGAGGCTAAGTAATCTTTGACACTAATGTATCCACATGAACACCATGGAACAATGAGCATCAACACTGTGAAAGAAACACTATTGTGACATGAAGATTTGCATCAACATTGTAAACTGAAAAAGACAAGAACCTTTGTCTTTGGAGCTTCATACCTCTGTCTGACATCAATGACAAACTAGACAATCCAACATCCAACATCAACCACCATGAGATGAGTATCAACATGCTGACAAGTATCATAAGCATATACTATTGTTTAGGGTTAAAAATGAACAGGATTGGTTTTAATGGTTTATGTTGATCCTCCTTTCACCACTAAACATTCAAGGAGATTCAACATAGTAGAGAACTCTACTACATATCCCCTGTCACTTGGAACATAGGGGAAGATTGGAATTGTGTGATTTTGTTGATCAATTAAACCCAATTATGTGTAAAACCCTAATTTCACAAATTCGTGAAGAAACAGATTTCGAATTTGTGAAATCTGAATTTGTGAAGAAACAGATGACAATCAAATGCGTGCTAGATTTCAAATTTTAGTGTGTATAAAAGTCAGGGACTAATGAGCAGGCAACCTAGTCCAGTGCCACAGTTTTGTTCAGGATCTGGGAATCTTGTCTGCAACACAATTCTGTTGTTCCAAAGATTTTATAGTTGTGGAGTCCGGAGGACTATTGAGTGGGCGTCCTAGTCTAGGTCCCTATTTTCTTATTTGATTTGCAATTCCGATAGTCTTCACTGCTCTCCTGCAACTCCACTTCTTTCACTTTTGCAACCTATAACCTGCAATCACACAAAAGTGGGTTGGGGATTGTGGTGTTTAGAGGCTTGCATCAGTCAAACCTCAGAGAGACATTCAAGTCTTTCGAACACCATTGTTAGATAAAGAGTGCGTATCCCTCTGGGATAGAGGCAAAATCCAAATGATAAATGATTGAAAACACAATTGATATCACCTTGTAGTTTAGATCTCACATAAATGAAAGCTCTTCGATCACATGAGAAGATGAAGCCAAATCTATAATCACAAACATAATAACAATGCTTTTCTCTACAACACAAGGAATATCTTGAAATCACAACTATGCCTAAAGCTCACAATCATCTTCTAGTTTACAGATGAATCACTAATCATGCTTATATATGCAACTACAAATATTCCCACTAAGAATTTCATAATTCAAACTTATCGTGTCGATATAGGACCGAAATAACGATCATAAACTGACACTAAGAAATAGGTCCTGACCTAAAATAGGACAGCACTAGGGCATGGGAGGCCAAGTCCTCCCCACTATTTCAAGGAAGATTTATGTTAAGTGCATCCTCTGAGTCCCAATTGCAATGAAACATCAGAGTTTTCTCATCGGGAGTCATCAAAATCATGCAAGATGTTCTTAATGCAATCTAAAGGACCTAGGAGTGAAACCTTAAGAAGAAAAAGCCCCCAAGGTTACTTTTTTCCAACATAACAACTATGAACAATGATATCATGAGATGATCAACATCATTCAAACCATTCTCCATTCAGACATTCTAAAGCAACTCTGTTCAACACCATCAATATCATCAAGCGAGGATGATCAGCATCATCAACATCCTCAAGCAAGGATGATCATCATCAACATCATAAAGACATCATCAAGCCAACTCCTAAAACATGATCTTGATATGAACATCATACCATGAACATCATACTACCATGAACAAATATCAACTCAAACATCATGAATGAATCAACCACACAACAAATGTGAATGTGAAAACAAGTATGAAAAAACAACCAACTCCTTCAACCTTTGACATCAATGACAAACAACATCAACAAACTCCTCCCCCCTTTTGTCATTGATGGAAAACTATGATTTTTCTTCACTTGATTTCTCTCCCTTTGACATAAAGGACAAAGGATTGCATACTCCCTCTGAAAAATAGATATACCTTAATGGAAAGACAAGAACTGTCATTGTCATTTGATCTACACATTGATTGCAAAACAAAGACTCCCCCTGACTTGTATGCATCTGCTCTAAGATCAGAATGGGCATCATAGTAATCAACCAATCACACAGCACCTTTCTGAGCAACATTGTCACAAAAAGAATAAACACACCTTTGGCATCACCACTGTATTGAATAGCATTGCCAAATTGTGATAGAGATCACTATACTATGAAAAAGTCACAACTATATATCATGAAAGACTAAGCATCATACCAGTTTCCAAAAACCATATTACATTGTCCAAACAAAAGAGTGTTTTACACATTACATCTAATTATACCCTGTCCATTGTCTGATCAATCCCTGTCTACACACTGTCCTGCTGTACTGTCCCGCTGTCCTGCAATTATGAACTGTATCTCTGTCAGTATCTCAATGCAAATACCTTCTGCATTGGATAGTACACATTCACCCTGCTCTGCAGTATGCCTGCACTTTACATACTCATCGTGACTGATTTCCTGCACTGTCTGACTGCCTATCATCATGACTAATTTCCTGCACTATCTGTTGTTTATACTCATCATCTACTCATTTACATACTACTCCCCCTATCAATAAACATTAACACTCATCAAAGCACTTGGACACATTTTCCAACAGCACAAATAGGGACTGTTCTTGCAATGTTTTATTAAACTATCCTTGTACTCTGAAACAATGAAGTCTTCAACTTAAAAGAAGGACAAGAGAATCACTATATGTTGTATCTCACTATATCAGAGATCCAAGACTCTTTGATTCATATTTTAAGGAGTAATGTACAAACAACTTCACATACGTATATGATGTAACAAACCTCTGATATGAAACAAGAATACACTCTTATATGAAATAATCAATCTATTCAGTGCTTTACTTCCCCCTAAAACCATATCACTGGCATAATATCACTGTCTATCTATAGCGCTATTTGCCTGCTACACACTATCTATCAACAAATATGGTGATTGGAGGCGACACTTGCAATTGCTATAAAAAATTCATTGTCAACCATGCTTTGATGTAATTTTACTCTCATTTCCAAAGGTCCATAACACATTATTCAACAAGCTTAAATACTCTTGTGTCACTGGATGCAAACAATCTTACTTACACTTTCATGATTATCACACTGTTTTGTTTAGATACCTGATATCTACTGATCATGCACATACACTGCTACTGAACAAACACAAAGAATGATATAGTGAAATTATAAATCACTATTTAGAAACTCACTGTCTGATACAAGTTTCTATGACATTTCATCAGACTATATTTCTTAAGGTATTTTGTCGTGCAGAGTGCATGTGCCTTGTCTAATCTACAACATTTTGCAAACATGTCAATCAAAGCACTAGCAACTACAACATTTGACAATAATCCTTCTCCTTTATATATTGATGGATGCCATACCCTATTTCAAAGATCTTTCTGATGTGCAGTACAAGAATACTAGCCAAGATTGCATAGTATGATGTTACACCTGCCAACTCCATTTCCTTGAATGCTGTCTAGGTCTTCAACAACTCTATATTGTATGTACCCTGCAATCATTGTATAGATAAATAAAGAATCAACTGATGATATGCTAACCAACTTTCTGAATGCCTTCAAGATTGTCCTTTCATAAACATTATGCTCATATAGTATCTTCCTCCATTTATAGACCTGCGATGTTTCTTTTGAATTGTGTCATTGACTTGGCTAGGGTCTTGAGTCATGGATCTTTTTCTTTTGTGACTCTTCATAATACATGCTCTTCGATTTTCTCCATCAATTAAGCACTTTCCTCTTTGATATTCTGGTGATTGTCTATCAGTACACTTTCACAGACCTACCCTTTTCGATATCTTTGATCTATTCTTCATCCACGGCACATAGTGTTCTTTTGAAATGAAACAAGACATATATTGTAGGATGAACCACATTCTAATTTTTTATATATCTTGGAGTATTTTCAATCCTTCTCCACTTGTTCAAACTCTTCAATCTTGCTTCCATTCAAGCTCTACTTGACTATGACTGTGTTTTGAAAGTAAAAACTGCTCCTTTTAGGGATTGCTCCTTAAAAGGTCTGTATCAAATCTACATAAGACCATGAATCTCTATCTTTCACTGTGATAGTAAATCTTATTCTTGCCTCAGTTACTGTCATCCAAACAACACTTGACACCTGATCTACAATCACTGATGCATGTATGCTGCAATCACTGTGTAGTCTACTTGAAACACCACTAATGTACCTGATCTTAGAAGGAAGAAGCACTGATATACAAACAAATATCTGATCTTACATTCAACATGGTTCTGATGCAAAGGTAAACACTACTATCACCAAGGTAAGTAATCATGCAAACTACTTCAATCCATATCATAAGATTATTTACTCCCCCTAAACTTATGCTACAAAACTGAAAGATGGACAGCCTGCTCATATCTCGTTGGTAAAATATATTAAAAAGTATTAGTGATTTTAAAATATGTTCCTTAAGTGAGAAGGAAAGGAGGGTCCACGTTGTCTTTTGTGATGAGAGACAATTTTCAATTAGTTTATAGGTAATGGATTTCGTGGATGAAATATTAAGATGGGTGACCTTCCAGAAAATTTCACACCTGGCCACTTGATTTTTAAATATGTTGCGTTTTGTGATGAGAGAATTTTCTATCAATTTATAGGTAATGATTTTTGTGGATGAAATATTAAGATGGGTGACCTTCCAGAGAGTTTCATACTTCGCCACTTAATCTATAAGCATTAAAAAAATCATTCATAATGATTGATATGAAAGATGGATTTGTAAATCATCAATAAAATATGGGTTCATAAAAATTGATTAAATCCCAGTAAATCATTTATAGACTATTTCAAAGAGTATTCATGGTAAATTATTGATTGGATTGGTACTTACATGCAGGGTATGAAGTATTTGAAAGGATTGCCTTCTATGGAATTGCCTCCAAATTAGTGAATTACATAACCAGTAAGTTGCATGAGGGGGCAGTGCCTTCGTCAAATAATGTAACCAATTGGTCTGGTACTGTTTGGATCACTCCTATACTTGGTGCATACCTTGCTGATACCCACTGGAGACGCTACTGGACCTTCACAATATTTTCCTTCATTTATGTAGTGCTCTGCATCTTAGCTCTATCTCTACCTCATATTTTTACATACACAACCAAGGGAGATTAGATTTTCTATATTGGTATATTGTGTGCAGGGAATGGTTCTTTTGACATTGGCTGTCTCAGTGCCATCTCTAAGACCATAATAAGAAGAGTGGGTAAAGAAGATAATAAGAAGGCAAGCTTTGCATCCCAACACCATGCAGTTTCAGGCACCAGGCAACATGAAACTCCTGTTGTCAATGAAGTGCACAAGGCAACAAGAAAAGTCTCCAGTAATACTTTTGGAAATGCTCAGATTTCTCCATCAACAGGAGGGGAGCAAATGACCTCTGCTGTTCATCCAGTTTCAGTTGTTGTTCCAGCACAGATTCAGAAGCTTAATGATACCAAATTACAGGTGCCTGTGGCTAGCTTGGAAAAGGAAAGAGAATTTTACTTTGCAAAATTACTTAAAAACATTGAAATTCTGTTCCAAAACCCACCAGTGAAAATTTTGTGTGTATTTTCTGCAGTTCAAAGGAATCTATATGCTGCAAACTAGAGCCCCGCAGTAATTGGTGATGCCAAAGCAATTATGTGCGAGCAATCTTTAGGACTATCAAACTCTGATGTTACAGATAAGAGAGAATCTCATAAACGGAAACCTGTAATCACACTTGAAGTGGAATATATTGCAAATGCAATATTTCACCCTAGGCAAAGAAGGGATCCTCTGGCCAACCATTTGGATTCATGAGTGTCACTCAGCTCTCAAACTTTTTTAATTCAGCTCTCTTGTGGTAATGAAAAATTAAATTAGCTCACTCTAACATTAAATCAAAAGAACTATAAGTCATTGCATTATGAAAAATTAAATTAAAAAAAATATTTCAAATGTATATACTTGGTGCATTTATGCTTGAATATTTTCTTTATATTTGTTTTAAATTTGAAAACTAAAATTATTTTGATTATATATGATAAAAACAGTATATGTTTAATTATTATTATTATTATTATTATTATTATTATTGCATTCTAATGGATTGCACAGACCCATAAACCATCTACCAAATTACTCATTAAAAAGTGACAAATAAAATACTTTAAAAATTAAATATGGTTAAGAATTTAAAATAAAGAAAATTCAAACTTTATAAAGTAGCTTCCTAAGAAGAATTATATAAAAACATTAAAGATTAATGAGAACTGAGATTTTAGTAGCCATGGAAGTAATAAGGATCCACCAACTTCAACTCAACTAAAAGAGCTAAAGTTACGGAGAATAATGATAAGACTGCACTGAATACACGGTTCGCAGAGCGGTCACACCCAAAAAAATATCGCCGCCACAAGAAAGACAACATACCTTGGCTTTAAACAATGTTCCTTCTTCAACTGACACAGCCACAGCTTCCATTTACTGTTGTAACAGTCTCTCACCCCCTTCATCACCTTCTCAAATTCTTCATTTGAATCAGGTGTGATTTCTTTCATAATATGGTTGAACATGCGAGCTATATTTTCATCATTGCGACGAAGGCTATGAATGACTTGAGATTTTCGAAGAACAGAAACATCTTTCCCTGAATTGATTAAACCATTTAACAAATTAACATAGTGTGAAACTACTGTCTTTTCCAGAGACTCCGACCACCTTTGACACTCTTCATAAGCCATCAAGTTCCGTAGCAATGGTTCTGTGTTGTCCGCCACAATGATTTGAGGGAGGGAAAGAGTACTTCTTCCGAACCTTCTCTTTTCAAATCCCAATTGGCCTGGCATAAATTTCATACCAGCGCTGTGTAATAATTCGGCACTAGGGTTAGGTCTGCTATAATTGATGATATCATCAGGAGCTATATCGATGATAGCACTACCCAACTCCACACTGAATTTGTTAACAGATCTTTAATCACCATTCTATAGAGATCGAGTAGATGGCATGGACGTGGCTTTTTCTGTATATGGTCCTTTAGTCTTGATTTCTCTTTCTGCAGCTTTGATTTATCAACAATTTCAAAAGGATATCCTCCAAACTCACAGTTGTTCAACAACAGTCCAGCTAACTCTTCAGTTGCACGCTCGGGGGTTCCAAATTCTAACTGGAGCAGAGTTATGAGAATAAATAGAGGAATTTGATTTTCCAACTTCAGAATATCAAGTATTATAGCACGAGTCAGTTGCACGCTCGGGGGTTCCAAATTCTAACTGGAGCAGAGTTATGAGAATAAATAGAGGAATTTGATTTTCCAACTTCAGAATATCAAGTATTATAGCACGAGTCATTGTGTTATTCCTCTGAGTCCTAAAAAAATCAAGAATAAAACAAGCATCCATTGCTAACATCCTAGATAATGTTTCTCCATCCCACTCAATTGGTCGTTCATAGCAATTCCTTATTTCAGGCTCTAACTCTTGAATCTTTGCAATGAATGTGCTCATATCTATTTTTGTTAACATTCTATCAACTGCTGCCGATTTTTGTCGATCCATCCTTGATAATTCAGGATTAGTCATGTGATGGTAAGGCCCAATCGATACAACCAAAGGAACATAAGCCTCCTGTTTACAAATCATTAGAGGTTCAGGCACCCTATAAATGCAAACTTTTGCTGACAATTCAGGTGAAGTATTGCATTGTGTTTGGTCTCCGCCATTTAATTGAGCCATCTCGTCTCTACATCCAAAATGCAAGAGTATGTTAGAGAGAGAAATGAAAATAAAGACTAAATTATTAAATGAATATTATATTTATTTAAACAACAATAATAAATTATAATAATTATGAATATATAAATTAAATCTTTTAAGAATTTTTATCACTGCAATGATTTCTGCATATGCGCTTAGATGATAATAGTAAAAATAATAAATTTAACTGTGTAATACCGTTAAAGGCATAGCGATATGGGTGCCTTGACGAGTTGGTGTCTGTTAATTTAAGTATACATGTTTAGCTACTCGAGGAAGAATGAAAATTGCAGAATAATACACTGTTGTATTTGCTTTTTTTTAAATAGAAGCATGGACAGAGCGCATGGATTATCTACTCATCGCCTAAGCATATAAAAGTAAGATGAATTGCACAGGCACAGACTACGGATTGATGGAATATGTTTATTAAATGATTTAATAAATAAGAATCCCAGAATAACCTAGGAACAAATCATTCGGCATACCTTTAAATGCAAAAAGAAAATCCAGGTGGCTGTACAGGTTATTTTTTTTTTTTTAACAGAAAAAGGTCGCGGAGCACCCATAGATTAAGGGAGAAGAGTTTTACATAGCTGCAGTGTTCGTAAAGCAGAAAGATAAACAGAAATTACATGTCATGGTCCTGACCAGACCAGATAATACATGATAAGAAAATATCAAAAAACAGTAAAAAAACTACCATCACACACGCAGCCCCCGACCACCACCATCGCCAACCTCCTGACAAAGCTTAAGCCGCCGGCGGAGCAGCCGGCAGATCCCTTTCGTCCATGTCCACTGTGGCCGCTGACTGATCCCCTTCTTCCAAATCCACCAAAGCATAAAAGGGCATCCCCGGGGCCATGTCAAACGCATGGACTCTGAGGAATCGAATGGCTGTGAAAACATCCCTTATACGCTCGCTTCTTTTCTTAGAGAGAAGAAAACAGTAAGCTCGTAGGGCATCATCGAATTCCTCACTGCAAAAGGATTTGATACTAGACTGCATAGCTCTGTAAATGACCTGCTGTGGAGGAGAATTCCGAAGAGTTGTAAGATTTAAGAGCCCGCTGATGAGAGCGTCACCTTCCTCCATGCAGTAATTAGACACTACCGCCTCCCAACGTTCCACTGTATAAATGTTCTTAAAGAACAAGCTTGCCGCAAGGGAGTGCACATATTCGCCATCCATAACAAGATCCATTATGTTGGAAAGAAGCTGAGAGACAATATTTGAATAGTTTAACACGCGTCCCTTGAAACCTCTGATCTAGGCATGACCCACAATATTCCGGACTGCGAACTGAGAAAGAGTGCAGTCAGAGTCGATAAGGGTCATGAGGTCAATCGCCTTCACTCGCCCCCGTATCACCGGTTCCCAATCAAGGGCGGGGAAGAAAAGCCTCTGGTTCAGTCGCGTATCCGCCATCGCCAACTGTAGTCGGAAGTGAGGCAAGTGAGAAAGAGGAAACAACATGGAGAGGACAGAGAATCGGTAGAGCAAGGAAAGCAAACAGATCAGAGCCTTTAGAAACTCAAACTTGAGAAAAGCCCAAAGAAAGCAGGAAGACAAAAAGGATTTGGGAGCTGGCAGAGAAGTATAGACGCTAGCGTCAGCCGCACAGATGAAGTACTCTTCCAGTCCATAAGAGGGCAAGTAAGGATGCCTATGTGTCCAACGCAGGTAGGAGGAGGCGGGAGGATTAAGCCGTTACACCGTCAAAGGACAACCAAGACCCAGCCAGTCCTTGCACGGCATTGTCTATTAATGAACCTAAGGCGAAAGCAGATAGGCTATCCTCCCCTTGCCGGTGGGACATTTGACACTATCACAACTGTCTTAATACATTCATCCCATTAAGAGCTTATCAATGCGCTCCTGCAAAATGTCAGAAGGTCTTCAAACAGAATAAATGTAAATATCAATGAGACAACTTCGTAACCCAAAGAAAATCCATTAGAGAATCAATCCGACCGTACTTGAGACTTGGCGACAGCTTGAAAGTTGGCAAGAGACATAAATTACTCATCTGCCATATCAGCTGACAGGAGGGAGGTCAAAAGAAGAGGCAGATGAAGGTCATCAGGAAGGAAGACTGCATAATCTTTATCACTGTCAATTGCTACATTGGCTAGGAAGTCCGCCACCCTGTTACCTTCCCGAAACGTGTGGGAAATGAAAAAGTTGTCTAGTCTGCGCAGAAGAGATTTGGCCTGAGAGAGGATATAGTTCAACTTCCAATTGTCTAACCCTTTCCCTTTAATGGCATTTATTACTATCAGAGAGTCGCCCTCAATCCACACGTTCCTTAGACCTTTTTCTAGCGCCAGGCTGAGTCCATGCACTAGGGCCCAAGCTTCGGCCTCATTATTAGTGCCTATGGATAATTTGGATGCCTTGGCTGCAATCAGCTTTCCATTTTTATCCCTAATGACACATCCCATTCCAGAAAGACCAAGATTCCCTCGGCATGCCCCGTCAATGTTAAGCTTACAGAAAGGAGAGGAAGGTGGAGTCCATTTGACTTTATTTCTGTTTATGGAGAGCTTAGGAGCTCCTGTAGTAAGGTCAATCCCCAATCGTCTAACTGATGGCCAGAGTGAAATGACTTCCGCATCCCATTTTGTCCAACCCAACTTGGAGGAGTTGAAGGATCTAAGGTAAGCCACTGCCTGATCCGCTATAGCAGCATCAAGTTTATTGTAGACCTGGAGCACCGATCGAGCTTCCTTCCTGAAAATTCACAGGTTCCTTTCCCACCAGATGTGCCAGATGAGCATAGAAGGACCTAATTCCCATAGACAGGCTAATGTTGAATTACCAAACAAAAGGGGCCAGTTTTTGAACATAAGATATAAAGATTTGGAGAAAGGGCTTGTCCACTTAATCTTCCTGAAAAACTAGGTCCAACATTCTCTACTAAAGGGGCATTGAAGCAAAATGTGATCTAAAGATTCTTCCTCGCATCCACAGAGCACACAGAGGAAATTAGATCCCAATCCTAGTCTTTTGAGTCGATCACCTGTGAGAATTTTATTATGTAGGGCACACCAAGTGAACGCTCCAGCTCTAGGGAGAACTAACGTGCCCCAGCACAGCTTCGAGGGCCAATTTGACAAAGCTTTCTGCACGCCTAGTTTATAACCATCTTTAACTGAGTATCGACCTGAAGTAGCCGCTGTCCAGACCACTTCATCCTCCATGCTGGAAACGAGCACTGACCTCTTACCTAGGAGATGCCTAAGAAGTGCTTTTTGGGAGTTAGGAAAATTGTAGTCTTGGAATCCTTTCTAGGCCACTGTAACTGAAGTGCCCTCCCTAACCACCTGCCAGTAATCTTTGACTTTGTGACCCCAATTTGATTGAAGGAAGGAACATGCCTCAGAGAGCTCATGAAACGTAGACAGCGGCACTCCCTTGCCCCAAGAATCAAGCTAGAAATCTGCCTTTTCACCGTTATGAATAATCCATGAGGTTGGGCTGAAGGAGGTCTCTACTTCTTATTAGAAAATTCCAAATAGCAGACCCCTTAGGAGGGTTTTGCACTGTGAAGATCCTCTCATTATCCAGTGAGTCAAGATACTTAGCTTTCATTAGTTTTACCCACAAGGCATTAGGTTTAGGGTACATGTTCCACGCTAGTTTAGCCCCGAGTGCTTGGTTTTGAGCTTGGATGTTCAGAATTCCTGACCCTCCTTCCGCCTTGGGTTTGCACACTTTATCCCAAGCCAATAGGTGTATCTTCTTTTCTTCAAGAGAGCCTTACCAGAGGAATTTCCTATAGAGACCATCAATTTTTGCAATAATTCCTTTTGGGATGTGAAAAGCCGACATCATGTAGACTAGCACCGCAGACAAAACTACTTTAATCAAAACTATTCGCCCTGCTAAAGAGAATTATTCTTATATCTGCCCATGAATAAGGGCAGGCCGAGATAGCTTCCTGGAAGAACTTGAATATCGAGATTAAGGGTGATTTGGATCAGCTTTTGGAGAAGCAATGGGACATTTTGGAAAAAGACCATAGATTTACTGAAATTCACTTCTTGTCCTGAGACACAACAATATGAGTTGACTGTGTTCATCATTGATCTGGCTTCTTGGACTGATGCTTGACCAAAAAGTAATGTATCATCAGCAAACAAAGCATGAGTGAAGGGCTCTTGTATACCTCTTATTTTGATACCTTGCCAATTTGACCTTCTCTTTGCTTCCTTTATGGACCATGTAAGTGCTTCTGTCAAAATGATAAAGAGATAAGGAGAAAGAGGGTCTCCTTGTTTTAAGCCTTGCAATGGTTCAAAGAAACCGGATTCCTTTCCATTTATTAAAACTGAGGCCCGGGACCCTGAGAGACAGGATTTGATCCATTTAACCACTTCTTTGGAAAACCCCATTTGCATCATTATATCAAGCAGGAAGCTCTAATTCACTCTGTCAGAGGCCTTGGACATATCTAATTTCACAACCATAGCTTTCTTTTTATCCTTATTTACTGAATGCAAATTTTCATGGGTAAGAATGGCGCCCTCCATGGTCTCTTTTCCTGGTACAAAACCCCCTTGTTCACTAGAAATCAACTCCTTCAATAGGGGTGACAATCTAAGCACTATAGCCTTTGAAATTATCTTATAGATGAAATTACATAAAGAGATAGGCCTGAAGTCTTTGAAAGTTTGAGGGAATTTAGATTTGGGAATAAGCATTAAACAGGTCGACTTAAATTCCTTAAGCACATTCTTGGCTTTTCGGGATTCTTCTACAGCCAAAAAGACATCCCTCCCAACCGTATCCCAGCACTTCTGAAAGAAGATACCCGTCCATCCATCTGGACCGGGCGCTTTCTCTCCCGCCAAAGAGAACACTGCAGACTTCACTTCTTCTAAAGAAAAAGGTTTCAAAAGTTCCTTATTATGATGCTCTTTGATTAACTTAGGAATGAGATTACACACCTGTAAGCCTTTATCCTGCTGGTAAGGTGAGCTGGAAAGAAGATCTGCAAAGAAATTTTGGGCTGCGGTGAGGATATCTGATTGCTCAGTACATATCTGACCATTCCCTAGGTGAATGGATTTAATTGAGTTGGTGCCTACTCTCACCTTGGCCGACAAATGGAAAAAGGAGGTGTTTTTGTCTCCATCTTTCAACCATAGCTCTTTGGAACGCTGCCTCCAAAATAATTCTTCCCTTTTCAAGATCTCTTCTAGTTCTGATCTCAACTGTTTCTCCTTCTGAAAAGATGATGAGTCCATGCCTCTACTGATTATGAAGTCAGCAAGTGCTTTCAATTCTTGTTGTATTCTGGGTTTCTCAACAAAGACATTTCAGAACTGAGTCTTGTTCCATTCCATTACCCTGTGCCTTAGAAATTTTAATTTGCTTGCTAATTGAAACATTCGAGATCCTTCCACGAAAGGGATATTTTCCCACCAGAGCTGAATATTATCCACAAAAGTTATATCTCTGAACCACATAGACTGAAACCTGAACCTCTTCTTACTGGGAAGATTTTGACCTCCTAAAGAGAGCCTAACTAAAAAGTGATCTGATCCTGTCAAGGGCCGAATTTCTACTTCAAAACTGAATGGAAAGTTAAAGCATTTTGGAGACAGAAGGAACCTGTCCAATCTTTCTGCTATTTGTAGAAAACCTTTTCTTCTATTCGTCCAGGTAAAGGTACCATTGTTAGGAATGCAATCTAACAGAAGATTACTATTAACAAAATCCTTGAAATCCTTCTAAGATCTAGGCGGGTGCATGATACCCCCTGACTTTTCTTTATCATCTAATATGGAATTAAAATCGCCCCCTAAAATGAGGGGACTCCATTTCAGCTTCCTCAACCAAATAGACAGGTTATCCCAAACTATTTTCTTCTGTGATAAATCTACAGGCGCATAGACATTCACAATCCACAAATCAGCTCCCTTGATGAGTGCAGGGAACTTACCTATTAGGAAGTTGTCATTCTTCTCCACCACCTCCAAGGCTTGGATATGATTCCTCCAACCTGTAGCTAGGCCTCCAGCGGCTCCACGAGCATCCACCTTCTCAAAGCTCCAATCCCTCCAACTTTTAAAGTATAAATCAAAGGACTCTGAGGCCAATTTAGTTTCCTGAAGCATGATTATCTCTACTCGTTCCTCATCAATTTCAAATTTGATGAGGTTCCTTTTGTTAGGGGCGTTAAGTCCCCTAACATTCCACGAGAGGATCCTCATTCCTCCTGAGGAGAGTAGCTAACTCTCCTCCTGCTATTTGGACTTCGGGATACTTGAGAAAGAAGACCGCTTGACCTATCTTTGTTGTTCCTCAGCTGCTTCTGTCTGGAGCTTTTCCTGATGGGGGTAGGAGTGCCTTTAGACAAAGGGCTATTCATACATGTGCGAAGTAGACCGAGAGGCCTGGTCTCATCCTTCTCTAGGTCTTCCTGAAGAACCTCATCTGCAATATCTTCCATCACGTTTAAAGCCACTTTTGTCATCACCTGGTCTAACAGTTCTCTCAGAGTCTCATTATCCTGAATCAAATCCTTGGAGAAATCATTTTGCTCAGCTACTATCTCCCTAGTAGCGTTCTGATCCTTTGCGGTATCTGGAATCATGTCCCGCAGAGGGGTGTCCTCCTCCCAGTTTAAAAAGTCCTCTTCTTCCCTTAACGGAGAAAAACAATTGGGGCCGTGAGTTGTAGTCTCTTTGGTCGCATCATTAGCACAAATACCCTCCTGAGAGGCAAGCATCACATCTTCAAAATCCTCTAGTAAAGTTTGACGTTCCTCATTAAAGTCACCAAGAGGGTTAACCACGGAAGCTGTCTGAACTTTACCCTCTGAGATCCCAATCACCACTTGCAAATCTTTTGGAGAATCACTCATCCGATCTGAGACAGAAAAATTTTCCAACTGGGAGCCCAACATAACAACATTACTGCTACTAATACCATGCTCCTCTATGGGCCCTTTTGCCAAAGATTCTGGACTGAAGGCTTCCTTCTCTTGCACCAACCCTCTTCCTTGATTAGGCCGATTATCGACTGTCGTAAGGAAATCTTGGAGCCTTTCAAGATCATCTGAATTTGCACCATCTTGTAGGATAATCTCTTGAAGCCAAAGCCCATGGATAGAATCCAGTTTGAGTCTTTTGGGCAATAACTCCTTAGCCTCTGTAAGAATTCGAAGTCTTACTGAAGAAGAGGTGAGATTTATTTTGGGGATGTCCACTTCTTGACACACCCCCATGGAGTTGCCGAGACATGTTAGGATTTCAACATCCCTATACTCCATCGGCAAATAGGGAAGATGAACCCAAAGAGGGATCAAAGGGATTTGTTCTTTCCCAACATGAAAGTTTGGACGCCATTTTTGACAACAAATCACTGTTTGATTAAACTTCCATATCTTCTTCGAAAGAATTTTATTTCTCTCCTCCTTATCTGGAAGCACAAAGCAAAAAAAACCGTTACCCAGTTCACAGAAGTCAACAAGGTTTCCCCACGTAGATTGCTGCCATTCTATGAGATCTTGAACTGAGAAGTGAGGGGACATCACTTTACCTATAACAGCTGTCTCCGTCAGGAGTTGGGCTTTATCACGAAGCTTTTTTTCCATCTGGGGGAGGGGTATTTCTTTGAACTCACTGAGCCTTGTAACATTCTTTATGACGGGGATCCAAATTTTATTTTGCTTTGGGGGAGGTCTTTTCTTTTCCCGATTTCTATGGAAACGAGGAAAATGGGGGCCTTTTCTCTTTTGGAATTCCATCGGTCGGTACCCTTTTGAGTGAGGACTTGCCAACAGCAGGTCTTCCTTGCATCTAGCCCTGGGTTCATCTTTTTTTGCTTGAAATTCCTTAAAGGCAGCTTGCTGAGGCTCCAATGGTGTCCTAAAAGAGAGAGGAGCTTCTTTACGGTAAAATGTCCGATTATGTCCATTCTTTGGAAACCCATCTTGGAACCAAACCTTCCTACCTGACGACTGTCGTCCATGCTCCCTCTGACCTGGTTTTTTTAAAATAGAACGAAAAACTCGCCTTTGACCTTGAGACCCCTCCATCCATCTTGAGGAAGATCCAGGAAAACTCTGGTGCAAAAGAGCTGATCGATAAGCCGTTCCTGATGCAGGTTGAGATTGCTGTACAGGTTATTCTATCAAATTCTGTAACAAAACAAAAAAGGTCAATGTCAGCTTTCCTTGAGCCGTGCAAAGAAAATAATATCTTTCCTTTCTAGAACTTTTTAAAACTGTGCAAGAAAAATATAAATGAAACAATTCTTTTATTTTAATAAATTACCTCTAGCTCCTCCCTAGCCAAATACAATTCTTTTATTTTAATAATTTCGATTGTAAAGAGGAATTGAATGAAAATGTAATATTACAATGTATAATCTTAAAGAATCACCTAAGAATAAATGGAAAAGAAGCTGTAACTCTTCTCCTCAAATGATTTGAGCACGCCAAGCCGGAGGACACCCAACAGAGGCAATAATATTTGCAAAGAAGCTGCACCTATGCAGGTCATACATGTTTCATATCCATACATATAAACGAGAACAAACAAACCGATAAATGCCTGAAATTTCCATTACCTTCGATCACGAATCTGTTGAATTTTTTTAAAAATGTTTGGCGAGTACGCCTTCTCAATCCATCATTGTTTATTACTACTATTCTCTACTATGCCGTTGTACTCAATAATAAATTCCCCCTGAATTTTTGAATGGTGTTAGATAAAAATATGCAGCCAAAGAAAGTTGCAGAATACAAAAACAGAACACACAGAAATAAACAAACAGAAGACACAAGAAATTTAAAGTGGTTCACCATAAAATGGCTACATCCACTATGAACAGCAGCGGATTCTCATTTTTATTTATCTTAAAACAGCACCTTAAAGAGCAGCCAGCGAACTAGCTACAGTCATCAAAAGACAATATACTAACACATATCTCCAACACCAACCGCCTGTTACAGAGAATTGAATGGAAGGTAACACGACAGATATCTGACTTTGTAATTTCAATAAAACTCTATTGATGTGATAATTGAAGAAGATGCCAAGCACAGCTACTGCATGTAAAGATGTAATTAGAGAATAGAATATATAACAATGCTCTTGCATACCTCCACAGTAGACTTTATTACGACTGTTATACAATGAATAATATTTCCAAGAGCGCACAATCTATATTTGTTTCTGCTTCTTCCCCACATTGTGCGGACCTTAATCAAATAGATCATATTCCTCCAGAAATTTGGAAAACTGCCAAGAAATGGCAGTTACAGAGATAGCCGTTACAAACAGGAAGAGTGCTGTCATTACAGAATAAAATGATGCTGCCGTTACATTGGGCTTCTCCAATGGAGTTCCTCCGCCCGTTAAATGAATACAACACTTGCTACGCGCCTCTATTAATAATAATAGTTATAAATAGAATGTTGTTTCTATTGAATGGTAGTTTTTAATTTTGCAGAGAAATAACCTCCAGCCCTCTTGCCAGGACAGTCACAGACTCTGTGAATGGAATGTGTCCATAATTACAAGTTGACCGCCCATGCTGAAAAATTGCTGCATTTATGTGAAACAGAATGTTAGTAATTTTTTTAAAGAAAAAGGTTATCTTAAATCCTAAATGAATTGTTTTTTGTTTTCTTTTAAAAAGTATTCCAATAAAAATTCTTCTCTTTAATGTTTTTGAGAGATTAGATTTCTAACAATTTAGGAATAGAAAACTTTCTATTATTTAAAAATAATCTAATATGATTTTTGATCTAATGTTTTTGTGAGACTAGATTAGTATTAATTAAGAATGGGAACTCTCAAATATTTAATATTAATGAGTAACGTCCATTACAATTAGGTGTTATTTTGGCACTGTGTGAAAGTGCACTGGGGAAAATAACATTATAATAAAATAATATTATATTATATTATAATATGATATCTAATATATTATATTTTTTTTTAAAATAATATATTTAAGAATATATCAAATATTTGATAATATTTCATAAAATATTTGAAAATTTTGATAATATATATATGTATATATTATCTTCATTGATAATATTATATTATATTTTAATGAATTATTTCCTCTTCCTAAATACTTTTCCTTTTTTTTTTTCATTCTCAATTTACTTTTACTAATTTTATTTTTCTTTCTCTTTTAAAACCAAAAAGCTTCTCCAAATTAAAAAAAGGAAAGAAAAAAACAACTTGTTTTATCTATATATCTTTAACTACATAAAAAAGAGAGAAATATAGATTAATAAGTTCATATAATGTAGCCAACTTGATAATTATAGTAAATGTTGTTCTAAACTGATTTTTTTAAAGGAATGGAATGCTAAATAAAAATTAAGATTTTTATTTTAAAATTTTAATTTTAATTTAAGAATTTTTTAATTCTATATACAAAGATTAATATATGTAATAATATTTTAAAACCAAAAAAATCTAGTTTAAAAAAATTAAAAACAAATCAAATATGTAGTAAACCATTCAGTTTTTAAAACAATAAATAAATATTTATTTTAAATTTTGTATTGATGCATTCTTTACAAAGAAACCATAAAATTATTGTTATTTGAAGACATACATATTTAAATCTTCTTCTTCCTCTCCTGTATTGGCATGCACATACTTGTATATATAGAAAGAACCTATGAATTTATTTTTGTAGACTATTTTTGCATCATGCAACACTTGAAAGATTTAGATCCCTAATCTAAAAACAACAAATAATTCAACGGTAGGGTTTGAAAACAAAGAATAATGTAACCAATAAACACATAAAGAGGGAGTGACAAAAAAAAATCAGCTTTGAGAATGGGGTAAGGAGAAGCTTGTCCTCCATTGTGAAAATGAAAATGAATTGAGTTGGAGATATGTTTTATATGCTTCTTAACTAATTCTATTTATTTTCCTTAAATTTAGCCTCATATACTTATAATTTATTTATTTAGTGGTCTTTTAATTTATTAGAATTAGTGTTATTTTTATTATTCTTTTTAAAATTTATTATTGTGTTTTGTATTAAGTTTTTTTTGGAAATGATTTACTACTAGTATATTTATATTTAGAAAATATATCTACATCCACAAATATCTTCCAATTTCTTTATTTTTTGGTTTTTACAATATAAAGAGATTGAATGTGTGTCTTATATATCTACATCCACAAATATCTTCCAATTTCTTTATTTTTTGGTTTTTGCAATATAAAGAGATTGAATGTGTGTCTTTTCATATGTCATTGGGTAACGTTTCTTTCTTTCATCTTCTTTAAAACTACCATCCACCTTTCTTTCTATCCAGCATGTATTTTTTTTTAATTCCTTTCACTTTTTTTTTGGTTTTTTTAATTTGTTGAGTGACTATTTGGTTTTTTTTTTAATTTAGTGATGGGTGCTTTCATTTTGTTTATTATTGTGTATTTCTAATTTAGTATTAATGGTAAAAAATAACTTGGTCAATCCAAGCCATGCGGGAATCCTCCTATTTTGTTTTCAATATCATACAAGTTAAGAGATCTGCAATCCCTCTTGTTTTGTTGGATGCCTCTGATTTACCTGTAAAGTGTATGCTGGGTTTTGTGATGCCTATCAAGTTTGTCTCCGTTGCATTAGATAAATTGTATGTATTTTCATGCTTGTGTTTAATTTATCAATTTTTGTTGCATGCATACAATCTAATAGAGTTGGTACATTATTTGGCTTGATATTAGGTGGTACAATCACCTTTTGTAAAGCTTCTTGGAGTATTCCATGGTATGTAGGTGAAATTTGTATAAGTTCCCAAAGAGAAATTTTAGTAGGAGTAGCTCGAAGCTGCTCAACAAGATCATAGTCTTGACCAACTTTATATGTTAAATGAGGTGCTTGAGGAAGCACCAATTGAGAAGTTGGTAAAGATATAAGGATAGTCAATTGTTGTTTTCTTTTCTTGTTATTCCATGTGTTATATGTATGAGCAACCATAGTATGACTAGTTTGTTGTGAATTTTGTTGTGTTATTTGTTTTGCATAGTTATAAATGTAATCAGGAGGTTGAGAAGAAGGTAGAAGAGCTATAATAGTGAGCACTAGTTTAGAGTGTGGTTGAACCACATCTGTACACATGTTGACCACTATCTTCGACTTCACAGGTTCTTCTTGAGGTTTAGGAACATAGGTGTCATTTACTAGTCTTTGGAAAAATGACAGTTTAAGAGTCATAGTGGAATGTTCAATCGGGATAAAGTCCTTGAGGGCTTCATCTAACATATTGAAGTCATCACAACTAAATGCCTCATCATACACATTAAATTTTTGTAGAAAGTAATCTTACATTATAGCATGTTCTAATTAACCCAAGACTTAAATGTAAAATGATATAGCATATACTTTATGAAAATGAAATACAATATCACTATGCAAATCACAATGTTGAAATTTCAAACTCTTTTAATGAAAGGATAAAGAAATCACACAATATTCAATGTATGTACTTTCACAAGAGAGGGTTTGCAATCTAAATGTGATTTAGGACAGAAAACTAATTTAGATCTAATGTTTAAAAGGATGTAAATTCTTTAAGAGTACGAGTTCACCAAAATGTTTAATGGAAAATGTGGGATAATGATAGTTCAACAAACCAAATCAAGCCCCAAACTTTCTCTTGCTAAACATTAGGAAAGTAAGAAACAAGCTTGGGGTAAGCTACTGATTTCCTAGGTTCCCTTTTTCTATTAGTTATGACTGATTGAATGCTTTGATTAGGCATTTACTAGATTATATCATTCACAAAACATGAAACCCTGAATAATCAATCAGATTATAATAACTTGATTTCAAACACATATACAAACAAGTAGATCACAGAGGCATAGAGTAAGAGGTATAGAGAGTGTGCACCCAAAAAATAGAGTCCTATTAGACTAGAGCTCTAGTCCCTTTTCCTCGAAGGTTTTTAGCTGTCAGAATCTTCAGCACCAAATATCAAGTAATCTCTAGAGGTCCTCAAATCCTGAAGAAAATGCTCAGGTGGGCTTGGGCATGAGTCTCTTTGCCCTAGAATTTCTATAATCACAAAATTCAAAATTTTGTGGCAATTGTACCTGTAATATCTATCTTCATGTTGCTCCTTTCTGCTGGATCTTGCTAAATGTAACCTACACATGCAAAAGGAGGAGAAAGATAGTTGTGGCTATATAGGAGCTTGCCTCAGTCAAGCTCATTTTTTGGTATTCCTACCTCAACAATAGCCAATGATAAATATTTTCAGATGCGTGTGTTCATCTAACAAATTTGTATGTAGAAAATGTAAAAGCCTAGATGACTCAAGCATCAAGGAAAAAGAAACACCTTGCTTCACTCAAAGAAACAACAATAACATCACCTCAAGGAGATGAGAGCAATGAAGACTTGTAGAACAAGAAGGTGAGGCAGCCGTATCCATGGAGGATTTCCAAGCTCAATGTTAGAGGCTTCAACCCTTCTCTTGATTATACAAAAGGTTGTACAAACCCTAGGAAGAGCAAGATAGTCTCAAGATCTTGATTCCTAATCTCCATCAAATATCTCCATGATAGCAACTTCAAATAAATTCAAGAGCTTCAACAAAGTGTTGTCCTTGAATAGCAAATTTGGAAGAGTTTTGGCATAGAAATCTTACATATAGATTGTGTGTGATAAAATGATTTTTAAATGTCTTTAAATATCTAGCCTTATGAATTTCAAATATTCAAAATAATATTTAGACATCGTGTGAAAACAAAATTTTGAAAACAGAATCCTGAGGTGCATGGCGGGAGCTAACACCCCACCAAAATTCAAAACCCTAAAAAATGGGGCAGGGCTAGGGCATGAGCACCAAGCCCAAGCCTTGATTTTTGATTACATCTGCATTAAGGGGGTCAAATAAGTCCCAAATCCAAACTTTCTTTTTGGGTTTAGTCATCAGTTATCTCATAATACAACATTTCTTTAGTTAGACATAGGTTTAGGAAGGTTAGAAATAAATAGGTTAAGAGGTCACCAAAGGAGAGGAGCTAAACTATGAGAAATTGTGTTATTCCATACAGGATGACAATTTCTAATGTAACAGTGAGTTTGACCATAAAGCAATACTTACCACCATAAAGAGTAGAGTTGATCCACATGGTTTGTTGGATTTAAATTAGTGGAATGACACATAGGTATGTTATGTACACTTCATAAGTTTTGTGATTTGAATACATTTTTCTTTTCTTTTCTTTATTTATTTCTAGTAGTGTTATTAATGTAGATTAGTGGTGCCAAACAAGCTTCCACCTTCTTATGGTTGGTACTTTTAGTAGAGAATTTTATATTCTTGTAGCAAAGAGAAACTTTAAAAATTAACAATAAACTAGCATATCCTCATTTTGCCTTCTATATTTTTGACATTTTTCTTACCTTAATTTTACATTCTATATGTTTGACATTATATGTTTAGTTGGGAGAGAGAGAGAGAGAGAGAGAGAGAGAGAGAGAGAGAGAGAGAGAGAGAGAGAGAGAGAGAGAGAGATGTTTGGCATGATTTTTATATCATAATTTCACCTTCTATATTCTTTCCATTCTTTGCATATCCTCATTTCACCTTGTGTATGTTTGACATGATTTGCTTATCCTCATTTCAGCTTTTACATGTTTGATATGATTTTATTATCATCATTTTATCTTCTATGGGTCTAGCATATGCTTAGGGGGAGAGAGACAATTAGAGAAAGAGAGAGAGACTTAGGGAGAGAGGAAGAGGGAGACATAGAGAGAGAGTGTGTGTTGTAGGAAAAATGTAAGAAGCAACAATAATGCAACTTCTAGTGCTTAATCTCTTGTAGCCCATTCTCATCCTAATACTAGTGAAAAAGGTAAGTAAAGTTGTAGAACAACTAGACTTTGCCCATTATTTTGGTGAAGCTTCCAAAAAGGTTATTTTTATGGATCAAATGGGATGCTCAAATAAACTATGGAAGATGCTATAAAGCACTTTGTCTCTTAGAAGGAGAACATCTCCTCATGGTTTATATCACTTGGTCTAAGCACACATAAGAAACCCAAAGGTTGATGATAGTTGTTTCATTCATGAGAGTATAGTAAAAATGAATAATCAACCAATTAAATTTTTACTAATCAGATTCACCTGAATTAGTACTCATTTCATTTCATTCGTCCACCCTATGCATGTTCATGTGTAAACAATTAGTGAAAGAATTTTGAGAAAAGAATATAGCATTTCAAGAACACACCAACCTGAATCAACCTAAAACTAATCTAGATCCAAGACTAAACTTACTAAACTTAAAAGAAATAATAAAATATAAAGAGGTGAGACACTAGAGAGAGTATTATTTTGATGTGAGATAATTTATTTTTTTGAGCAAGTAGTGCAAAACAAACCTTAGCTTAACTAGTCACCACATAGCTATGGCATATTACATGATGCAATTTTATAATAGTGTATAAACCTTCAATCTCACCATATTCCATGTATAGATTGGAAATACTAAACTTATTAGTTCCCAATACAAAATATGTATATAATCAAACACTCAATTTTTATTTACCATACTCAAATGAACTGTAGATACAAACTTAAAACGTTATGAATTGGTTTAGACAAAATAAAAAGCATAAAAATAAATAAGAAAAGTATCTATTGAAGGTCCAAAGAGCTTATTTTCCAACCCATACAAATGAAAAGTAACTATATATAGAGCTATAGGGTTCAAGATACAAGTCAAATTTGTCTTGGTTGGTTGTAATCATAAATGCCCTAACTATGAAAAATTTAAATCCAACACCAATATGTACTTAGGAATTCAATATGTTGACCTCTGATAGTTATATTATATTTTAAATTTGTTATAAAAACCTCATCAAAGATTGTATTCTTTGTGTATATCAATCCATCTCCGTAATTATACATCTTTTTAAGACATGGGAAGATCATCTAATTTTGAAAAGATCATCTACAAATATGAACTCATGTTTTTTTCTATAACACGACCTTATCAATATAAATACAACTTCTACGTGTTTGACATGATTTTATTAAATTAATTTCACCTTCTATATGTTTGTGACATTGTATGTTTAGTTGGAGAGAGAGAGAGATAGGGAGTTTACATATCCTCATTTCAACTTATGCATGTTTGACATGATTTTCTTATCCTCATTTTTTATTCTAAATGTTTGACAAGATTTAGTCATCCTCATTTCATCTTCTATGGGTCTACCATTTCCTTAGGGAAAGAGAGGGATGGTTAGGGAAAGAGAGACTTAGGGAGAGAGGAGGCCAGAGGCATAGGGGGAGAGAGAGAGATAGGTTTGACATGATTAACATTTGACCTTCTACATGTTTGACATTTTTGCTTACCTTAGTTTCACCTTCTATATGTTTTATATTTTAAGTCTAGTTGGGGGAGGCAGAGAGAGAGAGTTTGGGAAAGAGTGGAAGTGAGGAAGAGAGGATGAGAGAGAGACTTAGGGAGAGTTGGAGATAGAGAGAGATGTTTGGCATGATTTTCTTGTCCCCATTTCACCTAAAATATGTTTTCTATTCTTTTCATATCCTCATGTCGGCCTCTACATGTTTGACATGATTTGGTTATCCTCGTTTCATCTTCTATGGGTCTAACATATCCTTAGGGAGAGAGAGAAGCATAGGGAAAGAGATATAGAGAAATGTGTTTGGTATGATTAACATTTCCCCTTATACATGTTTGAAATTTGTCCTTACCCTAGTTTCACCTTCTATATGTTTGGCATTATATGTTTAGTTGGGGAGAGAGAGAGAGAGAGAGAGAGAGAGAGAGAGAGAGAGAGAGAGAGAGAGAGAGAGAGAGAGAGAGAGATGTTTGACATGATTTGCTTGTCCTCATTTCACCTACAATATAGTTTCCATTCTTTGCATATCCTCATTTTAGCTTCTACATGTTTTCCATTAATTCGTTATCCTTATTTCATCTTCTATGGGTCTACCATATCCTTAGGGAGAGAGAGAGGCTTAGGGAAAGAGAGATACTCGTGAAGAGAGGAAGAGAGACATAGGGAGAGAGAGAGAGATAGACAAAGAGATGTTTGGCATGATTGACATTTTGAACCTTCTACATGTTTGATATTTTTTCTTACCTTAATTTCACCTTTGACATTTTTGATTATCAATTCAACATGCTATGGTTTAGTATTCCTTTCATTGTGTTTTAAGATATGGAGCTCTATGTAAATCTTTAGCTCTATTTTGAGTCCATTTGTAGTGGAATGACACAAAGTTTTGTTATGTACACTTCTTAAGGTATGTTTATAATTCATATGTATATTATTTGTGAGCCAATACTACATATACATCTAGTACATATTATCCCTAACTTTGTTGACACATCTAGGGTTTATGAATCATGTGATGAGGTTATTAAAATTAATGTGTATGATACTTCTTCCTTCTATCTTAATGATTTATCTATTCAAGACAATAATGATGCATGATTTATTGATGAATATGATTTACATTCTTTGTCATGTCATGCTTATCTAGCTAAAAAATATCCTTATTCTAAATAAGAACTCATTATAGTGATACGATTGTTGCCAATGATTTGAAATATTACATGATATTTAAGATCCTACTCTTTATAGTGCATATATCATTATGGATTCAATGATTGATGGTTTTAGGCGATGTAGGTACAAGTGCATAAGTACATGTTAAATTATCCACATTCCTACATAATGTGTTCACATACATGACAATTGTGTTTAGAGAATATTTAATTAATGAGGATTCACTATAGTTTGTTATGTCTCCTTCTTATAGTGCATTCATTAATCTTTCTTATTCTCATTTTAGATTCATTTAGTGAAAAGGTGGTAGGAGTGAAATTTTGTATTCTACACTCCTAGTACCAAACCGACAATGTGAACACATCAAGGTGAGTGGGTGAATGCTAGGGGAGGTGTCGTTTTGGTGGCTAAGACTCTTGATCATTACAGGATACATTTGATGGAGATAGTCTATTAAGAGCCCTAAGACAACAAAGGTGCTAGACCTTGGACCAATTGTTCTCTCAAACTATATAGTAGATAGGAATGTTTTGTTTGCATGTATAGGTGGATGTCAAGTCCACCTACAAATGCATACCTAGGTTTTTTCTAAGTTAATTTTGTTTTGCTTGTGGTGGCAAGGAACACAATATTCAAAATGCTTTAGTTTCATCCCGTGGAAAGGCGGTAGGAGTGAAATTTTGTATTCCGTATCTCCTAGGACCAAACTGACAAGGTGAACATGTCAAGATGGGTGGGTGAATGCTAAGGATGTGTCTTTTCTATGGCCAAGCCTCTTGGTCATTCTAGGCTACATTGGACCAAGATAGTCTCTTAAGAGCCCAAAGATTAAAAAAAAAGGTGATAGACTTTGGATTGATTATTCTCTCAAATTTTGACACCTAGGAATGTTTTGTTTTCATGTATAGGTGGATTTCAGGTCCACCTACAAATACCTAACTCATATTTTTACAAATCAAATTTGTTTTCCTATGGTTGAAAGGAACACTTTAGTTTTATCTCGTGGAAAGGTGCTAGGAGTGAAATTTTGCATTCTGCATCTCCTAGGACCAAACCGACAGTGTCAAAACATTGAGGTGGGTGGGTGAGTGCTATGGCGGGTGTCTTTTTGGTGCCTAGAACTCTTGATCATTCTAGGCTACATTGGACTGAGACACCTCTCTTAAGAGCCTTAAATCAAAATAGATTCTATACTTTAGACTGACTGCTCTCTCAGATTGTGGCACCTAAGAATGTTTTGTTTGCATGGAGAGGTGGATGTCAGGTCCACCTAGAAGTATATACCTCATTTTTTTCTAAATTAATTTTGTCTTCCTATGGTGCCAAGGAACGCAATGTTAAAAAATGCTTTAGTTTCATTTAGTGGAAAGGTGCAAGGAGTGAAATTTTGGATTCTGTACCTCCTTGGGCCAAAATGATTACACCAACATGTTGGGGTGGGTGAGTGATTTCTAGGAGAGGCCTTGTTTAATTCCCAAGTGCCAATCCTTCCAACCTATAGGGTTTTGGCAAAGTCTTAAGAGACCTAAGAGCCAAAAACTACCAAACATTCATGGAGTAGTTCTCGCAGTCCATGGCACATATGAATGTTTTGCTTTGGCCTACATATGGAAATTGAGTCCCTCCACAATAAAATCTCAATTTTTGTCAACTCAGAATAGTTTGACCATGTCGACAATGGATGCATTCTTGCAAAATGTGTCATTTATGTTTAGTATAATATTACCAAGATCCATATTTATTTTTGGCAGCTCCTAAAGCTGAACTGAATACACCAACACATCATGGTGGGTGGGTGAATGCTAGGGGAGCAATCATTTTGTTCACCAAGTGTGCCAATCCCTCCAAGCTACAGAGTTCTGACAAAGCCTCTCAAGAGACCTAAGAACTAAAAACTACCAAAATTTGATTGAGTAATTCTCAGAGTCTGTGGCATCTATGAACATTTTGTTTCAACCTACAACTAGAACTCAACTCCCTCCATAATAAATTCTCTCAATTTCTACCAACTCAGAGGACTTAAACTATGCCAATAATGGATGCATTCTTGCAAAATGTATCATTTGTGTTCAACATAATATTGTCAAGAGCCATATTTTACATTCTACACCTACTGGGCCTAAACTGACTATGCCAACATGTTGGGGTGGGAGGATGAATGGTTAGGGAGACCTCATTTTGTTCCCCAAGTGCACCCAATCCTTCTAGGCTACAAGGTTTCAAAAAAGTCTCTTAAGAGACTTAAGAGTCAAAACTACAAAATTTTCACAAAGTAGTTCCCAAAGTCTGTGGCACCTAAAAATGTTTTATTTTGACCAACAACTAGAATTCACATCTCTCCAAAATAACCTCTTTCAGTTTTTGTCAACTTAGAACAGTTTAGCTATGTTGACAATGGATGCATTCTTGCAAAATGTCTCAGTGGCATTCAATGTAATTTTGCCAAGAGCCATATTTTACTTTCTTCACCTCATGGGGCCAAACTGATTGTGCCAACATATTAGGGTGGGTACGTGAATGCTAGAGAAAGCCTCATTTCATTCCCCAAGTGTTCCAATCCTTACAGGCTATAGCGTTATGGCAAAGTCTCTTAAGAGACCTAAGAGCCAAAAATAATCAAACTTTGACAAAGTAGTTCTTAGAGTGTGTGGATATTTCAACCTATAGATAGAATCAAATCCCTCCACAATAACCTCCCAGTTTTTATCAACTCAGAATGATTCAACCATGCCAATAATGAATGTATTCTTGCAAAATGTGTCATTTGTGTTAAACATAATGTTGCCAAGAACCATATTTTATGTTCTACACCTTCTAGGGATGAACCTACTATGAAAACACATTGGGGGAAGGTGGGTTAATTCTAGGGGAGGCCTCATTTCATTCCTAAATTGTGTCAATCCTTCAAGGCTACAAGGTTCCAACAAAGTCTCTTAAGAGACCTAAGAGTCAAAAATTGCCAAACTTTGACAAAGTAGTTCTAAAAGTTTGTGGCACCCATGAATACTTTTTTTGACCTACAACTAAAAGTCAAGTCCCTCCACAGTAACTTCTCTTAGTTTCTGTCAACTCAAAATGATTTGATTGTGCCAACAATGGATACATTCTTGTAAAATCTATCATTTGTGTTCAACATAATGGTTCCAAGAGCCTTATTGTACGTTCCACACCTCGGAGGGCCGAACCAACTACACCAGCATGTTGGGTTGGGTGAGTGAATTCTAGGGGAGGCATCATTTTATTTTCCAAGTGTCCAATCTTTCTAGGATATAGGGTTCTAGTAAAGTCTCTTGAGAGATCTAGGAACCAAAAACTACCAAACTTTGACATAGCAGTTCTTAGAATTTGTGGCACCTATGAATGTTTTATTTTCACCTAAAACTAAAAGTTGAGTCCCTCCATAATAACCTCTACTATTTTTTTTCAACTTGCAATGTTTTGACCATTCCAGCAATGGATGCATTCTTATGAAATGCATCATTTATATTAAGCATAACGTTTTCAAGAGCCATATTTTACATTCTTCACCTCATCGGGCCAAACTAAATACACCAACACATTAGGGTAGGTGGTTGAATGCTAGGGGAGGCCTCATTTCATTTTTGAATTGTTCCAATCCTTCCAGGCTACTAGGCTCTAACAAAGTTTCTTAAGAAACCTAAGAGCCAAAAATACCAAAATTTTATGGAGTAGTTATCAAAGTCCATAGCACCTATGAATTTTCCATTTCAACATATATCTAGACATTTATTCCTTCCATAATAACCTCTATTAGTTTCTATCAACATAGAACTATTTGACTATGCCAACAACAGATTCAACATAATGTTGCCAAGAGCCATATTTTACTTTCTTCACCTTATGGGGATGAATCGACTATGCCAACATGTTAGGGTGGGTAGGTTAATTCTATAGGAGGCATCATTTTGTTCCCTAAGTATGCTAATCCTTCTAGGTTATGGGCATCTAATAAAGTCTCTTAAGATACCTAAGAGTCAAAAACTTCCAAACTTTGACGGAGTAGTTCTTGGAGTCCATGACACCTATGAATGTTTTATTTTTTACCTAAAACTATGTTGAGTTCCTCCATAATAACCTCTCTCATTTTTTGTCAACTCAAAATAGTTTTTCTATGCTAATATCATATGCATTCTTGTAAAATGCCTTACTGTTATTTAGTGTAATGTTGTCAAGTGCCATATTTTTTGTTCTCCACCTTGTGGAGCTAAAATGACTATGCCAACATGTTAAGGTATGTGGGTGAATTCTAGAGGAGACCTAATTCATTCCCCAAGTGTGCCAATCCTTCTATGCTATAGGGTTCTAACAAAGTCTCTTAAGAGACCTAAGAGACAAAAACTGCCAAAATTTGATGAAGTAGTTCTCAGAGTCTATGGCACATATGAATGTTCTATTTCAACCTATAGTTGGATGTCAAGTCCCTCCCCAATAACCTCTCTCAATTTTTTTCATCACTAAATAGTTTTCCTATGCCAACATCATATGCATTCTTGCAAAATGCTTCAATGTCATTTAGTGTAAGGTTTCCCAAAGGCATATTTTACATTTTTCATCTCATGGTGCCAAATTGACTATTCCAACATGTTGGGGTGGGTGGGTGAATTCTAGAGGAGGCCTCATTTTGCTCCACAAGTGTGCTAATCCTTCCAGGATTTAGGGTTATAGCAAAGTTTCTTAAGAGACTTAAGAGCTAAAAACTAGGAAACTTTAACAGAGTAGTTCTCAGAGTGTGAGGCACCTACCAATGTTTTGTTTTGACCTATAAATAGGCATCAGTTCCCTCCACAATAACATCTCTCAATTGTTTTCAACTCCAAACAATTTGCCTATGCTAATATCATATGTATTTTTTCAAAATGCCTTAGTGGCATTCAGTGTAATGTTGCTAAGAACCATATTTTACATTCTTCAACTCATGGGGCTGAACCAACTATGCCTACACATCGGGGTGGGTAAGTGAATGTTAGAGGAGGCTTTATTGTTTACCCAAGTGTGCTAATCCTTCCAAGCTATAGGGCTTCAGAAAAGTCCCTTAAGAGACCTAAGAGCTAAGAACTACCGAACCTTGATGGAGTAGTTCTTAAAGTCCATGGAACATATGAATGTTTTGTTTTGACCTACAACTAGATGTTGAGTCCCCCCAACTCTCAATGTTTTCAACTTCAAATAGTTTTCCTATGCCAACATCATATGCATTCTTGCAAAATGCCTTAATGGCATTCAATGTATTGTTTCCAAGAGCCATATTTTACATTTTTCACCACATGGGGCCAAATCAACTATGCCAACACATTGAGGTGGGTGGGTAAGGGTTAGAGGAGGCCCCGTTTTGTTACCCAAGTGTTCCAATTCTTTTAATCTACAACGTTTTGACAAAGTTTCTTAAGAGACCTAAGTGCCAAAATTCATATTAATTACCTTACACTTAGCCTTATTCACTTTTTTGAGTTCAACATTGATCTTCTATCATTACCCACCACATGTTGCCTTTAGTAGTTCTAGGATTGAGTTTTGTCAACATGGATTCCACTATGGTGTGGTGGCTTATCATTGAGTGCCATGTGGGACACATGTGGTGAGGGTTGTGGGATCACCTTTATTACCTCTCTACTTGAAGACTTCTCAACAATAGAACAGTGAGTAATTGCATCTAATTGTGTGTTGATATCTCATTTTAGAATAGATAAATTAGCCTCAATGGAAAATATTTTGAGTACACTACTTAGTTCATCCATTGTGCCGACACCATTATATGTATGGGAATGCATGTGGATCATGGGGATTCACCCAAATTTGAAACATGCTAACCAACCACATGCAAGGATTATTTAAATGTACCATGCATGCCATTATTTTATGGGTTTCTACATGTACGTGAGGATGATTATTTAGAGGAGGGTATAGGGAAGTCCTAGACTGTGACCAATGGAATATGCTAGCTATTCGTAGACATCTTCTTGACTAATGATGCCACACATTACTATTTTTAATGATTATGCAAAATGATAGCTATGCCACAATCACCATTTTTAGGTCTTTCTCTTATAGTGACAAAAAATCATACACATAGTTAATATCTTGAATCCTTTGGTGATTGTACATGATGCTTTCTCACCATTGGGGATGATATATGTTATAGGAAGGTCATTTATTAAAAGACAAATACATATTTGATTTCTAGGATTATTTTATCCCTTGATTGTTTTATATGCATGTGGTTGGCCAATGCTTCTTGAGGAGATGTATTGGGCTCACATAAAGTTGTCTCACAATAATGTGTCCCACTTATGGGGCATCTTGATTTTTTCCTAAAATCGCATATTTTTAGAAAAATTAATAATTTAACCCTTGAGGGATTCCATATAAAAGGGTTTAATTGAAAGGAGATAGATAAAACCCCCTTTGATAGAACCCTCCTAGTCTTAAATTAAACCCTCGATGGAGTCTCCTCTACACCTATCAAAATGCTGATAAAAACCAACTTTGCTTCACCTTTTGGGGGGTCAAATGAAGTCATTTGTAAATTATATTTTTGAATTATGTATCCTTTGTATACACTTTCCAAAAAGTATAATTTTGAATAATTTAATGTGATTATTATATTTTTCTATTTTCTAGTGAACATAAGTTTTTCACTGAACAACAAGGTCTCTATTCCACACAAGCAAAAAAATTAAAAAATAGAGGACAAATATTCTAAAAATTATCTATGCCCTAGGTATTGATGTCCTTGTTTCAACAAAAAAAGAAAAATTAAATTTCAATACATACAAAACAAGTTATGCATTATGACATAAACCTGTCTCCAAATTTGAATTAATCTCACTTCAAAAATTAATTAAAAAAATATGCAACAAAAAATTATGAAAAAATATCCATGCCCTAGATATTGGTTTTACAAATCTATATTTTAAAAATTAGAATTTAAACCTTTCTATAAAAAAAAGTTATGCATTACAACATAAATGTCACTTTTTAAAAATGTTGTTTACTATAAAAAACAAGTTATTAAAATTATGTAAAAAAATCACAATTTATTTCTAAATTTAATATATATATATATATATATATATATATATATATATATATATATATATATATATATATATATATATATATATATATATATATATATATAATCTACACACAAAATCTCACAAATCACTAATTCTCATCATCTTTGAATCATTAATGGTTTAGCTACTATAGGTGTTAGAACAAGATTTGGTTAAAAATGTTGATTTCAATGTCCCACTTTGGCCAGAAAGTGGGACATGGTATTGTGGTTGATTGATTTATATGTATTTGGTAGCTATTTGCTTTGTTTGGGCATACACAAATGCTAATTTTAGATCATGGAATCCTTTTTTCCACTACTATATACATGTTCTTCATTTTTTCCCTACCTCAAGCCCTAAATTTTTTATGTCACAAATGTTTTGTGGGCCCACATTTATGACCCTACTCTCCTTAGGTTGACCTACTTCCATTTATGAGCATGTACTACCATTGTTGCAACCTAAAAGAATCTACTAAAAGTAAATAGAATACACATGATTTGTACCCTTGGTCTTAATTATTGATTGACTTGCATACCCACCATGAGATCTTCTCCCATATTCATATACCTATTTATTGATCCTAGGTGGAATTTCTATTCTTGCAAGTAAAATCTTTCTCTACAATTGTGTGTTGATCAAGATATGTGTTTAATGCTAATCTATTGTGGTTGGTCAAGATGTATGTGGCATGATTTTACTAAAGATCTCTACCCTTAGTATTGCATAAATTGAATTGAGACACAAAGGGCTATATATGCACGAATTGTAATTCATGTAATTTGGGTTTGTCTTTGAGCACATTTTAGACACCTATAGCCTAAATGTAATCTATGGAATCAATCATTGCAGATTGTAGTACTATAAGGAAGGGTTTTCTTTGTATGAACTATAGGAAGGTATTGTCAAGTTGGGTAATTGCATGATTATATGTCTCCATTACTATTAGGAATTTATTAAGGGTTCTTGTGTACAATTTTAGTCATGTTTATTGATATGTATGCTTCAAGAACTAGTTATTTTTGTATAACTATAAAATATTGTAAATGCTTCACAATAATCTACATGTGAGATATTCTTCACTAGAGTGGTTCATGGAAACATTGAAGAACAAGTAGGCAATATCAAACCTTTTAAACATCACACATTATTGATTCTATATCCATAATTGATCATTATATATATGTAATGTAGAAAAAGAGGGATAGGGTTGATTTGATGTATAGGTAAATTAGATCCTCCTTTCACTACATATATTCAAGGACATTAAACCGAATAGAATCACAACTTTTGCAAGAGTATTTAGCTATAGGTTTGTTGTCTCTTGGAATGATAAGGAAATTTAGAAATTGGTGATTATTGTGTTAATTTAAACCTAATTATGCTCAAAACCCTAATTATGCAAAATTGTAAATAAATAGATGAATTTTGACAATTGCTTGCGCACAAAGATATTAAATGAAGATTAGATGCATACTAGATTTTGAAGTTCAGGATCCTAAAATGTCGAGGACAAAGGGACTCTCACCTATGTCCAAGGTAGCCTTCTTGTCGGGTGTTTCTAGATCTTTTCTAATACTCATTGTCGTTGTTCTAGAGATTTTGGGCTCTGCAGACATGAAGGACACAGGGACTAGCACCCAAGTCTTGTAGATGCTCTTTTCTACTTTTTTTGTTCATATCTGGGATCCTTATGCTCAGGAAAACTCCTCTACAACTCCACTCCATAGAATTGAACACCTATCACTTACAATGACAAGAGAGGTGTTGGGGGGTTCTGGTGTTTAGGAGCTTGCCTCGGTCAAGCCCTAGAGTAGCATTCAAGCCTTCCAATAATGTTGTTAGATAGAGAGTGTGTGTCCTCATAGGATAGAGGAAAAAACAAATGATAAATGATTGATTGAAAGCACAAATAGATATCACATCAAAGGTGTAGCTCTCACGAAGATGAAACTCATTCACGCCATGAGAAGATGAAGCCAAATCTGTAATAACAAACATAATAAAAATATTATGCTCTACAACACAATGAATGTATTGAATGCTCTATGATCATAACTTCACCAAAATCTCCAAATCATCTTCTATTTTGTAAATGAAGTCCTAAACATGCTTATATATGTATTCTTGCTTTAATTTCATAATTCAAACTTAAGATGTTGACAAGGAAGGCCTTTAAAGGTCATTTTACCGACATTTAAATTTGGGACCCTGCCAATATAAGGCAGGACAAGGGCACAAGTGCCTTTCTCCCAAGACCTATTTTAGGTTAGGGTTTAATCTCTACAATGTCCCTTAAGTCCATTTTGACATGAGTTTCAGGGTATTTTATCTCAGCGGTCATTTCTAACATATATGATAAAAAAACAAGGGACCTGGGAGCTAAACTTAGGAGGTAAAAGTCCTAGGGGGACATTTTATAATGTAAATTTAGCCCCAACTTTAGTGTATGTATGATCTTATGAGCCATACATACATTAAAGTATGGTTGAAAACATAGAAAACATGCCAGGCACTTAAAGATAAGGCATACACAAAGATTGAGGAACTATTTCTAGCCCACAGTCTCAGGTAAGCACTAGAAGACACATTGACATGTAAAACATGAAGAAGAAAATAATAGGCATGCAAAATATAGAGAAGATAGTAATAGAAATGCAAGACACAGAGAAGACACAAGAGTAGTCATAGAGCATACACTTGATATTTTTTTTTTTCATTTTCATATATATATGAATGTAGATACATGGAAAGTAAAAATTCAACACACAACCCCCAATTGTAGGAGGGGCATTTTGCCACACCTTGAGACTACACTTGAGAGAAAACACGCCATACAAAACCTAAAGCATAGGAGGGGAATTTCACCACACCCTTGAGACTATGCTTAGGAGAAAACACACCATACAAAGCCTGAGTATAGGAGGGATATTTTGCCACACCCTTGAAACTACACATGGTGGAAAACACATAGAAGACACACAGAAAACACAAGTGTTGTATAGCATGCCAAAGACATACTATATGCCTAAAAAATGATAAACAAGGCAATGGAAGGAGATTATTGCTAAGTTCCAACCATCTAAAACACACTGCAAACACACCTGACAGTTGGGCTTATGCCACAGCAACTGGCAAAGGCACGCTTAAGGGAGGATAGTATCAGATCTAACCCCACCTACTCATAGAACTTTTGAAATTAAAGGATGTACACTAGCTCAAGAGATACACCGTCCCACCTCACATGGATGGCTTCTTGAATAAAAGGATATACACAATATCCTACCTCTGCAGAGGGCTTTTTGATTGCAATATAGATAAATATGTGCACTCACGCTAGAAATACAACATCCAACCTCCGTAGAGGGCTTACAAACATGCTTCGTTAGTACCAAAAATATAAGATAGCTTACCTTATATATTCCCTCACTTGAAGGTGGTTGATATTGTGTACTAATATCAAGCACGTTAAGGTAGAGAGAAAACACACAAGGGAATAAGAGCTTTCATAAAGCCCATGCCCCCAAAGGTGACATGTGCTTCACAATCATCGAATATTCCCACAAACACACACTTTGCTATGATAAACAACAAGAGAGGTTAGAAATCATTCTAAGATAATAACCACATCACATGATAAAATCAATGCAAATAATCATATCAAGAGCCAAGGTTATATGTTTATCATAGAAAAGTGTGTGTTTGTGGGAACATTCGACAATTGTGAAGCACATGTCACCTTTGGGGGCATGGGATTTGCGAAAGCTCTTATTCCCTTGTGTGTTTTCTCTCTACCTTAATGCACTTGATCAACATCACATGATAAAATCAATGCAAATAATCATATCAAGAGACAAGGCTATACTATGGGTTTGGAAGCTGAGTGTAATTGTGGGGCAATATTGAAAAAATCTTAGAACCAAGTGTAACCAAGGCGAGACTCAAGATAAACAAAGTGCATGGAGCAGATGTATTGTTATGATTTGTTAGAAAAGATAAGAAAAGATCAAATATCACACATAGTGATTCTACTATCCAAGCATCAAAGATATATAAACCAACCCTGTCATCATACATGGACTAGGTCCATTTTTACTTTAGTTGCTGAAGGGACACGTGGTCTGTATCAGTATATATTTGTTTTTTGTCATCCACCGACTAGGTAGAATCACTAGAAGGAGGTAAACAATAAAATGATAAAGGAGAACAAGTGTCATAGGGTCGTCACATAGGAGATGCCCCCAAGTCATCAATTGTAATGCTATGCCCCTAAGGCACAACACACAATAGTAAAATAGTGGAGAGGAACAATAGAAGAATGATGATACAAATAGAAGAATGGTCACAATAGACGTGGTCTCTTGGTATCTTGGACCTTACAAGAGTATCAAGGGTCATCTAAGGAGGCCTAGACAACACATAACACATCATAGGGAGATCACAACACAGAGGGAAAGGGTTAGAAATACTTACTTGAAGGCACAAGCATACTATAATTTGGAACTTGCGAGCATCTTAGAAAGATGCTCCATCATATTTTATGTGAAATTTGAGTGGTTCATATTAGATTGATCTTTGTTTCCAGAATGGCCATGCGATATTTGTTTCTCAAATCCTTGTATATTTTAAATCCTTTGTTGCTTATGAGGGGGAGAACCACTGTTATTTCCTACTGATGATAACTACCTTGTTCTTTTCTGATCCTTTGATTTCTTATTTTGGTGAGTCAGTCTTTTATAGGGAAATGGAATATCTTCCACCATAGCAACCTTTCCTTGTGTCATAATCTCTTGTCTCGGTTGTTCAATTTGTCTTTCTAATGCATTTTGGTTGACTCTCGATCCTTGAAGGGATAACGGTGGAGGAACCTCAACATAAATACCTTTTCCACATAGAAAAAGTTTAATTCTTCAATATTTTCCTTATCCACTTATATCATAACAATTATTTCATCATATTCAAGATAATCATCTTCGTTCTCTACTGTATTTTTCTTCATCATGTTGTTATCAGTATGCTTAGGAAATGGATTAGTAAAGATCAATAAATTATTATTCAAAGGGACAACTGATTTATTTCCATTGTCATCCATACTAGTTACCTGTATTACATTTGAGTCGATGATGTCTTGAATTTCATGTTTAAGATGCATACATAGTTCAATATCATGTCCTTGTTGCTGATGATAATGACAAAAAACATTAGCATCAAAGTGAGGTATTTTCATTCTACTACTATCCAACAGTTTGATTTGAGGGAACTTCAAGAGATTATTACTCACTACTTGATTCATGATAGAATGTAGGGAGTCAGATATCAGAGTGAATTATCTTTGTTGTTTTTGATACTGAAATGGTGAGTTCTTTAGATATGTGATAGTAGGCACTTGTGAAAAGTTGTTTGAATTCTGTCCATTAACCTTAATGACACTCTCATTATTCCTCTTAAAGTTATTTTGTGAGGTTCCATCCATGGATTGACCAGCTTGAGTTGATGAGTTTTGGTTTTCATACTGACTAGATGAAATTTGGTAATCACCACTAGTAAAATTTTGGCAAATAAAAGACTACATGACTAAAACTTTTAGTCACGACAACTAAAAATGACTAAATTTTACTAATTTTTTGCAACACAACTATAAATGACTAAATAAATGAATAACTAATGTCTAATTTGATCATCAAGAAAAAACACAATTAAATAATTAGTCACACAAATAAAAATGACTAAATAATTAGTCACAGAAATAAAAATTAGACAATATGATATTAAAGTATTGGAAAGAGAGGGAAAATTTTTAGATGAAAAATAAGTCAAACAAAAGAAACCCCTATATCATTGTGTGATAGAGAAGAGTTTTCAAAATATGGTGAGGTAAAGTTATGCTCTAAAAAAGGTTTTCCAGTTGGAATCAGAGATCAAGGGTTATAATGGAGGTAGCGATGGATCTGATGTGAAGAATGCTGCCTATGCAATCACAAAATGCACTTAATAACTTGTTGGCACTCCTCTGAGTTGCTCTCACATGTAGATCAACCCCTCCAGGTAACCCCCCATTTTCTCCTTTTATTTGTCCTCTCATTTTGCCCCATCTGCCCAATGTAGTTTTGGCTAAATTTAATGATTTATTGTGTATTTGTTTATTGCAAATTTGTTCTGATCTGGGTTAATACCCATTTCAGTTTCTTTAAGCCCTATCACAGTTTGGTCCCATAAATAGTTATTATTGTGTTGAAGTATTGGCTATTAATACTAGTGTTGGTGTGTTCTGAAGAGTATTCAATATGCTCTATTGTTAAAATGGGGTTTGATTTTTCTTAATTGGGGTCATCTTAGGTGGTTCATCTTGGCTTTAAATGCCCAAGTGATGAGCTTGCAGATCAATCTAAGGTTTCTAGCTTTTTTTCTATGATATGGAAGTCACCCTTTCAGATGTTTCTCTCCTTGATGATCACCTAACTAAAATATCCTTTTAGCATGATGATTTTCCTCTCATGGGAAAATTCATGGTAAGAAGATTAGATGACGTAAAACTCTATGGATGGATATGGAATCTATGAGGCTAGATATAGAGTTAAATTCTTCCTTTTAAGGATTTCTTTCATCTTCAAGTCTGCCAAGGATAGAGAGTTTTCTCAAACAAGGGTCTTGATCTATTTTTGGCAAATCTAGGTTGTTTTTATGTCCTCTGGCAACCATTTTTAGACCTAGATCATCTCTTTTTCAAAGGTTCCCTTTTGGATCCACTTCTACAACCTCCTTCTAGTTTGTAGAGTAGTGAAGATAGTTCAGTTGCTTGCAAAGATCTATACCTCTAGACCAATGATAGTCATAAGTTGCATAGTGTGTCATAACGATTGCCTTACACCCTGTGTAGTTGTTTGTAGTTAGATGGCACAACCGGTTTTAATTATCAATGTCAACACTATAAAATTACATGCTTATGTGCACCATGCAAATGATACTCATGCTTCCTAGCACTCATTGCCACATGTTTACTTGCATTCAGCACATCTAAAAAACTAAAGAAAAAATAAAGGGCACTTGATAGCAAGGTTTCCCTTCAAATTTAACTCCAAACCCCAACATACAATTCAACAAAATTACCCCTCAGATTTCATCTCTATTATCCAATTAATTTACCCTCAAAACTATCAAGCCTAAAAATTCAGCAATATGACCTCTCAAATTTCAACTCTAAAATCTATCAATTTACTTTGCAAGATAACAATTCTTTGGGTTCTCAAGTCTTAATCTTTCTACTTCCTTTCATTCAAAATCATATGGTCATTGGCTTCTTAGGTCTTTATCTTTCTACTTCATTACATACTTACATTATCATGTCATAAGATCTCTAACACAATACCATGAAAGCCTCAATGCATCTCATATAAAGCCAAATAGTTGAAAAAAACAACAACAAAGTAAGAAACATACCCAACAAAAGTGATGACAAATTGGCACATTATCTTCTCATTTTTTTACAGTTGAGAACATTCCAAATGTTTTTAGATGTCAAATTCTTTGATACATCAAATGACTCCTCCAAATTATTACTTTTTAAAAAAATAGAAAGTTCATTGTTTATAATACTAAGAAATCATCAATCTTTTTGCCATTTCTATGATCTGTAAGAAAATAATAAGCACTCAAGAAAGAATCAAAAATTACAAAGTCAATTAATATGGCAGCCTAAAATAAGCCTCAAACAATGTAAGAAAACAAGGATTACAACCTAGTTTGAATTCTTTCCCAAAATTTTGAATCAAGAGTAAACCACTAATGATAAGAAACAATAATAGGAAACATGGTTTACAACTTCGTCTGTATAAATTGTTGACACAAAGCAACCTAAAGAAAAAAGAAACTAAAAGATGATATTTTTAAATAATCAAATCTCTATAATTATTTAATTATGATTAAGTATGTGTTCATTCTTGAGCCCACATAGTGGCGTGTTGGCCTGGACTCAGGGTTTGCTCCCTCAAGGCCCAGGTTCGATTCTTGCTGGGCTTACCCGATTAGTATGGCTTGTAGGATGTTGCGCTCATCCCCAAAGGACTAGTCTTGCCTCTCTCACCCCCTCTTAGACCCCAACTTGGCAATATGTAAGCCCAAGGTAAGGTGAGGGGAGTCGCAAGGCAGAGTCGTGGGGATACCTCTGAGTTAACAAAAAAAAAGTATGTGTGATTGCTAACCTTTCTCTGTCTTTACAACTACTATTGCAACCTATCCACACAGATGACTAGTTTTCTTAGTAGCAAAGAGACCAACATTTTTCCCTAGGGGAGCATCATGACGCACAGTACTGGTATGCCCAATGTGTTGATGTTGAAATTAAGGCAGGCAACTAAGAGGGGGGGTGAATCAGTTGTCACAAAAAAAATTATCCTTTGCTATAATTAAACTTATTTACCACTTAACAATAGATGAATGATGTAACCATGAAAGCATGAATCAACAACACATGAGCATAAACAAAATCAACACACATAACACCAGGATTTTTACCTAAAAACTCAGTTAAGGGAAAAACCACGTTGGGGGCTAACCCATAAGAAATTTATTCTCTATTAAAAGAATAGAATGTGGGGAAGGCACATGTCTTTAGGGCACACTGCCCAGAGCTCACTGCTCCAAGAGGCTCACTACCTATAGAAATATTTATAACTTTATCACAAAAAGATTGAATTGGAAAATAACATCTTCTTCATGCAAGGTTTAGTTCCATTGAAGCACTCTATACTTCTGCTCTGCCCCCAAACACTTCTTCATTATCTCTTCATACTTTACTGCTCTTCCTCTTCTACTCTTCTTCTTCTCTGCTCTATCTTTCCTCATTTCTTAGGATCTTGTCATTTTCGCACAAGGTTGCACTTCCACAACTCAACCATACGTATTTATATGCTTCATCAACCTTGGAATAAACATCAAGGTTGGCACTACAATCATTTGACTTAATGCAAATCACTATACTATCGGCCAGACACAGCTGGGACCGAAATCTTCCTCGAACAACACACCATACTTCATAGAACCTCTCTTAGATCATCTGCAACATGCACAAAGCATCCAGTCAGCTAAGACTAGAAAGAACAACAACACCCAAGGACAAATATTCAACGATGAGCTCAATCCTCAATACAGACCACTAACATAGTAGGTGCATGATCTAGAGACCACCACAAGCACAATGAAATCAACCAAAATAATCATGCCACCTCATATCACTAGAAACACTTGCACCTTCATCTGGAACCTCAAGAACACTGACTGCCATGGCTGTCATACTAGAAAGATCACTTGCGGACCTCCAAACCATGAACCACTTGAGTTGAGGATACACACTTACATCCCAAACATACCTCTGGATCTGCAGATCATGATATCTCAATGTGGATCAGTCTGGACCATATTTCTGTCAAGTTGTCACCTCTGAATAGCTACAAAACCTGGTTCTACTCAGATGGCCATAACTTCAGTAATTCTTCATGCGGACCTCCCAAATCTTCACTAGAGCAACTTCAGACTATTCTCTACACAACCCTTTGGTCTACAGACTCTTATCTTCATCTCACTGGGAATGCGGAGAAATCTTATTCACTAAACTGTACTGTCTTCATTGTCTTTTACAAAGAGATATGTAACTCACTTGTCTCTTCTGGAGAGGCTAATTTTCTCAATATCCTCAACATACAAGTCTTATAAATAGGTACAGTTGACACTAATGACAACAAGGATATGTTGACATCAATGAAAACACTGATTAGGCACATATTTGCAACAATCTCCCCCTTTGTCATTGATGGCAACATATGATGTGAAAAACTAATTCCACCATCCAGACAAGAACTTCTCCCCCTTTCTCTTATTACAGTTGCAACCACTTTCTTCACTGCTCCCCCTTTCACTAGAAAATACTCACTTCCAAGTTTTTTACATGACTTCTCCCCCCTTTGACATCAATGGCAAAGGGTACATATTTGTAATCATCTTCCCTCCTTTTTGTTTCCTAATCCAGAATCAGCATACTGACTACTCCCCCTGAGTAGCAACTCCTTAACACCAATCCAGATCACAAGATATGACTGTGAATTCCACTGAACTGATGCACATTAGTGCATCTTAGTTCTGAATAGGAGGGGTAATAACCCCTAGCATCACCCTAAGATACTCAAAAGTATCCTTAGGTAGAGGCTTAGTGAAGATATCCGCAATCTGATCCTTTGAAGAGACAAACTCCAATCTGAATTCATTCTCATTTACCTTTTCTTTCAAAAAGTGAAACTTGATGGATATATGCTTTGTCTTTGAATGCAACACCAGATTCTTTGAAATGTTTATTGCACTTGAATTATCACAGAAGATTGTAACAAGTTATTCAAACACAACTCTGATACCCTTCAACATTTGCTTCATCCATAAAACTTGAGTACAAATGCTTGTTGCTACTATGTACTCTGCCTCTGCACTAGACAGAGATAATGCCTCCTACTTTTTTCTCAACCAAGAAACCAATCTCTTTCCCAAGAAAAATGCACCTCCACTAGTACTCTTCTTGTCATCCACATCTCCTACCCAATCAACATCTGCATATGCATGAAGAGAGAAATCATCACCCTTAGGATACCATAAGGCATAGTCAGATGTTCCCTTCAGATATCTAAAAATTTGTTTGACTGCTACAACATGAGATTCTCTAGGATCAGCTTGAAATCTAGCAACAAAGCCAACTACATTCATAATATTAGGTTTGGTATGAGTCAAATAAAGTAGTCCTCCAATCATTGATCTATACCTTTTCTGATCTTCTTTAGGGGAATCATCATCTTTACTTAACTTGCATCTGGTTACCATAGGAGTGGTCACTTGTTTTGAATCCTCTATTCCAAACTTTTTCAACAACTCTTTCACATACTTAGACTGAGATATGAAGATGCCTTTTTCTGACTGGATGATTTACAAACCTAAGAAGAAATTCATTTAACCAAGCATGGACATCTCAAATTCACTTTGCATCTGATCAACAAATTTTTTACACATGCTTTCATTTCCACCAAAGATGATATCATCAACAAATACCTCAACAATCAAGATGTGTTCATGATCAATTTTGAAATAAAGATTACTATCAGTAGTGCCTTTGCTAAAGCCTAACTTTAGTAGATACTTATCTAATCTTGCATACCAGTGTCTTGGGACTTGTTTAAGTCCATACAATGCTTTCTTCAATTTGCAAACCTTATCTTCTTGATTAGACAACTGAAATTCTTCTGGTTGCTCAATGTAGACTTCTTCTTCCAACTCTCCATTCAAGAATGCTGACTTGACATCCATCTGATAAACTTTGAAATCTTTGTATGTAGCAAAGGTAAGAATTAATCTGACTACTTCAATTCTTGCCACTGAAGCAAAAGTTTCTTCAAAATCAATTCCCTCTACCTGAGAATATCCTTTGCACACCAATCTTGCTTTCTTTCTCACAAATTCACCATCTTCATTCAATTTGTTCCAAAAGACCCATTTAGTTCCAATTACATTTTTGTCTTCAGGTCTAGGAACAAGATCCCAAGTATGATTCTTTTCAATTTGCATTAATTCTTCTTCTATTTCTTTTACCCAACTTTCATCATTACAAGATTCATTCACTGATTTCGGTTCAATCTTTGAAATAAGACAATACTTATCTTGTTCTTCAGCAATTCTTCTTCTAGTTAGAACACCTTTATTTTTATCTCATATGATCTGATTTTTAGAATGATTCAATCTTACATACCTGGGAGTTTTGCAATTTTCTTCAACCTCTAGTTCTTCAACTTTTTCCTCAACATCTACATTAACTTCTTGAGTCACTAGATTCTATGTAGTAAACTAAACTTGCTTTCCTACAGTTGGACTTTCATTTTAATGATCTAATTCATATCCACAAAATGTTGAAGGTATCTCCGTGCTTTCATCAACCTTGACATTAGCACTTTCAACAATCTTTTTCAATCTCTTGTTAAAGCACCGGTATGCCTTGCTTTGATTAGAATAACCCAGAAATATTCCTTCATCACATCTTGCATCAAATTTGCCTAGATCTTCATCTCTTTTGATATAGCATTTACTACCAAAAACTCTTAAATATTTTAGAGAAAGAGCATTACCAAACCATAGTTCATAAAGTGTTTTACCAGAATTACCTTTGATCTGCACCCGGTTAAGAGTGTAGACAATAGTACTTACAACCTCTCTCCAATAGACATGTGGAACATTTTCTTCAATCATCATGGTTCTAGCAGCCTCTTGAATAGTCTAGTTCTTCCTTTCCACAACTCCATTCTACTGAGGAGTACTAGGAGCAGAAAATTGCCTTCAAAATTCCATGCTTTTCACAAAATGCATAAAACTCATCGGAGGTAAATTCTCCACCTCTGTCAGATCTCAGACACTTTATCTTCATACCAATCTTATTCTCCACCCTAGCCTTGAATACTTTGAATTTGTCAAGAGCCTCTAATTTCTCTCAAGAAAGTGACCCACATAATCTGGGAGTGATCATCAATCAGCAACATAAAGTATATGTCTCCTTGCAAACTCCTAACCCTGGCAAGACCACACAAATCTGTGTGCACAAGTTCCAATAATCCACTTGAAGATTGTTCTTTACTCTTGAATGTAGTTCTACTCTGTTTGCCCAATAGACATTCATTACACAATCTATTAGTAGGTTTCACTAGCTTTGGAAGATCTCTCATAGCCTAAGTAGCACTTATCTTGACAATGTTGTCAAAGTTTACATGACACATTCTCCTATGCCATAGCCAACTTTGATCAATCTAAGCAATCAAACAACTTTTACCAATACCACTTAAATGAAAGATGTTACCTCTAGTCTGTGTACCAGATGTCTTAGTTCCGGAGCTTTCCAAAATTTTGCATTTTCCGTCCTTGAATCAGAGATCATATCCCTTGTCAACCAACTATCCAACACTGAGAAGATTTTGCTTCAATCCTTCTACATACAAAACATCATTAGTGTTATTCTTACCATCAAGAGAGATGGATCCTCTGCCACAGATTCTACCAGCTGAATTGTCTCCAAACTTCACAATTCCACCTTCATACCTTTCCATACTTAAAAACTTACTCTTATCACCTGCCATGTGATGAGAGCATCCACTGTCAATTACCAATTCATCATTTTCTTAAACCTGAGCGACCAAGGCTCTTTCCACATTCACATAGCTAACAGATTCAATAGGCAATAGATCTTCTTCTTTGATGGCAATGAACACCCATTCATTTCCTAAGGTACTTCCCTTGTCAGATTCATCATCAGTGACTCCTTCAGAAGCTTCTTAGACATAGTAGCATTTCTTCTGAACCCTAGGTCTATTAGGGTTTGGCTTTGAAACCCTCTTTGAACATCTTGAAGCAAAATGACCAATCTTAATGCAAGCAAAACATTTGAAAGGCAACTTTCCTTCATACTTACCAAATCCTCTTGGTGGTCTTTTGGAAAAAAGGGCTTCAAGTTCATCAAGCTCCAATTCATCTTCTTCAAGATCCTTCCTTGCCTTCTCAAATCTAGTTAGTCTTCTTGAAGAGCTTTCACTTGGATCAAATCTTCTCTTTCCAAAAACACTAGACTTAAATGCAAATTTAGATTTAGGAAGAGAATCACCAAACTCACTCATTTCAAATGCTGAGACCTTGCCAACCAACTGTTCTCTTGTAAAATTTCTCACAGTCCTGATTTCCTCAATAGCAGCAACCCTATGCTTATATGAAGCAGGTGAGGATCTGAGCACCTTTCCAACAATCTCTAATTCTTCCAATTTTCCACTAGCACACCAGATGCCACACACAAGTTCATTCACCTTCTACATGTAGTAAGTAATGTTTTCATCTTCACTCATCCTCAAATTTTCATATCTACCATTCAGGCTCTGTAACTTAGCACATTTGACATGTTCATCACCTTCATATAGAGTTTCCAAATTCTTCTAGATTTCATGAGAAGTTTTCAACTCTAGGACATTTGTCATTTTTGTATTAGTCAAGGCACTCAGCAAAGCTTCTTTAGCTCCAATGTTGTTTTTAGCATCTTTGAGTTCATCTAGAGTTAAAGGACCTTTCTCTGATGGCTCATACTTATCCTTTATTATGAACCAATAGGCATCACCCATGCATTGGAAATGGAACTCCATGCAACTCTTCCAAAGAGAGTAATTGGCTCCATCAAATCTTGGATTGTCCTTCTTGTAAGTTGACATCCTAGATCTCCTCAAGCAGTCAAGCTTCTTTTAGAGGAACCGACTCTGATACCAATTGTTGAAATTAAGGCAAACAACTGAGAGGGGGGTGAATCAGTTGTCACCAAAAATTTTATCCTTTGCTGTAATTAAACTTCTTTACCAATTATCAAAAAATGAATGATGTAACCATGAAAGCATGAATCAACAACACATGAGCAGAAACAAAATCAACACACATAACACTAGGATTTTTACGTGAAAACCCAGTTAAGGGAAAAAACCACAGTGGGGATTAACCCACAAGATTTATTCTCTATTAAAAGAATAGAAAATGGGGAAGGCACATGCCTTGAGGGCACACTGCCTAGAGCTCACTGCTCCAAGAGGTTCATTGCCTACATAAACATTTATAAGTTTATCACAGAAAGATTGAACTAGAAAACATCTTCTTCATGCAAGGTTTAGTTCCATTGAAGTGCACTATACTTCTACTCTGCCCCCAAACACTTCTTCGTTATCTCCTCATACTTTACTTCTCTTCCTCTTTGATCTTCTTCTTTGCTCTATCTTTCCTCCTTTCTTAGGATCTTGTCATTTTCGCACAAGGATGCACTTCCACAACTCAACCATATGTATTTATATGCTTCATCAACCTTGGAATAAACATCAAGGTCAGCACTAAAATAATATGACTTAATACGAATCACTATACTATAGGCCAAACATAGTTGGGACCCAAATCTTCCTTGAACAACACACCATACTTCATAGAACCTCTCTTAGATCATCTGCAACATGCACAAAGCATCCGATTGGCCATGACTAGAAAGAACAAAACCCAAGGACAAATCTTCAACCACGAGCTTAATCCTTAATGCAGACCACCAACACAGTAGGCACACAATCTAGAGACCACCACAAGCATAATGAAATCAACTAGAACAATCGCACCACCTCAGATCACTAGAAACACTTGCACCTTCATCCAGAACCTCAAGAACACTGACTGCCATGACTGCCATACTAGAAAGATTGCTTGCAGACCTCCAAACCATGAACAACTTGAGTTGAGGATACACACTGACATCCCAAACATACCTTTGGATCTGTAGATCATAATATATCAATGCGGATCAATCCAAACCATATTTCTGTCACTTTGTCACCTCTAAATAGCTACAAAACCCGGTTATACTCAGATGGCCATAACTTCATTAATCCTTCATACGAACCTCCCAAATATTGACTAGAGAAACTTTAGACTATCCTCTACACAACCCTTTGGTCCACAAACTCTAATCTTCATCTCACTAGGAAATCGGAGCAATCTTCTTCACTGAACTGCACTGTCTTCACTATCTTTTACAAAGAGATATGTAACTCACTTGTCTCTTCTTGAGAGGCTAATTTTCTCAATATCCTCAACATACAGGTCTTCTAAATAGGTACCACTGATACTAATGACAACAAGGATCTATTGACATCAATGACAACACTGATTAGACACATATTTGCAACAAATGATTACCACCACCATGACGATGCTCAATAGGATTCATTACCACACCACAAGCCTTGGGCCAACATTTCTTTTGACCCTATATTTGTGATATGCATTGCCAGCTTTGAGCATTGGCTTTTTTGTCCTTCCACCACTAGTAATCTAACCAATCATGGCTCTGCAACTACTTGGTACAATCTTCTTACCTCCATATGGAAGCTTTACCCTATAAATTGAAACCAATTTCTAAGACTCATCAAACAAGGCTATTAAAAATTTGAAAAATAAAAAATTACACAAATATGAACATTACGAGAACTTATAATTGTTCCAAAATTATTTCCACTACCTTTGGAATAATTGCATTTATCAGCTCATTGTAACCTTGGAAAAAAAATTAAGCATAGAAATATGCCATAACTCTCCATGAGGTGTACACCTAGAACTCAAAATAGTTTGAAAATAATTTGGAAAAACAAACCATCCATAGGACATCACAACAGATGCATCACATGTTTGTCGCTAGCCAAAAATCAAGATGATAAACAAAAATGATAATGAGTCAAGGGGAACATCAAGAAGCAACACATTCAAATTAAATTTCAACAAGCAGCTAAATGAGCACAACCCACTTTGACTTGTCATAAGTTCAAAATATTAGAGCATGTACATTTTTATGTCTGTAAAGGTAAAAACAATCCAAAAATGGATCAAATGTTTCAAATTCAAATGCAATAGAAATGCATTGTAAATGCTAGCAATCAAATTTGAAATTACTCAACTCATAAAATAATAGTGGAGAAAGGGCAGAAAAAGTGTTCTTTGATTTGATTGGGCCAATGAGAAATATTGTCTCAAAAATTCAACTATATCACCATGTCTTTGGCAACTTCATTACCAAAACCTTGGCCAACACTATTACACAAATGAAGAGCATTATGGGCAAAAATAAAAACTGATTTGAGGCTTCACTAAGATAGCTTGACAAAGAGAAATGATATATCTTACTAAGATAGGCATAGGACCCTGAAGATGGAATAATACCAAAAGCTAAAATAGATCATACATCTAGACACAATCCACAAAATGTTATTAATGGTGATATCATCTAGGATACCAATAGGCATTGAAAAAATGAGATTAGTAGTGACTATCCATTGTTTTGACTTATTTTAACAAATGATTTTCCAATATGAAGTGCAACCAAGGATTTTATTATCATTCTATTGACTATCATTTTCTAAGTCATGACTATCAATTTTGAACCAAATGAGGCCTTCCAATGCTTTGGCATTGGGGGCTCATGATTTTATTGATTGCCTATGATGGAGTTGTCTTCCATGTCTATTTTTATGACTCTAAGGAACACTGATGCAGAGGCATCATACTTCTTTCAGTTTTGGTTTTATTTGAGTTTATGGTTTTCTTTTGTTTGTTGTTCTTTGCAGGGTTCTTGTCCTCTGAATTTTGTTCTTGGGAGCTCCTATCATTTTGCACCTAATGAACTTCTTGTCACCCGAGCAACAGTAACTTGATTCAAGGGATGCCTTTCTTATTTCTACCACTCATTTCTCTACCTAGCTAAATGGAATATATCTACCAGCTATGAGGATCGACAGTGGATAGTTCATGAGGGTGAAGGAAGAGTCCTAACTGGTGGTTGGTGGATAGTTAGAAAAGAAACGCCCAATTTGTACAACCATTTCAAAAGAAAAAAGGGAGAGAAAATGTAACCATTCATGCAGAAGGTAGATAAAATGTCAAGGATATTCATAGACATCTAGCATCGATGGTGATAAAGAATAGAAGGTGGTCCAGAGGGATATGGCCAATAATTGCAGAGGAATTGACACCCTTAGAAGAATTGAGAGAAGGGATCGACAAAGAGATATGGATGCCTACAGAGGAGATAGAAAGGGGAATGAAATAGAATGCTAGGGTGTGGAAAAGGGTAGGAAGGCAACCGATAAGATTAGAGTATAGGAGATAAACCTAGTTTTTTTGCATTTTCAGAAAAGGCCGATGGTTGTAGGACATTAGATAAACTTTGTAATGTTTTAATTATGCAATAGAGTACTATGGAAGTAGGTGTTTACATTCTATTTTGTGATTCTCTGTCATTTGTTAAAATAAGTCAAAACAATAGACAGTCACTGCTAATCTCATTTTTTCAATCACAAAATAAAATGTAAACAAATGAGTTTCCATTATGAAGTGTGAACCAAGGATTTTATTACCATTCTATTGACTATCAATTTTGAACCAAATGAGGCCTTCCAATGCTTTGGCATTGGGGGCTCATGATTTTATTGATTGCCTATGATGGAGTTGTCTTCCATGTCTACTTTTATGACTCCAAGGAACATAGATGAAGAGGCATCATACTTCTTTCAGTTTTGGTTTTATTTGAGCTTTTGGTTTTCTTTTGTTTGTTGTTCTTTGCAGGGTTCTTGTCCTCTACATTTTGTTCTTGGGAGCTCCTATCATTCTACACCTAAGAACTTGTTGTCACCCGAGCAACAGTAACTTGATTCAAGGGATGCCTTTCTTCTTTTTGTCACCTGTTTCTTTGCATGGTTGAATGGAATATATCTGTCAGGTGTGAGAATCGACAGTGGATAGTTTGTGAGGGTGAAGGAAGAGTCTTAACTGGTGGTTGGTGGATAGTTAGAAAAGAAACTCCCAATTTGCACAACTATTTCAAAATTAGAAATAGAGAGAAAACGCCACCATTCATGCAGAAGGTAGATAAAATGTCAAGGATATCCATAGACATCTGGCATCGACAGTGATGAAGAATAGAAGGTGGTCTAGAGGAATATGGCTAACGGTTGTAGAGGAATCGACACCCTTAGAAGAATCGAGAGAAGGGATCAACAGAGAGATCTGGATACCTATAGATGAGATAGAAAGGGGAACGAAATAGAATGCTAGGGTGTGGAAAAGGGTAGGAAGGCAGCTGATAAGATTAGAGTCTAGGAGATAAACCTAGTTTTTCTACATTTTCAGAAAAGGCTGATGGTTGTAGGCCATTAGATAAACTTTGTAATGTTTTAGTTATGCAATAGAGTACTATGGAATTGGGTGTTTACATTCTATTTTGTGATTCTTTGTCAATACATCTACATATGAATACTCTTGTCACTTTTAGCTAATCGTTGTTAATTTCCTATCTTAAATCCTGCATCTCTGTTTTATTTAAAGTCATTGTAAAGGTGTTGAATCTGTGACTGGCAAGGTTCTATCAGATTGGTATCAAAGACTGAGTTATAATAGGCATTGGTAAGTTGTCAAGATGCCTCTAAGAAGAGTGGATAGAGGAGGAGGCCAAGGTCATGGTAGAAGAGACCATGGTGACCCTAAGTTGTTGCAGAATTTGGTTGCAATGATGGAATCCCTAGAGAGAGCACAAAGGAGAGGAGCCCCTAATGTTGAAGACATAAGTGGTGAGGAAGAAGAACAGTAAAGAGAAGAAAATGAGGAAGGATAGGTGGATCAAGAAGAAGAATTTGGAGAAAAACTACTGAAGTCAGTCATGAGCCTAGGTTCAAAACCCAAGATAAAGGTGTCAACATATACCAGAAGCCTCAATGGTGAAGACTTAATCGATTGGATCAATGATTTGGATAAATATTTTGAATATGAGGGTGTAGCAGAGGAAAGAAGAGTAAAGGTTGCCTACACCAGATTGAAGGGCCATGCTGCCATGTGGTGGGACTTTGTCCAAGCTGAGAGGAGGAGACTGGGATCGAATGGTGGCCAAGTTGAAGGCCAAATTTCTACTAAGTGATTACCAAGCTAATCTCTTTAAGATATTACAAAATTTGAAGCAAAAGTATATGTCTGTGAAACATTATATGAAGGAATTTTACAAGTTAATAATCAAATCTGGGCATGTTGAAGAAGATGTGGAGAAGATAGCCCGATATGTAAATGGTCTCATGTATAGTTTGCAAGACAAAATGGGTCTTTTGTCCACAAGGAGCCTAGAAGAGACTTATCAACTTGCCTTTGTAAGGAAATGTGAGCATCTCAGAACATATTTCTAAGAACAGTGGTGTCTTTGATAGATTTAAATTCTTTTCAATTGCTTCAAAAACATGCACAACTATGCCATTAAAGTGGAAACTAACATAGAACATTTCCAACATTGACCCTTAGAGGAAAGCACAAGCGAACATTAACCAGTTTCAACAGTAGAGACATTAAACATGAAAGACAGAACAAGAACACAGATTTACGTGGGGAAAACCCTTACGGGTAAAAAACCCCACACTCCAAATCACAGAGCCATTGTATTATTTAGCAACCAAACAGTTACAATACATTTACAGGCTCATAGCCTTTACAGGAGATTAACATCTTGTTCCTTCTAAAGAATATCTGACAATATAACCCTGCACAAAGTTCTCCAGCACTCGGTTGGTTCTTCATACTGTTATCGTGCCACAAATAGCACACAATATAGAACTTCACCTTCTCAGCCAGAACCATTTCACCTGAACTCTGTTTACACTCTCTCCTCAATCCTTTTACATACTGTTAACATGTTGCGTACAACATACAGCATAGGACTTCACAGAAGGAGAAAACCAGAGCTCACCAGATTGATCGCACCGTCCAACTCTCTCTCACTCTATCTATTCCCAATTGCTTTTAGCAATCTAATCAAGAAACTCATGCAACTGACTGTTCATTCCAAGTGCCTAGCATCGCTGTCTTCCAACCATCCAAACCGCCACTTCTAACCATTCTCATATTCGTGAGAAACTTTAGTCCCACATGCATCCGTCATCAGGTGACTTTCCAGTTTATAGACTCAACCACTTACTAAGACTATTGTCGGCACTTTTGCTGCCGATGACCCCAGTCTAACCTCATCGGTGTAATCCAAAACCATCGGCCAACCACTCAGTATTCACAGCAACGAGTCCTTGTCCCAGCGATACCCAAGACTTTGTGCCTTCATCGGAGTAACAAAACCGTCAGAAAGACATCAACCTTCGGTGTAACTTCATCCTTCTTCACCGATGCCAAACTTTCACCAACTCCCATCAGTAAGATAGTTCATATCGAAGCAACATCCCTAGGTTGGGCCGATAGTTATTCTCACGTTGATGCTAACTTCGCATATTGTTGAACCTGTTGAACCATTGAACCTTGACGCGAGGTTCAAGCCTTTCATCGGGGAGACACTATTGTCGGAGTGATATCTTCAGCTAAGTCTGATAGCTAGAGTCAAGCTGATGGACCATTGAACCACTAAACCGATGAACCATTGAACCTATCCCGTTGAACCGAGGAACCAATTCCGCCGAACCATTGAACTAAGGAACCGTTGAACCAATGAACCAATGCCGCCGAACCATTGAACCAAGGAACCAATGAACCAATGCTGTTGAACTAAGGAACCTTTGAGCTATTGAACCTGTAATTTGAGTCACTAGTACTCAAGATTCTCCCACTTGACGAAGGAATTACAGGAAACCATCAATGCTCCAAGTCACAAAATCAAAGTTGATACTACCTCCAGAAACAAGATAGACCATCAACTAGAACAACAATCAGAAAGCTGACTGCTCCCATCCAACTGAACCAAAAAACCCACTTAACTGAAAATAGCACACACAGCCAGTGCTAAAACATCCAATCACTCATACCTTGAAGGTATGAACACTAGTAGACTCATGTTACCTACACATACACCCATCAACTGCAAATACAAGCTGCTCCATGTGTCAACTAGTCGAAGAAGAGCAAACACATCAAGAACTCCCACTACATGGATAATGTAGATTTGAAAAAGATCAAGACATACTAAGTCTACCAATAACATAACATAGAAAGTGTGAACATCATGTGGTACCAAGGAAACATCCACCATGATATGCAAAAATCTGTAAATCAATAACCTGTACATCTCACCACCAGTCCAGAAATCTCTCAAGTTCTTCACACCCAAAAATGAAAGAGATAACAGAACCTCCATGTCATCACCCAAAAGCATAAGTGAAAACACATGATCACAAACTAGTGATCACTTCAGCTCTGAAGAAAACCTCAAAACAATGTAATGTGAAACACACCATCAGAGAAAATAACTGAGACCAAGAGACACACTGCACATCATATACCTGTAGACAATCCTTCTACATACACCTCTGAATGCTAACTGTGTCAAGTATGATCTCCTTCTTAAAAAACCCAAAGAGAACATCATAACAACACCCAAAGTTGTTCAAGCTCATAGAGATCAAATTCAACATATGTAATCATGCAACTAAACATGTATGTAAGCCTCTCAAACCAAAGAAGATCAAACTAATTCATTTCCTGTTTCAAAAAATCAACCCATAAAACCATCTCCTAACAATTCTCATCAATGAAAGATATCAAATGCACAAGGAGATTAATCATGCTATTCATTTCTCACAATGAATCCTCTAGAGCAGTTCAAGATCCATGTCTATGAAAGAAAGCATAAAACACCTGAGAGAAACAATGGGCAATACCTCTCAAGTTATAAATTGCTGAGAAGACCAAGAGTGGGAATGAGAATGCTCCTCCAGGGTAATCGAGTCTATATGACTTCTCCAAGAGCAATCTCCTCATTGGTCTCTGTTGAACTCACATCCAACCAAGGTAAAGACTCCTCGGACTTCCTACTGCAAAATTTGAATAAGCATAGCATATACAGGCTCACGTTATTCTCCATGTATCCATGTGTACCTTCGAACAATCACCTCATGTTGAACTCCAACTGCATCACTACAACACTATGAAGTAATCAAGCAAATGATAAATGTACCCAAACATAGAGAAGTAACCAGACCACTATCAAAGCTCCAATCATCTGAATCAGGAACTTATCATGACATCATGATCTTACCATCTCCCTTAGGAGATACCATGCTCTAGGTGAACATAACCATGGTCTCAAGAGCAATGTATCATGCCAAAACTCAAATGCTTAAACAGGAGTATATCATGACATGAACCAAACAAACTCTAAACCAACATCCCCTGTCAAGCATCACCAACGTCTCAACCAAAGACTTCATGAATCCTCCATGACTTCAAGATGTTACACATCCTCAAATAGTGTCCCTGCAAATGCGAAAGAACGCTTCTGCAGCAACAGGATCTAAGAGCTCCTCCTAGTAACATCTGCAACACTAAAGAAGATCATTCACCACTAAGTGATGAATGCACAGTCAGTGCTAAAGCTCCCACTGAACTATAACAACTGAGCTTTCCAAGCATCATGACCAAACATCTCCTAATCTAAAAATTCTCCAGGTCCACACATTAACATGTCCATGTGACAATAAAACCAAGTGATACCAAGATCTCCAAACCAAGGAAATAAACTATCACTGTCAATAGCTTACACATACCTGTGTATTCAAGCTATACATGACATCATGATACACGTACTACAGGTCTCCATAACCAACTATTCAGATACTCTACAACATCCATCCTCTCATCCTGAAACAGTCACACCAATGCACAAGTGACCACAGACAAGGCCAGCTAACAAGTCTATATAACCACATAATCAATCTTGTGGATATAGACCATCCACTTCTGAGTTATCCCACTGCAACCAATAGGCTGTACAAACCTAAAAACCTGCATAACTCATAGATCCTTACACTGAAACATGCAAACCCACTATTGCACTAGAAACTACAAAACTGAGATCTTCAAGGAATAGATAACAATGTAGACAACATGACTCAAGCACCAAATTACTTACAAATCTGATTAGCCAAACATGTCCACAACCTGAGCACCATAGTCAAGAAACCAGAAGCATTACCACAGAAATGTTGAGTGACCTATCACTTACCAGTACTCCCATGCAGAGAAAGCATTTCATCTCCTCACACCATGCATAGAGCATGCATGCAAAACTGCAACTATATCATCCAGCAACACCCCAAAAGCCAGGGTCTAGAAATAGCTTAACTGCAGCTTCACAAAACCACAAGTTTTTCTTTTGACCCTGTAAAACCTGCAAAACCACTGTGTTTGAAAAACACCCATGCACATCCATCCCACTTCACATCTGGAAGACCCAAAAGTTTGCAACATAAACTCCATAACAGTTAAACTAGAATAATGGATCATCATGAATATGCATAATGATAGATTTTAAGGAAAAACTATAAAACCCCTCAAATCCAGTAAACATGAATCTGAGTCATGCAAGTACAAAATATCCAATTAAGGAAACAACAGTTCAAGAGCTTCAGGCCCACTTGTAGACCAATCCCTCAACCACCAACATGCACATGCATCCGAGAGAATCAGGCTATTACAGAAGCTCTCAGACCATCCAATGATCAACTCCATAGCCTACATGCAATCAGGGTAACAAAAAATTATGCCTTCCAATACCAGGAACAAAACACCCAGCATAAGCACAATACTCCATGGCTGAGCAGTAACACAAACTTCTTCATATCATCAGAGAGCCTCTCACACAGACACCCACTATGAAAGTTACTGCAGCAACACAACCACAAACCAAACCCCATGCAACAGGATTAAATACTGTCAACTAAGAGCCTCAGGCCACATCATGACCAGCTCCAGTCTCTTCATCTTCACCATCCTTCAAGTGCCTATTGTAACATGAAGACAAGATTAACTGCAATACTTCCACTCAAACAAGGATGAAACAAACAGACGTTTCCTTCAGATTTCCTCAAGCCCGTCACACTAAGAAATCATCACAAAAGGAATACCCAGACCTTATACACCAGGAACTCTTACATGCAAACACAGCAACACACAAATGTACATATGTGAGCAACAAAGTAGATCCTAGAAGAAGGCTCTGATACCACTTGTAAGGAAATGTGAGCAACTCAGAACGTATTTCTAAGAATAGTGGTGTCTTCGACAGATTTAAATTCTTTTCAATTGCTTCAAAAACATGCACAACTATGCCATTAAAGCGGAAACTGACATAGAACATTTCCAACATTAACCCTTAGAGGAAAGTACAAGTGAACATTAAACAGTTTCAACAGTAGAGACATTAAACATGAAAGACAGAACAAGAATACAGATTTATATGGGGAAAACCCTTACGGGTAAAAAACCCCACACTCCAAATCACAGAGCCATTGTATTATTCAGCAACCAAATAGTTACAATACATTTACAGGCTCATAGCCTTTACAAGAGATTAACATCTTGTTCCTTCTAAAGAATATCTGACAATATAACCCTGCACAAAGTTCTCCAGCACTCAGTTGGTTCTTCATACTGTTATCATGCCACAAATAGCACACAGTACAGAACTTCACCTTCTCAGCCAGAACCCTTTCACCTGAACTCTGTTTACACTCTCTCCTCAATCCTTTTACATATTGTTAACATGTTGCATACAACATATAGCATAGGACTTCACAGAAGGAGAAAACTAGAGCTCACCAGATTGATTGCACCATCCAACTCTCTCTCACTCTATCGATTCCCAATTTCTTTTAGCAATCTAATCAAGAAACTCATGCAATTGATCATTCGTTCCAAGTGCCCAGCATCACTATCTTTCAACTGTCCAAACCGCCGCTTCTAACCATTCACATATTCATGAGAAACTTTAGTCCCACATGCATCCGTCATCAGGCGACTTTCTAGTTTATAGACTCAACCACTTAGTAAGACTATTGTTGACACTTTTTCTACCGATGACCCCAGTCTAACCTCATCGGTGTAATCCAAAACCATCGGCCAACCACTTAGTATTCACAGCAACGAGTCCTTGTCCCACCGATGCCCAAGACTTCGTACCTTCATCGAAGTAACAGAACTGTTGGAAAGACATCGACCTTCGGTGTAACTTCATCCTTCTTCATCGATGCCAAACTTTTGCCAACTCCCATCGGTAAGACAGTTCATATCAGAGCAACATCCCTAGGTTGGGCTAATAGTTATTCTCATGCTGATGCCAACTTCGCATATCATTAAACTTGTTGAACCATTGAACCTTGATGCGAGGTTCAAGCCTTTCATCGGGGAGACACTATCGTCGGAGTGATATCTTCAGCTAAGTCCGATAGCTAGAGTCAAGCCGATGAACCATTGAACCACTAAACTGATGAACCATTGAACCTATCCCATTGAACCAAGGAACAATACTACCAAACCATTGAACCAAGGAACCCTTGAACCAATGAACCAATGCCGCCGAACCATTGAACCAAGGAATTAATGCCATTGAACTAAGGAACCTTTGAGCTATTGAACCTGTAATCTAAGTCACTAGTACTCAATAGCCTTAAAGGTAGAAGAGAAGTTGCAAAGGAAGCAAAGTTAGCGAGAGACGAAGAGAGGAAGAGGTTTTAGAGGAAGGGGATAGCAAACAAGTAGGGGGACAACATCATCATCAAGGAGAAGAGGTTGGAAGTTCCAGTGGGACATCCAACAATGATAGAGGTGGTTATCAAAATAGAGGAGGAAGATCTTATGGAAGAGGTGGTTCTCAAGGTAGAGGAAGAGGATTTGCTGGAAAATGTTTCAAATGCAACCAATATGGGCATAGGAGTTGGGAATGCTCTGAATCATCACAAGGAGGACATTCAAAGTTTAAGAGAAGTAATCAATTTATTCATACTAATTAAGAGTGTGGGATCACCAGTCCACCACAAGGATGAAGTAGAATTAGGAGAGTCATTAATGCTTAAGAGGGTGTTGTTGAAGGCACAAAAAGAGAGTCAAGAGCCAGTTCAAAGGAGATAATTGTTCAAAACCAAGTGTAAGTCACAGAGTAAATGTTGTAAGTTGATTATAGATAGTGGTAGCACAGATAATATTGTTGTAACTAAGATGTTAGAAAAGTTGAATCTTAAAAGGATTAAACACCCTACTCCATATAAAGTGACTTTCTTACAAAAAGGCCATCAAATATTGGTTAGATGACATTTTGGTGTTTAGCAGGTCCAAAGAGGAGCATACAGAGCATTTGAGGTAGGTTATGAGGAGGTTACATGAAGAAAAGTTACAAATCAATTTAAAGAAGTGTGTGTTTATGTGCAGACCAAGCTGGTTAAGTTGGGTTTCGTGGTGTCAAAAGAACATCTGAAAATGGATAAGGAGAAGGTTTAGGCCATACTTGATTGGCCATTACCAAGAAGTGTCATGGAGGTAAGAAGTTTTCATGGTCTTTCCACCAGTCCACCACAAGGATGAAGTAGAATTAGGAGAGTCATTAATGCTTAAGAGGGTGTTGTTGAAGGCACAAAAAGAGAGTCAAGAGCCAGTTCAAAGGAGATAATTGTTCAAAACCAAGTGTAAGTCACAGAGTAAATGTTGTAAGTTGATTATAGATAGTGGTAGCACAGATAATATTGTTGTAACTAAGATGTTAGAAAAGTTGAATCTTAAAAGGATTAAACACCCTACTCCATATAAAGTGACTTTCTTACAAAAAGGCCATCAAATATTGGTTAGATGACATTTTGGTGTTTAGCAGGTCCAAAGAGGAGCATACAGAGCATTTGAGGTAGGTTATGAGGAGGTTACATGAAGAAAAGTTACAAATCAATTTAAAGAAGTGTGTGTTTATGTGCAGACCAAGCTGGTTAAGTTGGGTTTCGTGGTGTCAAAAGAACATCTGAAAATGGATAAGGAGAAGGTTTAGGCCATACTTGATTGGCCATTACCAAGAAGTGTCATGGAGGTAAGAAGTTTTCATGGTCTTTCTAGTTTTTATAGAAAGTTTATAAGAAATTTTAGTCATGTTGTAACACCTATTTTGGAGACTATTAAAGGACATAAAAGGCCATTTGTTTGGACCAAGGAGGCTGAAGAAAATTTCAGATTTCTCAAAGAAGGTGAGTGAACAGACCATACTTGCTTTGCCTGATTTTGATAAAGTGTTTCAAGTTGAGTGTGCTGCTAGTGGTTTGTCTATTGGGGTAGTCCTAAGTCAAGAGGGAAAACCAGTTGCATATTTTAGTAAGAAATTAAATGAGGCAAAGAGAAAGTATTTTTCTTATGATTTGGAGTTTTATGCTTTGGTTCAGTCCCTCAAGAAATGGAGAAATTATCTATTTCCAAAAGAATTCATTGTGTATATAGATAACCATGCTTTGCAGTTCATAAACAACCAACATAAATTGCATCAAAGGCATGCTAAATGGGTTGAGTATATTTAGAGTTTTAATTTTATTTTGAAGCATAAGAGTGGTCAAATGAATAGAGTTGTTGATGCTTTAAGTAGGAAGAGTTTATTGTTGAGTGAAATATAAACTAACAGTGTGGGGTTTGAAAGTTTAAAAGAGTTGTATGTAGAGGATGCAAATTTTGGAGAAGCATTTGCAGTTTACAATGATCCTATTTGCCGGAATAGAGTGCCATGGACAGATTACATGATTCAATAAGGTAATTTGTTGAAGGAAAAACATAGTGGTAGTCTTGATGGTCACTTTGGATAGCATAAAACTTTTCTATAGCTGAGTACTCATTATTATTGGCCAAAGATGAAGGCAGATGTGAAAAGGTATGTGGAAAGGTGGAGAATTTGTCAACATGCTAAGGGAAGAAGTCAAAATATGGGGCTTTATTAGCCATTACCAATTCCAGCCAGACCTTGGGATTCAGTGAGTATGGATTTTGTGTTAGGCTTGTCTCGTACATAAAGGGGTAACATGATTCAATCTTTGTTGTAGTAGATCAATTTTCTAAAATGATGCATTTCATACCATGTAAGAAGACTAGTGATGACACTAACATTGCAAATTTGTTCTTTAAAGAAGTTGTAAGGCTACATGGTATACAAAAAGGTATGATTTTTGACAGGGATACTAAATTTGAGGGCCATTTTTGGAGGACTCTATGGAGGAAATTGGGTACAAATCTGAATTTTAGTTCTGCTTATCATCCACAAACAGATGGACAGATTGAGGTTGTTAATAGAAGCCTTGGCAATTTGTTAAGATGTCTTGTTGGTAGTTCACTAGGAAGTTGGGATCTCATGTTAGCACAAGCTGAATTTGCATATAATGATTCCCCAAATAAAAGCATAGGTTTCAGTCCTTTCTATGTGGTGTATGATATGCACCCAAGAGGTGTATTTGAACTTCGTGATCTTGGTGGAATGGAGAAGAGGAGTGCAGATTGGGAAGAATTTTCTCAAGTCATTCACGACATTCAAGAAAATGTGAAGCATAACATTGAGGACAACAATCTACAGTACAAAAGGCATACTGATCAAAAGAAAAGAGAGTTGTAGTTTCAGGTTGGAGACCTTGTATTGGCACATCTTCGAAAGGAGAGATTTCCTATAGGAACCTACAACAAACTTAAAATGAAAAAGATTTCTCCATGCAAAATCCTTAGGAAGTTTTCTACCAATGCTTATGAAATCTCATTGCCTGCAGAGTTGAATATATCTCCCATTTGTAATGTAGCTGATTTAAATCCATACAAAGGGGATAAAGAGGCAGATGAAGTAGAAGCGGCTAATGTATCTCATGAAGAACAATCCTAAATAGTTGCTGCTCCACCACAGATTGAATGCATTCTAGATAAACAATTGTTGAAGAAGACCTAAAAGCATGAGTACTTCAAGTATCTCGTCAAATGGAATAATCATCCGGTTGAAGATGCTTCATGGCTAACTAAGGAGGAGATTATTAGATAGGATCATTCAGTTGCAGACCTCATGAGTAGGAGCTCATGAATTTTCTTTCTGCTCAAGGAGTTTGATGTAGGGGCATCATACTTCTTTCAATTTTGGTTTTATTTGAGTTTTTGGTTTTCTTTTGTTTGTTGTTCCTTGCAGGGTTCTTGTCCTTTGCATTTTATTCTTGGGAGCTCCTATCATTCTGCACCTAATGAGCTTCCTATCACCTGAGTAGTAGTAACTTGATTCAAGGGATGCCTTTCTTCTTTCTATCACCTATTTCTCTGCCTAGCTAAATGGAATATATCTTCCATCTCTAAGGATCAACAGTGGACAATTCACATGGGTGAAGGAAGAGTCTTAACTAGTGGTTGGTGGACAGTTAGAAAAGTAACACCCAATCTACACAACCATTTCAAAAGTAGAAAGGGAGACAAAATAGCACCATTCATGCAGAAGGTAGATAAAATGTCAAGGATATTCACATACATCTGGCATTGATGGTGATGAAGAATAGAAGGCGGTCCAGAGGAATAGGGCCGACAGTTGTAGAGGAATCGACACCCTTAGAAGAATCAAGAGAAGAGATCGACAGAGAGATCTGGATGCCTTTAGAGGATATAGAAAGGGGGAACAAAATACAATGCTAGGGTGTGGAAAAGGGTAGGAAGACAACTGATAAGATTAGAGTCTAGGAGATAAAACATGTTTTTCTACATTTTTAGAAAAGGTCGATGGTTGCAGGCCATTAGATAAACTTTGTAATGTTTTAATTATGCAATAGAGTATTGTGGAATAAGGTGTTTACATTCTATTTTGTGATTCTCTATTAATACATCTACATATGAATACTTGTGTCACTTTTAACTAATCATTGTTAACTTCCTGTCTTAAATCTTGCATCACTATTTTATTTAAAGTCATTGTAAAGGTGTTGAATCTATGACTCGCAATGCTCTATCAAACACACAGAATCAACAATAGAAACAAGATAGCATGGCAACTATTGGAGTCAATGGGCCATAGATGCAAAATTAAAGTGAATGTCTAAGCATGGTTAATGATCTTTTATTTTGTTGCTTCTAATTATATTTGTTCAGCTGTCAAGGGGGTGTAAGTCATGGCATAGCTTTGTATCTCTTTATTGCCTTAAGGTAGATCCTCACATGATTCTTATCTTGGTAGCAGGGGTATCTCAACACCAAAAATTATTTAGAATCCCACTCCATGAAATGTAATGATTGCAAACTACTATCCCTTGACTTATCTCTACCATAAAGACAACTCTATGGAACATGTAGAGGGTGTAAGTCATGGATTGGCTGTGTCTATGAAAGTTCATAGTTTTTTCTATCTCCATTTCAAAAATATTGTCTAAAAAATTCAACTATATCACCATGACTTGTTCCCTACTGCAGTACCACAAACTATTTCTTTGACCATTGTGGGACCACAGTATACTAAACATCACTTGAAGCCTTTCACTACACTACCACACTCCTTCATTGAAACTATCACAGGGCCATGGTATTCAACACTTACATAACTTAAACTCCTTATACCGCCATACTATAAGCCTCACTTGAGGCTGTCATGGGGGCACAATGTACTATTTTCCTCTGCTCCTTACTACATTACCGCCAGTTATTCTCTTGACTATCACGAGACCGTGGTGAAGCATCATATGCCACCTAAATTTATAGGTCGGCAACCCACCACTTCATTTTGAGACCGTTGCGGAGCTGCGGTAATCGATCTCTGCATACCACAATGCCACAAGTGCAATCTCTTCATACTGTGGGATAGTGATAATTGCTCCCTTATTATCCTTGGTTCCCACAGCCCTGCCAAGACCTTTTGAGTGACCTGTGGGACTGCGGTAGACAAAAACACATCAATGATAAAAAATACAAATATCTTTCACATGGACTTGGTATGGGGTGCTAATGAATGACTCTTGGAATAATTTTAAAAGAAATATGGATCCCTAAGATGGATTTATGGAAGGAAATTTGCATGGATTTATAGATTTATCAAATGTTCTTTTATCAAATGTTCTTTTATCAAATGTATGAAGGTATCTTTATTACAGGTTATTTTCCCTATATTATTTATTCTTGGTTTGAACTCCTTGATTTTATGGTTTTTTTGTTAAGACCCAGAGCTTTCATATGCAGGACCACCTACAAGGAGCCAAAGGAGTCATCTAGATCATGACTTAGGATCTTGTTAGTATTCATTGAGTGGTATAATGGTGGTTGAACTGTCCTGGTCTATACAACTAAGAGATGTACTTGTGTGCTTTGTAGTTTGTTTATTTAATTTTTTTATGTTTAGAAAAAAATCATAAATAGATAGGATGATATTTTTATAATTTATTCCTTCAATCACTTGTCATAGGTCCAGTTGGAGGTAGCAGAGCTTGTGGAATGGAGGGTGTACATTATCTACCTATTTATTCAAGCATAAATGTTGCATGTTCCACTTTAGATCACCAAACCCTTCACAAAAACATCTGCACAAAATTCAATAATGAAGAATTTATGCATAAATTCTATTTTGAAGGATGCACAAAGCCTCCACCGCAACACCACACTATTGTTGGGCCTTGCGGTGATGTGGGTGATTCCTGTATCACCGCAAGGCCTAGCAACAAACTGTGCGGTGTTGCGATGGAAGCTTTGTGCATAAATTCTTCAATATTGAATTTTGTACAAAAAATTTTGTGAAGGCTTTGGTGATCCAAAGTGGAACTTACAACTACAATATCTGATAAAAATTTACTTCCAAATATGCTTTTGATGGGCGTTCATATCCTCACCCAAAGCTCCAATTCACACACAGGCAGGACAAATGCTTTCAAAGGTTGAGGAGTTGGGCTTTACACCCATTGGTTGCATTTTCTTAATATTTCTAAGGACTTTCTAGAAAAACCCATTTTAAACATATCCTTTAATCATGACATTCCATGTTATCACATTTCTTTGAGGCATTTTTTGAAACCATTCGCTTGCCTTGTCTATGCTTCCACATTTTCATGTATGCCTAGCAAGCCACTTGTAACTACAACATATGACAAAAAAATCCATGTTGTTATGCTTTGATAGATGTCCCTTCATTATTAATGGATATTTGATGTAGTGCACATTATTATAGTGCAAGCCTATTTTTTAGATTGTTACATTTAGCATCACCAATATTCTCCACAAGAACATTGTCCCTATTTAAAATGGTGGAAATGGTTCACATCTCTCAGAATAATTTCTCTTGCAACAATCTTGGAGATGAATTTAGATGCAGTGTGAAAATTAGAACATACTCGAAGGTTCTTAACAACTCTAATGGTTGTAACAGGGGCCATGTTTAACAAACCAAATGAAATTGCTAACTTTTCACTATGGTGGCAAATAAATGATTCTTTTTTCTTCTATTCCACACAATTAAGTAAAATTCTTGAATCTGGAAATACCCTACTACCTTCATTTACCAATCCAATTTCTCCAATTTTGCATAGCTCTCCCATGTTTGTGGATGTGATCTGTCTCATACACAAAAATACATGTGCCATTTTATGCCCTTCAATCCAACTACATGCAAGTATCTTTTTAATTCCTCTATCTTTCATCAATCTCCTTACTATTTGAACCTCACCACACCTACCCACTTCTACACAGATGTTTTAGAGAACATAAGTTGCATCATTTTAGGATCCAACTGAAAAAGCAGTGTTGCTGGAATACTTAGCCTACATTCAAATTCTAAATTCTAGGAAATTATATACAGTAAATAGATTGATGGCTATTTAGATAGTGAAATTATTAGCTTTCTTAGAAATTAACTAAAATATCTTGTCTTGAAATATCTAGAAGGATTATTTTAATTAAAGAGGATTTTGTGGTTATTATTGTAACAATGATTTTACAGTACAACTAGCTTGCTATTTTCATTCAAGATACAAGTCATCTAAGTCAAGCACATACTAAGAAGATGGTACTCTACTTCAAACCCTCAACATCACTTAGTTTAGTATGCTTACATGGGGATACTGAGGAAGTTTCTAAACAATTAATATATATCATTTGTTGTTTGTGAAGGACAATCATGTGAGATCCAATATGGCAATGGATCAATATCCAATTTCTTAAGTAAAGATGATGTCACAGTTAGGAAACTTGTTGTGAAATATCAGGTTAGTAATTTTTGGATGTTAAGGCTTCCCAGTTGGATATCAAAGATCTTTTCTCATCAACTTAATTTGGAATTTATATATAATTAATAGATTCTTTCATGATGCAGGTCTTTACTGAGACAACACATGAACCAAGGTTGACATTTTTTTGAATCTGTAAGGATGCTTAGAGCATCATAATATATTAATATTAATAAACATATTTTTATAGATTACAAAAAGGCCCTTCCTGGCCAAAAAGATAACATAATAGAGCATTTTAACTAAGAGCCCTGAACATAACTATAGATCTAAATGACCCTTTCTGGCCAAAAAGGAAAGCAAAGTTACATCAACGCCAAAAACTTAAGACAGAAAAAGTGGTTCACATGTTGTCCATATTTAAATCCAAAACCCTAAAGCCATGAACCCCCAATTGGATTCTCTATAGAAAGGATTGTGTAATTATTGGTGAAGGGAACTATTGGTGGTTGGAAATTTGACAAGATGCTCCATCCATTGAATACTTGCTCTATCCTTTCCCTCTTGGACCTTCCAAATGCAGAATTGTGAACCCACAGTGAATTATCAAAGAGCTCTTTGTTACCTAATTGCAAACTTGAAATCATCGCTTGATAAACACAACTAAAATTTGGTTTATTAATGATATCTTCATAGAGGAAGAGTCCCCCTACCAAGGCTGAGCCATCATGGAGATTATAAGTAGCAAAAGCTTCAAATTACTTGACATCTGGGACTAGATAAACATGAACAACATTGATGCTATCCTTTTAACCTTATCAACCTGATGAAATAGTTCCATCACATTTGAGAGAAAATGAGATACTAGATGTGAAGCATGACATACCTTGGATTGTAGTAGAAAATCTCTATCACATACATCTATCAAAGCATCCTCCACTGACTCTTCATCAAGTAGTTTGAAGGACCTAGCCATGAAATCTGAGTTGATGCTTCTGTGCATTGGTTGTTCCCATGGTTGAACAAGCAAATGAAGTCAACAATTATGGGGATAGATAGACATTGCAAATACACAGCAAGAGCAAAATGAAGAGGCAAGAATGAAATAATGGCACGAATACCATGGTCTCTTGCATAAAAGAGGATCGCACAAGCCAACATAATGAACTGAAGTCACTCAAGCTAGTGGGGAAATAAAATGAAGGCAGATGAGATCCAAATGTGGATTATATTATTTAGCTTGCAACACTTCTCTTACAAAGCATTTAATGAATATAATCAAAGAGACATGTGTGAAGAAAATAATTAATGCCAAATGGAAATCTACATAGATTTCAAGCTTCAAAATGACTAAATATACTACTAATTGATGTCAATTAATAATTAAATTGACTAAATATACTACCAATTGACAAAAATCGGTGAACAATGAATAAATATGACTAAATATATGACCAATGTTAAATTAGTGAATAAGAATGATTAAATATACTATCAAATTGATCAAAATGATGATTAAAATTAATTACTAAATACACTACCAATGGACAGAAATTAGTGAATAAAAATGACAAAATAAGTGACCAATTAACAAGAATCAATGACTAAATTAATGACTAAATATATCAGTGAATAAAAAATGACTAAATAAGTGAACAGATTATAACAATCATGTTGCAAGTATGGGCCTAATCGGCGTTGTCATTGATGTCAACATACTCCTATTGCATTGATGATAAGGATTGGATGAGTTGTGTGTTGAGGATATTGAGAAAATTAGTCCTAATCAAGAACAGAGAAGAATAGTAAAGTCAGTGAGCTAAATATCCTAGCTAAGATAAAGATCAGAGGATGTGTATCAAAGGGTTTGTAGATATGTGTCTTGAGGCAATCCAATAAAGATTTCAGAGGTCCACATGAAGATCTGAAGAAGTTGTGGCCGCTCAAGTAAAACTAGTTCTGGCAGGTGTTCAGAGGTGACATAGTGATACAGAAAGGTCTGGTGAGATCTAGAAATTTACTATCCTATTCTACAGATTTGGTGGAGTGTTGAGGAAGTCCATGTGGAGTGACAACTCAAATGGTTCATAATCTGGAGATCCACAAGCATCTATTCCATTGTGACAGTGATGACAGACTGTGTTCTTGAGGTTCCGAATGAAGGAGATAAGGATGTCAATAAGCAGATGAAGTGTGGATGTTCTTGATGATTCAGGAAAGCTTGTGGAGGTCTTTAGATCATGTCCAATTTGTGTTGGTGATCTGCATTGGAGCTTGAGCTCACATTTGAAGAATTACTTCCGGATGATGGTGTTCTTCCTAAGTCTGGCCGACCGGATGAGTTACACATCCTACGAATGATCTTGAGGATGTAATGTGAAGATTGGTGTGTTCCTAGAAGAAGATTGAAGTCTCTGATCTGTGTGGCTGACAGTGTGTTGATCCGCATGAAGTCTTTTGTAATTAGTCATGTTGTATTTATGTATTTGCTCTATAATGTTTACCAACTTAGATGATCATTCCTAAGTCAATGTCTTGTATAAATAAGGAATTGTAAAGTCATTCCAAAGGGTATCTTGTGGGGATGAGAGTGTGGTAAAGAGCAGAGGAGAAAAAGGCAAAGCAAACATATTGGGCTTAAATGGAACTGATTCAAGCATGGTGAAGATGCTATTCTCTAGTTCAAGTATGTGATACTTATTGTTTTGTAGACAGTGTGTCTCTTGTAGACAGTGGGCCTCTTGTGAGCAGTGTGCTTGGGCAGTGAGCCCTAATTGGCATGTGCCATTTTGTTCTTTCTATTCTTCTAACAGAGAATACAATCTTGGGTTAATCACCCCATGGTTTTTCCCTTAACCAGGTTTTCCACGTCAAAATCTTGGTGTCTTATGTGTTGAAGTGTTTCTACTCTTGATTTAATGCATATGTTTTCTTCATTGATTATTATTATGCTGCTGAATTACAAAGTGGGTTTAAGTGTTTAATTGGAAGAAAGTTTTGGACAATTGATTCACCCCCCCTCTCGGTTGTCTATCCTGAATCTAACAATTGGTATCAGAGCTAAGTTCCTCTAAAAGAGTTTAACCACTTGAGGAGATCTAGGATGTCGTCCTACAAGAAGGATAGTCTGAAGTTTGATGGAACCAATTTTAATCTTTGGAAAAGTCGCATGCAATGTCACTTACAGTGTATGGGAATGTAGTATTGGACCATAGCTTCAACGAAGTATACTCCTCCACAGAATGGCCCGAAAACCGTAAATGAAATCACAGATGCTAAAAACAATCTGGGAACTAAAGAAGCTCTTCTAAGTGCCTTGTTTGATTCAGAGCTGACAAATGTTGTTGACCTAGAAACTGCTTTTGAGATTTGGAAAAAACTGGAACTTCTACATGAAGGAGACAAGTATGTTAAATGTGCAAGGCTACAGAGTCTGAAAGGAAAATTCAAAAATCTGAAGATGAAAATATCACTACTTTTATGCTAAGAGTAAATGAGCTTGTTTGTGGCATTAGATGTGCTGGTGGAGTCTTGGATGAAGATGAGATTGTTGGAAAAGTTCTCATATCCCTTCATGCCTCTTATAAATACAAGGTTGCTGCCATTAAAGAATTTAGAGCCCATTCAAGTGTCACAAGAGATCAATTGGTTGGTAAATTGGCTGCATTTGAATTGACCGAGTTTGGAGATAACCCCCCAAGACTAAATCTACATTCAAATCTAGTGCCTCTGTAAAAAGTAAACAAAGGTTTGATCCGAGAGAGAACTCTTCAAGGAAACTATCATGGTATGAAAAAGCAAGAAAAGACCTGGAAGAAGAAGAAGTAGAAACTGCTCAACTTGAAGCCCTTATTGCAAAAAGACTGCCAAGAGGATCTGGTAAGTATGAAGGGAAATTACCTTTCAAGTGTTTTAACTGCAATAAGATTGGTCATTTTGCCTTAAGGTGTCCGGAAAGATTTTCAAGGCCAAATCCTAACAGATCAAGGTTCCAAAAGAATTGTTACTATGTTCATGAAGAGGATGATAATGAAGGAGTAACAGATGATGAATTAGAGATAGGAAGCAAATCTTGGGTGTTTATTGCCATCAAGGAAGAAGATCCAATGCCCTCTGAATCTGTCAATCATAAGGTTGTAGAAAGAGCTCTTGCTGCCCAAGTTGAAGAAAAGGATGATTGGGTCATTGACAGTGGATGCTCTCACCATATGGCAGGTGATAAAAATAAGTTCATAGATTTGGAAAGGTATGAAGGAGGAGTGGTAAAGTTTGGTGATAATTCTGCTGGTAGAATCAGAGGTAGAGGAACTATTTCTTTTGATGGAAAGAACAAAACTGGTAATGTACTGTATGTTGAAGGATTGAAGCACAATCTTCTCAGTGTTGGACAGTTGGTGGACAAAGGCTATGATCTCTGATTCAAGAATGGGAAATGCAAGATCTTTGAAAGTTCTGGAATAGAGATTGCATCTGGTACTCAAACAAAATGTAATATCTTCCATTTAGTTGGTACTGGTAAAAGTTGTCTATTTGTGCAAATTGATCAGAGTTGATTATGGCATAGGAAGATGTGTCATGTGAATTTTGATAATATCATCAAGATAAGAAACACTCAGGCTGTAAGAGATCTTCCAAAACTGGTGAAACCTACAAATAATTTGTGCATGGAATGTCAGTTGGGGAAACAAAGCAGAGTCTCATTCAAAAGCTAGGAAGAATCTTCTACTGGATTATTGGACTTTTAGTTCATACTAATCTATGTGGTCCGATAAGAATCAGGAGTGTGCAAGGTGATAGATACTTCATGTTACTAATTGATGACCATTCCCGGATGATGTGGGTTACTTTTCTGAAAGAGAAATCAGAAGCTCTTGAGAAATTCAAAATATTCAAGGCTATGGTAGAGAATGAAATAGGATTAAAATTAAAATGTCTGAGGTCTGATAGAGGTGGAGAATTCACATCCGGTGAGTTCATAGAATTCTATGAGAAACATGGAATAAAGAGACAGTTGTCTACTTTTAGGACTCCACAACAAAATGGAGTAGTGGAGAGAAAGAACCGGACCATCTAGGAAGCATCTAGGACCATGATAATGGAAGCAAATGTTCCTCAGATCTATTGGAGAGAAGCTATCAACACTGCAGTCTATACTCTCAATCGAGTACAAATCAGAAGCGATACCGGTAAGACTCCTTATGAACTTTAGTTTGGCATCACTCCTACTGTGAGGTATTTTAGAGTCTTTGGTAGCAAATGTTACAATAAAAGAGATGAAGATCTAGGAAAATTTGATGCTAGAAGTGATGAAGGAATATTCTTGGGTTATTCTACTCAAAGTAAAGCATACTGGTGTTATAACAAGAGATTAAGGAAGATTGTGGAAAGTACAAATGTGAAGGTTGATGAAGGAATTGAAAAACCCTCAAGGTTTTATGAATATGATGAAGATGATCAAAATGATGTTTTTGTTCAAGAAGTCCAAGCTTCCTCTGAAATTCAGATTCAAACTGATCCGGTAAATCAGGAAGAAGAGATAAGTTTGAATGAACCTGTTCAAGAATTAGAAGTGTAAGAAACTCCTAACATTCCTAGGTATGTAAGATTGAATCACTCTGAAGATCAGATTATAGGTGATAAAAAGCAAAGGTGTACAAACAAGAAGAAGGATTGCTCAAGATTCAGAAGAGTATTGTCTGATTTCAAAAGTTGAACCTAAGACAGTGAACGAAGCTTGCAATGATGAAAATTGGACTAAGGCAATGGAGGAAGAACTAATACAAATTGAGAACAATCACACATGGGATCTTATTCCCAGACCTAGAAATAAGAATGTGATTGGAACCAAATGGGTCTTCCAGAACAAACTAAATGAAGTTGGTGAAGTAATCAGAAATAAAGCCAGATTAGTCTACAAGAGTTACTCTCAAATAGAAGGAGTTGATTTTGAAGAAACCTTTGCTCTGGTAGCAAGAATTGAAGCAGTCAGACTATTTCTTACTTTTGCTGCCTTCAAGGATTTCAAAGTATATCAGATGGATGTCAAGTCTGCCTTTCTGAATGGAGACTTGGAAGAAGAAGTATACATTGAGCAACCGGATGGATCCCAATTGTCTGATCATGGTAATATGGTCTGCAAGTTGAAGAAAGCACTATATGGACTCAAGCAAGCCCCAAGAGCCTGGTATGAAAGATTGGATACGCATCTTTTGAAGATTGGTTTTAACAAAGGTACTGCTGACAGTAATTTATACTTCAAAATTGATCATGAAAACATCTTGATTGTTGAAGTGTTTGTTGATGATATTATTTTTGGAGGAAGAGATAGTATGTGTAAAACTTTTGCTAATCAAATGAAAAGTGAATTTGAGGTGTCCATGCTTGAGGAAATGAATTTCTTCTTAGGTTTACAAATCACTCAAACAAAGAAAGGAATCTTCATTTCTCAGACCAAATATGTGAAAGAATTGTTGAAGAAATTTGGGATGGAAGACTCAAAACCAATGAATACTCCCATGGCAACTGGATGTAAATTGAGAAAAGATGATGACTCTCCTAAGGCTGATCAGAAAAAGTATAGGTCAATGATTGGAGGATTGTTGTATCTCACTTAAACAAGACCCGATATTATGAATGTTGTTGGTCTTGTTGCTAGATTCCAAGCTGATCCTAGAGAATCTCATGTCATGGCAATCAAGAGGATTTTTAGGTATCTAAAAGGGACAGTTGAGTATGGTTTGTGGTATCCTAGAGATCATAATTTCTCTCTTCATGCATATACAGATGTGGATTGGGCAGGAGATGTGGATGACCGGAAGAGTACCAGTGGTGGAGCATTCTTTTTGGGGAAGAGATTAGTTTCTTGGTGAGAAAGAAACAAGAGGCAATATCTCTGTCCACTGCAGAAGTAGAATATATTGCAACAGTAGGTAGTTGCACTCAATTTTTATGGATGAAGCAAATGCTAAGAGACATAAGAGTGGAGTATGAGGAGCCTATCACAATCTTCTGTGATAACTCAAGTGTAATAAATATATCTAAGATTGTGCCTTCCAAGGATCAGATTGCAGATATCTTTTGTAAACCTCTACCTAAGGACTCTTTTGAGTATCTCAGGGAGAAGTTAGGGGTTATTACCCCTCCGGTGATGAACTAAGGTGCACTGATGTGCATTAGTCCGGTGGATATCACAGTCATATCTTGTGGTCTGGATTGATGTTGGGGAGCTACTACTCAGGGGGAACAGCTGGTATGATTCTAAAGTGTTGGAGTTGCAAGTATGTGCCCTTTGCCAATGATGTCAAAGGGGGAGAGAAGACATGTGAAAAATAAGTGGTTGCTAATCAAAGGGCGAGCAGTAAAGGAAGAGAAGACATGTGAATGCTTGTTGTTGTTAGGGGGAGTTGTGTCTGTGAGAAAAAGTTCTTGTCTTGATGGTCAAAATAGTTTTTCACATCATATGTTGCCATCAATGGCAAAGGGGGAGATTGTTACAAGTATGGGCCTAACTGGTGTTGTCATTGATGTCAACATACTTGTGTTGCATTGATGATAAGGATTGGATGAGCTGTGTGCTGAGGATATTGAAGAAAATTAGTCCTAATCAAGAACAGAGAAGAATAGTAAAGTCAGTGAGCTAAAGATCCTAGCTAAGATAAAGATCAGAGGATGTGTATCAAAGAGTTTGTCGATATGTGTCTTGAGGTGATCCAGTAAAGATTTCAAAGGTCCGTATGAAGATTTGAAGAAGTTGTGGCCGCTCAAGTAAAAATGGTTTCGGTAGGTGTTCAGAGGTGACAAAGTGATACAGAAAGGTCTGGTGAGATCTAGAAATGCATTATCCTATTCTGCGGATTTGGTGGAGTGTTGAGGAAGTCCATGTGGAGTGACAACTCAAATGGTTAGTGATCTGGAGGTCCGCAAGCATCTATTCCATTGTGACAGTGATGACAGACTGTGTTCTTGAGGTTCCAGATGAAGGAGATAAGGATGTCAGTAAGCAGATGAAGTGTGGATGTTCTTGATGATTCAGGCAAGCTTGTGGAGGTCTTTGGATCGTGTCTAGTTCATGTTAGTGATCCGCATTGGAGCTTGAGCTCACATTTGAAGAATTACTTCCGGATGATGGTGTTCTTCCTAAGTCTGGCCAACCAAATGAGTTACACATCCTGCGGATGATCTTGAGGATGTAATGTGAAGATTGGTGTGTTCCTAGAAGAAGATTGAAGTCTCTGATCTGTGTGGCTGACAGTGTGTTGATCCACATGAAGTCTTTTGTAATTAGTCATGTTGTATTTATGTATTTGCTCTGTAATGTTTCTCGACATAGATGATCATTCCTAAGTCGATGTCTTGTATAAATAAGGAATTGTAAAGTCATTCCAAAGGGTATCTTGTGGGGATGAGAGTGTGGTAAAGAGAAGAGGAGCGAAAGGCAGAGCAAAAGTATTGGGCTTAAATGAAACTGATTCAAGCATGGTGAAGATGCTATTCTTCAGTTCAAGTATGTGATACTTATTGTTTTGTAGACAGTGTGTCTCTTGTAGGCAATGGGCCTCTTGTGAGCAGTGTACTCAGGAAGTGAGCCCTAATTGGCATGTACCATTTTGTTCTTTCTATTCTTCTAATAGAGAATACAATCTTGGGTTAATCACCTTGTGGTTTTTCCCTTAACCAGGTTTTCCACATCAAAATCTTGGTGTCTTATGTGTTGATGTGTTTATGCTCTTGATTTGATGCATTATGTTTTCTTGATTGATTTATTATTATGCCGCTGAATTACAAAGTGGATTTAAGTGTTTAATTGGAAGAAAGTTTTGGACAACTGATTCACACCCCCTTTCAGTTGTCTGTCCTGAATCTAACAAATCAATGACTAAATCAACAACTAAATATATTACCAAATCGATCAATCAAAACAACCAATAAATGACTAAAAATGGTTTAGTCATCAATTTGGTCACATTATAAATGACTGGCAATAAACTACTAATGGTCATGTGACCAGGTTTGGTCATTTATAAGTAGTTTTTAGCATTTTTTAGTAATATATTGTTGTTTTTGTACTAGTGCACAAAGGGCTATGCATAAATGTTGAAAAGAGTTATACTTCATCAAGAGTATCTTATCACAGATGTTAGGTTGTAGATTTGTAATAAATACCTTTTGAACCATCCTCATCATTAATCTTGTATTGAATTTGTGCATAAAGAGCTTGATATCGACTAATAAACTCTATTGAATTCTCTTTCAAACCTTGCTTGCAATGAACTAAATTAATCAAAGAGACTTGAGGTCCAATGTTTTCTTGAAAATGATGTAAGAATTGATCAACTACCTAAGAGAAAGAGTGTATTGAATTCAGAGGTAATGAGAAAAACCATTCCAAAGTAGTATCTTTAAGAGACCGTGGGAAGATTTTTGCTAGAAAGTCCCCTTCAAAGAAGAAATTTGTACACAGCCATGAATGCTGCTACATGATATTAGTATCACCTTTTCCTCCATATTTTTCAAAGCAGGGAGTTTCAAACTTATCAGGCATAGGAGTTCTTAGGATTGCATAAGATAGAGGATTGTGAGCATGATAAGTTGGTGAATTAGGTTGAGTGGAATTTGTCAAGTTTGTCACTTTTTGTTGTAAAGAGGTCATGCTTTGCAAGAGTTGGTTTAATAGCACATCATTAGGAGATGTAGTTTGAGAATTAGAAGCAGTTTTCATGAAATTTTGAGGAGATTGATTGTGAGTAGTAACAAAAGGTGGTTGAGAGTAATTGTGAGTGGAAGGTGGTTGAGAATAGTTTTAGGTGAAATGTGGTTGAGAATACGTGGGATTGAGTGGTGGTTGAAAGTGATTATTCATAAAAGAAGTCACCCTAGGTGGTTGATTTTGATAGTAGAATCCCACAAATTTATAATTTTGTGAATTATTGTCATTAGATACTCCAATACTAGTGATAGCATTACTATAAGCATTAGTAGTGAGAATTGATGATGTAAAAGTAGATATTCTAGTAGTCAATATAGGTGCTGATACTTGTGTATGGTTTGGTGATTACATGTTATTAATAACATTTACACATTCAATCATCAACATAAAATTATGATGCCCTATACCCACTAAACCTCAAAGCATATTAACACCAACTTGTCCTTCTTTGAACTACTCTCTTATGTTATGAACTACAAGTACAACTTCTTTTGCTATCCTTTCATTTTCAATAAATGCTTGAAAATCAACTAATTATTTATCAAGTTTATTTATTTTCTCATCAAGTACATGTGGTATCACATCAATAGGGTCCTCAACATCATGAAATACTTGTTATTCCATTGTAATTGTAGGAGGTATAATATCTTGTTAAGTTTGTGTTTCTCCTTTTGCAAAGAAGGTGTACAATGGATTTTCTAATGTAGGAACACAATTTCTATTAGGAGCACTACAAACCATTAGTCTAATACTTCTTCTTAAGAGATGTTTCTATTAGGGCAGTGGGTAATAAGATTCATGCAAAAGCATGCAACACTCAATGCACAAACGAATAGAACAAACCCTAGGATGAAGATATAAATGAAAAAATTAAGATATCAGTGCAAAAACACACTAGGATTCCACATTACAAAAAAAATTAGATTTGAATGAGTGTCAAAGATGAGTAGTAAAATATGAAACATGAATTTAACTACAAACCCTAGGTTTTGGAATCACTAGGTTATGAGAAAAGTCTAAAATTTCAAGCAAACCCTAGCAATTTTAGTGTGAAAATGCAATGTAAAGGATTATAGGATGATGAATTTCTATAATTTATATCATATCTAATAAAAAAATTAGAGATTAGATGAAATGCAATGAAATTGGTGCAAACTATGCCCTAATGCAAGCCTAGGATGCAAATATTTTCAAAATTTGCAATTTGTTTTTTGATTTTTTTGCAAAATTTATGAATGTAGAATGATGTAAATGATATGTATGAATGTAAATTTGAAGTACAACACCCAGAAAGGTGTAAAATATAATAAAACATGGGTTCACTAAAATGTAATGTAGAAAAAGATGGATAGGGTTGATTTGATGTATAGTTAAATTAGATCCTCCTTTCACTACATACATTCAAGGACATTAAATTAAGTAGAATCACAAATTTTGCAAGAGGACTCAATTATAGGTTTGTTGTCTCTTGGAATGATAAGTAAATTTTGAAAATTAATGATTATTGTGTTAATTTAAACCTAATTATGCAAAATCATAAACAAAGAGATGAAGTTTGACAAATGCTTGCACATAGAGACACTAAATGAAGATTAGATGCATACCAGATTTTGAAGTTTGGGATCTTGAAATGTTAGGGACAAAGGTACTCACACCTAAGTCCAAGGTACTCTTTTTTTCAGGGGTTTCCAGATCTTTTCTAATATTGATTGTCATTGTTCCAGTGATTTCTGGCCCTGTAAACTTGAAGGACACAAGGACTAGTGTCCAAAGTCCTGCAGATGCTCTTTTCTATTTCTTTCCTTCAGATCTAGGATCCTTATGCTCTGTAACACCCATCTACAATTCCACTCCATAGAATTCGATACATGTCACCTACAATCACAAGAGAGAGGTTGGGGGGTTGTGGTGTTTAGGAGCTTGCCTCAATCAAGCCCCAAAATGGCATTCAACTCTTCCAACACTATTGTTATATAGAGAGTGTGTTTCCTCACAAGAAAGAGGCAAAAACAAAAGTTTAATGATTGATTGAAAGCACAAATAGATATCACCTAGGAGGTGTATCTCTCACAGAGATGAAATTATTTCACACCATGAGAAAATGAAGCCAAATTGCCAATAACAAACACAATAAAAATATTTTTTTCTACAACACAATGAATGACTCGAATGCTCTATGATCATAAGTTAGCCAAAATCTCCAAATCATCTTCTAGTTTTCAAATGAAGTCCTAAACATGATTATATGTGCATCCCGCTTTAATTTCATAAATCAAATTTGAGATGCTGACAAGGAAGGCCTTTAATGGTCATTTTTCTGACATTCAAATTTGGGACGCCACCAAAATAGGACAAGACAAGGGTGCGAGTGACCTTGTCTTAGGACCTATTTTGGGTCAAGGTTTAAGCTCTACAATGTCCCTTAAGTTTATTTTGACATGGGTTTTAGGGCATTTTGTCTCAGGACTCATTTCTAATCAAAAATAAGGGACCCGAGAGCTAAACTTAGGAGCTAAAAGTCCTAGGGGGAAATTTTACGATGTAACAATATATAATGTAAAATGTCATAACATAATATCATGAAAATTCCATATAATTTATATATAATGTCATATAGGCATGCACGATGATATACATCAACAAAATAGAAATGTATGTTTATAAAGCAATATAAGCATACAACAAAATATTCCAACATGAAAATTCCTATGGAGTGCTATTAAACAATCGATGACCCTTGCTTAGCTATTAAGGTGGAGAAGTAATCAATGATTAATTCTCTCTCATCCACTAGATGGACCTCCTCTCATTTATTTTTTGGAGCTCCACCTATTATTACAATTGAACAATTTATCCATATTAATATAGAAAACATGAAATATAGAACACAACATAAGTAATCAATCACTTACCACAAAATGATGATACCTCTCAATCATCCATTGCCTCTCTTCATCTGTAGATGCATGAACTAGAGTTGTGACCTCCTATGAGAAGCATGAAGAAGAAAATTAAAGTAATGATAAATATCATTTATGTACATTAAATGATGTGAAATAAAACAAGAAATAAATAATTACATTTACATCAATGGCTCATACCCCTGTTAAAGGCATTGGAGACAAAATAGTTGTAGCAATGCCCACCTCTATTGTGTCACAAATATCAAGAGGATTTTGAATTATTGTCATCAACTGAAAATAGAACAATGTTATTTGACCAAAATCTTTATAACATTATTTAAATTCATAATGATTAAAAGTAGTAAAATTTACCTCACTGAAACTTGATCTATGATCAGCCCCACCAACTTCTCCTAATGTTGGACATCCAACATCCACTTGTTCATAATCAAATTGTCATTTTAAAATGGTCATTGATATATGACAAAAAGTTTACATGTACTATATTTAATATTTTGTTATAAATTACATATTTATTGACTTGGCATTGCCTCATAACCTTGCATTGGATGGCTAATAGATGTAGGATGAGTAATTTGACCCTAGAATTTCATAATACATACAATTATTTACATTAATTTTGATTTATAAGAGATTAATATAGTTAATTATAGATTTCAAATAAAAATATAATAAATAGTAGAACCTTATAGAAAATTACCTATGCGTCAATACTAAAGATCCTATGCAGTAACTAATTTGTTATTACCATATTTTATAATATGGATGTGTCCTCCTCCTTCTCCTACTCTAGTGTGGCATACTCCTAAAACTATGTGTATACACCGAAAATTGGCTCGGGTCGAATTAAGTAAATATTTTAATATTTATCTTAATTCTTATTTTCTTCTGTCAATTAAATAAATATTCATAATTTATTTGATTGTTTCATTATCCCATAATTAAATAAAGTCATTTTATTTAATGAAATTCCCTCAATTCTTCTAATGTCTAAAGTCCAAAATCCACCTCATCAATCCACCTCACCATGTTGCACATATAATTAAATATTCTTAATATTTAATTAGCTAATATCCTCCATTTTCCAAAATAAATCTTTAAATCAATTATCCTCCACCAAATTGAATATTTAATTCAATGTTCCCCATTATCCTCCACCAAATTGAATTTTTAATTCAATGTTCCCCACTAGCCTTCACAAATAGAATTTTTAATTCAATGTTCCCCACTAACCTTCACCAATTGAATATTTAATTCAATGTTCCCCACTATCCTCGACTATTGAATTCTTAATTCAATTGTCATATCCCACTGTCCTCCACTATTGAATTTTTAATTCAATTGTCATAATCCACCATTCTCAAATAATTTTTTTTTAATTCATCCACTATGAATAAAAGATTCGCTTTTATTCCTAGCCATTGATCTCATCTTTTGATCCTCACCCTCCATTGCCTTTTCAGAAAATCTATAAATAAAACCCTCTTCTAAGCCATTAGAGAGGCACTTCATTTGGCAAGATAACTATACTCAAATTTCTCTTCTTCTCTGATTCATTCTATTCCAAGTGTCCTCCATTGTCATGTGTTGAAGCTCACATTCAACACAAACAGGTACTACAGCCATTCTTCCTTTGTCATCTTCAACAAGCAAGCAAGCAAGGAAAGCTTCTGAGGGCTTCACAATCAAGATCAAAGAAAGATAGGCAAACAATGGAAAATGATAGGTAAATGAGATTGTAAGTATTCTTACTTGTTTTGATTTCAATCTTCTTTGCTTTCAACTTCCATTGGTGTTTGGGTTTTATATGTTTTCATTAGTTTGATTCTAACCACATTTCTCCCCCTCACATTTTGGCGCCCACCGTGGGGCTCTTGCCCCTTTACTAATAAAAAAAATGAGTGTTTTTAGTTGCAGGTCCGTACAAAGGAAGAACAGGTCTCTTACTGCAGGCTTGTGCATTCGACTCCTGCAGTGGTGCATTTACCTCCCTAATTTGCGCATATAACATTTTTGTGCATTTGACCTCCACAGTTGCACATATGACTATATTACGCATTTGACCTCCGTAGTTGCGCATTCAGTCTCCTAAGTTGAGCATTTGATTTTTGACTATGGCACCTGAGCACAGTTTGCGCATATACTCTGTGTAATTGTGCATCCATCAGAGTTGCGCATTTACCCTGTATCGTTGCGCATCTGTTCTGTAAATTTGTGCATATGATGTTATTGTGCCTATGCCTCTGATTATTGCGCATTTGTTGTCTGTCTTTGTGCATTTGTTTAAAAGTTGCATACACTCCCTGTTTCTGCGCATTCAGACTGCAGTGTTGCACATCTGTATTATGCTTTTGTTGTACGATTTTTGTGGATTTTACACATTGAGCTAACATCTGTTTTGCAGGGGTAGTGGCTGGATTAGGTCATTTAGATGATTTGTCTAGTCCATTTAGACTAACTAGGGGTGAAAGTAACAAGTGCATCTCATACAATACTTCACATAGTTTTCTAAACTAGGAAGGAAGTAATTGAACCCCATGGTTATCTATGCATTGTCGAATCTATTTTCCTAAAAAATAGGCCACTGCTATCTTTACAAACGGAAAATGAACAATGCTATGTCTTAATCACTTTCAAAGTTAACAAATGGGGAATGAATAATGCTATGATCTAAACACTTCCAAGTTAACAATCATGTGAGTGCACGAGTAGCTTAACTCATATAGTTTTTCTACTTTTAACTAGGTTGGATTAACAAGTGTTTTCTGTGATTGCGAATGATAATAGGCTTATGCTCTCCCCTTAACTAGGTGATCAAAGTGCCAGACTTGTCATTCTATTTGTCAAACCTTTAGGGGGGCCTACCCTTAGATGCACGCTTGTCCAAGTGGGAATGACCCTGAGTGGTAACAGGCTAAAGCCAAGCCCTACCAAGCCACTTAAAATAAATTGTGCTTGGGGTGAAAACCTCAAGCAACGAGTGCTGCTGTGTTACACCGACGGCCAACCTCCCCATAAACCCTCATAGGCGCAACCTTGTGAGGCTGGGAGACTCCATAATGGAGAGTAGTGCCGCCACATGTGTAATCACTCTAATGGTTTCCCTGACTAAGAACCAATTGTGTAGCAAGCCAAAAATCCCTATTTGTTGATGCAAAGGACGGAGCCCTTGAAGCAGCCTCGATTCAAGTGACTCTTAGTAGAGGTAGCAGGGACAATCCTAAGGTTCAGTGTGGGTACGAGCCTAAGGAAACCTGGATCTGGTATGCGTGAGAAGTGAGTGCTGTGGAGGGGTGGACGGCGGAGGAGGAGGAGAGATCAGGGAGATGATGGGAGACAGAGACAGAGGCAGAGAGTCAGAGAGGGGCTCGTGGGGTAGCAGGCAGTGGGACAGGCACAGGTCCAGGTGCCAGTGCAGCCAGAGATAGCAAAGAGATAGATGTCGCCACCTTAGCAGGTGGTACAGCCGACATAGGGACAGGGGCAGTACAGCAGGTGGCACAGGCCGAGTAGGCTCCACAGCCTGATGTGCAGCAGCAGGTTCTGGTTTCTTTACAGACCCAAACTAGGTAGCTGAGGGCTCATCTGAGAGCAACGGAGTCACGCATAGAGTCGGATGCGACTCAGATATCAGAGTTGAGCCGGGAGAGAGATGCAGCCTTAGCTAGTATGCGAGCTATGAGGGCAGAGCAGGATGCAGCCGTGATGGCCATGGGCACCGATGGGACTTCCAGTTTCTTGGTGGCACAGGTATAGTAGTCACAGGCCCAGGTAGTGCAGTTACAAAGTGATCTTACTAGATCTCAGGCATAGACTCAGTATTACCGAGGCTTATATCACGGTGCTGTGCCAGCTAGTCAAAGAGCCTTGAGCTTCCAGAGCCAGTCAGAGGCAACGCAGAGAGCAGGTGGGTCTCGATCTATGGGCTCAGTGAGGGGTCCACCGCTGTCAGGGGTGGATAGAGGAGAGGCTAGTGCCAGGAGCAGTGTTCCTTGACGGCAGAGTTAGTCAAAGCCAGACACCTATTTTTGACGTGTATTGTGGCACCTTTTTGATGATGGTTGAGATAGCCGATGTATGTGTTTTTATTCTGAGACATGTATCACCATTTTTTGTATACACTTATGACATGACTCTGGTATTTGGATAGAGTTTGTGATATATTGTACATTTGGACATGTGTTGGATGTTTATATGATGATCTACCTATTTGATGGTCTACATGTATGTGTTCTTACATTTTATATGCTATGGATGCAATTTGATTTTATGATGTGTTTGTATATGTTATGCATACTAGATGGATGTTTAGAATGCTTTTGAGTTATGCAAATGCTAATGTGTATGGATATGGTTATGCAGTTCGATATGTATGTCACCCATGTTTTTGATTTTCTATTGATATGATGTATGGATGCACAATGTATATGGATGATCAAACATGTATGGAAATTGATCTCAAATGATGTAATCATGCGAATGACTATCTCCTGTGATGTGATATGCAACTTATATGCTATGTGTTTGATATGTCCAGATGTACTCAATCGACACAGAGGTGATATAGACGAGTGGAATAGAAGAAGATATGGAGAAATACTGACTTTCATTTGGATATACTGCAGGGCTTGTGTTATTGTGTGTATGATATGGAGTTGCTGGATATGAGATGGATGCGAATACGGATTTGTCATCTTTGCAAGTTTTTTGCTTTCATCATCGGGCACTTTTTGGTATTTTTCATTTTTTGAAATGTGGTAAGAGAATACAAGCATCTAGGTATAGTTAGACCTAGATGTCCTGAGTATCCCTTACTTGGATTTTGATAGAGCAAGTTGATACAAGCATCTAGTCAAAATTGAATCGAGATGACCTGAGTACTTCTTGCGTTTAAATAGACAAGGATTGCCCCTTTTTCATGTTTAGACCTCGGAGTCCTCGATGATCTTTTGCCAATCATGTCGTTAGACAAAAGTCATCACATTACTAAAGTTTGATCCATAAGCAGCCGACAAAGAAAATGATTATGCCCCCATCATAGCATCTCTATCTTTTGGCATCCTTGAGTAGCATAGAAAGGCATGATAGCAAAAATTCAAGACTTTGTAAATTGACCTGTTGACAAAACATTCTTGCATTAGATGTGTCTTTTGCCATAATTGATATAGAATCATTTTGAGTGTTTTGGTATGGTGCTCTGCTTTGTTTTTGTTTTTGACAGGTTGATGTTATGCATCGAGAAACTTTGTTCTAGGTGTCTAGTGAAGGTATCGCAATCCTTTATTGGTATCTCCTTTCAGAACGATGGCATTCAAGAACCCAAATCCACAATGAGGTCAAGGAGTTGCCCCCAGTTTAAACCAAGATTGACTTATTATGGGTGAGATGACAATAGATGTGGAGAGACAGACCCTAAGGGACTGACCTAGTGCCTCGGGGGCTCATTGCTAAATGGCCTTGCCTACGTGACGACGCAGAGGCAATGTAGTTCAGGGTGAACCCTAATGGACCTAAGACCTAGGTGATGGTGGATCTGCATAAGGGGTATGGACTTGGATAGAAAGACTAGATATGGGACTGACGGGACAGCGGAGCCTCGAGGGCGCATGGATAGTGGCCCTGCCTACAAGATAGCTCAGAGGCGACGTAGTTCAGGGCTTGGACCATGGATGGGCTAGAGGATAGATGACAAGATATGAGATGGACAAGGAAGTGGAGCCCCGGGGGCACATGGATAATGGCCTTGCCTACGTGATAGCTCAGAGGCGACGTAGTTCAGGATGGTTCAAAGGACTAGTTCGGTGTGATGGAGACAAGAGTCAATAACGTTGGCATAGATGGAGGGAGTGGTTTGTCATAGATAGTGCCTATTTACCAAGTTTTCACCACTTACTTTTATTTGCACATGCAGCCAAAAGTACACATGATGCCTGTTTGCCATGTTTTCATCATGGTACCTATCCTTTTGTCATTTTTCTATTTTTTTGATTTTTTTGTTCTATTTTTTATCACTTTTTCAATATTTTTGATTTTTTTAGGACTCCCTTACATCGGTGTTTTCAGGTATAGAACTTGTGAAGATGCATGTTGTTGACAGGATCATTGAATAGTTCACCTTTAGATGTGGCCAATTGATATGCCCCTGATCCATAAGCCATGATGACGACATAAGGACCTAACCAGTTGGGTTCAAACTTTCCTCTCTTCTCTCTATCTGGTTGATTTCTAGGGTTCTCTCTGAGGATGAGATCACCAACTTGGAAGACTCGAGGCTTTACCTTATGATTGTAGCTTCTGGACATTCTTTGCTGATATGCTTTCAGGTGATTAAAGGCTTGTTGCCTTCTTTCTTCCAATAGTTCTAACTCTTGCAGTCTAGTTACTCTATATTCTTCATCGGAGATGAGGCCTCTTAACAAAACTCGTAAGGATGGGATCTCGACTTCAATGGGCAAGATGGCTTCAGCTCCATACACCAGGGCATATGGGGTTGCACCTGTGGGTGTGCGAATGCTTGTGTGGTAGGCCCACAACACGGGATTTAGTTGAACATGCCAATCATGGCCGGCATCATTGATAGTCTTTTTCAGGATTTTTAATATGGTTTTATTTGATGCCTCCGCTTGATCATTGCCTTGGGGGTAATACGGGGTGGAAAAGCGATGTTGGATGTGGAATTTGTCACATAGTTCCCTGACATCCTAATTTTTAAAGGGTCGTCCATTATCCATGATAATGGACGAAGGGATACCATAGTGACAAATGATATAGTTTAAAATGAATGAGGCAATTTGTTTGTCAGTGATGTTGGCTAAGGGCACAACTTCAATCAACTTTGTGAAGTACTCAGTGGCAGTGATTATGAACTTGTGTCCGCTGGATGAAGGGGGGTGAATCTTGGCCACTAAGTCGAGTCCCCACTGACAGAAAGGCCATGGAGTTGTCAATGGTTGTAGCTCCTGCGCTAGTGCATGTATCAGGTTCCCATGGATTTAGCACTTTTTGCATTTCTTCACAAACTGACAGGAGTCTTGTTCCATTGTTGGCAAGTAGTACCCCGTGCGCATGAGTTTCTTGGCTAGGGTAGGGCCACTAGAGTGAGCCCTACATATTCCTTCATGTATTTCGCTTAGAGCAGTTTGATATTCCTCTCTATCTAGACACCTAAGGAGAGTACCATCAAGACCTCGGTGATACAGGGTGTTAGCGACAATGACATACCGGGATGCCTGCTGGATGAAGGTTCTTTTCTGGTTATGGGAGAGGTCAGGTGGAAGTGTATTCTCTTTTAGATAGGAAAATATTTTACCATAGAGAGGGGAATTGGTTCCTACGATGTGGCATATGATATGGGAATCTGGAGTGTCATAAGCAGGATAGGAGACTGGCTCTACTAAGAACTCATATCGTGTTTGATTGCCTAAAATATCGAGAAGAGTGCGATTGTAGCCATTGTGTTTGCAGCTTTATTCTCGATCCTTGGTATCTGTTCAAATGATATCTTAACGAAATACTCCTTGAAGTCATCTACCATGCATTTATAAGGAATTAGTTTCTCATCATTTGTTTGGTAGTTGTCATTTACTTGGTTGATGACCAGTTGTGAGTCACCATAGACTTGAAGTTCCTTGATGTTCCACAAAACTGCTAGCTTGATACCGATGACCAGAGCCTCGTATTCTGCTACATTATTAGTGCAAGGGAACATTAATCTGTATGACTTTGGAATAGTGTCGCCATTAGGTGTGATCAACAAGATACCTGGCCTCGATCCATGCTGAGTGTAGGAGCCATCAAAGTACATTTTCCAGTTTGCTATGTTGACGTGGAAGATAGACTCATCTAGAAATTCAAAGCTTAGGGGGTTGTCATCTGTTAAAGGTACCTCTGCTAGTTGATTTGCAAGCACTTGTCCTTTTATTGCTTTTCTATCCACATATTCTATGTCGAACTTACTGAGAAGCATGACCCATTTTGATAATCTACCTGTCAAGGCCACCTTGTTGAGTAAGTATTTCAGTGGGTTAATCTTTGCCACCAGTTTAACAGAGTGTGACAGCATGTAATGTCTCCATTTTTGCGTGGCAAATACAATAGCTAGACATGCTCTTTCTATTGGTGTGTATTGCAACTCGTATCTGACGAGTGTTCGACTAATGTAGTAGATAGCTTGTTTTTTTCCATCATAGTTCTATTGAGCAAGGAGAGCTGCCAGAGCCGTTGGTGTAGCTGAGATATATAGTAATAGAGGCTTGCCCTGAATTGGTGGCATTAATAATGGTGGCTTCATTAGGTATTCCTTTAGCTGTTGAAAAGCTTGCTCACATGACTCGTTCCATTTGAAGGATACATTTTTGTGGAGCAGATGAGAGAATGGGTGGCACTTATCTGCCAGTTGGGAAATGAACCATCTGATAGACTATAGTTTTCCCTGTAGGGATCTCAATTGAGTCAAATTTTTAGGAGGTGGCATCTAGATTATGGCCTTCACCTTTGCGGGATCAACTTCGATACCATTGGTAGATACTATGTAGCCCAGTAGTTTTCTTGATGTAACTCTGAACACACACTTTTTTGGATTAAGTCACACCTTGAACTGTTCCAGTCTGTTAAAGATCTTGTCTAGTACTGCTAGATGCCCTTCTCTTGTGAGAGACTTTGCTAGAATGTCATCGACATAGTCTTCCATTATAGTATGCATCATATCATGGAAGATCATTGTCATGGCTCTTTGATATGTTGCCCCAGCATTTTTCAGACCGAATGGCATGACACACTAATAGTAGGTGCCCCAAGGACATGTAAATGTAGTTTTGTGCTGGTCTTCTAGTGTAATCTTTATCTGGTTATATCCTGAGAAACCATCCATAAGTGAAAGCATGGTATGACCTGCTGTGAGATCTACAATCATGTCGATATTGGGTAAGGGAAAATCATCCTTTGGACAAGCTTTGTTTAGGTCCCTGAAGTCACTACAGATTCTGACCCTGCCATCTGGTTTAGCCACCGGTACGATATTTGAAACCCATTCAGGATAATCTATGGGCTTGATAAACCTGACATCTAGCAGTTTCTTTAGTTCTTCCTTCACCATGAGAGCCACATGCGGATGCATCTTTTTGAGCTTTTGTTTAACGGGATTAGCTCCTGGAGCTAAAGATAGGTGATGTATGATGAGATTTGGATCAAGCCCTGGCATGTCGGCATATGTCCACGCGAAGTTGACTTCCTTTCTTTTAAAGAAATCTGTAAATACTAATTTTTCAGGTCATGTGAGGGCCTTAGCCATGTGGATTACCCTGGGCTCATCCTCTGTGTTGACATTGATAGGTTCTGCTGGTTCTATCAATATCAAGGATCTCCCCTGATGTGTGAGATTGGGGAGAGGGTCAAGCCTTCCATCTTTCAGCACCTCAGAGAGGTTTTCACCGTTGGATGCATCTTTGTTTTTACTATTTTAATGGTCTAACACTGCTGTGGAGCGGTTTTCACCATTAGACCCTTCTTTTATTTTGACATCTTATGACTGAAAGGCTTGGCACTCTCCCCAAAATAGGACTGCGTGTTTAGTTCTACAGCATAGCCAACTCTGTGGTCTCCTACAGGTATGTGATTTCTAAGCTCAAGGTAATCGATGATCGCGTCATCATTTTCTAAGGTGTCTAGTTCAGGGGTGGTACCTTCGAGGTCCCAGTCGATAAGTTCAGGGTGAACTAATGATAAGAGACCATTAGGTTGGTCTGGTTCTATGGCGTTGATGGTTAGGATAGAGTTATTGAAGGAGCAGACAAAGTCTACGATGGTACTCTCTATTAGTGGGTTCATCAAGGGGAGGAACATTCCTTCCTCGTGATTTTCACTATTGTTGTTATGCAGGTCAGAGTCTAATGGCCTAGCCCTTGGACCTTGTCTCTCGTTGGCATGGGTCGGGTCGTACTCGTGGACAATGTCAATATCCTTTTTGTCACAAGACATCTCAGAGAGGCTATCCCATTCATACTTGTTAGAATCAGTTTCGCTCCCCATTTGCATTTGTTGAATTTGTTCAACTAGATTACTAGTAGAGGTTCCCGGTTGTTTGCCTTTGTTCTTGTTGGTTCTGTTGTTTCTTGGTGCTCCAGTGTAGCCCAGCCCTGTAGTGTCTCAGACTGTTAAGGTATGATGTTGGATGGGTTCAGTGATGCCATCCTTTCTTGATCCAAGTGGACCGTGTCCTTCATATCCCATTCTTTGTAGTATTTGGTAGCCTTGCCCATACTGTTCTGTTGGTATAGTGGGATGGTCATGTTGCATTGAGGAGCTAGCTTCATCTTTGTATAGCCACTATAGGACATCTTTTTCATCACTTTCATCTTCTAGGCTTCCCCATTTCACAAATGGTCCTTTGGTTGGCTTCTCTGTTGTGGGTGTTTTTAAGATAGGTCTCCCATAGGATCGAGGAGATAGGGGTAGTTGTGCCAAGCAAAGGGACTGAGACATCGTGTACTCACCCAAGCCTTTATCTTTGAGTTGGAGTTTAGGTTGGGGTGCCCCTAAAGAAGAAGCAAGTGTAGCTGGGTCAACATGAGATGACGAGGATGCAGAAGCACGGTTGTTAGGGATTATGACTTCTAGTTTGGGCTGAATGAAGTTGCTCCCACAAAGGTGAAGGCCATAATGGAGATGCCACCTCCTAAAAATTTGACTCAATTGAGATCCCTACAGGGCAAACTACAGTCTATCAGGTGGTTCATTTCCCAACTGGCAGATAAGTGCCACCCATTCTCTCATCTGCTCCACAAAAATGTATCCTTCAATTGGAACGAGTCATGCGAGCAAGCTTTTCAATAGCTAAAGGAATACCTAATGAAGCCACCAGTATTAATGCCACCAATTCAGGGTAGGCCTCTATTACTATATATCTCAGCTACACCAACGGCTTTGGGAGCTCTCCTTGCTCAACAGAACTATGATGGAAAAGAACAGGCTATCTACTACATTAGTCGAACACTCGTTGGATACAAGTTGCAATACACACCAATAGAAAGAGCATGTCTAGCTGTTGTATTTGCCACACAAAAATGGAGACATTACATGTTGTCACACTTTGTTAAACTGGTGGCAAAGATTGACCCACTGAAATACTTACTCAACAAGGTGGCTTTAACAGGTAGATTATCAAAATGGGTCATGCTTCTCAGTGAGTTCGACATAGAATATGTGGATAGAAAAGTGATAAAAGGACAAGTGCTTGCAGATCAACTAGCAGAGGCACTTTTAACGGATGACAACCCCCTAAGCTTTGAATTTCCAAATGAGTCTATCTTCCACGTCAACATAGCAAACTAGAAAATGTACTTTGATGGCTCCTACACTCAGCATGGATCGGGGGCAGGTATCTTGTTGATCACACCTAATGGCGACACTATTCCAAAGTCATACAGATTAATGTTCCCTTGCACTAACAATGTAGCAGAATACGAGGCTCTGGTCATCGGTATCAAGCTAGCAGTTGAGTGGAACATAAAGGAACTTCAAGTCTATGGTGACTCACAACTGGTCATCAACCAAGTAAATGATGACTACCAAACGAAGGATGAGAAACTAATTCCTTATAAACTCATGGTAGATGACTTCAAAGAGTATTTCATCAAGATATCATTTGAACAGATACCAAGGATCGAGAATGAAGCTTCAGACACAATGGCTACAATCGCATCTCTTCTCGACATTCCAGGCAATCAAACACAATATAAGTTCTTAGTAGAGCCAGTCACCTGTCCTACTTACGACACTTGAAATTCCCATATCATATGCCACATCGTAGGAACTAATTCCCCTCTCTATGGTAAAACATTTGCCTATCTAAAAGAGAATACACTCCCACCTGACCTCTCCCATAACCAGAAAAGAACCTTCATCTGGCAGGCATCCCGGTATGCCATTGTCGCTAACACCCTGTATCGCCAAGGTCTCGATGGTACTCTCCTTAGGTGTCTAGATAGAGAGGAATATCAAACTGCTCTAAGCGAAATACACGATGGAATATGCGGGGCTCACTCTAGTGGCTCTACCCTAGCCAAGAAACTCATGCGCATGGGGTACTACTAGCCAACAATGGAACAAGACTCTTATCAGTTTGTAAAGAAATGCAAAAAGTGCCAAATCCATGGGAACCTAATACATGCACTAGCGCAGGAGCTACAGCCATTGACAACTCCATGGCCTTTCTGTCAGTAGGGACTCGACTTAGTGGGCAAGATTCACCCCCCTTCATCCAGCGGACAAAAGTTCATAATCACTGCCGCTGAGTACTTCACAAAGTGGATTGAAGATATGCCCTTAGCCAACATCACCGGCAAACAAATTGCCTCATTCATCTTAAACTATATCATTTGTCACTATGGTATCCCTTTGTCCATTATCACGGATAATGGACGACCCTTCAAAAATCAGGATGTCAGGGAACTATGTGACAAATTTCACATCCAACACCGTTTTTCCACCCCGTATTACACCCAAGGCAATGGTCAGGTGGAGGCATCTAATAAAACCATATTAAAAATCCTGAAAAACACTATCAATGATGTTGGCCGTGATTGGCATGTTCAACTAAATCCCGCGTTGTGGGCCTACCGCACAAGCATCCACACACCCACAGGTGCAACACCATACTCCCTATTCTTTGGAGCTGAAGCCATCTTGCCCATTGAAGTCGAGATCCCATCCTTGCGAGTCTCGTTAAGAGGCCTCATCTCCAATAAAGAATACAGAGTAACTAGACTGCAAGAGTTAGAACTGCTGGAAGAAAGAAGGCAACAGGCCTTTAATCACCTGAAAGCATATCAGCAAAGAATGTCCAGAAGCTACAATCATAATGTAAAGCCCTGAGTCTTCCAAGTTGGTGATCTCGTCCTTAGAGAGAACCCCAGAAATCAGCCAGATAGAGAGAAGAGAGGAATGTTCGAACCCAACTGGTTAGGTCCTTATGTCGTCATCATGGCTTATGGATCGGGGGCATATCAATTGGCCACATCTAAAGGTGAATTATTCGATGATCTTGTCAATAGCATGTATCTTCACAAGTTCTATACCTAAAAACCCCAATGTAAGGGAGTCCATAAAAAAATTGAAAAAGTGATCAAAAATAGAACAAAAAAATCAAAAAATTAGAAAAATGACAAAAGGATAGGTACCATGATGAAAACCTGGCAAACAAGCATGTGTACTTTTGGTTGCGCATGCAAATTAAAGTAAATGGTGAAAACCTGGTAAACAGGCGCTATCTGCGATAAACCACTCCCTTCATCTATGCCAACTTTATTGACTCTTGTCTCCATCACACTGAACTAGTCCTTTTAACTATCCTGAACTACGTCGCCTTTGAGCTATCACGTAGGCAAGGCCATTTATCCATGCACCCCCGAGGCTCCGCTTCCTTGCCAATCTCATATCTTGTCATCTATCCTCTAGACCATCCATGGTCCAAGCCCCGAACTACATCGCCTCTGAGCTATCACATAGGCAAGGCCATTATCCATGGGCCCCCGAGGCTCCGCTGTCCCGTCAGTCACATATCTGGTCTTTCTATCCAAGTCCATACCACTTTTGCAGATCCACCATCACCTAGGTCTTAGGTCCATCAGGGTTCACCCCGAACTATGTTTCCTCTGCATCGTCACGTAGGCAAGGCCATTTAGCAATGAGCCCCCGAGGCACTAGGTCAGTCCCTTAGGGTCTGTCTCTCCACATCTGTTGTCGTCTCACCCATAATAAGTCGATCCTGGTCTAAACTAGGGGCAACTCCTTGACCTAGTTGCAGATTGGGGTTCTTGAATGCCATCATTCTGAAAGGAGATACCAATAAAGGATTGTGATACCTTCACTATACACCTAGAACAAAGTTCTCGACACATAACATCAACCTATCCAAAACAAAAACAAAACAGAGCACCATATCGAAACACTCAAAACAATTCTATCTCAATTATGGCAAAAATACACATCTAATGCAAGAATGTTTTGTCAACAGGTTAACTTACAAAGTCTTGAATTTTTGTCAATTATGTCTTCCTATGCTACTCAAGGATGCCAACAGCTAGAGATGCTATGATGGGGACATAATTTTTCTTTGTCTGCTGCTTATGGATTAAACTTTAGTAATGTGACGACTTATGTCTAAAGACGTAATTGGCAAAAGATCATCGAGGACTCTGAGGTCTAAACATGAAAAGGGGCAATCCTTGTCTGTTAAAAAGCAAGAAGTACTCAGGTCATCTAGATTCAAGTTTGGCTAGATGCTTGTATCAACTTGCTATATCAAAATCTAGGTAAGGGATACTCAGGACATCTAGGTCTAACTATACCTAGATGCTTGTATTCTCTTACCACATTTCAAAAAATGAAAAATACCAAAAGGTGCCCGATGATGAAAGCGAAAAACTTGCAAAGATGACAAATCCGTATCCACATCCATCTCATATCCAGCAAAACCCTGCAGTATATCCAAACAAAAGTAAGTATTTCTCCATGTCTTCTTCTATTCCACTCATCTATATCATCTCTGTGTCGATTGAGTACATCTGGACATATCAAACACATAGCATATAAGTTGCATATCACATCATTTGAGAGCAATTTCCATACATTTTAGATCATCCATATACATTGTGCATCCATACATTATATAAAAAAAAACAAAAACATAGGTCACATACATATCGAACTGCATAACCATATCCATACACATTAGCATTTGCATAACTCAAAAGCATTCTAAACATCCATCTAGTATGCATAACATATACAAACACATCATAAAATTAAATTGCATCCATAGCATATAAAATGTAAGAACACATACATATAGACCATCAAATAGGTAGATCATCACATAAACATCCAACACATGTCCAAATGTACAATATATCACAAACTCTGTCCAAATACCAGAGTCATGTCATAAGTGTATACAAAAAATGGTGATCCATGTCTTAGAATAAAAACACATACATCGGCTATCTCAGCCATCATAAAAAAGGTGCCACAATACACGTCAAAAATAGGTGTCTGGCTCTAACTAACTCTGCCGTCGAGGAACACTGCTCCCGACACTAGCCTCTCCTCTATCCACCCCTGACGGCGGTGGACCCCTCACTGAGCCCATAGACCGAGACCCACCTGCTCTCTGCGTTGCCTCTGACTGGCTCCGGAAGCTTGAGGCTCTCTAACTAGCTGGCACAGCACCGTGATATAAGCCCCAGTAATACTGAGTCTGTGCCTGAGATCTAGTAAGATCACTCTGTAACTACGCTACCTAGGCCTATGACTGCTGTACCTATGCCACCAAGAAATTGGAGGTCCCATCGATGCCCATGGCCATCACGGCTGCATCTCGCTCTGCCCTCATAGCCCGCATACTAGCTAAGGCTGCATCTCTCTCTCGGCTCAACTCTGATATCTGAGTCACATCCGACTCTCTGCGTGACTCCGCTGCTCTTAGATGAGCCCTCAGCTACCTAGTCTGGGTCTATAATGAAACTAGAACCTCCTGCTGCACATCAGGCTATGGAGCCTGCTCGGCCTATGCCACCTACTGTGCTGGCACCTATCCCTGTATTGGTTGTGCCACCTGTTGAGGTGGTGGCATCTGTCTCTTTGCTATCTCTGGCTACACTGCCACCTGGACCTATGCCTATCCCACTACCTGCTGCCCCACGAGCCCCTCTCTGACTCTCTGCCTCTGTCTCTGCCTCCCCTCATCTCCCTAATCTCTCCTCCTCCTCTGTCGTCCACCCCTCCCCCTGCCAGCTCCACCCCCTCTATCTGAATCACCCTCATCTATATGAGGAGCTACCTCCCCAGGACCTGAGTAGCGCAGAAATAGATGTGCTGCAAACCACTCCTCATAGTCTGGTGTCATGCCAGCATCTACTATGTCTCTCTGCATCGGCCAGGCTGCATAGGGAATCTGCTAAAAATTGACCAATGCCTCCTCATAAGAGGCCACAGGACCCCACCTATACCGCTCGGCATATGTCCTGGCAAAGCGTGCCTCGCCCTGTGGTCTACCCTGTACGTGGCCAAACTATCTCTGCACTTAGCTGACAATCTGTCACTCCAAAATATACCGAGTTTGGCCAATCAAACACCTCGTCTGAAAACAATAAGGGAGCTCATCTGCCTTGTCATCCCATACCTCGCAGTCAATGTATGGCCGCCAGACCACTGCATCTACCCCATCAAAGGCATGTCTCCAGTACTCAAGCCTCCCCAACCTGTGCTAGGAAATCACACCTGCATACCCGTAACTATAGGGCTCACCCCTCTGCCTATGAAATATGCAGATCGGCTGTGTGATAGCAATGTGCTCCCACAACCAAAACTGTAAGAGCGACCCGCTTGTCACTAAACCAAAGCCTTGGTGGTACATTGCCTGATGCATGTCTCTGTATAGGTGTGCAAGCACGTACACACCCCACACATACTAGATCCCGTCATCGATCATACTCTCCAGCATCCGTCCCCAACCAATGGGGAAGCCGTGCGCTCTCCTATCGGGGCATACTACGCCACCAATCAGTCCAGCTACTATGCCTGGGAAGTAGTCATAACAGTCATGCATGTCCTGCCACGAGATCTCCTCCCCTGCCAACTCAGGATCATCAAAAACCTGCCTGCACTCCTCCAGCCCAGCGTCATGCTATGACTCGTACTCAACCAACTCTCCCTGAATAGGGAGGTGCAGAATCCAATAAACATCCTCCAAAGTAATGGCCATCTCTCCCGTCATAAAATGGAAGGTCCCATCCTCACTGTAGAATCGCTCCACGGCGGCAGTCACCATCACCCGGTTCATGTGAACCTCAGGCATAAAGAGCACATGATACAACCCCATAGCACCTAGAGCCTCCCGCTCCATCTCGGTCAGCATATACCGCTGTAACAATAGCAACGGGAACAACTCTCGCGATGTCAGAATGTCCTGAATATCCTCCTGCAACCAAGAAATGCATACTGTCAGTGAAATCCAAATCCATATCGAAAACCTACTCCAAGCAATCAAGCTATCCTATCATTGGCTCAACATATCAAATTAATCAAAATAGCATATCATCTCTCGACTAGATTCTCAACAATCTTAGAGATCGCTAATCAATTGACGCATCGATCAAGATGCCAATTGGGTTAATTTTGTTAAGTCAACTGATTTGCCTAAAAGTGCAAATGTGCCAATCCCGGTGGCAAATGCACCATTTCCCTATCATTGGCTCAACATATCAAATTAATCAAAATAGCATATCATCTCTTGACTAGATTCTCAGCAATCTCGAAGATCGCTAATCAATTGATGCATCAATCAGGATGCCAATTGGGTTAATTTTGTTAAGTCAACTGATTTACCTAATGTGCAAATGTGCCAATCCAGGTGGCGAATGAGCCATTTCATACCAAAAGCGCAACTTCACCATGAATGCACCACTTCCTGATGCGTATGCACCATTCTGGCACATGCGCAACCTATTATAGCAAATGCGCAACTTCCCAACATATGTGCCATTTCATAGAACACATGCACAACACAAACATATGCGCAGATTCACAGCACATATGCGCAAGTTCGGGATGAATGCGCCATTTCAATGCTCAAATGCGCACATTCATGGAACACATGTGCAAACTAATCATATGCGCCATTTGGCGGCGTAAATGCACAATTTCGCAGCATATGCGCCATTTCGGCACACATATGCGCAAAACTAGGGTTGTTGCGCATTTGCCCTAGATGGTTTTCCTAGCCATTAATATGCATAAAAATTAACTTTCGACAAGTTTTGAAGAACTACATACTGGGGGTCTTGCCTCTACTGGCCGATCGAACCATCGAATCCACTCAAACCGATGCTGCTCGCACGGAATATCCACCTCTCTGGCCGCCATGCTCTCCTAAGCTCTCCAGAGGACAAATCAACTATGGACAAGGGTACAAATGAATCATACTTGTGGACCTAACTCCTATATATAGTAAGCGGCACATATCTGACTGTATGACCCTATGACGGCTTCCCATGTCTGTTTCTCCGAACCATAGCCTGTTTTTCTCCAGCCTAACCCGTCTTCACCTTCCTCTTTATGAGATTATCCGTCTCACGCCTTCCGCCTTCTCCCCGTCCAATCTCCCGAGGGGGCATCCTATCACCATAACCCGTACCAGGGGCAAACTGGGGCATGTATCAGCATCAGACTATTCCTATTCTTTGAAACAATGTGATAAAACACATTGCTTCAAAGAGGGGCAAAATGTTTACACCTAAAATTGGCTCGGGTCGAATTAAGTAAATATTTTAATATTTATCTTAATTCTTATTTTCTTGTCAATTAAATAAATATTCAAAATTTATTTGATTGTTTCAATATCCCATAATTAAATAAAGTCATTTTATTTAAGTAAATTCCCTCAATTCTTCTAATGTCTAAAGTCCAAAATCCACCTCATCAATCCACCTCATCTCTTCCACCTCACCATGTTGCATATATAATTAAATATTCTTAATATTTCATTAGCTAATATCCTCCATTTTCCAAAATAAATCTTTAAATCAATTATCCTCCACCAAATTGAATATTTAATTCAATGTTCCCCATTATCCTCCACCAAATTGAATTTTTAATTCAATGTTCCCCACTAGCCTTCACAAATGGAATTTTTAATTCAATGTTCCCCACTAGCCTTCACCAATTGAATATTTAATTCAATGTTCCCCACTATCCTCCACTATTGAATTCTTAATTCAATTGTCATATCCCACTGTCCTCCACTTTTGAATTTTTAATTCAATTGTCATAATCCACCATTCTCAAATAAAGAATTTTTAATTAATCCACTATGAATAAAAGATTCACTTTTATTCCTAGCCATTGGTCTCATCTTTTGATCCTCACCCTCCATTGCCTTTTCAGAAAATCTATAAATAAAACCCTCTTCTAAGCCATTAGAGAGGCACTTCATTTGGCAAGATAACTATACTCAAATTTCTCTTCTTCTCTGATTCATTCTATTCCAAGTGTCCTCCATTGTCATGTGTTGAAGCTCACATTCAACACAAACAGGTACTACAGCTATTCTTCCTTTGTCATCTTCAACAAGCAAGCAAGCAAGGAAAGCTTCTGAGGGCTTCACAATCAAGATCAAAGAAAGATAGGCAAACAATGGAAAATGATAGGTAAATGAGATTGTAAGTATTCTTACTTGTTTTGATTTCAATCTTCTTTTCTTTCAACTTCCATTGGTGTTTGGGTTTTATATGTTTTCATTAGTTTGATTCTAACCACATTTCTCCCCCTCACACTATGGACCAGATCCTCTCCAATGTCTATATCGTGAGAATCCATGGACCCATAATGACATAAAGCTCCATAAGAATGACAAATATGTGGGGACTATTGATTCCTACTAGCCTTACCCTCACAAGCTTGTGAAAGATGGCTACCATGTTGTAGTAAATACTGTGTCAGGGAACTAAAAAAATACATCATCCCCACCTCAACACTCTCCTTCATAGTAGAAGGGAGTGTTACATGCTAAAAATATGATTTGCTAGGGGTCTCACTAGATGGTCCTAGCCATGATGTGTCCCATCCCTATCCTATGCAGAGCCTTTGCCTCTACCCTAGAAATCCTGCATGTCAAAATATTTTAGAATCTCATTGAGGATAAACTTGCAATAGAGTTTACTCAAAAAATACTATGTGACCTCATTATTGTTGCATGGTGGATTATCAAACACTATCCACCATTGAATCTATTCCTTTGTGTTGGCACTATTAAATGGGGAATATTTTACAACTCCCATCCAACAAATCATTAGTTCTAGGATAAATAAATAAGCACTTAGATTAGATTTCAATTTTTTATCTTTCACCTATTTGTATGACAATTTTGTTAAATAGAATTATCGATAATTCTCCCTATAATTTAACCATTTGTTGATTTGGCTAGTCATAGAATCTATGTGAGAAATAATTGATTCAATAGATGTTGCAAGGTATATTTAGTGTGGATTGGTTGCATTGGGATTTCTCAATGCTTCAATCAAGGTTTCAAGTTGTTTTTTATTCTCCTTGATTTTTCCTAAAACATTCATTTGTGTCTCATGAGGTTGTTAGAAAATTGAAGGAGTTTGGGGAGGGTTATTTTTTACCCCCTCTTCAACTAGAATTTCATCATGCCTTCTATTTGGTGAATTAAGGTTTAAGAGCATTTTAGGGGGTTCATTTGTTGAACATTGATCAAAATTTGAATCAAGACATTGCAAAACAATGATTCATTTTCAAAATAACCAAACATGGAAATCTAACCTTGTTGAGCTTGTTCACCCCATGGAGCTCTTGAACAACATCATGGAGTGTTATAATGTTCCTGTGGCATTGTTTTTGAGTTCCTTTTCCTTTAGTTGCTCCAAAATGTGCACTTATACTAAAACCCTAGTTGCATTTTTCTATTATTGAGAAGAATGACCCACATGTTATGTGTTTTAGCTTTTATTTCTATACAGAGATAATGTGAGTGTGTTATAACAGGCTCACACTATATCTTGTTTGGACTAAAAAGTGGTTTTGGTCCCCCATCTTTTTATGCATGCCTACATGTCAATTTTAGAGTCACTCACATTGGTTACCTATATTTTCTCTCTATGTGGTTCTTATATATGACCCCATACATGAAGGGTATAGCAGACCATCTAGTTTGGATGGTGCATGACTGAGTCACGTTGGCCCTATGGGTGGTGGAAAGTTCCCTCATGATATTATATCTTCCCTTTGATGGTTCATATGTTTTTACTAATTGTTACACTCTTGGTAAAAAGGTAAAAAAGTATGAATTGTAATGAGAACAATGATTTTGAGTATTAATTATTTAATTTATGTGTATTTAATGTGTGTGTAATCAAGATATGACCTTGGATGTGTACTTGTAGGTTGCACATTGTGATATTGGTTTCTAAACCTTAAAGATTTAATAAATCTTACTCTTGATTGTGATATAGTAACTATTAAATTCTATTTGCACTACCATGCCAATTTTGACTCTAATAATGATATTTGTAGTTATTTACATTGTCATGGGTTAAAACTTGTCTAATTTGAACATATTGAAGTATACCTTGAAATTTTGTAAAAGGAAAAAAAATGTTGAATGTTGATTATGTAGATATGGGAGAAATAATAAGAAAGTGATTTTATTATTTATTGCCCAAAGAAATAATAAGAAAGTGATAGGAACTAAAATAAGTAGGGATACCTTTATAAAAATACTTAAACCTGTAAGTGCAATGTGTTTAGTTTTTAAAATGTAAATTAATGTTTTTTACTTAGTTTTCATAGCCCAAGACTATTGCCTATGACAATCTTCAAGTCCCTTTTGCATCATTTTCTACACTTTCTCATTCTCCTCTTCTTTGTGTGTATCGCTTATGTGTGTTCTCTTTCATCCACACTTTAGTCACCCATAAACTTCCTTGTATCCTTTACACTTCTCCAAATCTATCCCCACATTTGAAATCTCTTTGTGGTATTTCTATAAATCCTTAGAGCATAATTTGGAGCATGATTTAGTTGTTGAAAATGAGCTAAGATAAGAAAATATTACATTAATTATTTAGGCACCTTCTATATATCTTGCTTCTTTCTTCAATCTAGATGTTTTCCTTGTATCTTATTATTTTTATTTGGTTGCATCATAATTTACATGACATCCTTATTGAATTTCTTGCTCTAATTATTCATTATGATTCCCAAACTTCTCCAAACCTTATAAAATTTGAATTTTCTTAACAAGTTACTTTTTGGGATGATTTTCCCACACTGGAATCCTACGTTACTCTTTTTTGTTCACTATGCACCAACTTAGTATATCATAATTTTATTTCTCTATTTGATTTACTTGTTTTCTAAGGTCCTCTTCTCCTTGTTACTACTTGACCAATGCTAACCACTCTAATTAGACACTTCTATTGACAAATTTCTTCATCATTTACTAACTAGATCTACTACTAACATTGTGCTCACACTACCACTTCATGCCCCATGGATTAAGATACCCCCATATACCTTGTTTGGCTCTACACTTCAATAGTCTATTGCATACACTTAAACCAACTCATCATAACATTAAATGGGATAAAATGAACCATTTGTAAGATTAATAAAATATGTGTCATTTCATATATCATCTTGAATAAATAAATTATAAATCAATCTAAGTTCAATTTTAGTGAAACCACATAAACATTCTTATGCAATCATATTTTGAAGTAACTTTAGACACATAATACATACTTAATCAAATGTTCAAAATAAAAATACAAGCAAATTACCAACTATTAATATGCCAAAAATTCATGCTTCAAATTTGTAATTCAAATTTAAAAATATTATAAATCTCTATTATTTTTTGTCTAGCCTAAATCACTTAGTTAACCAATCAAAATTTCAATGCTTTAAGTTTCTTTAGGGAGAAGTAGGGGGAATTTGGTCATAGTAACCTAAGATTTTGATATCTTTTTTTCATTCAATAGTACATGCAAGAAAAAATAGGCTCTAATACCACTAATTTAAATTGAGCTAGTAATCAAAGGATAATACATTACATGTGGATCAATGTATGATAAGCACCAATTAAATAAAACTTAAACAAAAAAATTGACAATTACTAAGTAGATAAGAAAAATAGGTATATTTAGTTGAACTAAAATATTTTTTACTATGGAAAATCTAAGAGAGATGTATGCTTTCTATATTGATTATGTGTTTCAAATTCAGCTTGTATGGATTTTCTTAGGAAAAATTACTAAAAATAAAAAATTAGGCTTCTTGGTAATGACCAAAGAGTCACTACATTTGGTGGCTATTAGTGTCCTTTTTGAAAATTGAAATGAAAATAATCTATTAGTTAAATTGAAAATGTTTGTTGAGTTATAACCTATTACTTAAATGCAAAGTTCATAATGTGATAATATCTTAGATCATGAACTAAGTAATCTACTATGGACCATAGTATAAACAAAATCCAATTAATGCATCACCAAATTCTAATCTTTAGGTCTCAAAAATTAAAAAATGTGATTTAATATAAAAATCTTAATATATATATATATATATATATATATATATATATATATATATATATATATATATATATATTCAAGATGTTTTTTCCAAATTATCACTTAAATAGCCCAAACCATTAATTACAAACAATAACCATATAATTCAATAATTAATTTAAATAATTGTAAATTAATAGTTATAGCTATGAAGTGAGGTGTGTTCAAGTGGCTAGCTAGCTAGTTCTCATGATGGAGACTGAGGTTTAAATCTCCTAAGGACACCTTAGCTAGAAGGATGTGGCATATTGTTTGTGTTAGTTGTAGCTAAATTGGTTTCATGTACAAGGCTTTTATCAAACCTATAATTTAAAAGAAATAACTACTTTTTATATATAGTTATTTATGCTAAACCTACATTGGCAACAAGCTCATGTCATGACCATGAGAAAATAGTTGAAAGAAAAATTTGAAATTTATTTTTAAAATATAAAGACCCAACTTTAAATAAACAAGATATGTAGTAAATAAAATAACTTTAAGATAAAATAAATTAACTCTAAAGTAAAATAAAACAACTCTTAATTAAATACAAATCTATGGTAAAATAGACCAAATATTAATATATAAAGACATCAAAATTTTAAATTATATATATATATATATGAAACTATTAAAAGTAATATAATATTTATTTTATTAAAGTAAAAACAAAATAAAAGTTATCTAAATAATGAATGGTGGCTTTTCTAAATGTGAAATAAAAAGTTACATACAAAAGACAAGTGTAAAATAAAAACAAGAGCTGCACACCAATAGGAGTCCCTGCCAAATGCTACCAACATAAAACAAGGGAAGAGCATTGGAAAAAATATATGTATTAAAAAGTTAAATATGAGGACAACTAATATATTTAAAAGATGTAAATATAGAATTGAAACATATAAAATAAAACTAGGCATACGAAACTAACAAAGGATATAATAACATTGTACAATATGAAAAATAATTAGATGGTCGATCAATTGTATCACGGAACATTATTTTTCAAAAGTTATATTTTCTTGGTTTTGGTGTGTCGTCTGGCCTAAGATAGCCATTATCAACTACATTATATTTTACAAACATTATTGAATATTCTATTCTAGATAGAAAGCATTCTCTATTTTCCTAATAGTTATGTCAACTCAAGACAATAAATTGGGATCCAGGCTTTGAAGTCTCTTTTGAGATTATATTACATTGATAGTTGGAAACAAAAAGTATTCCTTCATAAAAAGTATAGATTTTGTTATATTTGATTTTAAGCTAGTGAGGCTCAGGGCTCAAATGTTTTTGATAATGATAAGTAGCTAACAAGGGGCTAAACCTTTTACAAATGAGGCCACAAGGGAAAAAAAATAGGGGACAAAACAAAGTAACTGCAGCCAAGCTACAGGAAACCAACAACTAAAAGAACCTAATCCCAAAAATAGTAGACTGAGAATAACAAACTGATAACATAGCCTACACAACAACCCAATTGGAGAATAAACCACAAGGAACTACACCACACCAGATTCCGTCCTAGCAAATCTTACTCCCTTGCCACTAGATAGCAAAGGACCTCTCTTCCTATATTGAACCACTATCCAAGAGGGCACAAAACTAGGGTCAAAAGCACCAAGAGAGAGGGAAACCTCTCCCAAAGGCACTAACAAAGAGGGCTCATGGAGAACCCCCAACAAATGCCAAAGAATCTGCATATAGGGCCACCGATCCCAAGGAAGGCAAAACCGAAGAAGAGGAAGCCGAAATGGAAGCAGTGGGCCTCCCTGAAATAGGAGGAACCATCAAATGAGTAGAAAAGTGTTCAGAAGGCTCCAAGGAATGAGAGTGATCTACAATAGTAGCCAACACCACTCCCTTAGTAGCAGCCCCAGAAGGGACCTCAGCCTCCTTAGAGGAATCCACCCCCAAGACGAACCATCCTCTGGAGAAGCACTGATCGTCAAGTGATCGAGGAGAGCATCTTTCCACTAGGTTACATCTCCCTTGTGACATGAGAGAGGGAAACTAGAGGCCAAATGACTAGTAGAAAAACACCTTTTCCATCTAAATGGGATACCCTCATAATCAATTAGTTGTTTCCATGGCCTTTCCCCAACCATCAAGACCACATCCCCATGAAAAGGTCTAGACAAGTCAATATCCACAAGGATGCAGTCTATCGTGGAATGCCCCATGAAGGAGGTTGTAGAATCAACCTTAAGGAAATGACCAATAGCATTGCATATGCTCTCATACCAAGAATCCTCCCAAAACTGGAGAGGGAGATTTGGGAGACAGGCCCAAATAGGTCTGACGTTGAGCAACTTAGTTAGGGGATTGAAGGAGAGAGACCAGGGTTTGATGAAGAGGGTATGCTCCCCCCACAACCAAACTCTACCATCAAGAACTAAGAATCACTTCTCTGAAGAAGCAAATGTCACAATAAAGAATCCTCTTGCACAAGGAAACAACTCAATCTTACATTCAACAAGTGGCTTCCAAGACTCCATGACCCAATTGTGGAGATTGGGCAGAGAGGGCCAAAAACCATTAAATCTACAAATCACCCCTGTATTACAATAGAATTCTTCATTTTCAGTGACTCCATTGATCCATACACCACAATAGGAGACTCCTGACCATAACGGATAGGCCGAGAATTGAGTCGGGATGAGTGGGTCGAAACACCAGAACTAGCAACAACGGTAGAGAAAGATTTTCTAGGGTTGTCAGGAACTTGAAGCCCCTCAATAGACCCACCAATGACATCGGTACCTCCAAAATGGTCACAACCACCCAAACTGGTTCCAGAAGACAACTCCACTTGAGACTACACCCCAAGATCTGTGCTCACAGGACCTAGCCCTTGCCCAATCATAGCAGGCACACATCCGAACTCAGCCAAACCCTAAGTGGCCACACCCAACATGCCTAAGCCTGGAAAAGTATCAGACTGACCACCCACTGTAGTGGGTACCATGAGCTGCAATGAGCCAACAACTTTCCTTCCATTGCCATTCAAACTAGTGTTTTCCTGCTCAGCACTCAATGTTCCTTCCATCGAAAAAAAATCCAGGGCTCAAATGTTAACCCTCCCTTATGTTTGAATTAAACTGGCCCACCAAAAAATTCTCCAGTAGCACAGAGAAACCACCAAGAAGTGGAGGCAAGCAATCCTAATTACCTAAACATAAAGCCTAATGATGGGGAATTCTTAGAGGATTGCTAGCTGCAAAAGACCAATAATCTCATCTCTGCTATGACTTTCTAGCAAAAATGTTTCCCTACACAATTAGGCACGAGATCCAACAATTCACCATGTTTAGAAGCTAGTTTTTAAAGTGTACATCTTGAGTTAGTATTTGGCATTGATTCTTGAATAGTTTGGTGTTGACTTTAAACATGGCACAATAATATTAGGTCATAATTCTTCATATACTCATACAAAATATTCATTAGTTACTTTCAAAATAGAACATTCTTAAAATTTTAAAGGAAATCTTAACAGACCCTTGGTTCACTGGTGAGGTTGATGGATTCTTATAGGTAGTTTTTGTTTTGTTACTCTATGAATAAGATGAAAAATAATGGGATGATGTTGGGTGCAAGTCTTGGGATACTTAGGCAAGAAAGATATATATACATATTTTTAACAGAAAGGTGGCTAGCTACCCATACCATAATATTCATAATTAAAATAGTTATACAGCCAGCATGGAAAGGGCCCTCAAACAACCAAAAGAAGCTTTGAAGCTCAAACAAAAAACTTAAAAATAGTTCATCAAAAAAGCAAACAGATATATTCATGAACACACAAAATAGATACCAGATTGCCACAACCTCTATGTACCAGAAAAAAAGACTAAGCATCGCAAACCCGAAGCACTGCACCAAAAAATGTCATCCACTGAACACCAACCTGCAGCACCACTGAACCAGAAAAGAAAGGAAGAGGCAAAAAGGCCACCCAGGCTACCTTATGCAGCTGCACTAGCAGTTGGGACCTCATCCAAGTTCAACAACTAACAAGATTCCCCCACTTCTCCCTGATCACCATCATCACCCTCATCTAGATCATCAAATGCATCTCCAAGGATGTGGAGTGCTATGTCCAGAGATTGAATCCTTAGAAATTTGATGCTAGTGAAGGTATCTTTAATACATTTAGCATCCCTCTTAGAGAAGATAAAGATGAAGGCTACCAACTCCTTACCTAACACCTCACTAGAGAGAGATCTCAGAGAAACTTAGAGTGCATAGTAAATGGATTGATGAGGAACAAAGTGTTTGAGAGTATGGAGATCAAAGAGACCTCCAATCTAGGCATTCTCCTGGTCCATTTTGTAACCTTTGACTCCTTTTGCCCATCTGTCTATAAAGTAAAGATTATTGCAAAATAGGCCCGAAGCAATTTTGTGCATGCACTCTAGGTCTTACACAAGGTCCATTATATTAGACAAATGATGGAAGATAATATCAGAGTAATTCAAAATCCTGTCTACATACCCATTGATCCATCGGTGGCCTAAAACACAATGAATAACAAATTGCACCATGTTGTGACCTAATCACACATCGCTCCATTACAAATGGGGACCCCCAAAATTTCACTTAGCTTTTTAGTTTTTGGGTTTTTGTTTGAGTCTTGTTGAATCTCCTTGAAAATGAGAAATTAGGAAGGTCATCCGTCAAACAAGGTGCAATTGAGAACACTAAAGTTAATCCCTGAGACACTGAAATTGACTAAGTCTAAAATCTGTGGATCCTCAAAAATCTAGAATCCGCATGTTAAATCCTATGGATCTGGGACCTATCTCAAATATCCTGGAAGTATATTTCCAAATATTTAGATATTACTTAAACATATTTTTAAATATACTTCCACCCAAGATACTAAAAAATGGCTAAATAAAAAAAAAATTTGAAGTCTTTGACTTTGGGTGGAAATTTCTCATACAGAGTCAGGATGCACCTAAGATGAGTAGATATTTCTCTTTAGCAAGAAATTTGTGCCCTACAATAAGATCACTTAAATCATGAAGAATGCAAACAATCATTTAAACTTTGAGAAGAAATTTCACCTAAGGCAAAAAAAAATTGAAAATGAAAACAAGGTTTGTAAGAATTTCAAGAGCGGAAATTTCTCTTTGAAGAGAAATATCCACCCTAGGATTTGGGGTGAAGTTTCAAACATTCAAAAGGAAATAAGTTAGAGCATTTAAGTGAAAAACTTTGGAAAGTTTCACCTGATAGCAAGGAAGAAAGTTGAAGTGAAGAACTTAGAGAAATTCCTAGAGGAGTAAGTGTCAAGATTGAAATCAAGGAAAATTCTCATGCATAGAAAAAATCCACTCTAGAAAGGAGATACCTCAAAATGTTAAGATTGTTCGAAGTTGAGATGAAAGTCACCACAAACAAAGGAATTTTGAAAGTGCAAAGGCAAAATGTTCAAAATGAAAAAGCGCAAATTTCTCTTTACTAAGAAATATATGCCCTTGCAAGAGAGGATAAAATTATTTCATCACAAGTACAAGGTCATCTATTTAAAATTGCAAAATCATCTATCATTGTGGATGAGGTCACCAAGAATGAAATTTTGAAGGAAAAGTGAAGTGAAAATGGCAAGGTCAGAAATTTCTCTTTACTATGCAATATGCGCCCTCATAAAGGTCTTTGTTTTGATTTCAAATTAGATACAATCCTTAGTCAAATTCATGAGAAATTGAGAGAGGAAGAATAGAAGTTGTCGAAAGGTTGAGAAAGTTGAAGAGAGTCTATCAAAATTTGCAAAATTTTCTAAGTAAAAAGGAGGAAATTTCTCTTTAGAGAGAAATTTGTGCTCAAGCAAGAGGGAAATTTTTATTTAGAAGGAAATTTGTGCTCTAGGAAAATAGGAAACTTCTCTTTAGCATGCAAAATGTGCCCTAGGAGGGAGGGTTTGATTCATGCCAAAATGTTAAGTAGTTCAAGTGAAATTCACCAAGTGGTAAGAAGGATCAAGCAAATTGACTAAGTGTTAAGACTTGCAAAAGGTCAGAAATTTCTCTTTAGCATGCAAAATGTGCCCAAAACAAAAGGCAGCATAATCTATGAAGAAATGCTAAGACATTCAAATTTTGAAAGAGAATTTGCCAAAAAGAAGATTTTAAAAGAGAAAAAAAAATGAAGTAAAAATCGCAAATTTCTCTTTAGAAGGAAAAATCCACCCAAGAAGATGCTAGTTCAATTTCACTCAAAATCAAGTAGGTCAGCCAAGAGGAGATAGAGGTAAGTTTTTCAAAACATTTAAAAAAAAAAAAAACTCCCTAATAGGCCGACCTACTAGGAGAAACGCAGCGAAGGCTATAAAGGAGGGATGTAGGATTTCATTTCAAACATCTAATTCAAAGCAAAAAAGAAGAAGAGTAGGGCAGTGAATAAAGGCAGAGTTAGGAGCATATTTTATTCAAACTAAGGGCAGATCTCATATTTGCAAGTGTAGAGTCAAGAAAGTTAAGTGCTCCAAGGGAGAAGACAACTTCTTCATTTTTGATTGAATCTAAATTCATTGTAAAAGGTAGACATGCAGAAATAAATCAGTACTGTAGAAATAAAAATAAGATTTAGTGAGATTTTGTTAAAAACTAGAATTTGGCAAGTAAGTAGTTAAGGTTTCATATTGTTCATCTTACATTCAATTTGGGAGTAAATATATGAAAATTATGTGAAATCTTGATTATTTATCCCACATGCGTAAGGATAACAAAATTGATCTTTGATTCTCCTTTTTATCACATATTACATCATGATGTTAACTTAAGGTGTTTTCACTTGTAGGTGGATAATGAACACGAAGATACATCAAGCTTTGTTCAAATGCAACATGAAGGGAATGATTCCCGAGACAAAGATCACCTCGAGGTGGAGGAATTTGAGTGACACCAACTTAAGACAGACCAACATGGAAGAGATCAAGAGGGAGTTGAACAAGCCTGCTCATTCCAAGGTCATCTAGGAGATGCTCAAGAATGGGATCCTCCAAGCGGCATATGTTTCCCATCTGCAATGCCAAGCGTCAAGTTAATGTTGGAGTGTGCAGGACACTATGATCACCAAAGAAGATGCATCGTTACAAGGAATGGAGAAGTGTTAGTTCACTTAAGAAAAGAAGCCATTGTGGATACTTTTGGTATTCCAAAGTATCGAAAGACTACATATTGCACCAAGGAACATGCGCAACAAGTATATGATGTTGGATCGAAAGACTTCTTGCAAGAGATCAACAGCAATTGGATGGCACAATCAAGATATCACCATAGTAAAATGCCAAAGAAAATTCATAAGTCATATTTTCTTCCAGAGTTTGGGTACATGGTGATGTTCTTGAGTCAAATCATGGGTTGTCCACAAATAGTCAACATTTGAAACATAGATGTTTTACTACCTACAAGAAATTGTGAAAGGAAAGAAGATGATTGACTGGCCGGAGATGATTAACAACAACATTGATGAGCAATTGACAAGGTTAGAAGAAACAAAATCTTTCTACATGAGCTCATATGTCGTCTATATGCTAGAAAGATTTGAAAGATATGCAGGATTGATTTGTAGAGGCAATGTTGGATATGGCCCCAGATAATTCGCTGTGTATGATTGCTATCCACAGTTGCAGTTGAAAGCCATCACTCACTACAGAAGAGTAAATGATGCCTTCTTCATGTTCATCGTCAGGAAAATGCAAGGGGATATTCATATAAGTTTATCGAGGGAGGGTACGAATTTGGTGAAGAAGTACAGTCAATGGTACATCCAATTTCCAAAGTTCACTTATATAAGAGGTCAAGGATTTTTAGGTTATCCCTATGGCTTGCCAAGGTATCCCACTGACAAGATGGTGTCTCTAGAAGTAACAAGGCAATTGGTGGCATATGACAAGATTCAGAAGAATAAGAAAAAGGATAGAGTCAGTTTTCTGGTTACAATTGGAAGGTTAGAGACTTGTTCATCTTTACAAGCTACATTGAATTGAGAATGAGTTGCAAGAATACAACATGGTACTTCATGATTCAAAGAGAGATGACTTTGATCCACTTGAAAACATCTGAAAAGCATTTGGAAGAAGATATAAATATAAAGAACATCTTGAAGATCATTGGGCCAATGTAGATGATGAAGAGGACATAAAAAGTAGGTCTTCAAGGCTAACTTGGGATTTGGTGAGAAAGTGCAAAGTGTTTAACATTCCTAATCAACTGGAAGAAAATGACAGGGTCCTTTCACAAAGTTTATATGATGCGGAGAGGCCTTTTTCCCTCAATTGGGCTGAAAAGGAGATTACACATGATGATTGTTAGATGCAAACAGTCATAGGATTCACTAGAAGGTATGCGGATAAGCAAATACAAAGGCTCATTCAGAAAGCTCACAACATAACCTACAATTTGATGGGAGATGTAGATTCACAACCTTCTCGTGAGGCCAGTGATAGTGAATCTAGTAGTGAACAGGACAATGAATATCCTAGATATAGTGATAGTTTGAGAGAAGAAGTTCAGCCAAGGAAAAGAAAGCAACCAGATAGTTCAAGAGGAGAATGCAACAAGAAGAGTAAAAAATCAAGTGCAAGACCTGAGGCTAGCCTTTCCTCCAAATAGGGAGAACGTCTTTCTGAGAATGTGAATCCAACATTTGCAGTGGATGATTAAGGAAATCAAGATCAAGTTGATCCAAATATACAAAATCAAAGAGATATTCATGAATCATTGGAGTCTACCTTGCATGAGAATCAAGTCGAAGATGTTCATCCTAGCCCACTAGATAATCCAGAAACAGTCATAATTGAAGACAAAGGAAATCCAGGGGTAGAGAAATCAAATGAAGTGTTTGATGAAGAAGCATTGCCCTTGACACCAGGACATGGGATTCAAGAACATGATAGTGAGGATTTATCCACTTTGTCAGAATGGTTGAGAGAGAGAATGAAGGAAACGTCTATTGTAGAAAGAGAAGTAGAAATTAATGTGGAAGAGGTGCTGGGTAGGACAGGAAATGATAACGAAAAAAAGAAAGAAACTAGACTCTCTAAAATCACAAAGGATAGTTTAGGTTTGAGGCAAGTGCACATTGCAATACCAAGAGTTGATAAGTTTGGGTCCAACTACAAAAGGTCAAGAGATGGAAGAGTTAGAAGATTCTATCAAAAATGTCAAGGAAAGGTTAAGACAACAAAAAGAAGAGAAGAATTAGTTGAAGCAAGAGAACTTGGCCTTCAAAAGGTATATTCAATAGTTGATGAATCCAATTCGTCAGCGTGAGGAAACATCTACACCACTGGCTATGCTTTCACAAGAATCTATTGCACAATTAGAAGGAATGAGATCATCATCCCAAGTGATAAAGGAATGTGTAGAAAGAATGAAGACTAAGACTGATGGATTCATTGAAAAAGTTGTTCAACAATTTGAGAGAATTTCAAAACTCTTGGACAGAATTCAAGTCATTTCAGATACATGTTTTGGGTTTGAAACAGTCAAGTGAAATCTCATGCCACAGTTGAAGGATATGATGGACATTCCAAAGACAGTTTTGGTGAATGGAAATGTCATTGAACAAAATTCATCATATGATTTTCATTACTGATCCTACAATTTACATATGAAGGAGCAAGCTCTTGAAAAGGTAGAGAGTGAAAGTATTTGAATAAGAAGTGTACTCCAAAGAATTCAAGGTAAAATATTCAATTCAATCAATGAAATGTGTTATCTTTTAGGAGAAATTGATATTGAAGATATGAAGAATCACATTCATGCATCTTACTTTGATAATATTCACAATATTTCTAGAGAGCATATGGACAACATTTCACAAGAATCTATTTCACAATTAGAAGGAATGAGATCATCATCCCAAGTGATAAAGGAATGGCTAGAAAGAGTGAAGACTATGACTGATGGATTCATTGAAGAAGTTGTTCAACAATTTGAGAGAATTTCAAAACTCTTGGACATAATTCAATTCATTTCAGATACATGTTTTGGGTTTGAAATAGTCAAGCAAAATCTCATGCCAGAGTTGAAGGATATGATGGATATTCCAAAGACAGTTTTGGTGAATGGAAATGTCATTGAACAAAATTCATCATATGACTTTTGTTATTGGTACTACAACTTATATATGAAGGAGAAAGTTATTGAAAAGGTAGAGAGTGAAAGTATTCGAATAAGAAGTGCACTCTATAGAGATAAAACTCTACATTTTGTTTCAACATCGTTATCTCAGTATATTTCCAGTTGCTGTTTCTTTTACTTAAGGCTATTTCCTACGTCTATATGTTTCTCGTGTGCGGATCGCACCATGTGTCATTTTGGAGCAACACAGTATGAGTGGAAGCTGCCACATGTTTCTTCCACATGCTTCCTTCTAAGTTGATGTAGTGGAGTGTGCCATGTATCTATAGTAGTGTTTCTTTTACTAAAGTTTCATGCTTGTACCAGAGTGTGCTATGTGTTGATACCAAAGACCATGACTAAAAGTTTCTTTTGATACAATGTGCCCGCGGGTGTTGCAGAGTGTCTTTTTGTAGTGTGAGCAGAGGCTGCCGTGTGTATCTTTTTGGCAAAGCTTTGTTAGTACCGGCGTATAGTTGGTGGGCCCACAATATTGAGACATAGTTCATGCTTGCAGCAAAGTGTGCAACGTGGCAAAAGAGGAGGGTTGAACTGCTTTCTTTTTTATGCTCTCAGGTGAAGACAAATATATTATCTTATGATTTTTAGTTGCTACTGGAGTGTGACAAGTGTTAATCTCCGCAGGGTTCCTCGGGACCTTTTCTTAAAGTTATTGATATCATCGAAGGGTGCCATGTTTCCAATTTTGTTTCAAGCAAGAGGCACCATGTGTCATGGTATTGTTTCTCAGTGCAGGTATTAAGAGGTATGCAGTGGGTCCCATAATAATGTCTCAGTTTCTAAATGTTGTTAGAAGGTGCCAAATGTCATAGCGACAAGTTGCTCAGGCATAAAGATAGAAAACTTTTAGTATTGTCGAAAGATGCCAAGTGTCTCAGTGTTGCTTCAGAAGTGCGCAACATATTAAGTTTCAAGGTCTAGTGGATGACAACAAGTGGTGCTTTTTGGTATGCTTTGTTTTGAAGAGAAAGAGGTTAACAATAAAGTAGAAGTTGCCACATATTACATTTTTGAACCCTTTCAGAGCCCACGGGTGCTACCACATGTCTTAACCGAACAATAGTTAATGTGTCACATATTTTGTCTCTCGGCCAATGAACGTGTAGGGAGGAGCAGTTGTAGATTCAGAAGATCTCTATGTCAAAGGAGTCCCAGTTAGGTTTAGTTTTGTTATACCGTTGAAGATTCTAGGTGGTTACAGGCAGTTTTGGGAAAAATTCTATGGCTATATATATGTAGGAAAACATTGTAAAGAATATATAGACCTTTCAACATTTTAATTAAAAGTTTAGAAGTCTTGTTGTGACCAGATTGTATCATTTTGCCTTAGTCTACCTATTTCTGATAAGGAAGCTGGTATACCTATGCATGTTACTGTGCCTTTTGTATTTGCTAAACTATTAATGAAAGAATCTCTATTTTGTGCCATTGCTAATACTATCTGTGTCTTTGCATAAATCTTCTGAGTTTAGCCTTTGATCTTTGATTCATTTATAATCTATCTATATTGATCATGCAACATTTGCTCTTTAATATAGCTGAATCTTAAGAGTCTGTTCATTCTGCTAGTTAAGGAACTACATTTCATTTGGGCACATCACCATAGAGTTAAGATTTTACTTATTTAATCCGTAATCTTGTTTCTTTCTTTCCCCTTTACTCAAAACCCAATTGAACATAGGAAGAGCCAGCTTCTATAAAATATAGAGGTTGTTTCAAGTAGCAAGTCCCACATTCTTGAAACCTCCCATGTTGGTGTTGGAACCTGCGCAATTTTAAGTATCAATAGTTTCTGACATGCCCAGTGGGACCTTTCTTGAAATTATGATCAAGATTGTATGAGCCAGAGAGCAAAGAGGAGTCAGAGTTGTGGACCAACAATAAGAGCTTAGTCTGCTACTAATCTGAGAACCTTATTGCAACCATTAGTTGCTACTCCAATAAGAAGAGTGAATCAAGTTGCAATAGCATCAGAAGTAAGCATGGGAGCATCTGTAGCCCCAAGGAACTATGCAAATTGGAACACTAGGAGTCCTCTTATTCTTCCAATACCACCAGCTACTTGGGATCCGATTCCAGCTAACGCTTTGAAAGATTTACCGAAATTCAGTGGAGAAGATTCCAAGACACCAAGTGATAATCTTCAAGATATATCAGATGTGTGTGTAGTACATGTCATTACTGTATAGAATGTAGCAATCAGATTGTTGGCAACTTCTTTCAAAGGGAAGGCTCTAGACTAGTATAGGTCTTTGACCCCAAATACGATATCTACTTAGGATCAGCTTGGTGATGCATTCTTTGCAAGATTCAAAGAGAAGGGTGACAAATCCTCCCTACTGCAACAATTAATCACCATAAAGAGGGCACCACAAGAAGCTATAACTGACTTCAACACTAGGTTTCAAAAGACCTGGGACATAATTCCTGCTATGGCGAGGCCACCATCAGGTATGGCCATTGTATTCTACCTCAAAGCTTTTAATTCTGATATATTTGTAATGATTCAGTCCCTAGGTGGACAAACTCTACCAGAAGCATATGAGTTAGTTGTTAGGGCTGAGAACAACCTGATAGATGCTAGAAAATTGCCTCCAAGACCTCCCATGCCTATGTTCCCAGAAATTTCCATTCCCTTGGCACAGGAAACCCCTCATCCTACAACCGTACCAGTGTCTATGTATACCTTCCCAGCATCTCAACAACCCATTGTGTCAACATCCTCTACTCACCCATCTGAAATGGATGATGTCAAGAACATCCTTAGAGCCTTTTCAAATGAAATAATTAATCTCAAAAGGCAACAAACTTCTTATCAGGGTTTCCAAGGAAATAGACCCCCATATCAATCAAATCAATATCAAGGTCCTTAAAGGCCAAAAAATCCTCAACCTTCAAACCAATTGGTCACAATTCCCACACCTTTATAGGTTGTCCCTCATAATCCTAATAGAGAAATAGTCCCAAGACAAAATAATTTAGCAGAAGGTACCAATGCCTGGTGCTTCCCTTGCAACAATGCCCATATGCCCAGGGATTATCCTAGATGCAATTTACAACAAAAAATAACAGAACAAAGAAGGGTGGAAGGTCAACTCATGGTGTCTAATACTCCTCCATATAAGTCACCCAGTGTTCAAAATGTATTAATGGAGGCTCAGATGCAAGATATGTCTATTCAACAAGAAGAAGAAATTGCCCCTAAGCATGCTTTATTTTCATGGATTGAAGATGAAGATTTGGTGTTCCTAAATGAAGCATCTACTTCCAAGAAGCCCTTAATGCAATCTGATTATTATACCAGATCAAAGAGAAGAATAATGGAGTAGCCTGAAGCCACAAACAATGAGACTGTTAGAGCTCCTCCTTTCTAGAATCATTATAATCTAGTTTCCAGGCAAGAAGTGCCTCAGCCAATCTAGAATCAACCAGTCTCTGGCTAGATGCTAGAAAGAACAAAGTATCCTTACTACCCAAAGACACAAACACTAGGACCTATGAATGTGGTAGAATAGTTGAAAAAGACCCCAGCGCATGTGTTAATCTGGGATATGCTAGCTATTCCTAAGCAAAAGAAGCACTACAGATTCAGGCTGATCCTAAACCTATCAATATAAAAGAGGGAGTTGCTAATAAAGGAAAGGCTTAAAGTAAAGACACTACACCCTTGCAAATAGCAGTCCTATTGAATACTGCACTAGAGGTAAGTAAATCTAAGCTAGATCTATTTTATCTAACTTTAATAGTGGTAAAGAAATTGTTGCACAACTCGATGATAGATTCTAGAGCTAGTACCATAGTTATGCCAAAGAAAATAGCAGATGCTTTAAAGATAGAATATAAGCCACTTACTAGAGGAGTCATACAATTAGATGGGAAGTCTGTCCAAACTATAGGAAGGATTAAATAACTCCCATTGTAGTTGTATACCTACCCCAATCTAACTGTCAAATAGGATGTAATAGTCATAGATATACCCTTGTCTTTGGTTTATGCCTATCCAGAGATTTCACATCCAAGATAGGAGGATACATGTCATTGGATTGGTCGCATCTAATATTGAGAACCAAGTATGGAACAAAGATGAAGGTATTGTCTAAACCTCTATCCAGAGATCACATCACTAAGGAACCAACCCCAAAATTTGAAGCATCCCATGCCATGATGAATAAGGAGGAATGAGTTTTTGTTGAAGAATTAGGTGATTGGATTGAACATGATCAACAAGAGGAAGAAAATAGTCAGCTAATGACCATGATGCAAAGTGACCCCTATGTAATTTATGACTCTACCAATTTGGGCACTTATGTTATTTTTGAAGAGGACCAAGAAATACCAAATGTTATGAGAAAAGAAGTATCTAAGGAAGTTGAACTAGATAGAAGCTCAGAAATCAAGACCTTAAATTTTGATGGGGCTAGGAGAAAAAATGGTGCTAGAGTAGGTATATATCTCACTGCCCCAAATGGTGAGAAAGTCCTTAGAGCCATATGCTTTCAATTCGCTTGCACTAATAATGGTGCTATGTATGAATCTTTGGTGCATGGTCTTATGTTGGCCAAGAAGAAAGGAATCAATAATTTGGTAGTTAAGGGAGACTTAGAACTAGTGGTGAAACAAATCACAGAGAAAGTTGTAGCAAAGAATGTAAGAATGAGATCTTATCATCATAGAATTTGGAATCTGATAGATAGTTTTGTTGCTTTCAATATTAAAGTTGTCCCCAGAACCCAAAACACCAAAGCAGACAAAATGGCACAAATTGATTCCCAATTTGACCTAGCGAGTGACCTAGTCATTAATAGTGAGGTAGTAAAAGTGATACTAAGACCTACAATTCTAGACAATGACCATAATTGGTAGGTTTTTGATAGTGATCTTCAGGTGCTCTTGTTTCTGCAACAGTCAGGAGAGTTTGCTGATCAGTTATAGCCCAAGATTGAAGAAGCTTACGGTGATCAAATTATTCAACTAAAGTCAAATAAGCTCCCAAAAGGATTGATCACACTAGAGAATCTATTTGACCTTGATGATGTAAGCCTAGACAAAAGGAAATTTAAAGCAAGAAAAGATGATTATTCTAAAATTCAGGTTAGTGAAGGAAGGAATCTAAAGGTAGGTAATGCTATTACCCAAGAGGAGAGGGAAAAGCTGATTTCTTTGTGTAATAAATATGATAGGGTGATTGCTTGGACCTATGAAGATCTTCATAGCTATAATAGAGACATCATTCAACATACCATAGAACTTGTTGAAGGATCAAAACCAGTTCATTAGAAGCAAAGACCAATGAATCCTAGAATTGAGCCTTTAATGATAGATGAACTACAAAAGCTTTTAGTATCTAGGATCATTTTTCCAATTAAGCATTCAACATGGGTGTCTAATTTAGTGCCTGTCAGGAAAAAGAATGGGGACATAAGACTTTGTGTAGATTTTAGAGACCTGAATAGAGCATCATTGAAGGATCACTACCCCCTGCCTTCTATGGAACAAATTTTGCAAACTGTGGCTAGATCAAAGAGGTTTTCTTTGCTTGATGGTTTCTCGAGATATAATCAGATTTGGATAGCTGATGAAGACTGACATAAGACAACATTCACTAAAAATTGGGAAACATTTGCACATGTGAAGATGCCTTTTGGTCTTTCAAATGTTGGAGCTACTTTTTAGCGTGCCATGGACGTAGCATTTGGGGAACTTATAAAAAAGATTATTTTGATTTATTTAGATGATCTTACTATATTTTCCAAAGAATTCAAAGATCATTTTGAGCACTTAGAAGTTGTTTTCCAGAAGTGTTAGGAATTTGGGATCTCCCTAAATCCTAAGAAATGTATCTTTGTTGTGCCTCAGGGGAAAATTTTGGGACACATAGTTTCAAAGGATGGGATTTCCATTGATCCCGAGTGAGTCACAACCATAATGAATTTATCTTTGCCAGTTAATAAGAAGGCAGTACAATCCTTTTTAGGAAAGATTAATTTTGTCAGCCGCTTTATATCTAATTTTGTAAGGCTAGTCAGGCCCATTACTCTGTTACTGAAGAAAGATTTAATTTTTAAATGGACAAGAAAAGGGAGACATGCTTTTGAAGAGGTAAAGAAAGCCATTTCCACTACACCTATACTAAGAAACCCATATTTCTCTAAGCCTTTTATAATGTATGTGTATGGAGGAGAGTATAGTGTTGCTGCTATCCTGACTCAAAAGGATGACAAAGAAGAAGGGGAACACCCAATAGCATTTTTCTCTAGAACACTAAGGGAGTATGAATTAAGGTATAATTTCCTCAAAAAACAAGCTTATGCCATGGTAAAAGCCCTGAAGAAATTCAGGCACTTAGTAATAGGGAATAAGATTCTGATATTAGTAGCCCACCCTAGTGTAAGGGAATATATTATGGAGGGTGAGATCACTGAAAAGAGAGCCAATTGGATAACTAAGATTTTAGAGTATGGTGTAGAGGTAAGGCCTACCAGATTAGTTAGAGACAAGGGACTATGCCAATATATGACTCAAGATATAGAAGAATCAATGCCTGAAGAAATAGCAATTGAAATGGTGTTGAGACTTCAAGATATTGACCAAGATTCTTGGGTAAGTGATAGAATACAGTTCATTAGAATTGGTTTGTTCCCAAGTGAACTCTCCCCTAATAAGAAAAGGTACTATAGGCAACAGGGAGTTCATTTTGTATTAATTGATCATGTTTTATTTAGAAAGAATATTGATGGCATACTATTAAGATGTGTCGAGAGGGATGAGGCCCAAAAGTTATTAAATGAGTTTCATCATGGAGCCTCAGGGGGACATTTTTTAGAAAAGACTATTACAATTAAAGTGACACAAGCTAGCTATTTCTAGCTTACACTATTTACAGATTGCTATTAAATGGTCAAAGAGTGTCAAGCTTCCCAGTTCTATACTGGGAAGAGAAGAAATGCAACATTACCTCTAAGTCCCATAATAGTGGATAACCCTTTTCTCAATGGGGTTTAGATTTTATTGGCATGATTAATCTAATGTCAAATATGGGATACAAGTGGATCCTTACTGTAACAGATTATTTTACAAGGTGGAGTGAAGCAGTACCACTCAAAGAAGCTATTGAAAAGGTAATCTTAGAGTTTTTAGAATGGATAACTACTCAGTTTGGTCCTCCTCGCACTATCATATCAGATAATGCTAGAGTATTCTTAGGGACTAGACTGTCTGAGTTTGCCTTAAAAAATGGAATATATATGAAGACTTCTAATTACTATCCATAAGGCAATGGCTTAGCAGAGTCTACAAATAAGAACCTGAATAGACTCATAAAAAGGATGGGCGCTGATCATTAGAGAGAGTGGCACAAGTCACTTAACACAACACTATGGGTTGATAGGATCACATCAAAGAAAGTGACTAAAATGTCTCCCTATTAGTTAGTCTATGGCAAACATGTAGTGATGCCACTAAGTATAGAGATCCCTGCCTTACAGTTGTTGAAACAGTTGGAAATTGAAGAAAATGGCTCAATGCAAGTCAGACTCACTGAGTTGCTAGAAGTTCAAGTGAAAATAGAAAAGGCACATGAATTAGTTTTGAAGCATCAGTAGATGATTAAAAATTGGTTTGACAAAAAATCTTCCAATCCAAATTTTGAAGTTGGGTCTTTAGTACTAAAATGGGATGAAAGAGTTGCCAAACCGGGCCGACACAACAAGTTTGAATCATTATGGACATGTCCTTTTAAGATCCATTCCTGCAAGAAGTAGAATGCATTTGAGTTAGAGACTATGGACGGAGAGCCTGAAGAGATTCTGGTAAATGGGATCTTCTTGAAACATTTGACCTAAGTGTCGAGACTTGCCATGTATCATAGTTAGTTAGGTGCTTTTAATTTCTTTTCCCGCTTTTGTCTTGCTTTCCTACTTTTTCCCTTTTAAATAAGTGTTCTAAGAACACGTGTCCATAGCATAGAGGTCCCTTTCATTAGCAGTTACATTTATTAAGGCCATTTGGTAGTTCCTTAAGTTTCAAGAAAGTACCTATCTTTTTAGAAGATTGACACTTTAATATGGATCAGACTCTCCGTCCAATACAGATTTCAAAGATACACTAACTATCTTTTGGAATTAATGCTATTAATAAGGCATGATGTGTCATTAATTGTTTCATTATGCCTCACCAAGCTAAGTTTTCAATTCCCTTGAGCATTGCATTTTCCATTGTCATTTTGCATTTCTGAGTTGATGTTTGTGCCAAAGCTTCGATCCTCACCTGCATTACAGATAAGTATAGCTTCACTTATATATTCTTACTTTCTATGTCAAGAGTTCCCAAGGATTTTGTTATTACAAGAGATACAAAATGTCAGAGCCACAGACGTCACAGGAGGGGCTAGGGATTTTTGAACAAACTGATAAGTTAATGAATAGCAAGTCTTATGCCTCTGCACCCACATAGCCAAGGAAAAGTTATCCAATAAAAAGGGTCCCTGAAACAGGGGTGTGCATTGATCAGACACATGTGAAGGATTATGCAGATGGCATTTTTGACACGCAAATGTAGAAAAATACTAAGAATCTCTGAGAGGGAGCTCACCAAAGGTGCCTCCTCCGTGCATCAAAAGGGCAGTGAGAAACTTTCGGTATGAGAGTATGGACATCACAATTGGCTCAGTTCTTAGTTCCTAATGTCCACCCATGCCCTGAATTGGTTGACCTATGTGCGGAATTGTTTCACCCTCCATCCAATTCTATTCAAAGTGGCCCATTTATGGTTCAAATTACTCCTAAAGCAATTAGGGATATGTTGGCTTTACAGCATGATAGAACAGCCACATTTCCTACTATTTCTAAGTTGTAGAGCACATGGGCAAACATCCATAATAAGGTGAAGTTTCTAAACACTGAGATGCATCTAGGTGATGAGAATACACAATTTCCTCCACTTCCCACAGCCTGTGCTCAGTTCCATGCCGATGTTCAAGATTCCCTAGCTATGCTTGCTTTTATCTTCGGCCAGAATGATGATTTTGTAGTACATGATTGGTAGCTTGCAGTAATTTTCAGATTGAAAATGGTGGACAAGTCACAAGAGTACCGACTTGATTTTGTAGAACAAATCTCTGCATCTATGATAGAGTAGCTCACAAACTTTTGTCAGAATCATGTTTTCAGGTACTTGGCATATCTGTTCCATTTAATATTGTATCAAAATTTTGGTCTCTTCCAACAATAAATGCCTTTGAATATGTACAACCCAGAGACAGGTAGCAATAGAACTATTCTAGTGTCTACATGGACCCATGTTTTGTCTGATACTTCAGACCCCTATGAATTTGCAGAATGTTTTGTTGCACGTACTTTTAGTCATTTGAGTCCTGAGCTTGTAGAAGATAGGATGATACAAAGCCTCAAAGGTTTCTTGACTAATTTTCCAATCCCTTGTTAATACAACTATAATCATAGTCCATGGATTTGCTGGAGAACCTGTTTTGTTGCCAAAGGTCTTGACCCCTAGGGTTACGTTTTTAGAAGTGACTCATCAAGTGTCTATTATAGACAATGATTTTGGACATAAGAAGAGAAAGAAGAAGATGTATGATGTCCCCTGGACAAGGGAGAAAATAACAATTGAGATTAGAGGATCTGAAAATCTTCTGTTGAGAAAGTTGGATGCCTATGGATTTTTTATTGTTGAAGATAAATGGAAATATGATCCATATAGCCTCTTATCTTCTTGGATTATTAGTAATAAGGTTTGTACAAAAGTCATTCATGAGGGACACCCATTCTGGGTGGATAGAAGAGCCCCAAAGCAAGATGATCCTACATTCTATATTGATTTGAGTGACCTGCCATATGAGGGCCCCAGGTCCTAGGAAACATTTGATGTGAAAGAGTGAGAGTAAATGAAGATGACCCCAGGTCTAAAGAAAATTTTGAAAAATAAGGAATGAAGTGCAGAGAAAATTGAGGCTTATTGGAAATACAGACAAGAAATCTTTGAGTTCACTCACACGTTTGGGAATGTAGAGACAGATGAGACATGGGAGCCAATTTTGGATGAATGGCATCCATCTCCAATTTCAAGCCCATATACAAGTAATATTCCAAGAGTGTCTCAAGAAACTAAGGAAAGAACAAAGGAGGTCCAAGAAATTCAAGGAACAGGACAAACATCTTCTTCAACACCTAGAGCCCCATGGCCCCCATCTCTAAGCACTCTTGAGAAACAAATAAATATTGTCCCACCGCCATCTCTCGGGACCCATATAGCTTTTGCATCTGGGGGTCTCAAAGTGGTACCTTTACAACAAATAGTAATTAATTTTGAAGAAGAAGACCTTGAAGAGGCATCAAGTAGGCCTCGAAAAAAAGAAGATTGATTTTATCAGAGGAAGAAGAGGAAGAAGTGTCAATGCCCCAGCAACAACAAGCTCCAATCATCTCGTTAGTGGCTCAAGTAAGTACTTCTTCTCTTTTTTCTCCTATCTCTATTTCTTCTCATTTAGATGTGGCAACCCAATTTACCCAAGTTTCCATGTCTCCTGCCACTACTACTGCGCCTTTACAAATTTTTTCCCCAGTTTCTAGTTTATCGTCCATGTCTTCACAGGCCATATCTTTGCCATTACTTTCCCCATCTATGCCTAAGAGGGCTTTGCCGCAATTTGATCCTAGTTAGCATATTACTACCATCCCATATGGTCTACCTCAAGGTCACCCATTTGTTGGAGGCTATATTGCTTCACCTCCCACTTTCCAAGCCCAGGCTGATATAGCTAGAAAAGCAAGAGAAGCTTGGATGGAGAAGAAAAGGAAGAAGGAGAGTAAGAGCCATGTTGTAGCACACATAAAATCCTTGTTTGATCCCATCCAACTATCTTTGACTATTACACATTTAACCCCCAATGTTATCAAACCTAATGATTAAATGTAGCCACAAAACTATTCAATGAATGTAGTAGCTATGGATATGTCTCTTTCTAGGCCACAAGATCGAGTTGAATTGATGAATGAAACTACCTCGGCAGTTACTACTGACTACTCGAAGGTGTTCAAAAGGCTACAAAAAGTTGAAGCTGATTTGACACAAGAGAAGATTAATAACAGTAACCTAACATGGGAAATACAAAAGAAATTGATACCTTGAATAAAGAGTTGGAGTCTACTATTTCTTTGAAAACACACCAGGCATCTCAGGCCCAGGTTGCTTCCTTAAAGGTTGAGTTGGCACAGGAGAAAGTTGTTATTGATACATTGATGTAGGAAAAAGCCACCGTAGAGAAAAGGTATAAAGATAAATTTAAAGAAGCATCACAATTGCAATAGCCACTTTTGAAGGAGCAGAATCTAAATAGTGCAACTCAAGCACATTTTATAGCTAAGCAACAAAAGAGAAAACAACTAACAATTGAGTTGGCACAAAGGCCACAAACTGCAAGGGTTTTTAATTTGGTAAAGGAGTTATATCTGTCTGTGTGGAAAAGAATCTCTGAAGAGATTATACACCTTAAGCCATCTCTTACTTTCTTGTTGCATTCCCAGCAACTATGTGAGAAAGTAGAGTCTTTTGTGCAAGAAACGTTATCTATTGTTTCATTGAGGGTTTTTGATTCTCAACTTCTATTGTAGAAATTATATGACACATTTGATGAGACTCTATCTGCAGCTAGTATAAGTGACAGAATAGTTGCTGCAAAAAGAGTGAATAAAGTTTTGAGCTGCAACTCTGTTGCCATGAATTGTAAAGAGCTCCTTGATATAGTCAAAGGAGTCAAGAATATGAAGAAACATATTGAAGATTTAGTGCAATTGGGTCTACCTTCACCTTTCCTAGATAATAACACAATGTTGATGATTGATGAAATTAAGGCTTTGTTGTTGACAAAACAAAATCATCAGACTATTTTTGAGGGTCTAAGTGACACATCCAGTGTGGGAGAAGTTGAATCTGTGTTGGTTCCAATGGCTCAATTTGAGTTTCAGTTACGAGTTGTAGTTCAAATTTTGCAATCTTTTTGGAGTTCTTTCTAAGTAGGCCTAGAAGTCCTAGTAGTCACCATGAGCTGTAGAGCTAAAACTCTACATTTTGTTTCAGCTTCGTTATCTCAGTATATTTCTACTTGTTGTTTGTTTTACCTAAGGATATTTCATGTGTCTATATGTTTCTCGTGCATGGATCGCGCCATGTGTCATTTTGGAGCGACATCTTTTTGGAGTGACACAGTATGAGCGGAAGCTACCACATGTTTCTTCCACATGCTTCCTTCTAAGTTGATGTAGTAGAGTGTGCCACATATCTGTAGCAATGTTTCTTTTGCTAAAGTTTCATGCTTGCAACGGAGTATGCCACGTGTCGATACCAAAGACCATGACTAAAAGTTTCTTTTGATATAATGTGCTCACAGGTGTTGTCGAGTGTCTTTTTGTAGTGTGAGAGGAGGCTGCCACGTGTATCTTTTTGGCAAAGCTTTGTTAGTACCGGCATATAGTTGGTGGGCCCACAATATTGAGATATAGTTCATGCTTGCAGTGAAGTGTGCCATGTGGTGAAAGTGGAGGGTTGAACTACTTTCGTTTTTATGCTCTCGGGTGAAGACACATATATTATCTTATGATTTCCAATTGCTACTGAAGTGTGACAAGTGTCAATCTTTGCAGGGTTCCTCAGGACCTTTTCTTAAAGTTATTGATATCACCAAAGGGCGCCACGTTTCCAATTTTGTTTCAAGCGGGAGGTGCCATGTGTCACGGTCTTGTTTCTCAGTGTAGGTATTAAGAGGTATGCAGTGGGTCCCATAATAATGTCTCAGTTTCTAAATGTTGTCAGAAGGTGCCAAATGTCATAGCGACAAGTTGCTTGGGCATAAAGATAGAAAGCTTTTAGTATTGTCAGAAGATGCCAAGTGTCTCAGTGTTGCTTCAGAAGTGCACAACATACTAAGTTTCACAGTCTAGCGAAAGACAACAAGTAGTACTTTTTGGTATGCTTTATTTTGAAGAGAAAGAGGTTAACAGTTAAGCAGAAGCTACCCTGTATTACATTTTTGAATCCTTTTAGAGCCCACGAGTGATGCCAGCGTCTTAACCGAACAATAGTTAATGTGTCACATATTTTGTCTCTCGGCCAATGAACGCGCAAGGAGGAGCAGTTATACATTCAGAAGATCTTTAAGTCAAAGGAGTCCCAATTAGCTTCAGTTCTATTATACTGTTGAAGATTCTGGGTGGATACAAGCAGTTTTGGGCAAAATTTTGTGGCTATATATATGCAGGAAAACATTGTAAAGAATATATAGATATTTCGACATTTTAATTAAAAGTTTAGAAGTCTTGTTGTGACCAGATTGTATCATTTTGCCTTAGTCTAGCTATTTCTGATAAACAAGCTGGTATACCTGTGCATGTTACTATGTCTTTTGTATTTGTTGAACTATTAATGAAAGAAGCTATGTTCTGTGCCATTGCTGATACTATTTGTGTCTTTGCATAAATCTTCTGAGTTCAGCCTTTGATCTTTGATTCATTTATAATCTATCTATATTGATCATGCAACATTTGCTATTTAATATAGCTAAATCTTAGGAATCCGTTCATTGTGCTAGTTAAGGAAATACATTTCATTTGGGTGCATCGCCATAGAGTTAGGATTTTACTTATTGTATCTGTAATCTCATTTCTTTCTTTCCCCATTACTCAGAACCCAATTGAACATAGGAAGAGCTAGCTTCTATAAAATTTGGAGGTTGTTTCAAGTAGCAAGTCCCACATTCTTGAAACTTCCCATGTTGGTGTTGGAACCTATGCAATTCTAAGCATCAACACACTCCAAAGAATTCAAGGCATAATATTCAATTCAATCAATGAAATGTGTGATCTTTTAGGAGAAATTGATATTGAAGATTTGAAGAATCACATTCGTGCATCTTACTTTGATAATATTCACAATATTTCTGGAGACCAGATGGACAACATTTCCTCACTTTCTACATTCATGGGTGCAAATCAAGTTTGGATGACAGAATGGGAAAATACACTTGTCGCATACACAACAGATTTGATAGCCGCAAAGAGAACCATTCAATATTTTCCAAGTGTACCAATTGAAGACATTGATGCTATTGTGTCCAGGTTCATTGTATTTCAGAAAAGGGATAAACACAAGGGAAATGTACCACATGGACAGTTCTCATAGATTCCAATGTGTCATCCTTATCATCTTGGAAAGTGTACCTTTATTGCTCTTGCTTTCTTACTAATAATAGAAAGTTGTTGTAACTAACTGCTTATGTGGCACAATCTAGGCCATTGGCTTTGCCAATCGATCTTAGCCTTTCATGTATTTTTGAGGAGTATATAAAGGCCTTTTTTACTTTCATTTGTAAGTTTTGGAGACTTTTGGAGAATTGTTGCAAGAACTCTTTGAGATAAATATAAAATTCATTGATTTAGTGATATTGTTTTGTTTCAAGTGTTGCATGGTTTCCAATTCCTCAAGTGTAGATTAAGTTTAGAATAAGTTTTATTTCCAAGTGTTATTTTAGTTGATGGAAGTAATTATTATTGTTTACTGGTGAAATCCTTATGTTCATACCATTTGTGATTTCTGGCTTGCAAGTTGCAGTGCATGGTTAGACTGAACCCAAATGAGCTTAAATTCAATTATTTATGTTTGTTGAATTTTCATGAACGTGAGTAATTTGAACATCTTACATTACCTTAGAAGATTGTATCAATTTTGTGTAGTTGTTTGATTTGGCAAGGCAAAGTTTGTTGATTTCACCTGATCAATAATCATTTCTTGCATTTAGGATTAGAATAGTTTCTTCAAACCCTACATCTTCTGCACTTTTTTATCAACAATTGTTAGAAATTCATATTAATAACGTCATTGCAATATCATATGCCATAAGTCATAGAACTTATAAATTCCAAACGTCTTCCTTTTACAAGTGAAACAACAAAGTTGTCTAAACAATTGTGTAAGTCCCTTTGTGATTACCAACAAGATCACATTCATTCACTAAGTCTATTCGCATACTAGTCAAGACCTGACATCAAAGGAACCTTGGAGCATTTTTTGTTTGATCATATAATTTAGCATTCAGGAAGCTTTGTTCAAGAGAGGATAGGATACTCAGTATTTTATTCTATTGTTGTGTTGTCACAAAACATCATCAACATTTTTGGCACTAGAAGGAGGGCCATTGCATGGCAAGTTGTTTCATTTCAAGGACTGGTGAAAGAAGTACACATTGGATTGAATCATTTCCTTTTCACTAAAAAGACATCAAAGAATTCTAAGGTCTACACTGGGAGCATCCAAGGAGTTGACAGAATTGGAATTTCCTTCTAAGTCAAGGAAGGGGAAGAAAACAACTTCATCAAGCCAAGGATCTCCAAGTGGAGGAGATATTTCAAATTTGTTCCAAACTCCACCTCCACAAAATCAAACTCAAGGAGTTGCTCAACCAAGCAGTACACAAGCAGTCATCCAAGGAATTCCACTTCGGCTAGGAGCTACTCAAGAAAGTCCTCTACCACAAGAAAATGTTCCAATGGCCTGGCCCCTGGCAAATGTCTCTCCTCTTGGAGCTTTCACAAATTACAATGATATGCCCAAGAATCCTGAACACTTTTGCTCCAAATTCCACATCAATGATGTAAATCAAATAGCAGAGGAAATCATCAAGATTTTTGAAGATGCTCTATCAAACATAAGGATTGAACATGAAGATGTAGCTTGTAGGCTATTTCCCTATTCACTTGAAGCAGATGCAATCTATTGGTATGTCAATCTACCTGTTGGTTCCATCACTAGTTGGCAATAGATGAAGGATGCTTTCTGGGCAAAATTCTAGATTCTTATCACTCTGTCAAAACTTTACAAATAGTTTGTTGAAGTAAGAAGATAGGAGCATGAACCCATCGTTGCTTTCAACCACAGGTTCCCCAAGGCCTATTTATGACTGCATGCTCCATATAATATTGGTGATCCAATGGCTATGGAAATTTATTATGCAGCTTTAGATCATCTCACTTCCATGTTCATGAAGAGAGCAAGAGCACCACCTACTACTTTAACAGGAGCATATGCTGAAACTGTTAAGGTGAATACGGACTTAGGCATGAACACGCAAGGGCCACTCAATCACATGGGATATCCGGCGATGCCAAATCAAATTCAAGGAATTAATCAAGCATTGGCACATCACACGCTAGTAATGAATCCTATTTGTGCCACTACTAATCAGCTAGTGTTGCATCCCAAAGTGCCTATTTCACAAGCTTCACCTGCCCAACCGGTGTATTTGCAAGGATCATCATCTTCTACAAAAAGTCAAGAAGAGAAAAATGAAATGAAAGAGTTGATAGATCAAGTGAAAAAGTTTTCCACCGAAGTTACACACTTGAGGAACCAAAACAACTATCTGTAGAACATGCAAAGGAACTATCAGGGAAACCAAGAATATCAAGGGAATTAGAGTGGCTACCAAGGAAACTTAGGAAATCAAAAATATAATCAAGGTTTCTGAGGGAATAATCAAGTTTTTCAAAGGCAAAATCGAACATGGAACACAACACCTAATATTGGAAGTGTGCCTTTGCCCTTGGATAATCCACAAATTTTTGAGAATAAGGCAACTGATAAAGTATTCTTAGTGGAAGCAACATTGTCAACATGGTGCAGGTTGCATAATACAAACCAACATTCTAAGCTACAGTGTCCTAAGTTTAAGATAGCAGCTAATATATTTCAAAAGGAAATGCATGGTTCACAAGCACTGGAGAACCCTCATGTCACTGGATATGAGATTGTGCCAACGACAAGATATGACCAAGCCTTAATTATTGAAGATTTCATATGCCTATGATGGAGTACAATGGAAGATTTTCTTCAGCATCTGCAAATGGACCTATTGAAGACTCATGTTATTATCCCCCATTCAATAATGATTTCCAACCTGAGGCAACTGGTGAAGTTCAAACATTTCAACAATCATCAAGAAATGCACCTCAAAGGGTCTATCAACGAAATGATCGAGCGCAAGATCCCATAACTACATCAATTCCTCCCAATAACCTTCAAACTCCACCTAATCCCAATGCAATCAATAATCTAAGTTACCCAAAGGATTCACTAGAATACAGATAGAGGAATACTACTCAAGGAATCACTCCTTCACGGGATGTTCAACTGTAGAATGCTACTACAAGGGTCGATTCTTCAAGAAAAGAGACTCCTAAAGATGATTTGAAGAGGTTAAGTCAATGTGTGGTAGAAGAACTAAAGAAAGTGAAATTAAGTTTTCCATTGACAAAATTGATGAGAGTACCTGAAATAAGAGAAGATTTCTTGGGGAGTTTCAGCAATACTGCTGCAAAGAGTCGAACTCAGAATGTGCAAATTGCCTCAGGTTCATCAAATCCATCCACATCTAGTGCACCTCAAACAAATTTTGTTCAGAGTACAAATGTAGTTCAATCAACACCTCCTCATCTGCAAGGACAGTCAAATGCAATTTATGTGGCACAAGATTCATCTAGCTCTGTCGAAGATAAACAGGTTGAGAGAAAGGAGAAACCTATAGAAAACAACATTACAATAAACAATCATGATCTTAAGGGAGATTTGGAATCAGTGAATAATTCAAATTAGAATGCTCCAAAGAAGAAATCAGTGGTTTTTTACCAAGGGAAAGATGAACAACCACCATTTCTTTTGTCAGTTCAAATATTTGGAAAGCTTTTGCATAACTATCTAATGGATTCAGGAGCGTCAAGTAATATTATGCCACTAGGTGTTTGCAAGAAATTAGGTCTAGTGCCCAAACAGACTTCCAAGAAGGTTATGCAATTGGATAAAACTAAAGTTCTAGTCGTAGGAGAATTACATAACATCCACATGCAGTTGGCAGCTAATCCTAGGATTCAACATTATATTGATATTTTAGTTGTAGACATTCCTGAAGGATACAGAATGCTATTGAGTAGATATTGGTTGAGAAAGATGAATGGATATGTTTCTACTGATTTTTTACATATGTGGTTGTCATGGAAAAGATTGCCAAATCAAATTAGAATAGATAGCACTCCCTGACTGAAATTGATGATCACCGAGTATGGGGAAGACAATGAAATTAATTTTGTAGAGATAGATCTCAGTGTTTATAATCCCAAAGTTGAAGAAGTTCTAATGTTACACAATCCAATGGGAATTATTATAGAAAGTGATCGAGGATCTTCTTGTGATGAAGAAGCTAAAAGCATGTTCAAAAAATTTAGGAATTTTGTTTTAAAACATGTGAAGCAAGGTGTAGAACTAGGAAGTCATGCTCGTATTTAGGATCTATTGCTACCTAATTGGTGTAGAATTCACAATGCATTCCATTCTGAGTTGTCTTGTGCAATGTGTGAAGTAGCTTTGGAGCAATTTTGAAAGAAGATTCCAGAAGCAATGGGCTTAGAAATCCCAAAAATATCAAAGCTAGAGGAACTTGTTCCAAGTGAAGTTTTCATAGAAGAAGCAATTTCATTAGTTCCAACAGAGAAGGTTACTCAAGAGGCATGCGAGGAAAGGAAAGATGATAATATACAATGTTCAAAGAAAAAAGTTAATCAACTATGGACATTGAGATTTGATGGATCCAAATCCAAGAAAGGATCTAGAGCTGGCTTTGAATTAATCAGTCTAGTTGGAGAGGCCTATTTGTCATCATTGAAGTTGCAGTTCCCTTGTACAAATAATGTTACAGAATGTGAAGCTTTAGTACACAGATTACTCCTTTCCATTAAGAAGAAAGCCAAGATCCTACACATTTTTTGGGATTCAGAAGTAGTTATCAGACAAATTAGAAAGCAGTATGTGTGCCATGATAAAAGATTAAAGAAGTATAGAAACTGAGTGTGGGACCTCATCGAAGATTTTGATGCTTTCAACATTCAGTCAATTTACAAGTAAAAGAGTCAGGTCACAAACACCTTAACTCAAGCAGTAGGTTCCCTTGAACCCTTGGCAATGGAAGGGTTAAAGAAGTTTACGTTTGAGTTAACATCGGTACCTTCAGTGCCAGATAACATCACAAATTTTTAGGTATTCGAAGATGACAAGCACATACTAGATTTTCTGACCAATTCAGGGATTTTCACTGTGCAAATTATTGATGAGGGTGAAATGGAAGAAGTTAAGTTTGATCCTGATGGGATTATGAATTTAAAGAACAACACCATCCCAAAAGGAATGATAGAACTTGAAAGACTTTTTGATTCAGACAAATTGAGTGCTCTTCTATATCGCAGTGAAGATAGGAATAAATGTGATGTAGTCAATTTGGGAGACAGAAGAGGATGTAAAGAATGTCTTCATAGGAAAGGTCTGTACACTAGAAGAAAGAGAAAATATAATCAAGAGTATGAAGGAATTTCAAGATGTGATTACATGGGGATATGATAATTTGAAGACATATGACACCTCTATTATTACAAACACAATTCCTCTTAAGCCTGGAAGTAAACCATTTCGGAAATGACAAAGGCTATGAATCCTTTATTAGAACCTCTTATTTATTAGGAAGTAAAGAAGTTGCTGCAGGCAAGAATCATCTTTCCAATAAGACACTCCACATTGGTTGCCAACTTAGTCCCTATTAGGAAAAAGAATGGCGAAATAAGATTGTGCGTAGATTTTAGAAACCTCAACCGAGCATCAGAAAAGGATAACTATCCATTACCTCATTAGATGAAGTACTCCAAATTGTAAATGGATCTCAAATGATGTCCTTTTTGGATGGGTATTCAGGATACAATCAAGTTATGGTTGAAGAAGAAGATCAATTGAAGATAACTTTACCACCAAATGGGGAACATATGCATATAGGAGAATGCCCTTTGGCTTGATTAATACAGGAGCTACTTTTCAAAGAGCCATGGACATTGCTTTCAGAGATATAGTAGGAAAGTGCATCATTATTTACATGGATGACCTTACAGTATTTTCAAAGAAGAAAATAGATCATGTGGAACATTTACGGAAAGCTTTCGAAGGATGCAGAAGATATGGTATTTTTCTTAATCTGAAAAATGCATTTTTGGGGTGACCGAAGGGAAACTTTTAGGCCATTTTATTTCAGAACAAGGAATTTCCATTGATCCTGATCGAGTGGAAGCAATCAAAAGTGTCAGTATGCCTGCAAGCAAGAAGGAGTTAAAGTCTTTCTTCGAAAAGATTAATTTTATGAGGAAGTTTATCACTGGATTTGTAGAAATTGTCAAGCCATTGAATGGAATGTTGAAGAAAGATGCAAAGATGGATTGGACTCCACAGGTGAAGAGAGCATTTGAATAAATAAAGCAAGCAATTGTCAGTGCCCCTGTACTCATCAGTCCTGATTACACAAAGCCTTTCTACTTGTACTCTTTCGCATTAGATCATACCTGTGCAGGGATTTTAACTCAGAAAATGAAGAAAAGGATGAACATCTCATCACATTCATGAGTGCTCCTTTTAAAGATGCATAATTAAGGTATCCATGTGTTGAAAAGAAAGCATATGCTTTGGTGAAAGCGATTAAGAAATTTAGACATTATATCTTGAGGAGCAAGGTCTATGCAATAGTTCTAGATGTGGCTGTCAAAACCTTGTTGATGCAGAATGATCTGGATGAGAAAAGAGGCAAGTGGGTCACCATTATACAAGAATATGATATTGAAATCCAACTGATGAAGTTAGTGCGAGGACAAGCGCTCATGCAAACGATAGCAATCGAAGGCCCAAGATTGGTACAACAAGCATATTTGCTTGAGGATGTATCGTTGGATGAATGGTATGATGATATCATATATTATATGCTAACCCAAAGATATTCAGGTCATATGAATTCAACACAAAGAAGATCCCTGAGATACAAAAGTCAATGTTTTATGTTGCAAGGGTCAGTCTTGTTCTGACAGAATCATGAAGCAATTTATTTGAGATGTGTCAGAAGAAATGAAGCCAAACAAATCATGGAGTAGTTTCATGATAAATGTAGAACTTGTCACAGAGGCAGATTAGCAACAACTCATTAGATCCTAAGGGTAGGATACTATTGGCCTACTTTGTTTCATGACACTCATCAATACGTCAAGACTTGTCACACCTGCCAGGTAGCAGCCTCGAGGGAGAGAAATCCTGCCATGCCCCTACAGCTCGTCATTGAAGTAAGACCTTTCACCAAATGGGGACTCGACTTTATTGGTATGATCAACCCACCTTCTTATGTACAACACAGGTATATTCTAACCACAACTGACTATTGTACTAGATGGTCAAAAGCTCATGCTTTGAAACTTTGCACTACTGATGTGGTAATAAAATTCTTGAAAGATAACATCATTACCAAGTTTGGTTGTCCTAATGCCCTTGTTTGTGACAATGGTCCTGCATTTTCATCTTTGAAATTTTCAAATTGGGCCTTTGAATATGGAATAACTTTGAAATTTTCATCAAATTATTACCCACAAGGTAATGGTTTGGCTGAATCGACAAACAAAAATCTTTTGAATGCAATCAAGAAATTGTTGGATAAGAACCCGAGAGATTGGCACACCCAACTGAAGTTTTCTCTTTGGGTAGACAGAACCTGTGTTAAGTCTTCTTTAGGTACTTCTCCTTACCATTTAATTTAAGGCCAAGACCCCATCTTCTGAATACAACCGAGGATTCCAACTTTGCAATTCATGAAAGAATATTTAGAGGAAGATGAAAGAGTGAAAACAAGGATTTCACAATTATTGCATTTGGAAGAAAAATGAGACATAGCTTTGGATAAATTTATGAAACACCAAGGAGTGGTGAAGCGTTGGTTTGATCGTCAAGTGAAGATAAAATCATTTAGGATTTCTGATTTGGTTTTGTATTGGGACAAAGCACATGAACGACGAGGAGACCATGATAAATTTGACTATCTCTACAAGGGTCCCTATCAAATTGCTAAGATTTTGGGAGAAAATGCTTTCAAGCTGAAGATATTGACTGGGAAAGACATCCTATTGCCTGTCAACGGGCAATTCCTAAAACACTATTTCCAACTGTGAGTTCCTTATAGGACTTACTTGTACATAGTTAGAGTAGGTTTTCCCTTCTATTGTTTTTTCTTTTTCCTAGATTAGATTTGCTTGCCCTGACGTCATTTGACTCAAGCCTTTCCTATTTTCAGTAGTTTGGTTTGTTTTAGTTTAGTTTTCTTTAGGTTAGTCATCCTTGGGAATCCCGATTTGTAGACGAGTGATGAATCGTACACACATGTTTGGTATGATTTCACTAGGTTATGGTAGTTCATTTCTTAAATATTCATTCATGAAATTCTTAGAGTTGGGGGATCATTTTCTTTTCGGTTTATTAGCAAGTTGAATTTTGTACTTCACTAGGAAACTAATCATATATTGTGTCTTGACACTATTATCTTCTGGTTATAATGTTTAAAATGTTAAATCTAAATTTTATGAATTCTTATCTTTTCCTTTGAGAAACTTGGGTCATGACTGATGGATTTCCCATGGATCCCATTGCTAGTGTCAGATAGCATGACCGCTTGCTCTTGGGAGATAAGTCAATTGTTTGGTATTGCTTGAAGTATTTTTGAGGTTTTATATCTTACATATCTTAATGATCTCGAAGTTTCTAGGAAAGTCTTTGTGAGCCTAGATTAAGTGAAAATCTTAAGGTAGTTCATGGTTTCACTCCACCCCATTATAACCATTTTACATACCTCCATCAATCTATTTTGTTCATTGCCCCATATATACAAATAAAAAAGCCTCCATCCACTTTCCCTTTTCATCCAATAATGAATTTGAGTATGATGTCTGAATCTTATGCACAGTCCAGTTATCTGTTATATACTTCAAATGCACTATCAAGGTACATATCTATGTCCTTTGGGACAAAGTATGTTTGAAGTTCATCCATGTCAATATTTGTTATGTCATGTGGCCTTAGATATATACACCCAAGGTATGAGAAGTTCACGGTGTTGGTATTTCCATTGATTCCACATAAATCTCTTCATTTCCATTATCCACCTATCATATGTATTCACTTCACCTCTGTTACCATGTAAAGATCCAAAACCAGGTAATTGTCTATACCTTCCGCCATCTATTCTACCTTCATTTTTCTTAACTTCCATATTCCTTTATTCCATTTTTTCTATTTTCTAATCATGGTCAATGAATGTGAGTGTCGTCTAGACAAGGAGCTTGCAATTCCTCTGCCCATCCCTCGTTGTTTCACAAAATAAATACCTGGATGATGTTACTCTTGAAGCAAAGAAAATCCTACAGATCTTTATGCCTTAGAGCACAAATGCCAGAAATCCAAGCAAAGCATATTTAAAGGCTATTTCATTCCATACTTCAAAGAAAAGAAAAGGCTAAAACAAAAGGCTTGGGTACTCAAGTCTAAGAAGCCGAATCCAAAGAGGCTTCTGCATCTGAAAAATTCACCTCCATCCACCCATTTCATTCCATTTCCATTCCATCTAAAATTCCAAATTTCTTCATCCCATGAAATAAAAACAAAAAAGAACATTCTAAGTTCGTGTGGCTCATGAAGTTATTGTTCCACCTGTTCACCAACCATCGTTCTCGTTCCTTCATTCCCTTCCCTTCCACTTGCAACCTTTAAAGTTTAGGTTTGTATGAGCAAACGTTGATTATGGTTTCATTCCATTCATTCTACTATATACTCTTCATTTTCCTCCATCGTCCGCATTTCGTCTCGTCTAGATGTTGATACATTTGTTTTGCTTACCGTCATTGCGGCATAATCCACATCATAGTCCACTGTTTCGTTCACTTTTTCACCCATCTATTTCATATCTGTCATTTCTTACCAACATCAGTGTGTATATTGACTTGATATGGTGTATGTATGGACAATCATGTTATTCATAGAATCAGACTTTTGAAAAGAAAAGAAAATAGTAAAGAGAAATCCTTTTGTCCACAGGTGAAAACCACTTTTGGTGGTGCCTTGGATAAGTGCCATGATGAAAACTTGGCAAACAGACATCATGCATAGAGACACTCTATCTCATTTCACTCCCCTCCATGTCATGTCATTCCATTCCCTACCATTTTTCATGTCATCTCCCCGTCATTACTTCATTCCATGTTATTGCATACCATTATTGCCTATTTCATCTATATACATGTATCTTCCATTCACCCATCTTTCATGAACATACCTAGCTTGAGATAGGTGAGCTTATATGATTCTAGTTTCTAAGGGATGGAAATGCATGCAAGTGTACGCACTTGGATCCTCGAAACATGGATAGTCGCACTAGCAATTGGTTTTTATTCTTTGATCAGGTAGTTATGTTTATTCGGTCTAGTGTGTGGGTGTACATTGAAATGTTGAAACTTGACTTTTGTTTATCTTTGGAGTACTTAAGAACCTATTTTAATTGAAATCAATCTTTAATCACACATCAAGAGATGCAGTGTCTTGATCGAATCTGTGATTCTTTTCCTTTTTGAGTTCATTCTTTGACCGGTTGATAGGATGTAAAGGATCATTCAAAGGTTCTTGGTTGGGATTGAATCCTTATTTTTGAAATGTTCAGGAACATTCCTCTCATGGAGTCACCAGATGTTGTGACCTAATCACACATCGCCCCATTGCAAATGGGGACCCCCAAGTTTTCGCTTTGCTTTGTAGTTTTAGGGTTTTTGTTTAAGTCTTATTCAATCTCCTTGCAAATGATAAATTAGGAAGGTCATCCATCAAACAAGGTGCAATTGAGAACACTGAAGTTAATCCCTGAGACACTGAAATTGACTAAGTCTGAAATCTAGTGGATCCTCAAAAATCTAGAATCTGCATGTTAAATCCTATGGATCTGGGACCTATCTCAAACATCCTAGAAGTATATTTCAAAATATGAGCATATACTTAAATATATTTTTAAATATACTTCCACCCAGGATACTGAAAAATGGGTAAATCAAAAAAAAAAAATTGAATTCTTTAACTTTGGGTGGACATTTCTCATACAGAGTCAGGATGCGCCTAAAGATGAGTGGATATTTCTCCTTAGCAATAAATTTGTGCCCTCGAATAAGATCACTTAAATCATGAAGAATGCAAACAATCATTTAAACTTTGAGAAAAAATTTCACCTAAGGCAAAAAAAATTGAAAATGAAAACAAGGTTTGTAAGAATTTCAAGAGTGGAAATTTCTCTTTGAAGAGAAATATGGACCCTAGGATTTGGGGTGAAGTTTCAAACATTTGGAAGGAAATAAGTTAGAGCATTTAAGTGAAAAACTTTGGAAAGTTTCACCTGAGAGCAAGGAAGAAAGTTGAAGTGAAGGAGTGAGAAATTCCCAGAGGAGTAAGTGTCGAGATTGAAATCAAAGAAAATTCTCATGCATAGGAAATATCTGCTCTAGAAAGGAGATCCCTCAAAATGTTAAGATTGTTCTAAGTTGAGATGAAATTTGCCACAAACAAAGGGATTTTGAAAGTGCAAAGGTAAAATGTTCAAAATGAAAAAGCGCAAATTTCTCTTTACTAAGAAATATCTGCCCTTGCAAGAGAGGATAAAATTATTTCATCACAAGTGCAAGGTCATCTATTTACAAATGCAAAATCATCTATCCTTGTGGATGAGGTCACCAAGAATGAAAATTTGAAGGAAAAGTGAAGTGAAAATGGCAAGGTCAGAAATTTCTCTTTACTATGCAATATGTGCCCTCATGAAGGTCTTTGTTTTGACTTCAAATGAGATACAATCCTTAGTCAAATTCATGAGAAATTGAGAGAGGAAGAATAGAAGTTGTCGAAAGGTTGAGAAAGTTGAAGAGAGTCTATCAAAATTTACAAAATTTTCTAAGTAAAAGGAGGAAATTTCTCTTTAGAGAGAAATTTGAGCTCAAGCAAGAGGGAAATTTCTCTTTAGAAGGAAATTTGTGCTCTAGGAAAATGGGAAACTTCTCTTTAGCATGAAAAATGTGCCCTAGGAGGAAGGGTTTGATTTGTGCTAAAATGCTAAGTAGTTTAAGTGAAATTCGCCAAGTGGTAAGAAGGATCAAGAAAATTGACTAAGTGTTAAGACTTGCAAAAGGTCAGAAATTTCTCTTTAGCATACAAAATGCGCCCAAAACAAAAGGCAGCATAATCTATGAAGAAATGCTAAGACATTTAGATTTTCAAAGAGAATTCGCCAAAAAGAAGATTTTAAAAGAGAAAAAAAAAACTAAGTAAAAATCACAAATTTCTCTTTAGAAGGCAAAATCTGCCCAAGAAGATGCTAGTTCAATTTCACTCAAAATGAAGTAGGTCGGCCAAGAGGAGATAGAGGTACATTTTTCAAAACATTTAAAAAAAAAACTCCCTATTAGGCCGGCCTGCTAAGAGAAAGGCAGCGAAGGCTATAAAGGAGGGATGTAGGATTTCATTTCAAACATCTAATTCAAAGCAAAAAAAAAAATAGAGCAGGGTAGCGAATAAAGGCAGAGTTAGAAGCGGATTTTATTCAAACTAAGGGCAGATTTCATATTTGCAAGTGTAGAGTCAAGAAAGTTAAGTGCTCCAAGGGAGAAGACAACTTCTTCATTTTTCATTAAATCTAAACTCATTGCAAAAGGAAGACCTGCAGAAAAAAATCAGTACTATTGAAATAAAAATCAGGTTAAGTGAGATTTTGTTAAAAATTTGAATTTGGCAATTAAGTAGTTAAGGTTTCATTTGTTATTCTTACATTCAATTTGGGAGTAAATATATGAAAATTATGTGAAATCTTGATTATTTATCCTACATGCATAAGGATAACAAAATTGATGTTTGATTCTCCTTTTATCACATATTACATCATGATGTTAACTTAAGGTGTTTTCACTTGTAGGTGGATAATGAACGCGAAGATACGTCAAGCCTTGTTCAAAAGTGACATGAAGGGAATGATGCCCGAGACAAAGATCACCTTGAGATGGAGAAACTTGAGCGACACCAACTTAGGACATGCCAACATGGAAGAGATCAAGAGGGAGTTGAGCAAGCCTACTCATTCCAAGGTCATCCAGGAGATGCTTAAGAACGGGATCATCCAAGCGGCATGTTTCCCATCCGCAATGTCAAGCGTTGAGTTAATGTTGGAGTGTGCAAGACACTATGATCACCAAAGAAGATGCATCATTACAAGGAATGGAGAAGTGTTAGTTCACTTAAGAAAAGAAGCCATTGCGAATACCTTTGGTATTCCAAAGTATCCAAAAACTACATATTGCACCAAGGAACATGCACAACAAGTATATGATGTTGGATCAAAAGACTTCTTGCAAGAGATCAATAGAAATTGGATGGCACAATCAAGATATCACCATAGTAAAATGCCAAAGAAACTTCATAAGTTAGATTTTCTTCTAGAGTTTGGGTACATGGTGATGTTCTTGACTCAAATCATGGGTTGTCCGCAATCGTCAACATTTGAAACATGGTTGTTTTACTATATACAACAAATTGTGAAAGGAAAGAAGATGATTGACTGGGTGGAGATGATTAGCAACAACATTGATGAGCAATTGACAAGGTTAGAAGAAACAAAATCTTTCTACATGAGCTCATATGTCGTCTACATGCTGGCAAGCTTTTAAAGATATGCAGAATTGACTTGTAGACGCAATGTTGGATATGGCCCGGACAATTCGCTGTGTATGATTGCTATCCATAGTTGTAGTTGAAAACCATCACTCACTACAGAAGAGTAAATGATGCCTTCTTCATGTTCATCGTCAGGAAATTGCAAGGTGATATTCATATAAGGTTATTGAGGGAGACTACGAATTTGGTGAAAAAGTACCGTCAATGGTACATCCAATTTCCAAAGTTCACTTATATAAGAGTTCAAGGATATTTAGGTTATCCATATCGGTTGCCAAGGTATCCCACTGACAAGATGTTGTTGCTAGAAGTAACAAGGCAACTGGTGGCATATGACAAGATTCAGAAGAATAAGAAAAAGGCTGGAGTTAGTTTTCCAGTTGTAATTGGAAGGTTCGAGACTTGTTCATCTTTACAAGCTGCACTAAATTCAGAATATGAGTTGTAAGCATACACCATGGTACTTCATGATTCGAAGAGAGATGACTTTGATCCACTCGACAACATCTGGAAAGCATTTGGAAGAAGATACAAACATAAAGAACATCTTGAAGATCATTGGGCCAATGTAGATGATGAAGAGGAGATAAAAAGTAGGTCTTCAATGCTAACTTGGGATTTGGTGAGAAAGTGCAAAGTGTTTAATATTCCTGATCAATTGGAAGAAAATTACAGGGTCCTTTCACAAAGTTTATATGATGTGGAGAGGCCTTTTTCCCTCAATTGGGTCGAAAAGGAGATTACACATAATGATTGTTGGATGCAAACAGTCATAGAATTCACTAGAAGGTATGTAGATAAGAAAATACAGAGGCTCATTCAAAAAGGTCACAACTTAACCGACAATTTGATGGGAGATGTAGATTCACAACCTTCTCATGAGGCCAGTGATAGTGAATCTAGTAGTGAAAAGGACAATGAATCTCCTAGATATAGTGATAGTTCAAGAGAATAAGTTCAGCCAAGGAAAAGAAAGCAACCAGATAGTTCACAAGGAGAATGTAGCAAGAAGAGAAAAAAATCAAGTGCAAGACCCGAGGCTAGCCTTTCCTCGAAACAGGGAGAACATCTTTTTGAGAATGTGAATCTAGCATCTGCAGTGGATGATGAAGGAAATCAAGATCAAGTTGATCCAAATATACAAAATCAGAGAGATATTAATGAATCATTGGAGTCTACCTTGCATGAGAATCAAGTTGAAGATGTTCATCCTAGCCCACCAAATAATCCATAAATAGTCATAATTGAAGATGAAGGAAATTCAGGGGTAGAGGAATCAAATTAATAGTTTGATGAAGAAGCATTGCCCTTGACACCAAGACATGGGATTCAAGAACATGATAGTGAGGATTTATCCACTTTGCCAGAATGGTTGAGAGAGAGAGTGAAGGAAACTTCTATTGTAGAAAGAGAAGTAGAAATTAATGTAGAAGAGTTGTTGGGCAAGACAGGAAATGATAATGAAAAAAAGAAAGCAACTAGACTCTCTAAAATCACAAAGGACAGTTCAGGTTCGAGGCAAGTGCACATTGCAGTACCAAGAGTTGATAAGTTTGTAGATGATATCATTCTAGAAGACTATGATGTAACCACCTTTGACTTGGGTCCAACTACAGAAGGTCAAGAGATGGAAGAGTTAGAAGATTCTATCATAAACGTCAAGGAAAGGTTAAGACAAGAAAAAGAAGAGAAGAATCAGTTGAAGCAAGAGAACTTGGCCTTCAAAAGGTATATTTAGCAGTTGATGAATCCAATTTGTCAGCATGAGGAAACTCTACACCACCGGCTATGCTTTCACAAGAATCTATTGCACAATTAGAAGGAATAAGATCATCATCCCAAGTGATAAAGGAATGTGTAGAAAGAATGAAGACTAAGACTGATGGATTCATTGAAAAAGTTGTTCAACAATTTGAGAGAATTTCAAAACTCTTAGACAGAATTCAAGTCATTTCAGATACATGTTTTGGGTTTGAAACAGTCAAGTGAAATCTCATGCCACAGTTGAAGGATATGATGGATATTCCAAAGACAGTTTTGGTGAATGGAAATGTCATTGAACAAAATTCATCATATGATTTTTGTTATTGGTACTACAATTTACAGATAAAGGAGCAAGCTCTTGAAAAGGTAGAGAGTGAAAGTATTTGAATAAGAAGTGCATTCCAAAGAATTCAAGGTAAAATATTCAATTCAATCAATGAAATGTGTGATCTTTTACGAGAAATTGATATTGAAGATTTGAAGAATCACATTCATGCATCTTACTTTGGTAATATTCACTATATTTCTGGAGAGCAGATGGACAACATTTCCTCACTTTCTACATTCATGGGTGCAAATCAAGTTTGGATAGTAGAATGGGAAAAGACACTTGTCGCATACACATCAGATTTGACAGCCACAAAGAGAACCATTCAATATTTGCCAAGTGTACCAATTAAAGACATTGATGCTATTGTGTCCAGGTTCATTGTATTTCAGAAAAGGGATAAACACAAGGGAAATGTGCCACATGGACAGTCCTCATAGATTCCAATGTGTCATCCTTATCATCTTGGAAAGCATGTCTTAAATGCTCTTGACTTCTTACTAATAATAGAAAGTTGTTGTAACTAACTGTTGATGTGGCACAATCTAGGCCATTGGCTTTGCTAATCGATCCTAGCCTTTCATGTATTTTTGAGGACTATATAAAGTCCTCATTTGCTTTCATTTGTAAGTTTGGGAGACTTTTGGAGAATTGTTGCAAGAAATATTTGAGAAAAATACAAGATTCATTGATTTGGTGATATTGTTTTGTTTCAAGTGTTGCATGGTTTCCAATTCCTCAAGCATAGATTGAGTTTAGAATAAGTTTTATTTTCAAGTGTTATGTTAGTTGATGGAAGTAATTGTTATTGTTTCATGGTGAAATCCTTATGTTCATACCATTTGTGATTTGTGGCTTGCAAGTTGTAGTGCATGGTTAGACTAAACCCAAATGAGCTTAACTTCAATTATTTGTGTTTGTTGAATTTTCATGAACGCGAGTAATTTGATCTTACATTACCTTAGAAAATCGCATCAATTTTGCATATTTGTTTGATTTGGTGAAGCAAAGTTGGTTGATTTCACCTTATCAATAATCGTTTCTTGCATTTAGGATTAGAATAGTTTCTTCAAACCCTACATTTTTTGCACTTTTTTATCAACAATTGTTAGAAATTAGGATCAAGAATGTCATTACATTATCATACGCCATAAGTCGTAGTACTTAGAAATTCCAAACATCTTACTTTTACAAGTTAAACAACAAATTTGTCTGAACAATTGTGTAAGTCCCTTTGTGATTACCAACAAGATCACATTCATTCATTAAGTCTATCCACGTACTAGTCAAGACCTAACATCAAATCAAGACCTAACATCAAAGGAACCCTAGAGCATTTTTTGTTTGATCATATAATTTAGCATTCAGGAAGCTTTGTTTAAGAGAGGATAGGATACTCAGTATTTTGTTCTATTGTTGTGTTGTCACAAAACATCATTAGCACACCAGTGTACCGTCGTGCTCATAAGCATAAGGAGATCTGAAACTCTTACCTTACCCCGCACTTCTAGTTCTCTATCTAGAGGCGGTAAAAACAACCTTTGATTGAGTCTAGTTTCTACCATTGATAAGTGAAAGGTCGAAACCAAAATATAGATGAACTAACTAGCACAATTATTTGAGCTATGGCGCGGGAAGGAGATAGCAGTAAACAAAACACTGTGAGCATAAATGAAAGACAAGATAACTCATGGATACCGCGGCATCGATCTATCCTTTACCAATCCCTAGGCACGATTCAGTAGATATTCTGAAGCACGATCGTTGCAAACATCTGACAAAACAATAAAAACACAGACTTTTAATTGCATAGGCCTTTAATTTAAGTTGAATAAGATATATAGTATACACAATGCAATATAGTGGCTTGGAGTGTGTCTCTATAAACTTACAATGAAATGGAAAGCTTTCCCATTGGGATGTGTTTTCTAAAAGCTTCCAACAAAAACATAAAAGACAAAAGGTGGGGAAATTTTGCTGGATAAGGTTGGAAAGTGAGCCAAGAAACATTTTCTAAAAATGATAGAAATGTTCTTAGTCTATTAATAGTTTAAGAAGTGCTCTTAGCAGATGAGTTCTAAAATAAACAAGTTATTTGCAACATCTATATGTATAATTTAGGTTGTTTCAAACTATAATTAGATTTGGGAGCATAATTGTACACTTGCATGGCAGCAGTTTAGCTTTCTTTGTAACACAGATATCATTAGTAAGATGAAGACAAATTTACTTTTTGAGAGATGGATCTACATTAATAAATTTATATGTACTATTTCTTCTCTTTGCTGGATCCTACAAAACCATGACAGGAGCTTTAGCTGAATTCTAAGATAAGGTTAAAGGCAATATAGTTCATTTTGTGTATTATTTTGACAATATTCAATATCCTAAAAAATCTTTAAGAATCTTATTGTTTCAAACTATAATTAGCTTTGGGACCATAACAACACACATGCATTGTACCACTTCAACTATTTTTTAACTCTCTCCTATTGTGATTAATATAGAGTTCAAAACACGCACAACTCTATTCAATCCTGTATCCATGTTGCTAAGCCTTTGCTCAAGCTCTTCTGAAATACGCGTGCAACTCTATTCAGTCATGTATCCAAATTTGTTTACTTGTTGCAAGTCACTCTGAACAGAGTTCAAAACATGCACAACTCTATTTAGTCCTGTATCCACGTTGTTAAGCCTTTACTCAAGCTCTTCTGAAATACGGTCTACAGAAAGGAGGATTTTGCAAGATTAAATATTGTTTTTTTAAATTTCAAAGCTTCAATTGTTTTTCCCAGACAAGGGTTTAGAATTTGAAGAAGGATACGGTTGTCACCTAGATATGTTCAATGATTGATTCTCTGGAATTTATTATTGGCACTACAAGGCCTAGTTAAAGAAAGTACTTGAGAACCCTCATCTTTGTTGCTACCATGTGAAAATGGCACAAAGCATGAAGTTTTTTTGATTGAATTTTCTTGTTCTTGGGAGCCATATCTCCACTGCAATTACAACTAAATGTTTATATTTCTATATAGTCATCTTAATCATATACTAGAATTAGTTAAGCCATATAATAAGCCATTCATATTTTATATAGGCATCTTAATATAGACTCAATGTAAACTCATTAGAAAAATAATGGACAAAAAAATGTGATAACCACCATAGCTAGCCATATGCAAAACAAAACCAAAAACAAGTTTGATTCACATGCAGGACTTCGAATGGTATTCGATTGTTTTGAATTTTTAATTCAATTTAACCAAACGACTTATTTTTCATCAATTTTTAAGAGTCCTTGCTCTTGGGAACTGAAATAGATGGTAATGATAAATTTTATTTATATAATGTGTGAGTGGCTGGCTAACTTCTTTCCTTTTTATGCATCCAGTACCAAACTGATATGGATAGGTTAAAAGCCCTTTATTTTGCATATTAGTGTTTTTGGGTATGAGACTTTTGTTTATGTTCCATATGAGCTTATGTTCATCCAATATTTGGTAAAAAGAACAAGGATCTGCCCCTAAAATGATAGAATTACTAAAAGAAATTAAACAATTTAAAATTTAAAAATATTTAAAAAAATCACCAGAGCTTTAAAATTAAAATTAAAATTCTAAAACTTTAAAAAAAAAAAAAAATGCCCCAACATCAATAATTCTTCTTGTTTGTGTTCTATATTTTTCTGCTTAGGTGTAAAAATGAACCAAGTAGAATAGATATAAATTAAAAAATCAGAATCACTTTCTGAAAAAGCTAGGCAAAACTTGGAAAACAGAAAAGCAAATGCAGTGGGTCACAAACACTCACAAGTTTTTCAATTGTAATATTTGTAAAAGGTAAAATCAAATAACAAATGTTGCCAATGTCTTTACCTCCCACAATATGACACTAAACAAGGCATATCATAAGAATACAAATTTAAATGTAAATAGCATCCTCTTAAGACCTTTGAGAAGCTTTGGCTCTCCTTTGCCCTCGTTACTTCCTTCCTTCTAAACTTCATTTCAAACAACTTACAACACAATCAGGGCCACTAGAGAAATCAATATTATGACTACAGTCAAGTAAGATCAAAAAAACACTCATCGATACAAGCAATTAAAAAAGCACAATTGCTTCATAGCAGATAAAATGCCTCTTCAAAATCACAGTATGAAATTGACTCCCCAGTAAAGATAATTCAAAGACACAAGTTTACTTCACGAAAATTTGCACTCTAAAAAAACACAAAAATAAAAGCTTTCATGGTAATAGATCTTCACGTTGAACTTCATACATTTGTTGAACCAGATAGCTCCTTTATGAAACTCGACAATAAATAACATTATTACAATGGTGCGTTGTTTTTATGAAAGAAATCATCACAAAAATGAAAGAAAACAAAAGTAAAATGCCACTTATACTGCCATAGGTTCTTTGGTCTATTATATCAGAGGACACACAAGTGTCTACCACATTCAAACTCCCCTTGCAACAAAGAGGAGCCTATTATACCAACAAACATGGAAGTAGGTTTCAAAGTTCTCATTTAAATTTAACATATGGCATATGAGGTTGTTAGAGATTGAAATCTTAAGAATGAAAGCTTACCACCCACAGATTTTATAATGCAAATAAAACAAAAGAATAAGAAAAGGAAAAAAAAATCACTTGTACTAGCTCGCCATTTTTTCACTAAGTTGAGAAAGAGATTGAGATAGGGCATCACCAAGACAAATTTTAAATACTAGAGCATGTACAACACTTGTGTGGGAGTGTTGTTTGCTTCCAAACTTGAAATCCTACAGCCAATTTTCCATCAAGATGGAATAGCGATTGAGTTTACTCCAAACTTGAAATCCTACAACCAATTTTCCATCAAGATGGGATAGCATCTAGCCATAATAGAGACAGGTAGGTCTCCAACCATTGAGCATGTTTACTTAAAAAGTTTCAATCCTATATTCAATTGTTCATTGGGACATTGTCTAGTGAATCTGACACGATGTTAACGTGCCTAAGGGAATGGCTTGAATCCCAGCACGCACACAACCCTTGCCTTTGGGAGTGCAATTAACTTGAACGATTCAATCCTACACTCAATTATCCATTGGGTGCAACAATGATTGAGATAGTATGTCACCATACCAAAGACTCCATTAGGTGTACAACCCTTGTGCAGCCAAATTCCTCTACTTCAAAAGATTCAGTGATCAATCCTACACTATCAATTGTCCATCTGAACATAATCTGGAGATTGAGAAAATGTATCATTGTACAAATACAAATGTTCAAACCTAGACAAGTATACAATCCATGTGTGTGTGAGCATGTTTACTTTGGATGCTTACAATCCTATAGTCAATTGTCCATTGGAAGATTGTCTAGTGATTGAGGCAAGGCATTGCAATGAAACGAAGCAAGATTCAAGCCCCATTTAATGTGTCCACTAGCAAGTGGTCTACTGGTCGGGAAAGAGCATTTTCATGCCAAAGGCCAACGTTCAAATCCCGCCTAATGCACAACCTGTATGAGTGACCATATTTACTTTGAAGATTTCACTCTAACAGTCAATTATATATCAGGAAGATTCAACCACTAGTCAAGGGGAAGGCTTACAGAATCAGTGAAGTCCATCACTCTTAGTTTGACCTAGTTAGCACTTCATGAGCCTATTAAATGGGTATTTTTCTTGCTAAAAGTAAAAATTAATCAATTCAAAAACATGGATTTTTATAACCTTCCTTGCCATAGGTAGATGCAATTAGGCAGCATATTGAGCAGTGTAGATACAAACTCGGAGCTACTCACCTTACTAGTTTAAGGAGCATATATCTACTTCAACACTACATTTAGCTTGTTCCTAAATGGCAGTGATATGGGTATTCATGGATGAACTGATGATTGCTATTTTATAGAAAACTTTTGGTTATCTCAAATTGCATTTTACATGGGATAAAGGGCATGCAGTGTTCCAAATACAGATGAGTCATGCTCCCATCATGCAGCAGTAAAATCTCTCTTTTGCTCCATGATGATGTGATAAACAGGGTTTTAAATTGCATGGTTCTTGTTTTTGATAACAATGCAAATTTGGGATAGGTACCCATGGAAGATTGCACAACAAACTTTTAATTTAATTGTCTCTTGCATGTGTCTACAAAACCCTTCAAACTATTGATAATAGTTAAACTTGGGGCATCCAGTGTTGAATGGGCACACAAAAGTTCTCGTGCAACGTTCCAAATGTAGATGAATCATGCTCTCATTGTGCAACATTAAAATATCTTTTCTACTCCATGATAACGTCGTGTAGACAAACAAGATTTTAGAAAGTATGATTATTGTTTTGATAAGAATGCACGTTTGGGACAGATACACATGGTAGATCATACAACATTTTTTAAATTTAATTGTCTCTAACATATGTCTGTAGAACACTTCTAACAATTGATGATAGTTAAACTTGGGGCATCTGGTGTTGAGTGGGTACACCACAGTTCCCATGTAGTTCTGACATGTGGAACAAATTTCCAGTCAAACCCATTAACTATAGAGTCAAGTGTTTTAATAGCCAAAAAAATGCTGGTGTTAAAAACAGAAAACAAGTTAGACAAAGAACACGGAAAAATGCAATTTGCATGGGAACATCAAGAAAATAAATAAAATAGTAAAGGAATGAGTGTGATATTTTTTTATCATTATTGTAAAAAAATTAAAAAATTGATGGACATTTCCTGTTTTAAAGCTGAGAAACTGAGAGACACTTACACTCCAGCCACACTGTCATTACAATGTATCTATCTTTGTATTATGGTTAAGCTGCTAGGTACCAATATTGTTAAGTGGTTTCAATTGTCATGCACTTCTTGGTATGCTTGGTAAAATGATCTTACTACGAATTGAGCAGCCTTGATATAATGACATTATATGTTGGATTTGAATATGAGAGAGCTTGAGGTAAGAAGCTCCAATATAATTGGGAAATCAAGAGGACTAATTTTACTCCAAGAGTAATGTGCATTTTACACACTACTGCAATTAAATTATAGTATGTGCCTGTGAGATTTTCTCTCATGCATTTATACTTCTAATGCTAGTAGAATTACAAAATGAAGTATCGGTTTTAAAAAAAAATCATCTATCCTGCTTTCAAAGCAAAGCGATATTACATGCTCTACATAAAACATGACAGTTGTTGTCCTAGGTTGGGAGGTGAGCTCCCACTAGCTGTATAGAAGAGTTTTAAAGCTCATGATGCAGTCCTTGCAGGTTCAACAAGGAAAATCTGGTTAAGGTGATGACTCAGAGACATTGAACCTGAAGATATATTCTAGATAATAGAAGTAACCTATTGTGTGTCTTATGGTTTTATTTTTCTGTGTATCAAATTGCTCTACTAGGAGCTATGTATCTTATGGTTTATTTTTCCTATTGCTCTGCTAGGAGCTGTGTATCTAATGGTTATATTTTTGTGTCTTAAATTGCTCTTCTATGAGTTGTGTATCTAATGGTTTATATTTTTGTGTATAAACAAACTAGCATGCATGTTTACAATACATAGGAATTGTGTTTAACATAATTATAGATATTTCAACCTGAATTCCAAATTATAATCTCCAATGTCTTGAAAGTCGAATAAGCATAGGCATTTCACAACCTTTCTATGCACTAAAAAGGAGACCATTTGCTGGCAGCATAAATAAAATATAGATTAAGGAATATAAGTTGTTTATTGGCAATACAATATCCCACAGTATACCTCATTTTCTTGTCTTATGCTAAAACATTCTACACCATTCAAATTCTATTTCCTATTCTGTTATGTAGTGTTAGCAAATAAAATTATGCAACGTTGTGCAGGACTATGTCCTCCTATTATCAAGGATGTGTTTCCTCTATTCAATATTTCAAAGAAATTATAGGAATATTTGCAGTACACACGAATAGATAGGAGAAGGAAAGTGTATTGTCATTTGAGATTTTCAGAATTAACAAGACAAGGGAAAAGTTGAATACTTCTTGAAAACAGATATAGAGTTTTGATCCACATTCAAATGATATCAAACTACATTTAATAACTCACATCACCTGCGTTAAGGTAAACAGTCCAACACAAAGGTAACACAAATAACCAGATCCCGGAACCTTTGTCAGCATCCTCCCTGCGAGTGCTAAAATGGGAGCTTTGGAACAGAGTACCGACATCCATCAAATATAAACTATACCGAAGTTTCACACAGTTAAACCCTCAAGCACTGAATTATATCGAAGTTTGTCAAATGTTGCAGTTGTAGTTGCACTGGTAGAAGTGTAAGCAAAAATTGGAAGCGTAGAAAAGGAACACGTACTATTTGACAAAATATCTCAAAGAGGTGATAAGCACAAAATGAACTTGTTAAAAGGACACAGAATGTGGTATTTCCATTTATGCCCGAACAAACCAAAAAAACACCAATTTATGCAAAACAAAAGAACAACAAGCTAAAGGAAAAAAACAAAGAGGAAGTAAACCTTGTTCAAGCGCCCTCAAAACGCCAGTCCATAACAGATGCATGGAGCTGTTCTGACTGCCCTATTTCTGTTTCTCTGAAAATTGATTTACGAAGAGAGAGAGAGTCCCACGCCCGTAAACCGTCCCTTATCACCATAGATTTTACACGCATCTTTTCTTGCACATTCAAAAATACACAAACCTCTGCTTCAGTATTCATTGTATGACCAAACCCTTTAGCATAGGCTTCAATAAGACCTCCCTTATCCTCTCTTAAAACTCCTCCCACAACTGATGGGCCAGGGTTCCCTTTAGAGGAACTGTCAAATTTTAATTTGACCCAACCTGATGATGGATTCTTCCACTTTGTATGTTTTCTAATATATGCTTTATGCCAGTCTATATTGTTAAGGTTATGAGAAATTCCCCAATTTTTTACAAATTCTCACCTCATGTCTTGTAGGAGGATATTTGGATTTTGGAATCTTAGCCACATTGATATTTTCTTGAATAGCACAACCTATAAACCGGAACACTTGCTATGCACTAGAGGGATAATCCTTGAAGATTATATTATTTCTTTCCTTCCAAATCCCCCACACAATGTGCAGAGGAGATTGAGCCCAAACTTCCTTTATGACGAGATGACTATAAAGGGTAAACTTCATCCAAGCTACCAAAACATACTCCAAACTAGCAGACATAATCCATTGGATTTCAAATTTAAGAAAGGTCATCTCCCAGATATCTCTACAAAAATTACAATGAATCAATAGGTCATTAAATAACTCTTCATTTGTACAACATAACTAGCATCTATTTGGTAGTTGGAAGCCTCTTTCCCTGAGATTATCAAGAGTTAGGATCTTATTGTCGTTGGCCACCCACCAAAAGAAGTTGACTTTGGGAAGAATCTGATGATTCCACACAAGATCCAAATCAAAATTGTTCATAGTTGTATTTGTTATCATATTATAGATAGAAGCAACAAAGAAAGCCCCAATAGAATTGAGAGACCAAATAAGCTCATCCTCCCTTAAAACCATGAAGAATTTCCCAAGAAAGCCTAAAATTGAGCCATAAAATCTTCCAATCCATTCATTTGAGTTATAACTTCATTAAACTTCTTCCAGTGAGGGGTTTGACATAGTCATGCAAAGAATGACCAGGATATCTCAATAAAGTATTTTTAAGCACAACAAAATGAGGATGATAGGATAAAGGGATATTATCTTTCCATATGTCTTCTCAGAAGTTCACCATGTATCCATTTCCAATTCTCCATCTCAAGCCCCCTTTAAGAGTCCCTCTAATTTTTGGAACAACATTCCATACAACTAATTTAGCAGACAGATTGGAGTTGTGCAAGTTTATCATTGTTTTGAAGATATTTATCTCTAATAATAGAAACCCAATCTTTTTCATCATTTAAAAGGCTCCATCCAACTTTAGCCAGTAGTGCTTTGTTTAAAATTTTTTGTTTTCTTATCCTCAACCCTCCATTCTTTTTACCCTTACAAACAATCTCCTAGGAAACAAGGGCCAATATTTGTTTCTCTTCCACCCTAGTCCAGAGAAACTTCGTATGAATTTGTTCAATTTTATCAGCTATAGCAGTAGATATCTTAAAAAGAGAAATATAGTAGACATGAATATTCTACAAAGAGACTTTAAGTAGTTGATGTTTCCCAGCTGGACTCAACAATTTACCTTTCCTACCATTTATTTTTTTTCTAAATCCTTTCGATAATTCCAAACCAATTGTTATTATTGAGCTTCTATGTGGATAGAGGTAACCCAAGGTAGAGAGCTGGTAGAGTAGCCTTATTACATCCCCAAATCCCCATAGTCTTATTTTGAAGAGCTTCCTCAGTATTGAAAAAATATAACTTACTCTTGTCATAGTTTATGTATTGTTCTAACACTTTAGCATATTGATTAAGCAAAAGTTTCCATTGATTAGCTTCCAAAATAGAGGAACCACCAAATAATATATTGTCATAAACAAATTGTTGATGAGAAGTAGAGGGGAGGGAGGAAGCAACTTTAACACCAATCAATTTCCTCGAATTGATCTTCTTAGGGGTATTCCTTCCAAGAACTTCAGCCACAAGAATAAACAAGTAAGGAGAGATAGGATCTCCTTGTCTCAAGCCTCTAGCATTATTGAAAAACCCCTTGGGAATCCCATTAACCATAATAGAATATTTTGAAGTAGTTACACATTTTTTGACAAGTTGTAAGATATTTCCTTGAAAACCAAATTTGTGTAGGATAACAAAAAGAAAGGACCAAGAAACTCTATCATGAGCCTTAGAAATATCCAGTTCAAGCACCATATCTTCCCTTCTATTATTATTCATTGAATGAATAGTTTCATGATTTGCCAAGACCATATTTCAAAGTTGTCTACCAGGCACAAAACCTTTCTGATTCTGAGATATGATATCTTGAAGGAAAGGCTTCATTCTATTCACAATAAACTTAAAAAAAATCTTGTAAACTATGTTACAAAGACTTATAGGCCTATAGTCACTTAAGGACAAAGTATCACCTTTTTTTGGAACCAAATCAGTAAAAATAGAATTAAATTATTTTAAGAGTTGTCTTGATTTAAAGAAGTCATTTTCAACAGCAATTAGATCTTTACTTATAATATCCCAGAACTCTTGGAAAAAGGTCAGGGGGAACCCATCCAGAACAAGGGTTTTAAAAGGCCCAAAAGAAAAGGCATCTAGACAAACTTCATCTTTAGTAACTTCCTTAAGCAACATAGCATTATCATTCTTAGTAAGCACATTAGGAATAACCTCTAGTAGTTGAGCAAAAAGATTAGAATTACCCCCAAGATCCTTAAGCTTATTTTTGAAAAAATTAGTGGTATTTTCTCCAATATGATCACCATCAAAAATAATAGTGTCATCTTCATCCACAAGCTTATAATAGAATTCATTTTTCTATGCTTAAGAGTGGATTGGTGAAAAAAATTAATGTTACAGTCTCCCTCAGTCAACCATTGAACCCTAAATTTTTGCTTCCAAAGAGTTTCCTCTCTTAGCATAAGTCTGTCATTCTTCTCTGCATCTTCTTTCCTATTGACAGGTTTCCAACTCATTATCTCCATTTACTATTTTATCTTGTATGTCCTTAAACTATAAAGAAAGCTTCTGCTTTCACTAAAAGATATTCCCAAAGGTGAATTTATTCCATCCTCTAACCTTGTCTTGTATGAACTTAATTTTTTGACCAAGTTGCAACATAACAGTACCTTTGAAAGGAATACTCCACTATCCTGCAACTAGATCTCTAAAGTCTAGATGTGAGGCCCACATAATTTTATAACAAAAAGGGTAGGTAGCTTTCCATAAAGCATTAACCCAATGTATCAATAAAGGATTATGATCATATCCAACCCTAGGAAGAGCATAAAAGTTCATATTCAGATGAATTTGCCAAGAATAAGAAATAAGAAGCCTATCCAACTTAACCCAAATAAGATTTCTTCCCATTCTTCTTTTAAACCAAGTAATTAGAGTTCCCTCAAGATCCACATTGATGAATCCAGTAGAAGAGAGGAAAGCAACCAAATCTATCATTCTATCAAAGTAATCTTCTAAACCACCTAGTTTCTCTGAGGGATAGAGGGGAGTATTGAAGTCCCCAATAAACATCCAATAATCAGTAGGTTCTCTACTCATAGAAATAGTTAAAGAATCCCAATAATTTTTCCTAGTAGACTTAGAATTAGGAGCATACACATTCACCATCCTCCATGGATCATTAAGTTGTTTACGAGAGAAGTAAAAAAATAGATAATTTCTACAATTGTCAACCAAATTTCCCATAAGATAAGTAGGATTCCGCATAGTTACCATACCTCTAGAAGCTCCTTCTGATGGGCTTAAATAATATTCTACCCCTGGCCAAATAGAATTTACAATAGAAGAGAATGTATCCTCTGGCATCTTGGTCTCTTTGATCATGATGATATCCACCTTTTTATCTAATATGAAACTCTTAAGCAAGAACTATTTATGAGGGCTACTCAACCCTCTAATATTCCATGAAATAATCCTCATTAGTACAACCAAATCAAAAAACCAAATAAGCCAACAATAAAATCTGCACTTCCTAAAAATAAACTCATTAGGCAAACATTGCCTTTCAAGGCTAAAAAGGTCCATAAAAGAGGGTTAGAAATCATTTCTTAGATCTTCTAGAGGTTGAAAGGTTCTCTAGGGTTCTCTTCTTACCCATAGCTACCTCCCTAGCAACCTCATGAGCTCTAGTATCCCTTTGTTAAGGCCTACCTTGCTTTCTTTTATTACCAGTTCATCAAATTTATTCGTAAAATTCTTCCTCCTTCCTTTCCCTACTAGCATCTACTCTTCAAAAATATATTGAGTACTTTCATCCTATAAGTAAATGTCTTCTCAGGACTAGTTATAGTGGATACCTGATCAAATCCTTCTTCTTGTCCCAAACAAGACTTAGTAGGGGTGAAACTATTATAAGTCATATCCAAACATCCTTTTTCTATCTGTTACAAGAATTTCCTTTGTTGTTTGCAACTTCAGAGAGGAATCTTGGAAAGCACCCTCTTGAAGAACAATATTTAAAACTTCTTGGGAGACCACCTCAGTGTTTGTGGGAGGCTTGCACATCTCATCTTCATTTTTTGGGAGGAATTCCCCTTCTTCTAGGCCATTATCAACTGACTGTTGTCCTTCTTCTGGGCCATTATCAATAACAAGGTTTTGGTGTTCAATATTCAGTAGATCTGTATTGAAATTAGTCTTGGTATCATCTAAAATAATGTTGTTATTCTTTTGTTTTTTGTATTGCTCTTCTTCTAATTATTCTTGTCTCTCATTTTCAATATAAGGATTCATTGAGACCTAAGAGAGTCTCTTTTCCACCTCCACCATATCATTGACATGGTTTTGCTATTCATTAATCAATAGATCTGATTTTTGACATCCGAAATAATATTATTGGCATCTCAAATCATGTTATTTTTTAGTTTTTCCTTGTTTTTCTTTTCATCTAATCCTTCTTGATTCTTATATTCTTCATGAGGTTCCTATAAGACCCGAGAAAGCTTCTTTTACACCTCCCCTATTTGTTGTTTATTCTTAGGTTCAATCACTCAAGTAGGAGTTTTTTACAGGCATTTATGAGGTGCCCAAACTTACCATAGTTCAAGCAAAAAGGTCCAAAATTTTCATAATGTATTGGTTGAACCCATTTTCCATATCTTGATTGGAGAATGATTTGTGTAGGCAATACTTCATTCAGAGTGACATTGACATAAAATCTTGCAAATACTAATCTATATTTCTCCATAGTTACCTTATCAATATAAAGGAAATGGCCAAATGAGTTGGCTATAATCTGGATAATGATAGGACTCCAATATTCTAGAGGTAAACGGGCTATACAAATGGACCCAAATAGGAGAAACTAAACAAAGATATGCCTTAGGATTAAATCCAAGCTTCCATTTACATAGAGAAACATTATAACGATGTTTTTTTGTCAAATAACCATGTTCCTCTAGTTAAAACCACTATTAGATCTTCAAGAATGGTAAATCTAAAAAGGAAAAGTCCTCCCACCATAACACTAATGGTAACACTTCCTTTAACTTTCTATGCCACCTTAACCCACTTTTAAACCAAATCTATATTTTGATTAAAATAAAAAAACTTACCAACCAGAGTATTCTACATGAACAAGATAGCTTCCTCCATAAGAGAATCTGAGAGACTTAGAGCAATCCCTTCCTCAATTTGTTGTGTTGCAACCAATCTCTCACTATTGCTCTTGCAAACACTAAATCCCTTGACTTAATCAGACCATGATGGCTGACCCATCACATCAAAGTCCTTTAGCAAGGTGCTAGAAGAGGAAATCATGATAGGGAGACTAGAGGCCCCCACAATAGTCACTAATCATGAAAAGAGCACCAAAACTACAAAATTTCAAAAAACCAATGAACCCCTAATAGAGTTATGTTAAGTTTTGCAAAGTTTCATTTACCTCCTAGATGTCTTCGTATTCCTCCAAACTTTTTAATTTTTTCCCATGAAAGGAAGTGACTTCAGCATTGTGTCAGCATCCACCTACCTCCTTCATCTGCATTTATGGTGATTAAATTAGGGATAATTTGTGAGGAGATTAAATTTGATTTTTGTGTTCATTCTAACTTTTTGTGATTAAATTATTGAGCTCTCCCTCTACATTTTTCTATCAAAAACTAAAGTAACCTCCTCATGATGATCCAAAACTCAAATTCTACTACTAATGCAATCAAATACCAGCAGCATACACTACACCCATACACACCAAGAATATCTTCCACTACGTTCCATATTAATAGAAGATTATTCTCAAATCAATGAACATGCTCTAAAACAAATAGGTTGAAAATCATCATAAATTGTTGAAATTGAAACTTTGAAAGAAGGAAATATGAGCATAATTGTTGATTCACACTTATATATTCCTTCATTTTAAAAATTTTAACTATTAGTTTTCAAATTGGGCTAAGATAAATACCATCTTAAATGTTTGAACCCTAATTTAAGTCACAAATACCAACACCTCTAATTAGAATATTGCAACTTAGTTTTAGTTAAAATCATTGCCTCAATTTCAAAAGTGTGTATGGAATTTAATCTAGGTCAACTCTGAGATCTTAAAACTCTAATTCACAAATTTTTGCAAAACTTGTTGTCGATTTTTTAATTCCCCGTGTAACAATGCTTTTGAATTAGTAGAGATTTTGGGAAGGGTAGAAGTATTCATAAAGTAATTAAATGCAACTTTAGTAGGGTTCATAATTACTTAGCATGAAAATAGGTTTTAAATCCTTGTGTCCTTTAATAAACCAATCTCCCACAAACTGCATAACAAATTTAATAAACCCAAGTCTTGCAAAAATTTATTCTGGAAATGAAATTATCCCGACCCCTAGGTCTAATCTACAAATCCCAATGTACTTAGATTTCCTACAACATGCATTGAATCATTTTTGTGGAGATCCATCAATGGAAGGGAAAACATTGTTTAGGCACCTATGTTTGGGACCCCTTCACTCCCCCGTATTTGGTTCTTGCTCAAAGTTTCCCATGATGTTTTGTAGAATTTTGGTGAAGGATGGAATAAGTTGTAACAAATGGAATATGTTCGGTTTGATTCTATTTTCCCATAGAGACTTTATGACCCTAAAACAATGTCAAATTGTAGTGTTTCACTTGACTATTGAATCCTATGGACATTCCTTCATATCCTACATGATATCATAATCCCACATTTTCCTTAGAACTGTCCTAGTTTAATATTTGTTCTAGTGTGTAGGAGGAGATTGTTCTAACACATATTGGAGCACACTTGCATTAGATTTTAGATTGAAATATGATTTAAAATGGAAGTTTCTTTTCATACATTTTCATATTCTTCTCTAGATATAAACTCTGAAAAAGCAATTTATGAAGAGAAACAATTTTCATAGGATTTCTTAAGAACTTCAAAAGGGAATTTATTATATCAATCTTTTGCAAGGTGACGTCCTATGCTAAACAAATAAAGTACAAATTCAAAGGGGTTACTCCAACCTCCAAGATCCACTCCACATGGGAGGAGGTTTCAGATATAGATTTAGGTCATGTTGACTTGGAGGAGTTCAAGCAAAGTACATATGGGCCTAATCCAACTAGTAATGCCTAGGAGATGGTAAAGAATGGGATTTCCCAAGTAGTTGATTTCCCTACTATGGTACAGTGTCCAAAACTAGTCATGGAATGTGCAAAGCAATATCACCCAAGGTCTAGACACATAATAACTGAGGATAATGTGGTACTAGCTAATCTCTCTACTTGGGTAATAACAAAGGATTTCAACATTCCTACTCATCAAGTGATGGTGGAGCTCATTGAAAATCTAGGACTCAAATATTATAACCAAGGACCAGATATTTGCAAAAGGTATATTAATAACAAGTGGATGAAAACTTCTAAGACTTCAATCTCTAAAATTCCCAAGACACTCTTTAGGAGTGGTTTCAAGACTAAGATCAATGATATGGTTACCTTGGTGAGCAAGATCATGGGTTTTCCTATGGCATCAACTTTTCACCCTTGGATGTTTAAGTTCATCCATGAAGTGCTGGAGGACCAATAGATGAATTATTGGGCTAAGATTATCGATGATAATTTACACATTTAGTTGACCAAGGTTGGAGTAACATGGAGGTTCTTCATGATTTCTTATTTAATCTACATGCTTGCTATGAATGTGTTTTACCCTAGTTTGACTAGAAGAAGCACTATTGGAAATGGGCCTAGACAATATAAAGTTCATGGTATCTATCCTCAACTCCAAATGGAGCAATATATAAGACATTAAAAGAGGTTAAACGATGTCTTTACTATGTATATCACTAGGTGACTTTAAGGTGATCTAAACAAGAGGATCTCAATACATGTTGTCAAGTTGATCAAGAAGTATGGGAACTGGTTCATCTAATTTCCCAAGTTCCCATACATCAATATTGAGGGATTCAATGGTCTAGAATATAAACTGCCCAAGTATCCTACTGATAAGATCATACTATTGGAGCTCACTAAGCAAATATGTGAGTCACAATAACTTTTGAATGAAAAGCATAGACAAAGGGTACAATTCCCTTTGATTCTAGGAGATGGAATGTACACATCCTTCTTTCCTACTGCTAAAGAATTAGATGCAAAGATATATATATATATATATATATATATATATAGAATTTGCATTTCTATAATGGTAGACCATAGTTTGATCATCATCAAAAGATAGAATAGCTTCTAGGTAAGGATCTGCATCGCATTCCTCATCTAGAAGATTTTTATGCTAGTTGTATTGATGAAAATAAAGTAACGAGGAGATATTATAGAATTTCTACATTTTTAATCAAATTTTTCAATATATACCCAATTCCTAATCAATTATCAGATGATTGTAAAGTACTACAAAAGGAGGAGTATGCTAAAATATTTAATGATCTTATCCCTCCTCTGAATTGGTCAAAGGAAGAAGTTATCTCCTTGGAGAAAATCGTGAGGGAAGTTATCAAGTATAGTAAGACATGGGTGGACTATAAAGTAAAATAACTTGTTGAGCAAGGAGTTTAGTTGACCTATATAAAAGAAAAATCCAAAAGGGAGAAGAAGAAAGAGGTTGTGGAAGTAATTATTGAGGATTAATATCAAGAAGAGGAGATCCTAGGTCTAAGGAGAAAGAAATAGAAAAGGATGAGATGAGTATAAAAGAGTTTGAGTATCTTCCGCCACCCAAAAGAAAAGGAAAAGAAAAGATGACTGCTACTAGTGTAGCATCATCTAAGATGAGGGGGAGAAAGAAACCTCCTCCTCCATAGAAACAAGTCTACAAAAATAAAATAAAAAGATACAGAGGAGGAGGATGTTGAGCAAAATTCAAGGCCCCAATTGGTTAAGAAAAAAAGAAGAAAGATGACATTGTTGCTTCTACCACTGAAATTTCCCCTTCTTCACTAGTCTATTCTCTATTTCCTTCACCTTAGCAACCTTCATCACCTATTTGTCCATTTCAAACCACCTCCTCTCCTTCTATTAAAATATTTATCCCCACCTCCACAGTCCATCCTTATCCCACTATTCCTTCTATTATTCTTCAAACATCTTCTTCATTGTAAACATCTACTCTATCTTCTTTCCCTCCACTACAACAAGTACAAGTTTCAATGCCAACTCCTATACTAGTTGTAACTAGCATTACTTCTCCAATCTCTATTCCTTCTACCATTTCTTCCACTTCCCCTATTCCATAGTTCCTTCCTTCTTCATCTTCTTCTACACTTCATCCCATTGATTCCACTACCTTTCATGTGCCCCTTGCATCATTCTTTTCAAATATGAATAAGGTTATACTTGAACAATCTAGTATAGACCTAGATACCCCTCCTAGATCTCCAAGAGAACATACAAAGCAATTGATATATAGAGTTAAGAAGGCATTGGAAGAGAAAGAAGTTTCTCTAATAAAAGCATCCCTTCAACCAATAAAAGATATCATAATTATAGCTTTTCAATAGGTAATCCAAGAAGTACCACAAGAAGTCAATAGTAAGAAGTTCAAGAGGATGGTATACAACTAGAGATTCCACAATTAGTACCCACACAAGAAGTCAAAAATGAGGGGATTCCTCCTCAAAATGATCAAGATCTAAGTGACATCAAATAAGGACCAAAGTCCAAGTGATCAGCAATAAGGAGTTCAGATAATTGATTCAATTCTTGACACTATTTCAACTAAGGAAAATAAATAGGAAAATAAGTCCCGGGATGGTCAAATTGATCAAATCTTGCCACTTTAATAGCAAGTAGTGGAAGAAATTAATGATGGTACCACAATGGTTGAAGGTCAATCTTTAGTAGAGGTAGACTATGATAAATCCCATATCTTTGGATCTTTCCAACTTGATAAAGGATTGGACAGGCTATATCTCCTATTGTGGATAAAGATGATAGACCTTCAAGAAGGAGATTTCCAACTTACAACTATCAACCATGGTCAAGCCACTAGGACACATGAGATTGAAGATGTGTAAAATGTAGTATCGACTATGGTAAACCATATGCATAAAGATGAAAAAGTGAAGAGGGAATTGAAGGAACATGTTGTTGAGCTTCAAGATTACATCAAAAATATAATAGCCCCTCTACAAAAAGAAGATAGAACCATTACTCTTATAGTAGTCTTTTCATGCCAAGAAATTAGAGAACTGGATAAAATGAAGTATGTAGCAAGGACCACCGAAAGTTAGATTGAAGAAATATATAACCAAGGATTCCAAGTGATTGATGAGGAAGTCCAAGCTCTAGGAGATTTTATCAAACTAATAGGAAGGATATATATCCTGCATGATGCATGTAAAGAATATGAAGGAAATCATACACATGTTTTCCCAAGAGTTGATATGATGTGTAAGTTGTCTCTTGAAGTGCTCATAAAATAAAAGATTCTCACTAAAGAATGTTTGGAGTTACCATTCATGGGGTCTGAATTGTTGAAATTTTGGAGAGAGACTATTGATAAATGTGCTGTAGAGATGGAGCATCTTATGGCTCAAATTTTACACATAGAAATGATATTTTTGATATGCTACATGATGTAACAAGATTATACATTGATGCTTCTACAAAATTGAATGCAGATTTATTCAAAGATTAGTTGATGCAAGTTTTGAAAATAGGTCTACAAGAGCCTCCATATTATTTTGGTGTTACCAATATGAATAAAATATTTGAGCTAAAAGGAACCATTAAATCATTTTTTAAAGGCACACATAAGAGGAATGCCTCTTTCAACATATTTTTAAGAACTTATGATTCACAAAAATTCATGATCAGTTTTGTTAATGAACCTAATCTAGATGCACTCAATCCCATCCTCACTACTTTTATGGATTATAGGAGAAGGTAAAGAGTGAAAGATCAAATCATAGTAGAAGATGACACATCCAACTGAAAAATCTAGATAAAGATCCTATTCATATTGCTTTCTAGAGTGAACCTATTTGGGGTTCACAAGTTGAACATTGCTTTCTCAAACCCCAGGTCATTTTATCTCTTATGACTTGTTTCTTTTGGTGGATATTTTATCTAAATAAGAAAAGAAAAGGGAAGGATGACCTACTTTTGAAATTTATATTTTGTCCTTTTGTACGAAAAGTCAAAGAAAAGTAAAATTGTAACCATTGGATCTAGGTTAGTTAGAAATGAGTGTCTAAGGTGGATTTGCCCCAAGCAATTAATTGTAATCTAATTTGGACCTTTAGTGAAAGACGAATCCAAGCCATCCATTATATACCAATTTCCCTTTCCTTCTCTATAAAATAAAATCATTCTTCTTTGTAAAAGGGATCTAGAATTGCTAAGACTAGATGAACTTTCGAAAATTAATACAAACAATTCACTTCAATATGGTTTCCTGCATTATAAGAATTTTTGCTATTATATGAGATTTTTTATTAATTTAAGGAGTTTATTTCATGCTTCCTTTTCACTTAGTTGGAATTATTTGTAGTTATGAATGAATGTCTCTATGTATATGATGGATCTCATGTTAATAGTACTAGTGATTTGTTGATAGTAAGTTGCTTTGTGTAGTTAGTCTAAGCATCTTTTAATTAAAGTTTAATTTTTTAAAAACTTTATTAAGATGTGCCAATATTGGGTGTTTGATGAAGTCCTTTCATGCGATAAAAATCATTCACTAACCTTTGAATATTGCACTAGATCTTTGTGACATTGTGGGCTTCCTAATTAAGCAAAGATTGGTAACTTTAAGGTCTATCTATTTATACTTAAGTTCATAATTGTGGGAGTCCATAGTTTATTTTCCTAAATCCCCTTTTCTTTTCTCACCTACCTTTTGGTATTTTTTGAAAACTAATTAGATTTAGGATCAAAATCAAAATAGAAATTGTAAAGTCTAATGAAAAATATGAATTGTTTCCAATACATCTAGATCTCAGATCTAGTAACTACATAGGGTTTTAAAATCTCTTAGACCTTAATTTTATCAGGTTAAAACCCTCATATCTCAATGTAGTTAATAGTTGTGTAAGTCCCTTTGTTAGAACAACAAAGAACATCAAACAACAGAGTTATCTTGTAAAGGTCAAGACCTAGCTAGTAAAGACCTTGTGGTAGTAATTTTCTAATTTGTTGGGATTTGATTCCTTTTAAGAGAAATAAAGTACTTAGTATTCTATCTAAGTTGTTGTATGCAAAAAAATTCATCAACAAGTTCCATTTTGTTGTTTTAATGGAGATGCACTAGGCACTCCCATTGCATATTTTTTCATATCTTTTCTCTTTTTAGTCCCATTGGGTATTTGTTTATTTGGATATGGAGATAGCCACCTAAGATCAAGAAAGACTAATGGAAAGAAAAAATAACTCATAAGATCAATAATTTAGAATAAATTGTATTCTAATCAAAGGATGCAATAGAATGAATTCTAGATACAAGAGTACATGAGGTGGGTATATATAAGATAAACCAGTAAGAGATGTTAATACACAACCAATCTAGGATAAACGAGATATACTCACATGTGACCAACATCTCCACGAAACTAAGAAAGTACAAGTCACATGATGCAAGTACAACCTATCCAAGTAGATACCTACCTAAGTAAGCTTATTTTATCTTAGGTGCATATAATATAATAAAGTAAATGCAAGAAAATAAAATAATACACTAACAACCCCCATAAACATAGCTTAGAAATGCATTTAGAGATGGATAAATGGGTACCAACAAATGTGTATGCATGTTATGTACCCATGTACATAATGATCCACTAAAAAAGATAAGAAAAGGAGAAAGCACATAGGAAACAACTACCCCCCCATGAGAGGATGAAGAGAGAAGGTGTATGTGACCCCTTGAACAAGTAGCATCTTGCACCCCTAAGAGAGCTCACAAATGATAAAAATTTCTCCTAGTGAAGGATTTGGTGAATATGTATATGACTTTCTCCATTGTAAGATAATACTACAAATTAGTAACTTGCTCCTATATAATCTCTTTGATGTCGAACATATGGATCTCGATGTGTTTGATCTTCTAATGTTGAATTGGATTCCTCAATGTTTGAATGGAACTTTAGTTGTCATATAAGATGATTGATGGTAAAGGAAATGAGATGCCAAACTTAGTAAGGAGTGATCCCATAATAGTGTGTCCCACTTGCAGAATATCCTATTTTTTAACTGAAATCATGTATCTTTTCAAAAAAATAATGATTTAAGCCTAGAGGGGTTCCATCCAAGGGAGTTTGATTGAAGTGTGTTAGATCAAACTCCCTTAAATCAAATCCCCTTTGATATAATTCTCCCAGACTTAAATCAAATTCCTAATAGAGCATTCTTTGCACCTATCAAAATTTTCACAAAAAAACAATTTTACTTCACCTTTTAGCCCAGATCAAATGAAGTCATTTGAAAATGTCATTTTATAATTATATACCCTTAGTGTTAGTTTTCTAAAAATTATATAATATGTATATGTTTTTCTAATATTATATGTTTTTTAATTTTATAATGAATGTAGGTCCATTATTAAAAAATAAAGACCTCTATTCGTAACAAAAAAATTGTTAGAAAAGTCTAAAAAAAATGCACTCCACATGGATGTCCTTGTTTCAATGAAAAATAATAATAATAATTTCAATATATATGCTAAGAGAAATGTGTTTTTTATTTAAATTTAGTTTGAAATGAGGGTCTAGATCCTTGTACAAAACAACCCAAAGGGCAACCAAAAACCTTACAAAGGGTAGGAACAACAAATTAACAGCCGTAGGACAGCAACACAAAAACCAACAATAGAAACAAACTAACTTTAAACAAAAACAACAAAAAACTCAGGATGAACAACTAGGGATTCTCATCAGTCCCATACTTAGTGAATAATTTGAAAATTTCCTTATAATCACCTAGATGATCAATCCTAATACCCTTGATCTTATCATCAAAATACTTCACAATAGAAAACACAGTAGCCACACGGTGCAAGGTTTTAGCAGCAAATTTTGACATCACCCTTTATTTCTTCTGCAGCTTCTCCAATTTGGACCTGAGTTCTACAATCTCCTCCTCCACCATTTTGACACACAATGTGTTGAACACCCATAATACTAAGAGTGGGAGGGGGTGAATCAGTATTCTCTTAAACCATTCACTTATTAAACCATTAATCCATTTGCCAATTCAACAACAACAAAACAAATTAAGCATAGAATGAACAACCATAAACATAACACATAGACACCAAGATTTTTACATGGAAGAACCAAAATGGGAAAATCCATAGACAGAGTTAGTGACAGGGAAAAAATATGTCTTTATTTTACTATTTATTTGCCTCTAAACCTTGTCATATTATAGTGTCTTTTGTTGCTCCTATCACCATTTGATAGTGAACTGAAGAAATTTTATAAAATATAAAGGAAAGATAAAAATCTATGAATATGTCAAAATCCTTTGATTGTTTATTAATTATCTCTATGATTTTGGTAGCACGAGATGCTTAATGGGTGGTACGTGGACAAAGGCATCAGTGGAATAAGGTTAAGACCATTCAAGGATCATCTATCATTTTGGTCGAATTCTAGTGTTGAATTGTAATTATCTATTTTAAGGTTGTTATGTCATTTGAAATGATGGCAAAAGACTATAAGCTATTTTTGATTATCTTTTGAGGTTGTTGGTGGCCATGGGCCAAAAACAACCAAAGACTTTTATATGTTTTATTAAACAATAGTTATAAGTCTAACCAGTCTATAATATCTATAAATATGTACACCCAAACTTAGTTTATACAGATGATATAATAATATACTGATACAGACTCCTTGTTTGTAACCAAAAGCTATTGTGATGTTATTTGAATGAATATTGTTTGGCATGGAATAAGCTTTTATTTCATCACTGAAAAGCTGAAGAAGGAAGGCCCCACTTCCTCAATTGCCCAGTGACTAGCTGTAGACTCAATATGTTATGTGGTAATGATATTTCTCAGTTTTGAATTTGTTTTAATCATTGATTCTCGTGTTAGCTATTTAGTGTGTTGTTAACTATTATCTGAAATATTTGATGTGTTCATTTTGAAATCATATCATAGGTATATTTGGGTTAAAAGATTGTTTTGCAATCATATTGAATTAATGTGTTTTTTGGCATGTGTGAGTCAAATTTGGTAGATTATCTCAATAGTATCAATTGGAATGATTAGTAATACATAGACTTTATTTAGCACTATACATCTCAACATTTTATTTGCTTCTGATAGTCTACAATCGTTACTTCTATTTTTTATAGAAATTGTTTGGTCTAGGTTCCTGTCACGAGAGTGACAGGAGGTCTGAAAAATAGTTTTCCGAACAAATGCAATGTGTGTGTAGTTGCATTCATCCTCACTTAGCTTTCTAGGTTCAACCCTTAGGCAAACATCCCCAATATCTTTCATAAGTTGATGACTCCTGCATTGACAATTGAAGGATAAACTGAGGACACATTTATGAAATTCCCAAAGGTTGAATTAAATGTACTTGTTATTTGAATAGAGATACAAAGATAAGTTACTCCTAAAAGTTTACCCACAATTTAATCCAATCATTTTGGTGTCATTGCTAGGGAAACATATTAAAGGCCTAAAACAATAGTGAGTTGTGTTAGGACCAGTGTGTCAAGGTGAAAGTCTGCACAATTATCGACCTTGCCTAGGCAATTAAACTTGGTTTGCTCTGTTATAAATCATATAGGTGCATGAATCATAGTAGAGATGGTAACTTAGGTAGATTTGTTAAAAAGGAGAAAGAAAGTAGTGCACAATCATAAAACTCAAAAAATAAGTCAAAACCATCTGTTGAGGGAATTAGTTCACAACCTAAAAAACCAAAAAAAAAATCAAAACCATCTATTGAGGGAAGAAGTTCACAACAAGAAAAATTGAAAAATAAACTACAACCATTAGTTGTACACACATGACATGAGAAAGAGAGTGTTGAACCTGATATCAAAAAGTGTGTTATTGAGTCTACCATTATTGAGACCCCTTCTGGAGTTCGTCCAGAGTCTTTAGAAGAATTTTGTAAAAGGGTTGCAAAGCAATTCAAAGAATCTTATGAGCTTTGAGCTGGTCCATCCTTAGAAAATCAAAATCCATTTAAAACCTTCTACTCCCCTTGCGCATTCAAAATTATGGCCGACCTCAATAACAATCTCCACAACAACAATAATAATCTCAACAATGATGAGAAGACATTGGCCAAAGATAATCTGGTCACTTTGAATTTCCAATTGCACATCCTTATGAGAATGCCCCTATGAAAAGAATTCCTCATTCAACCTTGTCCATTTTTTGTGGTCTTTCTGTTGAGGATCCTGATATGTTTTTATTTGAGTTTGATGCGTTGTGCCATAGTTATGACTATCAAAGTGATGCATAGAAGCTCAAGTTATTTTCAGCCACATTGAAAGATGCAGCCCTACGCTGGTTCATGAACCTCTAAAACATTAGAACATGGGATGACATGAAGGAAATTTTTTTGAAAAAATACCAAGAGTATTATAAAATGAAAGAGGTTTGGGATGAGATTTTCCAAATGACATAGAAAGTAGATGAATCTGTGGAAGACAATCTCAAACACTTCATGTTTAGCCTACAAGGATCATGACAACAAGAGCTAACTCCTAATACTATTAAAATGTTGTTTCACGGATGAATAAGAGATGATACTATAGATGCATTGAATTTAATCGGTAAAGGTAACATCTCTAAATTAAACTTTGATGAAATTTGTGACATTTGCAAGAATTACTCAAGGTCTCAATGATCAGGGAGGAATTATTCAAGTAAGCTTTCTACTTCAAGAAATACCACAAGTATAACCAAGTGTGAAATAGGTAATTTGCTTGAAGATCTTAAAACTAATTTATTACATTATATGGGAAAGCAAATTGACACCCTATATACTCATAGAAAGCAAGAGGAAGCCGAAAAGGCCTTGGCTATATTTTTCCTAACCTGTCGTAAAAGGCATAGTAGTGAGGATTGTCCTTATAATAGGACAAATATTTCATCTTTAGAAGAAGCTAGTAAAAGTTCCATCTTAAGGCCTCTTCTCGTAGGTGTAACAGATATGGAATATTCTGAAGAATCTGTCTACTATATGGCCCCAAGGTGACCTTTTCCACCTCACGTGATGCATCCAAAAATGACTAATGATTATCTCACTCCTAGACCCAACCAATCCAATTCTTTCTCTAATCAACCTAGATGGTATGGGGGTTGGAAACAACCTCCACAATACCCTCAATTGATGCAACCATATCAATATGCTTCACAGCTGTAGCAGCAGGCATGGAGGCCACAACCGCCACAACCTTCACCATACCAACAACCATATCCACCACAATCACAATTTCCACCTCCTCCCATGATTAACCCATATCAATAGCCATAATAGTTTCTTCCACCTATACCATCATTGTCTGCCTAGTCAGCCAATCCACCACAACCACCAAAACCTGCATCTATGCTAGCCCAACCAAATCCAAATCCCAATAATAAGGAAAATCAACACATGTATAATAATGAGGCAATAGGTTACTCTACTTATCGTATAAATACTATAGAAATAGATGGAGTCCACTTAAGGTCAGGAAAGGCCCTTCAAGGGCCCACCATCACAATAATTAATGAAGAACCTAAAGAGGACCTAGTAAAAGAACCTCCATTTCTTGAATGATTTCATTCAAAGCTAGTACAAAAGGAAGTTTCTCAACCTGAATTTGATTTTATCAATGAGTTACGTAATGTTAACATTAAGATTCCTTTGTTGTAGGCCATCAAGGATATCCTAGTATATATAAAAATAGTTCAAGATCTTTGTACTCCGAAGCAAAAGAAAAAGCAAGATCCGAAGACTATCCAGGTCATTGGATAATTAGCAAACTTTATGCTTAGGAATCTAACCATTCCTAAGTACCCAGATCCAGGGAGTCCTATCATCAAGGTGTGTATCGGTAAAGTTACTATTCCTAATACACTTGTTGATTTAGGTGCTACAATTAATGTCATGACAAATGAAATAAAGGAAAAATTATCACTTAAGGGACTTAGACCTACTCCCACAATTCTCCAAATGGAAAATAGATCATTGGTCAAACTGGAAGGTATGATTGAAGATGTAATTCTTTCTATTGATTCGTGGGAATATCCTACTGACTTTATGATTTTGTAGCTAAAAATTAAGCTAGGGGGTACCCCTTAATCTTGGGGTGACCATGGTTAGTGGCTGTAGATGCATTCAGCAATTGTCGATCAGGAAATATGGTCATTTCTAATGGGAAGCACACAAAACAGTTGACTTTATATCCACCAACACAACCCTTGTTAGAGACGGAGCATCTAGTTTGGGTTGATAGTGATTTAGATGAGTCCCTACCAATCCTCGCGATTGATCAAGCATCAGACATTGAAGAACCTGAGGAAGATAATATTCTTGTTAACTTTCTTCAAAATATGTATGCATCTAATGAATTCTTTTAAAGCATGGTTCTTCATTTAGGTATCAATGCTCCTTACCCTTTTGGTAATTTTCCATTGGTAGGTAGCTCACAATCTATTCAACACTTTATCGCATTGCATCAATTTCTACCCCATGATTGTTTGTTTAGACCATATTTACTATCTAAAAAGTCTAGCAATACACCGTCCACTTCACAAGTACTAGCTCTCAATTCACCTGTACAATCAGAGGCCATAGAAATTTTACTTGGTTGTACACTAAATATCAATCCATAATTAAGATCTGAACAAATCCAAGACCTTATTGCCATGCTAAGAACTTATAAATATGCCTTTACTTGGGAATATCAAGATATGCATGGCATTCATCCTAACACCTACACACAACATATTTATATCAAAGAGGGTATTCGTCTAGTTAGGCAACCACATCAATGGCTCAATCCCATCCTGTGAGATATAGTCAAAGAGGAGTTACAAAAATTGTTAAACGTCAGATTTATATATTCTATTTTAGATGGTCAGTGGGTCTCTCCTCTAGTTGTGGTTCCTAAGAAAAATGGTAAGTGGAGAATTTGTGTTGATTATCAAGCACTTAATAAAGCTACTAAAAAGGATAATTTTCCATTACCCTTTATTGATCAAGTGTTGGATACTCTTACAAGTAAAAAGTTCTTTTCTTTTCTAGATGGGTTCAGTGGTCACAATTTGATCCTCATAACCCTTTAAGACCAGGATAAGACTACTTTTACCTATCGTTGGGGTACCTTTACCTATAATGTCTTACCATTCAGATTATGTAATGCCCCTATCACTTTTCAAAGGGTAGTCTTGAGTATTTTTGCAGATCTTGTGAATGATTGTGTTGAGGTGTATATGGATGATTTTATTGTGCATGGTAACACTTATGAAGAAACTAAAATAAACTTAGAAAAAGTGCTTAAACATTATATAGATACTAATCTATCACTAAGCCATGAAAAGTGCCAATGCTAATGACAGAAGGGATAGTACTTGGTCATTATATCTCTTCTAAGGGTATTCAAGTTGATCCCAAAAAGATACAAATCATCTAGGACTTGCCAACACCCTCTAGCCAAAAAGATGTGCATAGCTTTCTAGGCCATGCAGGGTACTATAGGAGATTTATCCAAAATTTTAGTAAGATTGCTTACCCCTTATTTTGCCTTGCTAGCTAAAGATGTCTCCTCCTGGACACCAGAATGTCAAGAAGCCTTTGAAACTATTAAGACCAAGCTAGTAACAACACTAGTACTTAGAGGTCCAAATTGGGAATTGTCTTTTCATATACACACTGATGCTTCAGATTGTTCTATGGGAGCTATACTTGGATAGAAAGAAGATAATCTTTTCTACTCCATCTACTATATTAGTAATAACTTCACTCGAGCTAAGGTAAATTATACAGTAACTGAAAAGGAGTTTCTAGCTGTTGTTAATGCTATCAATAAATTCTGACATTATATTACTAGATACAAAGTGTTTGTTCATATTGATAATTCTGCAATTTGGTTTTTAATGAATAAACCTATTGTAGGAGTTAAGGACAACACTGAGAGGGGGGGTGAATCAATGTTGTGTGAATTTTTTAATCTTTTTCAAACTTTAACTTTCTAAGCACAAGGAATGAATGATACCTTTGATTTGTCAAATACATATGCACATGACTGTGAATGCAGAAAGAGAATAAAACTTCATAAGTAAATTAAACACACACAAGGAAGATCAATATGAATCATAACACAAGATATGCACGAGTGGAAAACCCTCCTAGGGTATAAAAACCACTCCAAAACTGCCTCACTGGCTTAACCTTGAAAAATATCTTTACAAGCCTCACTGGCTGTGTCTCACTGACAAATGGTCTTACCGACCTACAAGCCTCACTGGCATACTGTTGTGCCTCACTGGCATTTCTCAATCAATCAGAACTCTAAATCTCATGTGCAAGAAATGATTGCTACTCAATCTGATTTGCACCATTCAAATCAACTCATCTACAACATACATTCCATAATTCCAATCCTCTGATATTCTATCCTTGAATTATTTAATTCACCTGATCAGAAAGACATATCTCACTGCAAATTAGCTCATACCCACACATTCTTCTGTGTTTTCTTTTTAAAAATATTTTCATGAAGTTATCTTCATAATCATATATTTCTCTGCACTTCAACAACAACTATCAAAGCACCTGTAAGCCCAATTAAATGTTAGATAATAATTCATCTTCTTCTGCAATAAAATCGATCTTGTAATCCATTCACCTTCATTTACATCAAAAGACTTTTCATATTTTGTCTTCAATCTTTGATATTCTTGCATCTAAAAAAAATTCATCTCTTGATATTCTTGTAACAAAAATGTCTTCAAAACTCCTCAAATTCTACAATAAAAAATCTTTTCAACTTCTTCCTTATAAAGAACCTGCAACAAATCCTGAACCAAACGAATTACATCTCTGCAAAAAAAATCAATTTCTTTTCAATTTTCATTTTGAATATCCCTCCAATCTTTCATCTCCTTCTCAAAAATTTCGTTTATCTTCTCTGCAAACATGATCCTTCATATTTTTTTTAATAAGACTCTTCATATCCAAAAAAAATCAGCAAAAAATCTCCTCAAGAAAATCATTCTTCAATGATTATATCTTCATCCTCAAAAAAATTTCACCAAAAGAAATTACATTCAAATTCTCTGAAACCATCTATATGAGTTCTTAAAAAGATAAAAAATCTTTATACAATATTACTTCCCTTTTCCTTTAAACACATGAGATGGATTTTAAAAGGAATAAATCTCTTAAATAGAAACCCCTGAAAATCTTAACATGCCCATCTTTTGTTTAAATAATAATTAGAAAAATACTTTTTAATGTCATAAAAAATGAGATAAGTGGGGGCCGACCACTTTAGTGGTTTAAAAGAGTTTCTAAAAAAAATAAACTAAAGCCAAAGAAATGGCTTAGTATTCGGGCTTCTTTAATAGAAACTTTAAATCAAAGATATAATATGCTCCTTTGAAAAATCGATGCTCTTTTACCTTGTATTTCGGTGTCCATGCAATTTCCATTAGAAACTTTCACAAAGTCATGCTCCACCTTTTTGCCTTTTTACGGTGATAATTTTAAATTCAAAAAACTTGAAAACCCGCCCACTTCATAGCCTTTGATAAGCTTTTGCCCGCTAATGTGGAAGACTTACTCTATCGGTGGAAAGGGGGAAAGGGGGCCGGTTGCCTTGTGGTATTAAACCCTCCACCAGGTGACATTTAGTGAAATGACCTTCTGTCACAGGTCAGCTTGAAATTATAACATAAATATATGAAAAATAGAACTTTATAAACTCCTTTGTAAACCTTGAGCTTATAAACTTCAAAAAAAATAATTCCAATCTTGTTATGAGCCAAAATGAAGCACCTTGTTGCTCATTGCCATTTTACCACCTAGTCATGTGATTTAAACAAGAACTTTTTCTGACTTGAAAACAGCTTGCATAGTATATAGTGAATGTCACTGACTTGAATGATATGTCATTGCCACTGATGAATCATGAAGTATGGGATGAACCTATAAAACACAACAACTATCCTTCTGATGGTGAAGCAAAGAACATCATCATGAAGCAACCATATATACTCAAAGCAACTTAGCTTTATGACACAACTTCTCAATTCAACTCCAAGCAAACTCTGAATTTCTTGAGATCAACCTCCTGTGTGTTAGACAATAAATGAACTTGTGAAGATCATCATTTCACACTGCATAACCATGGACGATGAACATGAGTGAAGCATAACCAATATGACATCAAACTTGAGAACACACTGCAAGTCCTGATGACATCACCTTGAAGAAACTTGCATGAAATCCAACTGATATCTGCATCTGTAAACTCAGTGGTATGACAACTCCTGTGATCACTTCTATCAATCCTTGATATAGATTATGCCACACAAAACCAATCCTTATTGTAGAGAAAGTCAGACAACATGATGAAGGCTCCTGAGATCAAATTATCAAGTCACTACCACTACAAGTCATCTGGAAAGAACACACAAGATGATGTAATCAATAACATATAAACTCTACACAGGATGATGTGAACTCTTTGATCCTCCTGATCCTTTAACAAGTATGTATCTCTACACTGCATAACCAAACATGATATGCACTTCATCAAGTATGAAATGAATCACAACTTCTAGGCAAACTCTGTCCAAACATAGACGAGCACACATGAATGATGAACATTTGTCCAAACATGAATGATGAATAGTTGTCAACACTTGACAACCCTAAATCACCTTGTGATTTCACTTGACAAACTTGATCAACCAAGTCCTGATGACATCAAACATCAAACAAACTGAGGACACCTTTTTGACATCAATGACAACTTAACTCCATCAATCTCCCCCTTTGTCATTGATGGCAAAACCACCTAATGCAATTTTTCTTTCTCCCCCTTTTTGTCATCTGATGACAAAGACTATTATCTCCCCCTGAGAAAATAACTCCACTAAAAGATGTTATAGCATGATTATAACAATTGTAATCACATTGCATTAAGAGCACCTTGAAGACATAAACTTCTATTATCTTGTTATCTTCAACCAAAAATAAGAACCACTTACCTTTCAAAGCACTGAATGCAGAACATCAACATTTCAAACTTGAGAGCAAAAAGATACCATGAAACTTACATCTGATGACAATACCATTATAAAGATGAAGACTGACACACTCCTAATGACAAAACAAACAATTTTTCTTCAAACAACAACATTTTTGATCCACATGACAAATCTCCAATGAATCTATCTGTTTCCCTTGTGTTAAAGTTCACAAACAAAACACTGCTTCACTACTCTTAAATACCACTGTCAATCATTTACAAGAACAATCATCACTATTACACCATCTGCACAAGGAAGCACTATCCATCTCCTTTGAATTAGTCCTGGAGCAACATATCAACCATCTGCTATTGCTGATTTTAACTTCTTCTGATGAAATGCAGGATATCACCATCAATGTCATAGCTTGAAGAACTCTGTCTTTTCTGACATGACAAAGACTAAAGACCATCTTAATAAATGAAGACTATCCTCCTGTTCTGCACAAGACATGTTTCACACCAAAATGTCAATTCTGATATATACATAAACACATCTTAACAAGAACTCCTGCCTCTTGACTTTATCATTCTAATCAACCTCCTTAGCCATCATATCCAAACATTTGAGAAGAGTTCCTTGAGAACACCTTTACTGAAGCAACATGACAACTCAACCATGTAAGAATGATATGAACAATATGCAAAATAGGATCAAGTCACAACATCACCAAACTCTTTGAGCATTAAATCCTTTAACAACTTATCAACACCTTGCATTCACTGAACATGTCATTGATCATGGACACTTGATACCACTAGAATCACACAATTTGTATATACTACCCTGAAGCATATTACTGATTAAAAAATATCAAAGCAACATGCAAGATTATCACATCAAGAACACTTCCATATGAGCATCCAGTCCATCAACTTTGCATACCAACTGCATTAACAAGCTCTTCCTGCATCACTGATATACACTAAAAATCAACTTAGTTAGCAACATCTTCAACAACTATCTCACAAGATTGGCAAATATGATAAACAAGACAAGATTATTCAAATGATTTCCTTCCTGAAACTTCTTGGGGTCAATTGATAGGACATGAACAACTCCCCCTTAATTCATGCTGTGTATTATGCAACAGATGAAATGACTTGTGCAGGATGCACAAGCTTAGATTTTGACTTCTCTTTACTTTCTTTCTGCCTCCAGATTTTCACAGGTGCTTTCTTCCTCCAAACCTTTTCTGTCTTTTTCTTTTGCCAACCTTTCAAATTAGGTGGAGCTCTCCTGCAACTGTGTGCTTTATGACCAAGAGAGTTGCAATTATAACAAATTATGTTGTAATCAAAATCAATTGACTGATAATACCTTTGATCACTCATATTAAGCTTCCATGAAGGATCATACACTCTGTTCATTTTGCAGCTTCTTTGAATATGTCCAACATTATTGCACTTGTAACATACAAGGTTAGTATTCCTTTTGCAATCAACTGCTTTATGCCCAAAATGATTACAAGTATAACAGTAACCATTAAATGAATAGTTATACCTGTACATGTAAGCTTGTCTTATAGATGCAGGTTTTCTCAAATTTCTTGTTTGATTGTGCACAAATTCATCTCTCATTTTTCCTTCTGTGGTAACATGACTTAAATCAATTTTCCTTCTAGGAGTCTCTCTTGCTTTTGAACATTCTCCTTCTTCAAAACCAAGTCCAGTAGTGTCTTCATATAGTTTTTGCTTACCAAGCATCTTATCAAACACTTGATATTTCTTAGATAAAACCTTGAGACCATCATACTCTTTTCTCAGATTAATAATTTCACTCTCCAGTTTTAGATTTTCAATCCTTGAAACTTCAAGATTAGAAATTGATCCATCAGCTATCCTCTTAGCTTCTTCAATTTCTGTCTTCAATCTAGCAATTAGTTTATCTGAATCATCAATATATGTCTTTAATCTAATAATTTGACATTCAGCCTCTTCAAGATCTGTAAGAGCTTTGTCTTTTAAATCTCTTTCTTGTTGCAGCTGCAAGTTTAGTTTCTGATTTTCTCTCTTATACTTCTTGAGCTCACTTAGGGCATATATAAGCTCTCCTTCCATATCAATCTCACAATCCTGATCATCATCACTTGTGATGCTAGCTTCTGAATTTGATTGGGTCTCAACTTCTTCACATGATTGCCTTTCATTGCCACTTTCTTGACACACCAGAGTGTCCTCTTCTTTATCATTACCTTGGTAAATTCTTTTCAATCTCCTCCACATATCCTGAGCTGTAACACAATCCATAATTTTACAAGAAACATCATTAGATAGAGCAGATAAAATAGCCTTCTTTGCAATCTGATTACATTTGAGAGCTTCTTTGTTATTTGTAGAGTTAGAATATCCATTCTCAACAGATATTAAAACATCATATCCTAAAGAGGATAAATACACTTGCATTCTAATACACCAAACTGAAAGGTCTGAACCATTAAACAGAGGAACTCCAGAAAACTCTTTCATTGATTCAACTTGTGAAGCATCTTTATCAACTGCTTGAACATTAACACCTAAGTTTGATATGGATGATGTCATTTGACCAGAATGAATCTTAACATTTCTCATGTTCTTATTTCTCCTGCACTTACCCATTGAACTCCAGACACAGGACCTACCCAAGCTGATTAAGCTGCAAGAGGGAAACTTGGCTCTGATACCAATTGTAGGAGTTAAGGACAACACTGAGAGGGGGGGTGAATCAGTGTTGTGTGAATTTTTTAATCTTTTTCAAACTTTAACTTTCTAAGCACAAGGAATGAATGATACCTTTGATTTGTCAAATACATATGCACATGACTGTGAATGTAGAAAGAGAATAAAACTTCATAAGTAAATTAAACACACACAAGGAAGATCAATATGAATCATAACACAAGATATGCACGAGTGGAAAACCCTCCTGGGGTATAAAAACCACTCCAAAACTGCCTCACTGGCTTAACCTTGAAAAATATCTTTACAAGCCTCACTGGCTGTGTCTCACTGACAAATGGTCTTACCGACCTACAAGCCTCACTGGCATACTGTTGTGCCTCACTGGCATTTCTCAATCAATCAGAACTCTAAATCTCATGTGCAAGAAATGATTGCTACTCAATCTGATTTGCACCATTCAAATCAACTCATCTACAACATACATTCCATAATTCCAATCCTCTGATATTCTATCCTTGAATTATTTAATTCACCTGATCAGGAAGACATATCTCACTGCAAATTAGCTCATACCCACACATTCTTCTATGTTTTCTTTTTAAAAATATTTTCATGAAGTTATCTTCATAATCATATATTTCTCTGCACTTCAACAACAACTATCAAAGCACCTGTAAGCCCAATTAAATGTTAGATAATAATTCATCTTCTTCTGCAATAAAATTGATCTTGTAATCCATTCACCTTCATTTACATCAAAAGACTTTTCATATTTTGTCTTCAATCTTTGATATTCTTGCATCTAAAAAAAATTCATCTCTTGATATTCTTGTAACAAAAATGTCTTCAAAACTCCTCAAATTCTACAATAAAAAATCTTTTCAACTTCTTCCTTATAAAGAACCTGCAACAAATCCTGAAGCAAATGAATTACATCTCTGCAAAAAAAAATCAATTTCTTTTCAATTTTCATTTTGAATATCCCTCCAATCTTTCATCTCCTTCTCAAAAATTTCGTTTATCTTCTCTGCAAACATGATCCTTCATATTTTTTTTAATAAGACTCTTCATATCCAAAAAAAATCAGCAAAAAATCTCCTCAAGAAAATCATTCTTCAATGATTATATCTTCATCCTCAAAAAAATTTCACCAAAAGAAATTACATTCAAATTCTCTGAAACCATCTGTATGAGTTCTTAAAAAGATAAAAAATCTTTATACAATATTACTTCCCTTTTCCTTTAAACACATGAGATGGATTTTAAAAGGAATAAATCTCTTAAATAGAAACCCCTGAAAATCTTAACATGTCCATCTTTTGTTTAAATAATAATTAGAAAAATACTTTTTAATGTCATAAAAAATGAGATAAGTGGGGGTTGACCACTTTAGTGGTTTAAAAGAGTTTCTAAAAAAAATAAACTAAAGCCAAAGAAATGGCTTAGTATTCGGGCTTCTTTAATAGAAACTTTAAATCAAAGATATACTATGCTCCTTTGAAAAATCGATGCTCTTTTACCTTATATTTCGGTGTCCATGCAATTTCCATTAGAAACTTTCACAAAGTCATGCTCCACCTTTTTGCCTTTTTACGGTGATAATTTTAAATTCAAAAAACTTGAAAACCCACCCACTTCATAGCCTTTGATAAGCTTTTGCCCGCTAATGTGGAAGACTTACTCTATCGGTGGAAAGGGGGAAAGGGGGCCGGTTGCCTTGTGGTATTAAACCCTCCACCAGGTGACATTTAGTGAAATGACCTTCTGTCACAGGTCAGTTTGAAATTATAACATAAATATATGAAAAATAGAACTTTATAAACTCCTTTGTAAACCTTGAGCTTATAAACTTCAAAAAAAATAATTCCAATCTTGTTATGAGCCAAAATGAAGCACCTTGTTGCTCATTGCCATTTTACCACCTAGTCATGTGATTTAAACAAGAACTTTTTCTGACTTGAAAACAGCTTGCATAGTTTATAGTGAATGTCACTGACTTGAATGATATGTCATTGCCACTGATGAATCATGAAGTATGGGATGAACCTATAAAACACAACAACTATCCTTCTGATGGTGAAGCAAAGAACATCATCATGAAGCAACCATATATACTTAAAGCAACTTAACTTTATGACACAACTTCTCAATTCAACTCCAAGCAAACTCTGAATTTCTTGAGATCAACCTCATGTGTGTTAGACAATAAATGAACTTGTGAAGATCATCATTTCACACTGCATAACCATGGACGATGAACATGAGTGAAGCATAACCAATATGACATCAAACTTGAGAACACACTGCAAGTCCTGATGACATCACCTTGAAGAAACTTGCATGAAATCCAACTGATATCTGCATCTGTAAACTCAGTGGTATGACAACTCCTGTGATCACTTCTATCAATCCTTGATATAGATTATGCCACACAAAACCAATCCTTATTGTAGATAAAGTCAGACAACATGATGAAGGCTCCTGAGATCAAATTATCAAGTCACTACCACTACAAGTCATCTGGAAAGAACACACAAGATGATGTAATCAATAACATATAAACTCTACACAGGATGATGTGAACTCTTTGATCCTCCTGATCCTTTAACAAGTATGTATCTCTACACTGCATAACCAAACATGATATGCACTTCATCAAGTATGAAATGAATCACAACTTCTAGGCAAACTTTGTCCAAACATAGACGAGCACACATGAATGATGAACATTTGTCCAAACATGAATGATGAATAGTTGTCAACACTTGACAACCCTAAATCACCTTGTGATTTCACTTGACAAACTTGATCAACCAAGTCCTGATGACATCAAACATCAAACAAACTGAGGACACCTTTTTGACATCAATGACAACTTAACTCCATCACCTATTATAACTAGTAGAGTTATTAGGTGGTTACTTTTTCTTCAAGAATTTGACATTACTATACTTGATAAGCTTGGTCCAAAAAATGTGGTTGCAGACTTTTTGTCTAGGTTACAACAACAAGATGATGAACTAGTTCTAGTTGACGATGCCTTTCAAGATGAGCAACTATTTTCTATCTCAGCAAAAAGTCCATGGTTTTATGATATTGCAATTTACCTGGTCTCTTGCAAGTTTCCACCCCATTTCTCTCTGAGGGAATGTCAAAAATTAGTTGGACTCAATTGACACTAAATGTGGATAATTGGATTGCTCTTCCGCACCGATATTGACAATATCATGCATTGTTGTATACCTAAAGATGATGTATTCGATATACTTCATGCATGTCACACAGAACCATGTGGTGGAAACTTTACTGCTGAGAGGATTGTCTAGAATATTTTCACTATAGGCTACTATTGGCCTATAATCCATAAGGATTGCAAGCACTATGTTCATCATTGCGACAAGTGTTAGCATATGGGCTGACCCACATGCTTAGATGAAATGCCTTTACACCCTTAGCTATATATTGAGCCCTTCAAGAAATGGGGCCTAGATTTTGTTGGACCCATCAATCCACCATCAAGGAACAAGGAATACATCCTTGTCTGCATAGATTATGTGACGAAGTGGGTTGAAGTCGTTTCTCTAAAACATGCAAGGGATACCAAGGTAGTTGATTTCCTTTATTTTGAGATCTTTACAAGATTTGGTGTTCCAAGAGAGATAGTTGCATATCAAGGCCCTCAGTTCACATCAGAGATCATTTCTTCTTTGGTGTATGAGTATGAAATCTAACATTGCAAGTCCTCGCCTTATCATCCTCAAGCTAACGGATAGGTTGAAGTTACCAACAGAGAGCTTGAGAATATTCTTAACAAGACAGTTGCTCTTCATAAGCGAGATTGGGCTACAAGACTCCCTGAAGCTATGTGGGCCTATCGCACAACATGGAAGACCACTACTAGTCTGACCCATTATGAACTTGTCTATGGTAAGAAATCTATTCTTCCTATTGAGTTTGAAGTAAAAACTCTTTGCACTGCACTCTAGTTGGGTATGAACCTGACTGATGCACAAAAGGAATAGATTGCACAACTCCACTCATTGGATGAACTTCGTCAACAAGCACTTTTCCACATGGAGGTTGTCCAAAAACAATGTGCTCTCTGGCATGATCATTTTATTCGATAATAGACATTTCACCCAGGAGATTGGGCACTCTTGTGTGATTCCCACTTTCAGGATTTCAAAGGAAATTTTCATACGTGGTGGTTCGACGCCTATGAAATTGAGACAATTTACAACAATGGTGCAGTCAAGCTTCACACAATGGATTCTAACCTTATGGCTCTAGTAGTCAATGGTCACCATCTGAAGTTGTACAAGAAGCCCATTTCTAGGGAGGATTTTGTCTTGACTTTTCTAAAAGAGCTTCATCTCCTTGATAGGGCCCCTATGGCTCCTTCTCGTACCTTTTAGGTCCTTTAAAAAAATGCAATAAAAGATCCAACAATGAAAACCTTCAGGTATTGTTGGCTAGTTAATGTTTGAAAATTAGTTTTTTGGTGGGCATTAACTGTTCAGTAAATCTTAGGGGTGAAAACTAGTTTCCTAGCACCTCTAGGTGATGGTAGAGTGAAAACCAGGTCACTGGCAGTCTATCATCGGGATAAAAAAACAACTCAAAAAAGCACAAGCCCCATTTTCCTGTCACTTCCATGACAAGAACTTTCTTTTCAATTTTTTTGAGTTGTAGTTGTTTGTTACTAGTGTTGGATGACCATGATTTCCTATCTGGAGTCTTCTCTTGTTTTTCACACCACTTGCCATATTTGGGTTCCTATCATCTCATGATATTCTGCAAAGCATCTTATGTGACTTAGTTCATGCCTTCTTCTAGCCAGGAGCTTTTGTCCTTTGGTTCTATTAGGTAGTGCTTCCTTCCAGTCCTCATCATTTTTAATGGTCTGCTCAAATGATCCTACCATCCACTTGTCAATGTCCTATGCATGATCAGTTATCGGTTACCTCCTCCACACATGACAGACCGCCAGTTGTCCTTCCCATTGGCTGCAGTTTTGATGATGTGTTTTTTTCACAGTACCGTTTTCTCATTCACTTTTGGTACTTTCACGATGAGACTACCTGGCTAGTAGCCTTACCACATAGAACCATTCTCCATTTCATCACGCCTATGTCCACGCCATTATTTCCATCCTATCGGTGGTCATCAGTATTGGTATATCTTGGTTTTTTTTCTTTTCTTAGTTATTTTATTTAAGTTCTTTTCATTTAATATTTGGTGACATTCCTCGTAGATGGGGCACATGCTTACCTGTGGGAGGAGTTGTCATGTCATAAGCCATGTCATGTTTAAAACTGTTGCATCATATCTATGTCGTATCTTCTTAAGTATGTCATAACCTATTGTCAACCAGCCTTGCTTAGTTAATACCATTATTACTTGACATGCCCTGATGTAACCATGAGCTACCATATTAATATCACCGTAGTCCATTTTTATTGCAACCTACCTACTAAATCTAGTTTCTACCTTCTAAACTCAATTACCAGTTAACCCACGTTTAATCTGCACATTGTTTTCGACACCTATCCTCAGAATAGTCTTTGTAATTGTTAAGTGATTTCTATTTGCACAGTTCCATTTACACAGTTATTTTGGTTATGTAAGCCTCCTAGTAGCATCATGGCAGGAGAACATAGACACCTCTATGAGCCTTCAAATATGGAGGAACTAAGGGCACCAGAGGCTGCTCAAGCCTACAAGATTTTCAAACAAGTAGGATGGGATGTGTATTTCAAAACGTTAAGAGGGTATGATGAGAAGATTGCATGAGAATTTGCAATGACTTGTCATAAAAAGAAAGCAACAGTTCAGGGTTTAACCATTCCTTTCTCTGTGGAAGTTGTAGTAAATGTTTCTAGGTTACCGCTAATAGGGGAGAAGTACTTTCTTGATCATTCCAAGTGCGAGACGAACCTCAAACCTCTATGCAAGATGTTTATGGAAAGGGGAGAGCCTTTGGAGATAGTCACTGGATAAGGGATGAAGTTAGCCTCACTTTCACCACCATGGAATAATGTAGCAAAGTTCATCATTTAGTATATAACCTATTAAGGTAGCTATGTATACGTTTATGGTAAACAGTTTTGATTTATGAGTCATCTGTGGTGGGGTATGCTTGTGAAGATGCCATTCTTTCTTTATTCTTATGTAAATCAAATGTGAAGAGCAGTTCAAAAAGTAAATAAAATTCATTACCTCACCATGGCCTCATCAAATTGTTAGTTATGAGGGAATTAAAAAGATTGTATCCTCCATGAGATTAGGATTCGTTTCATGGTGAAGATACCCCAAACAACTCTATTGAGGAAGATGTTGGCAAGAGACACTATGTGGCTTCATGAGTGTTGTCATTGATGGCAACAAAGTCTATCCCACACATCCGCAACTCATAGTATGCCTATACCAGAAGTCAGATTGAAGACTATTTTGGTCTGGTGAACAAGAAAAGAGCATGCAATAAGGGCCGACAATCAGGTCCGGATCTCTCAGATGGTGTAACTCAGCAAGTTGTGGACTTGGACAAGTCAAGAGGAGTATCATGACTACTATATTCCAGAGATTGAGCCTCTGGTGATAAAACATGGAAAAGATATGAGCATCTCAGTGTTGGGTTCCAGACAGGCAGAGCAGACTAAGGAAGAACTGACTGACAGAATATCAGACTTCAATCCGAATGAGTAATTGATGTTGATCAAGCTATTTGAGGGATCATACATTGTTGGCTAACATGATTGATGACTTCAATGCCTATGTTTTTTATACGCATCACAAATCAAGCATGGATTCAGCTGACAAATCAGTAATTTGTAAATATCTTGAGTATTCTGGTTGCCGACTAGAAAGTTGTTGAAATCCTTGGTGTGGATATATATACCAGATGAATTCTAGTATGAAGGTGTGTGTATATAGATATGATAAAATAAAGTGTGAAGAAAGGCAGAGATAAGTGTGGAAGCAGTAATACAAGTCTGATATGTGACATAGCAGCAGCACTAGAACAGAGGAAGAATGAAGTGCATCATATCAGTATATTGTGCCTAACCAAAACTAAACTCTAGCATTCATAGATGCCTCTCATCAGTTTAAACAACTAGTTACCTTCTGTAAGTTCTGTAGATAGTAAGTCTTTTGTAGGCAGTGTGCCTCTTGTGAACAGTGTGCTCAAGCAGTGAACCCTAATTGGCAAGTGCCATTTTGTACTTCTTACTCTTTTAACAGAGAATACAATCTTGGGTTAGTCACTCCGTGGTTTTTCCCTTAATAGGGTTTTCCACATAAAAATCCTTGTGTTATGTGTGTTGATTTTATTTCTGCTCTCATGATTATATATGCTTATATGTTTTGTGTTGCCCAAATTATAAAAGAAGAAAAGAAAGTTAAGATAATAGAGATAACTGATTCACCCCCCCTCTCAGTTATCTGCCTTGTTTCCAACAATTGGTATCAGAGCTAAGTTCCTCTAAATAGAACCTAACATCTTGAGGAAGATCTAGGAATCTTAATGGATATGTATGGTATGAAGGAACAACTTCAGTCTACCCTAGATGATCTTGAGCAATCTCACTCTGAAGTCAATAACTTGAGAGAAAGACTCAAACAAGCTGATGATTTCATAAATGAGCTAAAAGAAAAACTGAGTATCTTTGTGAAAAAGAGAAAGGAACTACTTCAAAAATTAGCAAGTCAAAGTGAAGCCAATGATACTAATGAAGATCTGAATGAGAAAAACAAGCTATGTGAGAAGCTATCAAAAGACTTCATTATGGTAAGGCATGAGATGGAATCAGGGGTTATGAGATTCACCTAAGAAATTGAAGAGAAAAGGAAAATTGAAGATAATCTAAAATAATCTCTCAAGGAGAAGACAGAGGATTGCCACCAAATGGACAGAATAATTAGGCATCTTGAATCTAATCTTGAAGAAGCTAGAGATAATGAAGAACAACTTGAGAATTAGATAGACACTCTTAAACAAGATCTTCAAACATCAAATGAATACAAAGAGAAATTCAAGATAATCTCAGCTCAACTTGAAGTTCTTCTTGAAAGCTAAAAGAGGGTAGATGACAAGCGTGGCTTGGGATATGAGAAAGGTGAAAGCTCTGGATCCGGTCAGAAGAACTTTGGGTCAAGAAATCAAAGAAATAGGCCTAGAAGACATCTGGTAAGGCAACCAAATGCTCAAAGATATCCATCCTTCAATGCATACTACTTCAATTGCAACAACTTTGGTCATAAAGAAACTCAATGCAGAAGGAGAATGAATCAGACTAATCCAGCCTTCTCCCGATAATGTTTCAACTACAAAAGGTATGGTCACAAATCTCATGAATGTAGAAATATGCAAATAAACAATTCATTCAATGGTAGATGCTTTGCATGCAATAGAATGGGACATATGGCTAATCAATGCAGATCAAGAGGATATCAGTCAAATATGCAAAGAAATGTTGTTTGTTACAATTGCAATAGATCTAGTCATATTGCCAAATTCTGTAGAAGTAAAAATTAGGATAAAAAGGGTCCGTGCATCATAATTAGAAACAAGATAAAGGAAAAGGCAAAGTGAATGCGGATGAAGTTCAAAGGGAGATGAGTAACATTTGGGTGAAGAAGAGTACTAAAAATGTTAGGGATGGATCCGCACCAAAATCTGGTGCTGATACTCCTTTCAGAAACTAAATAGATGAGCTTTGACTTAGGGGGAGTCACAAAGAAAAATAAATTCCCCTACCCAGTCAATTGGTGCCTAAATTTGGCACATGGAATGTTGCAGATTAAAGGGTTCTCAGAAAAATATCTAAATAACCCTCGGTAAAAATATGAAAGATCCGCATGGAGTTTTGCAAAAGATTAATCATCCAAGATTGATCCAGTTTCACAGCCATCCGGTAAAGCAAGATTTTCACAAACAGATCTAGTATGATTCAAAATTGATATACCTTGATCTACAGATTCATGGAATGATTGGAGGAAAGAAGATACATTGTCAATTATCACTGAAAATGATTCTAAGTGCATCTCAGTGATTTGAAAAGATCTCTCTCAGAACAAGGCAACCAGATGATTTAAGCTGTGCATTTATTGCAAAAGAAAATTAGGGTTTGCGCAAAGCTAAAAGGGTTCATTCACTTATTATTTGCACATTTGCTTTTAGGAAGAAGAAAAGAAAAGCTCTGCATCAAAGTGTCTACAACTCTCTCAAAGATCAACTACAAAATCTAATTCAACCAGCAATTTGTTCCGGCTCTTTTTTCAAACCCTGAAGTGTAAAAAGGTACTTCCATTCTGAAAATCTCTCTCTGAATCTTTTGCAAAATGGCTACTCTAATGGTTGTTAAGATCACTGATAGGCTGCACCCAAATTCAAGAAACACCCCTATAAATCCCTAGAAGTTGATCCATTAGGCACTTTTTCTAGCATTCTGCATGGGGTACTACACGTAGAAGATGTTAGGGTTTACATCCACGCCAATATTGAGAAATTTGGAGAATCTAAGTTGATGGACATCTATCATAAATAGTTAATAGATGAAATTTTTAAACTCAAACCTTAATACAAGGCCCTTTGGGATAAGCACTTTGGACATTGCATCCACTTTCCCTATTTTACAAAAGATGATTGGGTCTGGTATGTTCTTAGCAGAATACATGACAATTTCATGTGGTTAATGAAGTCCTTCAAGATAACAAAAGATGCCATTAGGGTAGTAACTAGACTGCACTCATCCGGTGGGTTACCTGTACTCAAATCTATCAAGAACCAGACAGTTACTAAAGTTACCGAATCTAAGTTTGATAAAAGAGCAATGACAATTGATGACATCACAGATCCAGATGCCAAGTTTGCTTCAATGATAATTGGATATAAGATCTATCATTCTAATAGGGAGAACTCTATGTCTGGGATTGTAATATATATAGCATATCAGATGTTAAGGGAAAATGCAGATTATGATCTATGCGACCTTCTCCTGAATCAACTATTAGAAAACTTGCAAAAATCAAAAAGGATAAGAAGAATTCCTTCAAATACGGTTGTCTATTACTATGTATGTTCTTTTACTATATGAATGAGCTACCTGGATCAAGTGGTTGGGTATGGCAAAATGATAGACTAGTTTCCATATAGATTAGAGACTATATGTATGGACTTGGTGATGCTCAAGCCCAAAACACAGCTCTCTGGGGTTATTTCAAGAACTTTCAGAGCATGATGCAGGCTAGAGAAAGAATTCCTCAATCCATAGTTAAAAAATACAAGGATACAGTGTGCTTCATGGTTGACACTGATCAATGCCTAATGGAGGCAGTTGAGCCCAGAACATTGTGGATAATGCCAATGGGTTACAAAGTAGATGAGAAAATCTTGGAGCTACACATTCAACACCTGTTGAGCCAGCCAAAGGACCCTAAGGCAAAAAGGTTTGGAACCTTTCAAGAATTAAGTGTAAAGATACATGTTGAGCTGAGACAACCATGTTACAAGTATGGGCCTAACCGGTGTTGTCATTCATGTCAAAATACTCTTGTTGCATTGATGATGAGGATTGGATGAGTTGTATGCTAAGGATATTGAGAAAATTAGTCCTATCAGGAATAGAGAAGAACAGTGAAGATAGTGAGGTAAAGATCCCAGCTAAGATGAAGATTAGAGGATACGCATCAAAGGGTTTGTAGATATGTGTCTTAACATGATCCAATAAAGATGTGAGAGGTCCGCATGAAGATCTGAAGGAATTATGGCCACTTGAGTAAAACTGGTTCTGGCAGATGTTCAGAGGTGACAGAGTGACATAGATAGGTACGATGAGATCCAGAAATGTAATATCTTGTTCTACAAATTTGGTGGAGTGTTCAGGACATCAATGTGAATTGACAACTTAATTGGTTTATAGTCTGAAGGTCTACAAGCATCTATTCCAATATGACAGTGATGACAGACTGTGTTCTTGAGCTTCCAGATGAAGGAGAGAAAGATTTCAGTAATCAGAAGTAGAATGGATGTTCTTGGTGATTCAGACAAGCTTGTGGAAGTCTTTGGATTGTGTCAAGTTCATGTTGGTGGTCTGCATTGAAGCTTGAGCTTGTGAATTGAAGAATTACTTCTGAATGATGATGTTCTTCCTAAGTTTGGCTGACGGGATGAGTTACACATCTTGCAGATGATCTTCAAGATGTTCTGTGAAGATTGGTGTGTTCCTAAAGGAAGATTGAAGTCTCAGATCTATGTGGCCGATAGTGTGTTGATCCACGTGAATTCTTTTTGTAATTATTCATATTGTATTTATGTATTTTCTCTGTAATGTATGCCAACTTGGATGATTATTCTAAAGTCAAATGTCTTGTATAAATAAGAGGTTGTGAATTCATCTCAAATATATCTTGTGGTGATGAGTGTGTGATAGAGAGGAGTAGAGCAAAAATCAAAGCAGAAGTATTGAGCTTAAATGGAACTGACTCAAGCATAGTGAAGATGCTATTCTTCAGTTCAAGTATGTAATATTTATTATTCTGCAGACAATGTGTCTCTTGTAGGCAGTGGGCTCTTGTGAGTAGTGTGCTCGGGTAGTGAGCCCTAATTGGCATGTATCATTTGTTCTTCTTATTCTTTTAATAGAGAATACAATATTGGGTTAGTCACCCCATGGTTTTTCCCTTAACTGGGTTTTCCACCTTAAAATCTTGGTGTCATATGTGTTAATGTGTTTCTACTCTTGAATTATTGTATTATGTTTCCATGATTGATTTATTATTATGCTGCTGAATTACAAGAAGGATTTAAGTAATTAATTGGAAGAAAGTTTTAGACAACTGATTCAGCCCTCCTCTCAGTTGTCTGTCATGAATCTAACAATTGGTATCAGAGCTAAGTTCCTCTAAAAAGATCTTAACCGCTTGAGGAGATCCAGGATGTCGTCCTACAAGAAGGATAGTCTGAGGTTTGATGGAACCAATTTCACTCTTTGGAAAAGTCGCATGGAATGTCACTTGCAATGTATGGGAATGCAATATTGGGTCATGGCTTCAAAGAAGTATGTTCCTCCATAGAATGGTCTGAGTACTGTAGATGAAATCAAAGATGCTGAAAACAATCTTCAGACTAAAGAAGCTCTTCTAAGTGCATTATCTAATTCAGAGATGACAAATGTTATTGATCTAAAAACTGCATATGAGATTTGACAAAAATTGGAACTTTTGCATGAAGGAGACAAGTATGTTAAATGTCCCAAGCTATAGAGTCTGAAAGGAAAATTTGAAAACCTAAAGATGAGAGAAGATGAAAATATCACTACATTTATGCCAAGAGTAAATGAGCTTATTTGTGGCATTCGATGTGCTGGTGGAATCTTGGATGAAGATGAGATTGTTGCCAAAGTTCTTAGATCCCTTCCTAATTCTTATAAGAACAAGGTTGCTACTATTGAAGAATTCAAATCTTTTTCAAATATCACGAGAGATCAATTGGTTGGTAAATTAGCTGCATTTGAATTGGCAGAGTTTGGAGACGCACCCCCCAAGACTAAATCTGCATTTAAAGCCAATGCCTCTGTAAAAGGAAAACAAAAGTTTGATCTGGGAGAGAACTCTTCAAAACTATCATGGTATGAAAAAGAAAGAAAAGATTTGGAAGAAGATGAAGCAAAAATTGCTCAACTTGAAACCCTTATTGCAAAAAGACTGCCAAGAGGATCCGGTCAGTATGAAGGGAAATTGCCTTTTAAATGTTTTAACTGCAATAAGATTGGTCACTTTGCCTCAAGATGTCTGAAAAGATTTTTAAGACCAAATCCTAATAGATCAAGATTCCAAAAGAAATGTTACTATGTTCATGAAGATGATGATGATGAAGGAGTAACAGATGATGAATCAGAGACAGGAAACAAATATGGAAGTGACTGGGTGTTTATTGCCATCAAGGAAGAAGATCCAATGCCCTCTGAATCTGTCAATCATAAACTGGTAGAAAGAGCTCTGGCTGCCCAAGTTGAAGAAAAGGATGATTGGGTCATTGACAGTGGATGCTCCCACCATATGACAAGTGATAAAAATAAGTTCATAGATTTGGAAAGATATGAAGGAGGAGTTGTAAAATTTGGTTATAATTCTACTAGGAAGATTAGAGGTAGAGGAACTATTTCTTTTGATGAAAAGAACAAAACCTGTAATGTTCTATATGTTGAAGGTCTGAAGCACAATCTTCTCAGTGTTGGACAACTGGAGGACAAAGGCTATGATCTTATATTCAAAAATGGAAAATGTAAGATCTTTGAAAGTTCCAGAACATAGATTGCATCTAGTACTCAAACAAAAGGAAATATCTTCCACTTGGTTGGTACTGGCAAAAGTTGTTTATTTTTTCAAATTGATTAGAGTTGGTTGTGGCATAGGAGAATGTGTCATGTAAATTTTGATAATATCATCAAGATAAGCAACACTTAGGCTATAAGAGATCTTTCAAGATTGGTGAAACCTACTAATAGTTTTTGCAAAGAATGTCAGTTGGGTAAACAAAGCAGAGTCTCATTCAAAAGTAAGGAACAATCTTCTACCAGATTATTGGACTTAGTTCATACTGATATATGTGGTCTGGCAAGAATCAGGAGTGTGCAAGAAGATAGATACTTCATGTTATTAATTCATGACCACTCTTGGATGATGTGGGTGACTTTTCTGAAAGAGAAATCTAAGGCTCTTGAGAAATTCAAAATATTCAAGGCTATGGTAGAGAATGAAACCAGTTTGAACATAAAATGTCTGAGGTCTGGCAGAGGTGGAGAATTCACATCCGGTGAGTTCATAGAATTCTGTGAGAAACATGGGATAAAAAGACAGTTGTTTACTCCAAGGACTCCACAGCAGAATGGAGTAGTAGAGAGAAAGAACCAGACCATTCAAGAAGCATCTAGAACCATGATGATGGAAGCAAATTTTCCTTAGATCTATTGGAGAGAAGTTGTAAGCACTGCAGTCTATACTCTCAATCGAGTACAAATCAGAAGCAATACTAGTAAGACTCCTTATGAACTTTGGTTTGGCATCATTCCCACTATGAATTATTTTAGAGTCTTTGGTAGCAAATGTTACATTAAAAGAGATGAATATCTAGGAAAATTTGATGCTAGAAGTGATGAAGGAATATTCTTGGGTTATTCTACTCAAAGCAAAGCATACGACTGTTATAACAAGAGATTGAGAAAGATTATAGAAAGTACAAATGTAAAGGTTGATGAAGGTATTGAAAAAACCTCAAGGTTTTATGAATATGATGAAGATGATCAGAATGATGTTTTGGTCCAAGGAGTCCAAGCCCCTTCTGAAATTCAAATCCAGACTAATCCAGTGAATTAGGAAGAAGAGATAAGTTTGAATGAACCTGTTCAAGAAATAGAAGTGCAAGAAATTCCCAAAATTCCTAGGTATGTAAGACTGAATCACTCTGAAGATCAAATCATAGGTGATAAAAGCAAATGTGTTCAAAAAGAAGAAAGATTGCTCAAGATTTAGAAGAGTATTGTCTGATTTCAAAGATTGAACCAAAGACAGTGAATGAAGCATGCAATGATGAAAACTGGACTAAAGCAATGGAGGAAGAACTGGTGCAAATTGAGAAAAATCACACTTGGGATCTTGTTCCCAGACTGAAAAATAAGAATGTGATTGGAACCAAATGGGTCTTTCAGAATAAATTGAACGAAGATGGTGAAGTAGTCAGAAAAAAAACCAGATTGGTCTGCAAGGGCTACTCTCAAGTAGAAGGAGTTGATTTTGAAGAAACTTCTGCTCTGGTGGCAGGGATTGAAGTAGTTAGATTATTTCTTGCCTTTGCTGCCTTTTAGGACTTCAAAGTATATTAGATGGATGTCAAGTCTACCTTTCTTAATGGTGACTTGGAAGAAGAAGTATACATTGAGCAACCGGATGGATTCCAATTGTCTGATCATGGTGATATGGTCTACAAGTTGAAGAAAGCACTGTATGGACTCAAACAAGCCCCAAGAGCCTAGTATGAAAGATTGGATAAGCATCTTTTAAAGATTGGGTTCAACAAAGGTACTACTGACAGTAACTTGTACTTCAAAATTGATCATGAAAACATCTTAATTGTTGAAGTGTTTGTTGATGATATCATTTTTGGAGGAAGAGATAGTATGTGCAAAACCTTTGCGAATCAAATGAAAAGTGAATTTGAGATGTCCATGTTTGGGAAAATGAATTTCTTCTTGGGTTTGCAAATCACTCAAACAAAGAAAGGAATCTTCATTTCATAGACCAAATATGTGAAAGAATTGTTGAAGAAATTTGGGATGGAAGACTCAAAACCAATGAGTACTCCCATGGCAACCAGATGTAAATTGAGCAAAGATGATGACTCTCCTAAGGCTAATCAAAAAAAGTACAGGTCAATGATTGGAGGATTATTGTATCTCACCCAGACTAGACCTGACATTATGAATGCTATTGGTCTTGTTGCTAGATTCCAAGCTGATCCTAGAGAATCTCATGTCATGGCAATCAAGAGGATTCTTAGATATCTAAAAGCGATAGTTGAGTATGGTTTATGGTATCCTAGAGATCATGATTTCTCTCTTCATGCATATACAGATGCAAAATGGGCAGGAGATGTGGATGACCGGAAGAGTACCAGTGGTGGAGCATTTTTTTTGGAAAAAGATTGGTTTCTTGGCTGAGTAAGAAACAAGAGGCAATATCTTTGTCCAGTGTAGAAGTAGAATATATTGTAGCAGTAGGTAGTTGCACTCAAGTATTGTGGATGAAGCAAATGCTAAGAGACATCAGAGTGGAGTATGAGGAACCTATGACAATCTTCTGTGATAACTCAAGTGCAATTAATATATCAAAAAATCTAGTGTTGCATTCAAAGACAAAACATATATCCATCAAGTTTCACTTTTTGAGAGAACAAGTGAACAAGAATGAAGTCAGATTGGAGTTTGTGCCTTCCAAGGATTAGATTGCAAATATTTTTACTAAACCTCTACCTAAGGACCCTTTTGAGTATCTCAGGGAGAAGTTAGGGGTCATTACCCCTCCGGTTCTAAATTAAGGTGCACTAATCTGCATCAGTCTGGTGGATCTCACAGTCATATCTTGTGGTCCAGATTGATGATGGGAAGCTGCTACTCAGAGGGAGCAGCTGGTATGATTCTGAAATGATGCAAGTATGTGCCCTTTGCCATTGATGTCAAAGAGGGAGAAAAGACATGTGAAAAACAAAAAGTGGTTGCTGATCAAAGGAGGAGTAGTAAAAGAAGAGAAGACATGTGAATGGTTGTTGTTGGGAGTTATGTCATTCAGTGAGGAGAAGTTCTTGTCTTGATGATTAAAATAGTTTTTCACATCATATGTTGCCATCAATGACAAAGGGGGAGATTGTTGCAAGTATGGGCCTAACCGGTGTTGTCATTGATGTCAACATACTCTTGTTGCATTGATGATGATGATTGGATGAGTTGTATGCTAAGGATATTGAGAAAATTAGTCCTATCAGGAATAGAGAAGAATAGTGAAGACAGTGAGGTAAAGATCCTAGTTAAGATGAAGATCAGAGGATGTGCATCAAAGGGTTTGTAGATATGTGTCTTAAGATGATCCAGTAAAGATGTGAGAGGTCCACATGAAGATTTGAAGAAGTTATGGCCACTTGAGTAAAACTGGTTTTGGTAGATGTTCAGAGGTGATAGAGTGACATAGATAGGTCTGGTGAGATCCAGAAATGCAATATCTTGTTCTGCGGATTTGGTGGAGTGTTTAGGACATCAATGTGAATTGACAATTCAATTGGTCCATAGTCTGAAGGTCCACAAGAATCTATTGCAATATGACAGTGATGACAGACTGTGTTCTTGAGCTTCCGGATGAAGGAGAGAAAGATTTTAGTAAGCAAAAGTAGAATGGATATTCTTGGTGATTCAGGCAAGCTTGTGGAAGTCTTTGGATTATGTCCAGTTCATGTTGGTGGTCTGCATTGAAGATTGAGCTTGTAATTGAAGAATTACTTCCAGATGATGATGTTCTTCCTAAGTTTGGCCGACCAGATGAGTTACACATCTTGCAGATGATCTTGAAGATGTTCTATGAAGATTGGCATGTTCCTAAAGGAAGATTGAAGTCTCAGATCTATGTGGCCGATAGTGTGTTGATCCGCGTGAAGTCTTTTTGTAATTAGTCATATTGTATTTATGTATTTGCTCTGTAATGTATGCCGACTTGGATGATTATTCCAAAGTCAAATGTCTTGTATAAATAAGAGGTTGTGAAGTCATCTCAAACATATCTTGTGGTGATGAGTGTGTGATAGAGAGGAGCAGAGCAAAAAGTAAAGTAGAAGCATTGAGCTTAAATGGAACTGACTCAAGCATAGTGAAGATGCTATTCTTCAGTTCAAGTATGTAATATTTATTATTCTATAGACAATGTGTCTCTTGTAGGTAGTGGGCCTCATGTGAGCAGTGTGCTCAGGTAGTGAGCCCTAATTGGCATGTACCATTTGTTCTTCTTATTCTTTTAACAGAGAAAACAATCTTGGGTTAGTCACCCCATGGATTTTCCCTTAACTGGGTTTTCCATGTTAAAATCTTGGTGTCATATGTGTTAATGTGTTTTTTCTCTTGAATTATTGCATTATGCTTCCATGATTGATTTATTATTATGCTACTGAATTACAAGAAGGATTTAAGTAATTAATTGGAAGAAAGTTTTAGACAACTGATTCAGCCCCCCCTCTCAGTTGTCTATCTTGAATCTAACAAACCGGAGATAAAAAGGAAAGTTAGAAGGGAAGTAGAGGAAATTGCCAAAAGAAATGGCATATCAAAAGAGGTAGTTGATGCAAACAGAGAGAAAATAGAAAGAACTGAGAAAGAGAAACAAGAAGCAGAAAAAGGAAGTGTTCTGGTACAAGCCTCCTCCTAGACTAGATCCTCCAAGAGCTCTGCACCTGCCACTCCTAAGAGCTCAAGAGCCACCAAACTAGAAGTCAAGACATCTAGAAAGGGAGAAAAGAGAATGAAAACAAAAGCCACAAGGTCTTACACAAGTCACAAAGATGATGAAGAAATAGAATCTGATGAGGAAATTAAGAAAATGAAGAAGAAGAAGAAGAAGAAGAAAACAGCTAGGGAATCCTCTGCCAATAAAAACAAAGAAGAAGAGGTAGAAGAATTTGTTGAAAAGCCCACTCTTTCCATTGATGATATCATTAAGGCAATCACTGTGGATGGGAACCTGCAACCAGTCATAGAATTCTATGATGAATATAGTGATACTAACAAGAGGATCTTGGAAGAAGCTACAGTCAGTTATCTGAATATTTATAATAAAGCATTCATTGAAATCATTTCATTAATTCCCAAAAATCTAGAGAAGGTACTTGAACTTAGAAAAGAGAATTCCAAGGCAAAAGACTTAGAGATCTGAGAACAGATTGCAATTCAGCTCTATCCTTCCATTACTCCAAAGCAAATGGACATGATCTTTAAGGACTGTAAGGATGAATTCTAGAGCAAAGCAAGAATGAACAAACTTATGCTTGGAGAAACTAATCAAGTAGCAAGAGAAACAGAAGACATCCTCTGGAATGCCTTCAAAAGATTCAATCATCCTATTATAGAGGAAATAGATGAAGAACCTTCTACCATGGATGTTGAAGGATTAAATGCATCAAATGAAGAATCTAATGACAAAAATGTAGAAGGGTCAAAAGAGGTAGATGAAGAGAAGTCTAAGGACTTGGATTCCTCTATTCCAGAAGAGGAAGTTCATGAAGCAGTCAACATCTCTCCTCTGGATCCCACTGCAGACACTTCAGATCTAGGAACTGAAGGAGAAGGAAGAAAAGAGGAGAAATTGAGTCAAGAAGAGGAGGTAAAGGGAAGAGAAGAAGAACAAATAGAGAAGATCTCTGATGACAGTTATGAGATTCCAAAAGAAAAGAAGACTCAGTCTCTAGCAAGAGACACTACAGAGGTAAAGAGAAGAGAAGAAGAACAAACAAAGAAGATCTCTGATGACAGTTATGAGATTCCAAAAGAAAAGAAGACTCAATCTCCGACAAGAGACACTGCAGAGGTAGTGAAGAATTTCTTGAACAAAGAGATGATAGAGATAGATGAACCGAAACTATTCCAAGGACCACTAAATTTTGATTCCCTCTCTCCAGTCCAGATAATGAAAATAGTATCTTTTGCCCAAGCTAAAGAAAAAGAAAAGCTTCTGAAATCTCACATGGAATATTGTGAGCTGTTAGAGATTGCATCTGGTATGTTGGAGAAGATCATGCCATATTTTCAAAAGGATCCTTTGGCCTCTCCATCTAGTAACTTGAAATCTCTGGTAAACTCTATTAGTACTCATTTTGATTCTTTAGAGAAATCGGTAGAAGCAAAGGTATGGAAAGAATTTTTGGGAAAAAGATTCACTAAAGTACAGGGACTCATTGCTAATGATAGGAGGACCCTAGATATTGGGATAAAGAGCCTTAAAAATTCTCTTAAAGATGGTGAGGACATGTACAAATTTTGTCTATCTTGGTCCAAAGTGATAGAGGATATTGAAAAGAAGATGAAAGAACAAGAAGGTAAACTGTCAAGTTTATCTTAGAATTTTGATCCCCTCACTACATCCATAATGAATCAAGAATGCTAGGCTATTGTCATTATAAATGAAATAAAGAGGCTGGGAAAAGAAAAGAAGAATATAATAAATAGGATGAGTGAACTTAGAGGGATAATTATCCCTAAGTTAGAGGCAATGCATGAGGCCTTAACAGATGCTCAGACCACAGCCCGGACCAGTGATCCTACAGACTTAAGAAGGGCAGAAGCATATGCATTTTTGTTGAGTGGTCACATCTCCATTTTGGACATGATGAAGCAAAGCTGGGCCATAGAGTTTGTATAGTTGAAGGCCACTTTTGCGGATATACATCAGTATATGTAAGTATAACATTAAGTATAACATGTATATAGTTATGCGGCCATGTATAGGTTAATTTTTGCAAATTTTGGCATATGGATTCCACCCTTTGCCATTGATGTCAAAGGGGAAGTGAGGAGTAGTTAAAATATGGAATCCAGCTAAGGGGGAGCTCCAGTAAAGCAGTGCATAAGATAGATCATCAGCCAAGGGGGAGTTTGCTGCGACACTTAGTCATTTTTCACTAAGTGTTGCCATCAATTCCAAAGGGGGAGATTATTGGCAAGAGACACTGTGTGGTTTCATGAGTGTTGTCATTGATGGAAAAAAAAAGTCTATCCCACACATCTGCAACCCATAGTATGCCTATACCAGAAGTCAGATTGAAGATTGTTTTGGTCCAGTGAACAAGAATAGAGCATGCAACAAGGTCTGACAATCAGATCTGGATCTCTCAGATGGTGTAACTCAACAAGTTGCAAACTTAGACAAGTCAAGAGGAGTATCATGACTACTATATTCTAGAGATTGAGCCTCTGGTGATAAAACATGGAAAAGATATGAGCATCTGAGTGTTGGGTTCCAAACAGGCAGAGCAAACTAAGGAAGAACTGACCAGCAGAATATCAGACTTCAATCCAGATGAGTAATTGATGTTGATCAAGCTATTTGAGGGATCATACATTGTTGGCTGACATGATTGATGACTTCAATGCCTATGTTTTTGATACGCATCACAAATCAAGCATGGATTCAGCTAACAGATTAGTAATTTGTAAATATCTTGAGTATTCTGGTTGCCAACTAGAAAGTTGTTGAAATCCTTGGTGCGGATATATATACCAGATGAATTCCAATATGAAGGTGTGTGCATGTATAGATATGATAAAATAAAGTGCAAAGAAAGGTAGAGATAAGTGTGGAAGCAACAATACAAGTCCGGTATGTGACAGAGTAGTAGCACTAGAACAGAGGAAGAATGAAGTGCATCAGATCAGTATATTGTGCCTAACCAGAACTTAACTCTAGCATTTGTAGATGTCTCTCATCAATTCAAACACCTGGTTACCTTCTATAAGTTCTATAGGCAGTGAGTCTCTTATAGGCAGTGTGCTCAGGCAATGAGCCCTAATTGGCAAGTGTCATTTTGTACTTCTTATTCTTTTAACAGAGAATACAATCTTGGGTTAGTCACCCCATGGTTCTTCCCTTAATAGGGTTTTCCACATAAATATCCTTGTGTTATGTGTGTAGATTTTATTTCTACTCTCATGATTATATATGCTTATATGTTTTGATGTTGCACAAATTATAAAAGAAGAAAAGAAAGTTAAGATAATAGAGATAACTAATTTACCCCCCCCTCTCAGTTATCTGCCTTGTTTCCAACAAAGGATTCCCCTGTCACAAAGAAAACACCTAGTGCCTCTGAAGAGTTTGAAGACACATAGTCAATGAAAGCTCTTTAGAGGAGCATAGTGAAGATTCAGGGACAAAATGAATTCCTAATGACTCTTTTAGTCCTTCGAAGAGGGTTTCTAGAAAGGGCACCAAGCAAACCCTAGCCTCAAGTAGAAAACTGGTTAAAAGTCCCCATGTTACCCCTACGAGTGGTAAATCTGCCAAAACCAGCACACCAAAATATGAAACTAGGGGTTAGCAAAAATTGCATAATAGGACATCTCCAATTGAAGAATCCCTTATTTCTTCAAAGAAACAAGTCTCAATTACTTTCAATGATAAAAAGAAATCGCCAACTATTGTAATAGAAAATTTAGATAATCTGGAAAATGTAGCTAGCAATGTTCTAGATTCTAAAAAACCAGCAAAAGTGGTTGACTCTACAATCCTAGTTGCTGCATGTCACACCACTAGAAGGTCAAAAATTGTTTCTAGGGAGGCTTGGAGGAGTAACAAAAGGAATAAAAGAGAAGCAGTTATGGCTACTAATAAAAATGAAATAAGATGTGAGCAGGGGACTCAGTGTTGGTTTTAGGAAAGACAACTGAGAGGGGGGGTGAATCAGTTGTCTCAAAAATTATGTCCCTTAATCACTTAAAACCTTCTTATATTTCAATAACATATCAAAGATTCAATCATGGAAGCATAATGTAATAAATCAAGAGCAGATGCACATTCAACACATATAACACCAAGATTTTAACATGGAAAACCTGGTTAAGGGAAAAACCATGGGGTGACTAACCCAAGATTGTATTCTCTGTTAAAAGAATAAGAAGAATAAGAATGGCACTTGCCAATTAGGGCTCATTGCCCAAGTACACTACTCACAAGAGGCCCACGACCTATAGGAGACACACTGTCCACAAAAGAATATGAGTATTAGATACTTGAACTGAAGAATAGCATCTTCACTATGCCTAGATCAGTTCCATTTAAGCTCAACACCTCTGCTTTTCTTTTTGCTCCTCTTCACTACCACCTTCTCATCATCATGATTGACACACCTTTGAATGAGTTTACAACGCTTATTTATACATGACTTTGACTTTGGAACGATCATCAAAGTCTGCACAAAATAGACTTATTTTAATTACAGAGAAAATACAAAAATACAACTGACTTATTACAAAAACTTCATGCACATCACTACTACCGTCGGCCACACATAGCTAGGACTTCAATCTACTTTGAGGAACACGCTATGCTTCCCAAAACATCTTCAAGATCATCTGCAACATGTGCAAATCATCTGATCGGCCAGGACTAGGAAGAACACCATCACTGGAAGGTAAATCCTCAATTACGAGCTCAATCTTTAATGCGGACCACCAACATGAACTGGACACAATCTAGAGACCCCCACAAGCTTTCTTGAATCACCAAGAACATCTGCACCACTTTTGCTTACTGTAATCAATCGCATCTTCATCTGAAACCTCAATAACACAACCAGTCATCTCTGTCACATTAGTAGAATTGCTTGTGGACCTCCAAACCATGAACCAATTGAGTTGTCAATTCACATTATCTTCCCAAACATGCCACGAGATCTACAAAATGTGATATTGAATATTTAGATCTTACTGAACCTGTTTGTATTACTCTGTCACCTCTGAACACTTGTCAGAACCGGTTTTACTCTTATGGTCATCACTCCTTCACATTTTCATGCAGACCTCTCAAACCTTGACTAGAACATCTTCAGACACATATCTATAAACCCTTTGATGTGCATTCTTTGATCTTCCTCTATCTAGGATCTTTACATCATAGAGTCTCACTGTCTTCACTATTCTTTCTCTATTTCTGATAGGACTAATTTTCTCAATATCCTTAGCACACAACTCATCCAAACTTTGATATCAATGCAATAGAAGTATGTTGACATCAATGACAACACCAGTTAGGCCCATACTTGCAACATTCTCCCCCTTTGTCATTGATGGCAACAAATGATGTGAAAAACTGTTTTAACCATCAAGACAAGAACTTCTCCTCACTGACTGACATAGCTCCCCCTATCAACAACCCATCACATGTCTTCTCTTCCTTTTACTTCTCCTCTTTTGATCAACAATCACTTTAGTATTTCACCTGTCTTCTCTCCCCCTTTTACATCAATGGCAAAGGGCACATACTTGCGACTATTTCATAATCAACCTGACTGCTCCCCCTGAGTAGTGGCCTTCTAACATCAATCTGGATCACAAAATATGACTGTGGGATCTGTTGGACTGATGTACATCAGTGCACCTTAATTCAAAGTTGGAGGGGTAATAACCTCTAACTTCTCCCTGAGGTACTCAAAAGTGTCCTTAGGTAAAGGTTTGGTGAATATGTCTACAATCAGATCCTTTAAGGGAACAAACTCCAATCTAACTTCATTGTTGTTCACCTACTCTCTTAAGAAGTGAAACTTGATGGATATATGTTTTGTTTTTTAATGCAACACCATATTTTTTGATATGTTTATTGCACTTGAGTTGTCACAGAAGATTGTGATAGGTTCTTCATACTCTACTCTGATATCTCTTAGCATTTGCTTCATCCACAATACTTGAGTGCAACTGCCTGCTGCTGCAATATATTTTGCTTCTGGAATGGATAGAGATATTGCCTCTTGTTTCTTTCTTAACCAAGAAACCAATCTTTTTCCTAAAAAGAATGCACCACCACTAGTACTCTTCTGGTCATCCACATCACCTATCCAATCAACATCAGTATAAGCATGAAGAGAGAAATCATGATCCTTAGGATACCACAATCCATACTCAACTGTTCCCTTCAAATATATAAGAATTCTCTTGATTGCCATTACATGAGTTTCCCTAGGATCATCTTGGAATCTGGCAACAAGACTAACAACATTCATAATGTCAGGTCTAGTTTGAGTAAGGTAGAGCAGTCCTCTAATCATTGGCCTGTACTTTTTATGATCAGCCATAGGAGATTCACCATCTTTACTCAACTTGCATCTAGCTTCCATGGGAGTATTCATTGTCTTTGAATCTTCCATCCCAAATTTATTCAGCAATTGTTTCACACATTTGGTCTGAGATATGAAGATTCCTTTCTATGTTTGAGTGATTTGCAGACCCAAGAAGAAATTCATTTCCCCAAACATAGACATCTCAAACTCACTTTGCATTTGATTGGCAAAAGTTTTGTAAATACTATCTCTCCCACCAAAAATGATATCATCATCAAATACCTCAACAATCAAGATATTTTCATGATCAATTTTAAAATATAGATTACTGTCAGTAGTACCCTTGTTGAAACCAATCTTCAGAAGATGTTTGTCCAATCTTTCATACCATGCTCTTGGGGCTTGTTTGAGTCCATACAATGCCTTTTTCAACTTACAGACCATGTCTCCATGATCAGACAATTGAAATCCATCCGGTTGCTCAATGTAAACTTCTTCTTCCAAGTTACCATTTAGGAAAGTAGATTTGACATCCATTTGATATACCTTGAAATCCTTGAAGGAAACAAAGGTGAAATAATCTGACTGCCTCAATCCTACTACTTGAGATTAACCTTTACAGACCAATCTGGCTTTGTTTCTTACTACTTCACCATCTTCATTCATTTTGTTCTGAAATACCCACTTAGTCCCAATCACATTTTTGTCCTTAGGCGTGGGAACAAGATCCCAAGTGTGATTCTTTTCAATTTGCATCATCTCCTCTTTCATTGCTTTAACCCAACTTTCATCATTACATGCTTCACTTACTAATTTTGGTTCAATCTTTGAAATCAAACAATGCTTTACTAAATCTTGAGCAATTTTTCTTCTTGTTTTAATGCCTTTGCTTCTATCTCCTATGATCTAATCTTCAAAATGATTCAGTCTTACATACCTGGGAGTTTTGAGATTCTCTTGTACTTCTGATTCTTGGATAGGTTCATCCAAACCTATCTTTTTTTCTTGTATTTTTGGATTTTTCAGATTAGTCTAAATTTGAACTAGAGTCTGGACTTGTTCTTCTTGATCTGAGATATCATTCTAATCATCTGCTTCATACTTGTAATACCTTGAGGGATTTTCCATGCCTTCATCAACCTTCACATTTGTACTTTCTACAATCTTTCTCAATCTTTTGTTATAACACTAGTATGCTTTGCTTTGAGTAGAATATCCCAAGAATATTCCTTTATCACTTCTAGCATCAAACTTACCAAGGCCTTCATCTTATTTGATATAGAATTTACTACCAAAGACTCTGAAATACTTCACAATAGAAGTGATGCCAAACCAGAGTTCATAAGGGGTCTTACTAGTATTGCCTTTGATTTGAACCCAATTAAGAGTATAGACAACAGTGCTTATAGCTTCTCTCCAATAAATCTGAGGAGCATTTGCTTCCATCATCATGGTCCTAGATGCTTCCTGGATGGTTTGGTTCTTTCTTTCCACTACTCCATTCTGATGTGGAGTCCTTGGAGCAGATAGTTGTCTTTTTATCCCATGTTTCTCACAGAATTCTATGAACTCCCCAGATGTGAATTCACCACCTCTATCAGATCTGAGGCATTTGATGTTTATGCTAGTTTCATTTTCTACCATAGCCTTGAATATTTTGAACTTCTCAAGTGCTTTAGACTTCTCTTTCAAGAAAGTCACCCACATCATCTAGGAGTGGTCATCAATCAGCAGCATGAAATATCTATCTCCTTGCAGACTCCTAACTCTTGCCAAACCACATAGATCAGTGTACACCAAGTCCAACAATTTGGTTGAAGATTGTTCCTTACTTTTGAATGAGACTCTATTCTACTTACCTAACTAACATTCTTTGCACAAAGTGTTAGCAGGTTTCACTAGTCTTGGAAGATCTCTTACAGCCTGAGTATTGCTTATCTTAATGATATTATCAAAATTTACATGACACATTCTCCTATGTCACAACCAACTCTAATCAATTTGAACAAATAAGCAACTCTTACCAGTACCAACCAAGTGAAAGATGTTTCCTTTTATCTAAGTACCAAATGCGATCTCAGTTCCAGAGCTTTCAAAGATCTTACATTTTTCATTTTTGAAATAGAGATCATAGCCTATATCCATCAACTGTCCAACACTGAGAAGATTATGCTTTAGACCTTCAACATATAGAACATCATTGGTTTTGTTCTTTCCATCAGAAGAAATGGTTCATTTGCCTCTAATTCTACCAGCAGAATTGTCTCCAAATTTTACAACTCCACCTTCATACCTTTTCAAGCTTATGAACTTGCTCTTGTCACTAGTCATGTGGTGTGAGCATTCACTTTCAATAACCCATTCATCCCTTTATTCAACTTGAGTAGCCAATGCACTTTCTATCATCTTATGATTGGTAGATTTAGTAGGCATTGAATCTTCTTCTTTGATGGCAATGAATGCCCAGTCACTTCTGGATTTGTTTCCTAACTCAGATTCATCATCAGTTACTCCTTCATCATCATCCTCTTGAACATAGTAACACTTTTCTGAAATCTTGATCTATTGGGGTTTGGTCTTGAAAATCTTTCTGGACACCTTGAGACAAAACAACCTATCTTGTTGCAGTTAAAACATTTGAAAGGCAATTTTCCTTCATACTTATCAGATCCTCTTGGCAGTCTTTTTGCAATAAGGGCTTCAAGTTGTTCATCTTCTAGCTCATCTTCTTCTAGATCTTTCCTTGCTTTTTCATACCATGATGATTTCCTTGAGGAACTTCCTACTGGATCATACCTCTATTTGTCTTTTGTAGAGGCACTAGCCTTGAATGCATATTCTATCTTGGGAAGTGCATCACCAAACTCAACCAACTCAAATGTAGATATCTTACCAACCAATTGATCCCTTGTGATAGTAGTTAGAGATCTAATTTCCTCAATAGTAGTAACTTTGTGTTTGTAAACATGAGGTAAAGATCTGAGGACTTTGGCAATAATCTCATCTTCATCCAATGTCCCGCCAGCACATCTAATGCCACAAACAAGCTCATTTACTTTTGGCATAAATGAAGTGATATCCTCATCTTCACTCATCTTCAAGTTTTCAAACTTTCCTTTTAGACTTTATAGCTTGGCACACTTAACATATTTGTCTCCTTCATAAAGAGTTTCTAGCTTTGTCCAAATTTCATAAGTAGTCTTCAATCTCATAACATTTGTCAGCTCTGAATCAGTTAAGGCACTCAGTAGGGCTTCTTTAGCTCGAATATTATTCTCTGCATCTTTGATATCATCCATAGTTGTTGGACCATTCTTTGGGGGAATATATTCAATTGTAGTTATGCACCAATATTGATCTCCCATGTATTGTAAGTGACATTCCATGCAGCTCTTCCAAAGAGTGTAGTTAGTTTCATCAAATGTTGGATTGTCCTTCTTGTAGGTTGACATCCTGGATCTCCTCAAGTGGTTAAGCTTCTTCTAGAGGAACCTTGCTCTGATACCAATTGTTGGTTTTAAGATAGACAACTGAGAGGGGGGGTGAATTAGTTGTCTCAAAAATTATGTTCCTTAATCACTTAAAACCTTCTTATATTTCAATAACATATCAAAGATTCAATCATGGAAGAATAATGCAATAAATCAAGAGCAGACGCACATTCAACACATATAACACCAATATTTTAATGTGGAAAACCCAGTGAAGGGAAAAACCATGTGGTGACTAACCCAAGATTGTATTCTCTATTAAAAGAATAAGAAGAATAAGAATGGCACTTGCTAATTAGGGCTCACTGCCTGAGCACACTACTCACAAGAGGCCCACTACCTATAGGAGACACACTGTCTACAAAAGAATATGAGTATTACATACTTGAATTGAAGAATGGCATCTTCACTATGCCTGAATCAGTTCCATTTAAGCTCAACACCTCTGCTCTACTTTTTGCTCCTCTTCACTACCACCTTCTCATCCTCATGATCGACACACCTTTGAATGAGTTTGCAACTCTTATTTATACATGACTTCGACTTTGGAATGATCATCAAAGTTGGCACAACATACACTTATTTTAATTACAGAGCAAATACAAAAATACAACTTGACTTATTATAAAAAACTTCATGCGCATCACTACTACCGTCAGCCACACATAGCTGGGACTTCAATCTATTTTGAGAAACATGCTATGCTTCCCAAAGCATCTTCAAGATCATCTGTAACATGTGTAAATCATCCAGTTAGCTAGGACTAGGAAGAACACCATCACCAGAAGGTAAATATTCAATTATAAGCTCAATCTTTAATGCAAACCACCAACACGAACTAGACACAATCTAGAGACCCCCACAAGCTTGCTTGAATCACCAAGAACATCCACACCACTTCTTCTTACTGTAATCAATCGCATCCTCATCTAGAACCTCAATAACACAACCGATCATCTCTATCACATTAGTAGAATTGCTTGTGGACCTCCAAACCATGAACCAATTGAGTTGTCAATTCACATTATCTTCCCAAACATGCTACCAGATCCGTAGAATTGTTGGTATGTGGTGACTAATCATGCAAGTACTGTACACAAGTTAATTTTTTTCCCTCTTTTTTGCATGATTAGAGTCGGTTGTTAATTTTTGTTAACCAACAAAAGAAAAATGACATTGCAAAACCCTAATTCTAGAAGCTTCTGAAAAGCTTGTTATAAGAGACTAGGATGTATGGTACAGTGATGTATTCGTGAGATTGTAATATGTTTTGAACTGGATAATAAAATCATTGGATGGTTGAGTTTCTGTGGATGTAGCCCATATTGGGTGAACCACGTTAAATTTATGTGTTGATCTCTTTTGTGTTATTCCTCATTATTATATTTGGGTTATTTAATCTACATATAATTGTTAGTGTTTATTGTTTTGATCTACCCTAACCCTAACAAGAACATGATATTGAATATATGGATCTTACCAGACTTGTTTGTATTACTCTCTCACCTCTGAACAGTTGCTAGAACTAGTTTTACTCTTATGGTCATCACTCCTTCACATTTTCATGCGAACCTCTCAAACCTTGACTAGAACATCTTCAGACACATACCTATAAACCCTTTGATGCACATTCTCTAATCTTCCTCTATCTAGGATCTTTACTTTGTAGAGCTTCACTATCTTCACTGTTCTTTCTATGTTTCTGATAGGACTAATTTTCTCAATATCCTCAACACACAACTCATCCAAACTTTGACATCAATGCAACAAAAGTATGTTGACATCAATGACAACACTGGTTAGGCCCATACTTGCAACACTCAGCTACCTCAATCCATTCCTTCAATTTTAGAGGGGGTGTTAGTGGCTATTAAGGAAGGAAAAAAATGGAACCCTTAAATGAGCCTACACAGGGTATAGAAGAAGGGCTTGTGACACATAGGGAGAATGTTCATGATGACACTAACATTCAAAATCTCCAAACTGAACCATATGGAACAAAGATTGAATAGACATAGAAATGCCTCAACAAAACTCTTCAATTCTGGAAGAAGTGTCAACCGCCAAAGAGGATATCCATGAGTAAATCAACACTCAAGATGAAACTATGTCAACTAAACAAGAAAGAAATGATGATTTTATATGTCAAGGGATTGGAGAATTTTAAATTCTTCCCACTGGAAATCAAGAATAGACAAGAAAGGAGGTAGTGGAAGAAAAGGAAGTAGTGGAAGAAAAGGAGGCAGAGGAAGAATTTGAAAGAGAGCATCCACTATTGACAAATGAGGAAATTCATGGTCTGCAAAATTTAGTGACTAAGCTAACAAAAGAAAATCAAGCATTGAGAAATTCATTGGCCAAGATGAATGAAGAAAATCAAGCTCTCCACCAACAGGTCTATGATGCAAAGGAGTAGGGTAAACCCAAAATAGCACCTGAATAGACAGATGCCTCAAGTACATATCTCATGACCATTCAAGAGCATGAGAAGCAGACGCATGTGTTATACTAGTCATGGGTCAAGGAAATCACTGATACAATGCAGAAATTAGCTCCTTTTTCTCATGATTTGTATTTTACATTCTTTTGCATAAGGACATGTAAAACTCTAAGCTGGGGGGAAAATGATGGGGGCAAAATATGTCTTTGTTTTACCTTTTATTTGCCTCTAAATCTTGTCATCTTATAGTGTCGTTTGTTTCTCCTATCGCCATTTGACAATGAACTAAAGAAATTCTATAAAATATGAAGGAAAGATAAAAATCTATGAATATGTCAAAATCATTTGATCATTTATTAATTATCTTTGTGATTTTGGTAATAGGAGATGCTTAATGGGTGGTACGTGGATAAAGGCATCGGTGGAATAAGGTTAATACCGTTGAAGGATCATTTGTCATTTTGGTTAAATTAGTGTTGAACTGTAATTATCTGTTTTAAGGTTGTTATGCCATTTTGAAATGATGGCAAAAGATTGTAAGATATTTTTTATTATCTTTTAAGGTTGTTGTTGGCCATGGGCCAAAAACAACTAAAGACTCTTATATGTTTTATTCAGCAATAGTTATAAGTCTAATCAAACTGTAATATCTATAAATATGTACACCCAAACTTAGTTTATATAGATTATATAATAATATACTGATATAGACTTCTTGTTCGTAACCAAAAACTATTGTGATGTTATTTGAATGAATATTGATTAGCATGGAATAAGCTTTTGTTTCATCACTAGAAAGTCAAAGAAGGAAGGGCCTACTTCCTCGATTGCCCAGTGACTAGCTGTAGACTCAATATGTTATGTGGTAATGAGATTTCTCAGTTCTAAATTTGTTTTAATCTTTGATTCTCATGTTAACTATTTAGTGTGTTGTTAACTATTATCTAAAACATTTCATGCATTCATTGTCAAATTATACTACAGGTATATTTGGGTTAAAAGATTATTTTGCAATCAGATTGAATTAATGTGTTTACTAGCATGTGTGAGTCAAATTTGGTAGATTATTTCAATAGTATCAATTAAAATGAATAGTAATACACATAGACTTTACTTAGCACTATACATCTCAGCATTTTATTTGCTTCTAATAGTCTAGAATCATTACTTCTATTTTTTATATAAACTGTTTGGTCTAGGTTCCTGTCATGAGAGTGACAAGAGGTCTAAAAAATAGATTTCCAAACAAATGCAATGTGTGTGTAGTTGCATTATCCACACTTAGCTTTCTAGGTTAAGCCATTAGGCAAACAGCCCCAATATCTTTCATAAGTTCACAACTCCCCGATTGAAAATTGAAGGATAAACTAAGGACACATTTATGAAATTCCCAAAGGTTGATTTAAATGCACTTGTCAATTGAATAGATCTACAAAGATAAGTTACTCCTAAAAGTTCACCCATAGTTTAATCCAATCAGTTAGCTCACAATATATTATGTAGTAACAATACGAAATCAATGTCTGAGGGCTCACTACCCAGGACTCACTGCCCTAAGGACTCATTGTCCAAATGGATGCTCATTGCATATAGGCTCACTGTCATAAGAAAAGAATGAAAGAAAGGGTGGCTCATTGCCAAAATGAACTGCTATAGTTGCATTTGCAAATGCATAGATACAACTCCAATGTTGCTCAGAAAACTATCTCAAAACTCTTCATCTTGAACTGCTATGTTACACTGCTCTACTCTTACATGAAAATAAGATCTCTCTTCCTCTACACTTGTCACCTTTACAAAATCACAAACTTTCACATGTCGCACATACACTCATTCATATTTACACACCCATCCATCAAACATCCAAATGGATCTCATATATATATATATATATCCCCAACATTTACAATCTTCAAATTAGGTCAACATATAGAGGTGAAGCATGTAGTTATGTCTTGTGTAGCTTGTCAACCTAACTCTTTCACCAAAATACTTTTTGAACCAATTCAACACTTGAAACCTATTCATACATGTCGGCTTCATTAACTATTGAACCACTTAGAATATGATTCCAATCAATAGATCTTGTTGCACACATATCAAAGTATCAGGGTGACCTTATACACAGACTATCATAGGTTCATTCTAACTGTCATAACACAACATTCGATACGGACCACAAAACTTTCTCAAAATCATAGCTAAGATTCTTTAGACATCCCCAAGCTCACCTTTATAATTCCATAGCATAATCTTAACATGCGATGAAATGCGGACCATCAAAAGTTGCACTGTGTAATTATCAAATCATTTCTAAGCATGTAGCGATACTTAGATGCTCATAACTGCCTTACTAGTGGACTTAAGGCTCTGCAAATTTGGATTTAGAGACTTCAGACATGTGTTTACAACACCTCAAAACCACAGGAGGAAATACCTATTACCAAAGGAATGTGGACCAAATCAAACAAGTGTTCTACTCTACTCAAGACTATTTTTTGTTATGCCAAACTTGTGCTACTTGATACTAATATACTTTCAGAGATGATCAGAAGATGAAACTTTAGATTTAGGATCGTCTAAGTATTAGAAACATCTCACCAAATCTACAAGGCCAGATCTTCAACTACAAACCAATGTTGATCACAATACTGCCTCTTTGTATGATTGCATGCTTTCCATATATATAATTAATTGTATGATTGCATGCTTTCCATATATATAATTAATTATATGATTGCATGCTTTCCATAGCTAAGTTAGAGGGTTGATATTGGGTAGAAGCAGTCCAAATAGTTGTGTATCTTCTCAATAGGGCACCCACAAAGATCTTGCAAGACAAGACACTAGAAGAGGTATGGAGTAGTCATAATCCTTCAATCTCCCATCTTAGAGTATTTAGTTGTATAGCACATATGCATGTCCCAACTAATAAGAGGAAGAAGATCGATCCCTAGACACTCTAGTGTATCTTTTTGGGGTACAATATTACCTCAAAAGCATATCATCTCATGGATCCTAAGACTGAAGATTTATCAGATTCGAGATGTGGTATGTAATGAGTCATCATTTGACTCATTAACACACAAAGGAGATTCAAAACCAACCACCTCTCATAGATTTTTCTCATAGTTAGATGATGAGCATGAAGAATCCTCTCACAAAAAAGATGAGTTGCAAGGAGAATTGTTTGTGATCTTAGCCATATGGAAAATAATTATTCACATCAATAGCAACATTAACATCTAAAATGGGTCCAAAGCACCATTAGGGACTCCCACTCGAACTCTCCTCTAGATATTTCATTAGGAATTAGAACAATAAGACAAGCGAGGAATGAGGTAAATCTCACACTAATGAGTTTAGTTGTTGACATCACTAAACCTGATAAAATTCAAGAGGCACTAAGTCAACCATAGTGGAAGAAGGCCATTGATGCTGAGCATGACTCCATGATACAAAATCAGACATGGGAACTTGTCGATCTACTTGTATGAAAGAAACCCATTGGATACAAATGGACTTTCAAAACAAAATACAAGGAAGATAGATCTATCAACAAATACAAAGCATAACTTTTTGCAAAGGGATATGCCTAGTAGGAGGTCATTGATTATGAAGAGACCTTTACACCTACAGTAAAGATTAAAACAATTAGAGTTGTCTATGCATTGGCAGCACATAAAGGATGGAAGCTTCAACAGATGAATGGCAAGAGTTCTTTCCTAAATGGTGATCTAAAAGAAGAAGTATACATGACCCAACTAGAAGGTTTCATTAATGAACATCATCCTCAAAAGGTCTATTGTCTCATTAAGTCACTTTATGGACTTAAGTAAGCCCCTAAAGAATGGTACATTAAAATAGTGATCATCTATTGTAGCATGGTTTCACCTGTAGCCCCTCATATTCAAATTTGTATATTAAGAAGGTAGGCACATAGATTGTCATTCTTGTTTTTTATGTGGATGATATTTTAATTAGAGGAAGCTTAGCTAATCTCATCGATGATGTAAAGAATGATCTAAAGAAATTCTTCGACATGACAGACTTGGGACTACTTCAATATTGTCTTAGCTTGGAGATATGGAAAAAAAGCATCACATTTTTATCTCGTAGTTGAAATATGCCAAGACACTCTTGGAAAAGTATGGGATGTACAATTGCAAATTTATGTCTACTCAAATGGAGAAAAGTTTGTAACTCTCTCAATTCGAGGATTCTCCTCATGTAGATGCAAATATCTACAACCAGCTTGTTGGGAGTCTCATTTACTTGACATATACAAGACCAAACTTATGTTTTGCTATCAGCTTATCTTTCAAGATTTATGCAAGAGATGATGAAATGTCATTGGGTTATAGTGAAGCATGTTTTGAGATATATCTGAGCTATATGATGAGCCAAATGATTGACTCATTTAATTATCAATATTTTCATGCTTTGATAAACTTTTAAAAAAATATATTGGCATATAAATACATATTATTATAATTATATTTGTTTTGAGAATTGATTATCCTTATGTTTTGTTTCCATTACACCTTCATGAAATCTCTTTAATATTGATGCTTGAATGATGTTTTCTATGTGCATATCTCATAATTTGTGGTATAAGTTGTGGATGTTCAATAAAGGTTGCAGCAGTTGAACTTCAGCTGAACTCCAGATAGCTCCAGAGGACAACACTTCCTAAGTGTCATCCTCCCCTGAGTTGATGATTTCCATCAAACGCTCCTGAAGACCCTCTAAGCCCTGCAACATGCCCAATCAAAACCACAAATCCTTGCCACAGCTTTAATTACACCGCCATATCATTGAACTTAGTGACCCATATATCCGATGGCAAATGTTAGCTCTAGCTATCATTGTCGCCTGGGCACACCACTATTTTTGGGGAACTCATAGAGTTCACCCAACTAATTGCTTTACTCAGATCACAGATTTGGAGTTTCTTGCAACTAATTGTGTAGTTAAGAAAATAATACAGCTGGTCGTTCTAGCTCTAGTTCATAGGGAATTAGTTAGTAGTTAGATTTACTTTTCAATAAGCATGCAACTGGATGTTCCAGTTTGCTACAATTAGACTTGCAATTAGCATTCCTTTTTCAATAGGGCTAGATTGTATAAGTAGAGGATCCATTGCACCTTATTAAGTTAGTTCATGTTTTTCCATCAATTAGTTGTTCATCGCAGTTTGCTTTCAGTAGAAGAAAACTTCTAAGTTTAGGCATGTATGTTCTTTAAATCTGAACAAAATACAAATGAAGGGAGATTTCTTTTGAAAGAAGTTATTGATCAAAGAGGATCGTCTCCAGCTGGGAAAGTAGGACTAGCTTCCCCATCTTAGAGGAGAACTCTCGGTATTATGTCTGTATCATTTTACTTCTGTTAATTTCTTTACAGCAAAGTGTTATATGTGTTGTTTTTCTGTCATGTGTTCTCACCTGCAGGTTTATTCTTCCAAAAATAAAAAATTATAAAAAAATCAGATTTGTTATCTCATTAAGCATTGTGATGTTCAGAGTATTGCATGTCCGAGAAGAAACAATAGATTTCCTTTCTGTTCATCTCTTATTTTTTGCAAGTGTGTTCATTTCCAGTAATTAGATTAAACTACCATTTCAGCACGTGTGTTTGTTTCAAAGCAATTAGATTAATGTTTATTTCAACAAATGTTAGAATAGTTTCTTTTTTTTAAGAAAGAGTGTTTCTTTTCAAGCAAAGTAAGGTAATTATTTTATGAGCAAGAAGATTAGAACTACAACTGTATGAGGATCACCAAACCAATCTCTGGTCCTCAACCATCCTGTAAAGAAAACCCCCAACAAACAGTCTTATCACAGATCACTCCAGACACCTCCAGATTGATAAAGAGTAAATGATGATGTATTAACAAACCTACTCCAACCTCATCAGTATAGTTGATTATGGTATGTAACATAAGTAGAACCCTCAGTTCTTATTTCATTGTTATACTAGTTTAGACTATGCTAGATTGTTGTGACAGGAAGCCAATTACATGATTTATTTGCATCTTAGATCTGGACCTATATCGTGGATTAGTAAGAAGCAAACTGTTGTTCCTCACTCATCCATCAAGGCTAACTATCATGTTGCAAAAGGAGCTATGTGTGAAGTGATTTGGTTACATTGCATTCTGGATGACATGAACATTCCTAAAGAAAAGCCACCTATTCTTTATTGCGACAATTAGGGTGTGTTGAAGCTTGTGAAGAATCTTGTTTTCCATGAAGAAACAAAGCATATTGAGGTTGAATTTCATTACATTCAAGAACAAGTCTTGAACCAACACATGCAGCTCCAGTACTGCCCAACAGATTCTCAGGTAGCTGATATACTCACCAAGTCTCTTGGCAAGGTGAAATTTGAGATGTTTCAAGGGTACATTTGCAAGAACAGTGTAATAAGGGGGGAATGTTAGCATATAATTTCATATTACATTATTTAATAAATAAACAACCACTTAACCTAGACAACAGTTATGTCGGTTATGCTCAACTGATTGTTGATTATGCAGTTAAAGTTATATGCACTGCATTTTTCCTTTGTATAAATGCATTAATAGTTTATCAAATATATCATCAAGGATTTTACCTTCTCACAACAATGTCTTTCTTATTGATATGCAACAACTAAAATTTTAGAAACTTGTTGATAAAATCATCTTTGTAATGTTGCATAAATACTTCTTTCACAAAATCTATGTTATGCTTGTAAAGTGAAATCAATATGATTTTTTATTTGAATGCATACTAAAAGTATAGAAAATTGTTGACAAAATTGACTATAAAAGATTGTAAACAATCTTTGTAATATCATGTAAATGCTTCTTTCAGTAAAAGAGTATCCCTTCAACATTTTGCACCTATTGCAAATTGTATGTCATACGCTTGAAATGGAATTAGATTACTATGAAACTAATGTATTTTTGAAGATTACCTTTGTTACAAATATGTGCCTAATTAGTGTTGTCATTGATGTCAACATATCCTTGTTGTCATTGGTGTCAACTGTACCTATTTACATTAAGGATATTGAGAAAATTAGCCTCTCTTGAAGAGACAAGTGAGTTACATATCTCTTTGTAAAAGACAATGAAGACAGTGCAGTTCAGTCAAGAAGATTGCTCTGCATTCCCAATGAGAGGAAGATGAGAGTCTACAGACCAAAGGCTCATGTAGAGGATACTCTAAAGTTGCTCTAGTCAAGATTTGAGAGGTCCGCATGAAGGATTAATGAAGTTATGGTCATATGAGTAGAACCAGATTTTACAGTTGTTCAGAGGTGACAGAGTGATAGAAATATGGTCCGGATTGATCCACATTGAAATATTATGGTCTACGGATCCAGATATGTGTTTGGGATGTCAGTGTGTATCCTCAACTCAAGTTGTTCATGGTTTCAAGGTCCACAAGCAATCCTTTTAGTATGACAGTCATGGCAGTTAGTGTTCTTGAGGTTCCAGATGAAGGTGCAAGTGTTTCTAGTGATCTGAGGTGGTGCAATTTTTTTGGTTGATTTTATTGAGCTTGTGGAGTTCTCTGGATTGTGTTCCTACCATGTTGGTGGTCTGCATTGAGGATTGAGCTCGTGGTTGAATATTTTTCCTTGGATGTTTCTATTCTTTCCAATCTTGGCCGACCAAATACTTTGTGCATGTTGCAGATGATCTAAGAGAGGTTGTATCAAGTATGGCGTGTTGTTCAAGGAAGATTTGGGTCCCATCTATGTTTGGCCAATAATATAGTGATTCAGATTAAGTCAAATGTCTGTAGTGCTGACCTTGATGTTTATTCCAAGGTTGATGAAGCATATAAATATGTGTGGTTGAGTTGTGGAAGAGCATCCTTATGGGAAAATGACAAAATCCTAAGAAAGGAAGGAAGGCAGAATAGAGAAGAGCAAGAGTAGAAAAGGAAGAGTAGTAAAGGATGAAGAGAGCGAAGAAGTGTTTGGGGGTAGAACAGAAGTATTGTGTGCTTTAATAGAACTAAACCTTGCATGAAGAAGATGATGTTTTCCAGTTCAATCTTTCTGTGATAAACTTATAAATTTTTCTGTAGGCAGTGAGCCTCCTTGAGCAGTGAGCTCTGGGTAGTACACCCTAAAGGCATGTGCCTTCACCATTTTCTATTCTTTTAACAAAGAATAAATATTGTGGGTTAACCCCCACCATGGTTTTTCCCTTCACCAAGTTTCCACGTAAAAATCCTGGTGTTATGTGTGTTGATTTAGTTTCTACTCATGTGTTGTTGATTCATGCTTTCATGGTCATATCATTCATCTATTATTAAGTGGTAAAGAAGTTTAATTACAGCAAAGGATAAAAAATTTTGTGACAACTGATTCACCCTCCCTCTTAATTGTCTGTCCTAATTTCAACAATTGGTATCAGAGTTGGTTCCTTTAAAAGAAACATGACCGCTTGAGGAGATCCAAGATGTCAACTTACAAGAAGGACAGTCTGAGATTTGATGGAACAAATTACTCTCTTTGGAAGAGTTGCATGGAGTGCCATTTGCAATGCATGGGTGATGCCTATTGGTTGATAACAAAGGATGAGTATAAGCCTCCAGAGAAAGGTCCTTCAACTCCAGATGAAATCAAAGATGTTGGAAACAACATTCAGGCTAAAGAAGCTTTGTTAAGTGCCCTGACTAATATAGAAATGACAAATGTCCTAGAATTAAAAATTGCTCATGAAATCTAAAAGAAGTTGGAAACTATATATGAAGGTGATGAACATGTCAAATGTGCTAAGTTACAGAGTCTAAAGGGTAGATATGAAAATTTGAGGATGTGTGAAGATGAAAACATTACTTCCTACATGCAAAAGGTGAATGAACTTGTGTGTGGTATCCAATGTGCTGGTGGAAAACTAGAAGAATCAGAGATTGTTGACAAGGTACTTAGATCCTTACCTGCTTCATACAAGCCTAGAGTTGCTATTATTGAGGAAATCATAACTATGATAACGGTTACAAGCAATCAGTTGGTTGGCAAGATCTCAGCATTTGAGATGAGTGAGTTTGGTGATTCTCTTCCTAAATCTAAATCTGCATTTAAGGCCGATGTTTTTGGAAAGCAAAGATTTGATCTAGGTAAAAGCTCTTTATGAAGACTAACCAGATTTGAGAAAGTAAAGAAGGATCTTGATGAAGATGAATCATAGCTTGAAGAACTTGAAGCCCTTTTTGCCAAAAGACTACCAAGAGGATCTAGTAAGTATGAAGGAAAGTTTCCTTTAAAATGTTTTTCTTGCAATAAGATTGGTTATTTTTCTTCAAGATGTCTGGAGAGGGTTTTAAAGCCAAACCCTAATAGAACTAGGGTTCAGAAGAAATGTTACTATGTCCAAGAAGCTGCTGAAGAAGGAGTCACTGATGATGAATCTAATAAGGGATGTACCTCAAGAAATGAATGGGTGTTCATTGCCATCAAAGATGAAGATCTGGTGCCTATTGAATCTGCTAGCTATGTGAATGTGGAAAGAGCCTTGGTTTCTCAAGTTGAAGAAAAGGATGAATGGGTAATTGACAGTGGATGCTCTCATCATATGACAGGTGATAAGAGTAAGTTTGAAAGTATGGAAAGGTATGAAGGCAGAATTGTGAAGTTTAGAGACAATTCAGCTAGTAGATTCTATGGTAGAGGATCCATCTCTCTTGATGGTAAGAACAACACTAATGATGTTTTCTATGTAGAAGGACTGAAGCATAATCTTCTTAGTGTCGGATAGTTAGTTGACAAGGGATATGATCTTCGATTCAAGGATGGAAAATGCAGAATTTTAGAAAACTCCAGAACTAAGATTGCATTTGGTACATAGACTAGAGGTAACATCTTTCATTTAAGTGGTACTAGTAAAAGTTGTTTGATTTGTCAGGTTGATTAGAGTTGGCTATGGCATAGGAGAATGTGTCATGTAAACTTTGACAACATTGTCAAGATAAGTGTTACTCAGTCTATGAGAGATCTTCCAAATCTTGTAAAACCTGCTAATAGCATGTGTAGGGAATGTCAGTTGGGCAAATAGAGTAGAACTACATTCAAGAGTAAAGAACAATCTTTAAGTGGATTGTTGGAACTTGTGCACACTGATTTGTGTGGTCCTGTTAGGGTTAGGAGTTTGCAAGGAGACGGATACTTTATGTTGATTGATGATCGCTCTCAGATGATGTGGGTCACTTTCTTGAGAGAGAAATTAGAGGCCCTTGACAAATTCAAAATGTTTAAGGCTAGGGTGGAGAATGAGATTCATGTGAAGATAAAGTGTTTGAGATTTGACAGAGGTGGAGAATTTACCTCCGGTGATTTTAATGCATTTTGTGAAAAGCATGGAATAAGAAGATAGTTGTCTGCTCCTAGGTCTCCTCAGTAGAATGGAGTTGTGGAAAGGAAGAACCAGACTATTCAAGAGGCTACTAGAACCATGATGATGGAAGCAAATGTTCCACATGTCTATTGGAGAGACGCTGTAAGTACTGCTGTCTACACTCTTAACCGAGTGCAGATCAAAGGTAATTATGGTAAAACACCTTATGAACTTTGGTTTTGTAATGCTCCTTCTGTGAAATATTTCAGAGTTTTTGGTAGTAAATGCTATATCAAAAGAGATGAAGATCTAGGCAAGTTTGATGCAAGATGTGACGAAGGAATATTTCTAGGTTATTCTAACCAAAGCAAGGCATACCAGTGCTTTAACAAGAGATTGAAAAAAAATGTTGAAAGTGCTAATGTCAAGGTTGATGAAAGCATGGAGAGACCTTCTAGGTTTTGTGTATATGAATTAGATGATCAAAATGAAAGTCCAAATGAAGGAAATAAAGTTTAGTTTACTCTAAAGAATCCAGTGACTCAAGAAGTGGATGAAAATGTTGAGGAGCAACTTCAAGAATCAAAAGTTGAAGAAAATCCAAAAACTCCCAAGAATGTAAGATTGAATCATTCTGAAAATCAGATCATAGGAGATAAAAATAAAGGTGTTCAAACTAGAAGAAGAATTGCTAAAGAACAAGAGGAGTATTGTCTAATTTCAAAGATTGAACCAAAATCAATGAATGAATCTTGTAATGATGAGAGTTGGGTAAAAGCAATGGAAGAAGAATTAATGCAAATTGAAAAGAATCATACTTGGGATCTTGTTCCTAGACCTAAAAACAAAAATGTAATTGGAACTAAATGGGTCTTCCAGAATAAATTGAATGAAGATGGTGAAGTTGTGAGAAACAAAGCAAGATTGGTGTGCAAAGGTTACTCTCAAGTAGAGGGAATTGATTTTGAAGAAACTTTTGCTCAAGTGGCAAGAATTGAGGCAATCAAATTATTTCTTGCCTTTGTTACTTTTAAAGATTTCAAAGTTTACCAGATGGATGTCAAGTCAGCATTCCTAAATGGAGAATTAGAAGAAAAGGTCTACATTGAGTAACTGGAAGGATTCCAATTGTATGGACTTAAACAAGCCCTAAGAGCCTGGTATGCAAGATTAGATAAGTATCTGCTAAAGTTAAGCTTTAGCAAAGGTACTGCTGACAGTAAACTTTAGTTCAAAATTGATCATGAACACATCTTGATTGTTGAGGTATTTGTTGATGACATCATCTTTGGTGGAAATGAGAGTATGTGTAAAAAATTTGTTGATCAAATGCAAAGTGAATTTGAGATGTCCATGCTTGGTGAAATGAATTTCTTCTTAGGTCTACAAATCATTTAGTCAAAAAAATGCATCTTCATATGGGTAAAAGCACAAAGCTATGTCACACTTTCAACTGACTTATCAGCACAAGTGAATTTAAGCATTTCTAACTAAAAATCAATTTTGGTCAAACATATGATCTTGTAAGATTCATTCTAGCTAAGTTAGATATGTCCACAAGTTTTCCAACTAAAATTCTTAGCTAAATGCATACGTAGCACCACTATGAGGCCAATTTACCCAAAAAAAAAATTATTTAAAAATTTTGATATTTCAACAACTTCTAGTCGTGTAAATAATATTTTTTAAAAAATATAAAAATACCCTTTTGTAGATCTATAACTTTAGTTTTCATATATATATTAATAGTTTAATTAATATTTATATTTTCCTTTCTATTTTTACTAAAAGTAGATTATCAACACAAAACATTAAGTCGATTACCATGTCAAGGAAAAATAGTAAAACTTATTAAAAAAATTGAAAAAAATATGATGCACTAGATAAAAGAATCTATATCAAGCTGGTATAAATTTTTTTCTATTTTAGATAAATAGTTAATATGAAAGTTGACATCGAATGGAAATAACTATGTTTCAATACACGCACATTTTATTATTTATTTAAAAATATATATTTATCAAAATTGGAAAAAAAATATATCCATGCACTAAAGTTTCAAGTTATAAATACACAGAAAAAAATTGAAGAAAAAAAAATAAAATTTACTATATAAAGATTGACGTCTTATGTAACTTCATTTTTTAGCATTTTATCAGCAACTAAATTATAGTGTCAATTTATTAAAAACTATATTCAAATAATTTTTTAAATTTTTTCAAAAAAAACAAACATAAAATATACTAAAAAATAAATATTTTATTAGTTTACATCATTTCAAAATTCAAAACATATATGTCACTTTTTAGTGATTAAGTTTAAAAGTTAGATCAGTGTTGCTCATTTCCTTTATAAAAGTGTGACAACTTTGTTCTTTTACTCATATCTCAATCTAAGTATATGAAAGAGTTGTTGAAAAAGTTTGGAATGGAGGATTCAAAACCAATGAGTACTCCTATGGTAATCAGATGCAAGTTCAATAAAGATGATGATTCCCCTAAGGTAGATCAAAAAGGGAATAGATCAATGATTGGAGGACTGCTTTATTTGACTCATACCAGACCTGATATTATGAATGTAGTTGGCCTTGTTGCTAGATTTCAAGCTGATCCTACAGAATCTCATGTTGTAGCAGTCAAAATAATTTTTAGATAACTAAAGGGAACATCTGACTATGGCTTATGGTATCCTAAGGGTGATGATTTCACTCTTCATGCATATACAGATGTTGATTGGGCAGGAGATGTGGACGACATGAAGAGTACTTGCGGAGGTGCATTTTTCTTGGGAAAGAGATTGGTTTCTTGGTTGAGCAAAAAGTAGGAGGCAATATCTATGTCTACTGCAAAGACAGAGTACATAGCAGTAGCAAGTAATTATACTCAAGTTTTGTGGATGAATCAAATGTTGAAGGATATCAGAGTTGTGTTTGAAGAACCTATCACAATCTTCTATGATAATTCAACTTGTGCAATAAACATTTTAAAGAATCTGGTGTTGCATTCAAAGACAAAGCACATATCCATCAAGTTTCACTTTTTGAGAGAGAAGGTTAATGGGAATGAAGTCAGATTGGAGTTTGTTTCATCAAAAGATGAGATTGTAGATATCTTCACTAAGCCTCTACCTAAGGATACTTTTGAGTATCTCAGAGTGATGTTAGGGGTTATTACCCCTCCTATTCAGAACTAAGGTGCACTAATGTGCATCAATTCAGTGGAATTCACAGTCATACCTTGTGATCCAGATTGGTGTTAAGGAGATACTACTCAGGGGGAGTAGTCAGTATGTTATTTCTGCAGTTCAATCTGGAAACAAAAAGGAGGAAAGATGATTGCAAATACGTGCCCTTTGCCATTGATGTCAAAGGGGGAGAGAATTCATGTGCAAAACATGGAAGTGAGTAGCTGCTGGTGAAAGGTGGAGCGGTGAAGAAAGTGGTTGCAAGTGTGATAAGAGAAAAGGGAGAGAAGTTCTTGTCTTGATGGTGGAATCAGTTTTTCACATCATATGTTGCCATCAATGACAAAAGGGCAAATTATTGCAAATATGGACCTAATCAGTGTTGTCATTGATGTCAACATATCCTTGTTGTTATCGGTGTCAACTCTACCTATTTAGAAGGCCTATATGTTGAGGATATTGAGAAAATTAGCCTCTTCGAAAGAGACAAGTGAGTTACATATCTCTTTGTAAAAGGCAATAAAGACAATGCAGTTCAGTCAAGAATATTTCTCCACATTCCTAGTGAGAGGAAGATGAGAGTCTGAAGACTGAAGGGTTGTGTAGAGGATAGTTTGAAGTTGCTCTAGTCAAGATTTGAGAGGTCCGCATGAAGGATTAATGAAGTTGTAACCATCTCAGTAGAACTAGGTTTTGCAGCTGTTCAGAGGTGATAGAGTGACAAATGAAATATTATGGTCTACAGATCCAAAGATGTGTTTGGGATGTTAGTGTGTATCCTCAACTCAAGTGGTTTGTGGTTTGGAGGTCTGCAAGCAATCCTTTTAGTATGACAGTCATGACAGTTAGTGTTCTTGAGGTTCTGGTTGAAGGTGCAAGTGTTTCTAGTGATTTGAGGTGGTGTGAATGTTTTGGTTGATTTCATTGAGCTTGTGGAGGTCCCTGGATCATGTTCCTACTGTGTTGGTGGTCCGCATTGAGGATTGAGCTTGTGGTTGAAGATTTGTCCTTGGATGTTGTTATTTCCAGTCTTGGCCGACCAGATGCTTTGTGCATGTTGCACATGATCTAAGAGAGGTTCTATGAAGTATGGCATGTTTTTCAAGGAAGATTTGAGTCCCAGCTATGTTTGGCTGATAGTATAGTGATTCACATTAAGTCAGATGTTTGTAGTGTCGATCTTGATATTTATTCTAAGGTTGATGAAGCATATAAATACATGTGGTTGAGTTATGGAAGAGCATCCTTGTGCGAAAATGACAAAATCCTAAGAAAGGAAGGAAGGAAGAACAAAGAAGAGGAAGAGTAGTAAAGGATGAAGAGATAGTGAAGAAGTGTTTGGGGGTAGAGCAGAAGTATTGTGTGCTTTAATCAAACTGAACCTTGCATGAAGAAGATGATGTTTTCCAATTCAATCTTTATGTGATAAACTTATAAATTTTTCTGTAGGCAGTGAGCCTCCTTGAGCAGTGAGCTCTGGGCAGTGCACCCTGAAGGCATGTGTCTTCCCTATTTTCTTTTCTTTTAATAGAGAATAAATCTTGTGGGTCAACCCCCACCATGGTTTTTGCCTTAACCGGGTTTCCACGTAAAAATCTTGGTGTTATGTGTGTTGATTTAGTTTCTGCTCATGTGTTGTTGATTCATGCTTTCATGGTTATACTATTCATCTGTTATTAAATGGTAAAGAAGTTAAATTATAGTAAAGGATAAAAATTTTTGTGACAACTGATTCACCCCCCCCTCTCAATTATCTTCCCTAATTTCAACAACCTTTTGTTACAATTTATTATGTAGAAGATGATTTCTAATTTATACATAAATTGATAAATGTTTTTTAATGTTGTTTAGTGGTAAAAAGAGGGGTTTAGTTTTTGGTTCAATTTCAAGGGTTTATGTTAAATCCTCCTTTCACCACTAACATTCAAGGACATTCAACTGAGTAGAAAACTCTACTATAGATCTCCTATCATTTGGAACATATGGGAAGATTGGAATTATGTGAATTTGTTGTTTAATTAAGCTTAATTATGCTTAAAATACTAATTTCATAAAATCGTAAACAAATAGACAAATTACGGATTCTGATCACACATAGAGATATCAAATGACAATCTAATACATACCAAATTTTGAAGTTCAGTGTGTGGAAAAGTCAGGGACTAATGAGCAGGCGCCCTAGTATAGTATACCTATTTTTGTCAAGATCTCTAAGGAATGTTTGTAACATGTTCCCATTGTCATAGAGATTTCACTACCTCAAAATGCGGAGGACTAATGAGTGGGTGCCCAAGTCCAAGCCCTAGTTTTCTTCTTAGATCTGTAATTCTGATAGTCTACACTACTCTCTTGCAACTCCACTTCTTTCACTTCCAAAACTTGTAACCTGCAATCACAGAAAAGTGGGTTGGGGATTGTGGTGTTTAGAGTCTTGCCTTGGTCAAGCCCCAGAGAGACATTCAAGTCTTTCAAACAGTGTTGTCAGATAAAGAGTGTATATCCCTATAGGATAGAGGCAAAATCCAAATGATAAATAATTGAAAACACAACAAATATCACCTTGTAGTGTAGATCTCATGGAAGGAAGATGCTCTTCATTGCCATGAGGAGATGGAGTCAAATCAACAACAAACAAGCACAATAAAAACACAATATTGCTCTGCAACACAATAAATGCCTTAAATCACTTTAACATAAGCTCATAGATTAAAAATGCCATCTAGTTTACAAATGAATGCCCAAACATGCTTATATATGCAACTATAAATATCCCTGCCAAGAAATTTGTAAATCAAACTTGAGATGTTGACATAGGACCTAATAACAGTCATACAAATGACACCCAAAAATAGGTCTTGACCTAAAATAGGGTAGGACTAGGGCATGGACACCCAAGTCCTCCTCCCTATTTCAAGCGAGATTTATGTTAAGTACACCCTCTAGGTCCAATTTGTTGATAACTGAGAAGGGGGGGTGAATCAGTTATCCTAAACTTGCTTCCAATTCAAACACTTAAATCCACTTGTTATTCAATAGCATAGCAATTAATCATTCATGAAAGCATAAAGCATAAACACCAGAGCAGATACACATCAACACATGAGACACCAAGATTTTGATGTGGAAAACCTGGTTAAGGGAAAAACCACAGGGTGATTAACCCAAGGATTATTCTCTGTTAGAAGAATAAGAAAAATAGATGGCACATGCCAATTAGGGCTCACTGCCCAAGCACACTGCTCACAAGAGGCACACTGCCTACAAGAGACACACTGTCCACAAAGTAATCGAGTATCACAAACTTGAACTGGAGATTGACATCTTTACCATGCCTGGATCAGTTCCATTTAAGCCCAAAAACTCCTGCTCTGCCTTTCGCTCTTCTTCTTCACTATGCCACACTCATCCACACAATTCACACTTTGGAATGACTTCACAATCCTTTATTTATACAAGGCATCGACTTAGGAACAATCATCTAAGCCGGCAAACACTTTAAGATCATCTGGAAGACGTGTAATACATCTAGTCAGCCTGTCTCAAGAAGAACACCAACAACCGGTGGTCTTTACATCAAATCCAAATTCTAACTTCAATGCAGACCGACAATAAGAATTTTACATGATCCAAGGATCACCAAAACCTTTCCTGAGTCACCAAGAACATTCGCACTTTATCAACTTTCTGGAATTCTTCATCCAGAACTTCAAGAACATAGTCTATCATCACTGTCATAATGAAAAAGGTGCTTCCGAACCTCAAACCCATGAACAGATCTAGTTGTCACTTCACATGGACTTCTTCAACACTACCTCCAATCCACAGAATGAGATAATGCAATTCCAGAGCTCACTGGACCAAACTATGACACTCTATCACCACTGAACATCTGTCGGAACTGGTTCTACTAAAGCAATCATAACTTCTTCAGATCATTATGCGGACCTCTGAAAACTTGACTGAATCATGTCAAGAATTATATCTACAAACCCTTTAAACCGTATCCTCTGATCTTCATCTTATCTTGGACTTTTACCTTACTATCATCATTGTTCTTCACTATTCCTAATTGAGACTAATTTCCTCAATATCCTCAGCACACAACTCATCCAATCCTTCTCATTAATGCAATATGAGTATGTTGATATCAATGACAACACTGGTTATCCTCATACTTGTAACAATCTCCCCCTTTGTCATTGATGGCAACATATGATTGAAAAACCATCAAGACAAGAACTTCTCCTTTCTGTCACAGCTCCCCCTATCAGTAGCAACTCTTCACATGTCTTCTTTTTCTTTACTGCTCCCCCTTTGATCATCAACCACTTGTTTTTCACATGTCTTCTCTCCCCCTTTGACATCAATGGCAAAGGGATCATACTCGCAACTTTAACACATCAAAATCATACTAGCTGCTCCCCCTGAGTAGCAGCTCCCCATCATCAATCTGGATCACAAGATATGACTATGATAGCCACCGAATTGATGCACATCAGTGCATCCTAGTTCATCACTGAAGGGGCAAGAACCCCTAACTTCTCTCGGAGATACTCAAAAGATTCCTTAGGAATAGGTTTAGTAAAGATATCTGCAATCTAATCCTTTGAGGGCACAAATTCCAATCTAACTTCATCCTTGTTCACTTGCTCTCTCAGAAAGTGAAACTTGATAGATATATGCTTAGTCTTAGAATGCAACACCGAATTCTTAGAAATATTTATTGCACTTGAATTATCACAAAAAATTGTGATATGCTCCTCATACTCCACTTTAATATCTCTTAGCATCTACTTCATCCATAAAACTTGAGTGCAACTACCTGCTGCTGCAATGTATTCTGCTTTAGTTGTAGATAAAGATATTGCATATTGTTTCTTGCTTAGCCAAGAAACCAATCTCTTTCCCAAAAAGAATGCTCCACCACTGGTACTCTTCTAGTCATCCACATCTCCTGCCCAATCTACATCTATGTATGCATGAAGAGAGAAATCATGATCTCTAGGATACCACAAACCATACTCCACTGTCCCTTTTAGATATCTAAAAATTCTCTTGATTGCCATGACATGAGATTCTCTGGGATCAGCCTGGTATCTAGCCACAAGACCAACAGCTTACATAATATCTGGTCTAGTTTGTGTGAGATACAACAATCCACCAATCATTGATCTATACTTTGTCTGATCTGCCTTAGGAGAGTCATCATCTTTGCTCAACTTGCATCCAGTTGCCATGGGAGTATTCATTGGCTTTGAATCTTCCATCCCAAATTTCTTCAACAATTCTTTCACATATTTGGTCTGAGAAATGAAGATCCCTTTCTTTGTTTGAGTAATTTGTAGACCCAAGAAGAAATTCATTTCACCAAGCATAGACATCTCATACTCACTTTTCATTTGATTTGCAAAAGTTTTACACATGCTATCTTTTCCTCCAAGGATGATATCATCAACAAATACTTCAACAATCAAGATGTTTTCATGATCAATTTTAAAATATAAGTTAATGTCAGCAGTACCTTTGTTGAAACCAATCTGCACAAGATGCTTATCTAATCTTTCATACCAAGCCCTTGGGGCTTGCTTCAATCCATACAGTGCTTTCTTCAACTTGCAGACCATATCATCATGATCAGATAATTGAAATCCATCTAGTTGCTCAATGTATACTTCTCCTTCCAAATCACCATTTAGGAAGGCAGACTTGACATCCATCTAATGTACCTTGAAGTCTTTGAAGGCAGTAAATGCAAGAAATAGTCTGACTGCTTCAATTCTTGCCACTGGAGCAAAGGTTTCTTCAAAATCAATTCCTTCTATTTGAGAGTAGCCTTTGCAGACCAATCTGGCTTTGTTTCTGATTACTTCACCAACTTCATTAAGTTTGTTCCGGAAGACCCATTTGGTTCCAATCACATTCTTGTCTCTAGGTCTGGGAACAAGATCCCAAGTGTGATTTTCTCTATTTGCATCAACTCTTCCTCCATTGCTTTGGTCCAGTTTTCATCATTGCAGGCTTCATTTATTGTCTTAGGTTCAATCTTTGAAATCAGACAATATTCATCTAAATTTTGAGCAATTGTCCTTCTAGTTAGCACACCTTTGCTTTTGTCACCTTTAATCTGATCTTCAGAGTGGTTCAGTCTTACATACCTTGGAACTTTGGGAGTTTCTTGCAGTTCTATTTCTTGATCAGGCTCATTCAGACCTATCTCTTCTTCTTGATTTACCAGATCAGTCTGAATCTGACTTTCAGAAGAGGAATGAGCTCTTTGAACCAGAGTACCATTCTAATCATCTTCATCATATTCATAAAACCTTGAGGGCTTCTCAATTCCCTCATCAACCTTCACATTTGTACTTTCTATCATCTTTCTCAGTCTTTTATTGTAACACCGGTATGCTTTGCTTTGAGTGGAGTAACCCAAGAAAATTCCTTCATCACTTCTAGCATCAAACTTTCCTAGATCTTCATCTCTTTTAATGTAACATTTGCTACCAAATACTCTAAAATATCTCACAGTAGGAGTGATGCCAAACCAAAGTTCATAAGGAGTCTTACCGGTATTGCTTCTGATTTGAACTCGATTGAGAGTATAGACTATAGTGCTGACAGCTTCTCTCCAAAACATCTAGGGAACATTTGCTTCCATCATCATTGTCTTGGATGCTTCCTGGATGGTCTGGTTCTTTCTCTCTACTACTCCATTCTATTGTGGAGTCCTAGGAGCAGACAACTGTCTCTTTATGCCATGCTTCTCACAAAAATCTATGAACTCACCGGATGTGAATTCACCACCTCTATCAGACCTTAGACATTTCAGTTTTAATCCAGTTTGATTCTCTACCATAGCCTTGAAGATTTTGAACTTCTCAAAAGATTCTGATTTCTCTTTCAAAAAGGTAACCCACATCATCCGAGAATGATCATCAATCAATAACATGAAGTATCTATCACTTTGCATACTCTTGATTCTTGTCAAACCACATAGATCAATATGAACTAATTCCAATAATCCGGTAGAGGACTGATCTTTTCTTTTGAATGAGACTCTGCTCTGTTTACCTAGCTGACGTTCTTTGCAGAAACTATTTGTAGGTTTTACCAATTTTGGAAGATCTCTTACAGCCTGAGTATTGCTTATCTTGATGATGTTATCAAAATTTACATGACACATCCTTCTATGCCATAGCCAACTCTGATCAACTTGAACAAACAGACAAGTTTTATTAGTACCAACTAGATGAAAGATATTACCTTTTGTTTGAGTACCGGATGCAATCTCAGTTTCGGAGCTTTCAAAGATCCTGCATCTTCCATTCTTGAACCAGAGATCATAACCTTTGTCCACCAACTATCCAACACTGAGAAGATTGTGCTTCAATCCTTCAACATACAATACATTACCGGTTTTGTTCTTTCCATCAAAAGAAATAGTTCCCCTACCTCTAAATTTGCCAGCAAAATTATCACCAAACTTTACCATTCCTCCTTCATAGCTTTCCAAATCTAAGAACTTGTTCTTGTCACCTGTCATATGGTGAGAGCATCCACTGTCAATAACCCAATCATCCTTTTCTTCAACTTGGGTAGCCAAAGCTCTTTCTACAACCTTATGATTGACAAATTCAGAGGACATTGGATCTTCTTCCTTGATGGCAATAAACACCCATTCATTTCCAGATTTGTTTCCTATTTCTAATTCATCATCTGTTACTCCTTTATTATAATCTTCTTCATGAACATAATAACAATTCTTTTGGAACCTTTGTTTGTTAGAATTTGACCTTGTAGATCTTTCCGGACATCTTGTGGTAAAATGACCAATCTTATTGCAGTTGAAGCACTTAAAGGGTAATTTTCCTTCATACTTACCAGATCCTCTTGGCAGTCTTTTTGCAATGAGGACTTCAAGTTGAGTTGTTTCTACTTCTTCCTCTTCCATGTCTCTTCTTGCTTGATCATACCATGACAGCTTCCTTGAAGAGTTTTCTCCCGGATCAAATCTTTGTTTGCCTTTCACAGAGGCACTGGCTTTGAATGCAGATTTAGTCTTGGGGGGATCATCTCCAAACTCGGTCATTTCAAATGCAGCTAGTTTGCCAGCCAATTGGTCTCTTGTGATAGTTGTATGGGCTCTAAATTCATCAATGGCAGCAACCTTGATTTTATAGGCAGCAGGAAGGGATCTGAGAATTTTGCCAACAATCTCATTTTCATCCAAAACTCCACCAGCATTCCTGATTCCACACACCAGCTCATTTACTCTTGGCATAAAGGTAGTAATATTTTCATCATCTCTCATTTTTAGTCTTTCAAATTTCCCTTTGAGACTCTGCAACCTTGCACTCTTGACATACTCATCTCCTTCATGCAGAAGTTCCAATTTGACCCAGATCTCATAGGCAGTTGGTAGGTCAATAACATTTGAGAGTTCTGAGTCAATTAAAGCACTTAGAAGAGCCTCTTTGGTCCGCAGATTGTTTTCAGCATTTGTGATTTCATTTAGAGTTGTCGGACCACCCTGTGGAGGTACATATGCTTTTGTGACCATGGACAAGTACGCCTTTCCCATACACTCCAAGTGACATTTCATGCGACCTTTCCAAAGAGAGAAGTTGGTTCCATCAAACTTCAGACTATCCTTCTTGTATGATGACATCATGGATCTCCTCAAGCGGTTAAGCTCCTTTTCGAGGAACTTGGCTCTGATACCAATTGTTGATAACTGAGAGGGGGGGTGAATCAGTTATCCTAAACTTGCTTCCAATTCAAACACTTAAATCCACTTGTTATTCAATAGCATAGCAATTAATCATTCATGAAAGCATAAAGCATAAACACCAGAGCAAATACACATCAACACATGAGACACCAAGATTTTGACGTGGAAAACCTGGTTAAGGAAAAAACCATGGGGTGATTAACCCAAGGATTATTCTCTATTAGAAGAACAAGAAAATAGATGGCACATGCCAATTAGGGCTCACTGCCCGAGCACACTGCTCACAAGAGGCACACTACCTACAAGAGACACACTATCTACAAAGTAATCGAGTATCACAAACTTGAACTAGAGATTGACATCTTTACCATGCCTGGATCAGTTCCATTTAAGCCCAAAAACTCCTGCTCTGCCTTTCGCTCGTCTTCTTCGCTATACCACACTCATCCGCACAATTCACACTTTGGAATGACTTCATAATCTTTTATTTATACAAGGCATCGACTTAGGAACAATCATCTAAGTCGGTAAACACTTTAAGATCATCCAGAAGATGTGTAATACATCCGGTCGGCCTATCTCAGGAAGAACACCAACAACCGGTGGTCTTTACATCAAATCCAAACTCTAACTTTAATGCGGACCGCCAATAAGAATTTTACACAATCCAAGGATCACCAAAACCTTTCCTGAGTCACCAAGAACATCCGCACTTTATCAGCTTTCTGGAATTCTTCTCTTCTTCATCTGGAACTTCAAGAACATAGTCTGTCATCACTGTCATAATGAAAAAGGTGCTTCTGGACCTCAAACCCATGAACAGATCTAGTTGTCACTTCACATGGACTTCTTCAACACTACCTCCAATCCGCAGAATGAGATAATACAATTCCAGAGCTCACCGAACCAAACTATGACACTCTGTCACCACTGAACATCTACCAGAACTAGTTCTACTAAAGTAATCATAACTTCTTCAGATCGTTATGTGGACCTCTAAAAACTTGACTGAATCATGTCAAGACTTATATCTACAAACCCTTTAAACCGTATCCTCTGATCTTCATCTTATCTTGGACTTCTACCTTATTGTCATCATTGTTCTTCATTATTTTTGATTGAGACTAATTTCCCCAATATCCTTAGCACACAGCTCATCCAATCCTTCTCATTAATGCAATATGAGTATGTTGACATTAATGACAACACTAGTTATCCTCATACTTACAACACCATTTGCCATGAAACTTCAAGGAACTTTCTCATTAGGAGTCACCATTAACAAGCAAGATGACCTAAATGCACTATAAAGGACCCGAGAGCTAAACCTTAGGAGAGAAAAGCCCCCAAGGGGACATTTTCTGATGTAAAATTTAGCCCCCACTTTAATGTACGTATAAATGCAAGGCCAATACATGCATTAAAGTAAGGTCAACAAACACATCAAACATGCCAAGCATGGAGAAGACATGCCAATCACAATGAAGATAGTAATAGGTAGGCCAAACATGGAGAAGAGAGTTATAGTCATGCAAGACAGAGAGAAGACAACATTGAAGACAACAAATACAGTGAATGTAGTGATTATTTCTTTTTCATTTTCTCATATATATATGAATGCAAATACATGGAAAGTAACAATGCAACATACAACCCCAAAGGGAAAACATGCCATACAAAATACAAGTGTAAGTGGAGCACGTCGCTACACATACAGGAGAGGGGAAAGCATGCCATACAAAGCCCAAGTGGGGGTTAGCCACACAAGGGTGAAAACACACAGAAGACACATGGAAAACATGGAGAAAACATGACAAACAAGGTGATGGAAGGAACCTATTGCTAAGCCCCCACCATCTCAAGCACATTACAGGCACACAATGACAATTGGGCTTCACCACAACAATCGCCGAAGACACATTTATGGGTTAGGATAGTCTTAGATCCACCCCGCATCCTCAAAGGACTTTTAGAAAATGACAGGATGTGCAACCTCCTTAAGAAATACACCATCTCTACCTTCTGCAAAAGGGCTTAAAATAAAAGGATATGCATGATATCTCACCTCCACAGAGGGCTTAAATGATTGCACTATAGAAAAGAAATATGTGCACTCGCTCGGAGATAAAACATCTTGCCTCCACAGAGGGCTTACAAACATGCTTCTTTAGTACCAAAATCATTAGACAACTTACCTTATATATGCCCCCACCTTAAGGTGGTTGATATTGTGTACCAATATCAAAAATTTTAAGGTAGAGAGAAAACACACAAGAGAACATGAGCTCTTGCAAAGCCCATGCCTCCCAGAGGTGACATGCACTTTACAATCACTAGATGTTCCCACAAACATACAATTTCCTACAAGAAAAGGTGTTGTAAACCATATAATCATGATAAACAACAATGTGAGGCGAGATCTAGGATAGACAAAGTGCACGGAGCAGCATTATTGTTATGTTTTGTAAGTGCGATAAGAGAACATCAAGATATCACACGGAGTGATTCTACTAGCCAAGTGTCGATAATATATATCAACCCTATCGTCATATATGGACTAGGTCCATTTTTTGATTTCTCGCTAAAGGGACACTAGGTCCATATCAGTATTATAAGTTTTTCATCATATGCCTTCTAGATAGAACCACTAGAGGAAGGTAAACAATAAATCAAGAGAGGAGAAACAAGTGCCTTAGGGACAGTCACATAGGAGGGTGCCCCTAAGTCACCAACTGCAATGCTATGTCCATAAGACAACACACAATAATGAAAATAGAGGAGAGGCAATATAGAAAAACAATGATACAAATAGAAGAACGGTCACAACATAGGTGGTCTCCTAGTATCCTTGACCTTACAAGAGAATCAAGGGTCATCCTAGGAGCCCTAAACAACACATAACACATCACAGGGGAAACACAACATGGAGGTAAAGGGTTAGAAATACTTACTTGCTTTATCCCAATGTTAAGAACATATGTATCTAGGAAGAGGCCACCCTTGAGAGTAACTATGATATGTGCTACAACGAGTGTGGCTTATTGGATCATGATATCTCAAATGTTGATTTGGTCTTTGTTGATATTGTATTAATATTTAGTTTAGGATGATGAGAGGCTTTCTTTTCTTTAAAAGGATTATATCTAATGCCACTTGAATAATGTATTGAAGTGGATTCTATAGGTACTTGAATCCCTTGTTGATGTACACAACATCCCTTACCTGCATAGTCACAATTATTATAAAGGATTTTAAATCCTCAAACATAGAGGGATGTCATTTCTTTAGAAGAGGGTAAAGCCTCAAAGGTCCCGTAATTTTTAGTATAAGTAGGTGTATTATCTTTGTTTTCTACCGAGGATTTAGGTCTCTTAGGTGTTTCAAAAGATTGCTTGGATGAAATTGATGCAATGTTTGATGTGTCAAAGTTATTAAGTTTATATTCACCATACTAAAAGGATTAAAATCTAATGAACCTCAATCGTCACCAAAAAGTGCATTTGATGGTTGAGGGTCTTGCACAACATTATCTATGGCAAAAGGTATTGTTGAATGAACTTGTAAGTTGTTTAGACTCCTATGATTGTTAACTTGTTTTTGCTTTTTAATATGTGAATAAGTATTCGGGTCAAGATCAGTTGGCCAAGTGTATAGTTTGTCTTGATAAATAAACTTAATTGATCGATGAAGAGTAGAAGGAACTGACCCCATGGCATAAAACCATGGTCTACCTAGAATTATATTATATGAAAGTGAACTGGGCATGACATGAAAAGGGTATATAATGTCAGGGTCTTGTCGATGGTGTTTTTAGTAAGCAACAACATAGGTATGATTGCTTGGATCACACCTCTCTTGAAAAAGGTATCCTATCCTAGATAGGACTGCCCCAAGGATAATACAACAAGGTCTTAGCTTGCTTGGGATGACTCAGTGGTATGTCTAGCTGTACCAACAAAGGGTCTTACATATAATGATAGGGTTTGTATGATATGGTAGCAATATGTATGCATAAACCCTATGATTCTTTCAGTAGATTTGTCAATATGGTTGCAGCGTGAAAACCTAAATCTAACAAGATCTAATAAAGAAAATGCAAAAGGGAAAGGGAAGAGAAAAGGGTTAGAGATCCTATAGATAATTGTAGAAGTGATCAATAGACAGACAGATAGATTCCCAACAACAAATGAATCTCTGCTTGACCTAGCAACTCACAATGCCACAAAGACTGTGAAATCTTCTAAAGAAACATAATGATTTTCAAATTGTGGAAGGCTCATCAAACACCCAATCCTTGGCACAGCTCAATGAAATCATACAATTGAACTTATCTCATAAAATATGCCCAGACTAACAATGCACAATGACATACAATCAACAAGCCATTAATGGTATGGACAAGAAATCCATCAAATATCTAAATAATTAATCACCAATGCAACTGAATATCAACTAATTTCATATTGATATGAACCATGAAATCTAAAATAAGACAGCACATAGACACAAATTCCCAGCAACTTGCAAAACTTGCTTTGTGTTGATTGTATTTTGGTAGAATCTTAGCAATTCATTATCAAATTTTACTTGTTACAATGAGAGAATGATGGCCCTTTTATAGACAAGGCATCATACCAAGTTTTTGAATGGACGGTGGAGATTAACTCAATACCAATGGACTAGATTACATGGTATTTAATGAACTACAATAGTTTGTTACATTTTTTGATTTGCATTTGTCATTAGGAAAAAGACAAAATATAGCTTGCAAATACATTGAACCTGGACAAAAAGGATACCCATTTGGTTATATATGATGAAAAGTTAATTTTCAAGGCCTAATAAAGTCAAAATAGAGTCACATGACACTTGAAAATATGAGCTAATGTGGATTCATGGGATTCCAAATGTTGACTGAATCAAAGAGTATATGTGGCACATTTCTATCTAATCGGATGCTTGCTAGATCGATTCTTGATGACTGGACTGCTGGGACAGCTATGAACAAGTGTGAACATGTCTTGGAGATTGGACTAGGTCTGTAGCAACTGCCATGAAATAGGCATCATCTTCAATGTCTTCTAGTTCCTTAGGCCTATATTCATAATCTTGGACATCATACTGATCTTCTCTTACAGGTGCAGTAGCAATTTGATTGATAGAATGTCAATTATGCGGTTCTGGGTCAACAGGGTACCTCTGTATGTTCATCCTTCATAAACAATTCTAATTGGCTCCTCTGTCCTCTTAGACCTACAATTGACAATACAAAGCATCAATTTCATCGTAAATAATCATTTTCCATCAATTTGGACTAAAACATGTCCATTTGCAACCATAAATCAGTTTAGGACAGCCAAATGTCAATGTCATCTTCTTATGAACATCATAAATCTAGTGATTTTCACATGATTTTCTACATTTTTTTACGATTTTCAAGTACCCATTTGGCCAATATATTGATCTAGAAAATTTTTTTGGTCATTAGAACCCATTTGGAGACATTTATTTCATGTTTTTATAGCCTTTTCTATAAAAAGCAAGATTTTTGGAGGTCATGACTTTTCAGGTGCAGTAGCATTAATTATTGTAAAACATGTCCAAAATCTACACAAACATGCTAAAAATGTCCATCATGATGTGATAGATTGATATGCAATTCAAATTCATCAATAAAATACAATTTGCACTTTGAAAAACCCAATTTCTAAGCAAATATGTCAAAAAGCGCGGGTTTTGGGTGTCATAGACTAAAAGTTAGTGGGGGTCAAATTTAGCACAGGTCCATGAGGAGGTTTTTTAGCATAAAAATAGTTTTGGCACTGATCTGAGGTCTGACTAACCTTTGCGCATATTTTGGGTCTGATCGACTAAAGTCAGTCAATCACCTTTTTCACGCAGGTTGGTAGCAGTCATTTTTAGCACTAAACCTTCTGGTAGGGATTTGGGGTACTACTGACTAGCACAACTTTCAAGTTCCTCCAACAAAAGGTAGTGCAATACAATTCTAGTGCAAGTCAGTAGAAGGTATTTTTAGTGCAAGATGTAAAGTGTTAAGTGAGTGCAACTTTTTGATGCGACGAACTAGCATGGATTTTGGATTTGACTGCCCTTGCGCTAGTCTGAGGGAAGTCGATTAGGGATGATTTTAGTGCAAAGGTCGGTAGGAGGTAGTTTTAGTGCAAAGTGTAGCAGAGGCTATTTTTGGCACTAGATTTTGACTATCCCAGGGTAAGGTATATTTAAAAATATATTCAAGTATAAGTCAGAGATATAATTTCTTATACTTTAAATATTTTTAAATATACCTTTCAGGATGTTTGAGATACGTTCTGGATCCATAGGATTTCATATGCAGCTTCTAGTTTTTTGAGATTCCACCAAATTTTAGACTTAGCCATTTTTTAGGATTTTCAAGGTTTCAGACTTAGCCAAATCAGGGCTTTGGGACCATGTGACAGGATGAAAGTATATGAACCCCTTAGTGAAATCTTGTGGAATTTCACATGATTTTGCAACTCTAAGACCTAGAAACTAGGAATTTCAACAAGACACATCCTATAGAAACAATTTCAAGGGCAATATCCAGTGACACAAGATTTTGGCGAAAAATGCAATAACACCCAATTTCAGTGCATAAGGCAACAAATGGCTATTTTTTAAGCACAAGACCACCCAAGACACCTCCAAATTACATCAAATCACTCCAAACATGCAAAATACTCAAATCTGGAACAAATCATGCACTCTAAGCATAAATTCACTCTCTCAGATCATCATAAGTAACAAAGGTTGAGACTTCAAGCTAAAGTAAAAGAGGGGTTCTCCATTTGGCAAAATGGGGCATGTGTGCAAGGCACAACAAATGGCGACTCTTCTAGAGAAATGCTCTAGAGCATTTCAAAGATAAATGTTAGTTTCAAACCTAGAATCTCTATGTTTCCCACATATTAGACTAGATTGCATGAAACAATATCAACGAATTAGAGATCACTAACTTTGTACAACTATCCATATTGTGAAAGTCTAAGTGTGTGCAGTTGTATTCATTCCCTTCCACAACCAAGATCATCAAGGTTCACTTGCATTAAGCTATGTAATGATAAACACCTTTTGAACTACCTGGACATTGCCCTACTGTCAGCAGGCATCTATAGCCTCAATGGAGTTGTCTCTATGATTCCCTCAAGCATTGCTCTACTACCAACTAAACGTCCATAGCCCCAATAGAGTTACTTGAATCCTCCAACTAATTGAATATTTTATAAGAAAATTTGGAAGTATTATTTTAGAAAAGTTTTCATTTGATAATGCATTAAGCTTAGTTCTTTTATATGAGTACTAGAAAGCACCACATACCCTTGCAACACATGATAAAAATCACATGGGCTACAAATTGGTTCAACTTTGTTGGGCTAGGAATCATAGTGGCAGCAAAGGTGAGCCTATAGATTTTTCACTTAACCCAAGATCACCAAGACTCCTTTGGAAGTTTCAGGATTATTTAGAGTGTGAAAGATATATGACTAGAAAATACTTCAAGTGAACCAAACTAATGACTCCTTTCCCATGAACAAGCATCATACTGTCCAATAGTAACAATAGAACCCACAGGAAGACTTGAGTGGAAAACTAAGGTTTCTCAAAGAAATCCTCCAGATTACTTACCCAAAGAGGGCCTCTTAGAGGACTACACAATTGCCACCATGTTTGAGAAATGGAGAACCCCAGCAGAGCAAGCGTAGAAAGCAAAATCAAAGCAAGCAAAGGAAACTAACCTAAACAAAGAAAACTACTCTAACCAAAACAAACAAAAAGAAACAACCAACAACTAACAATAGCTAACAACTAAGGAAGAGCAAAAACAGAAAGCAAAAACTAAAATAGAACAATAAGAAAATACCAAAACCTAACTAAAAACAACTAAGACTATGTACAAAGACCTTGGACAATAGGTATTTACACTTCCCCGTGATTTATTTCTTAGGACATGTAGAAGAAACAAGGTGCAAGTTAATGTCCTAAGTCTAGAAAATCCATCTTTGTACTCTAAAAGGTAAAGTAGAGGCATGCTAGGAACATGTTTAGGGTACCAATTATGCAAGATTGGTAATTGAGGTAGCTCATTAGGGCCATGATCGATCCAAATGCAGGTTGTCTTACCTAAATTATCATAATCAAATTGATAACTATCAAAACCAAGTGAAAAAGAGGAGGATACAACCTGGTTTGCCTTATCATCAGTCAGACATGTAAGTTCATCACCTTGTTGTATTGTACCACCTTCTTTCTCATCCTCAGGAGTTGTTAGTTCATACTGAGTAATGTCTGGTGTATCAGATACTTCTGGATTACTAAATGTTGCAACAACCTCCCAAGAAAATAGAATGTTTGGACAACCCTTTCTAGAATGTGGATCATTTGGATGAATTCTACATGAATTGACTAAAGCAAAGTTTGACATGTGTGGTGAATTTTGATGCAGTAACATATCCTTGCTCATTGTTGACACCAACTCGATGATGTGATCAAGTGATTGACATGAAAAAGCTTCCAAGCCATCACTTTGCATGACTATTTGATTTTTATTCTCATATTGTATATTGTTACTTTCATCTATCAGTAGCATGCTAGCATCATCCATGTGGAGATCTTCTTTTATACAGGTGTGAACAGGATCATCTTGGTGAATATATGATAAACATGAATTGTCTTCATCAAAATCAATCACATGTTCTGAAAAAACTTTATCTGCATCAATCAACAACCTTCCTATTTCATTTGGTGTTTGATATTGGATAGCAAGTTCATAGTTTGTAGTAGCAATAAAGTCTCTTGTGTCCTCTATGACTAGATCCTTAATGTCAATGTCACCTTGTAATGATGTATCATCTAGATTTTGTCCATTGGACTTAGCTAAAAACTCTGTAGGAGTAATTGGAAAAAATCTATTGCACTGATATGACCAATCTTTGTGATGCACTCTGATGATATACTCAGGAGCTTGATCACTTTTTATCAAAACAATTTGATTGTAGGTTAAGTGTGTCAATTGGAACAATTTTTTGCATTGTTGTCTATGATTGTTCTTCATTTGGAGGACTAATTTCTTCTTGTTCTTGCACACATCCGATCTAATCTAACTGTTGATCAAACTCAAAATTATCAGCCACCTACAAGGAACTATTGTTCTGCGCCTCTGTAGTAGCAAATTTAGATTCAAAACTTGATATGTTTGAAGCATTTGATTGTTGATCCACTTCCCCAACATAATTGTTCATCAAATCTGAGTCATTGTTCCTCCCATTGACATCCTCAGTAGCAAAAATGTGATCTTGTGTACTACTTTGTTCATTGTCCTTTGACTGAAAACTAGGTAGCAACTATGCTTGAAGGTCCGGTGAATGAAAACTAGGTCAAGGACTGTATACTCCTTGGTTAAGTGACCTATAGACCACATGCATTGTCTAACATCATCATCTGGATATGTACTCTAATGAACAACTTCAATTTTTTCCATATGCAAACTACTATTTTGACTATGATCAATTATGAATGGTGGATCTACAACTCTTGTAGCCTCAACTCTTTGGGTATGCTTGACTAAGACATGACCATATGCATATGTATCCATCCGTACTGCAACTCCTCCATATTTTTTCTTGCCCTAAATATATCTATTATGCACATATCCCCTTTCAGGATTGTATATTTCAAAGATAGATAGCAAACCCTTTAGATGCAAATCCCACCTTTGGAGGAAGGTTAAATAGTCAATTTTGTCATGTAGCTCTCCAAGATGTATAGTGTAGACCTAAGGTGAACTAAAATCAAGCAATGTCAGCAGAGGATACTTCACTCTGATTTGCCTTTCTAAGACTTCTTTGAAAAGTGGGATGTCAACTTTGAAATTCTCTTCATGATATGACTATTATGAAAGTGCTCTAAAGAACGAAGGAGTCTTATGACTAAAACCTTTCTACATATCCATGGGATCAAAATTTCTTGAATAGTCAATTCATTTCAGCATATACAATGAACACCAAAACTGAAAGTTTGCATTATAACCTTCGTTCTGCCCTCCTCCTAGCGTCAATTCTATTGATGGTGTTTTTATCATGCAACAATATAGGTATGATTGTTGGGATCACACCTCTCTTGAAAAAGCTATCCTATCCTAGATAGGACTGCCCCAAGGATAATAAAGTAAGGTCTTAACTTGCTTGGGATGACTCAGTGGTATGTCTACCTGTGCCAGAAAGGGGTCTTACATATAATGATGGGGTTTGTATGATATGACAACAATATGTATGCAGAAACCCTGTAATTCTTTTAGTAGATTTGTCAATATGGTTGCTTCTTGAAAAACTAAATCTAACAAGATCTAATAAAGAAAATGCAAAAGGCAAAGGGAAGAGAAAAGGGTTAGAGATTCTATAAACAATTGTAGAAGTGATCAATAGATAGTGTAGACACCTAAAATTGACTTGCTTCGCAAACTAATTTCCCGTATCTCTACACCACCAATTATCCCCCTATTAATTAAATAAATTCATTTTATTTAATTAATTTATCCCTCATCATCTACCTTGACCATTTACACATCATTTGTGATCAATTAATTCACTTAATTTATCACTTTACCTTATAACTATATCCTCATTGATTAAATAAATATTCACAATATTTATTTAGTTAATGTGTCCATCTCCCTAATCCTTTTTAATTAGATAAATCATGCTTATCTAATTAATCTAGCTTATTAATCAACCTAAACCTAGCCTAGTTGATTAAATAGCAATTATTTAATTAGCTACCCTAGCCTACCTATCCCCTAAACCTAGATTAATTAAGTTTAACACTTAATTAACCTTACTTAGCCCATCCTCCCACACACCTTTGAATAAAAATCAATTTTTTATTCAAAGGGTCAAATCTTCCTTACACATCATTTATCACCCTCTTACACATGTAAGTGTACATGTGTCCTTCAACCTTAACATCTCCACATAAAAGTGAATTTTTAATTCACACTCCCCCATGAGTTGAATTTTTAATTCACTTGTCATATCCACTCTTCCCAAAATGTATTTTTAATTTATTTTTATCCTCCACACCTTTCCTCGTGTGAATTTAAAATTTACAAATAATGAGAGCCCTCCAATCCCATTGACCAAATCTCAACCCTTGATCTCTCTCATCCACTCCTCTTGTGACACTTGTCACAAGCCTATGAATCCAATCCTAACCCTAACTCTCAAGCATTTCTAGCCCTTGATCTCATCTTTTAATCCTCACCTTCCATCTATTTTCCAAAAAATCTATAAATGAGAGCCTTCTCTAAGCCATTCATAACAACTTCTTCTTGCATCCTTATCATGCCCAAATTTCTCTCAAATCCCTCATCATACCCTCATAATGTCAAAATCACTCTAGCTTTATCTTTCATCTCTATCCAACCTATCCTCCAATCTCTCATCATATTGTGTTGAAAACAAGAGCAATCCACATTTTATCTACTTGGGTAAAATCTAAGGAGTTTGGGTGCAACTCCTTCCACCCTATCAAAGGAGAGGGATCACATTTGAAGGTATAACTTGGTGTATCTATGCATTTAGTTTGTATTTCTAACTTCATTTGTTTTCCTTGTTCACAGATAGATAGACATATTCCCAACAACAAACAAAACTTTACTTGACCTGGCAGCCCATAATGCCATAGAGACTGTACAATCTTCTAAGGAAACATAATGATTTTCAAATTACAGAAGGTTCATCAAACACCCAATCCTTGGCATGGCTCAATGAAATCACACAATCGAACTTATCTCATAAACTATGCCCAGACTAACCATGCACAATGACATACAATTAGCAAGCCATTAATGGTATGGACAAGAAATCCATCAAATATTTGAATAATTAATCACCAATGCAACTAAATATCAACTAATTTCAGATTGATTGAACCATGAAATCCAAAATAAGATAGCTCATAGACACAAATTCCCAGCAACCTACAAAACTTGTTTTGTGTTGACTGTATTTGGTAGAATCTCAGCAATTCATTATCAAATCTTACTTGTTACAATGAGAGAATGATGGCCCTTTTATAGACAAGGCACAATACCAAGTTTTTGAATGCACGGTGAAGATTAACTCAACACCAATGGTCCAGATTACATGGCATTTAATGAAGTACATCAGTTTGTTAGATTTTCATATTTGCATTTGTCCTTTAGGAAAAAGACAAAATACAATTTTCAAATACATTGAACCTAGACAAAATAGATACCCATTTGGTTGTATATGATGAAAAGTCAATTTTCAAGGCCTAATAAAGCCAAAATAGAGTCACATGATGCTTGAAAATATGAGCTGATCTGGATTCACAAGATTCCAAATGCTAACTAAATCAAGGGGAGTATGTGGCACATTTTTATCCAACCAGATGCTTGCTGGATCGATTCTTGATGACTGGACTTCTGGGACAACTATGAACAAGTGTGAACATGTCTTGGATATTGGACTGGGTCTATAGGAACTGCCATGAAATATGTATCATATTCAATGTCTTCTAGCTCCTTAGGCCTATCTCCATCATCTTGGACATCATATTGATCTTCTCTTACAGGTGCAACAACAATTTGATTGATAGAATGTTGATTCTGCAGTTCTGGGTCAACAGGGTACCTGTGTATGTTCATCCTTCAAAAATGGCTCCAATTGGCTCCTTTGTCCTCGTAGACCTACAATTGACAATACAAAGCATCAATTTCATCATAAACAATCATTTTCCATCAATTTGGATCGAAACATGTCTATTTGCAACCATAAATCAGTCTAGGACAGCTTAATGTCAATGTCATCTTCTTATGAACAATATCATAAATCTGGTGATTTTCACATGATTTTCTACATTTGTTACCATTTTCAAGTACCCATTTGCCCAATATATTGATTTGTGAAGTTTTTTTGGTAATTAGAACCCATTTGGAGACATTTATTTCATGTTTTTATAGTCTTTTCTGAAAAAAGTAGGATTTTTTGGGGTCGCTGACTTTTTAGATGCAATAGCATTAATTGTTGTAAAACGTGTCCAAAATCCACACAAACTTGCTAAAAATGTCCATCATGATGTGATACATTAATATACAATTCTAATTCATCAAGAAAATTTAATTTGCACTTTGAGAAACCTAATTTCTAAGCCAAAATGTCAAAAAGCTCAAGTTTTGGGTGTCATGGACTAAAAGTCAGTGAAGGTCAAATTTAGCGTAGGTCTGTGAGGAGGGTTTCTAGCACAAAAATGGTTTTGGCGTTGATCTAAGGTCTGACTAATCTTAGCGTGTATTTTGGGTCCGATCGACTAAAGGTAGTCAATCGCCTTTTTCACGCAGGTCAGTAGTGGTCATTTTTAGCGCTAAACCTTACCGCAGGGATTTGGGGTGCTACTAACTAGTACAACTTTCAAGTTCCTCTGACAAAAGGAAGTGCGATAAGACTTCAGCACAAGTCAGTAGAAGGTATTTTTAGTGCAATATGTAAAGTGTTAAGTGAGCACAACTTTTTAATGCGACCGACTAGTGCAGATTTTGGATTTGACTAACCTTGCGCTAGTTTGATGGAAGTCGGTCAGGGATGATTTTAGCGCAAAGGTCAGTAGGAGCCAGTTTTAGTGCAAAGTGCAGTAGAGGTTGTTTTTGGCACTAGATTTTGATAGTCCCAGGGGCAAGGTATATTTAAAAATATATTCAATATTTTTAAATATACCTTTCAGGATGTTTGAGATATGTTCCGGATTCCTAGGATTTCATATGTAGCTTCTAGTTTTTTGAAATTCCACCAAATTTTAGATAGCCATTTTTTAGGATTTTCAAGGTTTCAGACTTAGCCAAATTAGGGCTTTGGGACCATGTGACAGGATGAAATTATATGAACCCCTTAGTGAAATCTTGTGGAATTTCACATGATTTTGCAACTCTAAGACCTGGAAACTAGGAATTTCAACATGACACATCCTGCAAAAGAAATTTCAAAGCCAATATCCAGTGACAAGATTTTGGAGCAAAATGTAGTAACACCGAATTTCAGTGTATAAGACAACAAATGGCTATTTTTTAAGTACAAGACTACCCAAGACACCTCCAAATGATATCAAATCACTCCAAACATGCAAAATACTCTAATCTAGAACAAATCATGCACTCTAAGCATAAATTTGCCCTCTCATCATCATAAGTAACAAAGGTTGAGACTTCAAGCCAAAGAAAAAGAGGGGGTCTCCATTTGGCAAAATGGGGCATGTGTGCAAGGCACAACAAGTCCAACCTTTATAGGTAGGGTTATAGTATGCACAGATTTGCTACCTTTATTATCAAAGCCACGAATACTAGTCTTATTTGGTTTGATTAAAGATGTGTCAATCTTGTTTTTATGTAGTAGGTCAATGTTACAAACATTAAGACTTGAATGATTGTCAATCATAACATGCTTTAGCAACTTTTTATTTATTGCGACGCACATCATAAGTGGATCATATTGGTTTTGAACTTCAATTGACATAATTCATGTGGTTAAAAGAGAATATCTATTTTTTTTGCATGCATACTATCCAATACAGTTGCTACATCATTTGACTTACTAGTAGGTGGGACAATCACCTTTTGTAAAGCTTCTTGGAGCATTCCATGGTATGTAGGTGAATTTTGTATTAAATCCCAAAGAGAGATCTGAGTCGGAGTAGCGCGGAGCTGTTTGACAAGATCATATTCTTGACTACCTTTATGAGTAAGATGAGGTGGTGGAGGGAGCATAGGTTGAGAACATGGAAGAGAGACTGGCACATACGGTGCTTGCTTACTTTGCTTGTTATTACGGGTGTTGTATGTGTGAGCAATTATGGGATGTTGCAGCACATTTTGATCATCTAGACTAATTTGTTTTTCAACTTTATAGATGTAATCAAGAGGTCAAGAAAAATGTGGAAGACCTCTAACAGTGAGCACCGGGTTAGGAGGTGGTTGTTGAGTACCTTGAACCATAATCACCGGTTTCAAGCAAGTGCACTAGGTGCCCCTACACAATGATCTTACGAATATTGTTACAAAGTCTACTAGTGAAGATTGAATTGACATTGTTTTCCTCTTGATTATACCCAACATCTATCCCTAAAGGATTTAATATGAGATACCTTTTCCCATCCACTAATGCTACATCTTGGCCAAGGAGAGCATTGGAATGAGAGGAAGTTACGGTGTTGTTAGGAAGGTTAGGTGTTGTATCATTGATAGGGCTATCCATAGTCTTCTCATCTAAGGTTCTTGGACATACAACTATAGGAGAATTGGGATAACTTATGGAATCATCATCATCATCATCACCATATATTTTAGCTATTAGTTCCAAAGTGCTAAGAGAGCTTTCACACTCATCATTCTCAATGTGTTTTATCAAATCTTCTACTACCAAGAGGTATGTATTCGTGAGAGATGTGAAGTTGTCAATAACAAATACATAGTCAAGGATTTCAAATGAAGAGCATTTAAATATATCTTAGTGATACATAGCTTGTATATAAGTGAGAACATAAGGATTCGTATTAAGAAATTTGTAGAAACTCTCAAATTTTTTGATATATGCATGTAAATATACCAAAGAGAAATTAGATGAAGATGCCATGATGAAATGTCTTGTAACATCAATGTCCAATAAGGTCTAATGAGACAAGACATGCAAAGTCATTATGATGATTAAGGCACCCTAGATGTGTGATTATTTCACTCCTAAACACTTGTTTGAGGGAAAGAGCTAAAATGACACACCAAGTTCACAAAAAACACAATGGATAGGAGAAAAATGGTACAACACAACAAGGTCCAATCAATAATTTTATGTATTAAAATTGAATGCAATGAAACAACACAAATTATGCTTGTTTATGCACCTAAAATGCTGAGTTTTTTCACAATTTGTCAATATAAATCAGTAACGGAAGAGGTGTTGTAAAGAATTTCAAGAGGGATAATGAATAATACAATCAATATCAGTCCAATAATACAATAATATCCTTCACAACATGGCTAGGATGCGAAACTATGTATGAATATGACCTAAAATGCTTGATTTTCCACCTTTTTCTCAATTTTGCAATACAAATGAATGAAAGAAGAGGCGTTGTGAAGGATTTCAAGAGGGAAAACAAATAATATGCCTAATAATAGTCCAATGATACATCAATATCCTTCACAACATGCATTTAATGCAAGTCTAGGGTGATGACAAGTCAAAACCTAGTGAAAATACTATTGATAACTGAGAGGGGGGGTGAATCAGTTATCTTAATTACTTCAACTTTCTGATTTCTCCTTAACAATTAATGCAGCATCAAATCATATAAGCAAACATAACCATGAAATAGAAATAACATCAATACACATGACAATGATTTTGACGTGGAAAACCTTGTTAAGGGAAAAACCACGGGGTGATTAACCCAAGATTATATTCTCTGTTAGAAGAATAAGATAGTACAAAATGGCACTTGCCAATTAGGGCTCACTGCCCGAGCACACTGCTCACAAGAGGCTCACTACCTACAATAGTTTATACAAGGAAACTAGATACTTGAACTGATGAGAAGCATCCACATATGCTGAGGTTCAGTTCTGGTTAGGTTCAATACACTGATCTGCTGCACTTCATTCTTCCTCTTCTTGGTGCTACTATCCTGTCACATATCGGACCTACCTTACTGCTTCCATACTACTCTTCTACTTTTATTCACACACTTCAACACACACTTCCACCTTCATACTGAAAACAATCTGGTATATATATCTGCACCGAGGATTTCATCCACTTTCTAGTCGGCATCCAGAATACTTATTATTTTCCCAAACTCTTGGTTTGTCAGCTGAATCCTTGCTTATCAAGTGATGTGTATCAAAGAGATCCTCATAGAAGTCATCAATCATGTCGGCCAATCATGAATGATACCTTAGAAAGCTTGATCACCATCAATATCTCATCCGGATCAAGGTCTGATGCTCTGCCAGTCAGTTCTTCCTCTATTTACTCTGCCAAACAGGAACCCAATACTTAGGTGCTTATATCTCTTTATTCTTTGACCACTGAAGGCTCAATCCCTGGAATCTATCAATCAAGGTACTCCTCTTGACTTCCCCAAGTCCATACTTTACATAGATACTTCCTCTGAGAGATCCGGACCTAATTGTTAGACCTTGCTGCATACTCTATTCTTGGTCATCGGACCAAGTTACTTTACAATCTGACTTCCAGTATAGACACACCATGTCTTGCGGATGGGTGGGATGAACTTTGTTTCCATCAATGACAACACTCATGAAGCTACAATGTGTCTCTTGCCAACAATCTCCCCCTTTGGCATTGATGGCAACACTTAGTGAAAAATGACTAAGTGTCACACTACACTCTCCCTTAGTTGATGCTCTATTCTAATGTACATTTTACCAAAGCTCCCCCTTAGCTGGATTCCACATTTTTCACTGCTCCTAACTCCCCCTTTGACATCAATGGCAAAGGGTAGGGCCCGCACATCAAAATTTCCCAAAAATAAATCTATACTTGGCCGCAAAAACATATATACAAGTTTTACTTACATATACTTAACTATATCTGCAAAAGTGGTTTTCAACTGTACCACTTATGTTGCCCAACTCTTCTTCATCCTGTCCAAAATTGAGGTGTGACCACTCAACAGGAATGCAAAAGCTTCTACCCTCTTTAGATCTGTTGGATCATTGGTCCGGGCTATGGTTTGAGCATCAATTAGAGCTTCATGCATAGCCTCTAACTTAGGGATAATGATCCCCCTAAGTTCACCCATCTGGCTTATTATGTTCTTCCTTTCCTTCTCAAGTTTCTTTATTGCATTTGTGACTGGAATAGTCTGACACTCTTGATTTACTATGGAAGAGGAGAGGTGATCAAAACTTTGAGACAAACTTAGCAGTTCATCCTCTTGCTCTTTTACTTTCTTCTCAATATCCTTGGTCACTTTAGGCCAGGATAAACAAAATTTATAGATATCTCTGCCATCTTTGAGAGCATTTTCTAAGATCTTTATTCCAATATCCATAACTCTCCTATCATTTTTTATTAGACCCTGCACTTCAGAGAATCTTTTTCCCAAAAACTCCTTCCAGACCTTTTCTTCAACTGACTTCTCCAAAGAATCAAAATGTGTGTTAATTGAATTGGCAAGAGATTTTAAGTTACTGGATGTGGAGGCTGAAGAATCCTTTTGAAAGGATGGCATGATTTTCTCTAATGCACCGGATGCAATTTCAATTAGCTCACAATATTCTATGTGAGATTTTAAAAGTTTTTCTTTTGCCTTTGCTAAAGTAAAGGATGCTAGCTTCATGGTTTGAACCGGGGAGAGGGAGTCAAAATTGAATGGTCCTTGAAGAAGTTCCAGTTCATCAAATTCCATCATTTCTTTGGTTAAGAAATCTTTTACTACTTCTGCTGTGTCTCTTGCAGAGACAGAATTTTCTTCCCTTCTGCAACCTTACTACTATCATCTGTGGCCTTCTCTGTTGGATTTTTCTCTCCTTCTACAGCCTTACTACTATCATCTTCTTTTTCTTTCTCCTCTGCTTCTTGATTGATCTTTTCTTCTACTCTTTCTTTCACTTCTTCTTTTTCCTCTAATCTTTCTTCTCCTTTAGATCCGGAGACTGCTGGGGAATCCGGATGAGAGATATTTTCTTCTTCTTGGACTTCTTCTGGAATAGAGGAATACTGGTCCTTGGACTTCTCCTCACCTATCTCCTTTGTTTCTTCTACAATCTTTTTAGTAGGATCTTTCTTTGATGCACTTTGCCTTTCAACATCAGAAGGTTCATCACTTACATCCTCTATAACAGGAATATTGAATCTTTTATACGCGTTCCGAAGGATATCTTTAGTCTCTTTGGCCACTTTGTCAGTCTCTCCAAGCATAAGCTGATTCATTCTAGCTTTGCTCTGGAACTCATCCTTGCAATCTTTGAAGATCATATCCATTTGTTTCGGAGTAATTGAAGGATAGAGCTGAATGGCTATCTGTTCTCTAATTTCAAAGTCTTTTACCTTGGCATTTTCCTTTCTCATTTCAAGTTCTTTCTCTAAACTTTTGGGAATTAGAGAGATGATTTCAATAAATGCTTTATTGTATATGTTCAAGTACTTAACTGTGGCTCCCTCCAGAATCTTTTTATCTGCATCATTATACGCATCATAGAATTCTGTTATTGGTTGTAGATTCCCATCCACAATAAATGCTTTGACTACATCATCTAAGGACAGAGTAGGCTTTTCAACAAACTTTTCTGTCTCTTCTTCCTTGTTAGGACCGGTAGATGATTCATCGGATGTCTTCTTTTTATTCTTCATTTTCTTTACTTCCTCATCTGATTCTGTCTCTTCATCATCTTTAAAGCTTGTGTATGATCTTGTAGCCTTTGTCTTTGTTCTCTTTTCTCCTTTACTGGATGATTTTGCTTCTGGTTTTGATGCCTTTGAGCTCTTAGTAGTGGCAGATGTAGAGCTCTTAGAGGATCTGGTCCGGGAGGGGGCTTCTACTGGAGCACTTTCTTTTTCTGCCTCTTCCTCTTCTTTTTCTATCCTTTCCATCTTTTCTCTATGTGCATCAAGTGCCTCTTTTGAGATGCCATACCTTTTGGCAACATTCTCTACTTCTTTTCTCACTTTTCTCTTCATCTCCGATTGTCTTAGTTCCACATGAATCTTTATACTCAATTCTTCAAAGGTTCCAAACCTTTCTGCCTTGGGATCGTTGGGTTGACTTAGCATGTGCTAAACATGCAGCTCTACAATGTTCTCATCCACTTCATACCCCATTGGCATGATCCACACTATTGTTGGCTCCACAGCCTCCATTAGGCACTGATCAGTTTCTACCATAAAGCACACTGTATCTTTGTACTTCTCAACTAGAGATTGGGGGATTCTTTCTTTAGCTTGCATCATGCATTGGAATTTTTTGAAGTAGCCCCATAGCACCATGTTTTGTGCCTTGGCATCACCAAGCCCATGCAAGTAATCTCTGATCTGAATTGTAATCAGTCTGTTATTTTTCCATACCCATCCATTGGATCCGGGTAGCTCATTCATGTAGTAAAATAATAGGAAGAGTATTAAACCACCATATTTGAATGAATTCTTCTTATCCTTCTTTATCTTTTGTAGATTCTCCAAAAGTTAGTTCAGAAGGAGCTCACAAAGATCATAGTCTGCATTCTTCCTTAACATTTCATAAGCAGTATATACAGCGGTTCCGGATACTGAATTCTCCCTACTGGAGTGATATATCTTATATCCAATTATCATTGATGCAAACTTGATATCTGGATCTATGATATCCTTAATTGTCATTGCTCTTTTATCAAATTTTGATTCGGTACCTCACTTACAATTTGGTTTTTGACAGATTTGAGAGTAGGCATCCCACCGATTGAGTGTAATCTGATTACTGCCCTAATGGCATCCTTAGTGATCTTAAATGGCCTGTTCAACCACATGAAGTTGTCATGCATTCTACTCAAAATATACCAGACCCATTCATCTTCTGCAAAATAGGGGAAATGGATGTACTGTGCAAAATCCTTGTCCTGGATGGCTTTGTACTGAGGTTTTGGTTCAAATGATTCATCAATTAGCTGCTTGTAATATATATCCATCAAATTAGATTCCCTAAACTCCTCAATATTCACATGAATGTATGCCCTAAAATCTTCAACATGTAAAACCCCAGGCGGAATGCTGGAAAATGCCCCTAAGGGATCCACTTCTAGAGATTTGTAGGGATGTTTCTTAAATTTGGGGCGAGGCCTATTAGAAATCTTTACAACATTCAGAGTAGCCATCTTAAAGATTCAGAGAGAGAGTTTGATCAAGAACGAAGAATACCTTTTTACGCTTCTAGGTTTCACGGGATGAGCTGAATCGGATTGCTGGAAGAATTGTCTTCTATGGTTGATCCTTGAGAGGCTTGAGATAATCTGTTTGCAGAGCTCCTTTTCTCTTCTTCTTGAGTGCAAATGTACAAGTGACGAGCAAATAAACCCTTTTATCTTTGAGAAAACCTTAATTCCATATTGCAATAAATGCGCAACTTAAGTTATTCTGGTTGCTTTGTTCTCCTTGTTCTAAGAAGGATCTTTTCCAGATCACTGAGATACATTTAGAGTTATTCTCGGTGGTTGATGAAAATCTATCTTCCTTTCTCCAAACATTTGATCTATCCACAGATCAAGATACCTCAAATTGGAATCATACCGGATTTGAGTGGAAAAAAATTGTTCTTACTGGATGACTGTTGAATCAAATTAATCTTAGATGATTAACCTCTTCAAATTCATTGCGGATCTTCCATATCTTCCCAAAGGGTTATTTAGATGTTTCTCTGAGAGCCCTTTTAGTCTGTAACCTTTCATGTGTCACTTTCAGGCACCTATTGACTGGCTGGGGGAAAATGTTTTTCTTTTGTTACTCCCCCTAAGCTAGAGCTCATCTATTTAGTTTTTAGAAGGAATATCAGCACCAGATTCTAGTGCAGATCCATCCCCATCATTTTTTGTACCTCTCTTTACCCATATCTTATTCATCTCTCTTTGAATTTCATCCGCATTCACGTTTCCTTTTCCTTTGTCTTGGTTTTGATTATGATGCACCGGACCCTTTTTGTCCTGATTCTTACTTCTATAGAATTTGGTAATATGACCGGATCTATTGCAATTGTAACAAACAACATTTCTTTGCATATTTGACTGATATCCTCTTGATCTACACTGATTAGCCATATGTCCCATTCTATTGCATGTAAAACATCTACCACTAAATGAATTGTTCATTTGCATATTTCGGCATTCATGAGTTTTGTGACCATACCTTTTGCAATTAAAGCACTATCTAGAGAAGGATGAATTAGACTGATTCATTCTTTTTCTACGCTGATTTGCTTTATGACCAAAGTTATTGCAATTGTGGCAGTATCCATTGAAGGAAGGATATCTTTGAGCATTTGGTTGTCTGACCGGAGGTCTTCTAGGCCTGTTTCTTAGATTTTCTGATCTGGAGTTCTTCTAATCGGATTTGGAACTTTCACCTTTTTCATACCCCAAGCCTTGCTGGTCATCTACCCTCTTTTGGCTTTGAAGAAGAGCTTCAAGTTGAGCAGAGCTTATCTTGAATTGCTCTTTGTATTCATATGTTGTTTGAAGATCCCTTTTAAAAGTGTCAATCTGATTCTCAAGTTGTTCTTCATTATCTCTAGCTTCTTCAAGATCAGATTCTAGATGCCTAATTATTCTATCCATTTTGTGGTAGTCTTCTGATTTCTCCTTGAGAGATTGTCTTAGATCATCTTTAGTTTTTCTTTTCTCTTCAATTTCTTGAGTGAATTTCATAACTCCTGATTCCATTTCATGTCTTACCATAATTAGCTCTTTTGATAACTTCTCACATAACTTATTTTTCTCCTTTACATCTTCATTTGTATCATTGGCTTCACCTTGACTTGCCAATTGCTGAAGTAGATCTTTTCTCTTTTTCATAGAGATACTCAGTTTCCCTTTTAGTTCATTTATGAAATCATCAGCCTGTTTGAGTCTTTCCTTCAATTCATTAACTTCAGAGTTAGATTGCTCAAGATCATCTAGGGTAGACTGAAGTTGTTCCCTCATACCATACACATCCATTTGAGTTACCAGATCTTCCTCAAGCTATTAGGCTCTGTTTGGAGGAACTTGGCTCTGATACCAATTGTTGATAACTGAGAGGGGGGTGAATCAGTTATCTTAATTACTTCAACTTTCTGATTTCTCCTTAACAATTAATACAGCATCAAATCATATAAGCAAACATAACCATGAAATAGAAATAACATCAATACACATGACAATGATTTTGACGTGGAAAACTAGGCTGTTAAAGGAAAAACCATGGGGTGATTATCCCAAGATTATATTCTTTGTTAGAAGAATAAGATAGTACAAAATGGCACTTACCAATTAGGGCTCACTACCTGAGCACACTGCTCACAAGAGGCTCACTGCCTACAATAGTTTATACAAGGAAACTAGATACTTGAACTGATGAGAAGCATCCACATATGCTGAGGTTCAGTTCCGGTTAGGTTCAATACACTGATCTACTGCAGTTCATTCTTCCTCTTCTTGGTGCTGCTGTCCTGTCACATATCGGACCTCCCTTACTGCTTCCACACTAGTCTTCTACTTTTATTCACACACTTCCACCTTCATACCAAAAAACAATCTGGTATATATATCTGCACCGAGGATTTCATCCACTTTCTAGTCGGCATCCAGAATACTTATTATTTTCCCAAACTCTTGGTCTATCGGCTAAATCCTTGCTTATCAAGTGATGCTTATTAGAGAGATGCTCATAGAAGTCATCAATCATGTCGGCCAATCATGAATGATACCTTAGCAAGCTTAATCACCATCAATATCTCATCCGGATCAAGGTCTGATGCTCTGTCGGTCAGTTCTTCCTCTGTTTACTCTGCCAACTAGGAACCCAATACTTAGGTGCTTATATCTCTTCATTCTTTCATCATCAGAGGCTCAATCCCTGGAATCTATTAGTCAAGGTACTCCTCTTGACTTCCCCAAGTCCACTTTACATAGATACTTCCTCTGAGAGATCCGGACCTGATTGTCAGACCTTGTTGCATACTCTGTTCTTGGTCACCGGACCAAGTTACTCTACAATCTAACTTCCGGTATAGACACACCATGTCCTGTGGATGGGTGGGATGAACATTTTTGCCATCAATGACAACACTCATGAAGCTACAATGTGTCTCTTGCCAACAAATACACCCAAAGCATGCATTTTTTCACCAATTTTTAGTGTAAAAGCCCAATGGAAATGGTGTTGTAAGGAATTTGAGGAGGGGAAATAAATAATAACCCTGATATCTGTCAAATAATGCATTGAAATCCCTTACAACATTCTTGTAATGCAATTATAGAGATACGATAAGGCCAAATCTAGTGAAAATGCAAGTTTTTCAAACCCTAGACATGAAATTTTGCAAAAAAACCACTATGATGAAACACTACAAATAGAAATTAGTCCTAATGAGTGTTTTGAAAGGGTAGTAAAATTTGAAATAATATTTTGACTACAAACCCTAGCTAATGCAAAAACTAGGTTATATGAAAAAATGCACAATTTTAAGCATTTTTTTAACAATTTAAGCATGAAAATGCAATCTAAATGTATGGTGAATGATGAATTTCAGTATTTTAAATTGGATTTGATGATAATGATATAAATTTATTGAAATTAAATGCCAACTAATTTAAATTATTTGAAAATGCAAGTTAAAAATGCCAAATTTTTTCAAATTTTTCTAATTTTTCAATTTTTTTGTAATTTTCCAAATGCAATAAGATGAAAACTAAATGAATGAATGAAATGAATAAAAGTATGAAGTACAAGACTCAGCAAGGTGCAAAAATTCCAAAAAAATGGGTTCACCAAAATGTTTAGTGGTAAAGAAAGGGGTTTAGTTTTTGGTTCAATTTCAAGGGTTTATATTAAATCAGCGTTTCACCACTAACATTCAAGGACATTCAACAAAGTAGAAAACTCTACTACAGATCTCCTATCTCTTGGAACATTGGGGAAGATTGGACTTATGTGAGTTTGTTGTTCAATTAAGTTCAGTTAAGTTTAAAACCCTAATTTTATAAAATCATAAACAAACATACAAATTATGGAAAACAATCACACACAGAGATATCAAATGACAATACATACCAAATTTCAAAGTTTGGTGCATGGAAAAGTCAGGGACTAATTAGCAGGCACCCTAGTCTAGTGTATGTACTTTTGTTAGGATCTCTAAAGAATGTATGTAACTTGTTCCCGCTATCATAGAGATTTAACCACCTCAGAATGCAGAGGACTAACGAGTGGGTGTCCAAGTCCAAGCCCTAGTTTTCTTCTCAGATCTGTAATTCTAACAGTTTGCACTTCTCTCTTGCAACTCCATTTCTTTTGCTTCCAAAACATATAACCTGTAATCATAGAAAAGTGGGTTGGGGGTTGTGGCTTTTAGAGGCTTGCCTTGATCAAGCCTTGAAGGCACATTCAAGTCTTCTGAACACCATTGTTAGATAAAGAGTGCGCATCCCTATGGGATAGAGGCAAAATCTAAATGATAAATGATTGAAAACATAGTAGATATCACCTTGTAGTGTAGATCTCATGGAAGGAACATGCTCTTCATTTCCATGAGGAGATGTAGTCATATTTGCAACAAAAAAGCACAATAACAACACAATACTACTCTGCAACGAATGCCTTGAATTACTTTAGCATAAGCTCATAGATCAAAAATATCATCTAGTTTACAAATGAATGCCTAAACATGCTTATATATGCAACTACAAACATTCCCGCTAAGAAATTCATAAATCAAACTTGAGATGTCAGCATAGGACCTAATTGTTGGCAAGAGACACTGCTCTGATTGATAGGTGTTTTCATTGATGGCAACCAAGATCATCCCAATCATCCACATAACACAAATTGTTCATACCAGAAGTCAGATTTAGAATTTGTGTAAGTCTAGGTAGTTAGGAATAGAGCAGTAATAGGGTCTGGTATTTTGGTCAGGATCTCTCCAGTAAAAAGTCATATGAATTATCAAGATAGTCTAAATCTAGATTTTTACCCTCCGGTAATAAAGGATTCAAAAGATATTAGCCTCTGAGTACCAGGTTCCAGTTTGACAGAGCAGACAGAAGAAGAACAGGCTGACCTTGCAGAAGATCCTAATTTCGGATGCATGGAAGTTGTTTGTTGGGAAAATTGTGATGATCACTAATAGTGGCTAACATGAGTGAGATTTTCAGGAGAAAGTTTTGGTCTGCACCGTAAGTTATGCAAAGATCTAGCCGATAGAGCAAAGCATTCATAAAAGTTCTAAGTGTTGTTGAAGCTAACTGATAGAATGATTATAGATCTTGTTGTGGAAATATATAGTCAATGAAATTAGATGATTTAGTGTGGTGGTGTGTGCAAATAAGGTGCATATGAGAAGAACAAAAATCTGAAGTGCAAATGAGGGCAGAACAATAAGAAGAGCAGAGAAAGGATGAAATGTGTAAGACTAGTTTTTGTATTCAACCAGAACTAAAATTCTTGCATGAGTAGATGTTATCAATCAGTTCAAATCTCTATCTTTCTCTTGTAATATTGTCTTAGGCAGTGAGCCTTCATTTGAGTAGTGAGCTCTGGGCAGTGAGCCCGAATGCATGTGCATTCCCATTTTGTAACAATACTTTTAATAGGGTATTATTTTTTGTGGGTTAACCCCTACTGTGGTTTTTCACTTAACCAGGTTTCCATGTCAAAATTCTGGTGTCAAGTGTGTTATTTATGTTTTATGCTCATGTGTTATTGATTGTTGCTGAAATATATGATAACTAATTCACCCCCACCTCTCAATTGTCTGGACTTAAACCAACAATTGGTATCAGAGCAAGGTTCCTTGGAGAAGCCTAACAACTTAAGGAAAAGATCTCAGAAGAAAATTTTTAATGGGTTCACTCAAAGACCAACTTCAGTTGGCCCTAGAAGAGCTTGTTCAATCTAAAGCAGAAATTAGTAATCTAAGAAGTGAACTTAAAGATGTTGATGATACCATTGAAATGTTCAAAGACAAATTAAAGAAATCTATGCAAAGGAAAAAGGAGCTACTTTTGAAGCTATCCAGCGTACCTGAAGAAAATGGCATGAATGAAGCTTTGGAAGAAAAGACAAAAGAATGTGAAAAGTTGTCAAAAGAAGTTGTTGTTCTAAAAATTGAAATGGAATCCGGGGTAATGAGGCAAACCAAAGGAAGTGAAAATAGGACAAAATAGCTAGACATCTAGAATTTGATTTACAAGAAAGCCAAGAAAATGAAAGAGACCTTGAAAGGCAAATTGTCATTCTCAGACATGACCTAGAAATTGCAAATGAATATAAGGAGAAGTTTAAGATAATCTAAGCAAAATTGGAAGCATTGCTTGAAGGTCATAAAAAGGCTGATGACAAGCATGGTCTTGGATATGAGAAAGGTGAAAGTTTTGGATCCAGATAGAAAAACTTCCAACTAAGAAATGAGAGAAATAGAACTAGAAAACCTCTGGTAAGATAGCCTAATGCTCAAAGATATCCATCATTTAATGGAAATTGTTTCAATTGCAATAAATTTGGTCATAGAGCTACTCAGTACAGAAATAGAGTAAATCAAAATGGCACATCCTTCTCCAGACAATGCTTCAAATGCAAAAGGTATGAACATAAAGCCAATGAATGTAGAAGTATAAAAATGAACAACTATAATGGCAATTCTTTTAATGGCTACTGCTTTGCTTGCAATGGATATGGACACATGGCTAATTAGTGCAGATGAAGAGGAAATCAAGTATACAAGCAACAAAATGTTGTATGCTTTAATTACAATAAATCTGGTCATATTGCAAGATTCTGCAGGAGTAGGATCAATGAAAGAAGAGGTCTCGTAAGAATACAACCAAATGAGTAGGGACAAGAAAAAGGAAAAGACAAAATTGATGCTAATGAAATTCAGGATAAGACAAGCAAGACATGGGTCAAGAAGACAACTGTGAATAATAGTAGTAGGTCTGTGCCAGAATCTGGTGTTGAAAGTTCATTTGGGAAATGAATTAGGAGCTTTGGCTCAAGGGGAGCAACATTGTAAATCAAATTCCCCCAGCCAATAAGTGAGTGCCTAGATCTGGCACAATAAGAAAAGGTACCTTAGATTGTCTCAGATCATTTGGAAGAATTCCCAGAAGCTAAAAAGATGGATATGAAAATTACAGAGCAATTTATGAAAAACTATTCAACAAACAGAGCAACCAGATGCATTAGGGAAAAGCATTTATTACAAAGACAAATTAGGTGTTGTAGAGCATAAAAAGGTCATACTTTCCTCATTTTGATCACTTTGCATCAGAAGAAAGTAAGAAGAACAGAAGCAAACAAGTTCAGAGCAGAAAATTCTCAAGAATTAAAGAGTGAAGAGGATCTTCAAGCAAAAGCCTAATCCGTAGAGCAAGGTATTTATGTTTTCTGTGAAACCTCTTAAATTCTCAATCTCTACAAATGGCTACACCTTTGCTTGTTGATGTCACTGAGAGGCCCCATCCTAAATTCAAGAAGCATCCCTATAAATCTATTGAAGTCAAGCCGCTAGGTGCCTTTTCAAGTGTTCCATATGGGGTTTTAAATGTTGAAGACATTAGGGCATACATTCACTGCAATATAGAAGAATTTGGGAATCTAAAACTACTTGAGTTGTTTAAGAGCCATTAAAAGATGACAATTATCAATTGAGACCTGAATTTAAAGCCCTTGAAAGCAAACACTTTCTGCAAATGATTAATTTTCCATCTTTTGATGAAAAAGAATGGGTTCGATATGTGTTAACTCGGATGCACGATGAGTTGATTTGGCTATTAAAACTGTTTAAGATCACTAAAGAAGTTATCAGAATTGTGACCGGACTGAATGCAACTGATGATTTACCTGCTTTAAAAGCTGTGAGAAATGAAACTGTTACTGATGCAACTAGAGAAAAGTATGACAAAAGAGCAATGACAATAAATGACATCATAGAACCAGATGTCAAGCTTTCCTCTATGATCATTGGCTATAAGATCTATCACTCCAACAGGGAAAATTCAATTTTCAGAACTGCAATATATGCAACTTATGAGATGTTAAAGAAGAATGCAAACTATGATCTGTGTGAATTACTACAGAATTAGATAATAGAGAATTTGAGAAAAATCAAAAGAGACAAGAAAAACTCTTTCAAATATGGTTCCTTGATCATATGCTTGTTCTTCTATTTCATGAATGAAGTACCTAGAGTGCAAAGTGTGCACTAGACAAATGACAGACCAGTGGTAATTTAGATAAGAGACAAACAGTTGCACAAAAGACTGCAATCTAGGGATATTTAAAAACTTTCAGAGTCTGATACATGCAAGGGAAAGAATCCCTAATTCAATTGTAGAAAAGTATGAAAATGAGATATGTTTTATGGTTGACACAGATCAATGTTTGATGGAAGCTTAGAACCAAGAATAGTATGGATAATGCCAATGGGTTATGAGGTGGATGAGGAAATCTTGGACATGTATGCTCAGCATCTTCTGAGCAAACCTAAAGACACCTCTGTTGAAAGGTTTGGAACTTACAAAGAACTAAGATTAAAGTTGCATGTGGAACTCAGACAGCTAGAAACAAAAAGAAAAGTACACAAGCAAGTGGAGATGTATGTGGAGAGCATAGGTATAACAAAAGAAGCAGTGAAGGTAAACAGGGAAAAGTTAGAAAATTTTGAGAAAGAAAAGAAAGAAAAGAATCAATGAAGTGCTCTAATCGAGACCTCTACCAAAACAAGAACAACTAGGAGCTCTGCTGCTGCCCTTGTTCCTCCTAAAACCAAAGCAAAATCATTCGGTGAAGAAGGAATAAGGAAGAAAACCAAGGCCACAAGAATCCACAAAAGTACAAAAGATGATGAGGAAACAGAAATAGATGAAGTAAAATAAATAAGATTCAAGAAAGCCAGAACATGAAAGACTTCTAAAGACCAACCTTCTGGAAGCAACAAAGCCAGTAAAAAGCAAGCAACTGGTAAGGTCGCTATGTCTATTAATGAAATTGTAAAAACAATCACTGTTCATGGAAACTTAAATCCTATCAAAGTTTACTATGATAATCTTAATCAAGCAAATAAGAAAACTTTGGAAGATGTCATTATCATATATCTAAATAAATTCAATAGAACCATGTTGGAAATTCTACAAGAACTTCCAAAAAGTTTAAGGAAAGTAATGGTAATGAGGAAACAAGCAGCCAAGGATAAAGACATAGAACTCAAAGAGTATGTTCTCTCCACTTTATGCCCTGTTTTGACTAGAAAAGAAGCAAATAAAATCCTTAGGAAAGTTAAAGATAAATTCAGAAGGAAAGTCAGGATGAACAAACTAATGCTTGGTGAGACTGAGGAAATTGCAAAGGAAACAGAGGAGATTCTAAGAAAAGTGTTAGACAAAGATAAATTCTATATTGTTTCAGAAAAACAAGTTGAAAAAGACAATCCCCCTATTCCGAAACAAGATGCTCCTAAAGAAGAAACTAACAAAGGAGTTAATGATCAAAGTACCATTCTAGATCCTCTAGAATTAATCTATAAGGAGACCAATGATGGACTTGATTCATCAAATCCAAATATTGGAGAAGTTTAGGAAGAGAAACAAGTCAATCAGGAGGACATAGAAATGGTAGACAGAATAATTGATGTAGAGGTAACTCCTCCACCTAATCACTCTAGAAAAGAAGAGGATATTGCTACCACACAGAGGCCTCCAGATCATATAGGAAGTAGTGAGAAAACAAGTAAGAGTCCCTTTGAAGAAGATACAAAGAAAAGTAAAACAAAGAAAGAGGAAGAAAAAGGAAAGAAAGATAAGGCAGAAGAAGATGGTGCAAATTTTGAAGTACCTAAAGTAGGTACTGAGAAATCAAGTGAACAAAAGGATGTTTCTAAAATGGTTGCAAGAGACACTATAGATGCAGTAAAAAGTCTTCTTGAAAAGGAAGTAATTGAACTTGATGAGCCTGAGCTACTCCAAGGACTAGCCAATCCAGATGCTCTCTCTCTCCAATTCAATTGATGAAAATAGCATCATTCACCCAAGTAAAGGCTAGAGAAAAGATGTTAAAGCTCCACATGGAGGATAGTGAGCTACTAGGGTTTGCAACTAGAATTTTGGAGAAATTAATGCCAACCTATCAGAAAAATCAAAATGATTCCTCCTCTGACCATCTAAAAAATATTGTAAGTTCAGTAAACTCACATTTTGAGTCTTTTAAAAAATTTGCAGAGGCAAAAGCTTAGAAAGAGTTCTTGAATAAGAAATTCAATCAAGTTAAGAATATGATAAGGAGTGATAGGTTGATACTAGGCATCAGCATAAAGAACATTCAGAATGCTCTAAGAGATGGAGGAGATATATATAAGTTTTGTCTATCACGGTCTAAAGTTAATGAGGATATTGAGAAGAAGATAAAGGAACAAGAACAAAAAATATCAGTTCTATCTCAAAATTTTGATCCTCTAACTATGTCTCCTATAAACCAAGAGTGTCAAGTTATTAGCTTGACAGATGAAATAAAGGGACTTGTAAAAGAGAAAAACAATACTATGAAGAGGATGTGTGAACTTCAAGGATTGATTGCCCCCAAGTTAGAAGCCATGTTTAATGCCTTATCAAAAGCTCAAAATGCACTTCAAACCAGTGATCCATCAGATCTATCAAAGGCAGAAGCGTATTCATTTTTGTTAAGTGGGCACATCTCAATTTTGGATGGAATTAAGAATACTTGGGCCTCTGAACTTGTGCAATTGAAAAATAGTTTTACATATATTCTCAAGTTCATGTGAAACTTAATGATTATTTGTATATATATGGCGTTATAAAGAATATTTTTGGAGAATTTTGGCTTGCAAATCCCACCCTTTGCCATTGATGTCAAAGAGGGAGTGAAGGGTGGTGAAAAATGAAGTATTTTACAAAGGGGGAGAACTGGAATAAGTGAAGGGCACAAGTGTACAAACAAAGGGGGAGTTGCTCTAAACACTTAGTCATTTTTCACTAAGTGTTGCCATCAATGCCAAAGGGGGAGATTGTTGGCAAGAGACACTACTCTGATTAATAGGTGTTGTCATTGATGGCAACCAAGATCTTCCCAATCATCCATATAACACAAAACGTTCATACCAGAAGTCAGATTTAGAATTTGTCTAAGTCTAGACAGTTAGGAACAGAGTAGTCACAGGGTCTAGTATTTTGGTCTGGATCTCTCGGGTCAAAAGACATGATTAGCTGCAGATCTAGGGGAGTCATATGCATTATCAAGACAGTCTAAATCTAGATTTTTACCATCTGGTGATAAAGGATTCAAAAGATATTAGCCTCTGAGTACTAGGTTCCAGTTTCACAGAGCAGACAGAAGAAGAATAGGTTGACCTTGCAGAAGATCTTGATTCTAGATGCATGGAAGTTGTTTTTTGGGCAAATTGTGATGATCACTAATAGTGGCCAACATGAGTGAGATTTTTAGGAGAAATTTTTGGTCCGCACCGTAAGTTATGCAAAGATCTAGCTGACAAAGCAGAGCATTCATAAAAGTTCTAAGTGTTGTTGAAGTCGACTGATAGAATGATTATAGATCTTGTTGAGGATATATATAGTCAATGTTATTGGATGATTTAGTGTGGTGGTGTGTGCAAATAAGGTGCATATGAGAAGAGCAGAAATCTAAAGTGTGAATGAGGGTAGAACAATAAGAAGAGCAGAGCAAGGATGAAATGTGTAAGATCAATTTTTGTACTCAACCGGAACTAAAATCCTTGCATGAGTAGATGCTATCAATCAGTTCAAATCTCTATCTTTCTCTTGTAATATTCTCTTAGGCAGTGAGCCTTCATTTGAGTAGTGAGCTCTGGGCAGTGAGCCCAAATGTATGTGCATTCCCATTTTGTAACAATACTTTTAACAGGGTATTAATTTTTGTGGGTTAACCCCCACCATGGTTTTTCCCTTAACCGGGTTTCCATGTCAAAATTTTGGTGTCAAGTGTGTTATTTATGTTTTATGCTCATGTGTTATTGATTGTTGCTGAAATGTTTATATCACTAATTTGATTATAAGTTGCAAAAGAAAATTAAAGGTAGAAAAGATGAAAATATATAACAACTGATTTACCCCCACCCCCTCTCAGTTGTCTAGACCTAAACCAACACTAATAATGGTCATACAACCCACACCCAAAAATAGGTCTTGACCTAAAATAGGATAGGACTAGGGTGCGGGCGCCCAAGTCCTCCCCCCTATTTCATGTAGTATTTATGTTTTAAGTACACCCCCTAAGTCCCATTTTCCATGAAACTTTAGGATTTTCTCATTGGGAGTCACCATTAACATCCAAGATGACCTAAATGCATTCTAAAGGACCCGGGAGCTAAACCTTAGGAGGGAAAATCCGCCAAGGGGACATTTTTTGACATAACATATGTATTTCATATCACAACAATCATTAGAGTATACAACTCCAAATGAATTTTACTGCATATATATAAATGATATGGGTGACCATAAAAAAAATCTACATTATGTACTCATAACCCTACATAAGAAAATAATATAAATGAAATAGAAACACATCATAGTGATGTTGCATCCTTCAATACAATGCATTTGATACTACCCCAATTGCTATAACACAAGAGGACACCTATATTAGTAGCTTTGCTATGATCTTTACTCAAGGCATTTTGAATTTGTTTAGTGGAAAATTGGATTTGTTAATATTTTAGTGTTTTGATGTTTTAAACCCACCTTTCCACTTTACATTCAAGGACCTAGGGTCGAGTGGCAAGAACTATCATAGCCTGGATCATTGTGAGATGTCTGGAAACTTGGATTAGGGAATTTAATTATCAATTTCTCTTCTCTTATGCTCAATTGACCATTAAAACCCTAATTATACAAATACAGTAATAAATTGATGAATAACAAAAAATGCTCTTGCAGACGAAAGTAAAATAGTAAATCACAGAATACCTATTTTTGGGGTTCTAAGATAGAATATTCGGGGACACTAGAGCAGGCCCCCAAGTCCAAGGTACTAGTTTCTTTGCGGGCTCAGGACCTCCTTTCGACACTGATCAGCCCTGTAACTTTTATTTTTGGAAACTCAACTGCGAAGGACACTAGAGAGAGAGCCCAAATCTTGGAAATGCTCTGGTGTCCTACTTTTCTTCAGATCCTAAATCCTTGATGCATACCAATCCTTCCTTCTACTTCACTTTTCATAAGTACGACACCTATAACCTGCAATCAAAAGACCTTGTTTGGGGGGTGTGTTGTTTAGAGGCTTGCCTCAGTCAACCCCTAGAGGACACTTAAGTCTCTGAACACTGTTGTCAGATAGAGAGTGCGTGCCCTTGTGAGGCAGAGGCAAAAACCAAAGGAATCAATGATAAAAACACAATAAGATTTAACCTTGTAGTGAAACTCTCATGGGAGGAAGATGCTCTTCATTCTGTGAGGAATTTGATGCTCAAATCTACAAATACAAACACATAAACCACACAAGTTTTCTCTTGCAACACAATGAAAGACTTGAATCACCTTGAGAACACTTGAATATCACAATTGCCATCTAGTTTTCAAATGAATGCCTAAACATACTTTTATATGCAACTACAAGCACTCCCACCAAGATTTCATAAATTCAAACTTACTGTGTTGGCAAGGGACCCAAATAACTGTTGCAAACTAACACCTGGAAAATAGGGCTACCCAAAAATAGGGAAGGACTAGGGTGTAGGTGCCCAAGTCCTCCCCCCTTATTTTGAGTAGGGTACAACTCAAGGGGTCCTCCTAGGTCCACTTTACCATGAAACCTAGGTCTCATCCCATTAGGATGCAAAAATATGAACTAAGTTGTCCTAAATGCATGCTAAAGACTCGGGAACTAAACCTTGAGGGAAAATCCCCAAGGGGACATTTTCCAATGTTACATTTATCCCCCACTTTAATGTATGTAAAAAACCAAGGCCCATACATGCATTAAAGTAAGGTCACAAACACAGCAAACACATCAAGCACAGAGAAGACATGCCAATCACATAGAAAATAGTAGTAGACATGCAAAACATGGAGAAGATAGTTACAATCATGCAAAACACAGAGAATGCAGTCAATGCATAAAAGACACATTAATGCATGGAAGATAGGCATGATTTCTTTTCTTTTCTTTTCTCATATATATGAAATGCAGATGCAAACTTACTGGAAAGTAAACAAACCTCCCAAATTACAGGATGCACTCATTGAGCAAGTCTTTAAACTATATATATGGGGCAACACGCACGCAAGGCACGCAAAACCTCCCAAAATGTAGGATGCACTCATCGAGCAAGTCTTTAGACTGCCTATGGGGACACAAACACACCAAACAAAACAAGCACGCCAAAACACACACAATTGAAGACACAGAGAAAACACAGCAGACAAGTGATGGTGTGTTCCCTATTTCTAGGCTCATCACCATCACAGGCACATTACAGGCACACACCAACTAATGGGCTTCGCCACAACAATCACCAAAAATACACTTAAGGGTTGAGTTAGTCAAAGAACCGCTCCCCGCCTCCGCAAAGGACTTTTGAAAATAACAGGATGATGCAATCTGCTCTGAGAAATACACCATCCCTATCTCTGTAGAGGGCTTACATGATTGATTGATTGATTGAAAATAAACTTAGAATGTAGGATGTACTCATCAAGCAAGTCTTTAGACTGCACCTGAGGACAAGCACATAGCTAACATCTACAATAGATAGCTTACCTTATATATGCCCCCACCTTAAGGTGGTTGATATCATGCATCAATATTAAGCACGTTAAGGTAGGAAGAAAATACATAAGGGAACACTGACTTTTACAAAGCCCATGCCCCCCAGAGGTGACATGTACTTTATGATCACCAAATGTTCCCATAAACACATCCCTGCAAGAAACATGTTAGTGTCTAAAACATCATGATAAACAACAACATCAATGCATATGATTAACCACACAAAGACCCAAGGTTATACAACGAATTTGGAGTTCGAGGATAACCATGGGGCTATATCACAAAACTCTCTGAATTGAGTACCGCCAAGGTCATATTCAAAGATGAACAAAGGTGCATAGAGCAGCAATATTTTTGGGTAAATGCAAGAAGTTGTGTCCACTTAAGGTGGAAGTTTCAGAGTTAGAAAAAAAATCTGAAATCAGGTAACTAAAAATAGGATCCCGTTTCTATAAAATGGGATCCCATTTTAGAATGGAATCTCAAGCCTAGAATCCAAAACAAGATCCCGTTCTTAGTGCAATCCCGAACCTAGAACCCAAAAACGGGATCCCGTTTCACAAAACAGGATCTCGTTTATAACGGGATCGTGTTTTATGAAATGGGATCTCATTTATAAACGGGATCCCATTTTTAAAAAGTATTAAATTTAGAAAAAAAAAGGTTGTCACCCCATTTTTCCCAGCAATAGGCAACAGGTGATGATGGGATACCGAGTTGAAGAAGGATGATTTTCACCATCAAAAACATCAGGTAAGTGGATTTTTCCACTTCTACAATTTGGCAATGAATGTCTTGAAGTTTCCTTTTTTTTTGGTGTAAAATACAATCAAAATTGAAATTGTAGAGTGTTATTTAGGGTTTCTGTTTATGAATTCAATAGCTATGTTTGGATATTTTAGTTGTAAAATACAATTGAAATTTTGAAAGACTATATCATATAAAAGGATAGAATTTGAACAAACTGTCAAAATTTTGTTTAAATTTGAGAATTGAATAGCTGTATTTAGACCTTTTAGCTGTAAAAGACAATTGAAATTTTGAAAACATTGTATCATATGAAAGGAGAGATTTTGAACAAACTGTCAAAATTTGATTTCAATTTGAGTGTTGAATAGCTGTATTTAGAAATTTTAGTTGTAAAATATAATTGAAATTTTGAAATGACTGTATCATATGAAAGAGAGATTTTGAACAAACTGTCAAAATTTATATAGCATTGGGATGATATATATATTTGGTTTTTATAAAATTTACTTATATCAATGTATGTCATTGTATTTTAAAGGCATTATTGAATAGGTAACTGTCATGTAAAAAATTACAACAAACCATAATAAAACCTTTATCACTTCCTTCATAATCAAACCTTTAGAGACAACCAACTAATCAAGAATTGAGAAGATTTTATATTTTTTGTGATATCCAACTAATCAAGAATGAAATCAAGCCAACAAATGTAACTTTAGAGACACTTGTAGTTGTCCTCACTAGCTAGGTTATGCCTCTGGGATGAACATCGTGATGTTAATTGTGATACAAGCCTAACCTCATTGGTAATGCTTCCCCTAATCTTAATGACATTGATGTAGGCCCCACTGTTCTTTATGAAGACTTTGCCACCACTAACCTCTTTCATGATAGGTCACTATATCCTCACCATCTCCTTAGACCTATAATACCTTGAGCTTATCGATTGTGACCAACACGACCCTTTATGATTTGATGTTTTCCAAAATGATGAAACCATCATGAAACTTATGAAGTGTCAAGACCACATCCCCATGGTAATCATAAGAAAGACTTTTCCACCACACTTAACACCTATTCTTATTTTAGAGAGAAAGAAGAACCCTTTAGTCCTAAGGCACCCTAGTAGGCAAAATAGCAACAAGATATAAGAAGAAACTTGTGATCGATTAAAATGATATAATAAAAATGGACACTTCCCAAGAGCTCCTCAATGACAAACTTCACCTTCCATTAGATACCACTCATATACAAGATGACTCCCCTCTCCTTGTTGAGGATGCTATAGACATCAACCTGTGAATAGAAGAGGACCCTAAACTCTCTAAGATAGCAACTCCACTAGACCTTGACATCAAAGAAGGCATAACCATCACCCTTAAAGATTATGCTGATTTCTTCATGTGGTCTTATGGTGATATGCCTTGAGACTCCATCTCTAGTCATGCATCATCTTGTGGTTCACCTCAATGCCAAACCTATTCAATAAAAGCTATGCAAAATGCACTCCCAAGTAGCCCTCTTGGTGAATGAAGAATTGTATAAACTCTTGGATGTGGGGTTCATTTAGACTATTACTTATCCTAAATGGGTCTCTAATATGGTCTTAGTTAGCAAGAAAACTAAGGGAATTCATGTTTGCACTAACTTTTGAGACATCAAAAAAGGATACCCTAAAGATAACGTTTCTCTACCAAACATTGATATGATCGTGGATCTCATAGCCATATATATAAAATGTTATCATTAATCTGGATATAATATCCCTTGAAACATTTGAGTTAGACATGGAGACACCTAGATTATGGAGAGGTCTATGTAAGAAAACACCTCCTGTAGACTCAACACAAACTTATCCCTCAACCCTCTAAATTGTGACTTACATCATTTGATTACCCTAGAACACACTATAGACAACTCTATACAAATTTGGCAAAAGATATTTTCTCCTAATAGAAAATTGTATATGTAGAAGTAGACTACTACATAGAGTTTTAAATTGTTCTTAAGGTTTGGGACAATCATAGTGTTAAGATAGTGCAAATTTTAAGACTATTTAGACTAATTAAATGGGCTTAGTCTCAAGCTAAATAACACATATAAGAGTTGGGACTAACAACTAAATAGAAAATAATAATTTTGCAAATACGTATGAATAGGAAACAAAATCAAGCTAGAACCATCAACTAATATCTTTTTCTAGCTAGATTGAATCCCTACAATCACAAGTTAATCAAAGCATCAAATTCTTCATTAAATTTAAATCACAAATCATCATAATACATTCATCTTCATACTCAGATTAGTCCTAGGTAGCTAGTAGTCAATCCTAGATCTCCATTATCAAATTTGGTTGCCATAGGCAACTTCACCAAATTTGGGTTTTCAGATCATTTGGCATGCACAAGATATCCACCTCAAGGTATTTTTCCAAGTCTAGTTATAGTCCCAAGAAGATGTTCATTATGATTCTACCTAGGTGGTATGATAGTCCACTAGTTTCTATGACATCATTCAATAGCATAGATGCATAGATGTTCTAATTCATTTCTTTTGTCCAAAATGGTTGTGACAATAAAAAAGAAGCTTATTGAACTCATAATCAATAGGAAACCCCCGGTCATAATAGGAGGTCTTGAATTTGGTACCAATGATTGTGAGGTCCTTGTAGAATATGATTAACCTTTTGAACAAGAGAACCTTGTAGACCATGATGCATATCTTGATAAACTTGAACATTATCATCATGTGAATGCTTTTAGCCATCCTACAACCTCCTATCACCCTTCATCCTCTTATAGGGATATGCCACACAACCTCTCCAAGTTGACCATGCCAAACCCAAAGTCACAATCCTAAGAGGTCCCCAATTTCCTCCCGATGATCATGAGAACCTTGTAGATCATGATGCATATTTTGAACAACAAGATGAAATACAAAGACTTCAACATGTGTGGAAATCCATCCCAACACAAGAGAAAAAGATCCTAGCCCAACAACAATTTTGAGCATGACAACAAGCCCTCATTCAACAACTCCTAGCCACCCACCAATCCCAAACCCAACAAACACAACCACAACATCAACAAATTCCACCTCAATCCTATGTGTCACCTCCATCATCATACCAACCTAGTCCATCCACATATCACAAGTCAATTCTACATCAACCCATCCCACTTATTTCAATATCAACCAATATCCATATCAATCCATACCCAAAGATCATCCAACTACTTATTCCAACATTTCAACTCATCATCAAATCCATTCACAAGACTATCAAGTTCCTTCGTAACAAGAACGTGCAAGTCCAAGTTACCCTTTTCACCAATCTATCAAGTGTCCTTAAGTCCTTATGTTACCTTTGACAAGGGGAACACCACTCTAGATTATGCATCTTATGGGTATCCTTCATCATCATCCAATTGAATGCCTATCCAAGAGCCTACTAGTCCTATCCCAACACCACCATGTAATCCCAATCCTAATTCATTGGTCCATCCACCTTCTAATCCATCAATCCCTTCATTACCCTCACCACCATCTAATCCTCCAACTTCACATCCTAAATTTAAATCAACTCTCTTAAATGACCTCTATAGATGCACTATGAACTATATTACAAAGACAAACCTATATGCGATCCCTCTCTATTAAGTTTGATCACTCCCAATACTAATCCATTTCCTCCTATTATCCATCCACCTAATCCTAGATATTCACCCTTCATTGATATATATTGATAGTAAAATAGAGTTTTAAATTGTTCTTAAGGTTTGGGGCAATCATCTAGTGTTAAGATCTAGTGCAAATTAAGACTATTTAGACTTTAAATTAAATGGGCTTAGTCTGAAGCTAAATAACACACATAAGATTCAAGTGACTAACAACTAAATAGAAAACAACAATTGCAAATAGGAAATAGGAAACAAAATCAAGCTAGTTCACCATCAACTAATATCTTTTTTCTAGCTAGATCATCCCTACAATCACAAGTTAAACAAAGCATCCTAACCTTCTTACCTTGTCATCTATCTTAAAAGTGGAAGATTTAATCATTACCACATGGTTATATGTCTAGATAATGAAATTGAATCTCTAGAGGAGTCTTACATCTTAACAACAATTTCATTGTCCCTTTGTAGTTCATTGTCCCTCATGACAAGTGTGTTATTGGTTTAAGGCTATATCTTAAAGGTCCATATAATAATCTAGGAATTTAATAACAATTAATGTTCAGTCCTTAATGGTCATGACAACATTATACAAGATACTAAAGTTCACATTCAATGATTTCCTCTTTCCTATCAAATGGTAAGGATTCACTCAAATTTTCACATACTCTTGAACACATATCCAATTTATGAATTCATGATTGATCCAATGCTCAAACCAATGCAAGCATGACTATTGCTTATTGACCAAGATTATTAGTCATATTTAGTTAGAGAAATTCATCCAAAACCATTACAAACTATTTGTAGCTTTGCCATAGGAAATGTTGGATCTCCTAGAATGAGTACTTAACATCAAACCAATAGCCAACTCCATAGAAAAATTAACAAAATTGAAACCTTGGACCTAACATATGATAACAAACCTTGAGAACAAATTCATTATGGTAGTCCTAATAGCCCTACTATTAAATTGATCAGTATAGTATTAAATTGATCTTTCTTGTCTCCCTCACTATAAGAATCAAAATTTAGCTCTCGAATGAAAATCCCTTGATTTCAATTTGAAAATTACATCTAGTTCACTATATAATAGCTCTCTTACATTTTGAAATTTGTACATGCAAGTATGTAGATCTGTATATTTAATTTAAATTTATTTCAAGTGTAATTTCTTGAAACATACATGTATAATTTATAATTTTTGAACATGTACATTATATGTTTATTTATAATATATATATATATATATATATATATATATATATATATATATTCTTGATTTAATTTTAAATTTGTACTCAAGTTTGTATGTTTATATGTATATATGCAGGTTCATATCTATTTTTATATATATCATGAATCTGGATGATATTCACTTTGATGTTGAGGACTTCCTCAATGAACAAGATGATCTGGCCCCACACCCACCCCCACCCCCACCCCCAGTGCCAGATGCCCCACCTATAGAGGCCCCACCTCCAGATGCCCCACCTCCAGATGCCCCACCCCCAGATGCCCCACCTCCACCCCCACCTCCACCCTCACCTCCACCCCCACCTGGAACCGACCAGGCTTTCTTGCAAGCCATAATTAATGAAAATGTGGATTCCATACAAGAGAAATTGAATTCCATTCGTAATGAACAATTTATGCCACCTCACGTGGTACGTTTTGCAGCTTTGATGCAAAACATTGTAGATTATGTGAGGTCTATTGACTCATACTTTGATGGATTCCGGAAATGGAGAGAGGAGAGGCACCAATTTTATGTTGATGGCCTCTCCTATAAGACTATTTTGGATCTTAAAATCACAAAAGCTCACTTAGCACAATATTTTAGACATCCCATTACAAATGAACCTATTCCTGCAAATAAGAAAAGAATATCAATCAGGTGGTGTAGGCATGAAGGAATGTCTACCAATTTTTGGGACAGATGGTGGATGGTGTTTGATTATCCACCTCATGCTAATTGTGAGGTTCCTTTATTTTTTTAAGAAAATTATATGCAAAGTTTGTTCTGAATAAAAACCCAACTACTTTGATTTTAGATCATCCCAGGTTATTAGTGGTGGCATGCCACAATAAAGGTTGGGGCACGGGTTGATCCCCAATGACCCATGCATGTTCAACCTCTTATTGACCTTCTTGTTGTCATTCTTTCTCCCTTCTAGTATCGTGCAATGGTATCCACACTAAGCACATTGAGTGCACTCTCAAGTAGCCTACATGATCAGACTTCTATGATGGTAGCTCAGGTTAGAGACCATGGAGGATTTGATGATGGAAGTGGTCCTAGTACCACTCCACATGTGTTGATGCCTCATACATGTATGAGTTGCAATCAGTTATGTTATGGACATTATCAGGCAGTTGCACCCACTTCAGCTACACATGCATCATCTGGTAATGTGGGTGAATCATTTGTTGATTATCTATTTTCTGAGGATCATCCCACTGATCATTCGACACAAGTATATATAGGTTATGTACACATGTTGAATTTATAACAATTTTTTAAGCACGTGTTTTTAATCAACATATAGATCAATTAAATTGTAACATTTTAACAATCGAATTGTTTAGTGTAGATGATGGCAACAGGGACCATTGATCAAATTAATTTTTCATCGACACCTGTTCATCTCAAGCACCCATTTGGGGTACATTTTGAATGATTTATATTTTAAATATTAATTTTATTTACTTGATTTTAATTTGTAATTCAGTCTTGAATGTGTACATACATTAAATATATGAATGGGTTCAAGGTTCTTCCACATTGAATCCTCCATCTTAGGGTGTCTCGAGCGCTCCTCCATCATTGGGCATCTCACATAACACTTTTACAGTATGTATATTGTTTTTAAAAACTATATATACTTAGATTTTTCTATTTTGATATCATTGTATCTGAAAATGTGCATGTACTATTTAATATATATTAAAAATATGTCTATGCAGGTTGACACAATAATGAGGATGGGCATTGTAGTACACTTGGATAATCCAAGTTTATATCAGGAGTCGACTGCATTTTAGGTTGTTCAAAAACATATATCATGTACACAAGTCAATTATACATATGTTTTAAAACCTAATTTGTACACACATGTGCTAACTTATAAATGACCTTGTAGGAGCTTGTTAGTGACACATTTCATCAACACACAACACATGCAGAGTAGGAGGACAAAGGAGATGGGCAGCCTGATACGGTATAATTTAAAATTTAGATTATATTTAAAGTCAATTAAAATATACATTGTGAACTTAAAGTAAATTTTTTGATAGATATCTATGTTGACATGTGTTCAAAATTCTTTTTCTTTTATAGCTTGAGACATGTCATGTAGCTAAGCCTGTAGAGACAGGTCCTAGAATAGAGGATGCACAACAAGTTCCTCTTACGGTATAATAATTTAAATATGATAAATTATAAATTAAATTGAATTAAATCATTTTTAAAATCATCAAGTACATCTAATTTCAACTTGAACTTTCTCTTGTATTAGATAGATTGATTCAGAGCATGTAGAGACAGATCCAGGTGCACCAGAGCATGCCTCTCAACCTCACACAGTAATTTAATTTTATGATAAATTATAAATTTAAAAATTGTGATTAAATAATTTTTAATCATCTTACATCTGATTTCATCTAAATCTTTCTCTTCTACAGAGTGATTCAGGTCATCTGAGTAGTTCGCATGGTGTGAAGAGGACTCTTGATTATAGAGATAGTATGTGATAGGTTATTGAACATGGGCTACATAATTTGACTATTTCATGGACTATGTTATATATTGTTTGTCATGGACTTATATATATATATTGTTGAACATGGACTTTATATTTTGAATGTATGGGACTTTGTATATTTTTTGAACATGGACTTGGAGTTTATACAACCTGACCTTCCTCTATTTGTTCTTGTGTGGGTTATTTGGATAAACAATTGAATACAAAAATAAGAAACCTTATTGATCATCATCTATGCAATCTTCTTTCTTAATATGACATACTTCTATAACATTAGTCCATCTTCCATTGAAACAATCCTTTCTTGATCTCAAAGAATTTGAGCAAAGTAGGCATTGTTTTCTTCTTGTGGATATTGTTGTTTTATTTATAGTTTATAATTATGGATTTTGTAAGGTTATATATTTGTAATCTTCCCCTTGTGACTTTATATAAAGGAAGTTGTAAATGAATAATTTATGTACATTTAAGCAATGGTGAAATTAGCATGTTATTTTCAAAAATATTGTTTTCAAATTTTGAAAATTGAATCTTATTGTTGGGTTAATTTGTGTTCCAATGGACTGTAGCATAGGTTTATAATCATTCCTAGACAAAAGGTATGGTCTCTAAGTTTTAGTTTTAGTATTATCCTTGCAAAAAATCCTTTCATTAGGTGGTAGGACCAATTGTGGGTTCCTCTGCATTAATAGTGGTTCTTTAACAATGCAGAGAGGTTGTAAAGGTAAAATTTAGATATGGAGGGTTAGTATGTAATGGTAGAAAATATATGCAAAAGTCTCATCTTTCTTTATAGTTTAGGAGAAATTGTAGAATTATAGTGGTATCTTGGATTTTGTGTTAGATTCATGGGTTCTGTGGTGACATCTACTCCCCTATGGTAGGATCCTCATGTTGACTTTTCTAGAACCCTTTGGGGGTCTGGTAGTTTCCTCTATACTCTTTTGTTTGGTTGAAAAGTATTTCATTTTAACAAATTTATGAGTAGTTCTTTCCAACACTTGTATATGCAAAAAAAAAAAGACTTGAAAAAACATGTTTTGAAGGTCTTATTTGATTTGAATACTAGGAGGATTAGAGGATGTCCAAACTTGTAATTTAGTGTGTTATGTTATAGAATTTGTAAAATATCCATAAAAAACTCTAGATTAGTATGCAAATACACATTCAAGATGAGCATAAGACTTTTGTAATATAATTGTATTGGATGAAATAAGAATTGTATAGTGTTATACATGCCACAATTTAATGGTATGAACTTCTCTATCTATACATTATATATAGCACATGTATTTATACAAGTGATTGTCTAGCTAGGCCTTCAAGAATATGCTAACATATCTTATGCATATACGTGTGATTCACAAGTAGACATGAGTGCAAGAGGTTTCAAACCTTGAAGGCCAAAGTAATGGTGGTTAGAGTGGGTAAAAGACTAGATATATCAATGATCCATGAAAACCTAAATAAAGATATAACTATAAAGTACAATAGAATAGAGCATATAAACCCTAACACGATATCCGAATATGATAAACTAATTAGAAATTATTGATCTAAAAAACCCTAATGAAAGAGAAACACTAAGGGGGAACCTTAGGTCATGTAAGCAATGTTGGGTTCACTAATAAATGTAAATAAATAAATGATTTACATAAATTATCTAGGCTAATTAATCTAATGCAAATAATTAAGCATTATTAAACCAGATAAAATCTAGAGTCAGGTTGATAAATTGATAGTAATAATATGATAATTAAATGAGGAATTAATTACTTAGTTCTAATATCAACAATAGAAGAATAATGTTGATGATGTGCAAAATTGATTCACCACTTGTTGATGCATATTTTGACACAATAATATATGAAACTAGGTGTTCCCTACTTGAAAGGGAACTTCTTCCCCCAAGGTTCTTTATCAGAAAATTTGGTTTGTGTGAATAACATAGTGGTAGATGTCGATTGTCCCATATGAGGGGATCCAATGAAATCAAAGGAATGAAACACAAGGCATTGCTTGCAATTATTCTTGTTACCTAGCAAGAAAGATAAAGCAAACATGTACATGTTCAGTTTTAGACATTCATTAATAATTTCATACATGAATACATGCAAGTCCTACCAAGGAATTTTAACAATTTCAAACATGGTAAAAATTTAACATCTTAGACTAGATACTAATCTAGAATACTAATTTTAATCCCAATCTAATAGATTTTATAAGAAAATTGCAAAATAAAGGTGAGAAGGAGAAGCTACACTCTTCAATTGCTTTGTCTTGGTACGATTTATTAGTGGAGCTTTGGCTACCCTTGTGCCCCATTTCTTGATATCCTTCACTAGGACTTCTAAGATTTGTCACCTTTTCTTCACTCTAGAAAATATCAACAAATTAACACATCAATATTCGAAAATTTTCCAATACAAAAAAAAAACTAGAGAACTATAAATCATGAGATAAATCACTTGGGTTATTCATCATGATGTGAAAATAGTGAGGGAAAACAACCACAAATTCTAGTTTATATAAGTGCACATGAATGCTAATAGAAGAGGGTAGAGGATTGTTGGCTATTGATGAGCACCCAAAAAGGCTGCCATGTGTTGATGTGTACTAGCATGTCTTGTTTTTACATATGGGCTTTACTAGACAAGTTTTCTAATTATGGCTAATAATAATAATTTTTGATTGTTAATATTTTCTTAACAATATCTTACTATTTTATGGAACTAACTAAATAGTATCGACCTAAGCCCACACTAATATATCACATCATCTAAATAGTAAAAGGTCATCCAACTCATTTAAGAATTTGATACACAAAATAGAACTTGCTCATAACTTTAGTCATAGTGATCTATAAGTTATATTTGTTTAATTTTAAAAAAATCTATTTTTTTCTAGTCTAGGATTGTGTAGGAAAATAAACATAGCCTACAGTTATTTAGGTCTAATAGAATGCTTTTTAAATTTTATTAATTAGTTAAAATAAAATAAATGAGTTGAGACTCATAAATGCAAATATAAACAAGAGGATTAGAATAGCTTATCTCTCTTTGTAGATTTTATATGGTTGATGCTAGATTATTTCTTCTAAAATGTGCTTGATAATCAAGATCTAGATTATGCTATTGGATTAGAACTTATTTAACAATCATGAATTTTCTCATTACTTTTTGTTTACATTGGGAAGAGGTCATCACTATAAATCTAAACATCAAAGGCTTTGTCACCACATAGATTATTCCACTACTCCTTTTGACTTATAGAATTTGTTCACCCATGTTTAGCAGGGCTTCACGCCACCTAATATAAAAATAATACAAGCAATTTATCAATATATCATCAAAACATGTATTTTAATTTATATAAAACTATCTAGATATACACAATTTGTACCTGTATTTACAAGTGCCTCTCAAGTTTTTGTTTCAAAGTATGTGATGAATTTGTGATGATGGCCTAAGGATATAAAAGGACAATTTAAATCAATTTCAACTAATAACGCACAAGAGATATCAAAACATGTATTTAATGTATTTAAAAGAACAATATAAATCTATTTAACTATATTTACCTGTATTTACTTATTCCATTGTACCATCTCCATCCTCTCTTTTTTCCAACGCATCGATGATTATCTCATGGTCTTCCATAGAAATTATCCATAGCTCTTTATTTATAGGTTTTCCACGATACCTCTCTAGTTTTATATTTGTTGCCAACACCAAATGTGAGTAGTGTATAATCTTCTTATGTGTTTCATAATCTTTGAATGCAGGCAAACCATTCTCCCTTATTAGGTATTTCCGTAGCTAAGTGCCAACAACCACCACTGAACCTATTGGATAATGATAGCCATCATCAAAGAAATTCTTAAAATTTGCTTAAGGGGATCAAAGAAGTTCTTAAAATTTGCTTAAGGGGATCAAAGACTTGTTATCAAAATTTGCTTAAGGGGATGTCTTAAGGGGATCACCAAACCTGTTGGATAAGGAAAGCAATCATCATCTTCTTGATGTGCTGTTAACTTATGTTTAGTCTCCATACAACGAGCCAACCAATATTATATTTCCTCTTCATTCTTCTTTGGTGCAACAACAGCATACACATGTCTTGCAAACAAATTTTGATTCAATAACTTACACATGTCCATAAAATTTGACCAATCAACATATATGCATTCATATGTACACATATAAATAAATAAAAGCACTACAAATTAGTAATGAATTGAAATAAAATGAAATAATTTGAATTAAATTACCTTCTTGTACAAGGTCTGAAACACAATCATAATCGTCTAATGCAAACAGTTGATCATTGTCTTCAATTGTTGTTTCACTTTGATCGTGTGCTTGTGCAAGTGTCAATGGTCTTTGCTTCCACTCTTCAACTCATTTTGTGTTCTCACATGCTTCCCAATCTCCTAAAATATAAAACTGACAAAAACATGCAAGCTCCCTTGTCCAGATAGTCCATGTACTTGCATTCAAACTCCTAAATGAATGCCATTTAGTAGATCCACTAATTGTCTGGCAATCAAGTCTAAGTAGAATGTTTTCTTTCAACCAACCAAAAGAATCGATGAACTGTAGAGTACTCTCTTGATCCAGGTGTACATAATCTTGTATTGCACCAATCTACAATCCCACGTGCATCTTTAAATTTTACTGCATCCTCAAATTTCAATTGTTGTCTAGCAAGAATTCTTTTAACACATGCACTAGCTCCTTCATGTTCTCCTTTACCATGTCCAGCTTCAAAAAAATTCCACATATGTTGGACATTATTCTCCTTGTGAACCCTACTTAACCAACAAAACATTCGAGCATTCTTGAACTACCTCGTACAATTATCTGACCATATAAGATGTTCAGTCATCTAGATTCCTCTTTCTCTTAAATTTGTATAAAATATATTGAAACAATATTGAACAAACTCTTATGAGTATAACCGGTTGTCACTCAAATAAAAATGATACTCCCTTAAAACTTTTCTATCATTCTCTATGCTATCATCTGCATGTCTATAAACAATATGAACAAACATAGCAACCTACACTGAATTGTAATATTGTGATTGAATTTCCTCTTGCAGAGCTAAAGTATAGTTTTCCGCAAAATCAACCACTAATAGTATAGTACCAACTGGAAATGTGTTTCTACATTCACGAAATTGTCCATCAAGCCATTGATCTTGTTGAGAGTGCTTGACATATTTTGGTACAATTTTACTCTTAAATTCTGATATGAATGCATTCACACTAACCTTTTATGTAATTAAATCACAACGCTTTCCAAATTTTCCATCTTTTAAAGAATATTCAACATTCTTAAATCTTTTAACATCCACTAATTGTTGTCCAAAATCATTTTTAACACTTTCATGCATACAAACTCTTAACAAAGAAAGATTGCCACAACTAGTGCATTGTCCAGAAATACATGAACTTAAATAAAATGATTTTTCATTAGATCTTTCACAGAACAAACTTGATATAAACTCTTTTATTGCTTCAGTTGGCATATTAATATCACATTCCTATATAATCATGTTACTATGTAAAGTATAATGTATGTATTGAAACACATCATAATAATAATGAAATTGAATAAGCGTTTTACAACAACAAGATATTTATTGCTTATTAATATTTACATACCATGGTTTGCATTTTTCAAAAGATCTTTGACTTATTTTAATATTACCAGGTAACACTAATTCATCACAAAATTTTCTATAAAATTCAATTTGCGTTGTATCTAATAGGTGTTTTGGATGAGGATCACGAACTTTGGACCCCACTCTTAATTTTAAAACATCTCTAGCATTAGATGATACCCTAGTATTATCATGCCAATATTTTTAGATCAAAGATTTGATTTCAACATTCAGTTTCATGCCAGGTCTCGGGAGTCGACCACTAAAACTCCAACATTGGTTAATTGGATCATTTTCTATACTTTCTCTTCTTTTTTCCGCTCTTACCAATGTTTTAGGGTGTATTTTTAGAATTCCACTAATATTGCTTACCATTCTTCTATACAAAGTTTTATTCACTATAGCAGTTGTTATAGCTCATCTTGTTGCATTCTTATCTTTGGATCGACTATTACTTCCACTAGACTCAATGGCACTAGCAACAGTAGACATAGCATGTTTTAGTGTTGATCTTTTCTTCTTGGTTTAACAAAAATGCCTAACTTTTTAATTACTTTTCTCATTTTCCACATTCTCATTAATTGCATCATTAGTTAACATTGAAATGATAGTTTTTTACGATTAAAAAATTCCTTGTATAATCTATTGGCATGTGTTCTTATTTGTCTCCAAGAAATTTTACCAGGAAGATTATCCAAAACATCTCTTTCAATTTTGAAAAAAAAAATCTCATTTTCAACATCACATCCTAGATTTTCATTTTCATTTTCAACTTCAAAACAATTTTCATTTTCAACAACAAAATGGTTTTCATTTTCATTTTCAACAAAAGGATTTTCATTTTTATTTTCAACAGCAAAACGGTTTTTATTTTCATTTTCAACAAAAAGATTTTCGTTTTCATTTTCAACAACAAAACGGTTTTCATTTTCATTTTCAACAACAAAACAGTTTTCATTTTCATTTTCAACAAAAGGATTTTCATTTTTAACAAAAAGATTTTCATTTTCAACAAAAGGATTTTCATTTTCATTTTCAACAACAATTTGTTTCAAATTTTGATCTCTACGAATATTATCAATCTCAACATTGTTATATCCAGCTTAGTTTAAATCTCCTATCAACACTATTTCCATTTCATTCAAAGGTGGATTTGAAGAAGTACATGGATTTGTGCCTATTGAAATATTCTCCATAGCATTGATAGAGGGATTTGAAGACATACTAGGAGTAGTTTGTATAATCGTATTAGTTTCCACATTCACCTCTTACAAATTTACATCGTCTACATCCATGGTCTCCTCAATGTTTTTATCTTCAATAGTTGTGGAATTGGATGCTTCAGCATTATTCATTGATGGAATCTTTATTCTTCTATCTCTTTGTCTTTTTGCCTCCTTCTTTCTTTTTGCTTCAATTTCTTCAGGGGTTAATATCTTCCTATCTTTCCTCTTATTACGACTTTGTGATCCCATGATTGAAAATTTTATGAAGAATGTACAAATGAATATCAAAAACTTGAAAGCCTTTCTTCTTTGTTCAAGTCCTTCAAACAAGTACCAATTCAACGAAATTTCACTCAAACAGTGTCTCAATGATGGCTTCTATCAAAATTTAAGCAATATTCCAAGTTGATGGACCTGTAAAAGAAAAAAAGATGGTAGAGAATGCTGCAAATGTTGATGTCGGTCGTACTGTAGGGCAAGTTGCAGGGCTGACAGTCATAGTATAGTCTTATTAAAAAAATGGACAAATAATAAACGGGATCCCATTCTATAAAATGGGATCTCGTTTAGTAAACAGGATCCCATTTTGTTTTGCACCGGTGGAGTAAGAAACAGGATCTCATTTACTAAACAGGATCCTATTTACTAAACGGGATCCCGTTATTTAAAATTTGAATTTTAAGCTCGGGTTTTTCTTTGTAAACCGGTTTGGGAAATGCTTTGGGGACCCAAACCTGACCTCTGGACCTAGTTTAACCTGCAACTTGAAGGTCCTTGAAGGTCCTGTCAATGTCACAACAAAATAGTGACTTTGGGCATATATCTGAAGGTCTATTTTGCAGAATATTTTGACAAAATTAAAACCCATTATAGATGAGACAATGTAGATTCCAAATATGTAATTGTTTTTACAATTGGATTAATTTTTCTATTTTTTAATCAATTTCTGATGAAATAGGTCCATAAACTTGAATTATCAGGATTTTTTAGTATTTTAATAACTTTTTATTAAAATATTTTTTTGTAAAAAAAATTGTACGAAAATGTACTTTAGACAATTCTTTTCAATTTCAAAAAATGTTAAGTTTAGGTCATCTTATGTGTGACGTGCACAATGATTTTTTAAAAGACCAAAAATGGCCAATAAAAAATTAATTAAAAAATATATATTCAATAAAAAATTACAAAAAAATATGGAAAACATGCTTTAGTGAGTTACAAATCTTTTCCCAAAAGGATTTTGAAAAATATGATTATTTAGGTCAAAATATGGATGACGTACACGTACATGGTATAGTAAAAAAAATTGACTTTTAAACAGTGGTTTTTAGAAACGCCTATTCAAAATCAATTTCTATCATCTGGGTATTGAAAAACATTACATATTTGGAATCTAGACTCTGAGTACTACATTTCATATTTAGTGATTTTTTCTAAGATTCCACCTTTAAGTGCTTCAAATTTTTAGGTCAAATGTGACAAATTCTGAAAATCAGGGAAAACACTTCCACTTTTTGACCAATAAGTGGACACAACTTCTTGCACACACCCTGTTAAGGTTTGAAAATGTGATAGAAACATCATCAAATTCACTACCGGAAAGCATGAGTGCTTCCACTAGCCAAGCGTCAGATAAGATATACAACCCCAACATCATATTAGGAACTAAGTCCATTTTTTTATTGCTATTGAAAGGGACACTAGGTCCGCATCAATGTAAATGTTTTTCATCATCCGCCCACTAGATGAAAACACTAGAGAAAGGGAAACAATAAATAAGAGAGGAGAAACAAGTGTCTTAGGGATGGTCACATAGGAGGGTGCCCCCAGGTCACCAACTACGATGCTATGTCCGTAAGACACAACACACAATAATGAAATCAAAGAGACAATTTAAAAGAATGATGATACAAATAGGTCACATCAGAGGCGGTCTCCTTGTATCCCGGACCTTATGGGAGAATCTGAGGTCATCCCAGGAGGCCTAAACAACATATAACACATCATGGGGGAAGCACATCACAATAGAGATAAAGCGTTGGAGATACTTACATGTAGGGCCCCTGTTAGGCTAGCGAGTATCACGAATCTTGATCTTTATCTTAATGGTTAAGGCGTTATCACTTCTCTCTTCCATATGTTCATGATTTTTCGAGCGTAATCATGTAGGAAAGGTTTCTTTTAATGGTGGTTGAGAGGAGATGTTGCCATTGTCTGTGTCAGCTATAGGAGCATTTGAAATGCCATTTAAATGAGCTTGTGGAGGCATCCAAAAGATACCCATTTTAGTCCCTATATAAGGTGTTGGAATGGCTTGAGTCAAAGGGATAGCTTGTTCTTCCACAACATGTAGGATTTCATTTCTTTCCAAAGTATGTGACGGCTCATGATCTATTTTCTAGTTTAGCACGTAATTGAGAAGTTCTTGAACATTAGGTGACAAATTATCATTAGATTCAAGCAATTGGTCACAGAAAATCTACATCATCCCAAGCTTCATCCTGATTAGGGAGAGCAGGAAGGGATGGCAAAGTAGTGTGTATAAATGTATCAATGATATCTTTTTCTTCTGCCAATATATCCTCACCCAGTGGGGTTATGTTGGGACAAGTCTCTTTGTTTGATAAATCACCCATTGATATGTCATTCTCATAGGTCTCAAAAAGGATTTTCATTATATCATCATGAAACAAAGGGAGAGTGGGAATAGAGTTATCATCACTACTTTCCCCATGGTTGTGTTCAGCTATAAAGTTTTTGAGATTCTCCATAATTGAAGGAAAAACATCTACAGTCTCATGAAAGTTATCAAAGTAAGCTATTGATCGAAGGATATCACATGTAGCACTGTTGGTTATGTCAATGCCATAGATGTATGCAATTTGATGAAATACTTGAGGATATTTATTAGTGAACTTTGAAAAATTATCATAGTTCTCAATGTACTCATATAAGTCTTCTAGAGATGTATCCTTAGGAGAATCCATGAATGCAAAATATATGCAAAAAAGCTTGATCGTTTGTACTTTTTCCAATGCAAATAGGTGAAACAAAGGATGTTGTAAAGGATTTTGATCAAGGGAAGAAATTTATATGTCTGATATCAAGCCAAAACAACAAAAGTATCCTTCTTTACACACTCTTGATGTAATTTCAAGTTAATGCCAAGTCAAAATATAGTGAAAATATGTCAAAATAAGTACTTTTTTCACCAAAATTCAATGCAAAAGGGCATAACAAAGGGTGTTGTGAGGAAAATGATCATGTATAGAAAATAATATCAATAATAACATCCACTTAGTGCCAAAATATCCAACCCAACGCGCTTTTAGTGCCTCTTAAGGTCAAACCCTAGTGAAAATATAGCAAAGATGGGCTATTTTTCACAGTTTTTCAACTCCAAGAACTAGAAAAAGGGGTGTTGTAAGGAATTTTAGGAGGTAAAAAAAATAATATCAATAATATCAGTCACCTCAATCCATAAAATTGATCACAACATGCTTGGAGTGCAAACAAGGTCAAACCCTAGGGCAAAAATAACCAAAATGTGTAGTTTTTCACCAAATTTCACTACAAAAGCCCGTTAAAAGGGTGTTGTGAGTCTTTTTAGGAGGGCCAGAAAATGATTACCCTAATAACATATAATTAATACATAAGTACTCTTCACAACATGCCTATGGTGCAAGTTTATAGAGTTAATAAGGCCAAATTTAGTGAAAATAATTTTTTTGAAGCCCTAGGTTTGAGATGTTGACGCAAAATGCTATGTGAATGTTTTGAGGTCGGATTTATGATGGGAATGAATTACTCTCAGATATGAAAATGATTTTCAAGCTTGACCAGGCAAAGTGCCAATGCAAATTTAATGAAAATACATCAAAATTGCTAGTTTTTGTTGAAATTTTCTATGCAAAAATACAAATATTTTAAATCTAAATGCAAATTTACACTAAAATGCAAGATGACAGCCAAATGAAAATTTTAATGAGCCTCTAAAATCAGTAGAAAAATATGAGAAAAGATTTTGCCTACTAACCCTAGATTTTGGAATTACTAGGTTATATGAAAATTATCAAAATTTATACAAAAGCCTAGCAAATTAATGATGAAAATGCAATGCAAATTAATGTATTTTTATATTTTTTTGTATTTTATATCAAACCTGATGCAAAAATCATGAATTAGGAAAATTTAGAAAGAATTAATGTAATTTAGTAAGCCAAACAATGCAATTTTTTGAATTTTCCAAATTTTTAAATTTTTTTGAATTTTTCTCAATGCAATAAAATGAATGACTATATGAATGAATGAAATCAATCCAAATATGAAAAAACACACTCAAAAAGTTGCAATTTAAGTTCAAAAACATGGGTTCACCAAAGTGTTTAGTGGAAAATTGGATTTGTTAATGTTTTAGTGTTTTGGAGTTTTAAATCCGCCTTTCCACTTTACATTCAAGGACCTAGGGTCGAGTGGCAAGCACTATCATACCCTAGATCATTGTGAGATGTCAAGAAACTTGGATTAGAGAATTTAATTATCAATTTCTCTTCTCTTATGCTCAATTGACAATTAAAACCCTAATTATGCAAATACGTCAATAAATTGATGAATAACAGAAAATGCTCTTGCAGACAAAAGTAAAATAGCAAATCACAGAATACCTATTTTCAGGGTTCCGAGGCAGAATAGTCAAGGACACTGGAGCAGGCACCTAAGTCCAAGGTACTAGTTTCTTTGCGGGATCCAGACCTCCTTCTGACACTAATTAGACCTGTAACTTCTGTTTCTGGAAACTCAACTACAGAGGACACTAGAGCAAGCGCCCAAGTCCTAGTAATGCTTCAATGTCCTTTTCTTCAGATCCTAATTCCTTGATGCATGCCAATCCTTCCCGCAACTTCACTTTTTCTAAATGCGACATCTATATCCTGCAATCACAAGACTTGGTTTGGGGGTCGTGGTGTTTAGAGGCTTGCATCAGTCAAGCCCTGGAGGACACTTAAGTCTCTGAACACCATTGTCAAATAGAGAGTGCATGCCCTTGTGAGGTAGAGGCAAAAACCAAAGGAATCAATGATAAACACACAATAAGATGTCACCTTGTAGTGAAGCTCTCATGGGAGGAAGATGCTCTTCATTCCATGAGGAATTTGATGCTCAAATCTACAAATACAAACACATAAACCACACAAGTCTACTCTTGCAACACAATAAAAGCCTTGAATCACCTTAAGAACACTTGAATATCACAATTGCCATATAGTTTTCAAATGAATGCCTAAACATGCTTTTATATGCAACTAAAAGCACTCCCACCAAGATTTCGTAAATTCAAACTTACTGTGTCAGCAAGGGACCCAAATAACGGTCACAAACTGACACCCAAAAATTAGGGCTGCCCCAAAATAGGGCAGGACTAGGGTGTGAGTTCCCAAGTCCCCCCTATTTTAGGCAGGGTATAGCTCAAGGGGTCTTCCTAGGTCCACTTTTCCATGAAACCTAGGTCTCATTCCATCAGGATGCTAAAATATGAACTAATATGTCCTAAATGCATGCTAAAGACCCGGGAGCTAAACCTTATGAGGGAAAAGCCCCCAAGGGGGCATTTTCTGATGTTATAGAATGATCTTGTGGTGAATAGATTGATGACCTTAGGCAGTCTACTTGTGTTTGTCAATAGAGCACCAATTGTGAGGTAGTTGCTACCTTGTAGTCAGATAGCCGAATTAAGGCAGTTGCACCAAATCCTAGGAAGAGATGCTACCAAGGAGGATGTCTGCTATGGCCAATGTTGCTGGAAGAATGGAAGAAATGATAGAGATGATGAGGATAATGGAATTTAGATTAGATTTTGTAGAAGAGGATAGAAGAAGAGGACTAAACGCTAGACATGAGGATGACATTGATGATAAATAATTTCAATCAGCCAACCAAAATGAAGAAACCATAGAAGAAGAAGAATTAGATCTGGTAAAGATTTTGAAGGTTGTTTCTAAGATGGGTAAGATACCTAGAATAGAAGTATCAAACTATACTAAATATTTAAACCATGAGGAATTGATTGTTTAGATAAATGACTTGGAGGAATACTTTGAGTATGAGGAAATTGAAGATACAGAGAGAGTGAGTTTTATATAAACTAAGTAGTAAGGACATGTTGCTATTTGGTGGAAAGAAGTTCAATTGGAAAGAAATAGGAGAGGAAAAGAGAAAATCATAAAATGGGATAGGATGGTGACAAAGTTGAAGAATCAGTTCATACCTACTGATTATGAGTTGGAATTGTTGAAGAGATTGCAAAACCTAAGGCAAAAGGAGAAATCTGTGAAGGAGTACACTGAAGAATTTCATAAGATGATTATCAGGACTAGACATAGTGAAGCAAGAAAAGAGAAAGTGGCGCAGTACATAAATGGATTGAGGATGAACATTCAAGAAGAACTAAGTTTACTGAGGATGATAATAGTAGAAGAAGCATATCAGTTTGTGCTAAAAGTTGAAGATAAGATGAATAAGAGACATGAGCAAAGGCAGAGAAGTAGAGGTGGAAAATTTCAAAGAGGTAGAACACATTTCAAAGGAGAAATAACATATGCGGCGAAGAACATGGAGAGTAGCCCATACTGCAAAGAAGAAAAGGACAATAATTCATACTACTGAGGGAGAGATGACAGAAACTTCTACAACAGTAGAAAAGGAAGTCATATTTCTTACCACAATGAAGGATACCAGAAAGATAAAAGGCAATTTGACAAGAGATCATTTAAGGGAACTTGTTTCAAGTACAGAGACAAAGGAAACAGAGCATTTGAAAGTCATCAAGGGAGTACTGGTAAAAAGATAGAGAACAGTACAAGAGCAGCTTATGTGGAAAAAGAATTGATTGGATCACCTAGATCAATAGGAAAGATGAAGAAAGGAGAGTCATTAGTCTAGAGTAGAGCTTTATTTCAAGAAGAGACAACTAAGAAGCCATCGCAAAGGAAAAAATTGTTCCGAACAAGATTCAAATCAAAAGGTAAATGTTGTAAAGTTATCATTGATAGTGGAAGTACATATAATTTGGTTTTAAAAGAGATGGTGACTAAGCTGAATCTGGAGAGATTCAAACATGTGAAGCCCTACAAGAGAGTATGGATTCAAGATGAACACAAGGTACTGGTAAGTGAACAATGTTTGGTAAAATTTCATATAGGATCTTTATGTATATGAGGTATTGTGTGATATTATGCTGATAGATGTATGCCATATATGTTTGGAAAGACCATAACAATATGATAGAAAGACAATACATGATGGAAGGAAGAATACTTATACAATAACATCAAATGGGAAGAAACATATCTTGATACCTTTGGAAGATGAACCTAAAAGTGAAGTATGTGGAAATTCTAGAATCTTTTTAGTGGACAGAAGGAAATTTTTGGATGGATTGAGACATAAGAACATGTGTTTTGCATTGATTCTGAAGAAGTGTGGATCCCAAAGTGCATAAATTGCTACTGCAAAACAAGAAGAACATCCACCAAAGGAGATAATTGAATTGTTGATAGAATACCAAGATATCATTTTGGAGAATGTACCTAAAGGATTACCACCAATACAGAGTATCAATCATCATATAGACCTTATAACTAGAGACAATTTTCCTAGCAAAGTAGGACACCGAATGACACCAACAAAAAATGTGGAGCTGAATAGACAAATACATGAGCTATTGAGGAAAGGATTAATCAAAGAATATCTAAGCCCATGTGTTGTACTTGTAGTACTAGCACTGAAGAAAGATGGAGAATGGAGGATGTGTATAGACTTGAGAGCAACCAATAAGTTCATAGTTAAGTATAGATTTTTATTACCAAGGATGGATGACATCATGGACTATTTGAGTGGAGCAAAATATTTCACAAAGATAGACTTGAAGAGTGGATACCATTAGATCAGAATTAGAGAAGGAGATAAGTGGAAGATTGCATTCAAGACAAATGAAGGACTATATGAGTGGTTAGTCATTCCTTTTGGATTAACTAATGCATCGAGTACTTTGATGAGATTATTGAATGAGGTGTTGAAGAAATTCTTGGATAAGTTTTTTATTGTATACTTGGATGATATTCTAATTTTTAGTAAGACAAAGGAGGAACATTTGTGGCATATTAGACAAGTATTGTAAAGGTTGAGAGAAGAGAAATTGATGATTAACTTCAAGAAATGTAGTTTCATGAAGGAAGAATTCATATATTTGGGATTTGTGCTTTCTGTGGAAGGATTGAAGATGGACCCTAAGAAATTTAGAGCAATAGTTGAATGGCCAACACTTTTGAACATTGGAGAGGTAAGATCATTTCATGGATTAGCAAGTTTCCACTGGAAGTTCATTAGAAATTTTAGTACTATATGCACACCAATGATAGAGACAATGAGAGGTGACATAAAGGATTTTAAGTGGACACTAGGAGCACATAAAAGTTTTGAATTATTGAAGCAAAATCTGATAGAACAACCAGTGTTAGCATTACTAGATTTTAAAAAAGTATTTAAAGTTGATTGTGATGCCAGTGGAAGTGCAATAGGAGCAATGTTAAGTCAATAAGGGAGAAGTTGAATGATGCTAGGAGGAGATATTCATTTTATGATCAGGAGTTCTATGCCATAATTTAAGCCTTGAAGAAGTGGGGACATTACCTTTTTCCAAAAGAATTTGTGTTGTACACTAACCATCAACCTCTGTAGTATTTTAACAATAAGGGTAAGTTGGATCAAAGACACATGAAATGGGTGGAGTTCATGCAGAGTTACACATTTGTATTGAAGAACAAGAGTAGGAAGTCATACAAAGTTGTAGATGCATTGGGTAGAAGAAGGAACCTGTTGATAGAGATGAGAATAGAAGTACTAGGATTTGAAGAACTTAAGCTTATGTATGAAGAGGATCTAGATTTTATAGAAGGTTGGAAAGCATGTAAGGAACCTGTTGTGACAAATATAAGTAAGTGGTTGGATTATTTCATTTAGGAGGATATGGTGCTCGAAGAAAATCAATTGTGTATACCTAGGATTTCAATGAGAGATAATTTGATCAAGGAGAAGCATAGTGGTGGATTAGCAGGATATTTTGGTATTACAAAGATAATGGCTTTGGTAAGTGAACATTATTTTTGGCCTTAGATACATAAGGATGTAAGGAAATTTGTTTAGAGTTTCCAAATTTGTCAAGTTGCAAAAGGGAGTAGTTAGAATACTAGATTGTATAGATCTTTGACAGTACCAGAGAGACCTTGGGAAGATATAAGAATGGATTTCATATTGGGTTTGCCAAGAACACAGATAGGATATGATTCTATATATGTAGTAGTTGACATATTTTCAAAGATTGCTCATTTTATTCCCTGTAAGAAGACAAATGATGTTGTACTTGTTGCTGACCTATTTTTCAAGGAGATTATGAGATCGCATGCATTACCTAAGAGTATAGTCTCAAATAGGATATTTCTGAAGGACATTGTGGAAGAAGATGATGACATAACTAAAATTTAGTTCAACATTTCACCCATAGACAGATGGACAAATAGAAGTGGTAAATAAGAGTTTGGGTAACTTGTTGAGATGTTTAGTAGGAGATAAAAAAGGAAATTGGGATATAATTTTACCATAAGAAGACTTTGCAAAGTTTGATTACAATAATCCAGTAAGCAGAAGTATACAGAAGACACCATTTGAACTTGTGACAGGAGTACATCCTAGAGGAGTCATGGAGTTGGCGAACAACAGCATGGATACTAAAAGAAGTGCAAAAGCAGAAGAATTTGTAGGATACATGGACAACGTACACAATCAAGTTAGGAAACATTTGGAAGAGATGAACAGTAAGTATAAGAAATATACAGATGAGAAGAGGAGACAAGGAATTTTCTATTGGAGATGAAGTTACATATATCTTAGGAAGGAGACATTTCTAGTAGAGACATACAACAAGCTGAAGATAAGGAAGTTTGGACCATGTAATATTCTTAAAAAGTTGATTCAGAGAATGCATATGAAGTGAAGCTATTGGATACATTTGGTATATCACCTATTGCAGATCTATATCAGTATCATGAGGTAGAATCAAGTGATAGCCTTGAAGATGGATTAAAGGACCAAAAGTTACCACGTCAACAACTAGAGTAGATAGAGCATATCTTGGATAGCAGAGTTGGATTCAACACTAGAGGAAAGTAATATAAAGAGTACTTGGTTAAATGGAAAGGAAGATCGAAAGAAAATTCATCATGGATTTCTTAAGCTGAGGTAGACTACCTTGGTTTTCCTCTAGCCCCAACATAGTAAGGGACTACTTTTTCAACAACCCCGAGTGTCTAATGCAGGAGTGTCCCAGGTTGAAGAGCAATCTTGCATCAACCAAAATATTTTCTTTCTTTTCTTTTCTTCCATTTTAGTTTCAATTCAGTCATTTGCCATTTCACCATTTCCTACTGCATCATCATTTCAGAGCTCACGAAGCAAGATTTAGATTCTACACTATCTCAGCTACATCATAGTAAGATTTCATGAGATTTAGAATTGTTTGTGGGAAGTTATTGCTATCAAAAGATCATCAACATTCGTAGAATAGAGCATTCATTAGTCAGATTGAGTAAACAAGATTTGTGGAACATTCCTGTAACTTGCGGAGCCAAATGGAACATCACACAAGGCAATTTGGGACCAGATACACCTTCATTGATATTTGCATCATGATTCATCTATTTGTGGAGCATTACAAAGAGTTGTAGGTTGACCTACACATTTATACATGTTTCCTACATGTTTCATCTTTCATTGGAGTTTGAGATGTCCTAAGGCCGATGCGGAGGATTCTAAGAGATTGGAGATGGTATATAAGCATTTCTTTGATGTGCTAGGAAGAAGTTAGTTTAGTAGTTAGTTATTCATATCTAATAATAGGATATAAGGACAATTCTTTTCTAGAGGCACTTCAATGCCATATCATTCTTATATGTTGTAATCCATAAAGCATGCCTATGGGCCCTTAGTTTTAGCCCACATGTTGCCTGCATATTAGCATTCTAATTGTCTAATATATTGAGCATATAAATTTTTCCATTGCATTCTATTCATGTGTTGTTTCCCTTGTGTTTTATTCTAGCTGCATGGTTGGACAGTCCATCCTCTGGATAGTCCATTTGTGTCTGCCCCATTACCGGATGTGATCAAGCAATACGACTCACTACAGGACATTTAGATGGAAAAATGTCTGGTTAGAAATGAAGCATTACAATCGGATATGGATATGCTACAAGATGTCCAAATGGGAGATGCACACTTGAGAGATGTCCAGTTGGAAATGAAGAATTGCAACTGGATGTTGATGCAATACAATGTGGCAACAACTTGGTTTATGAAGTTTCACAAACTTATGCTCTTGATTGGCTTCAGAAACTCTCACAATGACCCTTCAAAACTAGGTTATTTCATAATAGTTTTAGAAAAATGGGGATATCTCCATCCAAACTCAATGAAATTGAACCCAATAAAAAACCCATTTGATTTAAGAATGCCCTCTAAAATGGGTTTCAACCATTTATGCAAAAAGTATTTCAAGAGGCTGTACTACAATCTGCAATAGGATTGTTACCCTAGATGAGGGTTTTTGACAGTTTAAAACAATTTTTACGAAAATGGATGTAACTTTTCCAAAATTCAATAAAAATTTATAAAATTAAAATAAAATGAAAGGAGATTCAAATAAATTTCCAACAAATCCAATTTTATGTCTTTTGGACGCAATATGGGGCCGTACCATCCTTGGGATCATCAAAATTTTATGAAAAATATACAAGGAAACTAAATTTTATTCATTGTTTTATCCCCATTCTCCTTCCCCCCCACCTTTGATCGTTGAAGGCCTATTTACATGTATAGAGTGATTCATAATCAGTTGCAACCATATTTGAAACTTGGTGACCATTGGGAGCCTTAATTATCATAGTTTGTTAAATTGACAAAGCAACTTATTTATACAACTTGCATTATTTTACTTTATTTTTGACAACCACCTATATTATGACTCTAAACACATATGGAATTCATCATTGTGACCTTATTACATGCCTCTTGGTCTATGGTGACCTTATTCAATTCAAAATGACAAAAAAAAAAACACTTAGACTCTAATAAAGGACTTAGTTTGCCAATTTGACATAAAAGAGATATTGGGTGCTCCTGCACCAAATGTGAACAACAACAAGATCTAGATAATGAAATACAACACAATATCCAATTTCAAATATGTCTATTTCAATACAAGTAGTGTAACCAAATGTGTAACATGATATTTGGATGAGATATCCAGATGGATGATAAAGCATAGTGTAATCAGATGTGTAACATGGTATCCAGATGAGATATCTAGATGGATGATAAAGCATAGTATAACTAGATTTGGATATGAATAGAAACAACATATAGATATAACAAATCAATGGGATGTTCATTTAGGAAAGTTTGAATGAAATGTTCAGTTGAAAAAAGACAACACAACCAGATACAAAACCGGATCTGAATATTGAAAATAAATAGGATATCTGGTTAGTAAATGTTCAATTGGAATATATACTATATAGGTGGTGCAACCAGATCTAGACATGATAAGACAATAAGATTTAGATGTGACAAGACAATAGGAACTAGAGATGTCTAGTTGAAATACAAAGAAGTGCAACCAGATCTGGACATGAAATACAACAAAATCTAGATGCAATAAGGCAACAGGAACTGGATAAATGTCTGGTTGAAATAGAAAGAAGTGCAACCAGATTTGGACATGAAATACAATCAGATGTCTAATTATGAATGTCCAATTAGAGTGATGAGCGTGACTTACCCAAAATTCATTATATCTTCACCTAATTTGAATTGTAGGTACCCATTTGGCTCCTTACCAGATGCACTTCTTGGGCATGATTCCAACAAGATCTAACATATTTTTGAACACCTACTCTTGCAATAAAAACATAATAAAACATAAAGAAATGCAAATAAAATATTTTTCGGTGTTGAGGATTTTTCGTGGACCCAGATGCTCCTAGATCAGACATGCTAGGTAACTAAAATGTTCCATGATTTAAACTCATGAACATTTAGGTAAGTTAGGAATTGGTATTCCAAACTTAACCAATTCCAAAACTGACATCCAAGAAGCTTCATCTTCTAGTTAATCCTTGTAACAAACAAGATATTCCATATATTCATTCCCTCTTATTCATTTAGCCACACAAGAATCAATTACCATATCAACCTACTCAAACTTCTTCTCAGGAAACTAATGTATCAATTCACATGCATCATGCAAATCTATAACTGGATTCCCCTATAAACTTAGTGCACCCTTATAGTATTTAAACAAATCAACCACGTTGAAAATTGGAGAAACATCAATACCTACCAGAAGTTCAACTTCATATGCATTGGATGAAAATTTTCTCAAGACCTTACAAGGTCCAATCTTCCTCCACTTAAGTTTACTATATGGTCCATGCAAAAACCTTTCCTTCTGCAAATGTACGATCACCAAATCATCAACCTGAAATTCATGTTCTCTCCTAATTATTTCAGCAAGATCCTTATATTTGATGGCACTCTTTTCCAAAGATTGCTTCATTTCCTTATGTAAATCATGGAGATACTCCACAAAATCTTTAGCTAGTGCACTTTTCCCATTCAAATTTGTACTATCCCTCAACTCATCTACACCTCTTGGACTGTATCCATAGACAACGTCAAAAGGACTTTTACATGCTTCTATTGACTGAATTGTTATAACAAAACTCAGCCTGAGCCAATATCAATTCACATTGATTAGGCTTGTCTCCTACTAAACATCTCAACAAGTTTCCCAAACTCCTATTGACAACTCCAGTTTGACTATCAATCTGAGGATGGTAGGCTGAACTAAAACCCAAATGTGTACCTATCTTCTTCCATAAGGTATGACAGAAATGACCTACAAACTTGACATCATGATCTAAAACATACTCCTAGGCAAAGCATGCAGCCTAAGTATCTCCTTGAAAAATAATGAAGCAATGTGGGAAGCATCATTATTGTTTTGGCATGGTACAAAATGTGCCATTTTTGAAAATCTATCAACAACAACAAAATAGAATCATTTCCTCTTTGTGTTCTAGGCAATCCCAAAACAAAATTCATGTTGATGTGTTCCCACGGTCTCTCCGGTATAGGCAATGGTTGATATAAACTGATATTCTACCTTGGTCCTTTTGCATATTGGCAAATTTGGCATCCTTGTACCAACTTCTTCACATCTATAACCATAGCAGGCCAAAAATACCCTTCACTTAACTATGCCAATGTTTTATCAACACCAAAATGTTCACTCAATCCACCGTTGTGATTTTCTTTCAGCAAGTTATCCCTCATTGACCCTTGAGGTATACATAATCTATTCCCTTTGAATAACAATCCTTCTTGATTGAAATATTCTAGCCTTGGTATCCTATCCTTTTCAACTAGACTCACACAAGAAACCCATGCTTACTTGAAATATGGATCTATCTAATATAACTCTTTTAAATAATCAAAACCAACTACATTCACCTTTAATTCATTCATCATTAGACATTTTCTACTCAAGAAATCAACTACTTGATTAGACATTCCACTCCTATATTTCAACACAAAGAAATAACTCTATAGAAATGCAATCCACTTCACATGCTTTGGATTCAACTTACATTGGCTATCGATGAATTTCAAATCATGATGACCAATATACAACACAAACTCCTTAGGTAGACAGTAATGTCTTCATTTCTTCAATGCCTACATAATCACGTAGAATTCTTGATCATACACTAAATATTTCCTTTTGGCCTTATTCAACTTCTCACCAAAATATGCAAATGGTCTTTCTTCTTGACTTAAGACTCCTCCAATGGCTATTCCACTTGCATCACAGTCAACTTGAAATACATTCCAAAACCTGGGAGATCCAACACTGGCTGTTCATTCACCTTTGTATTCAGGAACTAGACAATCCTCTTTGTTGTTTTTGTCCAAAAAATTATTTCATATTACTCTTCATTATTTCTGTAATAGGCATAAATCCCACTAAAATTTCAAATAAACTTCATGTAGAAGATCACCAAACCATGAAAACTTCTAGCCTCAAGCATGCTCCGTGGTGAGGGCCAATTCACAATCACCTTGATCTTTTTCAAATCCATTTTTAGTCCATCACTGGAAACTTCAAACCCCAAATATACTAATTCTTCCTTTAGAAAACTACAATTCTTCAAATTCACTAACAATTTCTCTTCTTTCAACCTCTGGAGTGCTACCCTAACATGTTGCAAATGCTCTTCTTATGTCTTACTAAATTTTAAAATGTCATCTAGATATACAATAACAAACTTACCAATAAATGGCTTCAATACCTCATTCATCAGCCTCATGAAGGTATTGGGAGTGTTTGTCAATTCAAATGGCATTACCAACCATTCATAAAATCTATACCTCATTTTGATTGCAGTCTTCTATTCATCCCATTATCTTATCTGGATCTGATGATATCCACTCTTCAAGTCAACCTTCGTGAAGTACCTTTCTCTACTTAAGTAATCCATCAAGTCATCCATTCATGGCAATGGGGAGCTAAACTTGATCATTATTTTTTTATGGATCTTGAATTTGTACACATGTGCCACTCTCCATCATTTTTAGTGTCAAGACTGCTACTACTACACATGGACTCATACTTTTCATTATCAGTCCCTTATCCAACAATTCATACCTTCTTGTCTATCTCTTCATTCTCCATAGGTGTCATCCTATATGATGCTTTGTTTGGAAAACTTGCACCAAGTATCAAATCCATGTAGTGACTAATATCCCACACAAGTGGTAGTCCATCTAGTAACTCCTTAATCAGTATATTTACATACTCATCCAGGATCTCCTAAATTTAAACTGATGAATCTTCATTTTTCTCTATGGTCATCATTGTTAATAGCATGGGAATAATTACAAAGCACATCCCCCTTTCTTTAGATCCTTTAAGAAAGTCTTCCCTTAACCAGACAAACTTTGGAACTATTTTTTGCATTCTCATCCTTATCCTTCAATGGATTCAAAACAAACTCTTTTCCATCCTTTTGAATCATATATGTGTTAGTCCTCCCATCATGAGAATCTTGTTTATCAAATTTCCATGGTCTCCCAGTAGGATATGACACATATCCATCATCATTATGTCACACAATATTTCATCCTTATATTTTCCAATCTGATAAATCACCAAACACTATTCTCTCATTATTAAATGATATTCTTTTTGCAGCCAAGAAACTTTGTAGGGGTTGAGATTTTTTAATCTCTTCAATTTTAGCTTGGCAACCATCTCCTCAGACACAATATTATTAGTACTGTTGCTACCTATTATCACTTTACAACATTTACCACCCACTTTACATCTAGTTTGGAATAGGTTCCTCCTCTGAATAGGTTCACCTTTATCTTTTTTAGGATTCAATAGTATCCTCCTTAACTTTAAGGATTCTCCCTCCTCGGTATCTTCTCCAACTTTTGGTGAAGCCACACTCTCACAATCTTCTTCAGCCACATGTACTCTTGCCTCTTTTCCTTTTCCACTACTCTATTGTATCTGAGGACATTCAAATCCCCTATGTCTAGTCTGTCCACACTAGAAACATGTTCCACTAAATCCTCTCCCCCTTCCAAAATTTCTCGTGCCTCAAGAAGGATCACCCCTTCCTCTACCTCCTTGGGTATTGGTCTAAGAAGAACTTAATTCCCCTTGCTTATCTTGAGTTCTTTGTCCAAGATTTGACTATTTCCTCTTGAAGATTTACTTTTTCCTCTCAAGTTATTCTACTTCCTAGAGATATTTTCCTCCACCTTCAATGCAAACTGATAGGCTTCTTCCACATTGGTAATCTTGACCAGACTAATCTCATCTTCAATCAAATAATGTAAACCATTTACATGCCTGGAGATCTCATTTGCATCATCTTCAATATGATTGGCTGCAATGCTCAATCTGTAAAATTCCTTAATGTAATCTTTCACATCTTTCTCCCTTTGCTTCAAATTCTGTAATTTCTTAAACATGGTGATTTGCTAGTAAAAACACTTCCTTCATCTTTGTTATCATCCTCTCCCAGGTTTTAATTTTCTCCTTTCCTTTCTTCTATTTGTCAATCTGCATATGATCCCACCATAGGGATGCATGTCCTTTTATCTTTTTAGTAGGTAGCTTCACTCTCTTCAAGTCTTCAATAGACTCCATCTCAAAATACCTTTCTACCTCTAAGATCCAGTCTATCAACACCTTTGGATTTGGACTTCCACTATAACTAGGTAATTCTACATAGGTTTTACTAGAAATCTTTGTCATTGCACTTAGAAACCTTCTTTCATGTCCATCTCCTCCATCTTCTACTTCTTCTTCTTCACCAATTCTTCCTCATTATCACTTACATGCTCCACATGTACTCCTCTATGTTGTGTTCTTTCTATCACATCCAGCATCATTGTGATGCCTCATAGCATTTTGATGAATGCTACATTTCAATCTCTTGGAGCACCTGCCCTCTTTGACCTCTGCCACAGTGTGCCATATCTATGAACCCTCTATAGTTGTAAGTTTTCCTCTCCACTCTTCCTACAACAATCTCCTCGGGATACTCCACACAACAAACTTGCAGTCTCAAGGAACTCCAAACCTGGCTTTGATACCACTTGCCATAGATCAAGGTTCAAGGGTATTAACAAGCTACTGAACTGGGTAGCAAAATGAAAAACACACCCAACAATGAACTAGAAAACATTACAATAGGAGTACAATGATCTTCCTATATGCATTCAACATACCTTGGCCTAATCCTTACAATAATCCAATCAATGATTCAGACTAGTGTTAGAAAATCCAAAAAAAATGCTTTCCAAATGTGAAATCTATAGAAGAAGCTACATATCCTCGATTGTCTTTGATTGTCAATGACTTCCCTGAAAAAAATGAAATTTCCCGTTTTAAATGCACCAAATGTAGTTAAGTGCATTAAGACGGTCACTGCAATCGTCACATGAAGAGAATAGATCTCATCTTCTTACATGTATCTTAGAAGAAATGACATCATATTATTGGCTCTTTGGATTGGCATTGACCTACTGGCTCTAGATTGGTTGAAATGATGGTTGTTAACTATGTTTCCCACCTCTAGAATTTTTTGGATGATTTTGCAAGCTAACCAGATGTGATCAAACAACAAGACACGCTACAGGACATCCAGAAGGAAAAATGTCTAGCTAGAAATGAAGCATTGCAACTAGATATGGATATACAGTAGGATGTCTAGATGGGAAATATCTACTTGAGAGATGTCTGGCTAGAAAGGAAACATTGCAACGAGTTGTGAACAGCAACCAGATATAGATAATGAAATGCAACATGATATCTGGTTCATAATATGTCTAGTTGAAGACAAGCACTATAACTAGATGTGTAACACGATATTTGGATGAGATATGCATATGAATAATAAAGCACAGTGTAACTAGATGTGTAACATGATATCAAGATGAAGTATCTAGATGGATGATAAAGCATAGTGTAACTAGATCTGGATATAAATAGCAACAGGATCCAGATATAACAAATTAATAGGATGTCTAGTTAGGAAAGTCTAGATGAAATGTCTCATTGAAGAAAGACAATGCAATTGGATACAAAACCAGATCTAGATATTAAAACTCAATAGGATATTTAGTTAGTAAATGGGCAAAGGGTCAATGGTCTTCCTCTATATTGATAAACATGCAAGCTCCCCCTATCTATTCAATCCTTTTCATCCTTCATAGTCTCTTAAATCTACATGCTACCCATGAGAGGTAGCCACCATCAATCCAGGGATAAAAATATGTCTTGAACTGCTCCCCTTAGACATATGCATCATATGTGCATCTAGTTAGAAATAGGGGCAACAACCCCTCACTTCTACCTAAGATATTCAAATGTATCCTTAGAAAGTACTTTTGTGAAGATATCTACAACCTAATCCTTTGTAGGTACATACTCCAATTTTACCTCTTGATTTGCAACCTTCTCTCTTAAAAAGTGATCCAAGTGATGGATGTGTACTTGGTTCTAGAATGCATCACTGGATTCTTTGAAATATTGATGGCATTTGTATTGTCATATAGGATAGGAATGGGCTCATCATACATTACCTTGATATCCTTCAGTGTTTGCTTCATCCACAATACTTGAGTGCAGCAAGATGCTACAACAACATACTCTGCTTCTATTGTTGATAAGAAAATTGAGTCCTATTTTTTACTAAACCATGAGACCATTCTGTCTCCCAAAAAGAGGGCTCTGCCACTGGTACTTCACCTATCATTGAACATTGCCATCCTAATCTGCATTAGTATATGCACTCAGTGAAAAATCATTACCTTTTTTATACCACAGTCCAAAATCTAGAGTGCTCTTCAAATATATGAAAATTCTCTTGTTTGTCTTCACATGTCTTTCTTTTGGATCGGTTTGGAATGTTGCAACCATGCAAATAGCTTGCATAATGTTAGACCTTGATGTTGTTAAGTATAGCAGGGCCCCAATCATAGACCTATACAAAGTCTGACCAGCCGTAGGTGACTCATCATCTTTACTCAAATGACAACCTGTTACCATAGGAGTACTCACTTGTTTGCAATCTTCCATACCAAACGTTTTCAGCATCTCCTTGACATACTTTGCTTGAGAGATGAACATTCCTTCATCTGATTGAGTGATTTGGAGTCCAAGAAAGAATGATAGCTCACCAATTATTGACATTTCAAATTCCTTCTACATTTCTTTTGCAGACTTCTTACACATTTCATCATTACCACCAAAGATTATATCATCAACATATACTACTATTAATATTTGTTAGATTCTCAATTTTGATATATAGGTTGCTATATGTGGTACCTTTCTTGAAGCCTTGCTGAATTAGGTGCTTGTCCAACCTTGCATACCAAGCCCTAGGGGCTTGTTTGAGACCATACAAATCCTTCTTATGTTTGCACACCATGTTTTGATCTTTAGATAGCTGCACTTTTTCAGGCTGCTCTATGTAAACTTCTTCTAAGTCACCATTCAAGAAGGTTGATTTGATATCCATTTGATATACCTTGAAGTTCTTGTGAACTGCAAATGGAGGAAAAATTTGGATTGCTTCCATTCTTGCCATAGGAGAAAATGTGTCCTCAAAGTCAATTCCTTCCACTTGTGAATAACCTTCGTAGACCAACCTTGCTTTGTTTCTAACCACTTCTCCATCTTCATTCAATTTATTCCTGAACACCCATTTGTCCCTATCACATTTTTGTCCACAGGTCTTGGCACTAATTCCCAAGTATGATTTTTCGCTATCTAATTTAGTTATTCTTCCATTACCCAGCTCCATCCTTCATCCTTGCTAGCATCAACAAAAGTTTTAGGTTCTATTTTAGACAACAAAGAGAAGTGTTGGAATGTGATGTTTATTTTTTTTGGTTTTGGGTATACCCAGTTTTTTAGCCTGGTCCAGGCCCAAAGAGACCCTTACGAGGGATCTCTTCCCATGGCTTTATCACTGCCTGAGACCACAACTGGGGGGTCTCCGTCCCCAACAGGCATTATCACCCAAGCATTAACGCCCTTAGTTCAAATCTGCGAGCTTGTTGGCCTAGTGAAGGCCCACAGCCTACGAGCACGCCAGCCCAACAGAGGATCCGGGAAGGATCATGTGAGCACGGCAGCCCAGCGAAGGCACAAAGCTTGCAAGCTCGTTGGCCCAGCGGGGATTTGAACCCGGATGGTGATCACCGCAACCAAGTGAACTCACCACCACATTGTGCCCCGAAGGGCTTGTTACTTTATTTTATTTTCTGTGTAGTAGTTGTGGATTTCCATTTCCTGGTGCCAAAGATCATCTCTGGGTGTTGTGAGCAGTGTTGTGTTGATTTTTGCTTTGTGGGTTTGGATACACAGGGTGTATTTCAACTTTTTGTGAATATTTGGTTGTGTATTTTGTTGTTGAGTGATGTAGGTGTTTTCTGCTATTATTTTAATTGTATCATATCATATTTCATGTAATTTCCATCTAGAAATCAAACTATATCAATTTGGGGTGTTTTTGGTGTATTTTGGTGCTTGTCGGTGTTGGCAATTTTTGTGGGTTTTGCCTAGATTTTGTTATTTGAAGTTCTAATGTTGATGTTGTTGTAGATCAATGTCACAAACTTGATAATATGTTATTTATATCTAAAAATCAATCAAAAATATTTTGGTGAAGATTCAACATATTGGGTGTTAATTCATTGCAAGATTAGCTAGCTAGTTTTATCAATTTCGATGTAGTTTTGGTGGATTTGTTAATGTTATATTTTCAAATTTGATATTACATATTAATTTTCAGTTGGTACATTATAGATTGAGACCTTTCCCCTAGATGTTTAGCTAGTAATTAGATAATAGTTTTGATTTTTTTCCTAAGGGAGTGTGGGGGAAATAAATCTTTTAACTAAGTATATTCCATGATATGTTTTTATACACCGTACTATGGTGGAGGGTTTTTTTGTTTGGAGGATTGAAATATTTTATTTTAAAATTGGTATTTTACAACAATTTGTGGGGTATTTATTTTTTGTAAATTTATGGAAGACACCATTTCAACATTATATCTCTTAAGGATGTTGAGCCTTTACACTCAATAAAATTTAATCTAAATATTAAACACTTTGTAAGTCATTCAACTTTACCAATAAAAAAACAACACCACGGGACTGTACTATAGCTAAAAGTCTCTAGAATGTTGTGTTTAAGGAGGGAAAAAAAAAACACCACTAGTTGACTAACCAGAAATTTTGAATGAAATTCACTTAAAAGAGATCAAATAACCCAACACTATAAGGTGTAGATTCATTCTCGAAAGCTTGGAGTACATTCTCGGGAACTCGGAGTGCATGAACACACTTAGTACAAGGGTTATTTTGCATGAACACACTTAGTACAAGGGTTATTTGCACTCTACTTAAACATCATTGATTTTAATGGTCAAAAAGTCAATAGTAATTTTATGCCTCATCCACACTAAAATGAGGTAAATAATCACATCGAGGTGGAGATGAGAGCACTATAACCAAAAAATCAAAAAATCAAAATTAAAAAAAAATGGAAAAAATAAAAACCAAAAAAACTGTATAATCAAGCAATGCAATTATATTTTGAAATTAATTTGACCATACCTCAGCCCTGTAAAACAAGAAAAAATCGTGCCAGCTTGGAGACAAAGTGATAAGCCTCATCCAGCCTGGAGACAACAGTGATGAGAAACATTCTGCCATTCATCTAACCCTGTAGATAAGCCTTGCCAATCCTCGTGGGCAAACATTTATTGCGATGCCTTACATTTTTCGAAGACGTGCACATGGTTCGTGTGGGAGTAAAGGCTATAAACACCTCACCAACAAGAGCTGCTCTGAATTTCGTTGGAGGTTTATATCATTTGGGATTCAAGAGTTCAGACTGCAGCTTCATCTGCACTACCAGGTACATTATACATCTATTTTTTAAAAATTAAATTGTGAAAACAAAACTTTTAACTTTGAGATTTAAAAACGGTGTAATTTTTTATTATTGTTTATAATGAGTTTTAGTGCAACTGAACCTAATAAACTCAACTCTAATAAAAGAAAACTTGTTTTCTCTTGCCTAATAAACTCAACTCTAATAAAAGAAAACTTGTTTTCTCTTGCCTAATAAACTCAACTCTAAATAAGAAATTGCATTGAAAAGCTTTTGTATGATATCTGTGTTTTGGAATATGTATTTTAACAGTTTTATTCAACGAAAAAACATTTCTAACAATGGTAATGAAGTGTTAAAAACTAATGTGTCTAAACAAACAACTTGTCAGGCTATTTATTTTAAAGCTATTTGGTGATTCTTCATTTTTATGTAAAGAAGCCTAGAAAAGGATTTGTTCCTATGAAAAAAAACCACTTATAAAAGTAAACTAGCTAGGATTTATATTCTATAATAATGTTATAAAGAATTTGTTTACATATACTTCCAAACCTATAAACAAAACCTTCAGTTTAAAGGCTCATCTGAAGCGAAGTGGAGCTCTGCTGAGTTTCTTTTTCTCATAGAAACAGTAAAGAAAATAGATTGAATGGATATCCCCAAGAAGCACTCAGAGCTTCCTATGAAAATTAATGGGTGTGAAGGTAGGAGCACCCATTGCAAAAACTGATAAATGGGATGAAATGATAATTTGAAGTTAGTGAGCTTGAAAGTTAAGGCGAAAGAATTAGGAGATGAATATTTGATTTTCATCACCCAAAAACTAGATAGCCATATAGAGTTGGATAGATGGCTTTAGATTTCCCCATGTACAAGAGTGAAAGCATTGAGAGTGGATCACCTAATATGAAATGCAAGTTCGCATTTATTTTAAAATTGAAACTGCCTCATCAGTGGTTGACTGTTTGATTGTTCGATAAGTGTTAGTAACTTTGCATGTTTAATAGTTGGGATGGGGCTAATCACTAGTGCAAATCAATTTTCTTAATATATTTTTTAAAAAAATAAAAATAAAAAAAATTGATTGTTATTTTGTGTTTTTTATTTTCACCTATATTTTAAAGTTTTTATGTTTATTTTTTACAGATTTATGCAATCTGTAAAATTGTTTTTGATTTGTGTATTTATATCCCTATATGCTTGTGGCTATTTTTTAATATCACCCACTTCAACAGTCCAAGGTCAATTTTGGCCCATAAAAATAGGATAAATATTTACCACTTTTTATGTGAATGAGATATAAAATTTCTATTGACTGTTTGACCATTGAAGTAGATATTTAAATGGAGTGCATGCTTAAGAGTGAAGTAAGAAATTCAAAATTCATTCTCGAGAGCTTCTGTAGTAGACACAAGGTCACGAGGTCCAGTCTCCCCTAGGCACGTCCACCAATCATATTAAAAAGTTTAAAAAATTCAAAAGAATATTTGCAATAGTGAAGAATTTAACCTTATGGATTTTTTATTCAAAAAAGTTTTCTAGATAAAAATACTGAATACTAATCTTTATTTTCTGTTATTATTTTAGATAGTATATGTACAAATTTATCAACTTGCTCAGTAAAGTTGTTACCTAGAACTATGGCCTACCCTTCATAAAACAATATATATTTTCTTGAACATGACGCAGAATCTCTTCATGTAATTTATGTATTATCTTTTTTATAACAATTGTTGTTGAAGAAATTCTGTCCCTCGAGTGGCGATGTGAGCTGAGATATACTCTTACCCAGTTAAGCCCACACACCAATAGAAATTAATTGCCTACAAAACTTCCACTCCATTAGAGGTCGCCAAATCGCCACGTGTCACATTTTAAATTCATTGGAAGAAAAGAACTAATATCGCGCGAGCTAACTGTAGGAACTGGGAAGTTACTCAGGATGAAAATTCTGGAAACAAAATTTAGGAAGTTTAAATCAATAACCATTCTCATTCCAACGATATTTTTGGAATATGGCTTAAGTTAATATTAATTCCTCCATGGCAATGGTATGAACTAAGGCTTAAATTTGATGGTCGTCCCTGCTTGTCAAGCAATTTTTTTATGACGGTTATTCATTTAAAGATGCCCTTAAAATTTTATGATATATTTTAGTACAGGTAGAATTATATATATCACAAATATATAAACTATCATAATCCTATATAAATTTTGACAATCTGTCCAAAATCTCTCCTTTCGTGCAATACAGTGTTTTTAAAATTTTAATTGTATTTTATGGCAAAAATGACTAAATACAGCTATACGGCCATCAAATTTACGCCCTGGTATGAAGTATGAACACTTTATTTAAATATAGTTCATTTCAATAGTCAAACAGTCAATAGTAATTTTATACTTCATTCAAAATAAATGTAGTAAATATCTTTTGTTGGAGTTTGAGTTGACTACTACAATCTTTGTGGTCCCCTCTGAATTGGATCTCCATACTTACACTAAAAGCATTTTCTCTAGGAGAGGGACCGGGTTGCCTTAGACAATCAACGGTTCAATTTACAGCAAAACAATGCAAGACAATGAAATTAATCAGCACCTTACATGTGTATTTGCTGGTTGACAGTGGAGCTTTGAGAAGATTCATTATGGACGTGAGTTGTTTAATAATTTAATAATCAAATACGTTTTCATTTACAAGTTATTTAGTTTTAAGCATTATTTTTCGTTTTTATACCCACCACATCTCTATCTATATCCATGTTCTTAAAGAATCTATGTATATAAATAAAGCTTCACAAGCGTTTTTTTAAAAGACACTTTAAGATTCACAAGCATTTTCTATGCAGGAAATGTGTGCAATGTAAATGAAATATAAATCATATAATAGAAATTATGGCTAATGTATAGAAGGTATATACCGTGGCATGAAGCATACATCTAGAAAATGAGATGCCTTTGTGACTTTGTGTTGTGATGGGTCATGTAAGGTGGACTTCAAGCTCGAGCTTGTCAATCACAAAACTAGCATGAATGCCAATGTCAGATGGGGAAATGGAGAGAGAGAGAGAGAGAGAGAGAGAGAGAGAGAGAGAGAGAGAGAGAGAGATCCAACATTCATTCTGCACAACCTGATTGTCTTCTATAGGCCCTAGTAGTAGTGTTTCATTGGTTTGAAATTCTTGGTTTTTATTGGTCAATATCATTAGTTTCAATGACATTTTCATGGGTGTCCATGCTGTGACATTGATACAATTTATGTTTCTTTGGGTAGGGATAGTTTTATATAGGTGGTTCCATTGGGAATAGAATGGATGTAACAGACATTTTTTCAAATACCCTGCAATGGATATGAAATTGAGAGAACAAATGGTTGCAAAGGTCTCAACCATCAAAGGAAGTCAGTCAATCAACAACCAAATTTGTGTGAGCAGATGCTAATTTTAGAATTTTTTTTGTGCAAAAATGGTAAGAGAAGAAGAATTGTATGATGATAATTGATGCAATATTGATGAGCTTCAAGCTATAAATATATGACTTGGGAAACATAGTGAATTTGTGGAGTTTTATGCATTTTGGGGGTTAATTTTATTGGAATTGACATTCATTTAAAAGTGTGAATGTGAGATTAGAGTCCAACATTTGATGACCAATTGGTGGAACTATTTTGGCTTCAAGGAAAGTAGAGGTGGAAGTAAGATGATTGATGGAATATAAGTGTGCAATGAGTGAGACATGAATTTATTTTCTAGAGAGATCATCAAGTGACATACAATAATGACAAAGGCATTAGTGTGTCATGTTGTGGTGAAGGAACTTTGAGGGTTAAGTGTTAAAGTTAATTGAGTCCTAAGCAAATGTAAATTGTCAATTGTTAGCTATTGTCAATTGCTTTTTGAGATTTAAACTCTCATTGATTTTCTTCCTAACACCTCAACTATCTTGTCTTGATTTGAGCTCCACTGAACTATAAGTCACATCCATAGAAGTATTGTTTGATTTTGAGCATAATGCATTTATAGTTTTGATGCCTTATCAAGACCCTATCATAGACTCAGTGTTAGAATTTTGTGAAGTGGGAGAGGCAAGAACAAAGTAGGAAAGATAATTTTTTACATCCAAGTCAATAGAAGAAGACTCAACATTTACCATATATTGGAACACCACAAAGGATGTTTATTTGGATAGGCATAATGTGAGGATTGATTTAAGTCAATTGAAGAAGTTGTTGAAGATAACTTTAGACCTGCATTAGTCCAAAGGCCATGTAAATAATATATATATGGCCTTATTTACATGGCCTTTGGACTAAAGCGAGTCTAATTTGTTATCTTCGATAACTTCTTCAATTGACTTAAATCAATCCTCACATTATGTCTATCCAAATAAACATCCTTTGTGGTGTGTGTGTGTGTCTATTATATATGGCCTTATTTACATGGCCTTTGGACTAAAGCAGGTCTAATGTTATATCTTCAACAACTTCTTCAATTGACTTAAATCAATCCTCACATTATGTCTATCCAAATAAACATCCTTTGTGGTGTCCCAATATATGGTAAATTTATATATATATATATATATATATATATATATATATACATAGAGAGAGAGAGAGAGAGCTTCTGATCAAATATTTCATGTCGACAATCTAAAGATGACATGTCTCCATGGAGAGATACACTTCGGATGGCATATCACTCAGTTAAGGACCCAATAATTCATCTTTAAGAGGGAGAGAGATAAAGAGATCAAGAGCAGGAGAGGGAAAGAGATAGAGATATAAAGAGAGGGGGATTAATAAAGAGGAATAGAGAAAGAGAGATAGAGTAGTAGAGAGAGATAGAGATAAAAAGATATAAAGGAAAGAGAGACTAACTTTCGATCATTTGTTTTGTGCCAACAATCAAAAGATGGGTGAGTGTAGGATCATCATGGGCCAAACAATACCCCTAGGTGGAAATAAAAATGCTAATAATAGAAGTAACTTCACATAAAAAATTGAATGAGTTATCTACACATATGAAAATAAGGTAGTAATAAAATTTGTAGGAAATTGAATTCAGTTTATGGGCTTACTCTTTTTTTAAAATTAGTTTGGTGATAATTGGATATTTCAATGCGACGCTACTAAAACTTTTAGAAAAAACATAAAATGTAGGTGTCATTCTAGCCAACCTAAGTATGAGGAAAAAAAAATTCCTCCAAGATTTAGATTTAAGTAAAGGATGTTGAACTACAACTCATATGGACCAGCTAGAACTTGAACCTAGGACCTTCCATTTTCTGCTCTAGAGTGCTCTACCAACTGAGCTAATGGCCCCTTGTGGCTAGCCCATCATCGGTCTAGGTGTGTTTTTTTTCCAACATCCCCTCTTAAGCCACACTACAGGTGCTTGGGGCTCCTAAACTGGCTCTAATATCAATTGTTGAGCTATAACTCATATGGACCAACTAGGACTCGAATCTAGGACCTTCCATTTGCTACTGAAGTGCTCTACCGACTGAGCTACTAGCCCCTTATGGCCAACCCATCGTCAGTCCGGGTGTGGCTTATTTCCAACAAAGGACACATGAACATATGTGATGCATATTTTTTTGAGTTATTTTAATAAATAAATAAGTATTTATGAATTTCTTTATTGTGATTTTTAAAAATACTAACAAAAAAAAATTTGGCCAACCTAACTTGGTCAAGAAAATATGAAATTTAAAACTTTGTTTTCAACCTATAGCCAATAAAGCCTAGAATGTGATGCATCTTTTGGATTTTAAAATGATTTAAATAGTTTGAAAGTTGTGAATGTTTTTAAATATGTATATCTATCATAAAATCAAACATAGTGTATGTAGAAAATTAATAGTAATTATTTATTAAATTATAATGAGACATATATTAGATTTTTAAAATCTTGATGGTTTTCTCTACAAACCCTTTTCATTTTATTAAAAATATTTACAAAAAAAGTCTATTAGTTTCAAGGGTGAAGTTGTGGAAAATTTTAGGATAACACTAAATGAATGGTTTTGCAAGTTTCTTTAAACAAGTTTTAGGACTCCCATTTTCCTAAATCTACTTGGTCCAATGCATTTTTAGAGGGAATCCATATTTGAACTAGAAATATTAACACTTATCCATCCAAATCTAAATATAAGTCTAAATGTTAACACTTTTTAATCTAGCAAGTTTTTTTGCTATTGCCACTATTTGGCCCATTACAATCTCACTCACCTAAATGAGAGATAAAGAGGGAGAGAGAGTGAAAGAGATAGAGAGGGAGAGAGACTAAATTTTGATCAACCATTTTGTGCCAACAGTCCAAACATGGCACATGTCTATAGGGAGCTACAATTGAGGCATAACATTATTTGCTTAAGGACTTGATAATTCACCTTTAACAAAAGAGAGATTGACTTTAAATCAACCATTAATGTCACTTATAACAATACAAGATAATAGGTATGATGGGCACCATCAGATCTATTTCTTTCTTGTATTTATTTGCATAGAACCTAATACGTGAAGGTATGTAAATGAAAATTGCCAAACTATGACTACATATTTGACAACATTGGGAGTGTTGAAGGAATGCATTTGACCAAAAGCATATCCATGGATGACATACATACAATGTCTTAGAATTTTAGTTCATTGGTGGTGTATGACCATCTACTAGAGTGAACCAAAAATTAATAATTTTGCATGGACGAATTCCATCTTTTTCACTTCATTCATCCATAGAGTGACTTTGTATCACAACTTAATGTAAAAGAGAGAATATGGTCTAATAAACAAAGATTGAGTGGAGTGTATTATTTGGGCTATATTATCTAAACTACACTATCAATCACAACTTTACAACACTTACCTCCTGATTTGCATCTAGTTCGAAACAAACTTTTCCTTTGTGATGGTTCTGCATTCGCCTCTGTTTGAAATAGTTATCTCCTCATGACTAATGATTCTCTTTTCTCTGGATTGCCAACTAAACAAGGTGATTCAACAGGTTCTTCTTCAACATAGGCTGCTCTTCCACTATTTTCTATCCTCTTGCTTGTACTACCTTGATTACACCCAAATGCGCTATGTCCTTCACCTCCACATTTGAAACAAGTACATCTGAATGTTCTCTTATCAAATCCTCTTCCTTATCTTATGTATCCTTCACTCCGGTATGCACTAGGGTTTCCTCTCCGGTAAACATTTATGCCATCTCTTTGGTAGGCAATGTTATCGTTGTCATCCTTCTTCAATGGGTTGTCAAACTTGTTCTACTCCACAAATGATCTATCTCCTCTGTAAAATGTTCTACCTCTCTAAAATTTAACTCCTATGCCTCTCTGTCTTTGATTATGCTTCTTATTCAGCTTCTCTTCAACTTTCAGAGCAAATTGATATGCTTCTTCCAAAGATGTCATCCTTACCAAGCTTAGTTCTTCTTGAATGTTCAATCTCAGTCCATTGATGTATCTAGCCACTTTCTCCTTGCCTGCTTCACTATGTCTCATTCTTATGATCATTTTATGAAAATCTTCAGTATGGGTAAGTGCAAGAAGATGGGGGGCCAAAAAGCGGTCTTAAGTGGCCACTTTTTTTCTAAAATCAGGAAATGCTGGCCTTGGATGAGAAATTGAGCATAGTTACACTCAGAATTTGGAGATGCAACCAAAACAATGTTCGTATTACTCTAAGTCTACTTTCTAAACTATTAATTTTTTTTTAAATGGTATAGATTAAGGGGTTCAAAAGAGGGAGCCACAGACATTGGTGTTGTTTCTGTCAAAAAAACATAACATAACATGTTTTGTGGCTCCCTCAAAAGGTTAATATTTTTTTAGTATTTTTAAAATCACTTCAGTGAGAAATTAGCTAACAGCATGTAGTTTATGCTCAATTTTTTTGATAATTTTTTGATGAATATTTGATTTTTTACTAATTTTCAAAGTGGACACATCCTAAAAAATAGAATTTTGGCCGTGCTACCCCTATAAATTTTGAAAACTAATTGAAAATTATTTTTTCTTTTTTTTAATATGTGTAGAATGGAGTCTAGTTTCTAAATATGTAATTTTTTTGAAATTTCAATGAATGGTTAATTTACAATGAAAAAAAGACCAAATAGTGGTTTTTGCCCAAAACCAGACACACAAACAAAAGAAATTAAAGATGAAAGGATTAACATTGTCAAAATGTGAAAAAAATTACATCGCTAAATAGCTAAGAGAAAGCTTAACATTACCCAGGTGTTTGATTTGTTTGACCTTGAAACACGTACAAATCTGAGGGTTAGCACGAACAAAATTATGTGAAATCTTGAAGAATCTGCAAAAACATGTCTGTGGATGTTGAAAAGGCACCCCAAGCCTTTGGGTTGGAAATCCAAAGCAAATCCCAAGCCCAAGGATTGGGATTCCCAAAGCACAAAATAACGCGAGTGCGTTATGTTGTGCTTTTTTGCTTTTTTGCATGTTTGCCGGTGTTTTCCAAGTTCGACATAATGCGAGCACATTAAAACGTGCTCGCGTTATGTCTTCCTTTGAATGAGATATGTTCAAATTTCATAAGTATGTTTCATGGATGTTTATATCTATTCTTGTAGGTATGTATGCATGCTTGTATGTATGTACATGTATGCATGCTTGTATGTATGCATCTTTGTATGTATGTATGTTTGTATGTATGCATGTATGTATGTATGTAAGTGTTTTGGGTTTAGTGTATATAAGGACCTGAGCCTGTATAGTTTTGAGGGTTGAGGGTTGAGGGATTAGGGCTTAAGTAATAGGTAGAGGGTAGAAGGTTGAGGGTTACAATTGAGGGTTAATATTCAAGTTGTTGAGTGTATAAGATTAAGTGTGTAAGGTGCGAGGATTAGGGTTTAGGGTTTATGATATGGATTGAGGGTATATAAGGCATAGGGTGACTTGGGTTGAGAGCACGTATGGTTTAGGTTTAATTTGAGTATAGGGTTGAGGCAAAATATTCGAGGTTTAGGATATAAGGGTGAGGTTATATGGTCTAGGGATGAGGGTTTGAGCATGTAGGCTTCAGGTTTAAGGTATAGGGTTGATGATTGAGGTATTAGGGTTTAAGTATATTATTGAGGGTATAGGGTTGAGGGTTTAGGGATAGGTTTTAGGGTTTAGGGTTTAGGGTTTAGGAATAGGGATAGCATTTAGGGTTTAGGGACAAGGGATTAGGGTTGAGGGTTGAGGGTTGAGGGATTAAGGTTTAAGGTATAACTTGTTGAGGGTTGAGTGTTTAAGGATAGGGTTTAGGGTTTAGGGTTGAGGGATTAGGGTTTAGAGTTGAGTGATTAGGGTTTAAGGAATAGTGTTGAGGGTTGAGGGTTTAGGGATAGGGTTTAGGGTTGAGGGATTATGGTTTAGGGTTGATGGATTAGGGTTTAAGGAATATTGTTGAGGGTTGAGGGTTTAGGAATAGGGTTTAGGGTTGAGGGATTAGGGTTTAGGGTTGACGGATTAGGGTTTAATGTTGAGAGTTGAGGGTTGAGGGTTGAGGATTCAGGGATAGGGTTGATGGTCAAGGGATTAGGGTTAAAGTAGAGTGTTTAGGGTAGAGGGATTAGGGATAGGGTTTAGGGTTGAAGGTTTAATGATTGAGGGTTAAGGCTTTAGGGCTGAGGGTTAAGGGATTGGGGTTTAAGATATAGTGTTGAGCGTCAAGGGTTTATGGATAGGTTTTAGGGTTTAAGTTTTAAGGGTTAAGGGTTGAGGGATAGGGTTTAGGGTTTAGGGATTAGGGATTAGGGTTTAAGGTATAGTGTTGAGGGTTGAGGGTTTAGGAATAGGGATAGCATTTAGGGTTTAGGGATGAGGGATTAGGGTTGAGGGTTGAGGGATTAGGGTTGAGGGTTGAGGGATTAGGGTTTAAGATATAGTGTCGAGGGTTGAGGGTTTATTGATAGTGTTTAGGGTTGAGGGTTGAGGGATTAGGTTTTAGGGTTGATGGATTAGGGTTTAAGGTATAGTGTTGAGGGTTGAGGGTTTAGGGATAGGGTTTAGGGTTAACAGATTAGTGTTTAATGTCAAGGTTAGGGTTAGAGTGTCGAGGGTAGAGGGATTAGGGATAGGGTTTAGGGTTGAAGGTTTAAGGATTAAGGGTTGAGGCTTTAGGGATGAGGATTTAAGGCTTAAGATATAGTGTCGAGTGTTGAGGGTGTAGGGATAGGGTTTAAGTTTTAAGGGTTAAGGGTTGAGGGATAGGGATTAGGGTTTAAGGTATAGTGTTGAGAGTTGATGGTTTAGGGATAAGGTTTAGGTTTGAGGGATTAGGGTTTAGGGTTGATGAATTAGGGTTTAATGTTGAGAGTTGAACGTTGAGGGTTGAGGGTTGAGGGTTGAGGGTTTAGGGATAGGGTTGATGGTCAAGGGATTAGGGTTAAAGTAGAGTATCAAGGGTAGAGGGATTAGGGATAGGGTTTAAGGTTGAAGGTTTAAGGATTTAGGGTTGAGGCTTTAGGGATGAGGGTTAAGGGATTAGGGTTTAAGATATAGTGTCAAGGGTGTAGGGATAGGTTTTAGGGTTCAAGTTTTAAGGGTTAAGGGTTGAGGGATAGTATCGATCCTGTTGAGGCTTTAGGAATAGGGATAGTGTTTAGGGTTTAGGGATGAGGGATTAGGGTTGAGGGTTGATAGATTAGGGTTGAGGGTTGATGGATTAGGGCTTAGGGATAGGGTTTAGGGTTGAGGGATTAGGGTTTAAGGTATAGTGTTGAGGGTTTAGGGATAGGGTTTAGAGTTGAGGGATTAGAGTTAAGGGTTGAGGGATTAGGGTTTCATGTTGAGTCTTGAGGGTTGAGGTTTTAGGGTTGAGGGTTTAGGGATAGGGTTGAGGGTCAAGGGATCAGAGTTAAGGGTTGAGGGATTAGGGTTTGACATTGAGGGTTGAGTACATTAAGGTTTGAGGGTTGAGGGTCAAGGGATTAGGGTTAAAGTAGAGTGTCGAGGGTATGAGGATAAGGGATAGGGTTGGAGGGTTTAGGGATAAGGGATTAGGGTTTAAGTTATAGTATCGAGCCAGTTGAGGGTTTAGGAATAGGGATAATGTTTAGGGTTTAGGGATGAGGGATTAGAGTTGAGGGTTGAGGGATTAGGGTTAAGGGTTGAGGGATTAGGGTTTAGGGATAAGGTTTAGGGTTGAGGGTTGAGGGATTAGGGTTTAAGGTATAGTGTTTAGGGTTTAGGGATAGGGTTAAGGGTTGAGGGATTAGAGTTAAGGGTTGAGGGATTAGGATTTGAAGTTGAGGGTTGAGGGTTGAGGCTTTAGGGTTTAGGGTTTAGGGATAGGGTTGAGGATCGAGGGATTAGAGTTAAGGGTTGAGGGATTAGGGTTTGACGTTGAGGGTTGAGGGTTGAGGATTGAGGTTCAAGGGTCGAGGGTTTAGGGATAGGGTTGAGGGTCGAGGGATTAGGGTTAAAGTAGAGTGTCAAGGGTATAAGGATTAGGGATAGGGTTGGAGGGTTTAGGGATAAGGGATTAGAGTTTAAGGTGTAGTATCGAGCCCATTGAGGGTTTAGGAATAGGGATAGTGTTTAGGGTTTAGGGATAGGGTTTAGGATTGATGGATTAGAGTTAAGGATTGAGGGATTAGGGTTTGACATTGAGTGTTGAGCATTGAGGTTTTAGGGTTGAGGGTTTAGGGATAGGGTTGAGGGTCGAGGTATCAGAGTTAAGGGTTGAGCGATTAGAGTTTGACGTTGAGGGTTGAGTACATTGAGGTTTGAGGGTTGAGGGTTTCGGGATAGGGTTGAGAGTCGAGGGATTAGGGTTAAAGTAGAGTGTCGAGGGTATAAGGATTAGGGATAGGGTTGGAGGGTTTAGGGATAAGGGATTAGGGTTTAAGGTAAAGTATCGATCCCATTGAGGGTTTAGGAATAGGGATAACATTTAGGGCTTAGGAATGAGGGATTAGAGTTGAGGGTTGAGGGTTGAGGGATTAGGGTTTAGGGATAAGGTTTAGGGTTTAGGGTTGAGGTAGACAAGAAGTGACTGAGAGACATAGAGAGGGGAGAGGTAGAGAGGTGAGGGGGAGAGATAAGTGAGATATAGAACATGAGCTAATGGAACTAGAGGTGAGATATTGTAAAGGTGCTATCGAAGGTGAGATAGGCACAAATATTTATGGATCAATCTATAGCAGGACAAAATACGAGCGCATTATAATGCGCACACATTATAATGCAAGCGCATTATAACGTGAGCATGTTATAACATGCTCGCATTTTGTCTTGCTATAGAAATGGTAAAAAAGTTTTGACCCCTATGATCCAAGCCCACATGCTCTATTTTCATGTTGATTATGCACATGTTTCGACAAGAAAAAAGTGCTTTCATGATGTTGGGAAGTTCACATGCACATTTTACACATTCTACAACCTTTGCATGATCTTTCCATTTGTGCACAGGTTTCTATATTTGTGCACATCGCATTCATTCATGTGAATGATAGTACAGAGGATGACAGAAAGATCATAAGGGAGTATAATTTCTATATTAGTGATGATTGCATGCATTCTACGGAGTTCCTGCAAGGTTGCTTTCAGGTGTTCTACAGTGATTTGGCTAGAAGGGGCATATCGTTCAGTCAGCATATCATATGGTCAGATAATTGTGCATCACAATTCAAGAAATCATGAAATTTCTATTGGCTGAGTAGGAGGCATAATTTTATAGGTATTCAGCATATGTGGAACTTTTGTGAGGTCGAGCATGAAAAGGAGGAGCATGATGGTGTAGGAACATGTATCAAAAGAACCATAACATGAGAAGATTTAAAGTATAAAGACAATGCAAAGTTAACAGATACAAAATCAATTGTTGAGTGGTGTAATGCTTCCATGGGTCCAGGTAATGAAGGTAAGTCTTCAATTTGTAGATTTTTTTGGTTGATAGATGATATTAACATTGCACCATATGAGGATTGTTCTACACTGATAGGATCAAGTGAGATGCACTCTTTTAGAAGCTCAATTGCAGGTTCATGGAGTATCCATACGTGAAAGATGTCATGCTTTTGTTCTTCCTATATAATTCAAGTCTGGGATGAGTGTGAGTCAAAGGAGTGGGTTGACAAATGGCAGTTAAGTTATCTTAGCCTACTTGACATGTATCAACCCCCGACGGCATTGGAACTAACATAGATGGAATCATCAATTGACTTTGACCACATCAGATCTAGTTCAACTAGGTAATATATCTATGTACATAATTTTTAAAATTCCTAATGTCATCTTACTTACAGATGGAGAAAACATCGAATACCCTACAGGCTCAGTGGTTATTACTGGAACATGGCTTAGAAGGAACCCACATAAGAGTGTTAATGTTTGGTTGTTTCAAGACTTTGACATGCATCGAAAGATTCTTTATTAATCGAACTTTGTCGTGGCATCCAATGTTCATTTGATACAGTATCAGGGTAGGGGCCTTTGAACAAAAGCTTGTGGAAGGTGCGTGAGTCTGACCATGAAGCAATACTTGACACAATAAAGAGTAGAGCAGACCCAGATGGTTCATTGGATTAATTTGTAAGTATTCACATTGATTTTGTAAATTCATGTTACATTAAGTTGTAAGTATGCACATTAATTTGTAAGGTTTGTCTTTTTTTTATTTCCTACTGCATTTTTACAAATATACACATTTTTACATCATCATGTTATGCTTCATGGGGTTAGACCTAAGTGATGGATGAAGTTGATCCTAAGAATAATGTATAAATATAGGTAATGTATAAAATATAGGTGTCTCTAGGTGTCTTGGTTTCTAACTAGATAATAGGTGTCTCTAATTGTGTCTTAGGTATATACGATATGTCAACTAGGTAGATAGAGACTATAAAATAGGTGTCTTAGCTGTCCTGTGTCTACTAGACTACATGTGTCTTAGGTCTTAGGTGAGGCCACATGAGCTTCCACCTTCACATGGTTGGCCTTGTCAATATAGAATATTTATATTTCTTGAAACTAAGGGAAGCTCTTTTTCTTAATAGGAAAACTTTATCAACTTCAGTTGCACTAATGGTGCAGGGGCACCTAGGTTGTCATGCCTCCAAGAGGGGTCAAAAAATAAAATTTTGTTTTGATTGAGTCAATTGTATGTAATAAGGTCTTCTAAGACCATTTCATTTGTTTTTAAGTCACTTTGAGTCATTTGGGGTCAGTTTGAGTCTTTGAGTCCTGTTGCAAAAAAGTGTCAATGTTGTCAAGTTACACAAAGTAACTTTTGTAATTTTAGTGTCCTGCTCCTTATGTGACCAAAGTGACTATTCCAATGTGTCTGAATGGGTAAATTTATGCTAGGCATGGTCCTGTTTTTCACCCAAACATGTCGAAATAGTCTGAGCTACATTGTACCGATGATATCCCTAAAGAGTTCAAAGTGCACAAAGGTAGCAATCTTTGATGAGATGTTACTCAAAAAATGTGTCACTTAGAAACATTCTGTCTAAGGCAACGCAATCATGTAGAGTACCTCTACAATAACCTCTCTCAATTTTTTATATCTCTGAGGCATTTGCCCGTGGTGAAAGGTTTTCTGCTGCCCCAAAAATCGTCAGGAGGCAGTGTAAAGTTGCAAAGGGGTGTAACTTTTGTTCTTCTCCTCGTGTGGCCAAACTGATAGTTCCAACATGTCTAGATTGGTAAATTTAGGCTAGGAATGGTCCTATTTTGCACCCAAACATGCCGAAACAGTCCGAGCTACATTGTACCGGCAATATCCCTGAAGAGTCCAAAGTGTAAAAAGGTAGTAATCTTTGATGAGTTGTTACTCAAAAATCGTGTCACTTAGATACATTCTGACTGAGGTAATGTGATCACATAGGGTCCCTCTACAATAACCTCTCTTAGTTTTTTATATCTTTGCCCGTGGTGAAAGTTTTTCTACTGTCCCAAAAATCATCAAAAGGAGGCAGTGTAAAGTTGCAAAGTCGTGTAACTTTTGTTCTTCTCCTCGTGCCACCAAACTAACAATTCCAACGCATCTAGATGGGTACGTTTAGGCTAGGCATGGTCTTGTTTTGCACCCAAAAATGCTGAAACAGTCTAAGCTACAAACACTAACTAGCCTTCAATCTTCAAACACTACAAATACCATGATATCCTGCATAAAGCTGTCTTTTAGTCTTTTATAAAGGCATGCCCATCAAATTCAACCGCATAGAGATGATTGTTTGTATTCCAAATTCCTTTTAAATATTGACCTTCCAATCCTTTTTCCCGCCCTCATATCAATTAAATATGACCTTCGATTATGATATGGCGCTCGACCTTATGAGAGTTTACCAGAGACGCAAGTTGAGTTAGGTTGAAGGACCGGTGAACTAAGGACTTAAAGACCCTTTAGTAGGTTGATTTAAGTGATAATAACTTCTGATTATAAGTCAATATTAAATTAAAACAAAAGTGTACTTTACACACGACAAGCAATTGAGGGTTTTAAAGTCTTAAGAAAAGTAGATTCTTTTTAGGGTTTAATGCCCAATATGCAAACCCTAACTATCAATAAGATTATGATTATGAAAGCTTGTGTCTTCTCTAACTTCTTATTGCAAGAACAAAACCACATCCACCATGAATATGAACCTTGCATCATATCAAGCTTTCAAGATAGACCTTATCATGAAAACCATATTCACAACAAAACCTTGCATGAACAAAACCACATCCACCATGAACATGAACCTTGCATCATATGAACCATGTTTGTCTTGTGCAGCATCAACATGAATTGAGAGACCTTATCATGAAAACCATATTCACAACATCATGCACCTCATGACCATCACCTACCTTGAATCACTGTATCACCTCATCAACATCATGGCATCAACCTTGACATCAATGACAAACAACCTTGACCCTTTGACTTCAATGACAACCTTGAACCTTGATTATTGATGACTTATGGAAGCCTATAGCCCCAATGTTATGTTTCATACTAAAATTAGGTAAGACTCAATGTAATCTCATAACCTCGCCTTATATGTAAGAGGAATTACATTTAATAACCACAATGGTCATCAGGTGCTCATAAGCATATGATTTTGACTATCTTATTCAAAACAACAAACATACTCTTTGCATCGGGCAATATGGTATAATAACAAGAAATTAAGAAATATTTTCAATTGACCAACTCATAAAGAATATGGATCAGCATACTCATTTGAATATTTTCAATTGAGCAACTCATAAAGAATATGAATATTTTTTGTTCAGCATGATGATTCATTTTTATTTTAAATACAACTTTTATCTTTTAGTTTCAAAATGAGATTTAGGTGATACTTGAATAACAATAGCTGGCTTATTAGATCAACAAACATCCTATGTAATACAATTGGACTTTAAATATTTGAAGTAGCCATCTACAAATATCTATTCAAACGTGGATTTATAATGCAACTATGGACGCCATCAATAAAAAAGATTTGTATTAACCAAATATCCATATAGACATGTACATCAATATCTGTCGATATAAGTATAACATATATACAAAATAGCCATATAGGCTTACAAGAATGCCATATAAGCATACAATGTCAAATATATGCAATACAAAACATATGTCCACAAATGCCATATAGGCATACAACAAAGGAACACAATAAAAAGTCATTCCCCTCTGGCTGGTGAAGAGAATAGATCACGGGCAACCTTTGATCTTCTAGGGGATGGAGACCCATATGTGAGTGGTCTACTATGAACCCGAGGGATGCTCCTCCTATTTAGTTCTTCCTGCATCTTTAGTTGTTACAATAAAAAGTATAGACATTAATATATAGAAATTACATGTTATAAAAAATAAAACATTTAACAAAATAATCACTTACCGCTACCATATAATCTGTCTCCTCACTTGCCTTAGTAGCAGGAATAGGCGATGGTGATGTCATGTCCTATAGAAACCATCCAGATAGAAATTAAACTTCAAATCAATAATCTTTTAATTTTTCAAAAATAAACAACTATAACAATGAATGTACATTCAAATTTACTAATCTGCCCCATACCCCTATCAATGGCATGGAGCTATGAATCGCAGAGATCACACCATGCTCCATTGCCCTATGAACATCAGGAGGTGTCACCACAGCCTGCATCATCTGGAAATAAAACAACATTATTCAATTACGAAAACTATAATAGTGATGCAAATCATGGCTCCTAACATACACACATGTTCACCTAAACATGGAAGTATGCACAATAAAGCACACAAGTCACATAAAAAAATCTAGTAAGTACAATTCATTCATTAAACTATTTATTTTATTACCTCCGTGAAGCTTTGAAGTCCACCACCGCTGGCAGGTGTTGCCGTGAAATCTCCAATATTAACCTATTCAACATCCAAAATTAGATATTAGAATACCATTCATATAACGATGCTACTCAAATGTAATATTTATAATTGTTTACTAGTTACATACCCTGACAGTAAATGATGTAGTGTAATACGCAGGTGGAGAACCACTGAAAACTGCATCAACGCTATGACCCTAAAATTTCATTAAAACCATCAAACTAAATTAGTTAATCTTGCATTTCAAAGATGAAATTTAATAAATTAAATTCAATGAACTTGCTAATATTTACCTGAGTATCAAGGCCGAAAGTCTCACTCAGGAGGGTATCTGTCATCACCATCTGCTCAGCTGCAGATGTAGCCTGTACACCTACGTCCTGACTATCCATGGGCTCATAACCACAGGCTGACCCACAAGTCTGACAAGCATGGGGTGGGACCCTACTCCTCGCACTATCTCCCAACCCACGCTGTGTTATAGGACTGGCATGCTCTATGATGCTCTAGGTCAAGGCACTAATGGACTAAAGTGTATCGACCGCAACACTCTCCTTCACAATGGAATGGATAGAAACATGCTCATAGGTTGGTCTGCTGATTACTCATCTCACTGGCCGCTGTGGGTCAACACGTGCCCCTGGTCTATCTTGTGCTGACCCCCCACCTCTACCTTGGAAGTCCTGCATATCAAAATAGTTTGGCACTTTATTGAGGACAAACTCACAGTAGAGTTTCCTCAAAAAGTATTCTGGGACCTCATTATTATTGCATGGAGGATGGTCAAAAACCATCCACCACCTTTGCCCAAAATTGTCCCTTATCACTTGGTTGTTGCACCAATGGATAGGGAACCTCTTGCATGTAATGGGTGGAGGTTGATTTGTTTGTGGGTTTTTGAAAATGGAACACAATTCTAATTTTGTAATTTATAACTTTTTCACATCTTCATATGATAGCTTGTCTGCATAATACTCTCTAAAATCTCTCCTCTTATCTGACCAACTAGATATTTGCTTGCTAATTGAATCTACATTTGATAACATAGATTCAAGAGATTGAGCAAGCATGGACTTATGCAAGGTTGAAGTGGAAGGATCTTTCAACCTTGCAATTATGTCTTCAATTTCTTTTTTATTGTTTTTAATTTGCCCCATTAGATTTTCTTGTGTTCCAGAGGCATGTCGAGGAATGGATGGAGGAGTTTGTTGTTCAGGTTGTTCTTCAGCAAGTATTTCCTCTTCAGGATTTTGTGGATTTTGAGGAGGAGGAGGAGGAGGTGCATTAACATTTCCTGACAATTAAAGAAATTTACATCAAAAATTAACTCAAACCTACCTATTTAGAAACAAATTCAAACAAAAAAAAATAAAACTCACTCCTTTGGCCTACTCGACTTCGTGGTGGCATTTTGGTGATGAATCAGTAAGATTTTGGTGTTGAATCGAGTCTTCAAAAATGCAAGTGCGCTTCTTAGGGTTTGCAGGCTGTGGGTGTAGAGGAAAATAAAGAAATGAAATGAGCAGAAATGCTCTTTATATATATATATATATAGTCATAACGCGCTCGTGTTATGGTTTGGTTTTACCGAGCCTTAGGCTCGTCATTACCAAACCATAATGCGAGCGCATTATAATGCGCTCGTGTTATGTATTAATTTTTTTTGAAAAAAATTTGGCCACTTTTTGGCCCCCCAACTTTTTGCACTTACCCGTATACTCCTTCACAAATTTCTCCTTTGGTCTTAGGTTTTGCAATCTTTTCAACAGTTCCAACTCATAATCAGTAGGTATAAACTAATTCTTCAACTTTGTCACCATCCAGTCCCACTTTGTAAATTTTTCTTTTCCTCTCCTATTTCTTTCCAACTGAACTTCATTCCACCATATAGCAGCATGTCCTTTCAACTTTGTCTTTGCAAATTTCACCTTCTTCAGATCTTCAATTTCCTCACATTCAAAGTATTCTTCCATGTCATTTATCCAGTCAATCAATTCTTTTGGATTCAAATTACCAATATAGTTTGGCACATCAACTCTAGGTCTTTTTCCAATCTTCAAAATGGCTCACAACATCTTTACCTGATCTGATTCTTCTTCTTCATGACCTTCTAGGGTTTCGCCTATTTGTTCAACAGATTGAAATTCTTCTTCATCATCACTTTCAACATTAGGTCTAGGTGTCAATCCTCTTTGCCTATCTTCTTCAACATCATCCAAACGGATTTGCATTGTTCTCATCAACTCCATCATCTCATCCATTCTATTAGCCATTGTACCAATAGGAACAACTCTCCTTGGCGGCATTCTTCCTTGGATTAAGTGCAAACTGCCTCAAGTTCGGCGATTGGGTTATAAGGTCACAACTACCTCTCAATCAGCGATTGGTTGCACCACAAGTAACCTGCCTCAATTTGGTGATCTGCTCACAATAAGATCTTATAGAATTCCCTCACCAACTTTGCTCTAAAGAATCAAACTTTCACTTTGATACCACTTGGTGCAGTCATGATAGGAGGGTTCACAGAATGAACTGTCTGGACCATGCAGCAAGAGTAAACACAATGGAAACAACTCAAAGAAATGAAGCAAATGTAGATTTAGTCATTCAGTATATCATAGAATTCAAATAGAAATCATTCAGAAACATGTGGGCTTACAATTAGGGCTTACAGGCCTGATTACATACATGCGCAAGATAAAGCTTTGAAGCTCCTTCACACAAATTCTAAACTATCAACTATCACTATGTTATGAACTATGAGTACAGCTTTCCTAAAGATCCATTACATCAATATATATCTTATCTGGAACAATAGATTCCTCCACGTCGGCCACAAGAGGTTCAGAATCTCGATGAAGAGGTGCAATGTGTGTTCTTGGATAGGTCAGACCTATCGGCTTGAAAATCCTGCTCCAACAGATACAATGAAGTGTGGACCTATGAGGAAGGTCGGCCATGAACCAACGAATATTGTGGAATGCATCATTAGGATCTGCAAATCAAAGAATGATCCACAAGCCTTCTCCTTTGGCTTATTATTTGAAACTATTAGAATGCTCTACTCTGAGAAAATAGTTGATCTTTTGATAGCGATATCTTTCCGATAACTTATCCAAATGCTCTGAACTATTGATATGGTGTAGATGTGTTGGTAAACAAATTTTTTACTCTTAAGAAATCTTCTTGAGTAACTCCATTTGCCCTTGGATTTGTAACAACCTGCTCACAACAATTGAAGAATCGCAGGTCTATGTCAATTCCTCTCTGCATTTAAGAGGGACAGCTCCCTCGTATGATAGGGGTATTTAGATTATCTAGAATTATAAGAACAAAAACAAAGAAATAACAAATAGTAATGATGAAATAAGAGTTAAACTTATGAATTTAAGTTCCATGCATCCAATTAGAGATACCAAAACTTGATGCGAAATATATTTCTCACAATGCAACTTTGAAAGGAAAGCACATGATCATTATTGATGAAACATACGAATACCAATAACAACACATGAAATTGAGTTGAACACACATTCAAAACTTTTCTTTATTGCTTTCAAACTTGAATAACACTATTCGAGTCTTTCATACACTGTCATGTGAAAAAGTGGAACCCCCTTGATTGAATCACAATGATATATTTATAGGTGAGGTTAGTAACCACTTAGGGTAACTACCTCAACCACTTTTTGTAACTACTTGACGTAAATACATTCATAAGTGCCCTAATTTTGAATAACTAACTTTCTTTTGTAAAGATAGTTACTTAGAGTAACTACCTAACTTAGGCACTTAAAATAACTACCTTTTTGAAGTACGATGATTTTTTTAAAAATAAGCTTTGAAGTTCATTTTCTAACTTTCAATTACAACATGTGATCTATAAGCCACTTTTACAAAAAGGTAACTGAAAACCTGTAACTTGAAAGAAAAGCCAAGTCATTGGTTTGCCAAGGTAGTCACCATGTCTCCTTTCAATCCATGAGTCACTTGTTAGAACTGAGATCTATCAACAATAATATGGCCTTCAGAGATGCCCAACTCAATTAATGACTAAAACTTCACCGATCTACTAATTGTGATTGCTAAATTCAACCTTTCCATTACGAAGATATGGAGTTCCAAGTGTTGCATTAAAACTTATTTTAATCATAATATCTGTGGAATATAATTTTGAGATGCAAACTCCTTATTCCAAAAATGCTCAATCTATCGAATGTTTTGCAACTTTGAATAAGTGTCACCGGTCTTCAGATGAATAGCACCTGTATAAAATCTCCATGTCATACAATTTCTTTCAACTGAATGGGATGCTCTCTCCAAAATAACATAAACCATTTCAAAGTTTTCATTTGGTGCATCTCATGTGTATAAGAGCATTTTCAACCAAGTATATGACAATGCTTTGATGGGATACCATACGCGACAATCTTAGCATTCCATGAGATGACATTTCTTTAAGGTGGCATTCTGTCAAATAGTTCATGGACCTTGTCTATGCTTCCATATTCGTGTTTCATGCTATATAATTACAATTTGCATTGCAGCCATAACATTTAAAAGTGTAATGATACCCAAACAACACATTCCCACACACAGAAATGACTTGCAAAGATGAAGCAGAGAACAAAATTAGATGATCTTTTTCTTATCAATGGATTAAACCCAAAATCACCAATAGTCCTTGCAAGAACAAAACCCATTCATGAAATGGTGGAAGCGGCTAGCATCTCTTACAACAATTACTCTTGCAACAATCTTAGAAATAAACTTGGTTGTAGTTTGGCATTCAATGCATACTCAAATGTTCTTTGACAATTCTAAATAGACATTCCAAACCAAATGCAATTGCTAACTTTTCACAATGATGACAAAGAAATAATTATTTTCAGGTCTTCTTAGACATCATCAAGTAAATGTCTTGAATTTTGAAGATACTCGGCCTTCATCTCCCAAGTCAAATTTTCCAACTTGGCATAGATCCCTTGTATCTATGGATGTGATCTGCCTCTTGCACAAAAAGCATTGTACCATTTTATGACTTTCAGTCCAACTACATCCAGGGCTCTTTTTAATTCCTCCATCTTTCATTAATATTCTTGTCATTTTAACTTCATCCCACCTTTGATGGTGACTTCCTGTGTCTATAAGTACTTGTTAAATGAATTGTAGGTTTCATCCATTGCATTTCATATGTGAGTGTGTCTGTGTATGGTTTTGCCTGTGCACTCTAACTAGAACATCTAAAAATTTGGATTCACCATCCAATTGCATCTGGTTCAAAGTCTTCAAGATCTTTTCAACAAAACCATTTTGCATATATCTTACAATCATTGCAGTCCATTTTTTTAGGGCCATCTGTCTTTCACCGAGTCTCTGTTTTCACATTTGCAGACATGTGTACCACGGGATTTTGAACTATAATATCTAATACAACTCATCTCCATTATGGTGCAGCTGGGAGGATTTTGCAAAGGTCGTGGAAATTGGCTTTTCACATGCCATGCAACCATTGCATTCATGAGACCACAATTCTATGAGGCACTGCATATGAAATTTTATGTCTGCCATAGCATTTCAAACTATAATATCTGACAAAGCTCTTAGGTTTGCATTATGCCTTGTAGGATGCTCGTACCCTAATTTAAGGCTCCCATTTTGGCACAGGCTAGGAGGATGCTGGCAAATGTTTTGGATTTTGGTTTTACACCTACTCACTGCATTCCCTTGAATGTTTCTGGAATCTTTTCAACAAATTCACTTTGTGCATATCCTACACTCATTTTATTCCTATTCGAATGAGATTTCTTTCAAGGACCTCGCCTTGCTTGATCTTACAAAACTTGAATGTTCAATAAAATATTCTTTTGATCATGTTTCATTTCATCTTTCCAAGACAGTTTTCCTTTGTAATGGCTTTGAGTAGTTATAAAAACTAATTCCTCCAAAACATTCGAGAAATCCTTTCATCGGGGTTTTTGGAAACTTTTTCAACCTTTGAAAAGTGTCAATTAAGGCAATCAAAACTAACTTACATTTAACTGATCGGATATGTATGAGATTTTGGTAATTCAAAAATGAGGCCAACAAGATGAATGAATATAGATACTAAGTCTAGATCTGCAAGATGTGAAATGCCAATAATGGACCACAAGATGAAAATTGCTTCTGACTAAACTGCCTGAACTGAACTAGAAAATGAAAGAACTGAAATGCAAAAAAACTAAAATGCAAATGTTTTTGGTTGATGCAATAGTGCTCTTGAACCAGGGATGCTCCTGCATCATTTATGTAGGTAGTGTAAATTAATTCTACCTAATTTCAAAAAGATAGATAACAATTTAAAGTGACCACCTATCTATGGAATGGTTTACACACAAAACATGACTTACTTAATGACCTCTCAACTAACTTCATGTATTGCCCCACTATATTCTTAAAACAATGCCAAACTTTTTGAACACAATCATCATCAGCATACCCATTGCATAGCAAGATGCAATTACTAGTGGTAGCACTAGCATCTAGTTTCATGTGCACAACTAGGGCTACTTTTCATGTCATATATATCATGTTGAAGCAAGTTTCAATAGTCACATTCTATTATTCATCAAATCTTGGAGATAAGGCATGCAAATGCTTGTGGGTGGAGACCATGGTCACTATAATTATGTTATTTAATACCACTACTTACTTTCTAGGTAGATAATCATTCCATATCCCATGGGTTATAAGAGAGAGTGAGTAGAATCTATTAACACCTCATTGACAATGCTTTCTACTATGATTACACACCTTTTAATTCATATAGTTTTGAGGTTTCTCTTAGTTGAGTTTCAGGATTTTGATCTATAGTTTCATTTTGTACAATTAGGAACATCATACATATATCTTTCAACATTAAATTGTGAAACCAAATTTAAAGATGATGGGTTTTTGGACATTTTTATAAAGATATTAGTTTTTAATTGTAAAGGAAGAGGTGAAGAAAATTTAAGTTTTTTTAATATTTAATAGGTAAAGTTTGAATAATTAACATGTTGTTTGTTATTGAAATATTTAAACTATAATATATGTATGTATACAATATATTTATTTATGTATATATGCAAATATATTATTTATATACATATACGTACAATAATCCTACACATAAATATTTAGGAAGCTACACAGAAAATTTTAAAAATACTCAACAACAGCCACTAAATATTTTAGGAAGCAACTCTTTATGAGACTACTACCTTATTATGTGTGTGTGTGTGTGTGTGTGTGTGTGTGTGTGTGCGCGCGTGTGCATGTGCATGTGCATGTGCATGTATATGTATATGTTCCTCTTTATGAAACTACTACCTTATTATTTGTATGTATGTATGTATGTATACGTATACGTGTACATGTACATACATACATATATACTATATGTATGCATGTATGTATGTATGTATGTGTATACATTATACATATACATGCATGCATGCATACAATATATGTGTATGTATTTTATACATATACATACATATATATTGTATGTATGTACATGTGCATGTGCATGTACATGTATACATATACATACATACATATATAATAAGGTAGTAGTCTCATAAAGAGGAGCTTCCTAAAATATTTAGTGGATGGTGTTGAAAAATTTTAGAATTACTTTGTGTAGGTGGTCCAATGAATTTTATAACAATGCACAAGATGGGAATTTTAAGCTCAAAATTTATAGGAAGTTGGGGTCTCATGATTTTTTAACAATAGTTAATGTTAAATTTGCTTATTGAAATATTTTTTTAGCAACAATTAATACTAAAATATATAGATGGATGACATGCAGTAAAAAAAATTCTTAAAGTCTTGGAGGATACTTTCAACCTCACTTCAAATGCACCTACTAAAATTTGAGAACTAAAATATAGGAGCTTGTATTTTCAAAATAAGATTTCATTTTATCATATAGCAATTTTTTTATAAGAATAAATCTTAAAGCACCCTTAGTAAAACCATTTCTAAACAACTTACCAAACTATTTAGTAATTTTTATTTTTGGTGTGGAAGGTTGGATGGGGGTAGGGAATAAATCTTATAGCTCCCTTCATAAAACTATTTCTTAAACAACTTACCAAACTATTTATTTCAACACTATTTAGTAATTAGTTATATATAGAAAATAAGCCTTTGTCAAATTAGAACTTTGTAGCCATACATCCCAATCTAGATGCTTCCTCTAGTCACATATGCAATTTACCAGAGATGCTCAATATAACTTTAGACCTGCTTTAGTCCAAAGGCCATGTAAAAAATATATATGGCCTTATTTACATGGCCTTTGGACTAAAGCGGGTCTAATGTTATCTTCAACAACTTCTTCAATTGAATTAAATCAATCCTCACATTATGTAGATATCCAAATTGTTAGGAACCCGTGTTTAACCCTTCTCTTTACTTTTTTAGTATATTGTTGTTGGATGCATATGCTTTGTAAGTCGTCCCATGAGTATATTGTATTATCCCACATTCATGGGGAGTAATAGTTGTTTAGATTAGACTTAGTATATAAGTACGTGTTGAGGCCAATGAAGCATCCATGAGTATATTGTATTGAGCTTGCTCAAAGTTGGTTGCCCCCTCGAAGTGGCCTACGATCAATAAATTCCTTCTATGTTCTGTTATTTCTGTTATTTCATGCATTTTTCATTATATTGTTGCAGGAGGTTCCTCTCATCTGGTATCAGAGCGCTTTCTTGGGCTCGCTGGGTGGAATTTCTACCGAATTCTTTTTGCAGTGGCCTCCAAGCGCTGTGATTATTGCAGTAGTTCTTTTTTCTTTTCATCTATATTGTTCATTTCAATTGCAGGTTCAGATCAGGGAATAATCCCTATCTGCTTAACTGTGGGAAGTGCCTCGGCATAGCCCTAAAACTCATTGTGAGGAGTACCACATGAACCCCAAAGTAGCTGGCCCATTAAGAGGACCTACCAGCGAAAAGGGCAATGGCCCCTACCTAATTAACTAGTTCCCATCCATGAGGTAAACCAAGAGCTGTTGTTTGTGGCAAAGCAGTTAACAGTTTTACCTAAGCCGTGGAGTGAGGGGTACTGCCCCAATACGCAAGTTGTTAAACAGCATTGGTAGCTGAGTGAATCCCCTGAACCCTTAGGAAGCTGAACATACCTGGGGTCCATATCTATTGCCAGCTGATAAATCACAGATTGCATCTGTCCAGAGCCATTGTAGATCCCCTTGCAGATCGTTTCCAAAAAAAGTAAAAAAAATTGTTTTTTCGCCATATCTTCCTTGCTTTAGCTCCGTTTCCCCTGAAAATTCACTGGAACCCCTGAAATTCCATTCTGCATATTAATTTCATTCTGCATATTTCCTTCCTTGAGGACCCTATCCGAAATTCCACTTATCGAAGCCAAAAATCCCACATTTGTCTATTTTTAAGGTTTGCCATAACTTCTTTGATTCTCACCCAATCACCTTCAAATTTTGCCACAGTGTTCATTTTTCTATTTCTGCTCCTTTGTCCCTCTTGGAAGAATTTTCCCATTCTTTCACCCCACTTCTAAAATCCCCATTTTCTGCTTCCCTATCCCTCAGAAAGTGTCCAAAACCTAGTCAAACCCCAATTACCCATTAGAGTTTTTCCCAAATCCAAATTTTCCTTTACTAAAAAAGTTTTTGTTTTTGTTTTTCTACCCATTCCAAAAAAAAAAAAAACCCTGGTTATGGTTGTCACCTGCACAAGAGCAAAAAACATGGAGGATGAATTTGCAGCCCTCAAGACCAAACTCCAAGATCTAGATGAAAAAATTCTCTGCCTCAATCTTCAACATTCAGCCATGAACAATAGACGATAGCCAGAGTCTTCTGCAAACAATGGGTTCTCTTCTTCCAGCAATTTTTGTGGGCCGAAGCTTGATTTTCCTTGCTTCAATGGTGATGATCCGACTGGATGGATATACTGAGCAAAACAATATTTCAGTCTACATAATACTTTTGATGTCAACAAAATCCCTCTTGCATCCTTTCATTTGGAACATGAAGCCCTTCAATGGTTCCATTGGTACATCAAGGCTCATGAAGAGCCAAAATGGACAAATTTTTGCAAAGTCATTTTGCAACGATTTGGCGCTAATGCTTTTGATGACTTCACAGGAGCACTCACTAAACTTCGCCAAACTGGCACTGTGAGAGAATAACAGACAGAATTTGAGAAACTAGCCAATCACACAGAGGGATTGTCTGATGAATTCTTTAGGAGTTGTTTTGTCAGTGGTCTGAAGGATGCAATTGGATCTGACGTTAAAATGTTGCGTCCCAGTACAATGATGGAAGCCCTAAGGTTGGCTAAGTTGGTGGAGGACAAGATCACAGCTCAACAATGCTCCAAATCTACTTTTGTTCCATTCAGAAATATGGTTTCCCAAAGACCTCCAATCACGCCAGCTCCTAGAACAACTCCTATCAAACATTTGTTTGAAGCAGAGATGTGACCACGTAGAGAAAAAGGGCTTTATTATAATTGTGATGAGAAATTCACTCGAGGACATAGATGTGTTGAACAAAAGCTCTATCTCTTGGATGTGGATTCTCTGCCTGCAACTGAAGTTTATGAAGATGCTCACGATACAGTAGATGATCAGGTCGACATTCAGCAGCCGCATGTTGACCCTCTTTCTCAGGACGACCACCCAGAGATATCTCTCCATGCTTTAGCAAGAGTCACCACCCCACAAACCATGCGGGTCAAGGGTTACTTCAAGAAGCTCCCTCTTACAATACTCATTGATTTCGGTAGCACTCATAACTTCATTGACCCTCAGATCACCAAACAAGCTGATTGTTTTGTTCATCCTTGCTCCAGCTTTGAAGTCATGATTACCAATGGGGGTACATTACCTTGCAAAGGGAAGTGTCGCAATGTGCGTATCTCTATTGGAGATTATAACTTGCGCTCCGACATGTTTGCCTTGCCCTTAGGTGGATGTGATGTAGTTTTGGGCGCTCAATGGTTACGCACACTTGGACCCATCTTATGGGATTTTGCTGAACTTTGGATGCAATTTTTAGACAATGGGCAAAAACACACATTGAAGGGCTTACAACCAAGGTCTCTCAGCATCATCAGTTCACATCGCTTGGGAAAGCTCCTTAAGAAGAATTCACATGGTGTCATCGCTCAACTCCATTCCATTCAAATGCAACCATCAGCGGTCTCTACTATTCCTTCGGATCTACAACAAATTTTGGATAGATATGCATGTGTCTTTCCTAAACTAGTGGGATTGCCACCTTCACGACTAGAGGACCATTGTATTCAGCTCCTTCCTGGAAGCGTTACTCCCAACATCAGGCCCTACTGCTACCCTTTTCACCAAAAGATAGAGATTAAAATGCTCGTTCAGGACTTACTGAAGCAAGGTATTATTCTCCCTAGTACCAGTTCCTTTTCTTCACCAGTTCTTCTTGTTTAGAAAAAAGATGGGTCACGGTGCCTCTGCATTGACTTTCAAGCACTTAATCACATCACAATCAAGGATAAGTTTCTGATTCCTATTGTTGATGAGCTTCATGGCGCTCATTTTTTCTCCAAGTTGGATCTTCATTCTGGGTATCACCAAATTCAAGTTCACGAGGATGATATCCCTAAAATGGCTTTTCGCACGCATGATGGCCACTATGAGTTTTTGATGATTCCCTTTGGCCTCACTAATGCTCCTTCCACATTCCAGGCATTGATGAATAAAATATTCTAGCCCTACTTACGAAAATTCATTCTAGTCTTCTTTGATGATATCCTCATCTATAGTCAAACATGGGCTGAGCATCTCCAACATCTAGATCTTGTACTGCAACTTCTCTCTGATCATCATCTCTATGCAAAATAGTCTAAATGTGTTTTTGGACAGGAGGAAGTGGAGTATCTTGGGCATATTGTTTCAGCCCAAGGGGTTTGAGTGGATCCTGCCAAAATAGATGCCATGAAAAATTGGCCGCATCCTCAAACACTTAAGAGCCTCCATGGTTTTTTGGGACTGACTGGCTACTACCACAAGTTTGTCAAGGATTATGGGAAGATTGCAACTCCATTAATAGCTCTATTGAAAAAGGATGCTTTTACATGGACACATGCTTCTGAGTGTGCATTTAAAAAACTAAAACAAGCTATGTGCACTACACTTGTTCTAGCTATGCCAGATTTTTCCACCTTCACTATTGAGAGTGATGCTTACGGCAATGGACTTGGTGTTGTTCTCCTTCAAGATGAACATCCCATTGCGTTCACCAGCAAAGCCCTTTTAGGTAAGAATTTAGTACTCTCTACATATGAGAAGGAAATGGTGGCTATTTTGCATGCAGTACAGAAGTGGTGGCCATACCTATTAGGGAATCATTTCTACATCAAGACTAATCACCAGAGTCTGAAGTATTTCTTAGAACAATGGGTCTCCTCTCCAGCACAATAGAATGGGTTAGAAAACTCATGGTTATGACTATGAGATCACTTACAAGAAGGGTAAGGACAATATTGTGGTGGATGCTCTTTCTCGCACATTTGATGATCAAGCTTCTCTTTCAGCTATTTATATGCTTGTTCCAAATTGGTTGGAATCTGTCCAGCAGGGATCTTCAACAGGATGTCTTCTATGAACTCCATGCTTCTCCATCGGTAGGGCACTCTGGGTTCATCAAAACTTATGAGCAGGCATGGTGTAATTTATTTTGGAGGGGAATGAAAAGGGCAATTCAACAGATGGTGGTTGAATGTGATACCTGTCAGCACAACAAGGGTGAAATGACACTCCTTCCTAGATTGCTCGAACCCTTGCCCATCCCTACACAGATTTGGATAGATATTTCTAAGGATTTCATTTAAGGGCTCCCTAAATCTAGAGGGAAGACAGTGATCTTGGTTGTGGTTGATCGCCTCTCCAAACATAGTCATTTTTGTGCCCTCAACCATCCCTATACCGCCTCCTTAGTCGCACATCTTTTCATGGACCAGATCTTCTGTCTTCATGGAATCCCTTCTTCCATTGTCTTAGATCGTGATGCAACTTTCACCAGTCATTTTTGGATAGAACTATTTCACCACACTGGCACCAAACTGAAGATGAGTTTAGGGTATCACCCACAAACAGATGGTCAGACTGATGTTGTCAACAAATGTTTGGAAACTTATCTTCGTTGCTTCACCTCAGAACAACAACATCAGTGGGCAAAGTGGCTCCCTCTCGTTGAATGGTGGTACAATACCTCCTACCACATTGCATCTAAAATGACTCCATATGAAGTAGTCTATGGTCAGGCACCGCCAGTGCTCCTTCCATACACCCCCAGCAGTTCACCAGTTTAGGTAGTTGACACGCTTCTCTAAACCTGAGATCAGTTTCTTCACATTTTGCAAGACAATCTTCACATGGCAAGAAATCGAATGAAACAACAAGCCGATCAGCACCATTTTGAGCGCACTTTTCAAGTAGGTGATATGGTTTTTCTTCATCTACAGCCATACAAGCAATCCTCCTTGAAACTCAAAGGGTGTCATAAGCTGGCTCCAAAGTTCTATGGGCCATATAAGGTTCTTCAAAAGATTGGGTTAGTTGCTTATAAATTGGAGCTTCCTCCTTCTTCCCGCATTCATCCAGTATTTCATGTCTCTTGTCTAAAGAAAGTTCTTGGCACCAACATCAGAGCACAAACTATTTTACCAGAAATAGATAACGAAGGATCCATCATTTTGGAGCTAGAGGCAATCCTCGACAGGCGCACTCATCAGCTTCGCTCTCGATCCATCATAGAGGTATTAATTCAGTGGTACGAAATGCAAGCAGAGGATGCTACATGGGAACCACTCCTTCAGATTCAGCAATAATTTCCACATCTTAAGATTTGAGGACAAAGCTTTTCTAAGAGGGAGGGAATGTTAGGAACCCGTGTTTAACCCTTCTCTTTACTTTGTTAGTATATTATTGTTGGATGCATATGCTTTGTAAGTCATCCCATGATTATATTGTATTATCCCACATTCATGGGGAGTAATAGTTATTTAGATTAGACTTAGTATATAAGTACATGTTGAGGCCAATAAAGGCATCCATGAGTTTATTGTATTGAGCTTCTTCAAAGGAGGTTGCCCCCTCGAAGTGGCCTACGATCAATAAATTCCTTCTGTGTTCTGCTATTTCTGTTATTTTGTGCATTTTTCATTATATTGTTGTAGAAAGTTCATCTCACAAATAAACATCCTTTGTGGTGTGTGTGTGTATGGCCTTATTTACATGGCCTTTGAGCTAAAGCAGGTCTAATGTTATATCTTCAACAACTTCTTTAATTGACTTAAATCAATCCTCACATTATATCTATCCAAATAAACATCCTTTGTGGTATCCCACACACACACACACACACACACACACAGCTTCTCATCAAATATTTCATGCTGACAATCTAAAGATGACATGTCTCCATGGAGAGATACACTTAGGATAGCGTATATCATTTGTTTAAGGACCCAATAATTCATCTTTAAGAGGGAGAGAGATAGAGAGATCAAGAGGGGGAGAGAGAAAGAGGTAGAGATACAAAGAGAGGGAGATTAATAAAGAGGAATAAAGAAAGAGAGATAGAGTAGTAGAGAGAGATAGAGATAAAAGATATAAAGGGAAAGAGAGAGAAAAGAGAGACTAACTTTCGATCATTTGTTTTGTGCCAACAATCAAAAGATAGGTGAGTGTAGGATCATCATGGACCAAACAATACCCCTAAGCAGAAATGAAAATGCTAATAATAGAAGTAACTTCACATCAAAAAAAATTGAATGAGTTATCTACACATATAATTAAAATAAGGTAGTAATAAAAGTTGTAGGAAATTGAATTTATTTTATGGGCTACTCTTTTTTCTTAAATTAGTTTGGTGATAATTGGATATTTCAATGAGGCACTACTAAAAATTTTAGAAGAACATAAAATGTAGGTGTCATTCTAGCCAACATAAGTATGAGAAAAAGAAAATATTTTTCCTTCAAGCTTTAGATTTAAGTAAAGGATGTTGAGCTACAACTCATATGGACCAACTAGGACTCAAACCTAGGACCTTCCATTTTCTGCTAGAGTGCTCTACCAACTGAGCTACTGGGCCCTTGTGGCCAGCCCATCGTCAATCCGCATGTGGCTTATTTCCAACACCCCCTCCCCTTAAGCCACATTGCAAGTGCTTGGGGCTCTTAACCTGGCTCTAATATCAATTGTTGAGCTATAACTCATATGGAGCAGTTAGGACTTGAACCTAGGACCTTCCAAATTTGCTATTGAAGTGCTCTGCCAACTAAGCTACTAGCCCCATATGGCTAGCCCATTGTCAGTCCGAGTGTGGTTTATTTCCAACAAAGGACACATGAATAAATGTGATGCATATTTTTTTGAGTTATTTTAATAAATAATTAATTATTTATGAATTTCTTTATTGTGATTTTTTTAAAATATTAACAAAAAAAAAATTGGCCAAACCTAACTTGGTCAAAAAACTATGAAATTAAAAACTTTGTTTTCAACCTATAGCCAATAAAGCCTAGAATATGATGCATCTTTTAGATTTTAAAATGATTTAAATAATTTTAAAGTTGTGAATGTTTTTTTAATATGTATATCTATCAAAAAATCAAACATAGTGTATGTAGAAAATTAATAATAATTATTTATTAAAATTATAATGAGGCATATATTATATTTTTAAAATCTTGATAGTTTTCTCTACAAACCCTTTTCATTTTATTAAAAATATTTACAAAAAGTGTCTATCATCTTCAAGGATGAAATTGTGGAAAATTTTAGGATAACACTAAATGGGTGGTTTTGCAAGTTTCTTTAAACAGGTTTTAGGACTCCCACTTGCCTAAATCTAAGGTCCAATGCATTTTTAGAGGGAATCAATATTTGAGCTAGAAATATTAACACTTATCCATCCAAATCTAAATATAAGTCTAAATGTTAACACTTTTTAATCTAGCAAGTTTTTTTGCTATTGCCACTATTTGGCCCATCACAATCTCACACTCACCTAGATGAGCGAAAGAGAGGGAGAGAGAGAAGAAGAAAGATAGAGAGACAAAGAGGGAGAGGGAGAGATATTGAGAGAGAGTGAAAGAGATAGAGAGAGAGAGAGAGACTAAATTTTGATCAAGCATTTTGTGTCAACAGTCTAAAGATGGTACATGTCTATAGGGAGCTACAATTGAGGCATAACATTATTTGCTTAAGGACATGATAATTCACCTTTAAAAAAAGAGAGATTGACTTTAAATCAACCATTAATGTCACTTATAAAAATACAAGATACTAGGGATGATGGGCACCATTAGATCTATTTCTTTATTGTATTTATTGGCATAGAACCTAATATGTGAAGGTAGGTAAATGAAAATTGCCAAACTTTGACTACATATTTGACAACATTGGGAGTGTTGAAGGAATTCATTTGAGCAAGAGCATATCCATGGGCAACATACATACAATGTCTAGAATTTTAGTTCATTGGTGGTGTATGATCATCTACTAGAGTAAACCAAAAATTAATAATTTTTGCATGGATGAATTCTATCTTTTTCACTTCATTCATCCATAGAGTGACTTTGTATCACAGTAATGTAAAAGAGAGAATATGGTATAATAAACAAAGATTGAGTGGAGTGTATTATGTGGGCTATATTTATGTAGGTAGTGTTACAAATTAATTATACCTAACTTCAAAGATAGATAACAATTTAAAGTGACCACCTATTTATGGAACAGTTTACACAGCAAACATGACTTACTTAATGACCTCTCAACTAACCTCATGTATTGCCCCACTATATTCTTAAAACAATGCCAAACTTAGTGAACACAATCATCATCAACATACCCATTGCATAGAAAGATGCAATTACTAGTGGTAGCACTAGCATCTAATTTCATGTGCACAACTAGGGCTACTTTTCATGTCATATATGTCATTTTGAAACAAGTTTCAATAGTCACATTCTATTATTCATTAAATCTTGGAGATAAGGCATGAAAATGCTTGTGGGTGGAGACCATGGTCACTATGACTATGTTATTTAATACCACCACTTACTTTCTAGGTAGATAATCATTCCATTTCCCATGGGTTATAGGAGAGAGTGAGTAGAATATATTAACACCTCACTGACAATGCTTTCTACTATGATTACACACCTTTTAATTCATATAGTTTTGAGGTTTCTCTTAGTTACGTTTCAAGATTTTGATCTATAGTTTCATTTTGTACCATTAGGAACATCATACTATATCTTTCAACATTTATTTGTGAAACCATTGAAGTTAAAGATGATAGGGTTTTGGTCATTTTTATAAAGATATTAGTTTTTAATTGTAAAGGAAGAGGTGAAGAAAATTTATGTTTTTTTTTTTTATATTTAATAGCTAAAGTTTAAATAAGTAACATGTTGTTTGTTGTTGAAATATTTAAATTGTAATATGTGTGTATACAATATATATTTTTTTATTTGGTAGATAAGAGAGATTTGTATTAAATTGTCAAAAAAATAATTACAAATTATTGATACCACTCGGGCTGAGTTCTGATTATTGAATCTACTACCCCATACGAATAACTATTACATCCAACCCACCACCCTTGACTATACAAAATGACCACACAGGGTCCATATCACCAAAAAGCCACATAGGGTTGTATATCACATAAATCACTATAGTCCAAACCCTATACAAACTAAACCCCTAACCCATACAACTGAGTAATTAAAATCTAAACAAAAACCATTAACCAACATGTTACCATTTCAGATTTCACCCTACTCAAAAAGGAAGTCCATGAATTCTGCAACCCATTTGAAACCCTCCACTGCAACCATCTGCATCATCTTCTTTAAGAAATCACACCCCTTACATGCTCTGATCCTATGGAAGATCATGTTACCTTTGTCCAGGTCTCATAGCCTCGAATTTCCTGCCCCATACACTGGAACTTCCAGCACCTCATCCAAACCTTCAATCATCTTTGGATTCATCAGGTTACATGCCATGATTCGAATCTCCTCCTTGGGCACAAACAAGTTTAACAGAGAAGCAATGAAATGGGATGTAATATCTGAATCAACTCTGTAACACTCTCCAGTCTTGATGAAAGCCTTCCCCAAGATAAGCTTCATGGCACCAATCATGAAGGCATTGTTCTACAATAAAACTCTCCTCAAGCGTTGGTCTGTGACTTTTCCAAGAAATTCCATCTGCCTAATTGTGCTGGTTATGCAAATGGGTGAATTCATTCCACCACAAGCCAAGTTCTTTGTCGCCAAATGGAAGACCAAGTTGGGAGCTTCTGCCATTATTTTTTATTTTATCACCTCTGTCACGGTAAACCAACTACCTGTGGTACTAAATGCTCAGCTGTCTCTAGCTTTGAATTTAGTATGAAATGTGTGGGATTCTCATAACACTTAGCCACCACGCTTCTAGCTAAGCCTTCTTAATCTGGTGAGTATTGATGTATCTAACGCTTGAAGATTTCCTTGCTTACAAATGATTAAATGTAGTCATGTCTAAAGCATGCGAATAGTCTTTCTTATCTTATCAGTCCTCTTGGGAATTCCACTTTCAAGTTTCTTTCCTTCAGCCTTTGCAGAAAACCATTGATACTTGATGTCATCTAAGGGTGACACCAAGAATATTGATGTGTAATCCTTTGGCCACTCCACAAATGGAATTATGGAGTGGCACCCACCTATTCACCTGCTCGATGACCCTTCAACCACATCAGCTCCATCGAAACGGCCACTCCACATAGATGGTTGTGGAGTGGCACCCGCCCAACCTCCCACGTGTGTATACAATATATTTATTTATGTATATATATGAAATTATATTATTTATATACATATACATACAATAATTCTACACATAAATATTTAGGAAGCTACACAAAAAATTCTAAAAATACTCAACACCCACTAAATATTTTATGAAGCAACTCTTTATGAGACTACTACCTTATTATATATATGTATATGTACATGTGCATGTATATGTATATGTTCCTCTTTATGAGACTACTACCTTATTATTTGTATGTATGTATGTATACGTATACATGTACATGTATGTACATACATATATACTATATGTTTGTATGTATGTATGTATATGTATGTATACATTATACATATACATACATGCATACATACAATATATATATATGTATGTATTTTATACATGTACATACATACATACATATTATTTGTATGTATGTATGTATACGTATACATGTACATGTATATACATACATATATACTATATGTTTGTATGTATGTATGTATATGTATGTATACATTATACATATACATACATGCATACATACAATATATATGTATGTATTTTATACATGTACATACATACATATATATTGTATGTATGTATGTACATGTACATACATACATATATATACGTACATATATATACATACATATATAATAAAGTAGTAGTCTCATAAAGAGGAGCTTCCTAAAATATTTTGTGGATGCTGTTGAAAATTTTTAGAATTATTTTATGTGTAGGTGGTTCAATGAATTTTATAACAATGTACAAGATGGAAATTTTAAGCTTAAAATTTCTAGGAAGCCAAGGTCTCATGATTTTTTAACAATAGCTAATGTTAAATTTGTTTAATGAAATGTTTTTTTAGCAACAACTAATACTAAAATATATAGATGGATGACATGCAGCAAAAAAATTTCTTAAAGTGGTTGAGGATACTTTCAACCCCACTTGAAGGACACCTACTAAAAAAAATGAGAACTAAAGTATAGGAGCTTGTATTTTCACAATAAGATTTCATTTTATCATATAGCAATTTTTTTATAAAAATAAAACATAAAGCACCCTTCATAAAACCTTTTCTTAAACAACTTACCAAACTATTTACTAATTTTTATTTTTGGTGTGGAAGGTTGGTTGGGGGTAGGGAATAAATCTTAAAACTCCCTTCATAAAACTATTTCTTAAACAACTTATCAAACTATTTATTTCAACACTATTTAGTAATTAGTTATATAGAGAATAAGCCTTTGTCAAATGAGAACTATGGAGCCATACATCTCAATCCAATCAACCAACAAGCCAACCTCAATAACCACTCATGTGGTTTCTTTTATAGAATAAGCATGCACAACACTACTAAGTGTTATTACATAATTCATGTGTCTCAAAACCATGAGCTCACTAAATCATGACTCCAAACTTAAATATTTTTCTTGATATGACTCTCACCTTAAATATTTAACTAATATTTCATACAACATACAAGTCTCCACAAGAATCCCTATCCCATGTGGTATCCACATATATGTAGATACATTACAATTAAATATTTATTGTTAGTTCATTATAATTATGCAAGATGTACAACACACCTTTCCCAAAAACACTAAACAACAAAATATAAATAATTAAGAGAATAGAAATAATAATGAAGATAATTTTAATAATTAATCTACCAAAAAACATAATTATATTATATGAATGAATAATATATTTTATAAAAAATAACATATAAGTTATTGTTTTATAATAATAAATATTTTTAGTGTCCAATCTTATTAAACATTAATATTATATATTGTTCTATTACAGTACACTCTACTTAAACATCATCCATCATCCACTTCAATGATCAAACAGTCAATAGCAATTTTACACCTCATTCACAACAAAAAGTGGTAATTATTTGTCCTATTTTTATTGGCCAAAATTAACTTTTGACTATAATAGACATCAGAATTCCACCATCCATAATATTGTAACTGAGTGCTTCTAGATTAAATTGTGCGATAGTATTTTCTTAATATATTTTAGAAAAAAAAATAACTTATAAGTTATTATTTTATAATAATAATAAATATTTTTAGTGTTCAATCTTATTAAACATTAATATTATATATTGTTCTATTACAGTAGGCTCTACTTAAACACCATCCACTTCAATAATCAAACAGTCAATACCAATTTTACATGTCATTCAAAATAAAAAGTGGTAATTATTTGTCCTATTTTTATTTGGCCAAAATTAACTTTTGACTATAATAGACATCAGATTTCTACAGTCCAAAATATTGTAATTGGGTGCTTCTGGATTAAACTGTGTGATAATACGTTTTGGTTTTTCATGTCATGACCACATGGCAAATGTGGACATGATAGTTTCATATCACACTACATGATCCATCATTAGGAGAAAAGAAAGTAAGAGAGGAGAAATAGAATTGAATTTGTTTTGGATTATGTTTGACAATAGCTTACAGGTTGTTATTTATTTTTGTGTATTAAATTTTGTGAGGAGATATATGATTTCAAAATTGAAGTTTTGGTCTTTTCATTTCTCTCTCTAACATATGGTTGCTACATTTGATGTAGAGAAGAGATGACTCAACCAGGCATCCCTAGTTGTAGTGAAATTCATAGTGGTGAAGAAAATGGCAGAGGTGAAACACAATGCAGTGCTTCACCTAAATCATGGCTTAGCCAAGTAAAGACCGCACTCGATTCTCCAAATTATAAAAGATGGCAAGTGTCCAAAAATGTTTGCATTTATAGGGTAATTGAACCCATAAAGATTTCTAAACAGAAAGCTTATGAACCTTTGGTCATATCGTTCAGCCCTTACCATCACAAGTTTAGTCCTAAATTCTCCATGATGGATCAATATAAATTGGAAGCAATCCATAGAATGTTAACAAGGCTTCAGATAGATGTGACCACATTGATTGCAGAGATTCAAAAGTTAGAGTGTGAAATCAGGGAGTGCTATTAACATTGTTGAATACTAACACCCACTCATAGCCATGAAAGTGAATGCAAAAGATTAATTCAAAAAGAAATGAGTACAGATAAATGATACACAGTCCACCTATTCCACACCCACAAATAGTAACAAATTGATAAAAAGAAATAGCTACATCTTTCTCAACACATACCAACATAACAGAGGCAATATTGAAGATAGATTACAAATTGACACAAGAACAATTGCAATCATAGAAGATATTTGAAGATACAAAGTTCTGAAAATAATTCTTCATTTCTTCAATATGATAAAATTCAAAGTTTCTAAAAATGCTTCTGTACATAAGCTGAGTTAAGAAAAAGATAATTGGAAACAGAATAAACTTGCTCCCCTTCCCCTACTCACAGCCAGCCGAAAAAAGATACCTCCTCCCCCCAAAAGTCCTCCCTTTATAGTTTTTCAAAACCCAAAAATATATCTAAACATAACTGTCTGTAATGATTCTCTAAGTAACCGCTATCAAGAAAGTGACCTCACAATGGAAACAGTTACATTACATCAAAATTTTGGTTACCACCACTAATTACAAAAAGATTTCATGGATACCAAACAAGTGGCATTAGATTGCCCCAAGTACGGGGGAGATTCATAATTCCAGTCGTATTTCCATAAAAAGATTATGCAATTTAGCACGTTCTTCCTCCTCTTCCAGAAGGAAGATTACCTTGCGATATTCAACACAGCTGGTCTTCTCTTTCCACGCAATTATGTACAACTGGGAGATGATATCAATCTGTTCTTCTTCAGGCCAGTTCAAATTGGGTTGCAGGATAGGCATGGGTTCACCATCCCAAGTCTCATTACTCACAGGAAGTCTCATTTTCAAAATGTCTTGGTTGATAAAAATTGAACTCAGAGGTACCACCACCTTTCTCTATAGACAAGTTGATTCAATTACACCAGTAGGTAATGATGACTTTTAACTTGTTGTTGTCATGCTACCACCTTAGTGAGTTCTGTTACACTTGTCACTTAAGAGGTAATTAATGCATCATTGATTTTATACCTTGAGAAATGAGTCTTAAGATTGAGTTCATATTTCATAACTCCTGAAAAGACATTCTCATGATATGTCGTACAGATAATCAAATGAGCTAGCGACACTTTTGAAAATTGGGAATCTGTTGGAAGGTAGTGGAGTCACGGAGTCACAAAAAAGTAGAACCATTGAACCATATATCGAGAGTTCCAAGGTTTCGAAAACCTCTGACAATGAATGAAGTCGAACCATCAAAGCTTTTGCAAACTTTCAAACTATAGAGTGAAGTTCAAAAAATTTCAACCTTTCTGACAATAAGAGGAGTTGGGAGGTCGGCCATTTCATGAAATTTTGAACATAAATCAAGGGAACAAGGGATTCATGAACTTGAAAAATGCCTGACAATGAAGGATGAAGTGTTGATAAAGTCTATAAAGTCTTTGAGTTACGCATGAGTATAGACTTTTAAAAAAAAATGTCCCCATGACTTGATTTGTGAATCATGAACGAGAAAAAGCTAAGACTAAAATTTCACAAGAGGTAAGATATTTGGGCATAGAAAATGACTAGATTGGGGCAAGACAATGTTATGATTATACCTTCAAAAGGATCTTGCATCAATTCCTATGTACTAAAATTTGAAAATTTACGGGTTTAAATTTTGGGGCCAACAACAAGCTCTAATTGGGGACGAGGACTGCAAAGGACTAAGCAATGAACCCAGAATCCCAAGAATAGACTAGTGCATGAGTCCAAGAGGCAATAGAGTCACAGAGCATAGGGGACAAAGGAGCTAGAGCAAACCAAAAATGGGACAAAACATAAAAGGAAACTACACTACCAGCACAACAAAAACTCCTAATATGTACATGGTCGGGAAGACCCTACCTCAAGTGACTCTAGGATATTCATGCAAATCCATTGACCAGCTGGGAGAAATAGTTACCAATGCAAAATAGTGCTTGGTGAATGAGGAACCTGCAAGCAACTAGTAGCCAATTGATGACCATCACAATCAGAGGAATGGGAACAACACCATGTAAAAAAAATTTGGATAAAATCTAATGCTCAACAAGCCACTCCTCACTGTATATTTTTGCAATTAGATGAATCACATCTACATAGCCCAACATATGATTATCATCATATGCCTGTATACCCTCATCAGGATGCACTTGATTTTGCGAGAAAAGAGAAACCAACCCCTAGATTGTACAACCCACAGAAACATCATAAGATAAAGACCCTTCTCTGGTTGCCTCAATATTTTTCTGCATATAATCATTCCCCACAGAAGATAAATTGACATTCCATTCCTAAAAACAACCACTTAAATCACTGGGAGACCAATCAACCTTACGCAAAATTGGAAGTGAGTTAGACTGAAAATCTGAATCGCAAACGATATTTCCATGAGGTTGAAAATTTATATTGCAAATAATGTTTTCATGTGACATAGAATCACCCCCACTTGGAATAATTTCTTCTTTCTCTGCAAGATTTGACCCAATAACTTCATGACATACTTTATCACTTCCGTCCATATCCTGTAGATTGACATTGCAACTTCTTCTCCACACAAATATTCATCCTCACTTGCATCAAGACACCACTTCAGAATATAAACAACATGATGCTCATCACACTTGTCCATTTGATCAATTTCATTTAGACTATCATGACTACTCTTAACATCAACTTCCAATTTCTATTTAAAAATTTTGGTATCCTGATTTTCAAATTGAAAAGATTCAAATGTAAAATCATTCATGACCTCTTCTTGCAGCCATACTTCTGCATCACCTTGCTCAGAAAAAGTGAAGCCTTCATATTCAACTTACATGCACTCCGAAGAGAAGATATTCAATACCTCATCCTTATGTCGTGTAGCCTCAAATTGCTCTTCACTGTTGGTAAAAGTGAATGATTCCATTTCTATAGTAAAAAAGGAAGCCAAATCAATACCATTTGCATTACCCTCATTGTAATTTGCATTATGGGAAGATTGTTCATTTTCTGCACCACCTGAGGGGCTTTCAGGTCCATCATTAACTTCATAATGTAAATAAAAGGCTTCCATTCTTCTATTCACCTGAGGCTTGATTTCTACATTATTTACCTCTTTTCTACAAAACTTCTTTCAATCAAAAATAGAGAGGTTAAGACATTCAACAGAAGGATGCCATGCTTTTGGAAAACTTATAAGCTAAAAGCTTTTCTTGTGCATGATAGATTTCTTCAAAGGTTTGCTACCCAAATAATTTACAAACTGATGTGTCTTTCATAAACCACTTAATATCAAATCATCTTCAATCCTTATAGCCTCTTGTTGAGCAATTTTAATATCATTCACTTTACTTCGTTTCAACTCAAATTGAACATCAGGATGCAAAGAGGAAATAAAAGTATAGAGCTGAAGTTGCTCACTTGGTTGAATGGAAGCTAGAATCTTTTTGAGCAATCGATTGAATCTATCCACAAAATCTCTGGCGGGTTCACCTTCTTTCTTTTGAATATTGAAATTTTGACAGAGCAGAGCAGCTTCATCAACATGACCCTTATATCTTCCGAAAAAATTATTCTTTAAAGAGTCCTAACCTGTAATATATTTATCTTCTAAATAATGGAACCAATCTGCTGTAGGTCCAATGAGAGATTCAATAAATAAACGAACAAAAACATCCTCTTCACTTACCCCCAAAACTCCACATGCAACTGTGAATACCAAAATATGGTCTTCAGTATCCTTATGATTCTCTCTGCTGAACTTCGAGAAGTGCTTTCTTGATCCTTCGGGTAGAGGTGAAAACTGAGACAAAAAGAGAGGTCCAAAATGATTTCCCAATGGCTAGGAGGAAACCAATGCCATAATGCAATTCCAAAAAATAAATCAGTAGGTATCTTTGTTGGAACCAAATGCTTCTGAATAATTTCCACATCATAGAGCCACCAGCCTCTGTCCTCGGGGAGGCAGTTTTAACTTTCTGGGAAAATGAAAACATTGATCTTTCAATTTCAAATCCCTAGCAGAGTCACCTAAAATCTATTGGTTAACAGATTTGTCACTTCTAGTTTATACTCCTTTTCCCACACAAAGGACAACCTGACCAACAGTTGAGTCACTTGCAAAGTTAATTGCAAGTGCTCTCTACTTATTTTACAAGGCGCGGCTACCTTCGAATGATTTACAAGGAATGAAAAATGGAGTATGCTTTTGACCAGAAAATAGAAAAGGTAAACTAACACCCACTCATAGCCATGAAACTAAATGCAAAAGATTAATTCAAAAAGAAATGAGTATAGATAAATGATACACAGTCCACCTATTCCACACCCACAAATAGTAACAAATTGATAAAAAGAAATAGCTACATCTTTCTCAACACATACCAACATAATAGAGGCAATATTGAAGATAGATTATGAATTGACACAAGAACAATTGCAATCATAGAAGATATTTAAAGACACAAAGTTCTGAAAATAATTCTTCATTTCTTCAATATGACAAAATTGAAAGTTTCTGAAAATGCTTCTGTACATAAGCTGAGTTAAGAAAAAGATAACTAGAAATAGAATAAACTTGCTCCCCTTCCCCTGCTCATAGCCAGCCAAAAAAGGTACCTCCTCCCCCCAAAAGTCCTCCCTTTATTGTTTTTCAAAACCCAAAAATATATCTAAACGTAACTATCTGTAACGGTCCTCTAAGTAACTACTATCAAGAAAGGGACCTCAAAATGGAAATAGTTACATTACATCAAAATTTTGGTTACCACCACTAGTTACAAAAAGATTTCATGCATGCCAAACAAGTGGCATTAGATTGCCCCAGGTACGGGGCGATTCCTAATTCTAGTCATATTTCCATAAAAGGATTATGCAATTCAGCAAGTTCTTCCTCTTCTTCCAGAAGGAAGATTACCCTACAATATTCAGCATAGCTACTCTTCTCTTTCCATGCAACTGTGCGCAATTGGGAGATGATATCAATCTGTTCTTCTATGGGCCAGTTCAAATCAGGTTGCAGGACAAGCATGGGTTCACCATCCCAAGTCTCATTACTCACAAGAAGTCCCATTTTGAAAATGTCTTGGTTGATAAAAATTGAACTCAGAGGTACTACCACCTTTATCTGTAGACAAGCTAATTCAATTATGCCAATAGGTAATGATGACTTTTAACTTGTTGATGTCGTGCTACCACCTTAGTGAGTTCTGTTACACTTGTCACTTAAGAGGTAATTAATGCATCATTAATTTTGTACCTTGAGAAATGAGTCTTAAGATTGAGTTTGTATTTCATAACTCCTGAAAAGCTATTCTCATGATATGTCGTATAGATAATCAAATGAGCTAGCAACGCTTTTGAAAATCGAGAATTTATTGGAGGGTTGCGGAGTCGTAGAAAAGCAGAACCATTGAACCACATATTAGGAGTTTTGGGGTTTCAAAGACCTCTGACAATGAATGAAGTCGGTCCATCGGAGATTTTGCAAACTTTTGAACTATTAGAGTGAAGTTCAAAAACTTTCAAACTTTCTGACAATAAGAGGATTCGGGAGGTCAGCCATTTCATGGACTTTTGAACATAAGTCAGGGTAACAAGGGATTCATGAACTTGAAAAATACCTGACAACAAAGAATGAAGTGTTGATAAAGTCTATAAAGTCTTTGAGTTACACATGAGTATAGACTTTTTTTTAAAAATGTCCCCATGACTTGATTTGTGAATCATGAATGAGAAAAAGCTAAGACTAAAATTTCACAAGAGGTAAGATATTTGGGCATGAAAAATGACCAAATTGGGGCAATACAATATTATGATTATACCTTCAAGAGGATCTTGCATCAGTTCCTATGTACTAAAATTTGAAAATTTACGGGTTTAAATTTTGGGGGCAACAGTAAGTATAGGACTAAGGAGTTAATTATGTACTCCATCATTGTGACAAGGAGTGTCAGAGATTGGATTTTGTTGGTCCAACAAAGTGCAAGTGGGATATGGTAATGAAGGCTCAATGGTGAAGACGACATTGTCATGGAATAAGGATGATATGTCAAGGTCTTTGGTGGAGGCATTGATGGTCCCATCAACAGTAATTTCAATGACATTAGAGGGTTCATCAAGACTTGTAGAGGGAACATGAGGATCCTTCATTTTCACACTAGAGGGCATGTATCCCAGACCATAAGAAGTGTCATGGATTGGTTCAACATGGAAATAATTATGTAACTCATATTCTCCACAACCTTTGTCTATAATCTTGACTTTGGTAACTTTAGGATCTTTAAAGGATGATGAAGTAGAAGTGAGATCATTGGGATGAACATAAGATGTGGAAGAGGTAACCTTCTCCTCAATGGAAATATCATTGAACATTAGGACAAAGGTTATATTTAGGACTAGCAACTCCCAAAGCTCTACAATATGCCAAGTGTCTAGGATACACTTGGATGGTAATTTCAACACCATTATGTGGAATTTGATACATTGATGGAAAGTAGAAGGTATGGCTTGCATAGCATGGATCCAAGGATGACCAAGTAAGATGTTATATGGAAGCTCAAGGTCAAGGACACAACATGTAGTATGTAAAAGGACAGGTCCAACTTGTATAGGAAGACATATGATGCCTTCACATTCTCTCTCAATATCATAATATCCTTTGATAGTATAAAAATATGGTTCGAAGTCAGCTTTTGAATATCCCAATTGTGTTATTAGCTTTGAGTTACATAGGTTCAAGCCAGCTCCATTATCCAAAAGGACACATTTGACTTTGGTTTTGGAGATCAAGACCTCTATATGAAGGGCATTATTATGAAATGGATCAATAGATGGCATGTCTTGTTGGGTAAAGGTGACGTGATAGGTGGAATAAAGGTGACTCACAAGAGATTGGAATTGATTAGGGTCAATATCGTGGGGGACTTGAGAGTCTTGGAGGATATGGTCTAATATGGCTTTGTGGATGGGGGAGACCTTAAGGAGATCAAGGATGGTGATTTATGTAGTAGTCTTCCCAAGGTGATCAAGGATATTATAACGGGATGGATGAGTGGATGAAGAAGATTAAGGTGAAGATGAGGAAAGATGATGGTTGGTGGATAGTAATGGTTCCACGACGAGTGGTGATAATGCATCCAAGGGATGGGGCTCTAATGGTGATAGTGGAAACTTGTGAAGCATCATAAACAACTCTTCCTATGACATTTTCATAATCAAGAGGGGCTTTGTTATAGAGAACATTATTGGTACGATTATCTTGGGATTTGATTGGAATTGGTGGCAATGGACTTGGTTTGATGCTTTGGCAAAGGATCATTGTAAACACCCCATTGTGTATTAGAAGATTTAGGCTTAGTATTAACCTCCAATGTTCCTTGATCAATAAGGTCTTGAATATAATGTTTGGACCTCATACAAATATGTGTGGGATGACCATGGACACTGTTGGTGTTTCTTCTAAATCAGCAGAGGGTTTGTCAGTTCCAATGCATAGTTAGATTCAGCCAATGAATATAGGAGGTTGCGTGAGCCACCTCCCATTCACTTCTGGCTCTGCTGCACCAAGGGGGTATCCCTATAGCTAAAGATGTAACACTTGACTCACCCAATGACACAAAGATATAGCTTTACAATAACAGGCAGAATACTCTCATGTGTGGACCAAGATTTGTGTGACAAATCACAAGGTTGGAAACATTCTTGGACATATTTGTCTGGTTATGGATGAGAGTATGCAGGGGCTTCCTAATCCTAATCCTACAACTAACAGGTTGGAAATATGGAATGATTTGAATTTATGCTTTGGATGCAAGACAGGGGTTTTGGATCATAACTACTTCACAAGAACAGACCGGTGCCTATCCTAGGGCAAGGAGTCAACTAGACGTATACATAAGAATGGCTTGCAACTGTCATTCGAGTTTCAAGGGGTTAGGACTGGTGTTTTCCTTACAAATACCACCCAAGGATAAGTATTCAACTATCTCTACTTACAAATATCCCAGTTGACATACAATCTTCTCCATACTTAACCTAAAATGATTTAATCCACTCCTTGAATGGAAGTTAGAGATTGGCATATGATACAAAAATCTATACCCAAGAATCTGAGAAACCCTTAGTAACTAGATTTAAAAGAAGAAATTGCATGCAACAAATGGAGAAAAATAGATAAATACATGCAACAATGCATTTTTCATATACAATGACAAGAAACTGAACATATGTGCAAGACACACTCAGATGCAACTCATAAACTCCAAAGAGATACAACAGCCAGGAAAATGCTCTATTTTTTGTTATTTACACAAAAATGCCCAAGTCTTCCACCAAAACAATGAGGCATACACCTCAGATATACTCAAAGTGTGCCCTCAACAGAACCGTACAAAAGTTAAACCAAAATTCTGCCAATTACAATGCACCAAGAATGGCGCCCAAATCAATCAATGCAGTAGAAGACAAAACAAGAAGAAGCAAAAGAAGGGCGAGGAGTAGTTGAACTCGAGTCCTGTGCCGCCACTAGAAGATTTTCCACTTGAAGGTGGTAGCTAACATGTCCCTTCGGCCCATACCTATCTGCAATCTTGCCATTAATGGCATACCAACTCACAGCTACCGTGGAAACGTAGTAGCAGATGCATAAACAATTTTCCAGCCAAGAATGCCACTACATATGCATGGGAAAACCCTCACCATCAAACATTTGAACACAGTTGTTAATCCTTCTTTGCACCTCCCAAATCTACGGTTCAAAACAAATAGGCATGTTGCTGGCTAATGAGAATGTGCCACGCAGATGCTTCCTTGTCATCACTAACTTTTCTCGCTTCTATTTTACCTTTACCACTTTTGTATATGCAAACGCATATACAATCATCTTATATACAAGGTAGACCCCAAATTGTATAGAATAAATATAAACTTCATTCAGGTCCAGCTTGTATCTTTTTCATTGCACATCGGCTTGTATATCGGCATATACAAAGTCATATACAAGCAGGCTGCAAATCTCAACACATTATCTGTTGGATTGGAACATTCCTTGGAATCCACGTTGTAACTTTTCTTTTGTTTATCAGCCTTGTATGTGCAAATATACAAGCGAATGCACATACAACTGATGGGCCCCATTTCTGAAGTTGACCACCGCTGACCTGTTTGCATGCTTTACCTTGTTCATTCAATTGTATATTTGGAATATACAATCCCAAACACACAAAGGCGGATCTCAAAATATTTCAAAATGCTATTAACTCTTTTGGCCACGTCCTCCTTGAATATCCCACTTGTATGTCAATCCTTGTATATGCAAATGCCTCTGCACCTTTCCTTTTGTATATCAGGCATACATTCAACTTTGTATGTACGTGGGCCCTACCACATGTATCTCAGCCGCACTGTAGCAAATGTATGTGCACCCTTGTATATTTTTCCTTGCATCTTTACATGCAACCCGATATACAAACTGGGAATATTCCTGGGATCTGCGAAAGATTCCCACTTGCATATGCACCTTTTCTAACCCCGATATGATTCATAAATGCATATAACTCATTTTTTCAAAGGCCGATGGGAATTTTGCAAGCCCGCCCATGCACATCAGCACTTGTATATACAAACCTCTTTGTATATACAAAGATACATGCATTTTAACTCTATTTTTTGTATTTTTTACAGCTACAGAAGTTGAAAGAGTTAGATTTTTTGGACTTTTTGGGAGGGTGCCTGCATATTTAAATGCTTGAAACTTGAATACTCATGCAGGAACCAACAGACACAATAATAATCATAATATTCTTGGTCACTATACCATGCGGGTTTGGACTCATTATCGGCATAGGGTCTTGTATAAGAGTATGTGACCATGTTGGCTTACACAAGCTTTTGAAAGATTGACTGAATGGGCTCTTCTAAATCCATGAAATGTCATTGTGAATTTGAAGGTGTTCTAAATTTTCACTCAGGAAGGGTGATGGTACTAGTCAAGAGGAATTTTGGTGCATCAGGTTGAGAAGCTTGAGTTGTTTGGACATGCTTAACATCGATGACTCCATTATTAACCACATGTTTGTTTTTGGTCCAAGGTTGGAATTTATCATTTGTAGGGATATTGTCCTTGGTTTGAGATTCGATTAGACCTTTAGATATAAGGGATTTTTCAATGGTGATTCCTTTCTCAACAATCTCTTCAAATGTGGAAAGACAATGGATGATTTGAAACTAATAGGCGACAATACTTGGTGATAAACCTATAGCATTGTAAAACACACAACAAACAATGTGCAAAAAGATTTTATTGTAAAAACACACAAAAAATGATATGTGAAGCATATTTCTATTTGAAATATGAAGAGTTCAAATAATTTGGGCAAACTCGTGGAAGAGATGTATACCCTGGAAAAAAATTTGGGCAAATTCTGTAGCACATTTCACAGGTGAGCATATTGTCTTTTCATTGATGTTAAAATATCAGGTTGTTGCATTTCACAGTTGATCACAGGGGATCATGTATCAGGATGATGTTTTCACAAGATGCAGTAGTATTATGATTGATAGGTACATATCATATTTGGTTATGCAATCAGGGTTGTGAAGTTATTCTGTGACTTAGTCATTTCAGTGGTCCTTCATGGTAATGACATCAGTAATTTAGTCCTCATCAGTGACATGATCTTCTCAGTTTGATCTTTCAGTGAAAGTGGCAAAGATTGGCATTATGATTAGTCTTCATGCAATTATCTTTCAGTGGAAGAGGCAAAGGTTTATGTAATCACAGTGGTTTGAAGGTTTGAAATTATCTTTCAGTGAAAGAGGCAAAGGTTGGCATTGTTTGATATTATCTTACAAATGGTTTATACTAACAAATGCCACATATAGTGGTTTATGATGTTATTCATTATTTCACAAGACCTAAATTACACTTACTTAAAATCCTATTCTAAATGTCAATGCACTTTTTCTTTTAATCGTTCATTGACCGGCTATAACAGTCATCGTCACTTAAGTGACAAGTTAAAGGGATGTTGGCTCGTCGATGTTACCGGCCCCTTGTGCTAGGCTTCGGGTGAGCGCCGATGGAAGATTCAATAGCGGGCGCGAAAAAGCCGATCAACGGCTAAGTTTCAAATAGTTGTTGGCGGGGGTATTCCCATCGAATGGTGGAGATTCAAACTAAGCCCCATTTAACCGAGTTTAAAATTGACGGTTTCTGTGGTTAAAAAAGCAAGAAAATCAAGTTTTTTTGTTTCTATTCTAAGTGAGACAGTGAAGCACAAGAGATGTGGAGTATTGAAAAGTGAAGTTAGAAAGTTTGTTTAGATTTTTGTGAAGGAAAGAGTAAGTTGTAGAAGGTTTCTAATTGTAAAGAATATGAAAAGGCAGAGTTTTCGAAGAGGATTCATTTTTTTTTGTTTTGCTGTTTGTTTTTTTCATAAGAGAAGGTGATAAGTTTGAGATAAAATTATGTTGAAGCTAAACCGGTTACAAGCAAATGAAAAGATGAATGTTAATGATCTTTTTTTGGGTGTGCAGATATGTTTTTAATGGTGAGTGATAAGATTAAAAAAAAAACGTGAGAAAGTTGTGTGTGAAGAAGTATGGAATTATTAGTAGCAAGATAATCTTTTTGCAGAGAAATTTTTTCATGAAGAGACATTTTTGATAGTGAAATTTGCTCAGTTTTGGAGGTGTGATTGTGAACTCAAGGATGGAGATTTTTGATCAGAATAGAACAATATTTTCTCAGAGAAGGATAAAGCTTTGAAAAATGATTTTGGAGAAGGTTAAAAGTTTTTCAATATTGTAGTGAAAGAATCTATGAATTTGAAAAGTATGAATTGATTTGTTTTGAGATTGATTTGCAGAGATAGAGATATGAAATATCTTAAAGATCAAATTTGATTGATTGTTGTGAAGATGATATGATAACTGTTGAAGGTTGATTACAGAAAATATACATTTGATTGTTTTTGAAAAGGAGAAATAAGGTATTGATCTTATTGAAACAGGGAAACCCCCTGAGTTGTACTGTTCATTGAATTTAGATGTTGTAATGTCAGTGAGACATGCAGAGAGATACAATTTGCCAGTGAGGCAGAATTGTAATGTCAGTGAGACAATTGTAATCTAAATTTTGTATTAAGCCAGTGAGGCAGTTGAGTGGTTTTTATACCCCAGGAGGGTTTTCCACTCGGGAAATTTCTTGTGTCAAATCTGTGTGTTGATACTCTGCATATTTACTTTGTTCCTTCTGAAGAATTCTAAATTGTGAAATTAGATTAATCAAAAGTAGTAAAAAGTGTTAAAATTGTTAACAACACTGATTCACCCCCCCCTCTCAGTGTTGTGTGTATTCCTACAATTGGTATCAGAGCCTGGTACCCTGTCAAAGCTTAATCAACTTGGGTAGATCATATTTCTGGAATACTTATCATGGCAAGTCAAGAAGGTTACTCAAATTATAAGGCACCTATGTTTGATGGCTCTAACTATGCTTTTTGGAAATTCAGGATGGAGTCATATTTGTCATCTCTGGGGTATGATGTGTATGCTGCTATTGTTACTGGATATACTGCTACAAATCCTCCTAGCACAGCTGATGAGAAAAAGGCATATGAAAATAATGCTAAGGCTAAAAATGCATTATGTTGTGGTCTTACCAATGACATACTTGTAAAAATCATGGAGTGTAAAACAGCCAAGGAAATATGGGACAAATTGTCTAATATCTATCAAGGAGATGATAAAATCAAAGAAGCAAAACTGCAATCCTACAGAGCAAAATTTGAAAGTCTCAAAATGAGTGATGATGAGAAAGTGGCAGAATATCTTCTAAGGGTCCAAGAAATTGTAAATGCTATCAGAGGACTTGGTGATACACTGGAAGAGAAGACAGTTGTTACAAAAGTCTTAAGGACTTTAAATCCTAAATGTGAATCCAAAGTGTCTGCAGTAGAAGAAAGAGATTTAAGCAAAGTTACCTTTGATGAACTTCATGGTACTTTCACAGCCTATGAGATGAGAATTAGCAATGACATACCTTCAAGCAAAGAAGCTGCTTTCAAATCAGTCAGAAAAGAAAAGGAGATTTCTGATTCAGATGATATGGATGATGATCAAGAAATATCTCTTGCAAGCAAGTTGAAGAAGGGATCTGTTGGTAAGTACAAAGGTAAACTTCCATTCAAATGTTTTGAATGTGGAAAGATTGGACACTATGCAGCTCAGTGTCCTTACAAAGACCTAGACAGTGATGAAGATGAAAATAAGAAGCAATTTAAAAAGAAACAGTTTGTTTCTAGAAGGAAAAATAATTTCAGAAAGAAGAGAAGTTTGTTCACAAAAAATGTTGATATGTCTGAAAGTGATTCAGATGATTTTCTTGATGAAAATGCATAGACTTTATTTATGGCTATTCTAAATGAAGTTCAAAATGAAAAGTGTGAGGAACAATCAAACAGTTGTGAAGCTGTTGTTGATTTTGAAGGAGAATTGATGTGTGCATTAAGTCAAGTCAAGAAACTTAAGAAGGAAATCATTGCACAAAGAAGTCAGTTTCAAAAAGAAAATGAGATCATGAATAACAAGTTAACTTGTTATGAGAAACAAATTACTGATCTAATTCTTTCTCTTGAAGAAAGTAAGAAAATTATTGTTGATAAAGATAAAGAGTTGAATAACAAGGACAAGGAATGTCATACACTTGAAGCTGAAATTGTTGGTCTGAGAAGAAGACTTGATATGTGCAGAAGCAGTGATAAACTAGATGATCTTCTTGATAAACAAAAAGGATTCAAGGATAGATCAGGTCTTGGATTTGAAGAGGGACAATGTTCACAAAAGGCTAGTACAAATGGCAAATCAATCATAAGGACAACAAACTAGAACAGAAGTGATACTTTCAGGTATAATGCTCACTTTACTGGATATTGTTTTTGTTGCAACAGGGTTGGACATAAAGCCAGTGAATGCAGATTTTTAGTCAGAAGAGAAATGCATTTATTTCAAAGGAATCCATTCATGTTTTTAAGAAGTTTGAAGTGTCACAATTGTAAAAAATTTGGACATATTGCTAAATTTTGTAGACCTTCTTTGCAAATGCAGCAAACTATAAGGAATACTGTTACAGGTTTGTCTTCTTCAAGTTCTGAAAAGAAGTTGCTTGTTTGGAAACCTAAGGTAATCAATAAGAGCATTAATGTTATGATTGCACAAGCTGCTTTTCATGCCAGAAAGAAGGAACAGTGGGTGATTGACAGTGGCTGTTCCAATCACATGACAGGAGACAAAGAAAAATTTGTTAAGTTTGAAGACATTAATGAAGGTTCTGTTATGTTTGGAAATAATGATTGCATTATGATCAAAGGTAAAGGTACAATTCTTCTTGATGAAGAAACACCACTACATGATGTGTATTTTGTAGAAGGACTGAAGCACAACTTGTTAAGTGTCAGTCAAATATGTGACAATGGTTTTAATGTGGTTTTTGATGCACATGGATGTGAGATTGAAAAGAAATCAGGTAAAGTTATTGCAGCAGGTCTAAGGACTAGTGGTAACATCTACAATCTTCATAACTCAGAAACTAAAAGTGTTGATAGTCATATCTGTTTCATGGGTCAAATTGAGGAAAGCTGGTTATGGCACAGAAGACTTGGTCATGTGAATTTTGACAATCTTGTGAGAATTAGCAAGAATCACAATGTCAGAAATATGCATCATATTTCAAAACCAAGTAATACTATATGCAAAGAGTGTCAGCTGGGTAAGCAAACCAAAGTTAGTTTCAAGCCTAAGGAGTATTTTACTTCAAAACCTCTACAGCTGGTACATTCAGATTTGTGTGGTCCTACAAGGACTAAAGCTCTAGGAGGCGAAAAGTATTTTATGCTTTTCATTGATGACTTTTCAAGAATGACATGGGTAACATTCTTAAGGCATAAATCAAAGGCATTTGATAGATTCAAAATCTTTAAGAAGATGGTTGAAAAGGAATCTGATTTCAAGCTAAAATGTCTAAGGTCAGACAATGGAGGAGAGTACACTTCAAAGGAATTTGAGGAGTATTGTGAAAAACATGGGATAAGAAGGCAATTCTCCACTCCTAGAACTCCACAGCAAAATGGAGTAGCTGAAAGGAAAAATAGGACTGTAAAAGAAATGGCAAGAACTTTACTACATGATGCAAATCTGCCTAATGTCTATTGGAGAGAAGCTGTTCATACAGCTGTATATACTCTGAACAGAGTTCAATTAAGGGTAAAGTCAAATTATACTCCTTATGAACTGTGGTATGGTAAGTCAGCTAATGTTGGATATTTCAAAATTTTTGGAAGTAAGTGTTACATCAAGAAAGATAATGATAGCTTATGTGGTTTTGAGTCTAGATGTGATGAAGGCATTTTTCTTGGTTATTCTACACATAGCAAGGCATATAAATGTTTTAACAATAGGCTCAAAAGAATAATTGAAAGTAAGGTGGATGAGGATTTGTAGCCCTGTATGCAGTTGATTCATGACATTGAAGTTGATCATCATTCACAAAAGGAAGAAGAAATTCAAGAAGAGGAAGAAAATCCTGAAAAATCTGTTGATGTTAAGACAAAGACTCTTTCAAAGGCATTTCAAAGAGATCATCCTCATGAGTTTATCATTGGGGATAAGGACAGTGGTGTGTTAACAAGAAGAGGAAAGCAAGCTGCTGCACATAATCAAGCACATGTGTGTTTGATATCTGAAATGGAACCAAAGAATTATGTTGAGGCCAGCAAAGATGAAGCATGGGTTAATGCCATGGAAGAAGAGTTAAGCCAAATAGAAAAGAACAAAACATGGGAACTTGTTCCAAGACCAGAAGGTAAGAATGTCATTGGATCAAAATGGGTGTTTAGGAATAAGCTTGATGATAAAGGTAAAGTTGTTAGAAACAAAGCCAGACTGGTTTGCAAAGGGTATTCACAAATTGAAGGTATTGACTTTAAAGAAACATTTGCTCCTGTTGCTAGATTAGAAGCTATAAGGATGTTTTTAGCTTTTTCAGTTTATAAAAATTTCAAAGTTTACCAAATGGATGTAAAATCAGCATTTCTAAATGGAGATCTTGAAGAAGAAGTCTACATGGAACAACCAGAAGGTTTTGTGAATAAAGATAATTCAGATCATGTTTACAGGTTGAAAAAGGCTTTATATGGTTTAAAGCAAGCTCCAAGGGCTTGGTATTATAGACTGGATAAGTTTTTGCAGGAACAGGGGTTCACAAAAGGAGGTGTGGATAGTAATTTGTACTATTTAATCAAAGGTAAGGATATTCTGGTTGTTGAAATTTATGTAGATGATATCATTTTTGGTAGTAACAATGATGATATGAGTCATTCATTTCCTAACATCATGAAATCAGAATTTGAAATGTCTATGTTGGGAGAATTGTCTTTCTTTCTTGGTCTTCAGGTATCTCAGCTTGAAAAGGGAATATTCATCTCACAAAATAAATATGCCAAAGAGATGTTAAAGAGGTTTCAAATGGATGATTGCAAACATTTGGGTACTCCTATGGAGACAGGGCATAAGCTAAGTAAAAATGATGAATCACCTGAAGTAGAACAATCTCTGTATAGATCTATGATTGGGAGTCTTTTATATCTCATTGCTTCTAGGCCTGATATTATGCAGGCTGTTTGTTTGGTTGCTAGATTTCAAGCTTGTCCTAAACAATCACATTTGAATGCTGTTAAGAGAATCTTTAGATATATTAAGGGTACACTTGATTTTGGTTTATGGTATCCTAGACACAATGATTTTACACTTCTTGCCTATACAGATGCAGATTGGGCAGGGTGTCCTGATGACAGAAAAAGCACAAGTGGGGCAGCTTTCTTTCTGGGTGGCAGATTGGTTGCATGGCATAGTAAGAAACAAGATTGTGTTTCTCTATCTACAGCTGAAGCTGAGTACATTGCTGCTTCATCATGTTGTACACAGGTACTTTGGATGGTACAATCACTTCTTGATATTAAGGTTGAGGTTAAAAAGCCTGTGTCTATTCTTTGTGATAACACAAGTTCTATCAATATGTCAAAGAATCCTATAATGCATTCAAGAACTAAACATATTGCTATTAGATATCATTTTCTAAGGGAAAAAGTGATTGAAAATGAAGTTGCTTTGGAATATGTGCATACAAGTGATCAATTGGCTGACATCTTCACAAAGCCTTTGCCAAAGGAGACATTTGAAACTATGAGATAGAGACTGGGAGTTCTATCTCTTGTCTCTCTTCAGTAAGTTACAGAGATATTAGATTCAGGGGGAGTTGTTTTCTAGATTATTTTAATGTCCTGAATCTCATTTGTACATAGCCTGTATATAGTTTTTGTACATATTTTTGTGGTTGGCAGTGTTACAGTATTGAGCATTTAATCAGTATGAAGTAAAGTGTTGGTTTTGACAAAAAATTTTCAGAGGATTGTATTTACAAGAACATGAATCTATTGGTTGTGGTGTTATTTTTTTGCCTTTGACATTTTTATGTCAAAAAGGGGGAGAAATGAGTTATGGTTTTTCCATCAATGTCAAAGACAAAGGGGGAGTTTTGTAGCACATTTCACAGGTGAGCATATTGTCTTTTCATTGATGTCAAAATATCAGGTTGTTGCATTTCACAGTTGATCACAGGGGATCATGTATTAGGATGATGTTTTCACAAGATGCAGTAGTATTATGATTGATAGGTACATATCATATTTGGTTATGCAATCAGGGTTGTGAAGTTATTCTGTGACTTAGTCATTTCAGTGGTCCTTCATGGTAATGACATCAGTAATTTAGTCCTCATCAGTGACATGATCTTCTCAGTTTGATCTTTCAGTGAAAGTGGCAAAGATTGGCATTATGATTAGTCTTCATGCAATTATCTTTCAGTGGAAGAGGCAAAGGTTTATGTAATCACAGTGGTTTGAAGGTTTGAAATTATCTTTCAGTGAAAGAGGCAAAGGTTGGCATTGTTTGATATTATCTTACAAATGGTTTATACTAACAAATGCCACATATAGTGGTTTATGATGTTATTCATTATTTCACAAGACCTAAATTACACTTACTTAAAATCCTATTCTAAACATCAATGCACTTTTTCTTTTAATCGTTCATTGACCGGCTATAACAGTCATCGTCACTTAAGTGACAAGTTAAAGGGATGTTGGCTCGTCGATGTTACCGGCCCCTTGTGCTAGGCTTCGGGTGAGCGCCGGTGGAAGATTCAATAGCAGGCGCGAAAAAGCCGATCAACAGCTAAGTTTCAAATAGTTGTTGGCGGGGGTATTCCCATCCAATGGTGGAGATTCAAACTAAGCCCCATTTAATCGAGTTTAAAATTGACAGTTTTTGTGGTTAAAAAAGCAAGAAAATCAAGTTTTTTTTGTTTCTATTCTAAGTGAGACAGTGAAACACAAGAGATGTGGAGTATTGAAAAGTGAAGTTAGAAAGTTTGTTTAGATTTTTGTGAAGGAAAGAGTAAGTTGTAGAAGGTTTCTAATTGTAAAGAATATGAAAAGGCAGAGTTTTCGAAGAGGATTCATTTTTTTTGTTTTGCTGTTTGTTTTTTTCATAAGAGAAGGTGATAAGTTTGAGAAAAAATTATGTTGAAGCTGAACCGGTTACAAGCAAATGAAAAGATGAATGTTAATGATCTTTTTTTGGGTGTGCAGATATGTTTTTAATGGTGAGTGATAAGATAAAAAAAAAACGTGAGAAAGTTGTGTGTGAAGAAGTATGGAATTATTAGTAGCAAGATAATCTTTTTGCAGAGAAATTTTTTCATGAAGAGACATTTTTGATAGTGAAATTTGCTCAGTTTTGGAGGTGTGATTGTGAACTCAAGGATGGAGATTTTTGATCAGAATAGAACAATATTTTCTCAAAGAAGGATAAAGCTTTGAAAAATGATTTTGGAGAAGGTTAAAAGTTTTTCAATATTGTAGTGAAAGAATCTATGAATTTGAAAAGTATGAATTGATTTGTTTTGAGATTGATTTGCAGAGATAGAGATATGAAATATCTTAAAGATCAAATTTGATTGATTGTTGTGAAGATGATATGATAACTATTGAAGGTTGATTACAGAAAATATACATTTGATTGTTTTTGAAAAGGAGAAATAAGGTATTGATCTTATTGAAACAGGGAAACCCCCTGAGTTGTACTGTTCATTGAATTTTAGATGTTGTAATGTCAGTGAGACATGCAGAGAGATACAATTTGCCAGTGAGGCAGAATTGTAATGTCAGTGAGACAATTGTAATCTGAATTTTGTATTAAGCCAGTGAGGCAGTTGAGTGGTTTTTATACCCCAGGAGGGTTTTCCACTCGGGAAATTTCTTGTGTCAAATCTGTGTGTTGATACTCTGCATATTTACTTTGTTCCTTCTGAAGAATTCTAAATTGTGAAATTAGATTAATCAAAAGTAGTAAAAAGTGTTAAAATTGTTAACAACACTGATTCACCCCCCCCCTCTCAGTGTTGTGTGTATTCCTACAAACTCATGGGAGACATGTATGCCCTCCATTGAGAAGAGCTCATACAATTCAACAAACTCATCAAAGGAGATGTATGCCATGACTTAGCAAACTCCTCAAATGAGATGTATTCCGCAATTGGGCAAACTCGTGAAAAGATATGTATGCCTTGAACTCTCCCCCTTTTAGATTTGAATTGAACTCATTTATGCATTTTCAAAAATAAGTTGAAAGGTCACCACACCTTGTCTTCCTTAGAAGTGTAAATGGACAAGTGAAAACTGAAAGGTCACCTCACCCATTTCTTAGAAGTTGAAATTAGCATTTGGGTAAGACAAAATTAATTATAAAGTTGAAATATCTTATTTAATTTGGGTACCCCAACATATTTTGATCAATTTATTTGAAGATGAAAGGCTATTTCTTGATTAACATTATGGATGAAAATGCTAACCAATTATGTTTTTAGGGATGGCGGGATTTGACTTGCAAGCCCTCTCCACCTTTATAGGTAAGAAGAAAAGATTTCTCCACTATGTTGTTTGGAATTACAAAGGTCTAGCATTGTGAGTTCGTGTTCAACATTATAGGAGAAAAGAGCAACAAATTTTTTAGATGTCAGTGAAAGTTGTGGTGGTGCCGAGGGTAAGATGATGAAACCAATCTAAAGCTTGTCTCATCAAACTTAGTAGAAAAAGTTTCAAGAGATAAACATCATAATGGGAAACCTCAAGTGACAATCCATGAAGAATTTTTTGACATGATCTATGGTCTCCTTTTCCTTTGTATTTATCAAATTTGGGGACCTCAAAATTAGGAGGAAAAGGAGTTGTCATGATGGAGTTTTCTAATGGCTAAGGACAAAAGTCTTCAATTTTAAATGTTTACGTTGTGGTCCAATTTGAAGTTTTTGAAGGGCATTTTCTACCATCTCTTGTATTTTATGATCCAAAGGAGGTGGGTTTGGTGATGATGATGTGGAAATGATAGGTCCATGTGACAAGGATTGTGTAGTGAAATGTGATATCAAAGGATTGGGTGTGGTGTGATGATAAGTTTTTTGTGGTTATGAGACCATGGGTTGAGTGTTTCAAGGGTTGAATTGATTGTAGGTATGGGATGTGTTAATTGAATATGTGTTGGGTTGGGATGAGGCATGTGAATAGACATGTGAATAGGTGGTTTGTGGACGACTTAGTGGTATGTGGTAAGAGAGTGGTTGAGATGGGAATCCTAATGTTTGTTGAGGAATAGAAATGGGTGGAAATGAAATTGGTAATGTTCTAGGTGGCTTGGAAATTTGTGGATGAGTGATGTGGGTAGACCTGGTTGAAAGGAGTAGATGGAATTAGGATCATTAAGAGGTGGAGGTAAGACCACACTACCTATGGGATTGTTTTGAGGGTTTTCCATTATGGGTTGTGATGAAGGACTGGGAGTAATGGGATCGTTAAGTTTTAATGTCTTATGTTGTGAAGGAACCTCTACCCCTTGGTTTACAAGAAAATACATGACTAAGTCTAGACATGGGAGGTTTATCATGAAATCAAAAAATATAGGTGAAAGCTCGTCTTGGTCAATGTTTTTTTCATGTTCATGTGTGTCATTGGTATTGTGATGTGGAAAAGTTTCCATATGATGATATGTCATGAAAGAAAGTGAGTATTTAACTTGATCATCATACACATTTGTGGGTGGAGGTGAAGATGGTTGGTTATCAATGTGGAAGGCCATGTTTTTCTGTTTGTATGTGGCGACTGATCATGCAAGTATTGTACACTAGTAATGTATCCTTGCCAGAAAAAAAATTTCCCTCTTTTTTGCACGATTGGAGTCGGTTGTTAATTTTTTTGTTAACCGACAAAAGAAAAATGACATTGCAAAACCCTAATTCTAGAAGCTTCCAAAAGCTTGTTATAAGTAGCTGGGATGTATGTTATGGCAATGTATTTGCAAGATTGTAATCTGTTTTGCACTGGATAATAAAATCATTGGATGGCTGAGTTTCTGTGGATGTAGCCCATATTGGGTGAACCACATTAAATTTCTATGTTGATCTCTTTTGTGTTATTCCTCATTATTATATTTGGGTTATTTAATCTGCATATAATTGTTAGTGTTTATTGCTTTGATCTGCCTGAACCCTAACATTTTCTTGGCTTGCAATCTAGTTATGGGGGTATAAGATGAGAGATCTTAATGATGTGAAAAAAGGTTGATTTGTTGGAGATCTTGGATTGGACTAAATATGATGAAAGATTGGATGATAACAAGATTAGGGATGATGTGATGGGAATGATTAGATGAAGGATGATGATGACTTGGACTAAAAGGATAATGATGACTAGGACTAAAATTGAGATTAAGATCAAGGGAGAAGACCAAATTGGATGTGATTTGACTAAGGATGAAGATAGATTTCAAATACTTAAGATAGACTTGTGATCTTAAACAACAATGATCTATGACTGGCTAGGATTTGATTAAAGGATTAAAAAGATGATGGTCTTGATCAAGGGCTAAAATCTCAATTTAAAGTCTATGGTGAAGTTTGATATGGATGGTAGATGACAAGGATCGAAGCAATATAGATTATGGATATGGATCTCAACAAGGTCAACCTTAAGCTAAAGTGTGACAAGGATTCTCTCAAGATATTGAACTATGGACTCTATGATGTTGAAAATTGTTTGGAATGGTTTTGAAAGCTTGACTTGGGCAACTGGAAAATTGGCAAATTGACAAACACAGTGTTCAAACACACATGCATAAGTTTTCCAAATGACAAGGATTTTGCCAATGCAAATGAGCACACACATAATACAAAACAACATCCCTTGATTATTCAAGTAGGTGTATCTTCATAGTGTAGGCCCACACAATAAAATACATATCCATATTCCTACCTAACTAGGCATACTTCACCCTGAGCAGATAGATAAGGATAAGGGTGTTGCACCCAATATCCCTTTCCTTGGAGGCTTTTATGTCTTACCCAAAGAATACATCTATCTCTACTTTAAGGAGGTACATGGTGAGTAAATTCAGGTTAGATTATGTCACCTTGTACCACACTAAAAGATAGTCAAAAGGTCTTAAACTAAGCTATACAAGATTCTAGGGGAGTCCTCCAAATACACAAGGTATGATGAGGCCCAACTCTATGAACATTGTTCTATTGAAGGGATGTGGCAAGTCACTTCACCTTGTGTCTGTATTTACTTGGGGCCCCAAGGCTGTTCCAATGACTATGCGACTAGATTAAGGTAAAATTTTCTCTCCCCCATTAATATACCCTATCAGAACACATGGGTGACGTTTCCCCTTTAGAGTGGGTGTGTCTCTAAAGGAAATCGTCCTAAGGGAAAGATTGTACTTGGTGTTTTTGATCTCCAAGATCGCATGAAGCATGAGGGGAGAGCATACACATAAACAAGAAAATATTAGGGTGATAAAGGTGAATCAAGAGATGTTTTTTATCCTCAAGATCACCAAATGGTGCGAGAGGAGAGAAAACACATGCACTTGATCCACAAAACAAGATTCATTAACCCTTAGATAAAAAGATGTGTGTGTGAAGATGAATGTGGCTCAAGGATGTTTTTGATTCCCAAGACAACACTAAGTGCAAGGAAAGAGCATACACACCCTAGATCACACTCAAATCTACCAAACAAAGAAAACACAAAGGAAAACACAATGTTTCAAATGATATGTCTTTGACTAGCGAAACCTGTAGGAAATGTGTTAGTAGTTTGATAGATTTTAGCCTTTGACAAGTGAACCTACAAACAAGTGTTAGCCTAAAAAAGAATAAATCTAGAAAAAAATTAAAAATAATTGTCAAGATATAGAAGATTAGATGTTACCAATAGATTCCTTATGATTTTCTATGCAATTTCAAAAAAATCATCAAATTTTGATTTAATATGCAAAAGTTATGCCAAAATGAAGTACAAATGCTAAACTGTGAAGCATTGGCACTGATATGTGAAGCACATGTGCTAAACTGTGAAGCAAGGGCACTGATCTATGAAGCACATGCGCTAAACTATGAAGCATAGGTGCTAATCTGTGATAGAGGCCAAAATGAACTCTAAAATGACATAAAAACCCTATAAAACACATTGTCAGGCAAAAACAAGACCAAATTTGGAATGTAGAAGTGAAACACACCAAACCTAAAATTTAGATTCCAGAAATGAGGTTGACAAACATTGGTACTAATCTATGAAGCATAGGCGCTAATCTGTGAATCGTAGGTGCTAATATGTGACAAGGGCCAAAATGAACCCTAAAATTACATAAAAACCCTACAAAACACATTGTAAGGGAAAAACAAGACTAGATCTAGAATGTAGAAGTGAAAAGACACCAAACCCAAAAGTTAGATTCTAGAAATGAGGCCCACAAACACGTGTACTAATCTATGAAGCATAGACACTAATCCATGAAACGTTGGCGCTAATCTGTGACAGAGGCCAAAATGAACCCTAAAATTGCATAAAAAAACCTATAAAACACACTGTCAGGAAAAATAAGATTAGATCTGGATTCTAAAAATGAAAAGACACCAAACCCAAAAGTTAGATTCCATAAATGAGGCCCACAAACATAGGCACTGAATTATGAAGCATAGGTGTTGATCTATGAAGAATAGGCACTAATCTATGACAGAGGCCAAAATGAACCCTAAAATGACATAAAAACTGCTATTAGGAAAAAAAAGACCATATCTCAAATGTAGAAATGAAAAGACACCAAACCCAAAAGTTAGATTCCATAAATGAGGTCCACAAACATAGGCGCTAAACTGTGAATCATAGGTGTTGATCTATGAAGCATAGATGTTGATCTGTGAAGCAAGGGCGCTAAACCAACTTGCAAGGGCACTAAAGTAGTAAACAGAGGTGTAGAATCATCACACAAGCATGGATTGATAGTTGCAGGCGTAGATCTACAACTTGCAAGGCAAATTGATGAAATTTCTTCCCAAAAGGGGGTCAAATCAAGGACGTGGGTCCCACTGGGTGTGCCAAAAAATATGTATGCAAAATATGAAAGTCAAATAAGGAAACAATACAATGAAAGTACCTATTCCATATTTGAACAACACCTCATCTAGGAATCAAAAGACTAAGCAATGTAATGAAAAATGATAAACCATCCTATGATATTTGATAATGATTTTGATATGTTGGTTGCTCAATTTTGTAGCATAACAACTAGATAAATATGATAGAAAATAGATGATAATGGAAGAGCTATGATGATTTTGATAGCATGGTGATACTTGGAATGTAGGTGTGATCTGAAAAAATGGCTTGGTTGAGGCTTGATTTATAGAGGTTGGATATGATGAATGCAGGGCTAGGATTAAAAGATTAGATCAATGGTTAAAATTGATTAAGAACACATTAGGGCAAGGATGAGGATTTATAGGGTTTTGCTTATAGAGTTTATCCTTATGTGAAGGGCTAGGATTGAGAGATGTAGTATGAAATGGATGGCTAGGATGAAAAGGTTAATTTAATGTTGGAGACACTCATTTAATGATTGTGGCAAGTGGTTGAGGATGAGGACAAGCTAGTCAAGTGACTCTCAATAATTAAATTAAATAATAAAATTATTTAATGTATTACTGGAGAAGAGATGATGGGAGTGTTGGCAAGAGACACTACTTCGCATTGATAGGTGTTGTCATTGATGGCAACTAAGATCATCCCAATCATCCGCATAACATAATTTGTTCACATCAGAAGTCAGAATCAGAATTTGTCCAAGTCCAGGCAGTTAGGAATAGAGCAGGTGATAGGGTCTGGTATCTTAGTCCGGATCTCTCTGGTGGAAAGGCATGGTTTGCTATGGATCTAAGGTAGTTGTAAGCATTGTCAAGACACTCTAAATCCATAGTTTTTTCCTCCAGTGATGAAGGACCTAAAAGATATTAGCTTCTAAATATCGGGTTTCAGTTTGACAGAACAGACAGAAGAAGAACAGGTTGACCTTATGAATGATCTTAATTCCAGATGTATAGAAGTTGTTTATTGGGCAATTGATTATGATCGGTGATGGTAGTAGACATGATTGATGATTTCTGAGTGCAAGGTTTGGTACACATCTCATATTATGTATGGATCTAGTACACAAAGTAGAGTACTCAACAAAGTTCTAAATGTTCTTGAAGCCGACTGGTAAAATGATTGTAGATCATGTTGCAGATATATATATTTGATGGAATTGGATGATTTAGGTGTGTGTGTGTTGTGACGATGGTGTAATTGTGAAAAGAGCAAAAATCAAAAGTTCAGATGTCAGTAGAGTAGTAAGAGGAGTAAAGTAAGGATGAAGTATGTCAAGTCTATTTTCTATGCTTAACCGGAACTGAACTCCAGCATTGATAGATGCTAAATCTCAGATCAAATTTATTATAATTCTCTTTCTGTAGGCAGTGAGCCTTCTTTTGAGCAGTGAGCCCGCATGCATGTGCATTCCCATTGTAATACTTTTAACAGAGTATAATCTTTGTGGGTTAACCCCCACCGTGGTTTTTCCCTTAACCGAGTTTCCACATCCAAAATCTTGGTGTCAAGTGTGTTATTTATGTTTCTACTCATATGTTATTGATTGATGCCGAAATATTTACATCACTAATTTGATTATAAGTTGTAAAGGAAGATTGAAGGTAGAAAAGTTTAAATTGTGGGACAACTGATTCACCCCCCCTCTCAGTTGTTCAGACCTAATCCAACAATTGGTATCAAAGCGAGGTTCCTTTGAAAAGTTTAACAGCTTAAGGAAGATCTAGGAAGGCAGTAAAATCGATAAATATAACCTTCAAGGGCAACTTAATCTTGCCCTAGACGATCTTGAACAGTTTGGGGCAGAAGTCTAAGAGCTGCGAGATAAACTCAAAAAGGTTGAAGACTTCATTGAGATTTTAAAAGAAAAATTGAGCAACTCCAATATAAAAGAAAAGGAGCAACCTCTTCAACTGGAAAATCATTATGAAGACAAGGTCTTGAAAGAGAAGACAAAGGAATGTGAAAAGTTAGCTAAAGAAGGTGTCCTAAAACATGAGATGGAATCTAGGGTAATGAGACTAACCAAGGAAATTGAAGATAGGAAGAAGACTGAAGAAGATATGAATCAAAATCTGAAACAGAGAATAGAAGAATGTTGTAGATTGGATGGAATAGCTGGTCTCCTAGAATCTAATCTACAAGAAAGTAGAAACAATGAGAAAGAACTTGAGAGATAAATTATCACTCTCAGACATGACCTAGAAAATGCAAATGAGTATAAGGAGAAGTTCAAGATAAGCTTAGCTAAACTTGAAGCACTAATTGAAGTACAGAAAAAGGATGATGGCAAGCATGATCTTCATTATGAGAAAGGTGAAAGATCTGGATCCAAACAAAGAAATATTCAACCAAGGAATGGGAGAAATATAACTAGACAACCTCTGGTAAGACAGCCTAATGCTCAAAGATATCCATCATTCAATGGAATTTGTTTCAATTGTAATAAATTTGGTCATAAAGCTACTCAGTGTTGAAGCAGAGTAAATCAAAATGATCCATCTTTCTCCATTCAATGCTTCAAATGTAAGAGGTATGGTCATAGATCAAATGAATGCAGAAGTATGATAATGAATAATGCTAACAATAGAGGAATTGGTAATTCTTTCAATGGTTACTATTTTGCTTGCAATGGGTTTGGACACATGGCTAATCAGTGCAGGTCAAGAGGAAATCAAGTTTATGTTGTGTGCTTTAATTGCAATAAATCTGGCCATATTGCAAGATTCTGCAGAAGTCAGAACAATGGAAAAAGAGGTTCGGTAAATAGAAAACCAGATGAACAGAGACAAGACAAAGGCAAAAGAAAAATTGATGTGAATGAGATACGGAGCGAAATGAACAAGACTTAGGTAAAGAAAGATGTAATAAACAATGGTGATGGGTCCACACCAGAATCCGGTACTGACAGTTCCTCCAGGAATTAAGTCAAGAGCTTTGGCTCAAGGGGAGCTGCATTGAACATCAAATTCCCCTAGTTAGTAAGTGGATGCCTGGATCTGGCACAATAAAAGAGGATATTTTGAATTGGTTCATAACCTTTGGAAGGATTTCTAGAAGAAAAGATGTTGATATGAAAACTTGCGGAGTGATGCATGAAGAACTGTCAAAAATAGAGTAACTGGATGAAGTTAGGGAAACACATTTATTACAATGTCAAATTAGGTTTTGCAAAGGATAAAAGGTCACCTAGTCACACATTTAAATTATGTTGCATTCGGAGGAAACAAGAAGAAGAACATCCGAGCTGCAAATCCAGAAATTGAAGCAAAAACAGCGAATTCAACCATAAATTGATCAACCCTAACCCCACGGAAGAAAAAGGTACTTATCTGTAAAGCTTTGAATCTAAAATCTGTTGAGATGGCTACTCCTCATATTGTTAACATTACGGCTCGACCCAAATTTAAGAAGCATCCTCACAAATCAATAGAAGTCGACCTGTTAGGCACTTTTTCAAGTGTTCCGTATGGTGTGCTGCATGTTGAAGACATTAGGGTTTATATTCATGCAAACATAGAAGAATTTGGAGATTCAAGGTATGTAGACTTGTTTGACAAACAACTGAGGGATGAAAATCACAAACTTAAACCTGAGTATAAGGCACTACAGGATAAACACTTTATTCAGATTATGTGGTTTCCAACATTTGATGAAGATGAATGGGTCCGATATGTTTTGAGTCGGATGCATGTTGAATTCATTTGGTTGTTAAAACCATTCAGGATTACCAAGGATGCCATCAGAATTGTAACCGGGTTAAATTCAACTGGTGGATTACCAATGCTGAAAGCCATGAAAAACTAGACATTGACTGATGCTAATGGTGCCAAGTTTGACAGAAGGGCAATGACTATCAATGATATTATAGAACCAGATGTTAAATTCACTTCCATGGTGATTGGTTACAAGATTTGTCACTCCAACAGGGAGAATTCTATTTCCAGAACAGCCATATATGTTGCATACAAAATGCTAAAGGAAAATACTGATTATGACTTGTGTGAATTACTACAGAATCAACTGATTAAAAATTTAAACAAAATCAAGAAAGATAAGAAAAACACTTTCAAGTATGGTACATTGGTTCTATGTCTATTCTTTTACTTTATGAATGAGGTACCTGGGGTAAAAGGTGTGCACTAGACTAAGGATGAGTCAGCTTCCATTCAGATCAGAGATCATCTTTGCAACATTGGTGATTTCAAAGCTCAGAAAACTGCAATATGGGGTTACTTTAAGAATTTTTAGAGTATGATGCATTTAAGGGAAAGAATCCCTAAATCAATTGTTAAGTACAAAAATGAAATATGTTTCATGGTTGACACTGATCAGTGTCTAATGGAAGCAGTGGAACCCAAAACTGCTTGGATCATGCCCATGGGGTATGGTAGATGAAAAAATCTTGAATATGTATGCTCAACATCTTCTAAGCAAGCCTAAAGACACAACGGTTGAAAGATTTGGAACTTATGAGGAGCTGAATTTAAAATTGCATACTGAGCTTAGAGAACCTGAAACCAATAGGAAAGTAAGAAAAGAAGTTGAGCAGTTAGCTAAAAATCTGGGCCTAACTAAGGACGCTATGAGGAAATTCAAAGAAAGAACTGAAAAGGATGAGAAAGAGAAACAATATAAGAAACAAAAAGGTGCTCTAGTGGAACTCTCTTCCACTTCAAGAACTACTAGGAGCTTTGCTATTGCCCCTGTTCCTTCCAAGACTACAAAATTGGAAGCAAAATCATCTAGAAAATGGGAGAAAATGAAGAAAACAAAGGCATCCTGGACCTATGAAAGCATAAGAGAAGAAGAAGAAGATACAGATTCTGACATTGAAATCAAGGAACTAAAGGCCACCAAAACAAAAGTTGCAAAAGTAACCAAAGAAAAGTCCTTCGGAAGCAAAAGGGATAGTAAAAAGCAAAAGACAGAAGCATATGAGGAATATGTTGAGAAGCCCACACTTTCCCTAGAGGATGTGATAAAATCAGTCACTATAGATGGTAATCTAAAACTCATGATTGAATTCTATGATGAATACAGTGATGTGGATAAAAGAGTGTTGGAGGAAGCAACTGTCAGATATCTCAACATCTACAACAAGGCACTGATTGAGATAACTTCTAAGTTGCCACAAAGCCTGGCAAATATTTTGGAGTTGAGAAAAGAAAATGCCAAGAGCAAGGACATGGAGATCAGGGAACATGAGCTAATAAATTTGTGTCATTAGATTCACCTGATCAAATAGATATGATATTCAAGGAAGTCAAAGATGACTTTAGAAGCAAAAAGAGAATGAACAAACTCATGCTTGGAGAAACAAGTGAAATCGTTGAAGAAACTCAAGAAATTCTTTTAAAAGCATTGAAAAAGCACAATTTTCCCATAGTCACAGAAGAAGTTCTGGATGGTGAAGAAGAGAACATCATCAAGCAGCAATCTGAGTTGGGTGAAGCCTCTATTGTGGAAGTGGAACAAGTCAATCAGGAGGATACAAAAATGATGGATAAAGTAGTTGATGCAAGAGATACTCCTAATCCACTTGATCAGTCAGGAAAAGATAATATTACTACTTCACAGAGCCCTCCGGATCAGGTAGAGAGTGGTGAACAAATAAGAAAGAGTCCCTCTACTAAGAACACAGAGAAAAGTAAAGCAGAGAAAGAGGAAGAAAAAGGAAAGAAAGATAAAGCAGAAGAAGATGGTGCAAATATTGAAGCACCTAAAGCAGATACTGAGAAATCTGTTGAACAAAAGGATGGTTCAGAAAATGTTGCAAGAGACACTGCAGATGCAGTGAAAGTCTTCTTGAAAAAGAGATGATTGAGCTTGATGAGCCTGAACTACTCCAAGGTCTAGCCAATCTAGATGCTCTCTCTCCAATTCAATTGATGAAAATAGCATCATTCACCCAAGTAAAGGCTAGAGAAAAGATGTTAAAGTTCCATATGGAGGACAATGAGCTACTTGGGCTTGCAACCAGGATTTTGGAAAAGTTAATGCCTTCCTACCAGAAGAGTCCATCTGATTCCCCCTCTGAACATCTAAAAAATCTTGTGAATGTTGTAAGTACACATTTTGAGTCCTTTGAAAAGTTAGCAGAGGCAAAAGTTCAAAAAGAATTTTTGGACAAGAAATTTGGTGAAGTAAAGACCCTGATAGGAAATTATAGAATAATACTAGGCATTAGTATAAGGAGTATTCAGAATGCTCTAAAAGATGGAAGTTATATGTATAAATTTTGTCTATCATGGCCCAAAGTTAGTGAAGATATTGAGAAGAAGATAAAGGAGCAAGAACAAAAATTGTCAAATCTTTCTCAAATTTTTGATCCTCTAACAGTTTCGCCCATAAGTCAGGAATGTCAAGTAATTAGCTGGACAGATGAGATAAAGAGGCTTGTTAAAGAAAAAGGTAACATTATGAAGAGAATGTGTGAGCTCTAAGAATTGATTACCCCCAAGTTAGAAACCATGTTTAATGCCCTATTAGAAGCTCAGACTGCACTTCAGACAAGTAATCCTTTGAATCTGACAAAGGCAGAAGCACATGCATTTTTGTTGAGTGGACACATCTCAATTTTGGATGGAATGAAGGGAACTTGGGCCTCTAAACTTGTGCAATTGAAAAAAAGTTTTGCAGACATTCTCGAGTTCATGTGAATAGAACTTAATGATTACTTGTACATATGAGACATTATACACAGAATTTTTGGAGATTTTTGGCCTGCGAAACCCACCCTTTGCCATTGATGTCAAAGGGGGAGTAAAGAGAAATGAAAAATGAGGAATCTAGCAAAGGGGGAGCATTGGAAAGAAGTATGAACAACAGTATGGAGCACAAGAAAAGGGAGAGTTATTCTGATACTTAGTCATTTTTCACTAAGTGTTGTCATCAATCCCAAAGGGGGAGATTGCTGGCAAGAGACACTACTTCATATTGATAGGTGTTGTCATTGATGGCAACTAAGATCATCCCAATCATTTGCATAACACAATTTGTTCACACCAGAAGTCAGAATCAGAATTTGTCTAAGTCTGGGCAGTTAGGAACAGAGTAGGTGACAGGGTCCGGTATCTTGGTCCAAATCTCTCCGGTGGGAAGGCATGGTTAGTTGCAAATCTAAGGTAGTTGTAAGCATTGTCAAGACACTCTAAATCTAGAGTTTTGTCCTTCGGTGATGAAGGATCCAAAAGATATTAGCTTCTGAGTATCGGGTTTCAGTTTGACAGAATAGACAGAAGAAGAACAGGCTGACCTTGTGAATGATCTTAATTCCAGAGACATAGAAGTTGTTTATTGGGCAATTGGTTATGATCAGTGATGGTAGCCGACATGATTGATGATCTACGAGTACAATTTTTTGTCTGCATCTCATATTATGTATGCATCAAGCGAACAGAGCAGAGTACTCAACAAAGTTCTAAATGTTCTTGAAGCTGACTAGTAAAATGATTATAGCTCATGTTGCGGATATATATATCTGATGGAATTGGATGATTTAGGTATGTGTGTTGTGATGATGGTGTAATTGCAAAAAGAGAAGAAATCAAAAGTCCAGATGTCAGCAGAGTAGTAAGAGGAGCAGAGTAAGGATGAAGTGCGTCAAGCTTATTTTCTATGCTTAACCAGAACTGAACTCCAGCATTGATAGATGCTAAATCTTATTTCAAATTTAGTATAATTCTCTTTCTATAGGCAGTGAGCCCGAATGCATGTCCATTCCTATTGTAATACTTTTAACAAAGCATAATCTTTGTGGGTTAACCCCCACCGTGGTTTTTCCCTTAACCGGGTTTCCACGTCAAAAATCTTGGTGTCAATTATGTTATTTATGTTTCTGCTCATATGTTATTGATTGATGCTGAAATATTTACATCACTAATTTTATTATATGTTGTAAAAGAAGATTGAAGGTAGAAAAGTTTCAATTGTGGGACAACTGATTCACCCCCCTCTCAGTTGTTTAGACCTACTCCAACAGGGAGGACACATTAATTTTTGTATAGGTAAATTGTGGGGTTAGGGCCCAACTCCTGATATAAAAAACAAAATAAAATAAAGAAGTTGTCTTCAGATCCATTAGAGGGGAGCTCTTAAAACCATGAGTCGACTAAGGGAAAGAATACACACACAAGACCCAAAGAAGAACTGGTGTGTCTTCAAGAAATGAGACCACGAAGGGACAAAAATACAACACAACTATAATCCCCCAGACAAGTTGCTATAGATGATTACTTTCTTTTTTTAGGCCTTACTTTTGCTTCTGGTAAGAAGGGCATCCATGGTCTGTTGGAAACTTGGTAAACATCATTGATGGAGACACTACCGGTATGACTAAGATTGACTAAGCATGATGTTTGAATGGTGTTGTCATTGATGGCAACAAGGATTCAGCAAGGATTCAACTAGGATGCAGCAAGGTATCAAGATTGTAGACAATAACATGGCAGCAAAGTTCTAAGGATGGAAAATAGGTTTTGAGGCTATAGTAATGTCCTTATAGGATATTCTTATCCTCATGAAGTAATGTGTACAGAGAGTTTTGGTCCGACAAAGAGATTTAAGCATTTTGGCTAAGTGTTGGCAGATTACAGAGATGACTACAGAGCTACAGTATTATGGTCTGCATTGGTCCACATTTGAAGATCATATCTTGTGATTTTGGTAAGATGTTAGCAATCCTTAGATGTTTCTAATTCCAAATTTTTATCTTCTAATGATATCTGAAAGTACAGTTTCAAGTGGCATAAGTTCAGCACAACAGAGTACAGTCTTAAACAAAATAGAACACCTATTTGTTTTGGTTCACATTTTTCTAGTAAAATATTTCTTCTTGTGGTTTTAAGGTGTTTTAAACACATGATTGAAGTCTCTAATTCCAAAATTTCAAAGTCTGAAGTCCTCTAGTAAGATAGTTAAAAGTACTTAAGTATCGCTACAGGCATTGACAGAGTTTGACAGTGATAGAGTCTAAGTTTTGATACTCTGCATTTCACTGCATGCTAATATTTTGTCCTACAGTTCTGAAGTTAAGTTTTAGGATGTCTAAGGAGTCTTGGTTATGATTTTGAGGAAGCTTTGTGGTCCACACTGTAAGTTATGTTCTGACAGTTGATCTAAGCACGTGCTAGTCAGTTTGTGAAGCTGACATGATACTATAATCTTTGTGCAAAAGAATCTATTAATTAGAACCATATTCTAAGTGGTTCTATAGTTTGTTCTGACATAAAAGAATGTATTCTAAGTGTTGGTTTGGTCCGCAAAGTCTTTTGGTGAATGCATTGAGGCCGACAAGATACACTTTGCATAACTACACGTTTCATCCTTGTAAGATGACCTATTTTGAAGATGGTATGTGTTGCGGATATATATATGAGATTCATTTAGTTGTTTGAGGAGAAGAAGAATATGTGTATGTGACATGAAAGAAGTCTTTTGATCCAGTAAGTGTGACAAGTGCTTGAGAAAAGAGATCTAAATTTCATGTAGAGCATAACAGTGTGATAGAGCAGTTCAAGATGAAGAGTTTTGAGATAGTATTTTAAGCTTCATTGGAACTGTATCCCAAGCATTGTAAATGCAATTGTAATAGTTCATTTTTGGCAGTGAGCCACCTATTCTCTCTCTTTCTTATTTAGTGGGCAATGAGTCCACCTACAGTGAGCACTTCTACATTTCTCCTCTCTCTTTCTTATTCAGTGGGTAGTGAGTCCACTTGGATAGTGAGTCCACTTGCAATGAGCAATTTTGTAATGCCTTAACCAGTTATAATATATATTGTGAGTTAACACTCACTGCAATTTTTCCCTTTTGGGTTTTCCACGTAAAAATCTTGGTGTTTGTGTGTTTGGTTTCTTTGCTTCAAAATCTCATGGATAATTTATTTTACTGCAATTGAATATGCAAAATGGTTTAAGATGTTTTATATCTGAATGGTTATATACAATACTGATTCACCCCCCTCTCAGTATTCTTGGTGTTCAACAATTGGTATCAGAGCAAGGTCCCTTGGAAGAAGCTTCACCGCTCAGGGAAGATCTTGGAGGTTGAGCACATGGCATCTAGAAAGCTTTCTACTCCTCCAGATGAAATTCTTGCTATTGAATTTTCTGAAGATGAAGATCTTGCTGCCAATAATGAAGAACTCAAGATTGCTCTTGAAGACCTAGAAAGGACTGAAGAGGAAATCATTGATTTGAAGGAAAATGTCAAGGAAGCAAATGAATGTATTAAAAATTTGAAAGATCAAGTCAAGAAATTCAAAGAAAAACATAAGGAGGGTAGTGAACATTGAGATTAGAAAATGAATCTATGAATGATCTAAAAGTGCAAGTTGAAGAAAGAAAAAGAATTGAGGAATGCCTCAATGAAGTTGTGAAAAAGAAATCTAAAAAATACACAAGACATGAGCAAGAGGTTGTGGATCTGAAAACTGATTTGAAACAGGCATGGATTCAAGAAGACAAGTTTAGGGTAAGTGTTGTCAAATGTGATAGAATGATTACAATTCAGAAAAGTCTTGATGCCAAAGAGGGCTTAGGGTTTGAAAAGGGTAAAATTTCAAGACCAGATCAAGCTTTAAATGTTGAAGACAAGAAGAACAATGAAAGGAAGAATTGGAATCCAAAGAGAAGAGTCAGAAGACCACTGATTAGACAACCTAGTGCTCAAAACTACCCATCCTTCAATGGTTATTATCGTTCTTTCAATAAATTTGGTCATAAGGCAACACAATGTAGAAGTAGAATGAATCAAAATGTTCCATCCTTCTCTGGTCAATGTTTTTCATGAAAAAAGGTTGGTCCTAAAGCTAATGAGTGCATAAGTCAAAGGATGAATGGTTATGACAATAGGAGAATGATTCAATCTTTCAAAGGCTACTACTTTTTATGCAATAAATTTGGGCATAAAGCTAATGAGTGCAAAAGTCAAAAGATGAATGATTATGACAATAGGAGAATGATTCAATATTTCAATGGCTATTATTTCACATGCAATAGATTTGGACATAAAGCTAACCACTACAGATCCAAAATGACTGGAAGATATAATGGTTAGAGGAATGTTGTGTGCTATAATTACAATAGGCCTAGACATATTGCAAGGTTTTGCAGAAGCAAGAACATGAAGAAGGATATATTGATAGAAAAGCAGAAACTAGTACAAAAGGTTGATCCGATAGAAACCAAGAAAGAGATGAACAAGATATGGATCAAGAATGATGTTAATGAAGTCAAGAATGAGTCTATGCTAGCCTCTAGTACAGATAATTCATCCAGGAAGTGAATTGAGATCTCTGGATCAGGGGGAGCTTCAATGAAAAATCTTGTTCCCCTAGCCAGAGAAGTGGTGCTGACACCCAACATGAAGATATAAGTTGAAGAATAGTATGTCTGATCTTTTGAAGAAAATTCTAGCAGAAAAGAGTCTAATGTGGAAGATTGTGGAGCAATTTGTATCGACTATGAGTTGCAGAAGTGTTAACAACTTTTTAGAAACAAAACATTTATGGTGACTTAGGTTTTGGTGAAAAGGGGTTATAAGCAAATTCATTTGAAGGAAACTCGCATTGCATTCAAACTTTCAAGTGACCAAGGAGATCTGAGTAGCAAAGCAAAGGCAAACTCAAAGCATATAGCATGATCAAACCCTAATCGGAAGCGAAGAACAAGGTATTTACAATCATCACTCTTGTAAAACTTTCCATTGAGCTATGAAAATGTTTACTCCATAAGTTATTGAGGTAACTGATAGGCCTAGACCCAAATTCAGAAAGCATTCATTCAAGTCCATGGAAACACACCCTGAAGGTGCATTTTCCAGTGTGCCCTACGATGTTATGCATAATGAGGATATTAGGGTTTACATTCATGTTAATATGGAAGAATACAACCATGCAAATTTAGGGCAAGTAGATTTGAATGAGTTGACGGGTGATAACTTTGAAATGTAAGAAGAATTTAGTGCCCTACATGAAAAGAAACTGGATACATGGATAAATTTTCTTGTTCTTTGCTATGAAGATGCTTGGGTGAGGTATGTCTTAAGTAAAATCCATGATAGATTCATGTGGTTGGATGTGCCCTGTTGGTTTTTCTTCTGAATCAGCATTAGGGTTTGCCAGCTCTAATGCACAGGTTGATTTGGCCAAGAAATACAGGAGGTTGTGTGAGCTACCTCCCCTTCACTTTTGGTTCTGCCGCACCAAGGGGGGTATCCCTATGACAAAAGATGTAACATTGACTAGCTCAATGACAGAAAGATTTAGCTTGATAGCAATAGGCAGAATACTCTCATGTGTGGACCAAGATCTGCATGATAGATCACAAGGTTGGCAACATTCTTGGACATATGTGTCTGGTTGGGTATGAGAGTATGTAGGGGTCCTAATCCTACTCCTACAGCTAACAGATGGAGGTGATGAAATGGGTGGACATAATGTCCTGGATGCAAGACAAGGGGTTTTGGCTCATAACTACTGACCTAGGAGCAGACTGGTGCCTATCCATTGGGCAAGGAGTCAACTAGACGTATACAACAGATGGTTTGCAACTTTCACTCAAGTTTCAGGGGGTTGGACTTGATGCTTGCCTTACAAACATCACCCAAGAATGGGTATCTAACTGCCTCTACTTACAGATATCCCTGCTGACATGCAACCTTCCCCATGCTCAACCTAAAACAATTTAATCCACTCCTTGAATGGAAGTTAGAGACCAAACATGTGATACAGAAAACCATACCCTAGAACCTGAGAAACCCTTAGCAACCAGATTCAGAAGAAGGAGAATAACATGCAGCAAATGGAGACAAGCAGATAGACACATGCAATAAGCATTTTTCATATAACATTAACAGTGAAACTAAAAATATGTGCAAAATACACTCATGCTGCAACTCATAAACTCCAAAATGGGATAGAACAGCCAAGATCATGCCCTATTCTTCATTATTTACACAAAAATGCCTCAGGCCTTCAACAACCTTGAATGAATAACACAGTCTACATTATATAACAGGAAGGTGTACCCATCATTAATTACATGGCAGATTTCAAAATTTGCCAGATACAATTCATTCTGAGGAAATGGTGCTCAAATATTCAATGCAGTAGGTGGAAGAGGAGACAGAAAGAGATCTCAAGCCTTGCGCCGCCCCTTGTGGATGTACAACTTCAATCAGGTACCAGATCCGTCCACGCCATCGCCCATACCTCTGCAACAACTACCATTAATGTCCACCTACTCGCGGCCTTGGGAAAAATAGAAAACTATGCATCGCTACCATTTCCTGCCAAGATTTATCACCCTGATATTTCAAATCATGTAGGATCTAAATATCCCACATGCACCCCGCGGCAACCTTCTCATTACTTTATATACTAGATCGTGAGCATATATGATGTCGGTGCTTTTGCTCCCGATGACACTAGCATAAGACCTTCATCATCATCATCATCCTCCAGCATGATATCCAGATATAAAATATCACCCTGACGTCAACATCACCCTACATGATAATTGCCCCCAAACATCACCCTGATATCTCGCATCAGCCTGATGTGAAATATCACCCTCATCAGAAAAATCACCCCGATAAGGAAAGTCACCCTGATATCCACCTTCATCGGCACAACCTGATGCATCGGAGGAAGATCCTCCTGCTTAGCTGATACCAAATATCTGGCCGATGAACATCCTAATGACGTCACTATCATATCCTGCTAACGTCATCAGCATATCTGCCTATCGTGCACCTCCTCATATCCGAATGATGTCATCGTCATAGTCGTAACATCGGGGGATCTCCATAAGATGACTGATGTTAAAAATATGACCCCCCTCGGATCCTGATGATGTCACCATCATATTGGCGCTGGGGTGATATTCAGAAGATAACCGGATATTTGAAATATCACCCCCCGCAGAAATATCAAGGTGCACTATAGCTCTGCTGCAGGATCGAGATGATATCCAAACATCACCCGATATTGAAACATGATGACCCTGATGAAATATCTGGTCAATAGAATATCATGAAGATGCTGACCACCTCCTAAGAGAAAAATGATGCAGACGGGCAAATATGGCCCCGATAAAAGAATGACGTCAGCAGCACCGGGCGATAAAGCAAACATGAAGTGATAAAATAACATTAGGATGATCTTAACCAAGATCACCTGATGTTCAAATATGATGACCCCAATGCAAAACGGGTCATACTTAGAACCTTGCAGCAACATCATCAGGATGATCTTAACTAAGATCACCTGATGTTAAAATATCACCCCGGTGAAAGATCATGCAGGCAGAAAATATGATGACCCTCGCAAGCAACATCAAGGGGATGTCTAGGAACATGATGATGATGACCTCCTCGAAGAAAAAATGATGCTGCCGTTGAAAACATGTTGAGGAGGCCCAAAGACTTAGAACCTTTTTGGATTTTTTGGGAGGGTGCCTGCATGTTTATATGCTTGAAAACTGACTGCTCATGCAGGCACCAACATGCCCTACATGATAATCAAAGATGCCATTAAGGCAGTTACAGGTTTGTGTTCCTCTAGAACAGTTCCTGCATTGAAAATAGTGACGAATGATATTGTGATGAAGTTAACTGGTGCAAAGTTTGATAAGAGAGCTTTAACTGTTAATGATATAGAGGATCCAGCTATTAAATTTGCTTCTATGGTCATTGGATACAAGGTGTATTTTTCCAACAGGGAGAACTCTGTCTCAGCTACAACTATCTATATAGCATATGAGATGGTGAAGAAAAACATTGACTATGACTTGTGTGAGTTGCTTCGGCAACAACTGATGGACAATTTGAAGAGGACCAAAGCTACTAAGTACCCATTCAAGTATGGTACTCTTGTTATCTGTCTACTATTCTATTTCTTGAGGGAGATGCCAGGTGTGAACAATATTGTTTGGGTGAATCATATCCCTGTAGCAATACAAATCAGAGATCACTTTCAGAGGATTGGAGATGCTAGTGCTCAAAGTGTAGCTCTGTGGGGATACTTTAAAGTATTCTAGAATAAAATGCAAGCTAGGGTTAGAAGTCCTACAAGTGTAGTAGAGAAGTATAAAAATGATGTTGTCTTCATGGTGACTAAAGATGTGGTGCAGTCATGGTTAGAAGGGTCCATAAAGTGAACTATCCAGGCCATGCTGCTAGAGTAAACATAATGGAAACAACTCAAAGATATAAAGCAAAGGTAGATTTAGTCATTCAGTATATCATAGAATTCAAATACAAATTGGTCAGCAACATGTGGGCTTACATTTAGGGCTCACGGGCTTGATCTTAGAAGTATAGAATATGCACAAGATATAGCTTTGAATCTCCTTTGTGAGAAATTCAAACTATCAACTATCACTATATGAATCACTACTTTCCTAGGCATCTATTACATCAATTTATATCATCTCTGGAATATAAGATTCCTCTGCATCGGCCAAGGAAGATCATAAATTTCAATAAAGAGTTGTAATGTGTGTACATGGATAGGTCAAACCTAATCATGTAGAACTCCTCCGCACATGAATGGAATGGCGTGCGGATCTTAGGGAAGGTCAGCCACAATCTAAACAACATTGAATGATGTGTCATTTAGCTCCACAAGTCTTCTCCTTTAGCTGGTTGTTTGAGACTGTCAGGATGCTCTGTTATGAGAAAATAGTTGATCTTTTGATAGTGATAACTTTTCGGTATCTAATCCAAATGATCTAAGATTTGGATATGATGTGCATGAATGTGTCTAGATGCTAAGTCTAGCTCCACAAGGTTTGAAATAAAATTGTAGTAGAATGCAGACCAAAATATAGAAACTACTACTGACTGAACTGACTGTACTGAACTGGAAAATGAAAGAAAACAAACTAAAATGTAAATATTTTTTTCGGTTGATGCAATATTGCTCTTGAACTAGGGATGCTCACGCATCAGACATCTAAGGTTGTTGAAAAAATGAGTCCCTCACTTTGCTAGGGCTAGAGGAAAACCCAAACGGTCCACCTCAACTTGAGAAATCCAAGATGAGTCTTCTTTCTGTCTGCATTTCCACTTCACAAGATATTCTTTGTATTGTCTTCCTCTGGTGTTGCGTCCAATTCTATTATCCAAGATATCTTCAATATGCTTTAGTGCTTGTTGTGGTAACTACTTCTTCAATTCCTCTTCAATGTTGTCATTGAACTCTGCTTCATGATACTGATATAGGTCTGTAATGTTGAAAATAAGTGATATACACAATGTCTCTGGTAAGTCTACTTCATATGCATTTCTTGAATCAAAATTTTTGAGTATCTTGCATGGTCCAAACTTCTTCATCTTCAACTTGTTATATGTCCCAATTGGAAATCTTTCTTTTCTCAAACATACCATCACTTCATCTGCAACTACAAATTCTTTGTGTCTTCTCTTCTCATCTGCTTGCTCTTTATACTTACTGTTCATCTCTTCCAAATGCTTGTCTACCTGATTATGCATTGTTTCCATGTGTCCAGCAAATTCTTTTGCTTTTGCACTCCTCTTCTCTTCCATACAGATGTCTCACAATTCTACAACTCCTCTAGGGTTAGTTCCTGTCACAATCTCAAATGGTGTTCTTTTGGTACGACTATTCACTGAATTATTATATGCAAACTCTGCTTGTGGTAGAATCAAATCCAAATTTCCTATCTTTTCTCAAACCAAACATCTCAACAGGTTTCCCAAACTCCTATTTACTACCTCTATCTGTCCATCAGTCTGTGCATGAAATGTTGAACTAAACTTCAAATCTATCTTCATCTTCTTCCAAAGTGTCTTCCAAAAGTATCCAAGAAATGTTGTATCTCTTTCTAAAATTATGCTCTTATGTAATCCATGTAATCTCACAATCTCCTTGAAAAATAGGTCAGCTACATGAACTACATCAGTTGTCTTCTTACAAGGTATGAAATGTGCCATCTTTGAAAATCTGTCCACTACTACAAATATTGAATCATGTCCTATTTGTGTCTTCGGCAATCCCATTATGAAATCTATACTTATGTCTTCCCAAGGTCTCTCCAGTACTATCAAAGATTTGTACAATCTAGTATTCTGACTACTTCCGTTTGCAGCTTGTCAAACTCTACAACTCTGCACAAATTTCTTAGCATCCTTATGTATCTAAGGCCAAAAGTAATTTTCACTCACCAAAGCCATTGTCTTATCAATTCCAAAATGTCCTGCCATTCCACCATTGTGTTTCTCCTTGATCAAATTGTCTCTCATTGAACTCCTAGGTATGCATAACTGATTTCCTCTTAACAACATATCTTCCTAAATGAAATAATCCAACCACTTACTCCTATTTATCACAATAGGTTCCTTACATTCTTTCCAAGGTTTTTCAAAATCAAGATCTTCCTCATACATGTTCTTCAATTCCTCAAAACCTAACACTTCAACTCTCATCTTTGTCAGCAAGTTCCTTCTTCTACTCAAGTCATCTACAACTTTGTTTGATTTTTCACTCCTATGCTTCAACACAAAAGTGTAACTCTACATGAACTCTACCCATCTCATATGTCTTTGATTCAACTTCCCTTGACTATTTAAATATTGCAAAGCTTGATGATCTGTATACAACACAAACTCCTTAGGCAACAAGTAATTTCTTCACTTCTTCAAGGCTTGAATTATGGCATAGAACTCTTGTTCATAAATTGAATATCTTCTCCTTGCATCATTCAACTTCTCACTGAAATATGCTATAGGTCTACCTTCTTGACTTAACATTGCTCCTATTGTATTTCCACTTGCATCACAATCTACTTGAAATACCTTATTGAAATCTGGTAATGCCAACACAAGTTGCTCTGTCACTTTCTGCTTCAATAATTTAAAACTTTTATCTACTCCCAATGTCCACTTAAAGTCTTTTCTATCACCTCTCATTGTCTATGTCATAGGGTTATATAATGAACTGAAACTAATGATGAACTTCCAGTAGAAACTAGCTAATCCATGAAATGATCTGACTTCTCCAATTCTCTCCGGTGTAGGCCATTCAACAATTGCTCTTACTTTTTCAGGGTCCATCTTCAATCCTTCCTTATAAATTACAAATCCCAAGTATACCAATTCTTCCTTCATGAAACTACACTTCTTGATGTTTATCAGTAATTTCTCTTCTCTCAGTCTCTACAATACTTGTCTCAAGTGCCACAAATGTTCTTTCGTCTTACTGAAAATCAGAATATCATCCAAATATACAATAACAAACTTACCAAAGAATTTCTTCAAAACTTCATTCATCAACCTCATGAAAGTACTCGATGCATTTGTCAATCCAAAAGGCATCACTAACCATTCATACAATCCTTCATTTGTTTTAAAAGCAAACTTCCATTCATCTCCTTCTCTGATTCTGATCTGATGGTATCCACTCGTCAAGTCTATCTTTGTAAAATATTTTTCTCCACTTAAACAACCCATAATGTCATCTATCCTAGGTAAAGGAAATAAATACTTAACTGTGATCTTGTTGATTGCTCTAGAGTCTGTACACGCTCTCCATTCTCCATCCTTCTTCAGTGCTAACACTACAGGTACTGCACAAGGACTCAGACTTTCTCTAATCAAACCTTTCCTCAACAATTCATGTATCTATCTATTCAATTCTTTATTTTTTTCAGTGTCATTCTATGTGCTACTTTATTAGGCAAACTAGCTCCAAGTATGAGGTCCATGTGATGACTAATACTCCTGATTGGTGGCAATCCTTCAAGTACATTATCTAATATGATGTCTTCATATTCTGTCAGCAACTCAGTTATCTCCTCTAGTTTTTATTCTTTAGTCTCTGTCTTTAGCTTTTTAGGCTTCTTAGGAATCAAAGCATAACACATATTCTCATGTCTCAAACCATCCAAAAATTTTCTTCCATCTACCAAACAGATTCTAGTATTCCCACATACTTCACTCTTAGGATCATCTTCCCAAGGAATCAAAGTAATTCTCTTTCCATTTGATGTTATAGTATACATATTCTTTCTCCTGTCATGTATAGATTTTATATCATACTGCCATGGTCTACCCAGCAATATATGACAAACATCCATAGACATAATATCACACAATACTTCATCATGATAAGATCTAATATGAAATTTCACCAAAAATTGTTCACTCACCAGTACCTTATGATCATCCTGAATCCATTCTTTCTAATATGGATTAGGGTCTTTTAATCTTTCCAACTTTAGCTTAGTTACCAACTCCTCTGAAACTAAATTATTTGAACTTCCACTATCAATTATAAATTTACAACATTTACCTCCTGATCTGCATCTGGTTCTGAACAAGCTTTTCCTCTGCGGTGGTTCCTCATTTGTCTCTGTTTGAAATAGTGTTCTCCTCATGACAAGTGATTATCCTTTCTTTGGTTTACCAACTGAACTAGGTGATCCAACAGGTTCTTCTTACACATAGGCTGCTCTTCCACTATTCTCTATCTTCTTGCTTATGCTCCCTTGATTACATTCAAATGCTCTATGTCCTTCACCTCCACATTTGAAACATGTTCCTCTGAATGTTCTCCTATCAGGTCCTCTTCCTTCTCTTCTGTATCCTTCACTCTGGTATGGACTAGGGTTTCCTCTATGGTAGAAATTTCTGTCTTCTCTCTGGCATGTATTGTAATCTATGTCCTCCTTGAATGTTTTATCTTGTTTGTTCTACTCTGCATATGATCACTCTCCTTCAAAAAATGTTCTACCTCTTTGAAATTTACCTCCTCTACCTCTCTGTCTCAGATCATGCCTCTTGTTCAACTTTTCTTCAACTTTCAAGGCAAACTAATTTGCTTCTTCCAATGTTGTCATCCTCACCAAACTCGGTTCTTCTTGAATGTTCAATCTCAATCCATTGATGTATCTAGCCACTTTCTCCTTGCTTGCTTCACTATGTCCTATTCTTATGATCATCTTATGAAATTCTTGTGTACTCCTTCACAAATTTCTCCTTTTGTCTTAGGTTCTACAATCTCTTCAACAATTCCAACTCATAGTCAGTAGGTATAAAGTGATTCTTCAATTTTGTCACCATTTTGTAATCTTCTCTTTTCCTCATTTGTTTCTATCCAACTAAACTTGTTTCCACCATATAGCAGCATGTCCTTTCAATTTTATCTTTGCAAATTTCACCTTCTCTAGATCTTCAATTTCTTCATGCTCAAAGTATTCTTCTAGGTCATTTATCCAATTAATCAGCCCCTCAGGATTCAAATTACCAGTATAGTTCGGTACATCAACTCTAGGTCTTTTCCCAATTTTTGAAATAGCTCGCAACATCTTGACTTAATCTAATTCTTCTTCTTCATCTCCGAGGGTTACTTCATTTTGGTCAGCGGATTGAAATTCTTCATCATCATCACTTTCAACATTAGGTCGAGGTGTCAATCCTCTTCTTCAATCTTGTTTGATAGCATCCAAGTGAACTTGCATGGTTTTCATCATCTACATCATCTCATCCACTCTTCTAGCCATTGTACCAACATCAAGGATTCTCCTTAGAGGCATTCTTCCTAGGATCAAGTGTAACTACATCAAATTTGGCAATCGGGATACAAGCTAACAACTGCCCCACAACCGATGATCGGTTGACAACACAAGTAGTCTGCCTTGGATTTGGTGATATGTTCATAGAAAGATCTTATGGAATTCCTTCACTAACTTTGCTCAATTTTCTCCCAAAGATTCTAACTTCGCTTTGATACCACTTGGTGCAGTCATGGTTAGGACGGTCCACAAAGTGAACTGTCCAAGCCATGCAGGTAGAGTAAACACAATAGAAACAACTCAAAGATATAAAGCAAATGCAAATTTAGTCATTTAGTATATCATAGAATTCAAATACAAATTTGTCGGCAACATGCGGACTTACAATTAGAGCTCACATGCTTGATCTTTGAATTACAGAATATGCACAAGATATAGCTTTGAAGCTCCTTTGTGAGAAATTCAAACTATCAACTATCACTATGTGAATCACTACTTTCCTAGGCATCTATTACATCAATTTATATCATCTTCATAACATAAGATTCCTCCGTGTCGGCCAAGGAAGATCACAAACTCCAATTAAGAGCTATAACATGTGTACACGGATAGGTCAGACCTAATCATGTAGAACTCCTCTGAAACTGAATGGAATGGCATGCAGATCTCAGGGAAGGTCGGCCACAATCCAAACAACATTGAATGATGTGTCATTTATCTCAACAAGTTGTGAAATGCTTTGCAAGTCTTCTCCTTTAGCTGGTTGTCTGAGACTGTCAGGATGCTCCATTCTAAGAAAACATTCGATCTTCTGCTAGCGATAACTTTCTGGTATTTGATCGAAATGATTTGAGATTTGGATATGATGTTCATGAATGTGTCTAGATGCTAAGTCCATCTCTGCAAGGCATGAAATGAAACTATGGTAGAATTTGGACCAAAATACAGAAACTGCTACTGATTGAACTGACTGTACTAAACTGGAAAATGAAAGAAAACAAACTGAAATGCAAATGTTTTTTTTGGTTGATGCAAGATTGCTCTTGAACCAGGAATGCTCTTACATCAAGATGAACACCTCATGGAGGCACTAGAACCAAGAATAGTATGGATCCCAGCAATGGGATATGAGGTTACTGAAGATATTTTGATAGGTCTAGTAGATCTGATGCTAAGTAAACTCAGGGACACTACAGAGGAAAGGTTTGGGACTTATGAAGAAAAGTTTTTCAAAGTTCATTTGGAACAAACACATCCATAGACATAGAGAAGAGTAACAAAAATAGTGGAGGAATATGCTCTAAGCAAAGTATTCACAAAAGAACAAATAGAGCAAGGAAGAACTAAGGCTCAAGCTTCTGAAGCACCAAAGGCTCCAGAGGCATGAAATCAAAATTGAACAAGTAAGGCCTACTCCTTGGACAAGAAGGTCAACAAAGACCTCCTCTTCTATTGCAGCTACTTCTAAGACCTCCGGACCCCTACCTATAACTGATGTTGAAAAGGAAACTCTTGAAAGAATAGAGCTTGCTGAGAAGAAGAAGAATAAAAGAGTGAAAAGGAAGGCCACCAACAAAATTTATGTGAGCTTTGGAGGTGATAGTGAAAAAGAAGAGAAAAAGGAATCTCTTCCTACTAATAATGAAACATAGCTAAAAAGAGAAAAAATTGATACTAAAGAAGATGAAGCCACTATGACTCTAGAAGCCACAATCAATGCAATGGATGTGCATGGAAATTTGAAACCTATTGCAGACCTCTATGATGAGAGCACTGATACTGACAAGGCTATAATTGAAGCCACTGTGGTAAGGTTCTTGGATATGTTTAATAAAGCATTAATTCAAGTTGTGACTTACCTGATAGCCTAGCTAACATTCTAACTGTTAGAAAAGATGAGGCTATGGCTAAAGATGTAGAAATGAAGGAATCAGCTTTGAAGAAGTTTTTTCCATGTCTCACTATACAAGATAAAGTTAAAGCCACTCAGAGGTTCAATGAAGAATTTAGAACCAAAAGGAGAATCAATACTCTGATGATTGGGGATAGAAATGAGATTGAAAATTTGAAGAAAGAAACTGAAGATAAAATTCTGAATGTGCTCAATGAACTTCAAATTCCAACTATAGTAAACACAGATGAACAAGAGAAAAATTCTAATGTTGGCAATTCAAGTGCTGTCCCAGATGTGGGTGGTAAACAAAGTGACCATCTCCATCACCTTCTATAATCTCTGTTGATCAAGGTTTGGTCCCTCCTTTGGTAAACTCAACAAACAATGAAGAAATGAGAGAAATGGCTGAGGAAAGGAATGCAGAGGAAGAGGAAAAATAGAAAGAGGATATCTCAGAACAAGTGATCGACACCTCTATTCTGAAGAACAGTGAAGAGCAACAAGCTCCTAAAGGAAAAGAGCCTCCAAAAATTCCTACTACACAAGTGTCTTTAGATAAAGGAAGAAAAGACATTGTTGGTGAGAGTTCATTAGACTCTCTTAGAGAATTTTTGGCAAAGCAAAGAGAAACTCAGATTTTGTCATCACTTGAGTTGTTACAAGTACAGTTAAATTTGGCCACCATGTCCCCACTACAAAAATTAAAGTTGGAAACAATTTTCCAAACCACGGACCAAGAGGAGATTTTGAAATCTCACATGGAAGATAATGAGCTTATTGACGAAGCTATGACAATTTTTGAGAAGATCATGCTCGGTGTAAAGAAAGACACCTCTTTGACTCCTCCAATGCAAATGAAGAAACTCATGGAGTCTGTCAGTGCTCATTTTGAGTCCTTTGAACAAGCAACAGACAGGAAGGTAAGAGCTGAGATTGATAGCAAGAGGTTAATAGAACTTAATAACAAGTACTCTAAAGACAATTTTTTTGGATAAGAGTATTCAATATGCAAAGATAGCAATAAAAGATGCTAGTGAATTATATCAATTTTGTCTAACTTGGCCTACAACAACTAAGGATTTGAAATATAAGATAGACAGGTTGGAAGCACGGTTGATCAACATTTCCCAAATATATGATTCTTTAAAGGATACTATTGTAAATTAGAGGGCAGAAGTTGAAACCATACATTCTATGATAAATAAATTGTAGAGTTAGAAAGAGGTTGTCAAAAATAGAATGAGTCATCTTAGAGAAATTATTAGCTTTAAGATAGCATCTATAATAGCGCTGGTAGCAGAAGTAGATAAATTAAGACAAATTACTAAAGCCCTTGATACTGTTGATAAAGAAGAAGAGCTGGTATCCCAAATTAATGGGCACATACAAATTTTGAGCCATGCTAAGGCAAGATGGAATGAAGATGATGTACAACATAAGAACATCTATAAGGACATTTTCCCCAAAACTTGGTAAGTTTTTGATTTCTTGCATATATGGTTGATAGAAATGGTTTTGAAATTTTGGTGTACATAGGAATCAACTACTTAAGGGAAGCAGATGAAATATGTACATACTCTTTTATCATAGACCTTTTCCATTTATGTCAAAGAGGGAGAGAAGCATGTGAAAAACATAAAGGGAGAGAATAACTGACATGAAAAAGTTAATCACTTGGAGAGAAGCATGTGAAAGAGTGCAAGCAGTTAGGGGGAGAAATGTGTAAAAAGTAACGGGGAAACAAAACTTATGTTGTAAACAAATAATGTTGATTCTTTGATGGTTTTTCACATTATGTGTTGCCATCAATGCCAAAGGGGTAGATTGTTGGCAACTTGGAAAACATCATTGATAGAGACACTGTTGATATGACTAAGGTTGACTAAGAATGATGTTTTAATGGTGTTGTCAGTGATGGCAACAAGGATTCAACTAGGATGCAGCAAGGTATGAAGACTGTTGATAGTAACATGGCAGCAAAGTTCTAAGGATAGAAAATGGGTTGTGAGGTTATAGTAATTTCCTTACAGGATATTCTTATCCTCATGATGTAGTGTGTACAGATATTTTTGGTTAGGCAAAGAACTTAAGCATTTTGGCTAAGTGTTGGCAAACTACAGAGATGACTACAGAGCTAGAGTATTATGGTCCACATTGGTCCACATTTGAAGATCATATCTTGTGGTTCTAGTAAGATGTGGTAATCCTTAGATTTTTCTAATTCCAAATTTTTATCTTCTAATGATCTCCAGAAGTATAGTTTCAAGTGGCATAAATTCGGCACAGCAGAGTACAATCTTAAACAAAACATAACACCTGTTTGTTTTGGTCCGCATTTCTCTAGTAATAAATATTTCTTATTGCATTTTTAAGGTGTTGTAAACACATGATTTAGTCTCTGATTCCAAAGTTTCAAAGTCTGAAGTCCTCCAATAAGACAGTTAGAAGTACTTAAGAAGATCGCTACATGCATTGACAGTGTTTGACAGTGACAGAGTCTAAGTTCTGATACTCTGCATTTCACCGCATGTTAATATTTTGTCCTGCAGTTCTGAAGTTAAGTTTTAGGATGTCTAAGGAGTCTTGGTTATCATTTTGAGGAAACTTTGTGGTCTGCACAGCAAGTTATGTTTTGACAGTTGATCTGAGCCTATGCTAGTCAGTTTGTGAAGCCGACCTGATACTATAATCTTTGTACGGAAGAATCTATTGATTAGAATCATATTCTAAGTAGTTCTATAGTTTGTTTCAACTAAAAGAATGTATTATAAGTGTTGGTTTGGTCTGCAAAGTCTTTTGGTGAATGAATTGAGGCCAATATGCTACACTTTGCATAACTACACGTTTCATCCTTGTAAGCCGACCTATTTTGAAGATGGTATGTGTTGCGGATATATATATATGAGATTCATTTAGGTGTTTGAGGAGAAGAACAATATGTGTATGTGACATGCAAGAAGTCTTGTGATCCAGTAAGTGCAACATGTGCTTGATAAAAGAGATCTAAATTTCATGCAAAGTAGAACAATGCGACAGAGCAATTCAGGATGAAGAGTTTTGAGACAGTAGTTTGAGCTTCATTGGAACTATATCCCAAGCATTTGTAAATGTAATTGTAAGATTTTATTTTTGGTAGTGATCCACCTATTCTCTCTATTCTATCTCTTTCTTATTCAGTGGGCAGTGAGTCCACTTGGACAATGAGTCCACCTGTAGTGAGCACTTTTGTATTTCTCCTCTCTTTCTTATTCAGTGGGCAGTGAGTCCACTTGGACAGTGAGAAATTATGTATTACCTTAACCAATTATAATATGTATTGTGAGCTAACACTTACTGTAGTTTTTGCACTTGGGTTTTCCACGTAAAAATCTTGCTGTTCATGTGTTATGGTTTCTTTGCTTCATGATCTCATGCATAATTTACTTTACTGCAATTGAATATGCAAAATGGTTTAAGATGTTTTTGTTGGCAAGAGACACATTGTGGCTTCATGATTTTTGTCATTAATGGCAACAAAGTTCATCCCACACATCCGCAGGATATGGTGTGCCTATACTAGAAGTCAGATTGAAGAGTGTTGTGGTCCGGTAAGTAAGAACAGAGCATGTGGCAAGGTCTGACAGTCAAGTCCGGATCTCTCAGAGGAAGTATCATAGTAAAGTGTGGACTTGGGGAAGTCAAGAGGTGTACCTTGACTGATACATTCCAGAGATTGAGCCTCTGGTGATGAAAGAGTGAAAAGATATGAGCACCTAAGTGTTGGGTTCCTGTTTGGCAGAGTTGAAAGAGGAAGAACTGACCAGCAGAGCATCAGACCTTAATCCAGATGAGTTATTGATGGTGATCAAGTTTCTTAAGTTACCATTCATGATTGGCCGACATGATTGATGACTTCTATAAGCATCTCCTTGATATGCGTCACTTGATAAGTAAGGATTCAGCTGACAAATCTGGGAAAATATTGACTATTTCGGATGCCGACTAGAAAGGTGTTGAAATCATTGGTGCGGATATATATACCAGATGGATTTGTATGTGAAGGTGTGTATTGTGTGTTGTGAAGTGTGAAGAAAAGAAGAACGGTAGTGTAAAGACAATAAGACAAGTCCAGTATGTGATAGGACATTAGCACCAAAGAAGAGGAAGAATGAAGTGCAGTAGATCAGTGTATTGAGCCTAACCGAAACTGAACCTCAGCATATGTGGATGCTTCTCATCAGTTCAAGTTTCTTGTTACTCTCTTTATAACTTGTAGATAGTGAGTCTCTTGTAGGCAGTGAGCCTCTTATGAGCAGTGTGCTCAGGCAGTGAGCCCTAATTGGCAAGTGCCATTTTGTATTTCTATTCTTCTAACAGAGAAAACATTCTTGGGTTAGTCACCTCATGGTTTTTCCCTTAACAGGGTTTTCCACGTCAAAATCATTGTGTTATGTGTATTGACTTTGTTTCTGCTTTCATGATTATGGATGCTTATTTGCTTTGATGCTACACTAGTTGTTAAAGAAGAACAGAAAGTTAAATTAATTAAGATAACTAATTCACCCCCCCTCTCAGTTATCAACAATTGGTATCAGAGGTAAGTTCCTCCAAACAGAGCCTAATAGCTTGAGGAAGATCTAGGAATTCAAATGGATGTGTATGGTATGAGGGAACAACTTCAGTTTGCCCTAGATGATCTTGAGCAATCTAACTTCGAAGTCAATGAATTGAAGGAAAGACTCAAATAGGCTGATGATTTCATAAATGAACTAAAAGGGAAACTAAGTATCTCTATGAAAAAAAGAAAGGATATACTTTAGCAATTGGCAAGTCAAGGCAAAGCCAATGATACAAATGAAGATCTGAAGGAGAAAACCAAATTATGTGAAAACTTATCAAAAGAGGTCATTATGGTAAGACATGAAATGGAATTAGGAGTTATGAAATTCACCCAAGAAATTGAAGAGAAAAGAAAAACTAAAGATGATCTAAGACAATCTCTCAAGGAGAAATCAGAAGACTACCACAAAATGGATAGAATAATCAAGCATCTAGAATCTGATCTTGAAGAAGCTAGAGATAATGAAGAACTTGAGAATCAGATTGACACTCTTAAAAGGGATCTTCAAACAGCAAATGAATACAAAGAGAAATTCAAGATAAGCTCTTCTCAACTTGAAGTTCTTCTTCAAATCCAAAAGAGGGTAGATGACAGGCAAGGCTTGGGATATGAAAAAGGTGAAAGCTCTGGATCTGGTTAGAAGAACTCCAGATCAGAAAATCCAATAAACAGGCCTAGAAGACCTCCGGTAAGGCAACCAAATGCTCAAAGATATCCTTCCTTCAATGGATACTACCACAATTGCAATAACTTTGGTCATAAAGCAAATCAGTGCAGAAGAAGAATGAATCAGACTAGGTCATCCTTCTCTGGACAGTGTTTTAATTGCAAAAGGTATGGTCACAAAACTCATGAATGCAGAAATATGCAAATGAACAATTCATTCAATGGTAGATGTTTTGCATGCAATAGAATGGGACATATGGCTAATTAGTGTAGATCAAGAGGATATCAGTCAAATATGCAAAGAAATGTTGTTTGCTACAATTGCAATAGATCCGGTCATATTGCCAAATTCTACAAAAGCAAGAATCAAGACAAAAAGGGTTCGGTGCATCATAATCAAAACCAAGACAAAGGAAAAGGAAAAGTGAATGCGGATGAAATTAAAAGAGAAATGAACAAGATATGGGTGAAGAGAAGGACAGAAAATGATGGGGATGGATCCGCACCAAAATCTGGTGTTGATACTCCTTCCAGAAACTAAATAGATGAGCTCTGGCTCAGGGGGAGTCACAAAAGAAAATATTTTCCCCCAGCCAGTCAATTGGTGCCTAAAATTGGCACATGGAAGGTTGCGGACTAAAAGGGCTCTCAGAGAAACATCTAAATAACCCTTGGGGAAGATATGAAAGATCCGCAAAGAATTTGAAGAGGTTAATCATCTGAGATTAATCATGTTTAACAGTCATCCGGTAAGAACAAGATTTTCACAGTTAGATCCGGTATGATTCAAATTTGAGGTAGTTTGATTTGTGGATAGATCAAATGTTTGGGGAAAGGAATATAGATTGTCATCAATCACTGAGAATAATTCTAAGTATATCTCAATAATCTAGAAAAGATCTTTCTCAGAACAAGGAGAACAAGGCAACTGGAATAACTTAAGTTGCACATTTATTGCAATGTGGAATTAGTGTTTGCTCAGAGATAAAAGGGTTCATTTGATCGTCATTTACACATTTGCACTCAAGAAGAAGAGAAAAAGAGCTCTGCAATAAAATTGTCTCAAGCCTCTCAAGGATCAACCACAGAAGACAATTCTTCCAGCAATCTGATCCAGCTCATTCTGTGAAACCAAGAAGCGTAAAAAGGTATTTCTCACTCTTGATCAAACTCTCTCTGAATCTTTAAGATGGCTACTCTGAATGTTGTAAAGATTTCTGATAGGCCTTGACCCAAATTTAAGAAACATCCCTACAAATCTCTAGAAGTGGATCCCTTAGGTGCCTTTTCCAGCATTCCGCATGAAGTTTTGCATGTTGAAGACGTTAGGGCATACATTCATGTGAGCATTGAAGAATTTGGGAAATCCAAGCTGATAGATATCTATCACAATCAATTAATAGATGACTCATTTGATCTCAAACCTCAGTATAAGGCTATCCAGGACAAACATTTTGTACAGTGCATCCATTTCCCCTATTTTGCAGAAGATGAATGGGTCCGGTATGTTTTGAGCAAAGTGCATGACAACTTCATATGGTTGAATAAGCCGTTTAAAATCACAAAAGATGCTATTAGGGTAGTAACTAGTTTGCATTCATCCAGAGGGTTACCTGTTCTCAAATCGGTCAAAAACCAAACTATGAGTGAAGCTACCATATCAAAATTTGACAAGAGAGCAATGACAATAGAACACATCACTGATCCGGATGTCAAGTTTGCCTCCATGATAATTGGCTACAAAATATATCACTCTAGAAGGGAAAACTCAGTACCTAGAACTGTAATTTACACTGCTTATCAGATGTTAAGAGAGAATGCAAACTATGATCTTCATGAGCTCCTTCTGAACCAACTTTTGGAGAATCTGTAGAAGATAAAGAAGCATAAGAAAAATTCCTTTAAATATGGTGGCTTGATACTCTGCCTATTCTTTTACTATATGAATGAACTACCTGGATCCAATGGATGGGAATGGCAAAATAACAGACCTGTTGCAATTCAAATCAGAGATTACTTGCATGGGCTTGGTGATGCCAAGGCACAGAATACAACACTCTGGGGCTATTTCAAGAATTTTTAGAGTATGATGCAAGATAGAGAAAGGATCTCTCAATCATTGGTTGAAAAGTATACTGATACAGTATGCTTTATGGTAGAAACTAATCAGTGCCTAATGGAGGTTGTGGAGCCAAGGATAGTCTGGACCATGCCAATGGGGTATGAAGTAGATGAGAAAATTATAGAGCTACATGTTCAACACATGCTTAGTCAACCCAAGGATCCTAAGGCAGAAAGGTTTGGAACCTTTGAAGAGTTGAGTGTAAAGATTCATGTGGAACTTAGACAACCGGAGATGAAGAGAAAAGTGGGAAAAGAAGTAGAGAATGTTGCCAAAAGGTATGGCATATCAAAAGAGGCACTTGATGCAAACAAAGAGAAGATGGAAAGGGTAGAGAAAGAAAAGGAAGAAGCAGAAAAGGAGAGTACTCCGGTAGAAGCCCCCTCCCGAACCAGATCCTCTAAGAGCTCTACACTTGCCACTGCTAAGAGCTCAAAGGCATCAAAACTAGAAGCAAAATCATCCAGTAAAGGAGAAAAGAGAACAAAGACAAAGGTTACAAGATCATATACAAGCCTCAAAGATGATGAAGAGACACAGTAGAAGCAGTCAGAGATTTCTTAACCAAAGAGATGATGGAATTTGATGAACCAGAACTTCTTCAAGATCCATTCAATTTTGATTCCCTCTCCCCGGTTCAAACCATGAAGCTAGCATCCTTTACTCAAGCAAAGGCAAAAGAAAAACTCCTAAAGTCTCACATGGAAGACTGTGAGCTCATAGAAGGTGCATCCGGTGTATTGGAGAAAATCATGCCATCCTTCCAAAAGGATCCTTCGGCCTCCACATCTGGTAATCTAAAGTCTCTTGTAAATTTTGTTCATACGCATTTTGATTCCTTAGAGAAGTCAGCAGAAGAAAAGGTCTGGAAGGAGTTTTTGGGAAAAAGATTCTTTGAAGTACAGGGTCCAATAACAAATAATAGGAGAATTATGGATATTGGAATAAAGAGGTTGGAAAATGCTCTTAAAGATGGCGGAGATATCTATAAATTTTGTTTATCCTAGCCTAAAGTGACCAAGGATATTAAGAAGAAAGTAAAAGAGCAAGAGGATAAACTATTAAGTTTATCTCAAAGTTTTGATCCTCTCTCCTCCTCCATAGTAAATCAAGAGTGTAAGACTATTGCAGTCATAGATGAAATAAAGAATCTTGAGAAGGAGAATAAAAATAGAATAAACAGGTTGAGTGAACTTATAGGGATCATCATCCCTAAGTTAGAGGCCATGCATGAGGCCCTAACTAATGCTCAAGCAACAGCCTGGACCAATGATCTGACAGATCTTAAGAAGGCAGAAGCGTTTGCATTCCTATTAAGTGGTCACATCTCAATTTGGGATAGGATGAAGCAGAGTTGGGCTACAGAAGTTATTACAGTTGAAGAATACTTTTGTAGACATACTTAAGTATATGTAAGTTATGCGGATATATATAGACTATGTTTGGAAATTTTGGTGTGCGGACCCTACCCTTTGCCATTGATGTCAAAGGGGGAGTGAGGAGAAGTGAAAAATATGGAATCCAGCTAAGGGGGAGCTCTAGTAAAGTGTACATTAGAACAGAGCATCAACCAAGGGGGAGTGTAGTATAACACTTAGTCATTTTTCACTAAGTGTTGCCATCAATGCCAAAGGGGGAGGTTGTTGGCAAGAGACACATTGTGGCTTCATGATTGTTGTCATTGATGGCAACAAAGTTCATACCACACATCCACAGGACATGGTGTGCCTATACCGGAAGTCAGATTGAAGAGTGTTGTGGTCCGGTAAGCAAGAACAGAGCATGTGGCAAGGTCTGACAGTCAAGTCTAGATCTCTCAAAGGAAGTATCTTAGTAAAGTACAGACTTGGGGAAGTCAAGAGGTGTACCTTGACTGATACATTCCAGAGATTGAGCCTCTGATGATGAAAGAGTGAAAAGATATGAGTACCTAAGTGTTGGGATCCTGTTTGGTAGAGTTGACAGAGGAAGAACTGGCCGGCAAAGCATCAGACCTTAATCCAGATGAGTGATTGATGGTGATCAAGTTTCTTAAGGTATCATTCATGATTGGCTGACATGATTGATGACTTCTATAAGCATCTCCTTGATACGCATCACTTGATAAGTAAGGATTCAGCCGATAGATCAGAGTTTGGAAAAATATTAACTATTTCAGATGCCGACTAGAAAGGTGTTGAAATCATTGGTGTGGATATATATACCAGATGGATTTGGATGTGAAGGTGTGTGTTGTGTGTTGTGAAGTGTGAAGAAAAGTAGAACGGCAGTGTGAAGACGGTAAGACAGGTCTGGTATGTAATAGGACATCAGCACCAAAGAAGACGAAGAATGAAGTGTAGTAGATCAGTGTATTGAGCCTAACCGGAACTGAACCTTAGCATAGGTGGATGCTTCTCATCAGTTCAAGTTTCTTGTTACTCTCTTTATAACTTGTAGACAGTGAGTCTCTTGTAGGCAGTGAGCCTCTTGTGAGCAGTGTGCTTGCGCAGTGAGCCCTAATTGGCAAGTGCCATTTTGTATTTCTATTCTTCTAACAGAGAATACATTCTTGGGTTAGTCACCCCGTGGTTTTTCCCTTAACATGGTTTTCCACATCAAAATCAATGTGTTATATGTATTGACTTTATTTCTACTTTCATGATTATGGATGCTTATTTTCTTTGATGTTGCACTAGTTGTTAAAGAAGAACATAAAGTTAAATTAATTAAGATAACTGATTCACCCCCCCTCTCAGTTATCAACAGTTTTATATCTAAATGGTTCTATAGAATACTAATTCACCCCCCAGTATTCTAAGTGTTCAACATGGTCCACTGAGTTCCATCATCCACGGGCTCCCAACCTTTTATCTAAAGTCTCTCTGCGTCATATTTTTGCCCTTTCTTCTTTGGTACGCTTATGTTGGGTTTAGAGATCCCGCTCACTATTTGAATGATGGTGCAAAGCTTTAGAGGGACCACCATTTCATCATGGTCTAAAAAATTAGGAAACTCATTCTCAAGTTCCTCCATGAAAGGGAAGGTGCCATCATCATCAGAGTAGTCACCCTCTTGCTTGAAAAGTTTGTTTGTTCCATAGTCTTCTCTAAAAGGGTTCCGAGGAGGAGGTAACTCGATCAAAATTGTGAAATCCATATTATTAATAGGTTCCTACTCTAGCTCCTTATGGGGATCCAAAAACTTACGTGATTACATGCTAGATGAAATCTGCATCTAGAGACCCTGATTCTTGATCCATTTTTTAAAATTTATCATTATTGTGCCAAACCAAATTTTGGAGGTGCATCCTATAATTTTGTGACCAATCATATTGAAATGAAAACATCTGAATGGAAGACCTTCATAGTTTATAAATTGTGTCCAAGTGCCTGAGGATGAGTGAATTCTTACAACATGGTGCACATGCTTCAAAATGTCAACCATGGCACAAACCCTTGTGTATCTATTTGAAAGATCCACTGGTTCATTATCTAACTTAATGAAGGAGCCCACCTGATCAATCATGTTACTAAGAAGGCCTGAATCCTGCATGATCAGAGGGAGGTTGTATAATCTAATCCAAATTGGAACAAAAGTAATTTTTGTTGATGCTAGATCAAAAAAGGGAGACCAGGGAGCAATGAAGAGGTTCGACTATCGATAGAACCACAGGTTTCACAAAAATGCAATCCTCTGCAGAATTAAAACACAAAAGAAAGAAACTAAAATCTAGAATCTCAACAATAGGGGTATCTAGATTACTCTAGGTTGTCTTCATCCATTCCACAAATAGCTTAAATGGTGGGTGTTTTCTCAAGAGTCTTAGGATAAGGGAGCAGATTCTGACATCCGTCAAGGCTACATTAACACAAGAATCTAAAATGTGAAAGTCGATGGGCTCATCCATAAAAATGACCAAAGAATCCCCAAGGAGAAAGAATGATTGCCTAATGGTTCAGGATTAAGATCTGGGGTAGATTGAGGGATCTGGATGGTTTCAATAACTGGATTCCCCATCAACAATTTGGGGGAAAGACTAGGGTTTGCCTTGGAGATCTTCTCCCATCAGAAATTGTTGCATTCATGGTACATATTAGCCCTATTCCTGTAGGTCACAAAGATTTGTGGAGGGTTTTGGAGAACCACTGAAGTATAACAATCAAAGCCATAAGGGTGAGGCTCCTGTTGTGTTCTATTTTCCACCTCCTCAAGAGATGTGTTCTTCCTTATTCCTGACACTCCCTTCTCATTTTCCTTAGGATGCAGAATGCCTCACCTTCCATCTCCATGATTAGAATTCCCAGCTCCTCCCACCTTTCTCTGCTCCCCATAGCACCCTTCGGCTCCTGAAGCTTCACACATGTTGTCACTATACTTTCTTTGTGAGAGCATTGGGAGGATACATTAATTAAATAAATAATATTTATTCAATTAATTTTGGCTAAAAGGGATAAAAAGGGATAAATTAAATAAATACAACTTTGGAAATTTCTCAAGTCGATGCAATTGTCGATCAATGTTGGTTATGTCCTTTATGGTTTCATAGAAAACAATATCTCTTGCAATGAGAAATTTCTTATTTTTCTCATTGAACAGTCTATAGCCATTTGAGGATTTGAAATATCCCAAAAGGATGCATTTGTAAATGTTGTGGTCCAACTTGTTCCTTTTCTCCTTGGGAATCAATTCATAGCAAGTAGATTTGAAAACTTGAAGATGTCGTATTTGTGGAAGATGACCACATCAAATTTAATATGGAGTCTTCATTTGAAGAGTTGTTAAAGGTTACATGTTGTAGAGATAGAATACTATTTGAGATGCTTCTACCCAAAAGTGTAGGTTTACTATTTTGAAATAAAATATTCCTTGAACCATATTCATCACAATTTTTTTATACTTTCAACTACTTGGTTTTGTTGAGGAATGTGAGAAATTATGAGATGATGCTTGATCCCATGTTTCTTGAGATAGTCTTCAAACACCTAAATGATGTGAATTTACCATTGTTATTAGTGCCCAGTGTGCCAATAAGGGATTGTGCATCATTCTCAACCATGGTGTGAAACTTCTAAAATATTTCAAAATCTTCTATTTTTTACTCCAAAAAAATAGATCTAGGTCATTATGTAGTAGTCATCAACAAACAACATAAAATATTTATTACTGGTACAGTCACGGTAGGAGGGTTCACAGAATAAACTGTCCTGACCGTGCAGTAAGAGTAAACACAACAGAAACAACTTAAAGTGATAAAGCAAATGTTGGTTCAGTCTTTCAGTATATCAAAGAATTCAAATACAATCTGGCCGGCAACATGCGGGCTTACAACTAGGCTCAAAGGCCTGATTACATATATGCGCAAGATAAAGCTTTGAAGCTCCTTCACAAAGAATCTAAAATGTCAATCTCCTAAATCATGAGAACTTTCTAACTACTTTCCTAAGGATCTATTACATCTTTATAGATCATTTTCGGACCAATAGATTCCTCCGTGTCGTCTAAGGAAGGTCACAAACTCCAATAAAGAGTTGTAACGTGTTCACAGATAGGTCAGACCTAAATGCATAGAACATTCCTCAAATGAATGGAACAATGGGTGGACCTCTGAGAAGGGGTCAGCCATGAACCAAGGATCATTGAATGATGTGTCATTAGGATCCACAAGTGAAGGAAGGATCTGCAAGCCTTCTCCCACAGCTGATTTGTCTGAGACTGTCAGGAAGCTCTGCACTGAGAAAATAGTTGATCTTCTGATAGAAACTTTTCAGTAACTGATCCAAATGCTCTGAATTCTTGATATGATGTAGATGAATGAATGTAGATGCTAAGTCTAGATCCGCAAGGTATGAAAGGTCAATACTGGACCACAAGCTGAAACTGCTTCTGACTGAAGTGCCTGAACTGAACTGGAAAATAAAGAACTAAAATGCAAACAAACTAAAATGCAAATGTTTTTGGTTGATGCAAGATTGCTCTTGAACCAAGGATGCTCCTGCATCAGACATATGGGGTTATTAAAAAGGGAGTCCCTCACTTTTCTAGGGCTAGGGGAGAACCAAGACGGTCCACCTCAACCTGAGAAATTCAAGATGAATCTTCTTTCGGTCTGCCTTTCCACTTCACAAGATATTCTTTGTATTGTCTTTCTCTAGTGCTCCATCCAACTCTGCTACCCAAAATGTCTTCTATCTGCTCTAGTGCTTGTTGTGGTAACTACTTCTTCAAGTCTTTTGCCATGCTGTCACTGAACTCTACTTCATGATACTGATGAAGATCTACAATGTTGAAAATAGGAGAAATACCCAATGTCTCCGGTAACTCAACTTCATATGCATTTCCTGAATCAAATTTTATGAGTATCTTACAAGGTCCAAACTTCTTCATTTTTAATTTGTTATATGTCCCAACTAGAAATCTTTCTTTTCTCAAGTATACCATTACTTCATCACCAACTTCATATTATTTATGTCTTCTCTTCTCATCTACCTTCTCTTTGTACTTACTATTCATAGCTTCCAAATGCTTCTTCACCTGATTATGCACTGTCTTCATGTGATCTGCAAATTCTTCTACTTCTGCACTTCTCTTTTCCTTTGTACTGATGTCTCTCAATTCTACAACTCCTCTAGGATTCACTCCGGTAACAATCTCAAAAAGTGTTCTTCCGGTAGTCCTATTTACTGAATTGTTGTATGCAAACTCTGCTTGTGAAAGAATCAAATCCCAACTTCCAATTTTCTCTCCAACCAAATATCTCAACAAGTTTCCCAAACTCCTATTTACTACCTATGTCTATCCATCAGTCTGTGGATGAAAAGTTGAACTGAACTTCAACTCTGTCTTCATCTTCTTCCAAAGTGACTTCCAAAAATATCCAACAAACTTTGTATCTTTGTTTGAAACTATACTCTTAGGTAATCCATGCAATCTCACAATCTCCTTGAAAAATAGGTCAGCTACATGCACTGCATCAGTTGTCTTCTTACAAGGTATGAAATGAGCCATCTTTGAAAATCTGTCAACCACTACAAATATTGAATCATGTCCTCTCTGTGTCTTAGGCAATCTTATTACAAAATCCATGCTTATGTCTTCCCAAGGTCTCTCCAGTACTGTCAAAGATTTATACAATCCAGTGTTCTGACTACTCCCTTTTGCAACTTGACAAACTCTACAACTTTGCACAAATCTCTAAACATCCTTATGTATCTAAGACCAAAAGTAATGTTCACTCACCAAAGCCAGTGTCTTATCAATGCCAAAGTGTCCTGCTAATCCACCACTATGCTTCTCCTTGATCAAATTATCTCTCATTAAATTTCTAGGTATGCACAACCGACTTCCTTTGAACAACATATCTTCTCGAGTGAAATAATCCAACCACTTACTCCTATCTATCACAACAGGTTCCTTACATCATTTCCAAGGTTTTGCAAAATTAGTGTCTCCCTCATACGTGTTCTTCCATTCATCAAAACCCAACACTTCAACTTTCATCTCTGTCAACAAGTTTCTTCTCCTACTCAATGCATCAACAACTTTGTTTAATTTTCCACTCCTATGCTTCAACACAAAAGTATAACTCTGCATGAATTCTACCCATCTCATATGTCTCTGATTCAATTTACCTTGACTATTCAAATATTGCAAAGCTTGATGATCGGTATACAACACAAACTCCTTAGGCAACAAGTAATGTCTCCACTTCTTCAAGGCTTGAATTACGACATAGAACTTCTAATCATAAACTGAATATCTTCTCCTTGCATCATTCAACTTTTCACTAAAATATGCTATAGGTCTACCTTCTTGACTTAATACTGCTCCAATTGCACTTCCACTTGCATCACAATCAACTTGAAATACCTTATTGAAATCCGGTAATGCCAAAACAAGTTGCTTTGTCACTTTTTGCTTCAACAACTCAAAACTTTTATCTTCGCCTAATGTCCACTTGAAATCTTTTATGTCGCCTCTCATTGTCTCTGTCGTAGGGTTACAAATTGAACTGAAATTTCTGATGAACTTTTGGTAGAAACTAGCTAGTCCATGAAATGATCTAACTTCTCCAATGCTCTCCGATGTAGGCCATTCAACAATTGCTCTCAGGGTTCATCTTCAATCCTTCTGCAGAAATCACAAATCCCAAATACACTAGCTCTTCCTTCATGAAACTACACTTCTTGATGTTTATCAACAATTTCTCTTCTGTCAATCTCTGCAAAACTTGTCTAATATGCCACAAATGTTCCTCTTTTGTCTTATTGAAAATCATAATATCATCCAAGTACACAATCACAAACTTACCTAAGAATTTCTTCAAGACTTCATTCATCAATCTCATGAAAGTACTTGGTGCATTTGTCAATCCAAAAGGCATCACTAACCACTCATACAATCCTTCATTTGTCTTAAAAGTAGTTTTCCATTCATCTCCTTCTCTGATTCTGATCTGATGGTATCCACTCTTTAAATCTATCTTTGTGAAATATCTTGCTTCACTCAAACAATTCATGATATTATCCATCCTAGGTAAAGGAAATATATACTTAACTGTGATCTTGTTTATTGCTCTGGAATTAGTACACATTCTCCATTCTCCATCTTTATTAGGTGCAAGCACTGCAGGTACTGCACAAGGACTCAAACTTTCTCTGATCAAACCTTTCCTCAACAACTCTTGTATCTTTCTATTCAACTCTTCATTCTCTGCTAGTGTCATTCTATGTGCTTCTTTGTTAGGTAAACTCACTCTTGATATAAGATACATGTGATGACTGATACTCCTTATAGGTGGTAATCCTTCTAGCACATTATCTGATATGATGTCTTCATATTCTATCAACAACTCCTTTATCTCCTCCGATTGTGATTCTTCAGTCTCCTTCAATGTTTCAGGCTTTTTAGGAATCAAGGCATAACACATATTCTCATGTCTCAAACCATCTAGAAATTTTCTTCCATCTACCAAACAGATTCTAGCATTCCCACACACTTCACTCTTATCCTCCAAAGGAATCAAAGTAATTCTCTTTCCATTCGATGTTATAGTATATGTATTCTTTCTCCCATCATGTATAGCTTTTCTATCATACTGCCAAGGTCTACCCAACAAGATATGACAAACATCCATCCATAGGCATAATATCACACAAGACTTCATCATGATAAGATCCAATATGAAATTTCACCAAACATTGTTCACTCACCAGCACCTTATGATCATCCTGAATCCATGCTATCTGATAAGGCTTAGGGTGTTTCAATCTTTCCAATTTCAACTTAGTCACCATCTCCTCTAAAATTAGGTTATCTGAACTACCACTATCAATCACAACTTTACAACACTTACCTCCTGATTGGAATCTAGTTCTGAACAAGCTCTTCCTCTGCAATGGTTCTTCATTTGTCTCTGCTTGAAATAGTGCTCTCCTCATCACTAATGATTCTCCTTTCTCAGGTTTTCCAACTAAACTAGGTGATCCAACAAGTTCTTCTTCCACATAGGCTACTCTTCCACTATTTTATGTCCTCTTACTTGTACTAGCCTGATTGCATTCAAATGATCTATGTCCTTCACCTCCACACTTGAAACAAGTACCTCTGAATGTTCTCTTATCAAATCCTCTTCCTTCTCTTCTGTATCCTTCATTTCAGTATGCACTAGGGTTTCCTCTCCGGTAAAAATTTATGTCACCTCTTCGGTAAGCATTGTTATCTCTGTCATCCTTCTTAAATGGGTTGTCAAACTTGTTCTGCTCTGAGTATGATTTGTCTCCTCCAGAAAATGTTCTACTTCTCTAAAATTTACCTCCTCTGTCTCTCTATCTCTGATCATGCCTCTTATTCATCTTCTCTTCAACTTTCTGGGCAAACTAATATGCTTCCTCCAAAGATGTCATCCTTACCAAGCTTAGTTCCTCTTGAATGTTCAATCTTAGTCCATTGATGTATCTAGCCACTTTCTCCTTGCTTGCTTCACTATGTCCTGTCCTTATGATCATTTTATGAAATTCTTCAATATACTCCTTCACAAATTTCTCCTTTTGTCTCAGGTTCTATAATCTCTTCAATAGTTCCAACTCATAGTCAGCAGGTATAAATTGATTCTTCAATTTTGTCACCATCCGATCCCATTTTGTTATCTTTTCTTTTCCTCTTCTATTTATTTCCAACTGAACTTCTTTCCACCATATAGTAGCATGTCCTTTCAACTTTGGCTTTGCAAATTTCACCTTCTCTGGATCTTCCATCTCTTCATATTCAAAGTATTCTTCCATGTCATTTATCCAGTCAATCAATTCTTTCAGATTCAAATTACCAGTATAATTCAGTACATCAACTCTAGGTCTATTTCCAATCTTTGAAATAGCTCGTAGCATCTTTACTTGATCTGATTCTTCTTCTTCATCACCTTCTAGGGTTTCGCCAATTTGTTCCACAGATTGAAATTCTCCTTCATCATCACTTTCAACATTAGGTCTCGGTGTCAATCCTCTTCGCCTATCTTCTTCAACAGCATCCAAACACATTCGCATTGTTCTCATCAATTCCATCATCTCATCCATTCTATTAGCCATTGTACCAATAGCAACAACTCTCCTCAGCAGCATTCTTCCTAGGATCAAGTGCAAACTGCCTCAATTTCGGTGATCGGGATACAAGCGACAACTGCCTCACAATCGGCAATCATTTGTGCACAAGTAACCTGCCTCAGATCGGTGATCTGCTCACAACAAGATCTTATGGAATCCCCTTCACCAATTCACTCCAAAGAATCAAACTTTCACTCTGATACCACTTGGTGCAGTCACGGTAGGAGGGTTCATAGAATGAACTGTCTGGACCATGCAGCAAGAGTAAACATAACGGAAACAACTTAAAGTGATAAAGAAAATGATGGTTCAGTCTTTCAGTATATCAAAGAATTCAAATACAATCTGGCTAGCAACATGTGAGCTTACAACTAGGCTCAAAGGCCTGATTACATATATGCGCAAGATAAAGCTTTGAAGCTCCTTCGCAAAGAATCTAAACTGTCAATCTCTTAAATCATGAGAACTTTCTAACTACTTTCCTAAGGATCTATTACATCTTTATATATTATTTCCAGACCAATAGATTCCTCTGTGTCGACCAAGGAAGGTCACAAACTCCAATGAAGAGTTGTAATGTGTTCATAGATAGGTCAAACCTAAATGTATAGAACACTTCCTCAAATGAATGGAACAACGTCCGGACCTCCAGGAAGGGGTCGGCCATGAACCAAGGATCATTGAATGATGTGTCATTAGGATGCACAAGTCAAGGAAGGATCTGCAAGCCTTCTCCCATAATTGATTTGTCTGAGACTGTCAGGAAGCTCTGCACTGATAAAACAGTTGACCTTTTGATAGCGATAACTCTTCGGTAGCTGATCCAAATGCTCTAAATTCTTGATATGATGTAGATGAATGAATGTAGATGCTAAGTCCATATCCGCAAGGTATGAAATGTCAATACCAGACCACAAGCTGAAACTGCTTCTAACTAAACTACCTGAACTGAACTGGAAAATGAAAGATCTAAAATGCAAACAAACTAAAATGCAAATGTTTTTGTTTGATGCAAGATTACTCTTGAACCAAGGATGATCCTACATCAATTTCCACTAACACAAATAATTGGAAGAGGACCAAACAAATCAAAGTGGATTGATTACAATTTCCTTTCAGCTCTCCAGTTTGATTTTTGAAATGGCTCTCTTTTTGTTTATCCAAGATGCATGCTTCACATTTTTATTCATTTTGGGTAGAGAGAAAATCTACAACACCATTATTTTTGCATTGTGTGAATGTTGTCATAGTTTGTATGCCAAATCTTGCATGCCACAACAAACTTGTTAGCATTCCTCCTTTGATGAGGTGAGCAAAGTTCCTTGAAATTGAAGGCTCACCTTTGTGTTTCAATAACTTTCCTTCCTTGGATCTAATCAAGGAAATTGTATTATCACATTTTATTTTGATTATAACCTCTCCATCATCTATAAAAATGGAGTGGTATTGTTATCAAATGAGAACTAGGGACAAGAAGTTTTGTTTCAATTGAGGAAGGTATATATGACATTGTGGAGAATGAAATCTAGAAGTCTAGGTGACTTGAGTCGAATTGTCCCTTTTCCTTGAGGTTACAAACTTGTTTTGTTTGAAAAATATATAGGCCTAGATCTTTCTTCATGGAACTCCTCAAAGAAATCTCTTAAAAAATTCATGTGTTTTGTGGCAATTGTATCTAGGACCTAAGCATCGTACCAAGTTGAATTTACAAAGACCTAATTGGCATCATCTGATATGAAAAGCACACATTCACTTACAAACTAAGTAGAGTCTAATTCTAAGATTTTCTTCTTTCCCTTATTTGCTTCCTTATGTTTTTGATAGGCCTTAATCTTATCCCAAGGTGTTATGCATTTGTAAGCTTCATGACTCCCTCTTTTTCCACAACATTTGCTAAAAAAATGTATGTCATTTTTTTTTAAAGATAATGCCCCTGGTAAACTTTTTAATGTGACTAGTGACACCGGTGCGACACGCCCTCCGGCTCCACGCGAATGCTTTTGCCCGGAGCAATGAACTGGTGAGGCCACAACATGGGGGACCTCATCCCTTAGCAAGAACACTTCAAACCTGCGAGCTCGTTGGCCCAACGAAGGTGTAAAGCCTTGTGAGCTCGTTGGCCCAGTGGGGGTTTGAACTCTGGTGACCACCACTACAACTAAGCAACTTAACCACCGAACCACGCCATCATCGGCTATGTCATTTTGCTTATCATGGTGTTGACCATTATTTATTCTAGTTCTACCTTCTTTCCCTCTTTCATTTCCTTCATTTTTGGAAGATGAACCCTGGTTGGAAGATTTTCCTTTTTGGATGACCATAGAAAATATCTTCTCCTATGGTTTCAATTTTCTTCCAAACACCTTTTCTCTTTTACCCATATTTTCACCAACTAATCAAAAGTGAGTGTCTTCAATTGATTACTTGCTTGCAATGACTCCAAGTAGGTTGAACATGTGGGAAGAAGAAATTTTATGAAAGAGTCATAGATATAATATATATATATATGTACACCAGCAACTTCAACATCATGCTTGATTTCTTAAAGCTTGGAAGTAGACTCATTACATCACCATTCTTCAATTCAATTTGTTTAGTGCTTCCCAAGGTGTGTTACAACCTTGAATGTGATGAAAGATTTCTCCATCAATTGAGGCCCTCATCAAGGCCAAAGTCTTAGAATTTTATGTTTCCAAATTTATTCTTTTGTAATTGTTGTTGGTTCAATTGGTTGTGGCTCTCCATCACAAATATTGAACCACAAACCATTAAAGATGAGAGTATTCTCAACTTCCCTTAACCATTCTAACCAAGTGTTTTTTTAGTTAGTGTTGTACCAACAATTGACGTGATAGAAATGTATTTTGTCAATAGGAAATGGATTGGTTCCTTATCGCTCCAAAAGATTTATTTTTATATAACCCCCAGACTGATATACCAAACCTCTCAATATTGTCGCCCTTCTGATATACTCATCAATAAGTGGAAGAAGTATATCCTTTCGATATACCTGTTAGTATATGAAAGATATGTTAAAACACATGAGAGTAGAGGGGTGCATGGCACTTAGGTAGAATGTGAAAAAGAGTCATCCTATTAATGACACCTTCTTAGAAAGAAATCAAAATATCTTCCTATCAGGATTTGTGTCTAACAATAGTAATGAATGGGTAACGAAGGGAAATGGAAAATAAAAAATATCCTTATTTATCCCCAACAATTTATGGTGCAGGAGCACCCCTTCAAAATAAAGCATAAGTCTAATTATAGTATGTTTTGACTTTGTGATGTAATAAGGTATATTGGACCAATGTGTATGTTTTAGGTCAATCTAGGTTTATGTGCAAGTCAGTTAGAAGTTTGTTGTGCTAGCTGTCCTCTCCCAGCTACTTGGAAGCTCCCAGCCGCTGGGAATCGAGTCTATACTACTCGTGAGGAGTAGCTATTTATGCCCTAGCTCAGTTTGTTTTAGATATACAGTTGCATATGAAAAATAGAGACATTATTTTTTGAGATCAGACTGAGCATTATGATTCAGTGGGGCTGTGATATTTGTATGCATTTTTGTTATTGAAATAAAGGAGATCCCGTTGTTTCATTTGTCTGATCTTCGATCTATCTATATAGTCGATTTTGATTCTGTAGACGAAATGGATTCATTCATCCATTCCACCAGTTAATTCTCTGAATCGGTGGAATGGGCATGTACAATAGTTTAGTTTTCTTTTCTATTTTTATGTTCATGCATTTCATGTTTTTGGGATCGATTTGCAGCATGCTATGAACTATCCTAGCATCCTTATGTGCTAGGATTTGAAGGATAAAATCTAGGTTAAGATTGCCTAGAAAATAGATCCGCCCGATCTCTGTGTTTTTCGCATGAAATTTGTGAAGTTTCAAGGGTTTTGTCAAAATGTACATTTGACGGATATACAGTGTTTGTATGCGACATACAGTCTATGTGTATATCACATTTGTATCTGTGCGTATATCGCTAACCGGTTCAGGTGTTAAAACATGTTAAAAATGCATGTTTCGAAGGTACAACGATGAAACCGTTCGGATATACAATCCCTGTGTATATCTCTTTTGTTTGTTGGGGACAATTGATGTGTATATCACTTTTGCATCCGAGGGTCATTTCGTGTGTATCCGTCATTTGCATATCGAGTTTGTATGTTGTGGATTTGGTAAGGTGTCGATATACAATCTCTATGTATATCACTATTGTATATCGGGTCATACAAGTTCTATGTATACTGCATTTGCATGTTTGATACAGATCCTGCGTATCCATCAAATGCATTTTATGGTTTGTATATAGTGAATGTATATTTCAAATATACATTCGGGTGATACAAGGGAAGGTCAATGGTCAGCGGATTATGGAAGGAATATCCCAAGGGATATTCGATGAATGCATATTCAGTGTTGTATATTTGAATGTATGTCCGAACATACATTCCGTAAATACAAAGAAGTCAACGCCGGGTCAAACATACATTGAGGGCATATCTAGAGGAATATTCGGTGATTGTATATTTTGATTTGTATGTATCGGTTGTATATATACAATGCGCTGATACATTGTCGAAAGATACATGGGACAACCGATAGCGGAGGTAACAGGAACCGACGATCAGAGGTTGAAGTTTGTACATTTTAAATGTACATTGGCGGAGATACAAGTGCCTGATACATTTGTTGACTGGTCGTGGCGGTGAATCGGTATGCAGAGTACTGTAGCAAACTGGTGATAACAAGTCAATTTTTGCATGTTTCGGGGTGAGTAAGTATATCGGCAGAGGAGTTTGAAGTTGGGCCGATAGGTATTGTCTGGCCGACAGAGGTTGAAGTTTGTATCGCCGTGACAATGGTCATTGGAGTAGCTCAATTAGGAGAGACTGATAGACGAAGTCTTGTCGATAGGCAATAAAATGAAGTGCAATCATCGGCATGAGGTGGAGGTCAGCATGACAATTTTCTTAGGTGCCAATAGTTGTTGTTTGGCTGATAGTGTATATCGGGGAGACATTGTGGTAGATCTTGCCGATGGAATGAGAACATTTAAATCCCGCCACATTTGAACGCTTGTGCTGGCCACTCTGCATCATAGTGGTATCAAAGCAAAGGAAGTATCTTTTGGGAAAGATTTGAAGATAGAAAGATGTTGGATGAAGAAGGAACATTGGAGTTTTCGACAAGGATGACCAACGCTGAGTTGGCAGTTCTAGTAAAGAAGCAGATTGCAGAAAGCAAAGCTGTGAAGGCTCAAAATCAGGAATTGAAAGATGAGTTGGAGAAGTTGAGGGACAAAGTAGGTTCTGGTAAAGAAGAAGATAGGGAGGAAGAGGAGATCCCTAAGTGGAACAAGATAGACGTTCCTGCAGACCAGAGACCTTTGATTAATGCCCTCAAATCTATGGAGAGAAGAACCATGGATGTGAAGCTGGATTTACCAGTGTTTACAGGTAAGATGGACCCTGATTCAGTGATGGAGTGGATAGACTCCCTAAATAATTTCTTTGAGACAAAGGAGATACCAGAACACCAAAGGGTAAAGATAGCCCAATCAAAGATGAAAGAGGCTACATTAACTTGGTGGAATTTCATCCAAGAGGATAGAGTACAAGAAGGAAAGCGTAGAGTTGCTACATGGAAGAAGATGATGGCTTTAGTGAAAAAAGCCTATGTTCCATTGGATTATAGCATCCAATTGCATAAGAGGAAGCAAAATTTGAAGCAGAAGGAGCTAGATGTCAACTTATATACTGAAGAATTCATGAAGCTTTGTGTCAAGACAAAGGTAAAAGAGAGTGAGGAAGAAAAAGTAGCCAGATACCTTAATGGATTGAGGTTCAACATTCAGGAAGATTTGAATCTGCATAACCTAGATACAGTTCAGAAATGTTTTCAGTTAGCACTGAAAGTGGAAGAGAAGTTAAAGAGAAGACAAGAACAGAGCAATAGAGGAAAAGGAAAACAACAAAGAGGTGGAAGAGGTCCTTTCAGAGGCAAAGGACATGGATTTGGATATCAGGGAGAATCCAGTCATGATAACAGCAAGGGAGATAACAGTCAAAACCAGAGAGGAAGTTACAATCAGCAAGGAAACTTCAAAGGCAGAAGACCTTTCAGAGGAAGATCTCAAGGCAGAGGATCTATCAGATGTTATAACTGCAATAAAGAAGGCCATATAGCTAGTAGATGTCCAGAAAAGGAAACAAGCTCAATAGGAGAAAGGAGAACGAATCTGATCCAAGAACCTGACAGTCAAAGTGCAACAAGCTCAAATACTTTCCAAAGTGTGAATGCTCCTGACAATTATGGATATCCAGAGAGTGGAGAATCTCTAATGATGAGGAGAACAATGACTACCATGAAGGTACCTAACAAAGAACCCCCACAAAGAAAGTCTCTTTTCAGAACTACTTGCAAGGCAGGAGGAAAGGTATGTAGAGTTCTAATTGATTATGGTTCTACTGAGAATTTTGTATCTGATGAAATGGTAACAAAGCTTAAGCTTAGAAGATTGCCTCACCCATCCCCATATAAGGTCTCATGGCTTACCCAAGGTCAGCAAATAGTTGTAGAAGAGCAGGCTTGGGTAGAATTTCAGATTGGATCATATAAGGACAAGTTGTTGTTTAATATTACCAATATGGATGCTTGCCATCTTTTATTTGGAAGACCATGGTAGTATGATTTGCAGGCACGCCATGATGGTGTTAGGAACACCTATACAATCACCAAGAATGGTACGGTGACAGAGTTAATCCCATTGACAGAGAAGGAGGAGAAATCAAAAGGAAAAGAGGTGAAGGTAATGTTGATGGAAGGAAAACAATTCATGAAAGAAGTAGTAGCAGAAGGTGCAGTTGCATATGCCCTAATTCCATGTCTGACAGTGAACAAAGAACAGCAGCAAGAAGTCAAGAAAGAGAAAAAGCAGAGGTTCATAGACCCAGCTATCCAAGAGTTATTGGATAAGTATAAAGGCATCATCTCTTATGGAATGCCAAGATCCCTACCACCTGTAAGGGATATCAGCCATTGCAAAGATCTAATCCCAGGATCTACACTTCCAAACAAAGCAACATATAAGCTAACTCCAGAACAGAATGCAGAAGTAGCAAGACAAATTAAGGAATTGCTAGACACAGGTCTGATTGGCAAAAGTTTAAGCCCATGTGCAGTACCAGCTGTACTAGCACCAAAGAAAGAAGGCACTTGGAGGCTTTGCACAATTCCAAGGCTATTAATAAGATCACAATTAGGTATAGGTTTCCAATACCTAGGATAGAGGATTTACTTGACTATTTGGGAGGTGCTAAGTATTTTACAAAAATAGATCTGAAGAGTGGTTATCATCATATCAGAATTAGGCCAGGAGATGAATGGAAAACAGCATTCAAAACCAATGAAGGGTTGTATGAGTGGAAAGTTATGCCTTTTGGTTTGTCTAATGCACCTAGTAATTTTATGAGATTAATGAATGAGGTTTTGAGAGAATTCATGGGCAAGTTTGTCATAGTATATCTAGATGACATTCTGATTTTTAGCAATACAAAGGAAGAACATCTCAGACATATAGATTTGGTTCTCAAGAGGTCACATGAAGAGCAGCTGATGACAAATTTGGACCAGTGTTTGTTCATGCAAGAGGACATCACATATTTGGGTTTTGTCATTTCCCAAGGCAAGTTGCAAATGGATAAGGAGAAGGTAAGTGCCATATTGTCTTGGCCAACTCCAAGGACTATGAATGATGTCAGAAGTTTCCATGGGTTAGCAACCTTCTACATAAAGTTTATAAGAGGGTTTAGTCATATTTGTGCACCCATGCTTGATACTATAAAAGGAGGACAAAAGTGCAGATTTGCTTGGACTAAGGAAGTAGATGATTCCTTTGAAACATTGAAGAAGAGAGTGGCACAGCAACCAATCCTTGCACTTCCAGATTTTAGCAAAATTTTTCAAGTAGAATGTGATGCAAGTCACATGGCAATTGGAGCAGTACTCAACCAAGAAGGTAGACCAATTGCATTTTTCAGTGAAAAGCTCAATGATGCTAAAAAGAGGTATTCATCATATGATTTGGAAATGTATGCTTTAGTCTAGTCACTCAAGAAGTGGAGGCATTACTTGATTCCAAAAGAATTCATAGTATTCACAGATAATCAGGCTCTAAGTTTTATCAACAGCTAAGAAAAGTTGAACCACAGGCATATGAAATGGGTAGAAACTTTGCAAGCTTTTACTTTTACATTAAAGCATAAGAAAGGAGTCAAAAATAAGGTAGTTGATGCCTTGAGCAGGAGAGCTCTCACAGTCAACCAGATTTAGTTGGAAAGTGTTGGCATTGATTCATTAAAGACCATGTATGATAATGATGAAGATTTTGGAGAGAGATATCAGGTATGCACTTCTTTTGGAGATAAATATCATGTTGAGTTCTCTAACTTTCTGATCCAAGATGGATTGTTGTTCAAAGGTGGACAGTTGTGTATTCCAAGGTGTTTTATGAGGTTGACCTTCATAAAAGAGAAACATTGTGGAGCTATGGCAAGACATTTTGGTTTGGATAAGACTCTTGATCTTGTTAGAAGACATTATTATTGGCCTAAGTTACAATCAGATGTTAGAAAATTTGTAGAGACATGTGTGATATGTCAAAAAGCAAAAGGAAGATCAACTAATGCAGGTTTATATCAGCCTTTACCCATTCCTTCCAGACCATGGGAAAGCATAAGTATGGATTTTGTGTTGGGTTTACCCAGAACCAGAAAAGGATATGATAGTGTTTTTATTGTAGTGGATAGATTCAGCAAAATGGCACATTTCTTGCCATGCAAAACCACTGTTGATGCTTCATGTATTACATATTTATTTTTCAAAGACATAGTAAGAATACATGGATTGCCATTAAGCATAGTGTCAGATAGGGATGTGAAGTTTATTGGTCATTTCTGGAGAACTCTTTGGAAGAAGCTTGGAACAAATTTGTCTTTCTCATCCACATATCATCCTCAAACGGATGGACAGACTGAAGTGGTAAATCGTTCCTTAGGGAATTTGCTCAAATGCTTGACAAGATAACATGGAGAAAAGTGGGATAATATCCTATCCCAGGCAGAATTTTCTTACAATGATACTGTCAACAGGAGTACAGGGAAATCACCTTTTCAGATAGTGTATGGTATACACCCAAGAGGTATTTTAGAGTTAAGAAACTTGCCTATAGGAGATTCTGTTAGTGCAGATAGAGAAGCTTTTGCAGAAGCCATAAAAGAGGTACATGATCAGGTCAAGGACCAACTCCAACAAACCACTTTGAAGTATAAGGAGTATGTTGATAAAAAGAAGAAAGATAGACAGTTTGATGTTGGAGATTTGGTATGGGTTCATTTGAAAAAGGAAAGACTTCCTGGTGCAGGAGCACCTTGGCAAATTAATATTGCCCTGAACAAATATTTGAGTTTGATTAAATTTGTATGCTTCCATATTGTAATGAGGTTTATCAAGTCATTTTTATGTGTTTAGGTCATTAGGAGTTTCAAAAATGCAAAATATTGCAAATCATGTAAAGGTTGTCAATGTAAAATTGGAGAAAAGATGCAAACTTGGAAGGTGAAGAGTCATTTGGCTCTTGGTTTGCTCCAAATCAGTTATGAACTGAAGAGACATGTTTTAATGCCTTTAAAAGGCCTTGTAACCATGAAGAATTCGTGGGTGGTTGAAGATTTGAGCATGGAATGAGAAAGAACAATGTTTTCCTGTATTTTCCTTCAGAAATTTGCTGTCTTTTGCTATTGTACAGCCCTATATGGAATTGAATAGATGTATAATAGATTTCAAATGTTATATCCTTCAACCACCTTCCATTTGCTTCTTGTCCCATGTATTTTTATTTAGTTTTGTGAAAGATATGAGTGTTTTATGGACTGTAATTTTCTGATTTTTCCTGCAACAGTCCCATTGCAGCGTTTGGTATGGTTTTGTATGGACATATATAGTAGCAAGCCATATATGGTTAGAAAGAGTATTGAGTCTACTTTCCATTTCTTTTTGTTGCATCAAATTTCATTGCGATTTGAATAAGTTATGGCATTTTTAGTCATTCCAAAACTATCCTCAATAACATTAACAAATCAAAGAACTAATCCAATTGCTTTTGTCAGATTGAAGAGAACATTAATACAGAATTTTCATCCAATTTTCATGAAGATCCAATGGTAGGAAAGAAAGTTATGACTCTTTTCCCAAAACTACAAACCCTAGGCAGCGTTCAGACCTGCCCTCACTAAAAATGCCATAACTTATTCAAATCGTAATGAAATTTGATGCAACAAAAAGAAATGGAAAGTAGACTCAATACTCTTTCCAACCATATATGTCTTGCTCCTGTATATGTCCGTACAAAACTGTACCAAATGCTGCAATGGGACTGTTGCAGGAAAAATTAGAAAATTACAGTCCATAAAACACTCATATCTTTCACAAAACTAAATAAAAATGCATGGGACAAGAAGAAAATGGAAGGTGGTTGAAGGATATAACATTTGAAATCTATTATACATCCATTCAATTCCATATAGGGCTGTACAATAGCAAAAGACAGCAAATTTCTGAAGGAAAATACAGGAAAACATTGTTCTTTCTCATTCCATGCTCAAATCTTCAACCACCCACGAATTCTTCATGGTTACAAGGCCTTTTAAAGGAATTAAAACATGTCTCTTCAGTTCATAACTGATTTGGAGCAAACCAAGAGTTAAATGACTCTTCATCTTCCGAGTTTGCATCTTTTCTCCAATTTTACATTGACAACCTTTACATGATTTGCAATATTTTGTATTTTTGAAACTCCTAATGACCTAAACACATAAAAATGACTTGATAAACCTCATTACAATATGGAAGCATACAAATTTAATCAAACTCAAATATTTGTTCAGGGCAATATTAATTTGCCAAGGTGCTCCTGCACCATACAACCAACCAACAAAATTTTCAAGTCCCTTGGAAATGTATCTGCAACAAAAGTCTCTTTCCTCTGTCTTTATCTTCAATCTTCTCAGCTACAATCTTCCAATCTATAGAAATAGTGACCAACCAACCAACAAAATAAACTACCATCTTCACAAAGCATCCTCAGGCTCCTTCTACTCCCATCAGTGGAGTACTCTTCAAGTTGCAACATCAAGTGCTTCTTCAGGTATCCATCTCTCTCACTGCTTCACAACAAACCAACTCACCAAACCATTCATCTCACCCAACAGCAGATCCTGGTGATGCACTTACCACTCTCTCCTCAGTGGTTTCTCTATACATCCTTCTCCAGCCAAATCTCTATTGGAGAATGGTCATGACAGACCTCATCTTGTCTGCCCACACACAACCTCAGAAAACATCTTTCTGCAGCTAGATGGATAAGCACCTGCAACCAAACAACTGAGCAACACAAAATCCAAAAGGTGTAGATTGCCTCCCTCGGTGATCTATCTACACAATCAAGATCTTCTCGCTCTTCACCTGCCTTCTCAGTAACGGGAAAAAAAAAATACACACCACCCAAATCTTTCGCCAGCTCTGATACCAAAATGATGCAGAGGTAGGAAGGACCAAAACTATCCTCAATAACATTAACAAATCAAAGATCTAATCTAATTTCTTTGGTTAGGTTGAAGAGAACATTAATACATATTCTTCCTCCAATTTTCATGAAGATCCAATGGTAGGGGAGAAGGTTATAATTTTTTTTTCAAAACTGCAAACCCTAGGCAACGTTCAGACCTGCCCTCATGAAAATTATAATATCTCTCACAAAACTTAATGAAATTATACCAAACCAAAATAATTGTAAACTAGAAACACATATCTTTCCATCCATCTATTATATGCATCAATGTGAGGCTGTACTAGGCCGTACCATGCATATTTTCAGACTACATTTTTAGAAAAATAAACTCTGCAGACCTACCTTCAATAAAAATGCCATAACTTATTCAAATCGTAATGAAATTTGATGAAACAAAAAGAAATGGAAAGTAGACTCAATACTATTTCCAACCATATATGGCTTTCTCCTATATATGTCCGTAAAAAACCGTACCAAACACTGCAATGGGACTGTTGCAGGAAAAATCAGAAAATTACAGTCCATAAAACACTCATATCTTTCACAAAACTAAATAAAAATGCATGGGACAAGAAGCAAATGGAAGGTGGTTGAAGGATATAACATTTGAAATCTATTATACATCCATTCAATTCCATATAGGGATGTACAATAGCAAAAGACAGCAAATTTCTGAAGGAAAATACAAGAAAACATTGTTCTTTCTCATTCCATGCTCAAATCTTCAACCACCCACGAATTCTTCATGGTTACAAGGCCTTTTAAAGGCATTAAAACATGTCTCTTCAGTTCATAACTGATTTGGAGCAAACCAAGAGCCAAATGACTCTTCACCTTCCAAGTTTCCATCTTTTCTCCAATTTTACATTGACAACCTTTACATGATTTGCAATATTTTGCATTTTTGAAACTCCTAATGACCTAAACACATAAAAATGACTTGATAAACCTCATTACAATATGGAAGCATACAAATTTAATCAAACTCAAATATTTGTTCAGGGCAATATTAATTTGCCAAGGTGCTCTTGCACCACTTCCTAAAGGCAAATATACAAAACTAATGCAGAGGAAGATTGGACCATGTCAGATTTTGAAAAAGCATGGACAGAATGCTTATGAGATCCAACTCCCTTCAGATCTTGGACTGTCACCTATATTGAATGTATGTGATTTAACTCCATACAAGCATAATCCAGATGAAGAATAGGACACATTCCAAGATACAGTCACTGATGACATTCCTAAACATGATCCACCACAGTTGCAGAAGATTTTGAATTCCAAAGTGATCAAGAAACAAGGAACAAAGAATATCTGGAATATTTGGTGGCTTGGCAGGGAAAACCTGATTCAGAAGCAGTGTGGATGACTGAAGACCAGATCAACAAATACGGTTCAGACCTACATACTCTCATCTCAAATGGACTTGAGATTTCTTTTTCTGGGGAGTATGGTGCAGGAGCACCCCTTCAAAATAAAGCATAAGTCTAATTATAGTATGTTTTGACTTTGTGATGTAATAAGGTCCATTGGACCAATGCGTATGTATTAGGTCAATCTAGGTTTATGTGCAAGTCAGTTAGAAGTTTGTTGTGCTAGTTGTCCTCTCCCAGCCGCTTGGAAGCTCCCAGCCGCTGGGAATCGAGTCTGTACTACTCGTGAGGAGTAGCTATTTATGCCCTAGCTCAGTTTGTTTTAGATATACAGTTGCATATGAAAAACAGAGACATTATTTTTTTGAGATCAGACTGAGCATTGTCATACAGTGGGGCTGTGATATTTGTATGCATTTCTATTATTGAAATAAAGGAGATCCCATTATTTCATTTCTCTGATCTTTGATCTATCTGTATAGTCAATTTTGATTTTGTAGGCGAAATGGATTCATTCATCCATTCCACCGGTTAATTCTCTGAATCGGTGGAATGGGCATGTACAATAGTTTAGTTTTCTTTTCTATTTTTATGTTCATGCATTTCATATTTTTGGGATCGATTTGCAGCATGCTATGAACTATCCTAGCATCCTCATGTGCTAGGATTTGAAGGATAAAATCTAGGTTAAGATTGCCCAGAAAATAGATCGGCCCGATCTCTGTGTTTTTCGCGTGAAATTTGTGAAGTTTCAAGGGTTTTGTTAAAATGTACATTTGATGGATATACAGTGTCTGTATGCAACATATAGTCTGTGTGTATATCGCATTTGTATCTGTGCGTATATCGCTAACCAGTTCAGGTGTTAAAACATGTTAAAAATGCATGTTTCGAAGGTACAATGGTGAAATAGTTTGGATATACAATCCATGTGTATATCACTTTTGTTTGTTGGGGACAATTGATATGTATATCGCTTTTGCATCCGAGGGTCATTTCGTGTGTATCTGTCATTTGCATATCGAGTTTGTATGTTGTAGATTTGGTAAGGTGTCAATATACAATCTTTGTGTATATCACTATTGTATATCGGGTCATACAAGTTCTGTGTATACTGCATTTGCATGTTTGATACAGATCCTGCGTATCCATCAAATGCATTTTATGGTTTGTATATAGTGAATGTATATTTCAAATATACATTCAGGTGATACAAGGGAAGGTCAACGGTCAGCAGATTGTGGAAGGAATATCCCAAGGGATATTCGATGAATGCATATTCAGTGTTGTATATTTGAATGTATGTCTGAACATACATTCCATAGATACAAAGAAGTCAACGCCGGGTCAAACATACATTGAGGGCATATCCGGAGGAATATTCAATGATTGTATATTTTGATTTGTATGTATCAATTGTATATATACAATGTGCTGATACATTGTCGAAAGATACACGGGACGACCAGTAGCGGAGGTAATAGGAACTGGCGATCACAGGTTGAAGTTTGTACATTTTAAATGTACATTGGCGGAGATACAAGTGCCCGATACATTTGGTGACTGGTCGTGGCGGTGAATCGGTATGCGGAGTACTGTAGCAAACCGGTGATAACAAGTTAGTTTTTGCATGTTTCGGGGTGAGTAAGTATATCGGCGGAGGAGTTTGAAGTTGGGCCGATAGGTATTGTCTGGCCGACAGAAGTTGAAGTTTGTATCGCCGTGACAACGGTCATCAGAGTAGCTCGGTTAGGAGAGACCGATAGACGAAGTCTTGCCGATAGGCAATAAAATGAAGTGCACTCATCGACGTGAGGTGGAGGTCGGCATGACAATTTTCTTAGGTGCCGATAGTTGTTGTTTGGCCGATAGTGTATATCGGGGAGACATTGTGATAGATCTTGCCGATGGAATGAGAACATTTAAATCCCACCAAGTTTGAATGCTTGTGCTGGCCACTCTGCATCAATTTGTAGGGAGGAATCCATAGATGTCATTGTTGTTTAATTGTGATAGCTTGACCCATAAATGTGAATCAAAGGTACCTCGTATATTGAACACTGTGATTGTGTTAGGTTTGCATTTTATTTTTATTTTTTGGCACCAAATAATGACTTATTTGTTTATGTTTTTAAATAATTCATGATATTTCATATATCCTCTAAATTTGTTTTTCTCAAAAAAAATGACTTTTCCAAAACTTTAAAAAAAGAAAGACATTATTTTTAAAAACTTTTGTTTTCCCTCAAAATTATTTTCTTCCAAAATTTTACAAATTAAACTAGATTGGATAACTATGTCCAATAAAATATTTTTCCTTAGTTCAAACTTAATATTTTCGTTCAAGAACCTTGGCGGCCAAATGCACAAGATCTCCTCAACTTATGTCTGAATATTTTCTACAAACTAGAGGTTGTTGATAGGGATTGTGAGCCAAGTGAAAATAGGGTCGGGGAACCATGGACAGGATTTTTTTAACTTGTAATGGCAAATTACACATCTAATCAAAAACTATGTGGATTAGGGTTGGGTTTCCTTGTTTTAGGAAGACATGGATAACATGAGTGAAATAAAAAATAGTCACGTGAACGCAAATTAGGCACACAGATTAGACACAAGGAATGTGGGAGATGAATATCATGAACCAAAATAATCTTTTCAAAAAGCCTTTGACCTTTCTCAAAGTTGTAAATAACACACAAAACATGAATTTGAAGGCATGGTGAATAGTAAATACTGACCAAAGAAAAACGAGATGGAGGAATATTTATTTAAAAACCTAGATAAATGGTTTATAAACAAGAGACGCATTGCATCATGTTCCTGCCTAATTGTGTTTGTGCATTTTGAACTGGGAAGAGGACTGTTGTTTGATAATGAAACTAGATATAAACTATGGCATTAGTGGTCGAATTTTTACATTACTATGTTATACATTTGTTTTTAGAAGGTAGAAATAGTGATAAATAGGGATGAATTGATTCAGGTATAGTGAACTTCTAATGTGCAGTACACATTTGAAATGAAACTATCACTTGTCAACAAAAAAATGAAGTCACAAACTTGAACATGTTTTTCTTGAATTAGTATATAGTATGGTTCAATTAACTCTATTCTGCACCATATTGAACTACTCTAAAACATTTATTACAAATTGTTTATTGGCTATTATGCTTAATTGCACATATTATTGAATTAATTAAGTTATTGGTTCAATGAGGCATGCACTTGTGGAAAAGTGGTTTGTTTAGTGCCAATTGCATGCAATATTGTAATAATTGAGTTATTGGTTTAATGGTCAACCTACTTGGGGCTAATCAAGCCTTGTTATCCACGATAAAATTTGAAACTATTAATATTATTTAAAATAAGAGTAATTACTTAAATAATCTAAAAAATATAAACTTCCACATAAATTAAGTATAACAATAAAGAAGTAACTAATATAAGTTACTATGTACATACATGGATAATAAATTATAATTTTAATTTAAGAAGTATTTTATTTATCTTATTTTACTTTAAAACTATTTTATTTACTTTGTACATACATTGATAATAAATTTTAATTTTAATTTAAGAGATATTTTATTTTATTAAATCTTTAAAATTGTAAGTGAGAATAATAATAAACACATTTGTTGAAAGAACTTGTACAAATTAAAGTAAAATATTTCAATGTTCAATTTGAAGTTTAAGAGAAAGGCAACCTTTTATAAGAGATTATTTAAGAAGGAAACCTTTTACATATATAGCACTATGAACTTAAAATTCATGGTTCTGTGAGGGGAACATTTTTTAAAAACTGGCTGCGTAAATTATTTAATTTTCTTGATTATTTTTTTTAATTTTTTGATGTATAAAGAATAAGGAAAAACCAAAACTGTTGTAATAAACTTGCATTACTAGTTGAAAATTGCAACACGAACATATGAATATTAAATAGTTTCTAATCCACAGAGGTTTAGTCTAGATCTGCTCATACAATAGCTAGGAGGGCTAGGAAATTGAAAACATATCGTAGTCTATTTTTTGCAAAAGATAGAAAACATAAACATATATTGTAGGACAATGCAACAGCAGAAATCAAAACATGGTTTGCAATTTAAACAGTACGAAGAGTATGGAAGAGTTTGTTGTGTATAAGATATATGTAGCAAAAATGCGGTTTGTTTTGCTTTAGCAAATGATTGATGACAGCTCTGTAATTTAGATTTGTTGTGATGATGCGTTGTATTTGCTTCCTACAAGATAAGTATGAAGAAGAATGTGAGCATAGTTTATTGTATCAAACAAGCTACAACGAGATAATACTACAGTATTGGTGCACAAATTAAATTTGAGTGTTATAATTTTTATTTATAACAAAGAAATTGCAAGAAAAACTATGGATGTACCTTAGTATATTGGCATGATGTTATTATTCATCAAGCCAGGATGCATTAATAATGACATTACTCTTATTCAACGTGGAGTTTCCTTTCTTCGAGAAGTCTCGCAACATGAAGATAACTGCTGACTTATCTTCAAGGTACTCCTGATAGGTTATCTTTTGGAGGTTTAGTAGCAATATCTAGGGCAAGGACAATGTATGGTTTGATTGTTGTCAGAGATTAGAATGGTATAGTTGTATTTTGAGCAGAATGCATTGAAAGCGCTGGAAAATACATTGGCTATTTTCAATGTTCCTTGGACCTGCAATATATTTTGAAGTATTATTTTATTTGCACAAGGATTTTTTTGTTAATATTATTTTAAATTTGTAAAGATAAAAATTGGAGATTTCAAGAGTAGTTACTTGAAACGTTGAGTGCAGCAAATTGTTTAGGCGATCCAATGTTCTTTTGTCATTCAATGCATTGATATATGTCGACTGGCTTGTCTGAAGCATGTTGTCTTTGGAACCCATCTGTTTAACAATATTTTTGAAAAGCATTGTTGGAAATTGATTCCTTTTTACTTGTTCTATTGTTAAGAAATGGTGTTGTAAACTCTGGTGAACCTGCACCTACAAGTGTAAAAGTTGTAAGTTAGGAGCGAAAGTGTATATAAAACACACAATTAGCAACCACTAGTCAATGTTTTATTAATAAGCATACTAAGCAAGTTTAATGAGGCATTGATGGGGGAAAAAATAAATGATAAACAAGGAACAGACACATGGAAAAAAATTCAAGCAAGGAAAAATAGAACACAAGGTATATATGATGCATTTTGCGACAAAAGAAGAAATTGCAGAACCTTGACAACAATACATAGAAAACTATCAGGTATTGAATATTGAACTGTTTAGGATTGGACAAATAACCTTGCCTTAGAGGTGACTACTACCTCACAATAGTAACATTCGTAGTGCTAGATTGCTTTCAGTTCTATTGAGTTTTGTAGTTCTTGTGTAGTTCGTTCGGTTACAAAGTGCAGAAATAGTTATCAGCGTGAATTTTGTATTGTTTCACCAAAATACAATTTATGTGTATATCGCAAATGTATGAGAAGATACATCTCTTGTGTATATCGCTAAAGTACATCGGGTATATAATTCATGTGTATATTGCTAATGTATGTTGAACATTTGCTGTGTATATTGCAAATGTATGTAAGTATCATTTCGTGTGTATCCTGCAATCGTATGTCAGGGTTGTATGTTGCAGATGCATGCTACGAATGTACATTGTGAATTTACATTGTGTTAGATACAAGTGATGACCGGCCGTATCAGTGAAACGGGAGAATATACAATGGATTACCTCCTATAGTAGGTCATGCAGTGTATATGCAAGCTGAATGTATCAGTGTATTGGCAAAGGTTTTGAAGTGTTTAGCGATGATTGAAGTCTAGCTGATAGTGAAGTTTGATGTTAAGCATATCGTTGTGAGGTGTGATATCGGACGACGAGGAGAGGATTACGCCGATAGTCTAACTCATGCCAATGGAGGATAGTTCAAAGGGTCATCGGAATAACCGGTGCGTCAGCAAAAGAAATTTTGAAGTTGCTGACAGTATTAAGTTTGGGTGATGGAAGTCAAACGGATCATGGTAGCATCGGCCTATCGGCGGAAGGGTTTTTGGCTTCACCTTGAAGTTATCATCTGTTTGATTTTGGGTTCATGCTATTCTATTATAAATTTTGAAGGCGAGCGAGGGTAAACCTGTTCCTCCTCGTTTACAATGCAAGTTGTCAAGTTACTCTTTTTTGGTGTGCCTTCTACAGTTTAGAATGTAGTATTTGGTGCTATAAGCTTTATACAAAATACATATCTTTGTTTTGTTTTTTTAAGCACAGAATACATATCTCGATCCTTTATAGAGATGAAAGTCTACGTAGTAGGTAAAGGTTAAATGGGTTGTGCTCTATTTACAAAGCAAATACTCAAATTCCTATCCCATAACCAAAAAAAAACTTAAATACCTCTTAAATTTCAACTTTGCATGTTGAAACAGGGCATTTGGACTAGTATGATGTCTAGAACAGCGCTGCAAACTCTCATTCTACTGTTGATCACATATTTCAATGACTGGAATAAAGAGGTAAGGCATAGTATTAGTGCAGGGGTTGTCAGAACCATTATTTCAGTATGCTTGGAGCTCGAGAGAGGAGGTTGTTCTGATTTTAGAAAAGCAAATGCCTAAACACCCAAAGGACAAGGACAGGTGCGATTCCTGGATGAGTTTGACATTGAATTTCAATAATAGGTGCACTTTTAAAATACTAGCAATAGAAATGTAAAAATTCCTCAGATTTCACAATGGATAGCAGAAAAATATGTAACCAACAAAACAATTTCAATGATGGGCATATCTTAAAAACTAGCATTGGAAGCAGGAACATAAAAACAACCACTTATCGCACAGATTTCAATGATAGGTAGAAGGGAAAAATGCAACCAACCAAACTCATTATAAGGCACAACTCAATTTATGCTAGCCATTATACACTAGAATTTATTGTTAAAATCTTTTAGCCAATTGCTAAGGTGGAGCATAAGTGGGATAAACTATACCAAAATTAACATCATAACATTGTTGATATGATGTCATATACTCTGAAATTTAAGTTCCTAAGAAAACATATCATAAGAACTAGTCAAAACAAAATTTAATGCACAGATACAACTCTTAATCTGACTAGTTGTCTAATCTGGTGAGGATTTGACAAGATGCAAAGTTTGGATCCCTTAGGATCACTATTTGGATCCTGTAGGATCACTATTGAAATTATGATAACGAAGAGGAGGTAGAGGCTTCAACACAACAATTACTTATTCAATCATTTATCTTCAACATAGTCAGATTATTACATTTAATGGCTTTATAAAGCCTTTCAACATAGTAACTACGTTCACCTTTAATGTCAGGTAAAATATTTTGTATGCAAGATCATCAATCTCTCAACTTTAAACCCATATCAAAGCTAAGAACCAGTAACAATGCAGCTCTCATCTAGAACTACACATATGGGTATAATTTATGTGTTGCACAGAATATTATTAACCTGTTAACTTTACACTAGTTTATTTTTTTGAATTGATAATTATAGGGTTTAAATTTTTTATTAGAGGTTATTTTTATTTAATATTTTTTTTATTAATTTTTAATGAGAACAAATAATAGATATGCAACTTTCTAATCCCCATAACATATGTCGTTCCATATATCCTGATTAAAATCATCTATTTCCTATATCAATAAGCAATCTATTATGTACGTCATATTATGAAATATTGATAGGCATTCCTATTTACTAGTTAAAGCATAATACTTTAACATATTTGTACATATTATAATGAGCAATCAAAAAGGAACAACATATTGCATGTTTAAGTACACATTGAATTGGTCAATATTTTAATACCTATTTACTAAATAATTACAGAGAATAATATGCTTTAACTAGGAGCAATGCATAATATTTTAAAATATGTAAATATGAGCATACAGTTTTAACGAACTTAGAATCCCTTTGCCTAAAATATTGCTTAGTGAACTTAGGAATCCTGAGAACAAATAAATTACTTTTATTAAATCATTAAATCTCAAAGCTACTAAGTTGACCAATCACAACTTAGGATAGTACTATAATAATAAGTAAAATCTAGGAAATAGATGCAAGGGAACATTACATCAGTAATAATCCAACATTATTTTAAAAGCACTATCTAAAGTAATACTTGGATAAGTTTGCAGATTGGTATACTACTGATTTTTCTTCTTACTTATCTCATGGGAGCGTCCAGTAATTATTTAAGCAAGCCAGTTTACAAATAATTGTCACCACAAATTACAAGGGTGCCATATACAACCAAGTTTGAGAGAATCCAATAAAAATAAATATCTTTTTTGGGCATTTTCTAACGTGTAGGAACATGTGCATACATTGATTAGACAAATTATATACTTACATCACTTTATTCCCAATAAACTTAATATATTGGGCTTGGAATTATTTGCTAGATTTTAAGGTGCTCTTCCCACTAGTAGGTGGTCCTATGAGAACCACAACAAGACTTCTACAATTCATACCGCCTAACCCAGAACTAGCCATGGCTAGTTTAATATTACCTATAGAAAAATTAAAAAGGAACTTAGCATCATTTACTATACTGATTAAATTGTACCTAACACCAACTGAAATATCTTACAACTTTTCAGTAAATAGGGCATATACATGACACCATACACTGACCAAATTAATTATTAGCAATACTTTTAGAGACCATATCATAATTATCATTGTTGAATGACTAAAAGCAGTCGAACAAAAAAAGTAATCTTATAGTTTTTTTTTAAAACAGGATACAACCATGACACTATACACTGATCCAAACGACTATGAGCAATTATTTACAAACCCAATTCATGATTGTCATCATCAAGTGATTAATAGTAATTAACATTAAAAAAAGTGTAAGCTTACAGCTTTTTATGAAAAATAGAGCGTAGCCATAGGATTTTACACTAACCCAAATGATTATTAGAAATTAACTTGCAAACCCAATTCATTATTATTATCCTGGAAAGATTAATGCCACTAAACATGGACAATCAATCAATAAGAGCACAAATTTGTGAAAAAAATAGGGTCAGCCATCATGCCTTAGAGTGACCTAATTGATTAATAACTATATGGAATGACTGACAGCGGTCACCATATATATTTTATTTTATTTTTGGGCATAAAATTTACTCAGCGCTATGTTCTTTATAACTAATGTTTGAATTTTAGTAAGCCACGTGATAGCTAATTCACTCTGCATGCATTCCATTTGGTAGCCTGCTTCATTATTAACAGCCACACATGGGCAATTTCTGTGGGGGCAGATTTGGGAGCGGCCTGCAATAGGAAACAACCATAACCTAGATTTCAAATAGTAAACTAGATATAAGCGCAATTGTACCAGGGCACCATAGAAAGTAACCTTGATGAGAAGCTGCTTCCTAGGAGCCTTTCCCCCGATGGACTTGTCTGCTTTGTACGGGTCATCCTTCTTCCCTCAAACAGATCTGCAATGGCCAAATTAAAATTGTGCTCATCCATCGCAGGTGAATAATACCCACAAATTGCATGGAAATGCCGTTAGGTAATTCCAAATTTAATTTCAAAACATAAATGTGATATGTTACCAGAGATTTCTTCAAATTTCTGTTGATTGATATGCTGCAGAGACTCTGTTTAGCCTGCAAATCCTATAAAGATTTTGTTAAACAACTATACAAAGAAACTTTAATATTTCAAGATTGATGTGAAATTTTATTGAATGTGTTAAATTAATATAAATTCTTGTTTTGGAATAATTTGTCCAGTTGAGGGTTCTACATTTGGTATGACAACATGTGAGCTGTTTTATGCATCAATGGTGGAGTTTAACACAGGCTGCATGTGGATGTGCGAAAATAAAAAACAATAAAATACTTCAACAATATTACGCCTAACAACAACACAATATGTGCAAGCAACAACCTGGCTGCCGAGATTCAATGCCAGAGAGACGTAACTGAACAGTTTTTGAGACTGCAGGTAAAAAAATTAGATCAAAGAAAATCTTTAGAACATTAGATCGCTGAAATTGGAATTAAAAAAATCTATAAGCTTTACAATTCATTTTCCTGGACTCTGAAAATATCATTTCTTTGACTAATAAAACGTTTAACTCTTGTTTCTTTTTTCTTCCTTAGGAAGAACAAACGAGGCAAAATCTAGAGGAAAAGACAGAAAATCATTGCAAGGTGTTACTGTGCTCTGCTGCAGTAGCAGTATCACGGAAGCTGCTGGAGAAGGGTTTAGAGCCAAATTAGAGGTCTCACGATCGAATCCCGGACATAGCAGAAGCTCGCCAAGTGCAACCAAGCAATGGTTGTTGCCCTCAAACTGTAGATTGAGGAAATAAACAATGAAGGTAGCGGAGACAGCGATGAGGAGGCTGTCAATGCCATGGCAGATATCACAAACCCAAGAAATGAACAGAGAAATTGAAAATCAAATCAGTTAGGCGAGCAAAATTTGTTATTTTTATTTTGGGATTTGCAAAAGTTAAAGAGAGCTCTCACCACGAGGTTTAAGAGTTGTGTTTGCTCTGATGGACATCTCACAGTTGGTTCATTTTGATTGTAATGAAGAATGAAGGGCATCCGTTGATTATTATCCATGGGCATGAAATGTGATTGGTTGGAAATGTGTAAATCATGGATCAACTCTAGCTCTAGCTTTAAAATCGATCCCCCTGTACAAAAGCCAGAAGATTTTCCAAATTTAATAAATGATTCATTAAATGCGTGAGATGGCAGATGTGGGGGGCCAACTAGCAATTAAATATTTATGAAATAATTTTAAAAGAAAATTGATTTTTCTCCTTACTGTTTTTCATATAAACCAATAAGAAAAAAGGAAAATAGTATTTTTACAATTAGTTTAAATAAAAATTAAATCTAAACTATAGAATTTCTGTCCTAAAATTTTAATTCTTTGTTTTCATTGGTTCAATAGGGGAAAAAAAATGAATCCAGCCGATGCATTAGTATAACAGCCGGAGGCATGACCTAAAAATGGAGGATGAGAGAGAATAGGTTGTGCTCTTATACAAATGCTAGACTAAGAATGGACTAAAAACAAAAGAGGAAATGTATGAAAGTGCAAGCCCAAAAGATTAACTTCATTGAATGAAAAATAGTGTACAAATAGATTAAGAAGGTGAGCTTTTAGTTTAGCTTCAAGTAATTATTCAATTCATCTTCAAAATGACTATTAAGATTCTACAAAAAACTTAAAGATTATTTATAAAATATTTACATAATATTATAGTTTTTACCTATGGTATTTGCTTCTTATTTTGTAAATCATCCATGGTTTCTAGTTTTAATTTGCTCTATATATTGGAGCCTTGGGAGAGATGTGGATATGTTATTTCACAAGTAGACAAGTGCTACTAAATTGTTGTTAGATTGAGGGGAGAAGTGTGTTATATATATGTAATATTGTATTCAATATTTATACAAACTTGTGATCTCTTTGATGGTGGGGTTTTTTTCTAGAAGGACTTCTCCATGTATATCTAGTGTTATGTGTTTGATTCTCATGGTTTGTTGTTTTTTATATGCTTTCTCTATTTCCATTATATGGTCTAATACATGAACGCAATAATATTTAAATACTTTGGTTAATATTATTGTTGCAATAGTACACTCTATTTCAACATTCAATAGTAGAACCAATGGTTTGTTATCAGAGAGGGACACCTTTCTGAAAGTGCTGTGAGTTGTTATGTTGCAATGGGAGTATTTTTCCTTATGTGATTGCAAATACATGTTTGTATTGGAATTCATGACAAGTACATCTTGGTCAAAGATTAAGAAATTATATGGAACTAATTACGAGCTCTAAAATCTTAAAATGGAGGATCTCCTCAAGGAGAGGGATCAATGAAGATTTGTTTCAAACAAAGAGAAACTAGAGGGAATATCTAATAATGATTGGAAAATATTGGACAAAAAGGCATGAGGAACCATTCAATCATGTCTTACATATTTGGTCATGTTAAATGGTTCTAAGTAGACTACTACATTTCTCCTATAAACAAGGGTTGGTAAGATTTATCAAATAAAGATTCTTGTAATTTAGTAAATAAATTTCTATTTAAAAATAAAATTATATTCCTTAAAAGTGAAGCAAGAAGACTTTGTTGCAAAGCATTTAAATGGACAACTTAATTTTAAGTCAATTAGATCCATTGATGTTAAGCTAGAATAGGAGGATAAGTGAATATTGTTGCTTTATTCTTTGTTTAATCTTGGGAAAATATAATTGATGTTATGAGTGGTTCTATTTCAAATTCTAAATTTGTTGCCCTTGTTGCTACCTTGATTTCTACGGAAATAAGAATAAAATCCATGGATAAGGGCTCAAAAGATGCATTAAATGTTTAGAGAAGGCCCAAGGACAAAGGAGAGTCTAAAGAGGATCAAAAGAGATCTACAAAGAAATCTAAGTCTTATGGTCATTCCAAAACCCTAGGAAAGAGTAGAGTGAAGTGTTGGAACTATTGAATGTGAGGGCATGTTGAATGTAAAAATAAAATCATTGAATGCTACACTAAAAAATCCTCTAATGATGGTGATTATGAAGCTTTATTTATTTCAAGTAATGTTGCTTTTGATGATTCTTGGTTGATTGATTTAGATTGCTCATATCATAAGATTCCTCACAAGGATTGGTTCTCTTCTTACCATGCTTATGATGGAGGAGCAATGAACCTAGGTAAGAATAGTTCACATTACATTGTTGGCCATGGGAAGGTATAATTGTGTTTCATTGATGGGAGGGAAAAATCTCTTATTGGTGTTTGCATATTCTAAGACTTGTGAAAAATTTGCTTTATGTATCCAATTTGAATGGTTCTAGAATGTAGGGAACATCTGACAAGACTAGATGCAAATAGGTGAGAGGAAATCTAGTCGTAGCTAGAGGCTCATGGTGTGGTATTTTATTTAGGCTTGATGGCTCCACATTTTATAATCCTACTAATGTAACTATCACATTTGAAAATACATGTATGATGTGGCACCAACATTGGGCCACATTGGTCAAAGGGGTCTTTAGACCCTCATTAATAAGAAGACGGTCGACAATTTTCCATTTACTCTAATCAATAATTTAGTTTTTGTAAACATTGTGTGTTTGGCAAGCAAAATAGAATTTCATTTCCTACAAGGGGTTATACAATTAAGAAATTGTTAGAAATCATTTATTTGGATGTGTTTAGTCTAGTGGATGTGGATTCTATGGGTAAATCTTGATATTCTATAACATTCATTGATTATTGATCTAGATACATTTGGGTTTATTTTCTTCACTCTAAATCTAATTTTTCTCCATATTTAAGGAATTTAAGGCACTTGTAAAGTAATAGTAAAATAAAGGTGTTGAGATTTAACGATGGTAGGGAATATTGTTCTAGAGAATTTGATGATTTCTGTAAACATGCAAGTATTGTTCAGTAGAAGACTACCCCTTACATGCCACAACAAAATGGAGTTGCAAAGAGGATGAACCAAATATCAATGGAAAGAACTAGAAGTATGATGAGTGTTATGTAGTTAGATTGATGTTTTTGGATAGAGGTTATCAGTATTGCTTGTTAAGTTACTTGATTAATTGATCTCATTATTTGGATGTTGTTTGAAAAGACTCTTTATGAAGTGTGGACAAATAAAAAAACTTTTGCTTCACCTTTAAGGGTGTTTGGCTATGAGGCTTATGTTCATGTGCCTAAGGAAAAGCAATCTAAGTTATATTAAAAAACACAAAAATACATCTTAATTAGTTATAGTGAGAATGTAAAAGGTTGTAAAATTTAGAATCCACTAACCTTGAAAATGATTTATTCTAAAGATGTGATTTTCAAGGAGCTTAAAGCATTTTTAGATCTTGTGTAGCCAAAGGAAAAAGAAGGAAGGAAAATAGTGCATTTTGAAACTAAGAGAAAAAAGAAAAAATGTACATATTGAAGAACATATTGATGGATTAGAGGATAGAGAGGAAGATGAGGATTTAGGTGCAAGTGGTGAGAGTTCTAAGTAGGTTAGCATGCAGAGGAATGGGCAAAATTCCATACTCCACCATTCAGTTGGCAAGTATAGCCCACCAAATATTTGTTGTGCATTTACTTTAAGTTGTATTGATGATGAACTGAGATCTTTTAGAGATGCTCTTTTTCAAAGGAAAATGAGTCTTGTATGGAGGCCATGCAAGAGGAGATGATGAACTTGAATAAATGTGACACCTGGTATCTTGTAAGTTTGTCCAAGTGAAGGAAGTCCATTGGTTGCAAGTTGGTGTACCAAAAAAAATTGGAGTAGATAGTCAACTAAAGAGGTGCAAGGCCAAACTAGTGGCTAAGGGCTACTCCCTAATAAAGGGAGTTGATTTTGGTGAAATTCTCTCTTGTTGATATTATCTTCTATTAGATTCCTACTTTCTCTTGCTATTGTTTGTGATTTTGAAATAGAGCAAATGGATGTTAAAACTATTTTCTTGCATGGGGATCTTAAAGATAAAATTTATGTGATAGACTGATGGTTTTTAGTAAAAGGGAAGGAATGTTTGGTTTGCAAGTTAAAACATTCATTGTATGGTTTGAAACAATCACATCATGTGTGGTATCAGAGGTTTGATGCATTTGCAATTAAGTTGAGTTTTGTTAGAAGCAAAGAGGATCATTGTGTTTCTAATAAGATTATTGATGATCAAACTCTAATCATTGTCTTATATGTGAAGGACATATTTATCGGTAATAACAAGGTGATGATTAGGGAGCTTAAAAACTCAACTTTATAGTGTGCTCAGCATGAAGGATTTAAAACTCAACTTTATAGTGTGTTAAAACTTGACTTTAGTGCCTTTTTGGGATCTAGAAAAGGATGGAGAATTTGAATTCGCCTACGCGCAGGAGCACTATGTCTGCAACGATTAGGTCTAAGGCTACTGCAGACGGGACGGTGAGTACTCTAGGCGTTGACCGTGGGGACCCTCTTGGGGATTGGGGTGCTGGTTCCAGTCTCCTGGGCCCATCCGGCATTGGACATGAGTCTATAGTGGGTTGCGCTATTGCTGAGGGGAAGAACAATGTGGAAAATGTGACCGGTGGCATTGCTAGCGGGGTGGATGGGTTTGGTGTTCTTGCTGTGGGGATCCAGGCTCCTGGGGGCCAGAAGTCTTTCCCTGCTATCATCTCTAGCTCTGGGGTTCGATCTCACTCTCCCCAACTTGGTTCTCGGCCTATCCCTTATGCCCAGGAATCTCCTATTGTGGTGTGTGGTCCAGAGGTCATAAAGAATGAGGATTACTACCGTAGGAAAGGAGCGATATGCAGATTTAATGGACTTTGGCCCTCTCTACCCAACCTCCACAACTGGGTCATGGAATCTTGGAGGCCACTGGTTGAAGGTAAGATTGAGTTGTTTCCCTATGCAAGAGGGTTTTTTATAGTGACTTTTGTTTCCTCGGAGCAGCAAGACTTAGTGCTCGATGGCAAGGTTTGGTTGTGGGGAGAACACTCCCTGTCCATCAAACCCTGGACTCTATCTTTTAACCCCCTTATAGAGTCACTTAACATCAAACCCATTTGGGTCTATCTCCCAAATCTTCCTCTCCAATTTTGGGAGGATTCTTGCTACGAGGGCATCGGCAATGCTATTGGTCGTTTCCTCAAAGTAGATTCTACTACTTCATTCATGGGTCATTCCACGATAGCATGTATCTTGGTGGATATTGACATCTCGAAACCTCTTCATGGTGATGTGGTTTTGATGGTAGGGGAAAGGCCCTAGAAACAACTTTTAGATTATGAGGGTATCCCATTCAGATGTAGAAGATGTTTTGCTATAGGTCACTTGCCCTCTGGTTGCCCTCTCACGCGATGCAAAGGCGCTGCAACTTGGTGGAAGGATGCTCTCTTGGAACACTTGATTGTTCATGATTCCCTGGAGGACTGTTCCTCTCAAGAGGATGTGTCCTCTGAAGATGATGAGCTCCCGGTCAAGGTTGTTCATGAGGGGGTGGTTGCTTCTTTGGTTCCCTCGCAGTCTATGGACTCTTCTAATCACTTCTCTACTCACTTGTCGGCTCCTCCAGCTTCGGGCGGGATTACTTCTTGTTCTGTTCTGGCTTCTTCCTCTTCAGTTTTTCCTTCTTCAGATTTGGTTTTTGCTGTTGTGACGTCCTCTACTGCTACTGGGGGGCCTTCTTCCATTGGGGTTGCTGCAGTGGGGACAGTTTCTTCCTCTCCCCTTGTTCCAACCCCTTCGAAGGCTCTTGTGAATGTTTGTCTGCATTCTTTTCCTACTTCTACCATTGGAGAGGATGATGTCTTCTGGATTGTGGTTCAAAGAAGGAAGTGTGGTCTTCCTAAGCATGTTTCTCTGACCCATTCTCAGGCCAAGAGTGTTCGACCTGCTAGGTCTGGTTCTACTTTTGTTTAGTTTTCTCGTTGCCTTGTTGTAGTTGTTTGTTCATGTGATGTCGATGTGTCATTTCTGGCTTGTTTTGCCTTGTTTTGCCCTGGGGGCTGCTTTGTAAAGGGTTCTGGACCCTCTTCTCCAGCTGATCTAATCAAAAACATGAAGGATTTAGGGGACAATAAAATACATTCTTATAATGGAAATCAGTACGAACTAAGTTCATAAAATTTTTGTCTTAGAGTAAGTATGTTGAGACCATCTTGTAGCGATTTGTTATGCACGATTGTAAACCAATGTGTATTCCTTTACCTATTGTCACTAAGATTTCATTAGATATGTGTCCTAAGTTGGATGGTGATTTAGAGGATATGTATAATGTGTCTTATGCTAATATTATTGGCAGCTTGAGTTATGCAATGGTTTGCTTTAGACTAGATATTTCCCAAGTAGTGATAACAAGTTTATGTTTAACCATGTTAAAGAGAATTGAACTCATGTTAAGAAAGTATTTAGATATTTGCATGGAACTTCTAATTATTGTTTATGTTATCATGGTTCTAATTATGCAAGAAGAATACTAGACATATAAGGCTTCATTAATACATATTAGGCAAATGACTTAGACAGTTAGAGGTCCACTATGGGCTATGTATTTTCTCTATTTGGTAAGTTAACAATTGAATGATTAAAAGGCATCCCACAATTGCTTTATCCACTATCGAAGAAACTATATGACTCCTACACATACTTTTAAAGAGGTTTGGTTGTAGAGATTGTGTTCAAGAGTTGGTATTACAAGGTGGTTCAAATCAAATGTGATAATCAAAGTGATATGTGTTTGGCTAAGAATCTCATGTACCATGCTTGTAGAAAGCACGTTGATATGTAGTATCACTTTGTTCATGAGATGGTAAAGAATGGTAAGGTCATGCTATAGAAGGTTGACACTTTTGAGAATATTGTACACTCACTTACAAAACTAGCAAGCACGGAGAAGTTCTATTGGTGTAGGGAGGTCATGAGCCTTGCATCTTGTACCTAATTCATTTCATATTTCTCATTAATGTCATTGCAATATAAATGTCAAGTGAGAGAATGTTAAGATTATAGGTTTCATTCACCTTGCAAGTCTAAAGTCATGATTTATTATGTAGATGATAAATAATTTGTGTTCTCCAAGAATCATATAAGGTGAAAGTGGACACCCTTATGGTTGTGGGGACAATTATTTATTATTATTTTATTCTCCAAAATGTAATTGCAATAGAATTAAATATGGGAGATTGCAAAAGAAGTCAAAGGAGAGTTATGGAGCATCTTTCTCAAGATAGGCTATGACAAAGCATTAATTTAACATCATGGAGCATCTAGAATTGGGAAAGTGGGCTTAATGAAGGAATCAAATCATTTTTGACATCTATGATACGTAAGTGGAGTAAAAGGAGTTGCATTCTATTTTAAAAGGTTGACCAAGTGGATATGGGTGTTGGATTCTTGCACATGGGTTCATGGGAGCCTAATTTTTACTCATATTATTTGCTCCTTATTTTGTAAACCATTTATGGTTTATAGTTCTTGTTTGTTCTATATATTGGGGCCTTGGAATAGAAGTATGTATGGTATTTCATAGGTACATAAGTGTTGCTAGAATTCTATTAGATTGAAGGGAGAAGTGTGTTGTATTGATGTAATAGTATATTCAAGATTATACAAACTTGTACTCTCTTTGATGGTGGTGTGTTTTTTTGAAAAAGTTATTCCATGTACATCTGGTGTTATGTGTTTGATTCTCATGATTTGTTAACTTTTATATGCTTTCTCCATTTCTATTATATGGTTTAATACCTGAACATAATAATATCTCTACACTTTGGTTAATGTTATTGTTGCAATAGCACTATGTTTGAACACACCTCTAGTGTTAAAGTCTTGTTAGAGATTCTATAAAGGTTTATAGCACCTAACCCTGATGCTAAAGATCTTCCAAAAAGACCCTAGCACCCAATTCCACCACTAGAGCCCTATCAAAAATTCCTAGAATGACTCCAGTGCCCATTTCAACTACTAGAGACTCACTCTTATGCCCCATTGCAATTTTGTTTGACTATAGCACCTAAGTTCAATGAATTTGTCCTACAAATATCACAGAGAGCTAATATTTTACATACATGTTCCTCTTATCATCCTTTGTTAGCCCAGTCGATCATCATTAGTTTTCAATATTTCCAAGGATGTAAAATCTTCTCCATTCTCTTCTCTTTTACACTTATTCATTTCCCAACTTAGTATCAATCCAATTTATTTGAAAACCTAAAATTTATTGTTATCCTTTATTTTTTATCAGTAACAGGTTTCAAATTCATTCAATTGAGTTGATATATTGAAAGAAATTAACCTATGTTGGTATAAACACACAAAACCCATTTAATGCAACCTAGGACTCCTAAATTTAATCTTTCACAAACCTCAATTTGTTCCCTTCCTTCATTAATGCTAAGGAAAAAAAAATTAGGAGCATGAGCTCATCCTCTAAACTTGACACACCATCATCAAGTGGTTCACAATCTACCCACCCATTATTATTGAAATCTGCAATTGTAATTGTTCCTCACCTCTACACAGTCTCAATGGCTTCAAGCCCTGGCACTTAGTGTGTCGGCTAGATCATTATCATGCAATGCTCTCTCATTTTTGTCATTTCTCCTACCACCTTTGTGGGCCATTTTCACTCATAGACCCCCTGCAAGGTGACATGCACATAAAAATTGTTTCCCTATTGTGGAGCATATCTCACCTCTTTCAAGACTTAGAACATATTCTCTAATACCGACTAATGTAATATTGGTAATGGTTACAAATGAACAACCAATTAACAAGCATGTAGGGTACACAACAAAAGACAACACAAGATGCTCAAAGAATAAAATCACCAATTATCATGAATATTTCATTATTATCATCTCTCTACCCATCATCATGGAGATTACAACAAATTGTATAGAGACTCTCTACACTATGAATCCAACCCTATCTATTACTTCACAAGCCTCAAATAGAATGAATATTCTTTCCACTTATCAAAACTTTGCTAACCTTGATTTACTAACCTCACATCTGACAACTTGCTAGAATGCAAACCTTTGGTTTGTCAACTTCCAATGCCAACACTTTGTCACACTATCGTGTGCATATGAATAGAATTTGAAAAAATTTCTATGATCACTTGGTACATCTTCTTAGGCAAAAACTCATTATTATGCCTAAGGTGATTCAATTTTCAATGCACCACTTCATCTACCCAATCATTAGTTATCAACCCCTAATATGTTTTCTTCGTTTGTCAATGACTTACTATGTTTTTTCACATGCCAACAAGTGTGTGCACAAACATCCATTGCATTGAGAAAAACTATGCATGTGATCTCAAGAACTAACTATGCCTTCCATTATTTGTGCATGGAAATGAAGACTATTCACATGGGGCTTCAAACCTGGTGCAGAATCTCTAAAGTTAGATAGTAGTAATATACACTTGCATTAGGGTAGCAATCACAACGAAACGTCCTCAAACCTAAATAATGTGTGTGGCCACAAAACCTTTCATATAGAAGCCTAAACAAATAAACAATAAAATAAAGCATGCGTGCAATCAAATGCCTTGCATGCCAAACATATTTTTGGGTGATGTAAGATTGTACAACCCTTGAGAGGCTCCTACATTAGCTTTCTTTGAGTAAGAAAAGACTACAAGGACAAACTAAGAAAATTAAGCCACTAAGATATAGACTTCGCTATTTTAGAGGCCATATCTGAAAAAGATTTTGAACTTGATTGTCCTCCCTTCATGAAGATACACTCAATTGTATATTGTAAGCACTTGCAAATTTATGATCCTTCTATGCTAGACGAAGGGCAAGTGCTACCTGTTTGGAAGACATGGGTATGGAAGGAAAACCCATGCTCACAAGAGGATGTGGTATTAGAAAAAAAACAAAGGAAACTAGGAATATAGTCTAACAATCATGGAGGATAGGACTCAAAGATCAAAAGATCAATCAAGCCAAATGGTTTTCTTGAGAAAAAGTGGAGGAACTCTTTCCCACTTAGCATCTTATTAATCTTTTGTGAGACCAAAAGCTTCCTGAGAAAGGAGGTGTGATCATGAAAGATTCAGTAATAAAAAATGAATAATAAGATGGTTTCTAAACTCAAATAGAGCACAAAACAGGAATCAAGAAAAATAGAATAGAAGGGCAGGACTGTGATCATTGTAGCAACCCTTGACTATGTAAATCTAGAATGTGAAATGAATAGATGTCATTTTATCTCCCACAAACACAAGAATTCTTCTAGGGCCCAAGAGAACTTTCTACCACCGAAAAAAGTCTATAAAAAGAGGTTGGAGTAAGTGTTGGTGATAGGGAGGACTCTAGGCTGCCTGCTCTGCATCCTGTAGGTGTACAAGACTGTTTGACAACACTAGCCTTCCTACCAATTCAAAGTGCTAAAAGACATACTCTTTGCAGAGATGGAAAACTCTACTTCACTACTTGGTGTGGGACACATACCTTGTCCTCACTGCTTTCCAAGATACTGCCTCAATGGCACATCACTTTCTGAGTCGTTGCCCACCCTTCTCACTCTGTTCAAGGGTCTGGACTGCTTGGTGCTCACTTTCCTTCTGTCTATTTTCCACCCCTGCAAATCTATTTTCCTACTTGTTTATCTAGCCGGACTCCTCACTGAGCTCGCCTAGAACAAGCATGCATTGCCTCTAGCCGGCAATCCGACCACACCACAAAAGAAAAACAAACAAAGAGCATGGCTCTGCTTGATGACCTCCATACTGTATAGTGGGATTTGAAGAATCATCAAAATAGAGTCATGGCTTGCAAAAGAAAACAAAATTGCAAAAACAGAAAAGACTAATTTACTTCAGAATGATAAAGTGAAAACAGAACAGAATATACAAATGATCAAACTGCTGTATTTTATTTCTATTCAAAAATTTTGATTACATCAAAATGCTTTGCACATCAAAAACCTTCTTTTGATTCTTCTTCTGTCCCTCTTTACAGAAAGAATGCTACATTTTATATCTCTGCTCATGTCCATTATAGGACGGTTCAGTTACCAGACGGTTCGTATTCTAACTACTGGTTAAATTCTGCATTTTCTTGACTGTCGGCCAAACTTACCATGATGTCTCTCCGACATATTCTTTCCTATCGGTAAGACCATATATTGTCGGCAAGTCTAAAACTTCACTGGCCGATACACATCTCTCATCGAAACTTAAATCGCACATCCCCATCGGTGAGACCTCGAGGTTCATCACCCCGATCGGTCAGACCTACCTCCGTCGGCGAACACCTTGCATCCTACGCCGATCTCCTTTTTCACCCCGATACATACTCCATTCGTTGAACCTTTGAACCTCAACAGCGGGTTCAATCGCAAGGTTCAATGAAAAGGTTCAACCTCCAAACAAGTGACCGACGCTGTCCACTCCACCATTCAATATGCATGAACCCGTTGAACCGTTGAACTTCAATAGCGGGGTTCAACCGCGGGGTTCAACGAAGAGGTTCAACAGCGCGGTTCAACCGTTGAACAAAATGATCACCGCTTTCAACTTTACAACTCAGAAGTAATAAACTGTTGAACCGTTGAACCTTGGAGCGAAGTTCAACCGCGGGGTTCAACGAAGAGGTTCAACGGCGCGGTTCAACCGTTGAACAAATGGACCAACACTCTAACTTCACTAAACAGAAATATAAAACTGTTGAACCGTTGAACCTCGGCACGAGGTTCAACCGCGGGGTTCAACGAAATGGTTCAACAGCAAGGTTCAAGCGATCAACAAAGTGCCGATCAACAAAGTGACCAATGATTCCAATGAACCATTGAACCTTGGTGCGGGTTCAACTGCGGGGTTCAACCGAATGGTTCAACTGTTGAACAAAATGCCGAACACCTTCAAAATGCTTGAAAAACTCCAAATACAAAAACACAAACTGCAAACTCAAAATTGACAAAATAAAAACTATGTACGGCTGCATTGAGCCTTGGTGCTCCTGCACCATACTCCCCCTGTGCAGAAAGAAACTAAGTCACCTCTGGTGACAATGAGGCAAAATCAATGCCCCTCTTTTTGAATTCTGACTCTGCAACCCAGGTAGCTTCTGCTTCAGGTAACTGCTTCCACTTGATCAAATGCTCCATGTAGACACCATGTCTGGTTTGCTTCTGTACTCTTGAATCCAATATTCTTTCTCCTGCAGTTTGGGTTTTAGTGGCAAAGTCACATCTTTGACTGTCTGTTCCTTCTCTGAAATGGATCCATTCGCTGTTGACTGAGGACCCTTGTATTGCACCAGGTCTTGGACATTAAACACTGGTGAGATTGCCAAATCTTCTGGCAATTCAATTCTGTATGCATTATTTCCATACTTGTTCAGGATTTTGCAAGGACCAATTCTCCTCATCTGCAATTTGGTTGGCATTCCTTTCTCCATTCTGGCTTTGTTCAAGTGTACCATAACCAAATCACCAACCTAAAACTGAATATCCCTTCTGTGGGCATCTACTCTGTCCTTGATCTTCTGTGTGTTCTCTGTCAAGGTTTTCTTCACCTGCTCATGCACTTCTTTCATGGATTGTGCAAAATCCTCTGCATGTCCACTTCTGTTCTCCATGTTTCCCATATTTCTGAGCTCACATATACCTCTGGGATGCATTCCATAGACTATTTCAAATGGGCTCTTACCAGTAGCCCTATTCACACTGTCATTATAGGCAAATTCTGCCTGATGAATGACAAGATCCCAACTCTGTCCATATTCTTTGGTTATACACCTTAATAGGTTGCCCAATGTCCTGTTGACCACCTCTATTTGACCATCTGTTTGTGGGTGATATGCTAAACTGAATGACAAATTTGTTCCCAATCTCTGCCACAATGTTTTCCAGAAATGCCCCATGAATTTAGCATCTCTGTCAGACACAATGCTTGCCGGAAGTCCATGAATTCTGATCACTTCTCTGAAAAACAAGTGTGCTATATGACTGGCATCATGAGTCACTTTACAGGGAATGAAATGACTCATCTTGCTAAACCTGTCCACAACTACATATATGCTATCATAACCAGTCTTAGTCTTAGGCAAACCAACTACAAAATCCATACTTACACATTCCCATGGCCTGGAAGGAATGGGTAAGGGTTGGTACAGTCCTACATTTGAAGTGGTTCCCTTGGCCTTCTGACATACAATACACTGCTCTACATACCTTCTGATGTCTCTGTGCATCCTTGGCCAATAATAGAACCTTTGGACTAGCTCCAGTGTCTTGTTCAGACCAAAATGGCCACTCAGACTACCATTGTGCTTCTCTTGTATGAGATTTTCTCTCATAGATCCTCTTGGCACACATAATTGTCGACCTTTAAATAGCAATCCCTGCTGTAAGGGGAAATCTGCAAATTCACTATGAAAGTGATTCTCAAAATCTTGACATACCTTGTATGCCTCAGCAAAATCTTCATCATCTTGGTAAAGATTCTTGAAATCTTCAATCCCAATGCTCTTCAATTGCACTTCCTGCACTGTGAGCAATCTTCTGCTCAAAGCATCTGCAACTCTGTTCAGCTGCCCCTTCTTATGCTTAATTGTAAAGGTATAAGATTGCAGGTACTCCATCCATTTGATATGCCTGCTGCTTAACTTATCCTGTGAGTTTAGAAAACTCAGAGCTTGGTTATCTGTGTAAACCACAAATTCTTTAGGCAGGAGATAATGTCTCCACTTCCTCAATGCTTGGACTAGAGCATACAACTCTAAGTCATACGAAGAGTACTTACTCTTTGCTTCATTCAGCCTCACACTGAAAAAGGCTACAGGTCTATTTTCCTGATTTAGCACTGCTCCTACAGCTATATTACTTGCATCACATTCAATAGTAAATAGCTTATCAAAACTGGGCAACAATAAAATAGGTTGTGTTGCTACCTCTTTCTTCAATCTTTCAAAACTTCTATCTGCAGCTAATGTCCATCTGAATTTTGCTTTCATTCCACCCTTAATTGTATCCAACATGGGTGCACATATTCCACTAAAATTTCTAATAAACTTTTTGTAAAACTGGGCTAAGCCATGAAAACTTCTCGCCTCTGTGGCTGCTCGGGGAGTAGACCAGCTCAATATGGCTTCTACTTTGGACTTGTCCATCTTCAATTCTCCCTGGGACACCACAAAACCAAGGTATACCAATTCCTGCTTCATGAATTCACACTTCTCTAGATTGATGGTTAGTTGTTCATCATGTAATTTCTGCAAAACTGTATTTACATGTTCTAGATGTTCTTCCTTGGTCTGACTAAAAATTAGAATATCATCTAGAAAAACAACAACAAATTTACCAATGTAATCCTTTAGGACTTCATTCATGAGTCTCATAAAGGTGTTGGGTGCATTTGATAGACCAAATGGCATAACAAGCCATTCATACAGTCCTTCTGTGGTCTTGAAGGTTGTCTTCCACTCATCTCCTTCCTTGATTCTTATTTGGTGGTAACCACTCTTCAGGTCTATCTTGGTGAAATACTTTGCTTTTCCAATACAGTCCATGAGATCTTCAATTCTGGGAATTGGGAATCTATACCTTATAGTTATCTTGTTTATGGCTCTAGCATCTGTGCATAATCTCCATGATCCTCCTTTCTTGGGTGCCAACACTGTGGGCACTGCACAAGGACTAATACTCTTCCTGATCAATCCTTGATCTAGCAATTCCTGCACTTGCCTGGAAATCTCTTTGTGCTGATCTGGAGTCATCTTGTAGGGTGCCTTGTTTGGCAAAGATGCCCCTGGAATCAGGTCTATCTGATGGCTTATTGCTCTCTGTGGAGGCAATGTGGCTGGTGTGCCATCACTGATTATGCCTTTATACTTCTCCAGTATAGGCTGCACTTCTTTGGGAATCTATGTCTTCTTATCCTGCTGTCCTTCTTTTGGTTTTACTATGATGGCATAACCAATACCATCCTCCTTAAGAGTATTCAGAAACTCTTTTCCACTCACAACCAAGATATTAGGACTCTTTGCCTGAACTGCATCTTCATCCTCCAATGACTGAATCTTATAGGTGACACCATCCTTCTGAAAAGAATAGGCATTCTTCTCACCATCATGTACTGCCTTTCGGTCATACTGCCATGGTCTGCCCAATAAGAGATGGCATGCATCCATGGGTAGTATATCACATAATACCTTATCCTTATAGCCACCTATACTAAACTCTACCCAACTTTGTTCATTCACTACCACATGTTGACCTTTGTTCAACCATGTGACTCTATATGGGTTTGCATGAGTAATTCTTTTCAAATTTAGTTTCCTAACTGCTTCATCAGAAATAATATTATCAGTAGATCCTGAGTCTATGATTATTTTACATACCTTATTCAAAATCTTGCATTTGATTCTGAATAGTGCTCTCCTCTGGCTTGGTTCAGACTTTACTGGTTCCTTTATCAAAGTTCTCCTTATCATCAGGTTCTCTCCATCTTCTGAGTTCAGATTGACCTCAGGTAACTGGCTGCTGGATGCATTGTCTTGGACATAGTGATTCCTCTTATCACCTCCTTGAGAAGAGGATGTGGCCTTTTCTGGACACCTATATGTTGGATGACCTAGATTGCCACAGTTGTAACACTTCATATTGGTGAAATAGGATCCTCTGCCTGATCCTCCTTACCTTCCTCTGTTAAATCCTCTTCCTCTGTGGTTTCCTCTACCACTTGACTCCCCACTCTACTCTGTGAGTTTGGATTCTGCTTGGGATCTATTATCAGCATTCCTTCCACCAAAACCTCCTCTGTGTCCTCTGTTATCTCTGCCTCTTCCTCTTCCTCTGCTATTTGAGTCTTGTTTCCTCTTATTCTTTTCCTCCACTTTTAGTGCCAGCTGATAGCATTTTTGCACTGTTGTAGGACACAACAAACTGATTTCTTCTTGTATATTCCACTTCAGACCATTAAGGTACCTTGCTACCTTTATGCTTTCATCCTCCATTACTCTGGACCTTAAGCATAGCTTTTGGAATTCTTCAGTATATGCACTGACATCTAATTCCTTCTGTCTCAGATTCTATCTCTTCCTGTGCAGTTGTATTTCATAATCTTCTGGCATATATGCTTCTTTAATTTTATCTACCATTCCCTTCCAAGTAGCTATGGGCTTCTTGTCTTCTTTTGCTCTTTCAGTCTGCACAAATTTCCACCAGGTTAAGGCAGCTCCCCTGAGTCTGGATTTGGCCACCTTTACTTTCTGTGCCTCGCTTACACCGTCACATTCAAAGTGATTTTCAAGTCCTTCTATCCACTCCATGACCAAATCTGGGTCCATTTTTCCACTGAAAAGTGGTACTCCTTCCAATGTTTTACCACTCATTGCTTTCAAAGCTTTCAAGAATGGTTCTTCTTCCAACTTAGGATCAGGTGTGGGCTCTTCATCTTCTACAGATACACCTTTTCCCTTATCCTCAGAATACTTAACTCTCTGGCTGACTTCTTTAGTCTTTTGCAACATTACACCTAGCTTACTCTCCATTTCTGCTAGTCTTTCTTGTAGGAGTCTATTCTCCTCTTCTTGATCTTCAACCTTCTTTGCTAACTCTGCATTAGTCACCATTTTCTTGGATGAACTAACAGACTCACTTGAACTTGGTGATGACATACAACTCTTCTATTCCTATCTAGGAATAACCCAAATCTTACAACTCTGATACCAATTTGATAGTGAGGACTCTAGGCTGCCTGCTCTACATCCTGTAGGTGTACAAGACTGTTTGACAACACTAGCCTTCCTACCAATTCAAAGTGCTAAAAGACATACTCTTTGCAAAGATGGAAAACTCTACTTCACTACTTGGTGTGGGACACATACCTTGTCCTCACTGCTTTCCAAGATACTGCCTCAATGGCACATCACTTTCTGAGCCATTGCCCACCCTTCTCACTCTGTTCAAGGGTCTGGACTGCTTGGTGCTCACTTTCCTTCTGTCTATTTTCCACCCTTGCAAATCTATTTTCCTACTTGTTTATCTAGCCGGACTCCTCACTGAGCTCGCCTAGAACAAGCATGCATTGCCTCTAGCCGACAATCCAACCACACCACAAAAGAAAAACAAACAAAGAGCATGGCTCTGCTTGATGACCTCCATACTGTACAGTGGGATTTGAAGAATCATCAAAACAGAGTCATGGCTTGCAAAAGAAAACAAAATTACAAAAATAGAAAAGACTAATTTACTTTAGAATGATAAAGTGAAAACAGAACAGAATATACAAATGATCGAACTGCTGTATTTTATTTCTATTCAAAAATTCTGATTACATCAAAATGCTTTGCACATCAAAAACCTTCTTTTGATTCTTCTTCTGTCCCTCTTTACAGAAAGAATGCTACATTTTATATCTCTGCTCATGTCCGTTACAGGACGGTTCAGTTACCAGACGGTTCGTATTCTAACTACTAGTTAAATTCTGCATTTTCTTGACTGTCGGCCAGACTTATCATGATGTCTCTCCGACATATTCTTTCCTATCGGTAAGACCATATATTGTCGGCAAGTCTAAAACTTCACTGGCCGATACACATCTCTCATCGAAACTTAAATCGCACATCCCCATCGGTGAGACCTCGAGGTTCATCACCCTGATCGGTCAGACCTACCTCCGTCGGCAAACACCTTGCATCCTACGTCGATCTCCTTTTTCACCCCGATACATACTCCATTCGTTGAACCTTTGAACCTCAACAGCGGGTTCAATCGCAAGGTTCAACGAAAAGGTTCAACCTCCAAACAAGTGACCGATGCTGTCCACTCCACTATTCAATATGCATGAACCCGTTGAACCGTTGAACTTCAATAGTGGGGTTCAATCACGGGGTTCAACAAAGAGGTTCAACGGCGCAGTTCAACCGTTGAACAAAATGATCACCGCTTTCAACTTTACAACTCAGAAGTAATAAACTGTTGAACCATTGAACCTTGGAGCGAGGTTCAACCGCGGGGTTCAACGAAAAGGTTCAACGGCGCGGTTCAACCGTTGAACAAATGGACCAACACTCTAACTTCACCAAACAGAAATATAAAACTGTTGAACCGTTGAACCTTGGCGCGAGGTTCAACCGCGGGGTTCAATGACATAGTTCAACAGCAAGGTTCAACCGATCAACAAAGTGCTGATCAACAAAGTGACCAATGATTCCAATGAACCATTGAACCTTGGTGCGGGTTCAACTGCAGGGTTCAACCAAATGGCTCAACTATTGAACAAAATGCCGAACACCTTCAAAATGCTCGAAAAACTCCAAATACAAAAACACAAACTGCAAACTCAAAATTGACAAACCAAAAACTATGTACGGCTGCATTGAGCCTTGGTGCTCCTGCACCAGTTGGATTCATTGAAAGATTTAGAAAATATTGTAAAAAGCAAAAACAAAAATTTTGTTCATTATTTTTTAGTGAAATTTCATAGTATAAGGCAACCGTTACTACTCCCAATATTTGTACTTCTTTCCCAAGTAATAACATAAGGTAGCAAAGCAATTGCCACTACCATTGAATCTAGTTTTCCCCTCACAAGGCATCTAAGATAAAATCTATGAGCTTTCGAGTTTCCATGACTATTTTTGCAAGCTTAGATTTTGTGTATACTCAAACTATTGCTACCTCTTATTAAACTTCATTTTTGTGTATACTCGTACTATTACGACCTCTTATTAAACTTCATTTAATTCAAGTATAAATAAATTTTGTGTTCCTTAAATTCTATAAATTTAAGAGTTTACAAATTATTTTAATTTCCAAACTAAAAATAAAAATTATTTTTTTTCTACTTTTGGGAAGACCTACTTGGTTGATAGTTTAGTTAAAAAAATATGAAACATGAAGAATGTACTCCCAAGATTTAAGATCTCAAGCTAGTACCTTTTGATATCCTTGCCTCTTTTGGATGACACTAACTCCAAAATTAATGTTCTCATTTAAAAAATAATAATGTAAAGTTTAGTGATTAGGATTATTTTAAGGTGGTTAAAATACATAGATTAAGGTAGGATTTTTAGTTATTCATAATAATGTTTACCGATCCCCTAGACTTTCTAGGAATGATGTCAAGCTAGAAATTTTTAGGGTCATTCATTCTTAAATTCAAAAGCTTCTCTTCATTTTTTATTACTTGTTTATTTCTTTCCTACGAGGGACATTTAATATTTAATCTTAATAGCCTATTTGATTTGTCACTAACAATTTTTCTCTATTTGCTTGTAGTCTTATGTTCCAAACTTTACATAGGATTTTGTAAAATATGATTTCCTTTCAAATCTAATTTTCTGAAATACATGTCTAAACATGCACTAAATTATAGATGAACATCTTATAAAAATCATTTAAGTTTTATAAGGATTTTCTACTATCAAAAGACAACTTGTTTATAAGCAACATTTATAGTAGTTTCATCCTAGTTTATATCTTGACTAAACTTATCATAATAGGTAAGTAATTAGATTTGAGCATGTTATTCCTTGTTTCACTAATTTAACTAAAAAAAGAGGTAGAGGATATGACATGATTAGTGCCAATTTTACTTGTCATAAGATGTGAATTAGACCAAAAACTTATCTCATTGCAAATAATTAGATCATCAAAAGATGTAAACTTAGAAGCTGGTGGCATATAGGTTCTTTCCATTGTCATCAATTTTTCATTTATATTACTTGTATCAAATTATGAGGCGGGCTATTCAATTAAGCCCTCCTCTTAGGGCAATGGTGACATTCTCCAAATCAATGAAAAAGGAGATTGCTTGCAAGGTATGAACTCTTTCAAAAGGCAAAGCTGAAAGGTGTAAAATAGTAAATAGTAAGAAAAATTTTGTTATTATTGTTGAAGATGGTATCAAGCCAAATATATTAGCTACAAAGATCACTTATTGATCCTTCAATTTTTTTAGAGGAATTTATTTTTATATGGCAAGCCTTTAAAGTTGGAAGTTGCGTTTAAAATATTCAATTTCTTTTTTGAAGATTCCACCTTTATTAGGTTTTCTTAATTTATGGTTTGTTTTGAATAATATCCACTAATTTGATTCACACACCTTCATTTGAAATTTTATCTATCTCAGAGATAACTAGGAGTGCACTTTTGTTATGGTCCAACTCGAATTTTATCAATCTTCGTATCATTTTTATTTGTTGAATGCTAAAATTTTGGTTTGGTGGAGAATGAAGTTTGCTTCTAAGTTAGTTAACTTTGAAATCAATAACGCTCGCATTGCTTAAGGTTAATGTTTTCCATATCCATATTTTATTTTTATTTTCTTCCTTGTTCCTTCATTTGTTGATTTACTTTTAAGCCTTTTTGCTTCTACATTGTCTTAAGTGAAATTTATTATTATTTATATCTAGATTTGAAATTTATTATTATTTATCTCTATGAATCTAGGTGTTTATGATTGTATGTATATTTGCATCCAAATAATAGGGTATCTAGTTTAACTTGGAAAATCTGCCCTTAAGTTCCATTTCTAACTCTTTCAAAGTGGCATTTATCTTGAATTCAATAAATTAATTTAATAAAAATCAATTAAAAGTAGAGGCAACAAAGAAGGAATCTGGGCATGTATGATATGCTTTGCTTGTGGAACTCCAAATAGTATATATAGACAAATGATGCAACCAAGGGTGACAATTCTCAAAGCTTCCCAAATCCACTAGCATGTTTCACAATAGAACTCCTCACTCCAAAACCCAAAATCACACCAAAAAATATTATGCATAAAAGGTTTTGTTGTTCTTGTCTTTCACTCCCAGACCCTAAGTCAATCAATCTTGAGAAACTTCTCCAAATATTTTCTTATGATTAGGCAAAACTCAAAATCAAATAAAGCCCCCAAAAATTACTCCCATAAAATTGGGAAAAGTTCTTGTGATGATAAATCAAAGAGTGTAATCCAAAACATTAATAAAAAAACTCTCTACACGGTTATCTGTCAGAAGCATTCTTAATTACTAAAATGGACTTAATTACTAAAATAGACTGTGAAAATATCATATCTGATAATCAAAAAGTAGCAAATGCAAAAACCAGAGCAGCGAATTTGTATCTAGTTGGAACTTGAAACACATTTGCACTAAGACTTCAATTGTAAATTGTAAGGACCCGCTTGGTCCAAACTCGAATTTTCAAAAATTTTACTTTATTAACAAGTTCTTATGAGATGTATCAAGATTTTGATTGAGTACTCAGGAAAAACTTTGGCCAAAACGGGCCATATGTTCAAAACGGAACATTCTTAAGCCACCCGGGCTCTTCTATCCTTTGGGCAAATAGGTTCATACAGAACCAGGTCAAACAGACCTTATCGCTTCCTGATTCGAGTAGAGCGGACCAATACTCTATCCAATCTGGGATACATAAAAATAATAGCCTAACGGGCTAAAGAGGACAGGAATCATTATGCTCTGGCCAGAGACTTCTGACTCCCTCGTGACCAATACAGGTTCATGAGTCACTTCCTGGGGACCACAGTCTGCCCAGACACTGTACTGAGGATGTCGACCAGGGAACACATAACATCAACTTGTACTCACCTCAGTTTACGACAAAGCCGGGTACAAGTAATCCACCCCGGGAATTCTTCTGAGTACTAGGAGAGTTTCTCAAGTTACCTAGATAACCTTTAAACTAGGGATCAAGATTATGAAGTTGATTATAAAGGAGTATACTATATCCGAGGGACCTGAGTACTGGAGGCATCCTTCGCCGTCCAGACTACCTACATACCTTGTATCCACGGGATCAAGGCCCTCTACGGATGCGATCTACACGATGAATGCGAAAATGTAGTTCTGTCTTGCACTATGTTTAATGTAACTGTGAGTGGGTACACAACTCTTCGCCGATTGCCACCCACTCGAGTGATACAATGGACAGAATTCCTAAGGAACTATTTTGCAAACACACCTCCCAGGAGTGTTTGGCATTTAAGTTTTCAAGTGTGAATAATTTACCTAACACACATATTTCCCCGATGAGGTCTTCCCGTTGATCGCCCTACAACAATTTTCAATAGTCTCACCTTTTTTTTTTTTGTTAATCTTGTTAGTGAAGTATCTGAGGAGATTTTCCCTTCCTGCAGATTTAACTCTGACATGTCCCTTATTACTCCCCGACGATTTAGAGGGACGGTGCCCAGACATCATTGTTGCAGCTATGTTAGGCGCGAGGTACTTGGTTCAACGCGACGGCATTACCCGTAAACGTGACACAGAGGTACCGTAAATACCGAAAACTGCGAATGTTTGAGTTTGGACGTTTATTTACAAGGTTTACCTATCTAGTAAAAGAGAAAAACTTGCATAATCACTAACTAAGAAAATTGATAAAGGAACATAATTCAAGTAAGATGTAATAAAGGTGCATGATAATTTTGCTTAGAAAATATTTAATCCATTCTATCAATTCTCAATATAAAGAGATTCAGATTTGGAAAAACAAGGAATATTGATAACCTATTTTGTCATACATCAATAGACTTTATTCCAAGAGTGAAGAATTGAGACATTTTCTTGCATGACCATTTTAAGTTCATTTTTAAATTAAAACTAATAAGAATTAAAATAAGATAGATGTCTCAACAAGAGATTCATTGAAATTCTCTAAATAGATTTAACAAAACTGGTAAATTTCCATCATCAATAAACCTTTGGATATACTTGATCAAGGATAACAATGATTCCTAATACCTAAGAAATGGTAATTAGTGGTTCTAAGGTTTTACGACTATTTTAAAGAACTTCCCAATTCCATACATGACTCAAGTAAGATCATAATTTATATTACGATAATTAATCTATTTCAAAAGACCTTTGTCTTCATGTTCAAGGAACCAAGTAATTTATTTACTCCATTCATTATTCATTTTCCCTAGTAGACTTTAAGGTTGTTTTCAAATTAACTTAGTGTACATAAGTATTAATTTAAAATGACATTTTTGCTTGTATTTCAATTTCCAACCATTTCACATTTTGCTACTTAATCACCTAAATACTTAATCATAGAGGTCAACATAAGTCATTTTGCTTGTGTCATATATGGTCAAGAGTTAATTTTCAAGAAAATTGTCCATACTTGTATATTATTGTTTGTGTAGATTCATTGGGTGTCTAGTTTGAATTAACATGGTTGACCTGATTCCAAGGAATCTATCGTAAGGTTATCCATGTAACAATTGTATCAAGAAGCTTAATGAAAGTTTTCAAATATGATGTTCAATTACCAAAATTTAGAAGTTATTACTCAATTGAATTATAATATCCAATTCAATAATTATTTTTGAAACATTCATGTGATTATCAATTTTATAAATAATATTATTTAAATATGAGACCATGACTCACAAGGTAACTAAACAATCATATGAGATTGATTATTATTCTGAAGCAATAAATCCTTTCATAAATAATTACATATGAACTTCGTAAGATTAATAATATATTAATTATATAATTATTAGTAAAAGAAATTTATTGTTTAGTATATAAATATTAATACTTATTATTTTAATATTACATTCTTATTTATATCTACATATATTAAAAAAATTGTATTTTTACAAGTAATTAAATGAATTCGTGTAAGCCAAATGGATTAAGAAATAGAAAAAAAACTTGGGTAGTTACGAACTAAAATCTTTATTATGTTTGGTAAATAAGAAAAGTCTTCTAGCATAGTCTCTTATTAATAATAAATACTTAGACCTAATTTATACAAAACATTAGTTGAACGGGAGAGCTAAATCAGAAAGATCTATATCCACAAGCTCCATTATAGGAAATGGTATAGAAAACTTACTATGTTAACCATGAGAAAATTCCTCTAAAATAGTTTGAAAACAACAAAACATAAGTTCCAAGATAAGTCCTTAAGTTGAGTAAGCAATGAACCCTCCATGTGCCAAAAGCCAAGCAAGAAAACTTTCAAATGACCAGTTACAAATAGAAAAATTTATGGGTAGAGTTAAACACTCAAGAGAAATTAAATGCGGAAAGGGCTTAAGACTGAACAAAAATCAGGGTGTAGAACCAGACGTAGCAACCTCTGCCAGCATCCTCCTTAACTATGTTCAAATCAGAGTTTTGGAACCGGGAATGGACATCCATCAAACCATAGTGGAAGCATATGCAAGGCGTGTGAACTGTTTAAAAAAATGCCTCAAGAATGTGATCTCATGGAAGGCCGCGATGGCAGAATATACATAAAATGGATTTGTTGCAACGGTTCTAGAAACTTTCAAGAATTCGACAGGCATGAAGACAAGTCTACGACCTTTGCCGGCATCCCTTCTGTCTATGCCTGTGTGGAGCTTTAGAACAGGGCATGGGCATACGTCAAAGCATAAAAAAGAAAAATGATTTCATCAGATGTAGTAGTTGCAAATACCCCCGTAGAAGCATGTGCAAGGCACATGAACTGTTTGACAAAATGCCTCAAAGAAAAGTTTTCTTGCAACGAATGTAGGATGTGCACAGAACAGATTTGGTGAAAAGGCTTTAAAAACTTTCAAGCAAAAGCAATTAGTGAATGTAAAGCCAGGCTCCTCAACTATGTTAACGTCCTCCCTGCCTGAGCCTCTGTGGACCCTAGAACAGGGTGTGGATAGCCGTCAAAGCATAAAAGGAGGAGGAATTTTGTTCTTGTTGTGGTTGCAAGTGCCCCAGAAGTCATGCCTGCAAAATGTGGAAGCACAGATTAGGAATGTGAATTGTTCGACATAAGAGACTGTCATCTCGTGGAATGCAAGACTGTAGGGTTTCACCAAATAGACCTATTGAAAGGGCTTGAAACGTTGGCAGGTGTATACGCCTAAAAATGACACAAATCATCCTAAATAAATATTCTAAATATTTATTCCATTCTTCTATTAATTAAATAAATATTCCAAATTTATTTAATCAATTCACTATCTCATAATTAAATAAATTCTATTTATTTAATTAAAATTCTTCTATTGTCTTACACAATTAAATAATCAAAAATTATTTAATTAGGCCTAATTCCTCTATCCTAAAGTTCTAAATTCAAAAATCCACATCACCTTTACACATCACCTTTTCCACCTCACCTTGTCCACCTCATCAGGTTGCACATGTAATTAAATATATTTAATATTTAATTACCTTATTTTCCCTCACCCACATGGCCTATTTCTTCTCCAATCAGAGGTCAGTTAACCAATCAATCAAATCTGTTAACTAACCTGTCAGTTGAGTCAAATCCTCAATCAATTCAGTCAGTTCCATAATCCACTCTTCTAACTGATCAATCAAATCTGTTAACAGACCAGTCAATGGAGTTAACTCTCCAATCAGTTTTGTCACATCCCCCCTTTCATGATGGAGTTGGGACACTTGTCACATTTCCACTGGTTGCACATTCCTCAACCATCCTCAACCGTTGATCTTCATATCTCCTCTCAACCGTTGATTCCCATTCTTCCAAGTCTATAAATGAAGCTTCATCCCTTCATTCTATTCATCCAGGGTTTTGACATCGTTACTCTGCAGAAATATCACCAGTGCGCCATTGGCACCCTTTTGTCATCTACAAGCTTGAGATCACCATTGTTGCATTGGAGCTCACCTTCATTGCATATCACACCATAGCCATTCACCTTCGACTTCCTCAAACAGCTTTAAAAGATTGCACTCTCTGAGGGCTCATCTCATCTGCGAAAGGACGATTCGTGATAGGCGAACAACAGAAGCATCGGAATGGGAGAGGTTTGCACTGTGTTTGTTCATTGCTTTGTTTATTTGAATCTCTCTTATTTCTCTATTCTGTTGATGTTTGGGTCTTGATTAATTCATTTGATTGATCTGCATTTTTACCCTTACATTTTTGGCGCCCACCGTGGGGCCGTTGCCCCTTTATTTCACCATTTTTGAGCTTTTTTGAAGGCAGGTTCCGTACAGGTCCCGCAGAGTCACGCACAGATTAGTTCGACGCATCTGTTTATTTTTACGGCGCTTTTGAAGACTGTTATGGCGCTTCCATAAATCATGTGCATCTGTGTATTCTTGCTGCGCTTTTGCGCACTGTTACTGCGCTTGGGTTATAACTGCGCATATGTTTATTTATGCAGCGCTTTTAAAGACTGTTACGGCGCATATGTCATAACTGCGCATCTGTTAATCCTTACGGCACTTTTACAGACTGTTGCTGCGCATCCATTAAAACTGCGCATTTATTCATTTTAACGGCGCATACGTTAAAAACTACGGCGCATTCGTTAATGCTGCGCTTCTGTTGATCACTTCTGCGCATCTGATCACTGAAGCTGCGCATTTGTAACAGGCTCAGGTTTTAGTACTTTTCTAGAGGATTTTGCTAACGCTAACCCTTTTGCAAGTGTTTGCTGGAGCGGTTTTGCAGGATAGGCTCGGGTTCAGTTACATGTAGTTGCATCTAATTAGGTCACATTTCATTTTCTGGGAAAGAGTAAAATTGTTGTTCATTACAAATCTTCATCTAGTCCTAATTAGGGAGGAAGTAACTAGTTTATTTCATGCTTGCATTGCAAACACCTTCAAAGTTATTGCTATCTGAGATTTAAAATTGAACTCATCACTGATCTTGAAGGTAAAATGAACCATTGCTATATCGTGAGACCTGAATTTCAAAGTTAACAATCTCGTGCTTCGCGGTTTTAAAATTGAACTCATCACTGATCTTGCAGTTAAAATGAACCATTGCTATATCGTGAGACCTGAATTTCAAAGTTAACAATCTCGTGCAACGTGGATTTAAAATTGAACTCACTACTGCTTTCTGGGATTTAAAACTGAACCACTGCAATATTGCTGAAATCACTTCAAAGTTCTGTTTGAGTAGATTAGCCCATTTAGTTTTTATCTTTTAAACTAGGGTGGATTAATCAATGTATTCTGTGCTTGCGAATGACAAAAGGTTTATGCTCTCCCCTCTTCTGGGTGATCAGAGTGCCAGACTTGTCATTCTATTTGTTTAACCTTTAGGAGGGGCCTGCCCTTGGATGCACGCTTGTCCAAGCGGGAACGACCCTGAGTGGTAATAGGCTAACGCCAAGCCCTACCGAGCCACTTAAAATAAATTGTGCTTGAGGTGAAAACCTCCTGCAACGAGTGCTGTTATGTTACACCGACGGCCAACCTCCCCTAAAACCCTCTCAGGCGTAACCCTTTGAGGCTAGGAGACTCCATAACGGAGAGTAGCGCCGCCGCACGTGTAACCACTTGAACAGTTGCCCGAATTAAATACCTCTTGTTTTAGTGGCCCAAATCCCTTATAATCCATTTCTCACCTAGGATTTTGTGCTTGCTTTTGTCCAAAATAGAGTCGAAAAACTACAAAAACAATGGAAAAATACAAAACATTCTTTGTGCTTGCTGTGTTTTCTTGCTAAATTAATTCATAATATCATATCAGGAAGACCTTTTCCAGCCAAAGAATACCAAAAACAGAGAAAAATCCAAAAAAATTTGCAAAAAAATACCAGAACTGCGCATTTGCACCTTTCTGCTGCGCATACACAGCGACTTGCTGCGCTTTTGCATCGACTTGCTGTGCATATATACCTTTCTGCTGCGCATATACACTTTTTGGCTGCACTTTTACAGCGACTTGCTGCGCTTATACACCGACTTGCTGCGCATATACTTTTCTGCTGCGCATTTACACACTGTTACTGCGCATACATACTTTACTAGAGCTGCGCTTTTACAGTGACTTACGGCGCATTTACCTATTCTTGCTGCACATCTGTTTCTGCGCATGTGTGACAGTGAGCATTTGCCCTATTTTTGAGAAATTTTCATCAACTGTTCAGAATACCCATTTCAGCCTAGTTTCACTTTCCGAGGTCAAAGTCAGCCTTGCAGTCAGTCTTCACCCATTTCGCCCAACTCTCTCTCTTTCGTCAATCGTCCCATTCACTTTCTATCCAAGTCACTCTTGTCCCAAAGTCATTCTATCCCATACCGATTCGACATAGGTCCTTCGTTTCATTAGTGAATTCACGTAAGCCTAGTAGGTCACAGTACCTTTTGCTAGTAGTCTTGTTGAACGACTAAGCCCTACACAGTAAGATTGGTATCGACTACCCTTGCTAGTGGTTAGAGTCTTGTGTCAACCGTCTTACTTGAAGTCATTGAGCGAGAGAACCCTTTGTCCAAATCTTGTCCTAGATATCCCATTCATAACAGTCTTAGTCGGCACCTTGCCAGAATTTTTAGTCCTCACCTCCTCCATCCCGCGTCACCTTGCATGGTTCTTACTTGATCCCAACACAACAAACAAATAGAAATGGCCGAATCATCCGATCACCTTCTCCCACCGCAGGATGGTGAAGAAAAGATTTCTCATGAAGAATTGGTGGCGCACATGCAAGATAGAAAATTCCAACGCGTCGTAGAGAAAATGATCCTTGAAGACCCCCATAAATATTTCCATCATCTTGCTAGTCTCGGAATCAAACTCCCCGCAGACTTTGACATTAGCTCCATCATGGAAAATGCAGACAACGATCATGAGAGGGGCACAAATGACACAGTCCCACATGCACATGAGAGGGGCACAAATGACATGGTCCCCCATGCCAATGATAGAGGAAAGCAACCCATAGATCAAAATGCTCCTATGGCAGATGTGAGACAACAAATTGAAAGTCTAAAGCTAGAAATATCCAACCTTAAGATCGGTACAAGTTCCAAAAACTACTCTTTGGAAGATATAGCACCATACCCTTTTGACAGAAGTTTGGTCATGAAACCATTCCCCTATCAATTCGAAATTCTGAAATTTGACAAATACAAAGGGAAGGGGGACCCTAGAGATCATATCAGGGAATTCACTGCAGCATGTTTAGAAGTAGCTCACAACGAAACCTACTTGATGAGACTGTTCCCAAGATCTTTAGGAGGTCAAGCTATGGAGTGGTTCTCGCGTCTCCCACCAGGAATCAAAACTTTTGATGAACTTGTCAATAAATTCATAACACACTTCTCTTACAACATAGAACACGAAGTATCTATGCTAGACCTATGCAACACCAAAAAAAAGAGTGGTGAGTCATTCGCCACCTTCTTACAATGATGGAGACAGCTAGCTAGTAAGTGTTCTTACGACATGCCTGAGAAGCAGCTATTGGAAATGTTTGTCCACAATTTGAATACGGATCTTAGCTATCAAATTCAGATACAATGCCCTACCTCATTCGCCAAAGTCATTGAAATGGGCCTATTCATTGAAAAAGCTATGATCGCTAAAGGAACTCTCAAGCTCTACAAGGACACACCTCCTTCCAATTATACAACGGATAAGTCGAAGTTTTGGACCAAGAACAAGAATGTGGTCAACGATGGAGTAGTGGATGCCAAGGCGGCAGCCCCTAAACAACAACCCATATTCACTCTTAAGGGAGAAGCAAATAACGGTGCACCCAACAAGCCACCCCCTCGGGAACCTAGACCTTGGTTCAATTCAAATCCAAGGAGAAAATTCACACCGTTAGGAGAATCTCAAGAATCTGCCCTCAGAAAGTTGTTGGCTAACAATGAAATTTCTCTACCGCCAACAAGTGACTATGAGCCTATAGTCAAACCTCCCTATTGGAAGGACACAGACTATTGTGAGTATCATCGAGGAAGGGGGCACACAACCAACAATTGCATCCGTCTTAAGAATGTCATACAAGACATACTGGATCAGAATCAGGGAGGGACACAACAGCATACCTCCAATGAATCTCATGTGGCCTACCGGGATCCTCTTCTAAATCACAACAGGCCGTATAACAACAATCACAACAATGGCCACAACAACAACAATGGTCACAACAACAACAATGGTCACAACGGCAACAACTCCAACGGCAATCCCAACAACGACAACAATCGCAACCGGCCAAATCAGAACAGGGGGTCGAGTAATGCTAACTATGCAAGCGTTCCATTTGAGTACACCATTAACTGCATTTCAGAACATATTCCGCAGGTCAATGTCATCTCCCCCAACCAACAACCAGGACCTAACAGAACTGGTTGTAGTATAATCACCCGCAGTGGTAAAGTCATGATCAATACCACCCCTCCAAGGTCGTCACCATCTCCATCCAACTCCCGTCCATACAATGTCATCGACCAGCTACAAAAAACCCCAGCTCACATCTCGATATTGGAGCTCTTGCGTCTATCTCCTTCTCATAAGGAGATCCTCGAGAAAGCCTTAGTGGAAACTACTGTCCCCACTAACCTGGCCCAAGAGAAGTTTCAGACCATGGTAGGCAATCTGACCTCCTCCCCTTCCATATCATTTACTGAGCAAGATGACCTTTCCGTATCTCAACCCCACAACACCCCCCTACACATTGTCGCATTCGTACACAAGCACCGCATCAAGAGGGTTCTCATTGATGGGGGTGCCGGTTTGAATATTTGCACGTTGAAGCTAGTCCTTGCATTGGGGTTCTCCGAACAGGCAGTTGATCCACAAAGGAAAATTACCATAAAAGCCTATGACGAGGAGGAAAGAACCACAAAAGGCACGGTTGTCCTACCAATTCAAGTGGGACCGGTAATCAAAGATGTGGTGTGCCAAGTCCTTGATCGGGAACTTGCTTATAATATCCTACTAGGGAGACCATGGATCCATGCCATGAAGGCTGTCCCCTCAACCTACCATCAATGCATTAAATTCCCGCACAATGGCAAGCAGGTTACTATTCAAGGCGACCCCGATCCCTACCAACACTGCAATTATTTCCAAGCAAAACCTGAATGTGTCATACCCAACAATCGAGCCCACATTTCCCCTACCCCGCAACAGGACCATACCACTGAAGCTTCCTCCTCACGGCCTAAACCAATGAAAATCACCATAAAAGAAAATAGCGTAGGGGAGTACTCCATTGAGCACAGCCTCAACCTTGCCACGCTGCCTTTATCTCCACGCTCCTATGGCCAACCCAAGCATCAACCCAGGCATTTTCTAAAGCCATCTGCTCCTCCTATAATTCCCGCAAATCCCTTTGTAAAATGGGGGACCTTGTCTGACGAAACAGAGGAGCGAGATCTCCTGCAGTGGCTTTATGCCGAAGAAGAAAATACACCCCAAGAGCCGCCTCGACTCCCTACAGAACTCTATGGAAGAGGTGAGACTATCTTGCACAGGATGGGATATGAAGGACAAGGCCCCATAGGCCTCAGAAAAGAAGGAATTACTGAACCTATACAACCTTCTTCATCCTCTTCGGCTAGAAACACAACTGGCTTGGGATACAAAGGCAAGGGTAAAGCCAAAGAAAATGCCTGCCTTGTGGAGACAATCCAAACACTCCAAGTAGACAGTGACACAGATTCGGATGATTCCAATGAGTATGAGTGGGACGAGCTAACGGAGCACTCCTACGATGACAAAGAGGTTGACACCATCCAAACTCTTAGCCCTTATCATGAGAGACAAACGCAACGGGATAGACCACTGGAGTCTGATTTGCCCCTCCCTGAGATTATGGCTTTTGAGGAAAGTGTAGATTCCATTGCGATAAACAACTTGGAGGAAAGTACCACCCAGAACACTACCCCCACCAATGCTCATAACATTTCTATCCACACTATCAATGAATCAGGTCTTTCATCCGACTCCCTTCCCCTCTTACATCCTGAACTTATTGACTGGGATCTGCAAGGAACCCCCCAATTAGATATGTTCCAGAACGATGATGCCTACATTGACTATATGGAACTTAGAGATCACTTACCAAAAGGAGATCATAAAGCAGGTTTTGCTATCGAACTCAATACCGTGGCTTACTTCGGGGAGGGTGCCAAGCCTTCTAGTCGCAAAAATATAAAGGTAAAAAATGGATCTGACGGTGAAAACCGCCGTGCGGCAGTGTCAGATCATAAAACAGTAAAAAGAAAGGATGTATCCGAAGGTGAAAACCCAACTGTGGCACCTGACGATGGAAGGCTTGACACCCTCCCAAGTGATATGTATCAGGAAAGGTCACAGATCGTGGTGGAACCAACAGAGCCAGTGAATATCGGAACCGAAGAGCAACCCAAGATTATCCACTTTGCAAAATCTCTCACACCACCTGAGAAAACCAGGTTTGTACCATTCTTTAAAAAGAAGAAAGGCAGCTTTGCTTGGTCATATGCCGACATGCCAGGTTTGGACCCAAACCTGATTCTACATCACTTGCCACTAGATCCAGGGGTGAAGCCCGTAAAGCAAAAACTGAGAAAGATGCATCCTCATATAGCCCTTCTGGTCAAGGAAGAACTCAAGAAACTGCTGGATGTGGGGTTCATCAGAGCCATAGACTATCCTGAATGGATATCAAACATTGTGCCAGTGTCTAAACCAGATGGCCGAGTTCGACTATGCAATGATTTTCGAGACTTAAACAAGGCGTGCCGCAAAGACGACTTTCTGTTGCCAAACATAGACATCATAGTCGACCTTACAGCAGGACATACAATGCTATCACTCATGGACGGATTCCCCAGATATAACCAAATCAAAATAGCACCTGAGGATCAACACAAAACAGCTTTCACTTGTCCATGGGGTACCTTTTGCTGGAATGTCATGCCTTTTGGGCTGAAAAACGCAGGTGCTACATATCAGCGGGCCATGACAACTATATTCCATGACATGATGCATGTGACTATGGAAGACTATGTTGATGATATCTTGGCAAAATCTCTCACAAGGGACTCACACCTAGACACATTAGAAAAAGTCTTCCAACGGTTGGACCAATTCCAAGTTAAACTGAACCCGAAGAAGTGTGTGTTTGGGGTAACATCAGGCAAGCTGCTAGGCTTCATCGTGTCAGCAAACGGAATAGAGGTAGACCGGGCCAAGGTCAAAGCAATCATGGATATGCCACCGCCCAAAACCCTAACACAGTTGAGATCCTTACAGGGCAAACTACAGGCCATCCGTAGGTTCATCTCACAACTGGCAGACAAGTGCCAACCTTTCAACCATCTCCTACATAAGAACATTCCATTTAAATGGGATGAGCGGTGCGAAGAGGCATTTACCAAGCTAAAGGAGTACCTTGTGAATCTACCTATTCTCATGCCTCCGATCCAAGGAAAACCCTTAATTCTCTACATATCTGCTACACCTACTGCTCTTGGGGCTCTCCTAGCGCAGCAAGACTATGAGAACAAGGAAAGAGCTGTGTACTACATCAGTCGAACCTTAGTGGGCTACGAGTTGCAATACTCACAGGTAGAACGTTCATGCCTTGCGGTGGTTTTTGCTTCACAAAAACTCCGACACTACATGTTGGCACATCCTGTTAAACTCATTGTCAAGATCGACCCACTAAAATATCTTCTCAACAAAGCAGCTCTCACGGGTCGACTAGCCAAATGGGTTATGCTTCTTAGCGAATATGATATAGAGTATGTGGACAGAAAAGCCATCAAGGGGCAAATCATTGCTGACCAACTAGCTGAAGCACCATTACAGGACACTTCACCAATGCAGTTTGAGTTTCCTGATGAGTCTTTATTCACTCTGTCAACATCTCCTTGGAAACTCTACTTCGACGGGTCTTACACCAACCATGGATCGGGGGCAGATATCCTGTTTATCACTGCCCAAGGCAACACAATTCCAAAGTCCTACAGGTTGTTATTCCCGTGCACTAACAATATAGCGGAGTATGAAGCCTTGGTAATTGGTCTCAAGATGGCCACTGAGCGGAAAATCCAAGCACTATGTGTCTACGGTGATTCTCAGCTTATCATCAACCAGGTCAACGACGAGTATCAGACCAAAGATGAGAAGCTCATCCCATACAAACGGATGGTCGACGACCTCAAAGAACATTTTGGGACCATCTCGTTTGAGCAAATACCCAGGATAGAGAACAAAGCAGCAGATGCAATGGCGACCATAGCCTCTCTTCTTGAAATACCTGAACATGAGTCACGGTATGAGTTCTTAGTAGAAACCATTCGACAATCGGCTTATGATCTCCTCGAAACCCATTCCATTTGCCACCTAGTAGGATCTGATTCACCTTGGTACGGTAAGACCTACACTTACCTCAAGGACAATATCCTTCCATTGGACCTCTCTTCCAACCAAAAACGAACTTTCATCCGACAAACCTCCCGTTACACCATTATCGCCAATACCCTTTACCGACGTGGTCTGGATGGTACTTTACTCCATTGTCTAGAACAAGAAGAATCTGTAATTGCCTTGCGAGACGTGCACGAAGGGATCTGCGGAACACACTCCAGCGGTCCTTCCTTAGCTAAGAAACTCATGCGTTTGGGTTATTACTGGCCCAATATGGAAATGGATTCATATCAGTTCGTCAAAAAATGCAAACAGTGCCAGATACATGGGAACCTGATTCATGCACCTGCTCAGGAGTTGAGACCTCTAACAACACCCTGGCCCTTTTGCCAGTGGGGACTTGACCTCGTGGGAAAGATTCATCCACCTTCTTCCAACGGCCATAAATTCATCATAACCGCCACTGAGTACTTTACAAAGTGGATTGAAGCCGTTCCCCTATCAACCGTCACAGGAAAGCAAATTTCCTCTTTCATTCTGAATTACATTATCTGTCGATATGGCATCCCTTCATCCATCATAACGGATAACGGGCGACCCTTCAAAAATCAAGATGTCCAGGAACTTTGTGAGCGTTTTAAGATCCAACATCGTTTTTCCACTCCATACTACCCCCAAGGTAACGGCCAAGCTGAGGCATCGAACAAAACCATTCTGAAAATCCTAAAGAAGACTGTCAATGAAGCTGGTCGCGATTGGCACGTCCAACTCAATCCCGCTCTGTGGGCCTATAGAACCAGCATACGCACTCCCACAGGTGCTACACCCTACGCCCTCGTCTATGGTTCCGAAGCCATCCTTCCCATTGAGGTCGAACTCCCATCCCTTCGGGTGTCGTTGAAAGGTCTCATATCAGACGAAGAGTACAGAGTCTCCAGACTACAAGAGCTAGAACTGCTAGAGGAACGGCGCCAAAAAGCTTTTGACCATCTCAAAGCCTATCAACAGATGATGTCAAGAAGCTACAACCACAAGGTTAGACCAAGATGCTTCAAGGTTGGGGACCTCGTCCTAAGAGAGAACCCTCGCAATCAGCAGGACAGAGAAAAGAAAGGTAAGTTCGAGCCTAACTGGCTTGGACCCTATGTAATTGTAGCTGTTTACGGATCGGGGGCATATCAGTTGGCCACATCAGAGGGTGAGTTGTTTGATGCTCCAATCAACAGCATGCACCTTCGCCGCTTCTATACCTAGGAGAACCCCAATGCAAGGGGGGCCCAATAAAGTCAAAAAAGTCAAAAAATCAGAAAATCAAAAAAATCAAAAAAGTTACAAAGAGAAAATACAAAAAAAAAAAAAATTAGAAAAAATAGAAAGCATACAAAAAAATCGTCCTTTGGTGAAAACCTGGCAAACAGGCGCCTTGGATAGGTATCATGATGAAAACCTGGCAATTAGGCGTCATGTTACTTTCTAGCTTCTCATGCAAATAAAAGCAAGTGATGAAAACCTGATAAACAGGCGTTACTTGTGACGAACCGCATTCTCCATCTTTGGGAATCCAATCACCTTGAGTCCATTCTCTCTCTATTTTCCCTATTTCGACCCATATCCATCCCACAAATAAACGCTTGACAGTTACCTATCATGGCTTGATACTCACCTTGTGGCCTTGTCGACCAAGGTTTTGTCCCATACCGTCTCCTCAGTGTGAGCCTAGCGTAGTGTCTCTCGTCAGTGTCTATGGTCCAAGTCCGTGAACTACGTTGCCTCTGCGCCGTCACGTAGGCAAGGCCATTATTCTAATGCGCCCCCGAGGCTTCCATTTCTCCCATGGTCCCATTCGTCTCCTTTCTTGTCTTCATTCTCGTCGTCTTTCTTCTAGTCCATCCATGGTCCATTAGGGTTTACCCCGAACTACGTTGCCTCTACGTCGTCACGTAGGCAAGGCCATTTAGCAATGAGCCCCCAAGGCACTAGGTCAGTCTCTTAGGGTCTGTCTTCTCAATAAGGATTGTGCAACCTTCTCATCAAACAAGCAAATGCAAGCAAAACCCGCGCTTCAAGCAGAAATCTTGACTATGAGCATCTTAACCTATGCAAAGCAAATACCCAAGGTCTTCTAAATGATTTTATGCAAATTAAGGCAAGAAATAAACACATCTCAACGCAAATATGCTTTTGTAGATCGGAAACATGGTTAACAGTTCAAGTCCTGATTTTTACTATCGTACCTTCCTATGCTACTCAAGGATGCCAAAAGCTAGAGATGCTATAATGGGGGCATGATTACTTTCTTTGTTTGTTGTTTGTGGATTAAACTTTAGTAATGTGAAGCCTTGTCTAAGGACATGATCGGCAAAAGATCATCGAGGACATCAAAGGTCTAACATGAACGGGGGCAATCCTTGCTTGTTGAAACGCAAGAAGTACTCAGGTCATCTAGATTCAATTTTGACTAGATGCTTGTATTAACTTGCTAAATCACAATCCATGTAAGTGATACTCGGGTTATTTCGGTTCAATTATACCTAAATGCTTGTATTCACTTACAACATTTCAAAAAAGTACCAAAAACAAAATGCCCAATGATGAAATAAAGCACTCTAAAAGCCAAACATCCATCCTATATCCATATACACATCCATGCATCAATATCCCATACAATCCTCATTATCCAAACTATGCAAAGTAACGATATCAAGAAAAGTTCCTAAGTCATTCTTTCACAACCATTCTTCTATCCATCATGTCATTCTTGTGTCGATAGAGTACATTTGGACATCACAAAAACAAAGCATATAGGAGCATATCATATCATTCATAGGACTAGTCATGCACATGATTAGGTTAGTAGAATGCACCATCCAATGCATTAGGTCACCAATACATCTGCATCACATCACATCTTAAATCTTAAAAGCACAGAAAACCACAAAACAACATAGCTAAGTGCATCACATACACAGTTACATCATAACATAGAAATCATGTCCCATATACATACATTTGCATTAGATCATTTCGACATCACGCACACAGTTGCATCATAACATAGAAATCATGTTCCATATACATACATTTGCATTAGATCATATAGACATCATATAGCAGCATATCAAAATGTATCCCATATAGCATCAGATAGACCATCTAACTATGCACATGCATCACACAGTAGAAGTAAATCATCATCTCATAACACATGCAATAGATACACAAAGCTGCATCATCATATATACTATCATATAAAAGAGGTCCAAATGTACAATATCACCATCTCTCTCAAAATCAAAGTGTCATATACAATATACGTCCAAATGGACGGTGATACATGTCCCAAAAGTGTACAAAATCTGGTCTGTGTCTACCCCTGCTGTTGTGGGCCCCCACTGCCGGCTCCTGACTGCTGGGGTCCCGTCACGGACGCCCCTGACTGTGATGGACCCGCTCTGTGAGCCACCCCAGACTGACTCCTGAAACTCCCTGCCCTTTGGCTCGACGCCACGGCACCATGGTACAAACCTCGGTAGTACTGAGCCTATGACTGTGCTCTGGCCAGGTCTGTCTATGCCTGTGCCAACTGCGTCTGCAACTGGCCTACCTGTGCCTGTGCCTGCTGCACCTGCCTAACCAGAAACGAACTCGCTGCATCTGTCCCCATGGCGGCCACAGCAGTGTCCCGCTCTACCCGGATAAGACATACCCGTGCGTCTGCCATGTCTCTCTCGCGAGTCAACCCAGCGATCACCGCTGCGTCTGTCTCTCGCCTCCTCTCCACGCTCCTCAGCTGTGCCTGCAGCTCTCGCACCTGTCCCCTCAGGCTCGCTATGGTCCTCTCATGAGCCTCTCCCTGCACTGGCCCCTGTGCTGCCTCTGCCTGTCCCGGCACCTGCTGCTGGGGCACCTGCTGCTGTGATACCTGCGGGGGTGGTGGCATCTGTGCCTGCTGAGGCACCTACTGCTGTGCCTCTACCTGTCCTAGCACTGCCTGCCCAGCCTGATCTATCCTCCTCCGCTGCCTCGGCCTCTCTGCAGCTCTGCCACCCCGTCGTCCTCATCCTCCTCTAGCTCCCCTCCGACCTGGGCCAGCCTCTCCCTCCTTCTCTGAGTCTGCCTCGTCAATACGAGGCACCAGCATGCCGGGTCCTGAATATCTCAGGAAAGGATGTGCAGTAATCCAGTCCTCATACTCCTGTGTGACCCCCGCGTCTGCTATCTCTCGCCTCATGTCCCATGCCACATAAGGCAACTGCTGGAACTCTGCCAGAGCCTCCTCATAAGAAGCCATCGGCCCCCATCAGACCCTCTCTGCATGCGTCCGCGCAAACATAGCCTGCCCCTGTGGCATGCCCTGCCTCCTCCCAAACTGTCTCAGCACTCGGCCTACCATCTGTCTCTCCAGTATGTGCCGTGTCCGGCCTATCAACCACCTGGCCTGAAAGCAGTAGGGCAGCTCGTCTCCCTCGTCATCCCAGGGCTCGCAGTCCAGATATGGTAGCCAGACAACCACATCTACCCCATCCAAGGTATGCCGCCAGTACTCTAGCTTCCCCAGCCGATGCTGGGAAATCACTCCTGCATAGCCATAGCTGTATGGCTCTCCTCGCTGCCTAACAAAGACACACATCGGCCTGGTCACCGCTATGTGCTCCCACAACCAGAACTGTAACAGCAACACCCCAGCCGATAGACTCGTGCTGCGGTGGTACACCACCTGATGCATGTCGTGATATAGGTGGGCCAGTACGCAGACTCCCCATGCATATCGGGTGCCCTCAGTCAGCATCCGCTCCATGATCCTGCCCCATCCAATGGGGAACCCATGCGATCTCCTGTCCGGGCATACCACGCCCCCGATCAGTCCAGCCACAATCCCAGGGAAGTAGTCATAGCAGTCGTATATGTCCTGCCACGGGATAACCTGTCTAGCTAGCTCAGGGTCATCAAACACTCGCTGACACTCGGCGCGTCCCGCGTCCCGCTGTGCATCATACTCCACTAACTCGCCTACCACGGGCAAGTGCAGTATCCTGTAAACATCCTCCAAGGTCACCGTCATCTCTCCAGTCGGAAAGTGGAAGGTCCCATCCTCGCTGTGAAATCTCTCCACAGCAGCTGTCAGTAGTCCTCGATTCGCCCGCACCTCGGGCATGAAGCAAACAAAATCCAATCCCATGGCACCAAGCGCCACTCTGTCAGCCTCCGTCAGCATGTACCTCTGCAATAAAGGCATAGGGAACGTCTCCCTCGACTGCAGAGTCTCTCGTATCTCCTCCTACAAGCACGCAAAGCAAGGCGTCAGTCTCAAGCCGCATATACCATACTCAACATATCTATTGCACTATATCAACTAAACTTAGCATTTCAAATTGATCAAAACAGCACACTACATCTCTTGACTAGATTCCTGTAATCTCGGAGATAGCTCATCGATTCCCGCGTCAAACAGGACGCTAATCGAGTCACTTTGGCTAAGTCAATTGTCTATCCACAGCAAATGTGCCACTACAGGTGGTAATTGCGTCGTTTCTTGGTATATGCGCCGCCGGAATCAACGTATGCGCCGCAAAATACAAATGCGCCGCTACAGTACGCATATGCGCAGCTTCAACGCATGCGCCGCAGAACTCCACGAATGCGCCGCGAAATTACGCATGCGCCGCAAGAATCCACATATGCACAGCTTTCTGCACTACTACATTTCACATATGGGCGGCGAAAATACAAAAGCGCCGCCAAATTACGTATGCACAGCTAGAATGCACATAAGCGCAGCTTTCACGCATGCGCCACCGAAACCGGCATATGCGCCGCGAAACCACAAATGCGCCACTTCGTGAGGCATATGCGTCGTTCTGCGTTTCGGCGCATCTATTTCACCTATTTTCTACATGCATTTATGACGCCTAAAGTCGACCCTAGGAGAAAGTTTTCGAAGCACATACCGGGGGTCCTGCCTCTGCTGGCCGCCCGAATCGTCGGACTCGCTCAAATCGGTGCTCCTCGCGTGGAATATCTGCTGCTCTGGTTGCCATGCTGCTCCAAGTTTGCTCTGAGCTCTCTTTCTCCAATCCAGATCAACCAAGTGTACAAATGACTATTCTTGTGGACCCAGCTCCTATTTATAGCCTCCAAACCCTAATTCTGGCTAGGTGATGACTGTGACTCCTTCTCGTGCCCGTTTTTCCTCCCGTTTTCTTCCCGCATCCCTGACCGCATCCCTTTTCCTCCAACCTATCCTAACCCCTTCCTCGTCGTGAGATCGTCCGTCTCCAAATCTTTTGCCGTTTTGCCCGTCCAATCTCCCGAGGGGGCATCCTATCGGCGTTTAACCTGTACCAGGGGCAAACTGGGGCATGTATCATCATTCATACTATTGATTTCTTTGAAGCAACGTTGTAAACTGCATTGCATCAAAGAGGGGCAAAATGTATACGCCTAAAAATGACACAAATCATCCTAAATAAATATTCTAAATATTTATTCCATTCTTCTATTAATTAAATAAATATTCCAAATTTATTTAATCAATTCACTATCTCATAATTAAATAAATTCTATTTATTTAATTAAAATTCTTCTATTGTCTTACACAATTAAATAATCAAAAATTATTTAATTAAGTCTAATTCCTCTATCCTAAAGTTCTAAATTCAAAAATCCACATCACCTTTACACATCACCTTTTCCACCTCACCTTGTCCACCTCATCAGGTTGCAAATGTAATTAAATATATTTAATATTTAATTACCTTATTTTCCCTCACCCACATGGCCTATTTCTTCTCCAATCAGAGGTCAGTTAACCAATCAATCAAATCTGTTAACTAACCTGTCAGTTGAGTCAAATCCTCAATCAATTCAGTCAGTTCCATAATCCACTCTTCTAACTGATCAATCAAATCTGTTAACAGACCAGTCAATGGAGTTAACTCTCCAATCAGTTTTGTCACATCCCCCCTTTCATGATGGAGCTGGAACACTTGTCACATTTCCACTGGTTGCACATTCCTCAACCATCCTCAACCGTTGATCTTCATATCTCCTCTCAACCGTTGATTCCCTTTCTTCCAAATCTATAAATGAAGCTTCATCCCTTCATTCTATTCATCCAGGCTTTTGACATCGTTACTCTGCAGAAATATCACCAGCGCGCCATTGGCACCCTTTTGTCATCTACAAGCTTGAGATCACCATTGTTGCATTGCAGCTCACCTTCATTGCATATCACACCATAGCCATTCACCTTTGACTTCCTCAAACAGCTTTAAAAGAGTGCACTCTCTGAGGGCTCATCTCATCTGCGAAAGGACGATTTGTGATAGGCGGACAACAGAAGCATCGAAACGGGAGGTTTGCTGTGTTTGTTCATTGCTGTGTTTATTTGAATCTTCTTTGTTTCTCTATTCTGTTGATGTTTGGGTCTTGTTTAATTCATTTGATTGATCCGCATTTTTACCCTTACAGCAGGTGTAAAGCTAAATTCCTCAACCATTGCTAGCTTTACCCCCTGCCTGTGTCAATATGGATGACGTGGAACAGGTTATGGACATCCATCAAAGCATATATGAGTGTGTATTCAGGTAAATTCAATTGGCAAATATAAGGCCAAATTCTACAACCTTTCCTAAAATCCTCCCCACCCCATGCCAATATGGGAGCTTTGGTACAGGATATTAAAACAGGTTATTAAATAGGGTATGGACGTCAGAAGTCTGAGGGCTAGGGCAAAGAGGAGAGGCAAACGTATTAAGGGGGGGTGAATATCAACCATTGCTACTATCTAACTTTCATAAAAAATTCAACACAAATGTTAAATTGCAACATATCATCAATAAACTAAAATCTATTAACAAAATGCAAGAATTAGACTTCTAAGAAAGACAAAACAAAATGAAGAAGGGAAGGGCTCTTACAGATTTCTCCAGCACTACCCAACCAGAGATCAATGTTTTCCTTCCTCACAATCCAAACAAATTTATAGAAAAACTTGACCCTCATGGATGAAATTCCAAGTCTTCAGTCAAGTCTTCATATTACATGCTCCGCTCTATTTTCAAGATTTGCTTATTTAATTTGTGTGAAAAAAGGACTTGCAACTCTTCAATGCATCCTCAAATTTTCCAATGGTAATAAATTTGGAGGAGGAAAATGGACTCACCTCATTAATTGGGGTCTTGACTTGAGAAATGGAGGGAAGGTTCCTTATTAATGTTTATTCTAGAAGTGCCTTACCCCATTTGACATTTAATCTTGTTTATTATTTTGTTTTTAAATTTATCTCATTTAGTTTTGAAATTCAAAATTCAAAAAGAATGAGTTGTGACATAAATAAACATAAAATCTTATCACTGGGTAAATATTTGTGTAGAGCTTAAAAAATATATATTGTTCCGCCTAAGTATTTTAAAATCCCATTGGTCATGTATATACCCTGCTACAGAAGGATCCCATACTATAATGTTTATTATCAGCTATACTAACGAGTAAAATCACCCGACAACGCAAGTTTTTTTTTTGTTTTATAGACTATTAAACACTTCAATAGGAAAATTAGGATTCAATGTTACCCTGTCATGAACACATAGATTAATCTGAATACGACATGAATCTGTGTACATATGACGTATGAACACTATAATACCTACGTTGTTGCAGTCTTCCTATACAGTGGCTTATATATTTTAGGGAATGGAAGCAACAGACATTATTTTCACTTAAACCCGACACCTCTAAAAGCTCACCGTTACACTAAACAAAAAATTGAGTTACGCTATATTCAAAGGCAATGTCAATCCACCAAGACATTATGAATACAATCAAGCAAACAAAACAAAAGCATTTCAAAGTGATTTTAAATTCGAAGGCATCAAAACAAAGAGCACACCATGGGCCATCTCGCACCAAGCCAAAGCAACATCCATCCATCATCAACAAGCTCTGATAATAAATTTGTAAGAGCTAGAAATATTTTCATTTTGTTTTTAAGACAGTTAATCTAGGCTCTATGGCAACCATCAACATCTACATCTAAAATAGCATTTGGATTTAAAATAGTTCCATAGTCATTCAACATAAATTGATATCTTTCATTCAAAAAACTCTTATATAATTTTTACAATAAACCATATCAACTGATATATAAATTTAATATTTGATTCGATCAAGCAGATGGAAGAAAAAGCAGTTCAAAACATTAGAATGAAAATTCCTTTCTGCAAGCAGTTCTATAGTCATTCGACATAAATTGATATCTTTCATTCAAAAAAATCTAATATCACTTTTACAATAAACCATATTAACCGATATATAAATTTAATATTCGATTAAATCAAGCCAATGGAAGAAAAAGCAGTTCAAAACTTTAGAATGAACATTACTTTCTGCAAACTTTCCTAATTACAAATACGATAAAAAAGAAATTACTTCCCACTTTCTGCTAAAAACAAAAGTTCATAGTCAACTACAAAGTAGAAATTCTAAACAAGAGTATTTAGTTTACCTAATTATGGAATTACTTGTCTCATATTTGGTACACAAAAACACTTAAAATTGTAAAACAGAAGATCAGATCCATGCATACGATTCTTATCTTTTCAAGCTAAATTTATCATAGCAATAAACAACACTCAAGATTAAAAACTAAAAGCTTCAGTTTTTATTAGATCCAATGCTACGCATTGACTCCCGGTTTAGAAATACATTGCATAAATGCCCTAGATGATGAGGTTCCTGTTCAAAAAGAAGGGTACCATCCTAAGTGTGTCTTCTTTTGAAATCATCCCATGGTTCACATATGATTCAATAGTACAGCTGACAACCTAGCTATTCTAAGAGATTGAGATATTGTATATTAAGAAAAGAAAATTAATCTGTGTGAAAATCAAGCGTAGACATATATAAGCAGCAAAGCAAAGAATATTAGAATGTATAGTTTCAAGAATTTCTTTTTTTCCATTTGAACACTAAGTTAACAAGGAATTTGATGCAACACCGCATCAATTAGGAATAATCTGCCAAATGAAAATCTTGCCAAGAGAATTACTCAAACTAAATAAGTTGAAATAACTAAAAGCTCAGTGTAAACCTAGTGCCGACTCTTTAGCTCATTGTGAAGCTACAACTATGAATCTGGGACAAGAAACTCTTACAGAAGAGTTGAACAAATAAAGCTACTCTCCTGGGGCAGATACACCTTGTTTGAGCCTCTCTCTTTTCATCTTCTTCTTAGAAACTGGCTTCTTCTTCTTTGGTGGTAATGTTTTTTGTGCATACACATACAGAACATAATTACCTACTAAGAAAACAAGTAACACTCCAACCACGACCAAGAGAACAATCAATCCTGGATTGAACCCCTTCCCAGCAGCTTTAGTGATTAGCCTTTCCTGAACATTGCATACAACTTAGATTAGAGCAGCTGACAAGTAGGCAACAATGCAAGTATACACTATCAAATTCACATCTGGAAAAAATTAAATATAACTCATTCAATAGATATATATAGAAAGAGAGGGTATTTACATGGTGCAAAATTCAACTAACTGGATATGCTATAGAAACCAATAGCTTGTTGTCAAGAAAGCATCACAATGATAACCGCCACAAGACAAGGGGATCCCAAAGTTTAAAGGTGAGTAACAGTGGAAGGCACAACTTTAGATCTATATTATATCTGAAAAGTTCATGTCAGGCAAAGTGCAAGGATGGTAGTTCTAAGGTTTTCCTTTGTTTCTTTTGGGGCATGAATTATTTTGGGCATGTTCACCATCCTTAAAAAACCTGAAGACAAACCCCAAGTTTTGAAGTAGGTTATGTAACCAACTCATTCAAAATGAATATGATACATCCCTTCTATCCTCTTGGGAATGGGATCCACACTTCGATACCTAAGATTCCATAACGAGTAGAGACTTTCGCATAAGTGTAATCGATTTGATGGCGAAATGTTCTGCACCTTCCAATCAACCCGGACGACAAATACGGATCCCCCCCACCCCTTTCCTTAAGAAGGGCATGAAATATCCCGAACTATTTTCCAAAGAATGGAACGAAATGATCTTGCTCAGTCCCTCGGTTGGAAAGAGATGTCCTGAGCAATTGGAGAATGTACATAAAGTTCAGCATTGGAAGTAACACGACATTTACTGTAACAGTGGGTCCAGAGGTTATGTGATCAACTGAAGAGGCATCAGCCAAAAGTGACAAAAGAAGTTAATATATCATTTTATATATTAGTTAATGACTTCAGATATACACCAACAGAACCAATCCAAGAGCATATTCCTCTCCTCTGAGATTTTATTCACTTTATGTGTGCTTGTATTGTGCAATATAAACATGCATAGCACTTCTAAAAACTCCTACAGATGTCATCATATTATGAAATAACAGTGGCCACAGGAAACACACCAATGCTACTACGATAAATTGTGAAATTGAAGTATCTACGAAGCCTTCAGTAAAACTATGCATGAAATTAAAGTATCTAAGAAGCCTAAACTGGAACTATATAAATTCCTATGCTGTAGACAATCCCTGTGCTTTTGTCATTTGGTGTAGGTTGTGTATCCAACTAATAAAATTATGAATACCATAAATTTGTATATGATCAGCATTGGCATTTCTATGCTAGGTTATGGAATACCAGATCAATGAATTTAGAGGTTATTTGACCTACTAAAGAGGAATTGGCAGAAAGCTGCAAAAGAAGTTAGTGGTTCAGCTGATCGATTAGTTACTAACTTCTGATAGGCATCAGAAAAGCCAACAAGAGAGCACATCCGCCACCTCCGCCATTATGCATACGACTTATATGTGCATTGCAAGTGCACACAGCAATGTGACACTCTTAAAAGCTCCTATACATGCCCTAAGTTGATGAAGTAATGGTAGCCACTGGAAACATACTATTGAAGCTAGGATATGCTGTGAAATTAAAATATGTGAAAGATAAAAGCTGAAACCTACAAATCCCTTCGCTGAAGACAACCACTATATAGAATATCTTTATGTTGGCTATGGACCCAACTCATTAAATATGAATATAATCAGCGCCATTTAAGTCTATATAACCAACCCACTAAACCAGAATTGTTAGACACCTACAAAAGAAGCTAGTGGGTCAGTTGATCTATTTGTTAGTATGTTACTAACTTCCAACCATCATCAGCGAAATCAAAAAAGGGCCTATCTAGCTTCTCTGACTTTACACATGCTCACTTATATGTTCATTACAAGTGCATATGGGAATGTGGCACTTTGAAAAGCTCCTAAATGCCTCCTACATGTTAATAATGGTGGCCACTGGCCCACTAGAAGCATACCAATGCAACTAGAATAAACTGTAAAATTATAACATGCAACAAACCTAATCTGAGACCAAGGTAACCTAAGCTACCTACATAACCAGAATCAAAATTGTGTTTCATCACTATTTAAAAGAAAAAGCATCTGCAGGTTATGCAACCTAACATCAATTGTAAATAATCCATCTTTGGCACACACATTCCTACTGTTGAATGGTGAGTAGGGGGTGTTTACTACAACCAGACCCAGGTTCCACGCTCATGGACATGTTACCTGTCATAATTCCATTTAAAGACCTCTTATGTTGATTATTAAAACCTTGATTACTATGCAATTGCTGCTATTACAATTAAAAACAAATCATCAGCTAAAACATTCATGGATATTTAAGCAGTAACCAGCAATACTTACACATTAAACTATTGTTTTAACAAAGTAACATATTGCCAATACCTACACATAATCATCAAGAGATACGATGTCAATTTCCCATACAATGGGATGAAACTAGTGATGCATCAAGAGGACTTTCATGGCAGCAACCCAAATTCATATGCCCCTAAAAGACATGTTATGTATTGAATTGGATAATCTACCGGGTGGAGTGTACCCCAACATTTGAGGCCAAGTGCAAGTCCCAAGTGACATTACTGGAAGAAGAGATTGCCCTTGGCATCCAATTGAAAGGTCACACTAATAGTGAAGCTGGGTACAAGTCTGGGGTGACTTTAACAGAAGGATTTCCCATGTCATCTGCACGAAAGGTTTCCTCAAAAGAGGAATTTAATGATTTTAAAACACAAAAAAGATAGATACCCAACCAAGGATCTCAGAACAAGTTTTAGTTTCACACATGAATTAGAAAAACCCAATGACCATGCACTGTAGCTACCATTGTGCGAGATAGATATCCCGATAACAAGTATTTATCTACCCGATTCACAAAATTACAAATGTTTCTCTGATCAACACTTACACGGCTCAAATAGACAAAACCCTATTCAAAAAACAGTAAATCCTACTAAAATCCATACCTGCTGAGCAAATGCAGACGGATCTATGTCAGCCTGAGAGGAAAATTCCTCCTCCATCCTTGAAAATCCACTTTCCGGGGCCAATGCTCCTCTTAACCCCTCTCAGAAAGCTTCTGCGAATTCCCCTCCACCAAATACCCTGCACACCATGCCACTATACAAAGTTTAAGCTAGAGCCTGAAGCCGACTTTCTCTCAGACACTTCACCGTTTTTTGTCACCATTCTCAAAATACCCATCTGACCAAAACCAACAAAAGGTAATATAATTTCCCAAATAAACGCTAAAACCCACTTTCTCTCTAACCCTAAAACAAATGTTCTTCCCATTTTCAAAACACCCGCGTGATCCAATCCAACAAAAAATATCATAACTTTAAAACAACAAACTTAACCGAAAACCCACTTTCTATCAGACCCTGTTACTATTGTTTTCACCATTCTCAAAACACACATCTGATCAAATCCAACAAAAATAACTGCCATAATTTCATTTAATTTTCATAAAACAATCATTCAAGCCTTAACTAACGATAAACAAGACTAGTTTTTTATTTTCCAATAACCTGAGCTTAATTTTTACAGACACTACAAGTATACAAACAAATAAATAAAAATTCCCCCAAAAAAATTAACACAATTCAAATCACCTTGTGAACAGCTTAAATTAAGATAAGAAAGCCATGAAAAGCTTGGATTCAGTGAAGAAATGCACAGATCCAAAGCAAAATTGTATGAAAATACCTGTGTTAAGCTGATCTCCGAGCCTCGAGATTCATTGCAAGTGCCGAACGAAATAAGATGTTAGTAATGATTGTCTTTTACTTCTCAGGTCTCATTTTATATCGTCGTTGCAATCCTGTAAGCCCAAAGTTATTTTAAGAATGTTAGCCAACAGTCATATGAGTCGCCTAAGGAATAGGGGTAATTGGGTTTATCATATTTGACTAAAGAATAGGAGTTACTTTTGATTTTGTTCATTTGACCAAAGAATGGGAAATGGAAACATTTTTCGGTCTCATGGAAATTGAAATAAGGGTTTGATTTTTGAAATTGTTTGGGAGTCATTGCCGTATTTGATCAAGCACGGAAAATCTCAACATACTTGGGTATTTCTTTTGGAACTTGGGATCTCGTTGTCTAAGATGTGGAAGTGGTTTTACAAGAAGTTCCAAGTTAAATTTCTCTTGCCACATTAATTTTTTTTTTTATGGTTGCTTGTATTTAAGTTGGGAACTGAAATTTTTGTTAGTTATTTTTTTAATTTTGTTATTATAATTTAATTAGATTGATATAAGTTTTTTCTAAACTAGCATATCCATCTTTAGAAAAATTTATGTCAAATATCTGGATAGACATCATTCTATGCTAGTTTATTTTATTTAAAACAAACTGACACAGAAAATAAAATAACACAAAAAAGAAAAGATAACCTTAATAAAAGGTAACATATTAATTTGGAGTATTTTCATTAAGTAACTCAACAAATAAACCAACTTATCATTGGAATAATTTTTGCAGTTGTCTAATATACTTTACTCCTTTTTATTTGATTTGAATGATTAAAACCATTACATTACAATTACAATGTAAAATTTAACCACAATTAATTTTTATAAAACACTGAATAAAAATCCACAAATTAGATTTAATTATGTACAAAAGAAAAGAAAAAAAATGTATGAATAAAATAGTATTTAACCACAATTAATATTAGAAAAGAAAAGAAAAAAATGTATGAATAAAATAGTATTTAACCATAATTAATTTTTATAAAACACTGAATAAAAACCCACAAATTAGATTTAATTCTACAGAAAAAAAAGGAAAATTAAATTGAAACTTTATACGAAAATGTATAAAATATAATGCACTTACCTTCAAATAACTTTCCCGCTTCTCCAATACCTTATTTCAATATAATGTAGTTATCTTCAAATAATTCATGTGCTTGCTAGTATTCTTTTGCTCTATACCTTATTTCATTTCATATTTTTGTGAATTATGTTTGACTATTACTTATATTTATACAGATTTGTTACTTTATGTCCGCTTTATTGTTATGCCCATTAATTTAATAAAACTATGGCAGTTATATATTTTAAATTTAATTCATGTGTGCTCTCATTTAAAAAATGTGTCCGTTATATATTTTTTAAATATAAAATAGTTACTTTTAGTTTTTGTGAACAAGGTCACAGCGCTAATAACTTAAATAAAATAAAATAACTCTTACACAGTCATCACCTTAATAAAATAGAATAACAAGAAAAGCATGCCAACATTCTCACGAATTTATTATATTGAACTAAAGGATAGATGTGGTGTTGGTCTCCTTAACCCCACATGTAGGGCATATGTCTTATTACCAAATGAATTATTAAAGCTTTGCATTGAGATGTTCCCTACAAAATCTTAGTTCGACATTGAATTACTACTACTACTACTACCCCTGACTCCTAGTATTCTATTCAATAGAAAGACAAAGTGTTACTAGCGAAGTCTTACTTCAAAAGTTGTGTTTCTTCCACCTTTAGTGGTATATGGAAGGCTTAGCAAGTGGCATCCCCCACCTCAGTTGATTTTATCAATCTATGTGGCATGGCCTCAACTTCCCTGCATCCTCCATTTGATGGAATTGGTTGGTCCAATGGAATGACCAACTCCTTGCTCTCTTTGAAAAGTTCAAAGGAAGCAAGTTGTATTGCAAAGGCATTTAAACATTTTAGGATCCATGGGACTTTCTCAACCTTTACTAGAAATAATGGCAACAATTCCACAAAGAATTCCAACTATCTCCTACTAATAGAATGGTCTTATCATAAATCACTTCAATGGTACTGTATGCTCAAAATAGCGACCCCAATTGCCTAGGGTTGTCAAGTCAAATTTTGGCGCGCACACGAACCCTTCCCTCCTTGTCACAGGGCGAACTGCCACGTCACTATCACTCTCGTGGAAGTATCCAGTCAAGAAGAGGCGAGACACGGGGGTGGTCTGGCTCGTTGGAGAGCTGGACTTCATGGAGAGGGGTTGGCACGTCCCAAGCCCTATGTTGTTATGCGCTTGTGTAGATGTTTCATTCAATGATCATTGTTGTAGAGATAACTATATGACCCAAAGGGTCACTAGTCACTCTTCTCCTATTAAGGTTTCTGATATTCCACCTTTGTGTGGGTAAACTATTATTCTTGTTGATTGTTAGTTATCTTTCAAATTATTGGATGAATGCTTGTCATAGCAAGAGTTGCCTATGTTCTTCTATTTGTTGGATGACTAGTCGATCATGTTGTGGTCACGCATGGATTTCCTCTATCTCATCGAGGATCGCCCTCACCCACTCACCTCTTTATCCTGGGCATATTTGTGAGCCGAGACAAGAGATAGGCATATGTGAGCTAACCTTGACTAGACCTAGGGTTTTGACGTAGGGTTTGATTGACCTAAGGTTTGATTATGTGTTGACCTCTTTTGACCTTGTGATGGAACCAAGGGTTTGACCAATGTTTGACTATGGTTAACCTTGTGATGGAATCAAGGGTTTGCAAGTTACCTAAGTGCCTAAGGTTTTTGTTCTTTTTTGGGTTTTATGAATGCAATACTATATGAAATGCAAAACTTCTTTTTTGTGCTTTTTTGTGTTTTTTGGAAATAAAAGTTGCTTTTTAATCTAGGAATCAAAGAATGAATGCAAGCTACAATGAATTTACCTAATGCAACTTAACTATGTTTTGGTGGTTTTTCAAATATTTGGAATGATTTAATCTAAGAAAGGAAATTGCATGTAAATGAATTAAACTATGAAAGCAAATTACTCTAAGAATGTAAGATCTAACTATCCTATCAAGGAAAAAGGAATAAGATTAATGATCCCAAGAGCAATTTTAGTTATCTAATTACTACCAATTGATAGAAAGCATAGAGGAACCTGAAATAAAGAAGACTTGTGAGCCTCCACTACCCTCAAATTTCCTTGTGTGGCAACCTCATATCCTCTTGTAGCAGTAGGGAATCCTCTTGGTGACAAGATGACAAAGGAAGCAAAAGAAGCTTTAGAAGCTTTGCAATGAGAGCTATTGATGAGCATGACGGCTTGATTTGAGCAGCGTATGGACGCGTGATGAGCTTTATGTGAAAGCTTGATGAGCAATGAATAAAACAAAAGGCTCCTATGTCTTGTATGAGCATGAGAATGCTGAATGTGGAGAGCAATTACTTGCAAGAGCTGTGTGCACAATGAAATTGCCTCCCTTTGTGCTTGAGGGAGGGGAGTATTTATAGGTTAGAAGAAGGGATGAGAGGTGAGGAAGAAGGAGAGTTAACTCAATTTGATTGGAGAGTTAACACAGAGGATTAAAGAGTGATCTACCTAGTAAAAGCTTATCACTCAAGAAGAAGTGAAGAAGAAAGAGTGCATGGGAATGCATGAGTTGTTAATTTTAGATGAAATGGAGCTAATTATGCATATGTGGGTGCATGAAATAATTAACTCCATATTAGGCTCAAAAATTCGTGCAAACATGAAGAAAAATAGGTGAAAATAGAGTTTTTTTGAGTTAGAAACTTGAGTTTTTCCATGGCTGGAAATGTGAAAGGGTCGCCTAGGGGTCGCCCCTTTCACCAGTCAGGTCATCTGGGGGGCAACCCTAAAGGGAAGGCACCTAGGTGGTCATGCATGGTGGTGTTGTTATATGGAGCCTAATCAAACTCAAAGGTTAAATTTACCCCACTTTTATTGACGTGGTTTCCCCCCAAATTATTTAACAAGGTCAAGGGGCAGCACCCTTGCAAGGGTTTGGGGGCAGCACCCCTGGCACGCTCCCTATCGCGATATAGGGTGGGGTCGAGGAGTTATTTTTCTATTGGCCGACATAAAAAAACCTTATTTTTGTAACCGACATAAGGCTTGATAAAAGCAGCTAAGGGTTAGGGTTTTTGGTTGATTTATTGTAGTATTTTGCAGCAGTATTGAGTTGCAAGGATTGCTGGTTGTAATCAGTTTGATTTACTAGATAATAATATTAGACTCCTTGTTGGTGGATGTAGCCCAGGTTTGGGTGAACCACGTTAAAAACTTGTCTCTTGTTGTTATTATTTTTGTGTATTTCCATTCCTCTATTTAATCTTTATCTGCATTTAATTGATAACTTCTACATGTAATCCCTAATAGATGGGAGATGGAAGAGGAGGAGAAAAGAAGGGGGTCTACCTCTGGAAACATGTCAATCATGTGCAAGAATCCAAATCTCCACTTGCAAAGCAGGATCTCCCAGCGGGAGATCTGTAAATAATAGGGGGAGATTTGGATTGGTTGAGTAAAACTAAAAACTAAAAGTGGGAGATGGCAAGTGGGACCTCTAGAAGGCTCCTAGTGGGTGGAGAAGATGAAAAACATTGGGGAAAGGTGAAAACTCACATACAAGATGCATACAAGGCTTTGGAATAAGGTCGCAAGCATAGAAAACGCAATTCGACAAGTGTCGAAAAGTGTCGACAATAAAGAAAGGGAGAAAATGACAAAGGGGAAATAACACAAGACGAAAGAGAAGACACATCACCAGGAGAATTTTTGCTAAGAGGATGTTATTTCACGCTTACATGTACGTGACAAGGATTAAAAATCATCATAGGGATCCTCGTGAAGGCTACACATGATTTTTGTGCTTACATATTTGCCCCCTCCAATACGGTAGTCTACATGAAGGGTAGATACCATTCCCGAACTAGGCCTTACCTGTTGTTGATTTTCCCGCAATTGTACCTGCAATAACTAGTGTTAGCCCGACATCTGAATATATCAAAACAGATAATGAAAACTGAAATGACGAACTTAACATAGATCGTGAGAGTTCGACTAGTTGTTTGCCTTTGTCAGTGAGACCTGTAGAAAATTAATGCACGCAAAACAATACATGAGAGATGCATAAAATCAAAAAAGTAATCTAAGAATGCACAAAAGAAACTAAGCTAAGGGCAAGCAAAGCAAGCAAATTAGTGAGATTTGAGTGAATCGGCGACGGAATTGATTGTGTGAATAGTCGTTGGGTAGATATCATTAAGGAGATTGCAAAGATGGCCACCTCTTCTTCTACCACTGAGAATCAGGTACACAAATAGTGAAAACCCCTTCTCTAAACCCCAGGTTGAGTTTTCTAAAAATCTCTTGAAATTATCTATTTTTGGTGATTTCTTATGTTGCATTTGTTGCAAGTATGTGCCTAATTGGTGTTGTCATTGATGTCAACATATCTGTGTTGTCATTAGTGACAACTGTGCTCTCACTTTGTTGAGGATATTGAGAAAATTAGCCTCTCGGTGATAACAATGTGTTGCAGTAGAAACAGTGCATTGCATGCAGAGGAACAGTCCATAAGAATACTCCACATTTCCTGTAGAATAAATATCTTTACTTGCAAATTGGAAGTTATTTAGAAGCCTATCTGAAGATGTTATATTCTGAGTTTGAGCCTCCGGTATGAAGAATTGAGTGAGTTATGTTCACCAAAGAGAAAACAACTTTTCCTGTGTTTGGTGGTGACAGGGAGAAAGTATTTTGCTCCGCATTCCTCCGCATCGAAGTATTTTGGATTGAGGTTCTAGAAGTAAGTCTGTGGTGATGTTAAGTGCCTTCAACTGCAATGGTTTGTGATTTGGTGGTCCGCAAGCTATCTTTTACTTATGACAGTGGTTGATAGTGTTATTCTTGTGCTCCAGTTTGAAGAATCTCATTGATAGAGTGGTTAGAGATCATGCGGTTGTTCCTAGTGATTACAATGTGCTTGTGGATGTCTCATGATCATGTTCCTACATTTGGATTGGTCTGCAAGGTGGAATTCAAATCGTGCATGAAGCATGTTCTTGAGAATACTTGTGTTAACATCAATCTTGGCTGACCTGGTTGAATTCATCATCTACAGAGATGCATTGAAGATTGTGATAGCATGTTGTGGCGTGGAATATTGTGTTTGAGTCCCATCTACGGTGTGGTGTGATCCACATACATTCTTACATCTTTTCCTTAGTTAATTTTGTATTAGGTCCAAACCTATTTTATGTATGTTTGTAATGCCGACCTTGGAGATTGTTCCCACAGTTGATGATTGTAATGCCAACCTTGATGGTCATTCCAAGGTTGATGTAGTGTATAAATACTTGTAATTGAGTCATGAAAATCTATCCAAGTACGAAGATGTGAAGATAAAGTGAAGTAAGGTAGCAGAGAAGAGCAGAGGTGTTTTGTGCTTCAATGGAACTAAACCTTGGCATATAGTAGATGATGTTATCTCAATTCAACCTTTTGGTAGTGAGCCACCTTTTGGCATTGAGCCTTCCTTTGGCAGTGAGCCACCCATAGGTAGTGAGCAATTTGGGTAGTGAGCCTCATAGGCAGTGAACCTCTAATTTTTAGTATTGATATAACTTATATATTTATGTGGGCTAACACCCACCATGGTTTTTCCCTTTTAGGGTTTTCCACGTAAAAATTTGGTGTCTCTTGTGTTGATTATGCTTTTGTGTCGAGTTTCTCATTTTATGCTTTCATGGTTATATCTGAATATTAGTGATTGATAAGTTGGTGATTAAAATTGTTTAAAAGTTTTAGAACAACTATTCACCCCCCCTCTTAGTTGTCTGGTGTAGTTCAACAATTGGTATTAAAGCTAGATTCCTCTGAAGAAAGCCTAATAGCTTGAGGAAGATCCAGGATGTCTTATAAGAAGGAAGCTGCACATTTTGATGGGACAAATTATGCTCTTTGGAAGGTATGAAATAAAAAGCCATCTTCTTTGTCTTGGTTATAAAATATGGAAAGTTGCAGAAGCAAAATATACCAAGACTCCAAATGGTTTGACGACTGAAGATGAAATCAAAGAATATGAGGTGGATGCAAAAGCAAAGGATGCTCTGCTAAGTTCCTTAAGTGACTTAGTGTTGACAAAAGTTGTGGACCTTGAAACTACAAATGAGGTATGGGAGAAGCTGAAAAATCTGTATGAAGGAGATGATTATGTAAAAGAAGCCAAGCTACAAAGTCTGAAAGTGAAATATGAGGGTTTGAAGATGAATGAAGATGAAAACATAACAGCCTTTATGCAAAGAGTTGATGAACTTGTCACTGGAATAAAGGGATTGGGAGGAACTCTCAGTGATAAGGATGTTGTGATGAAAATTCTCAAATCACTACCAAAGTCATATAGTCACAAGGTAGATGCAATTAAAGAATTTATGACTATGAAAACTATTGACAGAGATCAGTTACTTGGAAATCTTATAGCCTTTGAGATGGGAGAATTTGGTGATGCCCTGCCTAAAGTTGAATCAACCTTTAAATCTAGTACTTCTTGAGCAGAGATCTCCAGAGCTGAGAAATACAGGATGGATGATGACTTTTATGAAATAGAAGCTAATTTTGTTGACAAGCTACAAAGAGGCTCCAGTAAGTTCAAAGGTAAATTACCTTTCAAATGTTTCTCTTATGGTAAAGTAGGTCATTATGCTTCCATATGTCTTGAAAGAATTGAAATAAATAAGAAGAAATATGAGAGCAGGCCTAGAATTCCAAAGAAGTGCTACTATGTCAGAGATTTTGATGATGAAGGGGTGATTGATGATGCTAATACTAGTACATATGAATGTATGTTTATTGCTATTAAAGAAGATCGTGTGTCTACTAATTTTGCTATTTGTTTGAAGGATGAAAAACCAGTAGAAGAAAGTGCTTTGGCTCTTCAAGTTGAGAAAGATAAGGATGAATGGATTATTGATAGTGGATGCTCTATCACATGACCAGAGACAAAAGTAAGTTTGTAAGTTTGGAAAAGTATGATGGTGGACTGTTTAGGTTTGGAGATAATGCAGCTGGTAAGATTTGTGGAAAAGGATCTATTTCATTTGATGGAAAGCATAATACTGACAATGTCCTATATGTAAAGGGTTTGAAGCATAATATTTTGAGTGTTCGTCAAATGTGTGACAAAGGATATGATCTGAGATTCAAAGATAATGGGTGCAAGATCATGGAAAGTTCTAGAACTATGATTGCTACCGGTAAGAAGACAAAAGGCAACATCTATCAATTGAGACGAACTAATGATTATTGTTTATTGGCTCAGGCAAATGAAAGTTGGTTGTGGCATAGAAGGATGTGTCATATAAACTTTGATAGTCTGGTAAAGATCAGTTCAAGTCATACTGTGAGAGATTTACCAAAACTTGTGAAACCCTCCAACTCAATTTGTAAGGACTGTCAGTTGGGAAAGCAGACAAGGACAAGTTTCAAGAGCAAAGAACAATTTTCTGTCAGTTTGCTAGATCTAGTGCATACAGATCTCTATGGTCCTACAAGGGTGAGAAGTCTACAAGGTGACAGGTACTTCATGTTGCTTATTGATGATTATTCTAGAATGACTTGGGTTACTTTTCTAAAAGATAAATCAGAAGCCCTAGAGAAGTTCAAATCTTTCAAGGCAATGGTTGAGAATGAAATAGAGTTGAATATCAAATGCTTGAGGTCTAATAGAGGAGGTGAGTTCACATCAAATGAATTCAACATTTTCTGTGCAGAGCATGGGATAAAGAGACAACTGTCTACATCTAGGACTCCTTAGCAGAATGGAGTTGTGGAAAGGAAGAATAGGATAGTTCAGGAGGCTGCTAGGACAATGATGAAGGAAGAAGGTCTACCATAAGTCTTTTGGAAAGAAGCTATTCACATTATTGTCTACATTCAAAATAGAGTTCAAGTGAAAGGTAATGGTACTAAAACTCCCTATGAATTGTGGTATGGAAGAATTCCCACAATAAAATATTTCAAAGTCTTTGGAAGCAAATGTTATATCAGGAGATATGATGATCTAGGAAAGTTTGATGCAAGGTGTGATGAATGAATCTTTCTTGGATACTCTACCAAGAGTAAGGCCTACCAGTGCTATGACAAAAGGCTCAAAAAGATTGTTGAGAGTGCAAATGTGAAGGTCGATGAAGGCAAGAAAAGAATATCAGAACCAAGTTGTTATGAACCAGATGAACCTGTGACTATAGTAAATTAAGAGAAAGATAAGCAAGAAGATAGTCAGGATGAAGAAGAGGTTCTAGAAAGTGTTGTCAAGACTCACAGGTATGTAAGGATCAATCATTTTGAAGATCATATTATAGGTGACAAGAACAAAGGTGTGTTAACAAGGAGAGCTACATAGGAACAATTCAATTACTGTTTGCTTTCAAAGATCGAACCAAAAACTGTGAATGAAGCATGCAACGATGAAAATTGGGTAAAGGTAATGGAGGAAGATCTATTGCAGATAGAGAAGAAAGAAACTTGGGAATTAGTTCCCAGAACTGCTAACAAAAATGTTATTGGAAATAAATGGGTCTTTAGGAACAAGCTGAATGAAAATGGAGAAATTGTAAGGAATAAAGCAAGACTTGTATGCAAAGGATATTCTCAGATTGAAGGAATAGATTTTGAAGAAAATTTTGCCCCAGTAGCTTAGATTGAAGCAATCATAATGTTTCTAGCATTTACAGCTCACAAAGATGTAAAGGTATACCAAATGGATCTGAAATCTGCCTTCCTAAATGGTGAATTAGAAGAGGAAGTATACATTGAGCAATCAGAGGGATTCCAATTGTCAAATCAAGGTGATATGGTATGCAGACTAAAGAAAGCATTATATCGACTCAAACAAGCTCCTAGAGCCTGGTATGCAAGGTTAAACAGGTATTTATTGCAATTAGGATTTAGTAAAGGTACTGCAGATAGCAATCTGTACTTCAAAATCAATGATGATCAAATCTTGATTGTTGAAGTCTTTGTTATGACATTATCTGTAGAGGAAATGAAGGTATGTGCATAAGGTTTGCCAATGAGATGAAAAGTGAATTTGAAATGTCCAAGTTTGGTGAAATGAATTTCTTTTTGGGTCTACAAATTAATCAATTAGATAAAGGAATCTTCATATCTCAGTCTAAGTATGTGAAGGAGTTGTTGAAGAAGTTTGGGATGGAAGACTCTAAACCGGTATGTACTCCCATGGTGACTGTTGTAAGTTGAGTAAAACTGATGAATCACCTAAGGCTGATCAGAAAAAATACAGATCCATGATTGGAGGATTGCTCTATCTAACTCAAACCAGACCTGATATTATGAATGCGGTCTGTCTTGTTGCAAGGTTTCAAGTTGATCCAAGAGAATCACATGTGATGGTAGTTAAGAGAATCCTAAGGTATTTGAAAGGTACTCCAAATTATGGCTTATGGTATCCAAAGGATAATCATTTCACTCTCAGTGCTTATACAGATGCAGATTGGGCCGAAGATGTTGATGACAAAAAAAGTACAAGTGGAGGCACCTTCTTCTTGGCAATAGATTGGTCTCGTGGTTGAGCAAGAAACAAGATTCAATATCTTTGTCAACTACAGAAGCAAAGTATATAGCAGTAGCATGTTGTTGCACTCAAGTATTATGGATGAAATAAACTCTGAAGGATATATGAGTTGTGTATGAAGATCCAATTGCAATCTTTTGTGACAATACAAGTGCCATAAACATTTCAAAGAATCCAATTATGCACTCAAGAACAAAGCACATATCAATAAGGTATCACTTTTTGAGAAAGAAGGTGACAGAGAATGAAGTAAAGTTGGAATATGTGTCCACAAAGGATCAGATTGTAGACATTTTCACTAAGCCTATGACTAAAGATACCTTTGAGTATCTCAGAGAAAAGCTAGGGGTCATTACCCCTCCTATTTTGAACTAAGATGCATAAGAATGCATCAATCCAGTAGAGCTCAAAGTGTTATTCCTTGATCTAGATTAATATTTTGAAGGCTACCTCTCAGGGGGAGTAGCTAAATGTTTCTGGTAAAGTAAATGGATCAAAGCAGCAACATGCAAGTATGTGCCCTTTGCCATTGATGTCAAAGGGGGATAGAAATCATGTGAAAAACTTAGAGGGAGAAAGAATGCAGATGTGTAAAGAGAAAGGGGGGAGAATTTTGTCTTGGTAGTATTTTTAGTTTTTCACACCATATGTTGCCATCAATGACAAAGGGAGAGATTGTTACAAGTATGTGCATAATCAGTGTTGTCATTGATGTCAACATATATGTGTTGTCATTGGTGTTAATTGTGCTCTTACTTTGTTGAGGATATTGAGAAAATTAGCCTCTCTGGTGATAACAATGTGTTGCAGTAGAAACAGTGCATTACATGCAGAAGAACAGTCCAGAAGAATGCTCTGCATTTCCTGTAGAATAAATATATTTACCTACGGATTGGAATTTATTTAGAAGCCTATTTGAATATGTTATATTCCAAGTTTGAGCCTCCAATATGAAGAATTGAGTGAGTTATGTTCACCAAAGTGAAAATTACTTTTTTTGTGTGTTTGGTGGTGACAAGGAGAAAGTGTTTTGCTCTGCATTCCTCTACATCGAAGTATTTTGGTCTGTGGTTCTAGAAGTAAGTCTATGGTGATGTTAAGTGCCTTCAACTACAATGGTTTGTGATTTGGTGGTCCACAAGCTATCTTTTACTTATGATAGTGGTTGACAGTGTTGTTCTTGTGCTCTAGTTTAAAGAATCTCATTGATAGAGTGGTTAGAGATCGTGTGGTTGTGCCCAGTGATTACAATGTGCTTGCAGATATCTCTTGATCATGCTCCTACATTTAGATTGGTCTGTAAGGTGGAATTCAGATCATGCATGAAGCATGTTCTTGAGAATACTTGTGTTAACATCAATCTTGGCCGACGTGGTTGAATTCATCATCTACGGAGATGCATCAAAGATTGTGATAGCATGTTGTGGCATGGAAGGTTGTGTTTGAGTCCTAGCTAAGGCATGGCATGATCCACATACATTCTTACATCTTTTTCGTAGCTAATTTTGTATTAGGTCCAGACCTATTTTATGTATGTTTGTAATTCTGACCTTGGAGATTGTTCCAATGGTTAATGATTGTAGTGCCGACCTTGGTGATCATTCCATGGTTGATGTAGTGTATAAATACTTGTAATTGAGTCGTGAAAATGTATCCAAGTGAGAAGATGTGAAGATGAAGTGAAGTAAGGTAGTAGAGCAGATTAGAGGTGTTTTTTGCTTTAATGGAACTGAACCTTGGCATGGAGTAGATGCTGTTATCTCAGTTCAACCTTTTGGCAGTGAGCCACCTTTTGGCAATGAGCCTTCCTTTGGCAGTGAGCCACCCATAGGTAGTGAGCCTTTCTTTGCAGTGAGCCTCCGATTTTTGGTATTGATATAACTTATATATTTTTGGGGGCTAACACCCACCGTGGTTTTTCCCTTTTAGGGTTTTCCACGTAAAAATCTGGTGTCTCTTGTGTTGATTATGATTTTGTGTTGAGCTTCTCTTTTTATGCTTTCAAGGTTATATATGAATATAAGTTATTGATAAGTTGATGATTAAAATTGTTTAAAAGTTTTTGGACAACTAATTCACCCCCTCTCAATTGTCCAGTGCAGTTCAACAACATTGTCTTTATTTCATCATTTAACGTAGGATAGGTCTTTTGTTTATTGAAATTAGCTAAGAAATGAAGTTTTTAGAGCACTTTTCATTTGGGGGATCTCCACATAGGATCTCCCCTTTTGCCAAGTAGGTCACCCGGGAGGAAATCCTGTTGACATGTGGGTCACCCAGGAGGAGATCTGATCTTATGAAAGGGGTGACCCTATTAGATTAATTCTATCCGAAACTTGATGCTTTCTAACATTTACTTCACTCTATTTCGATCTAATTTGACTATTGTATTCACCTGTTTATTGCAATTTCGATGGTTTATATGTTTTTTGTGGGATTTTCTACAATTTTTATGATTTTTAGGATTTTTTCGAGCTGTCGAGATCTAATATAAAGTTCTTTTCTAATTTTCAAGACATGTACATTTGATGGAATGCTTGGTGAGAGAAAGTGTGGCTCTTAGAGATGTTTGCTTCATTGAGTGATGATGATCGTGTTGTCTTGAGGAGAGTGGGCTTAGCCAGAGTTTGTCATGTGCTATTTGTTCATCCAATGGCACACATATGTTGTGATATCCTAACATACTAGGATGCGGATAGGAACACCTCCAAGTTCCCGTAGGTTTTAGGAGAGTGGACTATCATCCTTTTTGATGTTTACCATATTCTTGGAGTTCATGTGAGAGGGCATCCTCTCATCCCGCCTACTAGCAAGTCCTTCGAGGACAAGGTTTCTTGGACACAGTTCATGGGGGTGAGTCGCCCCAAGGATTAGACAAGAGTTCAACTTACCTCTGTGCCATGACTTCGCATTCCTCATTTGAGGAAGTTCCTAATTGGATTGATTGCATCGAGGCCATCTAGAAACAAGGCCTTGGCTCTCTTGAGATGGTGTTGGGCACCAATTATACAAGGTCTTGAGCAGGGTAAAGTCTACACTTGGGGGCCAGACATTTTGGCCATGGTATACAAAGATTTCTATCACATCACATGACGAGGGGCTCTAGCTTTTAGTCATTCCTCTTTGATTATGACTTGGATCTTTGAGCATATTAGGCCTTATCAGAAGCTGGTTGCAATTCCTAATAGGTGACTACTGAGAGCAACTAGGTGGATCCAGGTGAGTCACTTTGATACTTCTCTGTGGGTTGTGGCTACTCTTACATATGAGGACATGATTTTTTATCCTTATGTGGATTTAGAGGGATCATGGTCACATGATAGTGAGATCAGGGAGTACTACCTTGGGGTATCAGAGCTTTCAGACCATAATGGTCTAATCGAGGCTCATCACGTTGAGCACATCTTGTAGCAATTCAGCGTGGATTTTCTTGAGGAGTTGCCCCCAGTGCCTACCTACTATAGATCTGTTTAAGAGATGGGCGAGGTTAGTTAAAGGATGATTACTTGGACACCCTTGACTCTCGGAGTCTTCATTACTAGAGTTCCTAGGTCTTCAAGAGGAGGACAGAGGGGAGGGAGAGGGACTCCTTCCTAAGCACTTATTGTGGTCGAGGACTTAGACTCTACTGATGAGGACTATATTCTTGATGGGGATGATTCATCAGATGAGGGCCCACTAGAGGTTGCACAGGACGATGGTTCTAATGGTGCCAATGATGTGGATGATGCTCATGATGTTACATAAGATCCACCCGTAGTTCCTAGACCTCCTCACTCTGATGAGGTGATGCAGCAATTTGACCCTGCCTAGCAGCCTGGTGATCCACATAAGTCTACGTTTGCCTTATCATTTTTGTATTTCATCCTTCCTCTTTCCTTTCTTTTCATGGAGAACTAACACATCTTTCACATTTAGTTCACTTCATAGGTAATGTTGAGTAGTGGAGGGCTTTTGTTTGTGAGGTCAATATTAGCTTGGTTGCCCCCTTCACTAGGATGATTCGAGAGAGACTTTTGACTAATCCTGGTGTGCCACCTATTTCTAGGTGACACACTGACATTTTTGCTCTTGCCTATCATGGATGTTAGGTGAGTGCCGATTTGAAAGCCAAGAATCTCATCCTTAAGGGTAAGAATCAGCTGCTTCAAGAGATGGCTCGTCTTGGATTTGGATGGCGAGATGCTAGTGTTGTGGGGCCTTCGCAATCACATACTCACAACAAGGTACCTCACTCCCAAAGATCTCATGGAGCAACTAGTGGTGTACTTAGGTAGAGGAGCAGGAGTCCTGAGGGTTCCATAGGAGGGAACCGTCCTTGATTTTACTTTGCTTTTCCTTTGAGATCGTGCCCCATTGCATGGGGAGCCTTTACTTTCCTCGAGAGAATTTTGTCTTGGCTCTTTTTACTCTTATACTGTAAACTTCAGATATATCAATGAAAGTTTGTCTTTGTATGGTTTCAGCTGTCGAATGGGTACTCATCTCTTGTGCATTTTGGGAGGTTTAAAAAAAAAATTTATTATGTTTTTGACCTTCAACTCTAACTATGCAAGTATGACAATGACAACATGTTTTTATAATTTTTGGGATATATATGAAATGCAGTTTACGTATGTAGATGCAAGAACACAAGGGATGCTTGAAATGAAACTTTTACTTCTACTAAATGTCATGAGTTATGACATTGATTTTATTGCTTTGAGACTCCTTTTCTAATTTTGATATGAATGCAATATGGAACAAACAATATGACTGTTCTTTAATATGATTTTCAATCCAGGGGATTGCAAGTTGTCTTGATATAAGAGACCTATTGAAGGCTGTGAGATAGGGTTTTAGAACTCAAGTGGGGAGTAGGAGCAAAATGGAGTGTTTCTAAATTTAGGCTTTACTAGAGGCTAAACACTGATCCTTATCTAGATAAGATAATCTGACAAGATTTCAACTTTAGACAAGTAACAAATTTTGTTGATGTTCGCTAGATTTAGATCATAGATGGCAAGCAAGATAGACCTAGGGTAAAGGATGAGTGGGAAAGAACAAGGGTCTCTAGATAGAAAATGGTCCTAGAGACTACTAGACTCTTGGCTTTGCTCAGCTAGTGTGTGTGTGTGTGTGCTTTGTACCTTTTTTTATTTTCTCTGTTAGAATGTCACCCTTGAAGCTTTGAGCTTAGATTGATCTCCACCCAAGGGTACGTACATTCAACAAGCTTCTCTTTCACTCTTTTCTCTTATACCTCTCTTTTTTTGTATTTTCTAGAATGCCTCACTTGATTTTCTCATTTTTTTTATATTTTTGACTTTTCAGGAAATGAATGCTTTTGGAACTTTTGATATGCAATAATTTGATCTCTCAATTCAATAATCTTATTTTGATCGCTCATTTTTTATTCACTCATATTTTAGATTGCTTCCTCCAAAGTTTTGATCCTCCTAACTTTTTTGGCCAGGAAAGATAAGTGGCTGAGTGCCACCTAAAGTTTTTGTAATCTATTTGGACTTCTCCTCTACTAGGAAAGAATTGGGAAGGGCTATTTGTAGGCTTCCTTTGAACATTGTAGACTTGAATATTGACTTTTTTTAGACCTAACATCTTGGCTTATTAAGATTGGGATCAGTGTAAAGCTAAGAGCTAGGCTTTGATTAGAGTCACTGGGAATGAAAAGGGGAAGTGGTGATTGTGAAAATGGGGAATCTCTAGGACCTGAAAGGATTGTGTATACCTAGGCAACCTTAAACTCATTACTGAAATGAAAATAATATAAAAGAAAGTCATTCATTATAATGCAAGATGAACAGAATGATACTGAAAATGCAAGAAACAAATTCTTTTGGCATTTTTGATTTTTTTAAAAAAAAATTTAATTTTTATGTTTTATGATTTTTATAATTTTTAGACATAGTATTTCTTGAGGTGAAAGGCATTTGACTGTTTCACCAAATTCCTCTACCTCCATTGTGCACAAGAGAGAGGCACCATTTCTTACGTCTTCTTTAACCATGTAAGGACCTTTCCAATCCTCCATGAATGTTCTTTTTCGTGTTCTCTTTTTGTTTTTCGTGCTACCTCTTCTCAGGACAAGTTCTCCTATTCTGTAGGGTTTTCTATTTGATTCTATTATTTCCAACTCAGTGGTTTGCCTTGGCAGTGTGAGATGAAATAAGTCTTAAAAGGCTTGTTGATGGGAAGGGGTCCAATACAAGACTCCATCGCACCTTAGCAATTCCATCACCATGTCGAATTGCGCTTGCATGTAAACTTTCACATGTTGTCTATCTTGAGTTCCTTACAAAAACTGGAACAATTCGAAGGGAGTTTGTGGCTCCCTTTGCTCATTAGGAGGGACAAATCTTATACTTGTTCTCCCATTAGGTCTGGGAGTCTTTCAACCATTTCAATTCGTACTAAAGGTGCTTCCCACTCATCAAGTTCATTTGATTGCATCGAGGTAGAGATGGTCGGTTGTTCTTGTGGTTGAGATACTATGAATGTCTTTGGGAGCATTCCTATTGCATTGGTTGATTCATTGTCAATAGAATGCACATCCTCCATGGGTGTTAATGGTCTATATGAATCCTCTATTGGTGTGAGAGGCTCGTATGACTCTATTCTCTCTAGTGTCTCAGTGACACGTGATCCACTTAAGGGTGACAAAGGAGTGTAACTCTCTGTCATGTTTTCCTTAGGATCTGAGAAAGCGTGAGGGTCTGCATACCTCATATCAAATGTAGTGGTTTCAAAAACTGGACCTTTAGTTCTATGAGGTTTCTCCCCTATGCAAGAGAAGAGTTTGTAGGCAGGTTGAATATCGAACATGAGTACTTCTAGAGGGAATTGGAGAGGTCCATCCTACTCTATCCATTCCATGATCTTAACTGTCTTTTCCTTGGATACAATTTCTTTTTGCTTTGATGGTACTTCATTTTCTAAAGTTTTTATCTCCGCGACCATGTTTATGGTCTTCTCTGGAGTTTCCATTCACTTGATGCATATTGATTGAGGCATAGAACTAGGGACAAACAATTTGTTCGTGGGGAGTTCATAATCTATGGGGATGCCTATACGCTTGTTTGATGTGTTTGATTTCAATATGCTGAAAGGTTCTGGATCCCCTTTCTCAATGTATACCTTCCCCAGATGTAGGAATCAAACCTCTTGAAATAATGTATATGGCACAGCTTTCATCCTATGGATCCATGGTCTTCCAAGGAGCAAATTATATCATGTGTCCTTATCAATGACATAAAATGTGGTTGGGACAATCTTGGGCCCTAAATTCATGAGAAGCGTGATCTTTCCTGTCGTAGGAGCCTTTAAATTATCATACCTACTCAGAGTGTCTCATGATGCGGTGATATTAGTGTGTCCACAACCCATCCTATCTAAAAGGGAGAATGGAACTATGTTCACTACTACCCCATCATCAATTAAGGTCTGTTTGATGCAAGTATCATAGATCCAAACTTGTAAATACAATGCAAGGTCTCCTCTCTTGGTTAGCTCTGCCTCAGAAGGCATTTGCTTTAAGTCGAAGAAGAACCCTAGATCTTTGAGTTCTAAATTTGGTGGGCTGATGTCGTAGTCCACATGGTTGATCTTCTCACTTGGTGGGGGAGTAATTTGATCAAGATACTTCAGCCCTATTGCTTTCAATAGTGCTGAGCGATGTGAAGGGGAGTTCTTGAGTAAGTCAATGAATGATATGTGAGCATATGTCTTTTTTAAGTCCTCGATAAGTTCATAAGGTCTGACCGGAGTTGGTATTGGTTCCACTACCAAAATGACACTCTCACATACTTCCTCTTAATCATTCTCAAGGTCTTCCTCTTCTTCTTCATTATGGAGTATTTTGACCAATCCCACCATCCTAGCTTCTCCTTTCTACCCTAACTGTGGTGGGATGCCGATATTGCTACCTTGGGCTACTTCATTTTGATTTGATGTCTTTGTATCCTTATGCACGTGAAATGGGTCCTAATAGATTCTCATGTTAGCATTTTGCAGATCTATTGGGGCTTGGGTTTGTCTTGTGCCCTTATTTTCTGGCATGACTTCCTACCGGTTTAAGAACATTTCTATGAACAACCATTGTTGGTCTTCTAGTAATCTCGCTATGAATCTGTTATACTCTCTACAGGATTCTGTGCTATGCTTCCTTGTTCTATGAAAAGAATAAAACTAGTTGTACTCATTTGGAGGCCTGTCATACCTTCCATCATTTCCATTTCTGTTATGATTCCAACTCTGATAGTTGTCCCTAGGGTAGTATCCATTGTTTCTGGGCCGATCAATTGCATTGACATTAAGAGGATAATAGTCTCTCCCGTTGTAATCATCTTTTACTTTTTCGATAGGGGGTTGATCTGTCACCCCATCTATGGTTGCATTTCTATTGTTTTTAAGAAATTTAATTATAGGAGTGTTGTTCCTCGTGTCTTCCCTTGTCAGTTTTTCGTTTGACCCGTAGACCTTTCTGCCACTGTCAATGGCGACTTGATCTATCCTCAAAGCACTTTCCAATGCTTCTTCATAGGATTTGTATGGTAATTTTTGAATGTCTTCTCTCATGTCCTTGTTCAAGACATGTAAGAAAAGATCACATAACTCGCGATGATCCATGTCTGGTGCACTGGTTGAGGAATAAAGGACTTGCCTCCAACGGGTGACAAAATGGGCTACAGATTCATTCAGCTCTTGTTTCATGGTTAGGAATTCTCTGATCCCTGTTTTGACAAGTTTTTTCATGTTGAATGCCATGATAAACTCTCTGATTAGTTGTCTGAACGAGTGGATTGAAGCTTCTGGTAGATGATAGAACCAATACAAAGCTATTCCTTCAAGGGTTTTTGGGAAGATCTTGGGGTTAACCCCATCCCAAGGGAGGAGTTCCATTATCATCGTGGTATAAGCTTTGATATGCGAGTTTGGATCTCCTTCTCCTTTGAATTTTGGGAGATTAGGCAATGGTTGAGGTAACTAAACACTCCTTATGTTTAAGTCGAGTAGTTATTTTAAGTACTCTAGATATGTCCCAAGAAAGGTGCTTTGTGATTGAGGGGATGATAGAAACAACCCCGTAGGAGGGTTTTGATAACCCATTGTCTGATTTGTTTGATTTCCCAACATTGCTAGATTGTTCTAAACAAGAGGGTTCCCATTTAGACACATGTCCTTACTTGCATTTATTGAAAAATAGTTGAAATAGGGGGGATTCTGAGATGCCCCTTGGGCTTGTTCATTTCAAATGCTATCATAGGATTTCTACCTTCTTTCAGGAGCAGCTTGTTCTGCTTCCAAGATTCTAATCCTTTGCACTAGAGTTGCAATTAAGTCTGCAGGAGTAGAAACTCTAGGTGTTTCCTCATTTCTAGGGTTTTCTCTTCGAGTATTGTCATGATGGTGTGCTTCTTCTCGTGAACATTGTCTCTTTGTTCTTCTCACAAGGCAACTTTTAAAGCTTCTTGAGTATCTCTTACCTCTTGCAAGTATTTTTTTTAACCATTTTACTTCCTCATTGAGATGAGTACTTGAAGTACTTGTGGAAGGTTGATCAGGTCGATGTATTTCTGACCTTACCCTCCTAACCTTATGTGGTGCATTTGGTATGGTCGGATTGTGTTCCCAAGTTGGGTTGTTAAATGATAGAGAACGCCCAGGTTCTCTTTGGTCTTGTTCATAGTCAGAGTCTTTGTAATCATAGCAATTTGTGATTGGTGTGTCTAGATGAGGTGACACATACCTATCAAAAGGAGTTTTTGGTTCTCTTGAGGGAACATTCCCTAAATTTAGATCAAGTTCCATCATATTCGAGGGTGCCATAGACACGATAAAATAAATGGAACGAATGATGGCGAAGGCGACAGAGGCTGAAGTGGCTATGAAGAATAAAGTGAAAATGCTTAACTATTGTTGTTTTGAAGTGTTGAATGTTTAGGTGTTTGATGTGATTTGTGAATTTGGAACGTGAAAAGCATAAACAAAAGTTTTTTCTCTTCATGTCGGGTTCAACAAAATATGTATGCTCAAAATCGCGACCTTAGTTGCCTGGGGTTGTCGAGTCAGATTTTGGCATACACATGGACCCTTACCTCCTTGCCATGAGGTGAACTGCCACGTCACTCTCACTCTCATGGAAGTAGCCAGTTGAGAGGAGGGGAGACACAGGGGTGGTCTAGTTCGTTGGAGAGCTAGACTTCACAGAGAGGGGTCGACACATCCTAAGGCCTATGTTGTTGTGCACTTGTGTAGATGTTTCGTTCAATGATCATTGTTGTAGAGATAATTGTATGACCTAAAGGGTCACTAGTCACTCTTTTCCTATTAAGGTTTCTGATATTCCACCTTTGTGGGGGTAAGCTATTGTTCTTGTTAATTGCTAGTTGTCTTTCAAAGTATTGGATGAATGCTTGTCATAGCAAGAGTTGCCTATGTTCTTCTATTTGTTGGATGACTAATGGATCTTGTTGTAATCGAGGATGCATTTCCTCTATCTCGTCGAGGATCACCCTCACCCACTCACTTCTTAATCCTGGGCACATTCGTGAGTTGAGACAAGAGATAGGTGTATGTGAGCTAACAAACCTAGGGTTTTGACTTAGGGTTTGATTGACCTGAGGTTTGACTATGCATTGACCTCTTTTGACCTTGTGATGGAACCAAGGGTTTGACTGTGGTTGACCTTGTGATAGAATCAAGGGTTTACAAGTTACCAAGTGCCTAATGTCTTTGTTCTTTTTTGGGTTTTATGAATGCAATACTATATGAAATGCAAAACTTCTTTTTGTGCTTTTTGAAGAGATGAATGTCTCATATTATTGTTTGGAACCTCATATATTCATTCGTTCACACTATCAGCGGGAGTGTTAGGGCAATGATACAAGGTTTCACCGATATGGATATATTGGTGTGAGAACTGTTGTCGGCTAAGCACTCTGATGTTATCCGTCATACCGATGATGTTTGGCATCAATGTGAGAATTGCTATTGGTGGGAGTTTGAAGTCATTAGCTGATATATGATGTCTTACTGATGCTAGTGATCATTGGTGTGTCTCTTTGCATTGGCAAAAGTTGAAAGTTTCACACCGATCTCCAAGGTCTCACTGAAGGGTGTGAGCCATCGGCCTGAGGTTGAAGATCGGCGAAGGATGTTGAGGTCACTCCGATGTGTATTGTCTCCCCGATGGAGTTTGGTGAAGCTTTGGGCATCGGCAAGAGGATGTTCATTGGCAAAACTTAAAGTTCTTGGGCCGATGAATGGTGGTCACTCCGATGAAGGTTTTATGTAGGTGTCGGTGAGACAAGGTTCATCGGAATAAGTGTTGATTGCTTTGCCGATAGTGATGGTTACCTCGATGAGCCTTTAACTTGTTATCGTCGGCAACAAAATTGTCAATGATAGTCTTATAGTTGGTTGGCGGTTATAAACTGAAGTGTCCTTTGCGACTTGATACATGTGGGACTAAAGGTCTCGCTGGAATGTGAACAGTTGTGACGGTTGGCAGGCTGAATCAGTTGGTTTGATTGGTTAGGGCAGAAGTTGAGAAACAGTTTTCTGCTCTTGGAATCACATATAGAAATCTGATCATCTAGTTTGCTGATGATTAGATTCGAACACATAGTTCATTTTGTAAATGTACAGTGAGGGAATGAATGGTGTATGTTTTTTTGAGAATCAATACCAGAGCAAGAAGCTGAGATCTTTATTGTAACTATAAAATTAATTTTACTGTAATAAAGGTTGTTCTCTTGTGGTGGTGGGTTTTTTACTCGAAAGAGTTTTCCCACGTAAATCTGGTGTCATACTCTGTATTTTGTTTGTGTATTCTATTTTGCTCTGTTGTATTCATCTATGTTTTTTAAATTGAAAGTGACCTGTCTACACTATCCCCTTAGAATTAACATTAGGGAAGCTATTTTTCCGCACCTGTGCTTTCCATACAAGTGGTATCAGAGCCTGGCCCATTGTGTTATCCTTGTTGGTAGGTTGAGTTTTTTGTGTTAATTCAGTGAGTGGGAGTTTTGTAGAGGTCTATTCTGTTAAATAGGATGGCAAGTACATCAGGAAAGATAGACATTGAAAAGTTCAATGGCACAAACTTTGAGTTGTGGAAGATTAAGGCTAAAGATTTGTTGGTCGACAGAGATCTTTGGATTACTGTGTCTGGGGTTAAACCTGTAGCCATGAAGCAAGAAGACTGGGACTCAGTAGATAGAAAAGCCAGAGGATTGATAAGATTGAGTCTAGCAGATTCTGTTCTATTGAACGTCCATGAGGAGAAGTCAGCCAAAGACTTGTGGAAGAAGTTGGGAGATATTTACCAGGGCATGTCCTTGGTGAATAAACGGTTCCTCAGAAAGAAGTTGTATTCTCTGAAGATGGATGAAGGTGTATCTGTAGCAAACCATCTGAACACATTTAATCTGATTGTTGCACAGTTGACGTCTGTAGGTGTAAAAATAGAAGAGGCAAACCGCTGTATGCTTCTATTGTGTTCCTTCCCTGACTCATGGGATCAACTTGTGATGGCTATTGGAAGTACAACAACCACGTTTACAACTGAAGCGGTTGTTACCTCGTTGTTATCTGAAGAGATGCGGAGGAAATCTTCTAAGACAGCCAAAGAGGCCTTGTCTGTTCGAGGTAGATCAAAGGAAAGAGGCAAGAAGAAGGACAAGAAGTCTAAGTCCAAATCAGAGGGGAAATCAAAATCTCCTGGCAAAAAATCCAAGGTGAAGTGCTAGAATTGTGGGCAAAAAGGACACATTAGGAAAGACTGCAAAGAGGAGAAAAAGAAGAAGAAGAACTTCTCTGACTCTGAGTCTTCATAGAGTGATGCTGATGCCTTCGTAGCTGCTTTGGCAATGCCTACATCTGAAGATGTATGGCTGGTGGATTCAGGAGAATCTTTTCATATGACATCTCATAGAGAGTGGTTGACAAAGTATGAACCATATGCTAGTGGAAAGGTGATCCTGGCAAGTGATTCAACACTGGAAATTATTGGCCGAGGACAAGTCAGAATCCAGTTCCCAGATGGCAAAATAAAGGGAATGAATGGAGTGCTACACATACCAGGTCTGGCTCGAAATTTACTTTCTGTTAGTAAACTTAATGATGTTGGAGTGCAAGTTACTTTTGTGAATGGTGGCTGTAAGATGACTAGAGGTTCTATTGTTCTGGCAAAGGGTGAATGCATTGGAACTCTGTATAGGTTAGTTGCTAAACCAGTGTGCTGTAATAGTGTCTTTGTAAAATCTGGAAAAGCTACTATTGTAACACATGATGCAAATTCTATGGAAGTTAAACTTCTTGTAGAGAAAACAATGCTCTGGCATCATAGACTTGGTCGCATAGGTGAAAAAGGTTTAAAAACCTTGAAAAACAAAAACCTGGTAGATGGGTTGACTGATTGTAATCTGGGGTTTGATTTCTGCGAACATTGTATATATGGAAAATAGAACCATGTTTCTTTTTACTCTAGTTCTCATAAATCTTCTGGTATTTTGGACTATGTACATTCTGATGTTTTTGGTCCAGTCGAAGTTCCTTCTATGTCTAAATCAAGATACTACGTATCGTTTATTGATGATTATTCAAGGAGGGCATTTATATATTTTTTGAAGAATAAATCAGAAGTGTTCAGTCGATTTAAAGAATTTAAAACTCTTGTGGAAAATTAGACTGGTAGAAAAATAAAATGTTTGAGAACAGATAATGGTGGTGAATATTGCAATGCAAATTTTGATAAGTATTGTGTAGATCATGGAATTAAAAGGCATTAAACTACACCTTATACTCCACAGCAAAATGGAGTTGCTGAAAGGTTAAATCGTTCGTTGATGGAGAAAGCAATAAGTATGTTGAGTTATGCTAGTCTTGAACAAAGGTTCTGGGCTGAGGTAGTTGCTACAGCTTGTTACTTGCTGAATCGTTCTCCTACTTCAGCATTGGTTGATAAGATGCCTATGGAAGCATGGTCTAGTAAGAAGCCCTCTCTAAGACATCTTCGTGTCTTCGGCTGTGAGGCATATGCTCATATTCCTAAGGTAAAGAGATCTAAGTTGGATAACAAGGTAGTTAAATGTATCTTTATTGGCTATGGAGTCAGTGTTAAGGGGTACAAGCTTTGGAATCTTGAAACTAAAAAAGTAATTTACAGCAGGAATGTAATTTTCAGAGAGATGAAACCTTTGCTTAGTATTTCTTAGCCAGAAAAGATAGAAGAGAAGAAATAAAAGAGTATTGTGAATATTCCTCTGACCCCTGTAAAAGAGGAACAACAACAAACACAAAGTGTAGATGGTTCAGATGTGAGTTCGAGTAGCTCCGAAGATTTAGATCCAGAGCAAGAACCTGAACCTGCGCCTCAGCCTATGAGGAGATCTACACGTGAAAGAAGACAACCAGATAGGTATGGTTTTTCAGTACTTGATTCAAGTTGTTCCTATGCTTTACTTACTAATACTAATGAGCCTAGGACTGTGAAAGAAGCTATCAGTTTACCTGATTCAGGTTCTTGGTTGGAAGCCATGGATAGTGAAATGACATCATTGGAGAAGAATGGAACCTAGGATCTGGTGCCCTTGCCTGAAGGAAGAAATCCTATAGGTTGTAAGTGGGTATTTAAGAAGAAATATGGTCCAGATGGTAGTGTTGATAAGTACAAGGCAAGACTGGTTGCTAAGGGGTATTCCCAAAAGGAAGGTATTGATTATGGAGAAATCTTTTCTCCTGTAGCTAAGCTGACATCCATTAGATTTATGTTACTTGTAGCAGCATATGATTTTGAGATTGAGCAGATGGATGTGACAACAGCGTTTCTTCATGGAGACCTTGAAGAAGAAATTTATATGTCCCAGCCAAAGTATTTTGTGGAAAAAGGTAAAGAACATCTGGTATGTAAACTTAAGAAGTCTCTTTATGGTTTGAAGCAATCTCCCAGAATGTGGTTTCAAAAATTTGATACGTATGTTTTATCTTTAGGATATGTGAGATCTAAATTTGATCACTATGTATATTATAAAACTGACGGTGATCAAATTCTTATAATTGCACTGTATGTGGATGACATGTTCATTGGCAATGGTAAGGGGATGATCTCAGAATTAAAATCTTAGTTGTCCTTGAAATTTGAAATGAAAAATCTGGGGGCAACAAAGTACATTCTGGGAATGGAAATCAAAAGGGACAGACCTAAGAGAAAGCTTTGGCTCAGCTAGAGCAAGTATGTTACTAATGTTCTTGATAGGTTTAAGATGTTTGATTCCAAATAGTTAGTTGTCCCAGTTATGCAGGGAATGAAACTATCTGTTGAAGATTGTCCATAATCTTTGAGTGAAATTGACTACATGAAAAAAGTGCCTTATGCAAGTGTTGTTGGCAGTTTAATGTACGCAATGGTCTGTACCAGGCCAGACATTGCCCAAACAGTGGGAGTTTTAAGCCGATTTATGGTGAATCCAGGTAGATCACATTGGGATGCTGTTAAAAGAGTTATGAGGTATTTAAAGGGAACTTCTAACTATGCTATTTGCTATCATGAAAACTCAGAGGGATCTAAGAGATCTATCAGCATTCAAGGATATGTTGATTCTGATTGGGCAGGGGACATTGACAGTAGAAGATCTACCAGTGGATATGTATTCACATTAAATGGTGGTGCTATTAGTTGGATGAGCAAGCGACAGGTTGTAGTCACTTTGTTCACAACAGAGGCAGAGTACATGGCAGCTACTCGTGCATGCCAAGAAGCTGTTTGGTTGAGGAGGTTGTGTTCTGATGTTGGTTTTGATGCAGGGCAGATACAAATACTTTGTGACAGTCAAAGTGCTATCTGTTTGGTGAAAAATCCTATTTTTCATGCTAGGACAAAACATATTGATGTCCAATATCACTTTGTTCGTGATATGGTGGAAGACAGGAAGGTGAAGCTGGAAAAGGTTGACACTTTGGAAAATGTCGCTGATGCCTTAACTAAACTTGTGAGCACAACCAAGTTCAAATGGTGTTCAGATGAAATGGGTCTGGGGGTCCATAATTCATAGTAATCGAATGAGACCAAAGAGGTAGCAATAATATCTTCAACAAGTGGGAGATTGAAGAGATGAATGTCTCATATTATTGTTTGGAACCTCATATATTCATTCGTTCACACTATCAGCGGGAGTGTTAGGGCAATGATACAAGTTTTCAGCGATATGGATATATTGGTGTGAGAACTATTGTCGGCTAAGCACTCTGATGTTACTCCAATGTTATCCATCATACCGATGATGTTTGGCATCGATGTGAGAACTACTATTGGTGGGCATTTGAAGTCATTGGTCGATGTATGATGTCTCACCGATGCTAGTGATCATCGGTGTGTCTCTCTACATCAGCGAAAGCTAAAAGTTTCACACCGATCTCCAGGGTCTCATCGAAGGGTGTGAGCCATCAGCCTGAGGTTGAAGATCGGCAAAGGATGTTGAGGTCGCTCCGATGTGTATTGTCTCCCTGATGGAGTTTGGCGAAGCTTTGGGCGTCGGCAAGAGGATGTTCATTGGTGAACTTAAAGTTCTCGAGCTGATGAACGGTGGTCACTCCGATGAAGGTTTTTTGTAGGTGTTGGTGAGACAAGGTTCGTCAGAATAAGTGTTGATTGCTTTGCCGATAGTGATGGTTACCTCGATGAGCCTTTAACTTGTTATCGTCAGCAACAAAATTGTCGATGATAGTCTTATAGTTGGTTGGCGGTTATAAACTGAAGTGTCCTCTGCAACTTGATACATGTGGGACTAAAGGTCTCGCTGGAATGTGAACAGTTGTGACGGTTGGCAGGCTAAATCAGTTGGTTTGATTGGTTAGGGCAGAAGTTGAGAAATGGTTTTCTGCTCTTGGAATCACATATAGAAATCTGATGATGTAGTCTGCTGATGATTAGATTTGAACACATAGTTCATTCTGTAAATGTACAGTGAGGGAATGAACGGTGTATGTTTTTTTGAGAATCGATACCATAGCAAGAAGCTGAGATCTTTATTGTAACTGTAAAATTAATTTTATTGTAATAAAGGTTGTTCTCTTGTCGTGGTGGGTTTTTTACTCGAAAGAGTTTTCCCACGTAAATCTAGTGTCATACTCTGTATTTTATTTGTGTATTCTATTTTGCTCTGTTGTATTCATCTGTGTTTTTTAAATTGAAAGTGACCTGTCTACACTATCCCCTTAGAATTAACATTAGGGAAGCTATTTTTCTGCACCTGTGCTTTCCTTACACTTTTTTGTGTTTTTGGAAATAAAAGATGCTTTTTAATCTAGGAATCAAAGAATGAATGCAAGATACAATGAATTTACCTAATGCAATTTAAATATGTTTTGGGGGTTTTTTGAATATTTGGAATGATTTAATATAAGAAAGGAAATTGCACATAAATGAATTAAACTATGAAAGCAAATTACTCTAAGAATGTAAGATCTAACTATCCTATCAAGGAAAAAGCAATAAGATTATTGATCCAAAGAGAAATTTTAGTTATCTAATTACTACCAATTGATAAAAAGCATAGAGGAACTTGAAATAAAGAAGACTTGTGAGCCTCCACTACCCTCAAATTTCCTTGTGTGACAACCTACTATCCTCTCATAGTAGCAGGGAATCCTCTTGGTGACAAGATGATAAAGGAAGCAAAAGAAGCTTTAGAAGCTTTTCAAAGAGAGCTCAATGAGAGCTATTGATAAGCACGACAACTTGATTTGAGCAGCGTATGGACGTGTGATGAGTTTTATGTGAAAGATTGATGAGCAACGAACAAAACAAAAGGTACCTATGTCATGTATGAGCATGAGAATGTTGAATGTGGAGAAAAATTACTTGCAAGAGCTGTGTGCACAATGAAATTGCCTCCCTTTGTGCTTGAGGGAGGGGAGTATTTATAGGTTAGAAGAAGGGATGAGAAGTGAAGAAGAAGGAGAGTTAAATCAATTTGATTTGAGAGTTAACACAAAGGATTCAAGAGTGATCTGGGCTAAAATTGGAGTGATCTACCCAGTAAAAGCTTATCACTCAAGAAGAAGTGAAGAAGAGAGAGTGCATGGGAATGCATGAGTTGTTAATTTTAGATGAAATGGAGCTAATTATGCATGTGTGGGTGCATGAAATAGTTAACTCCATATTAGGCTCAAAAATCCATGCAAACAAAAAGAAAAATAGGCAAAAATGGAGCTTTTTCGAGTTAGAAACTCAAGTTTTTCTGCGGCTTGAAACGCGACAGGGTCGCCCCTTTCACCAGTCAGGTCACCCAGGGGGTGACCCTAAGGGGAAGGCACCTAGGTGGTCATACATGATGGGAGATGGAAGAGGAGGAGAAAAGAAGGGGTTCTACCTCCATAAACATGTCAGTCATGTGCAAGAATCCAAATCTCCACTTGAAAAGCAGGATCTCTTGGCAGGAGATCTGGAAATACTAGGGGGAGATTTGGATTGGTTGAATGAAACTAAAAACCAAAAGTGGGAGATAGCTAGGTGGTGCAGGAGCACCCCTTCAACAGGATCAACATACACAAGAGGGAGAAGAATAAGACTACTATAGTTTTGACATTTCATGTTACCTTATAGCATCTTCAAAATGTAACATTCTATATTGGCATTTCATGTTTGTAAACTCCAAACTTGACATCTTAGACAGGTTGGATTAAGGGAAGGGTTAATCAATGTGTCTTAACATTAAGAGTTTTGCTGTCCCATGCAAAACAGATGTCATGTAATTAATTAGGGGCTTCTACCAATAATCTTGGTAAACTCAAATCCCAGAAATAGAGAGGAATGTTAGTCTCTCACCATTGGGAAAGATAAATAGGAAAATCCTCTAGAATAGAGGAAGGGTGGTGTAGTTTTTGGTTTTTGTTGAATAGTTGAAGAAGAAGGAATAGAAGTTCTGCAATTCATTCTTTTCTGTCTAGTTTCTATGTAGATACTTTGTAGAAAATTGTTCAATATATATAATCTGTATAGCACTTGTGTAGGATTTGAATTAGTTCTTTCTGTGATTGAGATACCTGGATAAATTTATTCCACTAGTGGATTTCTGTGAAATCAGTGGAATGGATCTGTAAAATAGTTTTTTTTTGTCATTTTTGTTTCGTTTGAAATTACAGAACCACTCCAAGTATCTCCTTGGTGTATACCGTTGTTGCAGCTGAGTGTCCATTTGTGTATATTGGCTGTATACGTCTAATGTGAATGTCGAGATTATCTGTCGAAGTACATTTACTGTGTATATGCCAATTGTATATCGATTGCATGTTTTGTTGTTGCATGGTGAGAAGACACCAGTTGTGAGTATATGTCATTTGTATGAGATAACCTTCTGTGTGTATCCTGCATTTGGGTCATCGGTGTGATCAGGAATATCAGCAGAGGATACAAGGTTTTTGCCGATAGTTCTAGGTCTTGGCGATAAGGAGTTTGTGCTTCAGGGTGACAATGGGGAAGTGTCGCCGATAGGGAGTTCATCGGTAGGAGACTACCCATCAGGGAAGACTTTAAGAGTCTTATCAAAAGACAGAGTGTTGCGATAGTTGCTGATATAAAGCATATTGGGAAGAGTTTGGCCGACGGCAGGTAGAAGCGGAGGTGCATCAGCGTAACAATTGTCATTGGAGGATAGGAGAAAAGTCTGGTTGAAGAAGCATGTTTTGCCGAAGGGAGAGTGGGTGTTAGATGTATCAGCATGAGACTTGCATCGGCTGGAGAGTTGGGAGTCACGGCGAAGGCAGAGTCTCATCTATAGTTAGCACATCGGCGTGAGGAAGAGTGTCGGGCCAACAAAAGGTTGTGATGCCGATAATATGTATTCTTGCCGATTGGAGTGACATTTGGAAAATGTCATTGATGGAGTGTATAGCGGCATGAGCCTTATCATCGACAGAAGGAAGAAAGTGACGCCGATAGTAGGTAGTCTTGCCGATAGAGACAAGTCATCAGCGTGAGGGGTGCATCGGTGGGAGAATTGTTAGGTGACCCAATGGCATAAGGTGTTGTTGATGAAGGCGGGTTTGAAGAGTCATCGGAGTGACATAAAGTATCGGTGCGATAGTCTCGTAGGTGGCCGATAGTATTATGTCTGGCTGACGGTGAAGTGGGTGCTAAGTATATCGGTGGGAGTGTTGGCGTCAGTGAGATAGGAGTAAACTACGCCGATGGTAAGGAGTCTAGGAGATAGGAAGGTCATCGGCATGAGTGGGAACCATCGAGGGGACATTAACAACTGAGGCCAATGAAGCAAGTCAGGCCGACAAGGAAAGAGTGTAGGGCGTTCAGTGAGACATTTGTATAGTCTCGCCAATATCTTTCAAAGGAAGTTAATTTTAATTTCCTTGCTATGTAGGTGCTCCCTGCTGTGCACTTCCCCTTTGCATCACTAGAGGGGACCTCTAGAAGGCTCCTAGGGGTGGAGAAGATGAAAAACATTGGAGAAAGCTGAAAACTCACCTGCAAGATGCATACAAGGCTTAGGAATAGGATCGCAAGCACAGAAAATACAATTCGACAAGTGTTGAAAAGCGTCGACAACAAAGAGAGAGAAAACAACAAAGGGGAAACAACATAAGATGAAAGAGAAGACATGTCACCAAGAGAATTTCTACTAAGGGGATGTTATTTCACACTTACATGTATGTGACAAGGATTAAAAATCATCATAGGGGTCCTCGTGGAGGTTGTACATGATTTTTGTGCTTATAGGTACCACAATCTCTTGTTATTAAAATGTCTACCTTATACCCCTATAATTTCCTCAAAGATTGAAAGTGGCCAAATGGTGGCTAATTCTCCTACTTTTCCTCTCTAATTTAATTATAGAATCCTTCTTCTCGAGCTCCAATATAAACAATGACATAACCTCAAATGGCATTGTTCCTTTTCTAACTCCAAATGGATAAAATTCAATGCCTTCCTTTGGTGTTAAAAATCTAATTCGCAAGCCCAACTCACTACTTGAAAACTACTCCATTTCAAATTACCAATTGATAGATGCAGTTGATCCTTCAAATCCACTCCATCTTTTGTGTCTTTTCCAAGAAACCTAAACCTATCAAACATATATTTTACTGTTGTCCTTAGGCCCACCAAACTTGTCAAGTTATTTTCTCTACTCTCCATAATGCCTTTAGTCACCTCCTCACTTGGAAATATGCTCTCCTTGGCCTTTTAGTCTCCCAAAACTTGGTCTTTGAAACTTGTCATCAAACTAATATCAAAACATATTTGGAAACTAAGATGTAAGGTTGTTTTTTAGATCTTGGATATCTATAAGGAGTTAGCATGTAATCACTTTAATATACTTCTTCAGATGGTAAACCTAGCTCTCCTTTTATGGGACTCCCTCTAGTCAAACATGGAACTTTCCAAGTAGTTCACCAACATCCAAACCTAGCTAAAGCAACTAGATCTCAAAGCTAGGATGGGCTTACCAAAAATCTTGAAGGGATCACCTCCTGCTACTATCACATGTTTGTTATTGGCTTCATTCTTCATAATGAAGGCAAGCTTAATAAAGACAATCATTAATTTAAATCCAAAATATACATCATATTGTCAACCCAATTGCAAAGAAGTTGGGCATTGATGTAAACACTCCAAATCTGCCTCAGATTTTCCCCACATCACCTTTCCATGGATTAATTAAATAAATTATATTTATTTGATTAATTTGGGTAATTACTTCCTTCCCACTGATTAATTAAATAAATCATATTTTACTTAATCAATTCAACTAATGACTTCCCCTCACAAATTAATTAAATAATATAATATTTAATTAATTTAGCTAATTAATTGATCACAAATCTGACTAATTTCTCTTTAGCATTAATTAAATAAATTTTATTTATTTAATTACCAATCTCATCACCAGTTAGTTAAATAAAACCTATTTATTTAATTGACCTAAGCAACCTTCCTCCAACTAATTAATTAAATAAGATATGCTTATTTAATTAATTAGACTAATTCTCATTCATTTTCTTCTAATTAAATATTAAAACTCTCTTCCACTACAATCTAAAAGAATCTCCCCTCTAATCCTCACCATCCATTTCAAACCCACAAGCATCTTGGTCGTTCATCTTCACACATGTCTTCTCCACCATTTGTCTCCTCTTCATGCTCCCACATGTGTGAATCCCCCATCCTCTTGCAACTTGGGACAATCCTCTCCCTCAATCTCAAGATTTAATTCCCTTCATCTATTTATCTCCTCCACATTATCCCACATGCTTGCATCTCCCATCTCCATGCAATTTAAGAAAATCTCCACCCTCCATTGAGTCTATTTCATCTCCTTCCACTTAATGTGAGGTTATCTTGCACATTCATGCAAGACAATCCTTACCCTCCATCCTATAATCAAATCCTAACCTTCCATGTCCATGGTTGAGAGTATATTTAAGGAACTTCATCTAAAGGACAATCAAGAAATGAATCTTCAAGTAAGTACATGCTACCAAATTTAGTAACTTCAAGCAAGAGAGCAACCAACATCCATTGCATAGCATTGTAACTCATCTTGGAGCATGTCCCAAACATCATGGAGCTTTAATGCTTGTTTATGTTACATTTGCATATTATGTGTTTCCTTCATTTCTTCTAATTAAAAGTGTTTTCTTGGTTTGGAATGAGTTCTTTGTTTGAATACACTTAACTTTTATTGTTTGTCTAGATTTTGTAACCATATTTTTAGCATGCCTAGTGGGACTCATGTTCTAGCACTAATTCTCATTTTGGAGAGTGTTGAGGTGAGACTCATATTTTCATGCCTCAAAATTGTTAGGTCTTGTCAAAATTTCTCAAAATTTGCCTAAGGGAAGGATGTTTAGAATCTTATAGGTCTAGTTGAAATTATGTCAAAGTCAGAAGTGAATCATGTTGAGAGGTCAAATGGGTATCTGCAATTCAAATTTTGTGAAAATCTGATGTTTTTTGGCTAAGTGAAAGGAAAATTGCAGGATCTAAGTACTAACCAAAACATGCAAAGCAGATAAACAACACAAGAAAAATATTACCAGATTTGTAAGATGTACAAGAGACCAACACAAGTTTTTGAAGGGGGAAAAGCAAAGAAAAACCCCCATGAATATGCAAGTGGCAAGAAGCCAAAAAAGAGATTACAAAGATATTTGAGAAGCTTCTCAAGGAGAGAAAAAATGAAGAAGAAGAAGAAATCCGTAAAGTGGATGTGTGCGGGAAAGAGAAAAAATCACCACTTAAATAGGGGTGAAGGATGGAGTTATATGTAACTCCATTATGCCACCTTGCATAAGGTGTGTGCCATGTGTAGCCTCTTAAGGAGGAATCTATCAAGAATAGGTTTATTCCTGCAGGAGGAATAAAAGAGGTGTTACCCGACATGTGGGGATAATCACCAAAATAAATAAAATACAAATAATAAATTAATCTTCACAAAGTAAAGATTAACTTCTAATACCCCCCCTTAAGCTTTACTTGGGGAGATTTACAATAAATCTATCAAAGGATGATTACAAGTTACATGAATGGCATTAAAGCCTTTACAATGAATAAGAATATATAATTTAAGAAAGAAGCTTGATGTAGAGCCAAGTCTTCAAGTCTTCAAGGAATTGAATGAACCAAGGTACTTGTATAGATGCCGTTGAACAATCTGAACATTGAGCTCCTTTAGAGCCAAGAGAAGTGAAATTGAAGGTTCATGAACTGCCAAGATATTGAACCTGTTTAATCAAAGAGAGCATAACCACAAATAGATTTCCCATCATTGGGATCATCTCCTAGATCATATAAAGAGATATACATGGCAAAACATAAGTTTGCAGATCAATTTTGAGTCATGAAGCCACGAAGGCAAAGGTTAGCTTAGCTAACATAAAAAATGCAATTAGATAACCATAAGTCTTGAATAAGAGTGCTAGAGTAGCGCAAATCATGGCTTATAGCCCAAATTATAAAATGCTAACATATAGGCATAGCAATAAAAGTACTAGGTTGCTTCTCACTACATCATTTGTTGAATTGTAAAGGGAACTTATATCAATTTTAATTATAATGGACTTAGTCCTAAGATCATAGTGCCATCATTTGAAAATTCAATAATACGGACTTTGAAAAAACAGTCCTATAGATGGTTATAAAAACCATAATGCCTTTATAAAATATCAGAGGACTTTTGAAAATAGTCCTAGAGATGGTATAACAACCATATTGACTTCAATAGAAGTATAGGAACATGATCTCCATGGATCAGTTCATCAAAAAAGTAAGTGCATACCATCAAAGTGGATGGAAATATTTTCCATGGGGCCCAAACAACTAGAGCTCCCTATGCAACATTACTGCAAATGCGTCTTGCGCATAAAAAGATCTCCATTGAGACTAGATGAAGCATTGGACTTTGCAAAAAAATTGTATAGATGGGATAAAACCATCAAGAAGGCAGAAGCTTCATTGAGCTTTTAATATCTCAGATAAATGAGGCACAAAAAATTAGATTCCCTTTATCAAGACAACATAATCATAGTTGAGAATGAAACACTAGACTTGTTTAAATATTGTATGAGATCAAGACTTAGGTAGAAAAATCAGAATAATAATTTACCACAAACTGTGATAGAGAGATCTTAGAAATACATAGAAATTTGAAGGGGCACAAATTGTGATAAAAGTTATAAGCAAGAACCTAGCATTAGGTCAGAAATGACGAGTATAAAATACTCAAAATAAGACAATATTCATGCATTCACGACTACATGAATATCCTCTATTATAGAAGACATGTTCAAGGTTATTGGGTTGATCAAGTCCAATAACAAAGTACATGTAAAAATATAGGAAAAATTTTCAAAAAAAATTTGATGAGAATTGTGCCTATAATTTTACGTTAAATGAGCATTTTGAAACAAACACTAGTCCATCTTTATTACAATGCGACATCTTAGGATCGACATATTAAAATGGACAAAAATATACCTTCTTATGGGAAAAAAAGCCTAATTACTTTAAACAAAAGGCAAAATATTTTTGAAAAAATTAAAAAAAATTTCTTTTTTTTTAAAACAATGCCCTAAATTTTTTGAAAAAATAGTAAAAATAAAAAATTTACCAAAAATAAATTTTATATTTAAAAAAGGCTTTAATAATCCAAATTTATATTTATATTTAATAAAAAGCTTATAATGAAAATAATTTTTTAAGAAATTCGTAAAGAGAAACCCCTTTTAAAACTTATTTAAAAGCATTAAAAGTAAACTATACTAAAACCTAAAAAGAAACCTCTTTTTAAAAAGGAAACCTCATCCTGTTATAACGAATGAAAGGAAATGAGTTTTTTTGAAGTGCAGGGTAGTTTGAGAAGTGCAGGTGCCGCGGCGTGACAGAGGGCAGAGGAGGCGCACCGTGGCGGACAGAGGTGGACGGCGTTGGGTTTGGACAGGGACAGGGGTCGGGCGGGGTTCTCCTCCCCAGGGGCCCTTGCCTACAAAGTTTAATTTTTTTTTATTAGTTTTATTTTTATTTTTAAAATGCAACCTGTGAAATGTGGGCTGAGGCCTTTAGGGCCTATGAAGCCAAAAGAAAATGCAAAAAAAACTTTAGGGTTTAAATTTTTTTTTAAGAACTTTGTTATAATTGTTAAAAAGATTGTTTTTAATTTTTATTTGTTCAAGAATGTTAATTATATTGAATAGTTTAAATTTATGAAAAACTTTGTAAACCTGAGGCTTAACAAAAATTTTAAACTCAGCAATTTTTTTGTTTTAAAAATTGATGTGTAAAAAAAATTGAAATGATATATCATGAAAAATAATTAAAAGGAGAGAAACAAAATTCTTCTCACAGATATAAATAAAATTTTGAAAAAAAAAAAAAAAATTATATAGATTTTTTTACACAGATCTAAAGAAATTTTTTTTGAACAAATGACTCTGGTAAAAATTGAATAATTTAGAATGGTATTTTTTACAAGCTAAATTGATTTTTTTTTAAAAAAATTTCACACAGAAGCACATATGACTTGAAAAATTAAGTAAGGTAGAATAGAATATATATATTTTTTAACAAGCTATATTGATGTTGAAAACTGAACCAGATAACGCTCCTTGTTTCTGTTTTGATGTGTGTAGGTCTCCAATGTCACCTACAGAAGATCTTTCAAAAAGGCTTGCACAGAATGATTAGTAGTAAGCTCTGATACCATGAAAGGAAAATTGCAGGATCTAAGTACTAACCAAAACATGCAAAGCAGATAAACAACACAAGAAAAATATTACCAGATTTGTAAGATGTACAAGAGACCAACACAAGTTTTTGAAGGGGGAAAAGCAAAGAAAAACCCCCATGAATATGCAAGTGGCAAGAAGCCAAAAAAGAGATTACAAAGATATTTGAGAAGCTTCTCAAGGAGAGAAAAAATGAAGAAGAAGAAGAAATCCGTAAAGTGGATGTGTGCGGGAAAGAGAGAAAATCACCACTTAAATAGGGGTGAAGGATGGAGTTATATGTAACTCCATTATGCCACCTTGCATAAGGTGTGTGCCATGTGTAGCCTCTTAAGGAGGAATCTATCAAGAATAGGTTTATTCCTGCAGGAGGAATAAAAGAGGTGTTACCCGACATGTGGGGATAATCACCAAAATAAATAAAATACAAATAATAAATTAATCTTCACAAAGTAAAGATTAACTTCTAATACTAAGTTATGATCATCGCTCTATCTGGGCATTTGAATATCCTATTATGCATCTCTATGTTGTTATCAGGTCACCTTCATGTCTAGATCAGGTTGTGTTTTGATATCGATTCCGATTGCACTAATATGTCTGGTTTGATCGGGTCAGGTTGGACTAGGATGGATGTATCGGGCAGGACAGGTCGGGTTGGAATGTGACGTAATGATGATTCACTCTCTTATTATCAGGTTTGAAAAGTCCAACCGTATGTGGAACCAGATATTGATCTTCACTGTGAACTAGTTGTTGGAGCAGCCAATATCACTTGCAAAATCAAGAACACTTCCACAAAGAATATGAGCACAAAGAAAGCCAAATAACTATCAACAAAAAGCATGAATATGGAGCATGCAAAAGTACAATAGAGACCTTGCATATAAAGGCAATAGGAAGGTAAGAATTAGTTACTAACTACCCCTACAAGTATGCAACACTTGTCTAACTCACATGACATGTGTGAGGGCAAGTGGCAAGCCAAAATGAAAGAGGTGTCTCATATGTATGAGGACACATGTCTAAACCACATGAGGTGAGACAACTTTCTGAAAAGCTTCTAAGTGAGCTTAAGTGTAGTGTGAATAGGACCTCGTCAAGCTAGATAGGTAAAAGCCATTTTCACACTAACACCCCTCCTTCAGTGATATTTAGAGAGGAATCTAAACACTAAAAAATGCAAATATGCATGGATGGGTCCCAGAAACTAGGTCTGATGAGGTACCCATGTACAATAAAGTCTCACAAATGGAGAAAAAAGAGAAAACCCAGTAGGAAATAAAATTCATCTCCAAAAAAGAGAATGAAAAGGACAAATAAACCTCCTTAAAGATGTCCAGGCTGAAAGATGGAACATGTCAAACTCCTAAAGTATGTCAAAGTTTTAAACTCTCTCAAAGAAGCACTAGTGTCTGCTGGATTCAATGAACCCTCCAAGAATGTAGATTAGGATGAGAGAGAGACACACAAAACTCTACACAAGTGCCCTCAATAACACTACTCAACTATATAGCACAAATGGTAATAAAGGAAAATAATCTATGAAGCTAAAAGTAAAAATGGTACAATGATCAAAGAGGCACAAATAACACTACATGAGTGACCTCAAATGACACTACTCATTGTGCAAGTGGTGCTCTACAAAGATACCAGAGTCTTGATACTTCACTAAAAAAGAAGCATTAACAAAACTATGTGATACCCCCATAATGTTGATAGGAAGAGGTATTGGCAAACCAACTAAAATGTGTGTAAGGGATGGAGATGCAGAATCAAGTCCAATATGATGTACAAGCTTGAGGCTAGAATGTTGTCATGGAGGTATGCTCACTGAACAAGATTGAGATGGCAAATAACAAGGCACGAACACAACCCCCCATGGTACTTTATAAATGAGTGCATGTACAAAAGAGACACACTATGATGTGTAATAATCCCCCAAAAAGAACACAAAATCAGTTGTTTTGGCACTTTATTTTAGTGTGTTTATAAACAAATGCATAATTGAAGTTCTTACAAGTGTCCAAAAAAGGACATACTAAAATTAATATTCTCTTATAGAAAAATATGAAATTGATGGCACCATGGAAAAGTACACAAAAAACCATGCACTTTAAAAAAATAGGACCTAAAAAGGAGTCTGTACGCCCAACATGTGGTTCGTCGAAGTTGTCAAAACAAGAACTACACTACAACACCATTGAAAAATAGAAATATGGAAAACCCATAAGTTCAAAGTGAAAAACATCTGCACCACTACAAAGATCATGAAATTCTACCTTGTTTCAAAAAAAATGCATGGAAAAAGGCCTCTGCATGGCCAAGATATCGCCATCTAAAGATCAAGTGTAAAAGAGAAACTGCCAATGGTGAAGGGTAGATTTGGAAAAAAATCAACTTCCACTAATTTTAGAGGAACTTCACTAGATATGGAGGTATTCCAACTGTAGATGCTTGTTAAATAAAATAATCATGTTGCCAAAACTGGAAGAACAGTTAAACCTGACAGGCAAGTTAGAGGCCGCCAAATATAGAGATATTGCCAAAAAATTCACCAAAATGATGTTGGGAATTAAGGTGTCTCAACCTTTGCCATCCGAAGCGAAAAATGCCCTATATTTCATAAAGGTGTTGGCAGTTAGTTTGTTATTGGCCAACATGGAAAAACAAACATTGGATAACTACCAAAGAGGCTTGATAAATAAGCAGTTTGAGAATGTGAAAGGTCATCGGATGCGAATGAGAATTGGCATTGTGTACTCCTAAAAGAGCTTGCATTGCAAGTGTGTTGTAATCATCTTTTGATTTGATAATGCATTGTGTAGGTTTTGGAGTGTGGAGCTTTTCACCCAAAAGGGTTTTCCCCACGTATATCTTGTGTTGTGAGTTTTGTATTTGCATTTGGATGTTGTTATTACCTTTCTGTTAATGTGCATCTTAATTTGTAACTATAAAAGCTAAAATCTACATAAATCTTTCCTCAGTAGATCAGTGTAGGAAATGTTTCCACATACCTTGCTTCCTTTCAACTGATGCCAAATTTCGCACTATGGTCAAATAGGGCATGAAACCTGAGGCAAGTACAATGGTTGCAAGTACATGTACACAAATTTAACAAGACATTTTTTTAAATTAAAAAAAACATTAAAAAACATGATTAAAAAAGTGTTTAAAAAAGCATAAATGGCATGGGGGAAAGAAATCCCCCCACTGCCACCCCTTAAAAGGGCAGGGCCCAAGGGGATGCCACCCTGCCATGGCCTAGGCCATGGATAGGGGGAGGTACCCCTGCGATACCCGCACTGCCTATGGCAGGGCCCAAGGCCCTACTACCCCGTCACTGCAAAGTCATGGCAGGGGGCACGTACCCTCGGGTACCCCCCATGCATGGGAAGGGGATGGGGTATAAACCCTCGCCCCCCTTCATTAATTTTCTAATATAAAATTTTAAATACAAAAAAAAACAATTGACTGTGTTTTTTAATTAAAAATTTTACCTGCACCTCAAACTATGTGTTGGGCAGGCCATATGACTTCCCTAGCAAAAAATATTTTCCCCCAGAAACACCTAGCACAAATTTTGATGATTTGACAATTGATCTTAGCTAATGTGGGCCTTCTGAATGCGATGGTAAGGTCTATTTAGCACCACGATGCTCCGGTGATGGGGTTGAGTGTTGGATTCACCAAAAAATGAGAAGGGACTTGCAAGCTTGCTTTGATACCATGTTGGAGCAGCCAAGATCACTTGAAAAATCAAGAATACTTCCACAAAGAATATGAGCACAAAGAAAGCCAAATAACTATTAGCAAAAATCATGAATATGGAGCATGAAAAAGTACAATAGAGAACTTGCATATAAAGGCAAGGTAGAGGAGGTAGGAAGCTAGGAATCAACTACTGACTACCCCTACAAGTATACAACACTTGTCTAACTCACATGACATGTGTGAGGGCAAGTGGCAAGCCAAAATGAAAGAGGTCTCTCATATATATGAGGACACCTGTCTTCACCACATGAGGTAAGACAACTTTTTTGGGTGAATATTTTGTCGTCAACTCACTGACGGCAAAATGGTTATATCAACCGCAGTATGATGAGATAAATCTCTCCTCTCAGCAAGGGGAGGTTCCCTTTTAACTATTACAAAGTTATTTACACTAAATACTAGATTTGGGGGTGTGTTACATTCATCCTTTTCTCTTCTTTCAGAAAAGATGTTTACAATGTTTCACGGTAATATTCAATAATGCTTCTACACTTAAACAATAATCAACAATATTCTTGTAAGTTGAAGCACAAAGTCTTTCAACTTACTTCACAAAAAGATTCACGAACCAAAGTGAATAATCTCAAGTACAAAGTCTTCAAATTATCCCCAGAAAGATTTTAAAAGTAACTGTATTACCAGTTGGAGCACAAAATATGTCAACTAACAACACCACTGATTCACGCGAATGTGATTGAAAATCATAGCACAAAGTCTACAAGTTCTCAACACGATTCATATACAAAGTGAACAACTACAAGCTCAAAGTCTTTATAATCCTTCACCAAGAAATGCTTTCAACACACATAGATTCAAGGAAATAATATAACACAAAGTTTATATAACTTATCTTGAACGCCCTCCAATCATAATAACCAAGCACCACTTTATCCAATCAATCAACAAGAGAAATCAACAAAAATGCCATATGTACATCCTTGCTCATACAAATTCGATTCAACACAAAGTTTGATATCAAAACTTGCCTTCTTTATTGATTGGAATTGATCATACAATTTGAACACAAAGTCTCAAAGTTGAGTCTCAATTTGGGCAGCTCCTTGTTGCATAAGATTAAAGATATCTATTTACAATAGAGGCCCTCTTTATTTATAGGGAGGAGCCTGGAGCAAAAATAGGAAATTTACAACTACTTTGACTTATTCAACAAAAGAGTCCTATTTGACTTGGGACTTCCTTTATCTCACATGTAATTACATTTTAGAAAAATACATGTGAAAATGTCCAAAACTGAAAATAAAGTACATGTGAAAATACAAAAATAAACTAAGGCATGATCACTTTCATCAACTCCCGTTCCCATCCTTCTTCAGAAAATCCTCAAACATTGTCCACATTGTTTGCATCTCAAGGTTATCCAGTCCAGAAGTATTCTTAGAAATGACACAAGTCCTTGTTACTAAATCTTTCACGGAGGTAGCAACCTTCTCATGCTTATCCAGAACTACCTTGAGAATGTCCAAGATCAACTGTATATCTGACAACTTATCCATAGAAGCCATTGAGAAAGCTTGATCTTCAAACTCCTTTGGATCATGTTATTGAATGCCTGTATCTTTTCATCTATGGAAAGAAACTTTTGGTCTCTTTGACTGGAAATTACAGTAGCGAGGGAGAATTGAGCATTTGCATGGGCTTTGAAGGGCTAAAGTGCGATTAGAGCGAAAAATTGAGTGAAAGCGGACTAAAGTTAACAACTTGAAAATTTTCCCAAAGTTAGAAAATTTTTAGGGAGTGAGTGCACGGGCGGCGAAAATTGCTGCCCTTGCATGTGGAGAAAATTGCTTTTGTGCACGGGCGGCAAAAATTGCCGCCCTTGCATGTGACAAAGGGACCAACATGCACGGGCGGCAAAAATCACCGCCCTTACATGTGACAAAGGAACCAACATGCACAGGCAGCAAAAATCACCACCCTTACATGTGACAAAGGGACCAACATGCACGGGCGGCAAAAATCGCCGCCCTTGCATGTGACAAAGGGACCAACATGCACGGGTGGCAAAAATCGCCGCCCTTGCATGTGACAAAGGAACCAACATGCACGGGCGGCAAAAATCGCCGCCCTTGCATGTGAAGATGCAATGGAGGTAAAAATCGCCACCATTGCATATAACAAAAATTTACTAACTCTAAGATGCAATGGAGGCAAAAATCGCCGCCAGTGCATATGAAGATGCAATGGAGATAAAAATCCCCACCATTGCATATAACAAAAATTTACTAACTCTAAGATGCAATGGAGGCAAAAATTGCCGCCAGTGCATATGAAGATGCAATGGAGGTAAAAATCCCCGCCATTGCATATGAAGATGCAATGGAGGTAAAAATCCCCGCCATTGCATATAACAAAAATTTACTAACTCTAAGATGCAATGGAGGCAAAAATCCCCGCCAGTGCATATGAAGATGCAATGGAGGTAAAAATCCCCGCCATTGCATATGAACATGCAATGGAGGTAAAAATCCCCACCATTGCATATAACAAAAATTTACTAACTCCTAAAAAGTGAAATTTTCAATTAGACTTGTTTTGCAAAATTCAAGAAACCGACACAAGTTGACGCTCGAAAGGATGTTCCAAGGCTAGGAGACCACGCACAAGGGCAAATGCGATTCACCTCGTTTTGCGTGTTTAGAGTTGTAGGGTACAAAACAAACAAGTTTTTTAGGGGTCATCCTACAAATTGAGTGCAACTAAATTTGAGGATAACAAACTTCTAAAAAGCTTCTAAATGAGCTTAAGTGTAGTGTGAATAGGACCTAGTCAAGCTAGATGGGTAAAAGCTATTTTCACACTAACACCAGTTGCTAGATATTCAGATGAAGATCAGGTTTGGTTTAGTGTATAAAGTACATCGAGAAAGTTTCTAGAGGTAAATTTCTTTGTATGCTAACTAGATGTGGATCATCCAAGTGAATTGGATGTTACATATTTGCAAATATCATGTCTAGTTGAAAGATCAGGTTAAGTATTGCTTTGTTCCATGGACTTAAGCTACGTTTTAGATTTTGATCAGCTCCAGAGTTTATTCTAAGAGTTATTTCAATTGCTTTAAGAACTGCTTCCAAGTGGAACCTTTCCAACATGTTATGTTGCGGTATCTTCATCCGGATATGGATCTGTATGTGGATTGCTTAGCTTGCCAATGTCATATTCGGCTAGGATGTCCAGTTAGAACGTCCAATTGAAATAACTTGCTTATTCCATCAAATTTTTAAAAACTTCTAAAAGTGACCCCAGTTAAAATTTGATGCTCTTTCTATCCACACCTTCACTTTGAGCTTTTGAAATTCAAAATTACTGCTTTTGGTAAATTACAAGGAAAGATTAGTAAATGGCTTGATAGTTATGTTTGTTCAAGTTTTTTAGTGCGGATATGGTGATATATCTCTTTACCAATGGAGCAGGGTGTTTGATTTGTATTAGTCAAATTTCTCGATTGCATGAAGATGTATTGAGAAGGACATAACCAGAGCTATGGAGAGAGTTTTGAGGAGGTACAACTTGTAGTGTACTCATCGCCACCAGTTCATAGAAATTATGGGACTGAAAAGGACATTGTCAAAATGAAAAGGGTAAATTTGAAATGTTTCCCTGAATGTTGTCAAATTAGTCATAACTAATAACATGAGCGAATAGGCTAGATGCAATGATGAAAATGAATAAGTTGCTAAATATGGACTCTAGCTTAAGCGAGTATATAATGGAAAATAGAGGTACAATCAGATGTCATATATGGTGCTCATGTCAATAAATTTGAAAGTGTTTTGACCTGTAGTTGGCCATTAATTGAAGGTTTCAATAGGTGGATGCAGGAACGTGTGATATGACAGTATATCCAAAGCATAATGAGATTTTGTTGTCTATTTCAAAATTGATAAGTTGATCAGGTGGTTTAAGCGTCATCATTTTGGATGACATGTTTCTTAGAATAAGGTTCATTTATGGAAATGTAGGTATATTGGTTTTTGTGACTTCAGTGGTGGTTCACACTTTGGTTATAAAATGAAACAAAGTATTTTATATCAAGCATTTATCATTTTCAGTATGATGGCTATGGATGTATTTAGTATTCCTAAGGTGTAGTTTCTTTTAGAAAAATAATGTCTAAATATTCTTGGCTGCAATTATACACCTTCAAGAAAAAGAAAACATATTGTCTCTTTATGGGATGGAGAGTTCAAGGAAAATGAGAAGAGTTTCTCTATGTCAGTTGTTCTGCTCCATCAATTTCATGATCCAATGGTTGGAACCTGATGGGGAATAGGCATTGTTGCATAACCACTCCAACTGCATGCAACTGCTCATTGGACTCCACAAAGAAGTCTTAATTTTTAGTAGCCAATCTTGATTGGAAAAATTAGATGTGTGGGCAAGGCCACTCCATTCTAGTTCCCCTTCTCCTTCTCCTTGGTGCATCACAGAAGGAGGGTATAATATTTGGATGGCCCAAAAGCATGTAACTGTTTGGGGATCTATTCGCAAGTACAAGGAAATGAGTGGCAGGCATCTAGCCTCTTCTTTGTCCCCATATTCATAGTGAACAAGTGCTTCCATCTCATCTTGGGCAGGTGAAGAATAATTCACGGGCTTTCCCCATGAATGCCTAACTGCCCATGATTAGTCATCATACCATTTAAAACAGAATACAATTGTTTCAATGGTTTATGAGAATAAATATAACTGCTCACGTGCTTTGCACCTTACAAAGTGATTATGATTTTGTGTACATTTCATTCATCTAAGGTATTGTAAGAGGCTCCTTATTCTATAAAAGGGATGCGCTCATTGTTGCAAAGGATTGGTTGGTGAAAATAAAAGGGATATAGATTTTATAGTCTATAGTATATGCTTAGGAGATAGGGGATTTTGATCAGTAAGTATCTTTCATAATGTACTTCATTAGTTGATTTTAATGATAGAATGCAAATTGTATGCACTTCATCTCCATTTGAGTTATGTAAGTTACAATAGTTGAGAATTAATATAATCAAGGATTTTTTGATTCTCTCATAATACATTTGTTATGAATTTTTATGTGTTAGTATCTATTTCAAGTAAACAGTGTAATTCTTTCATGCTAAATAATAATATTGTTCACAGTGCAAAAGGATTTTTAAGAATGATTTGGATAATGTTTGCCAACATTGATAATCAACATTAATGTCAAGGCATTGATATCTCTAATAAATTGATTTTCAACTTGTGAAGCTTTCATTACAAGGCCCTGTGAACAACATTGACTCTATTTTCCCAGAACAAGCACCGGTTTCAAAGTTAGGTCAACTTCCCAACCACCCATATACATTCAAAATGATAAATTATGCTTGTCATGTAACTTATTTTAATTATTTACGACTTTCACATTATTTGTTAAAGGTTAGGAGAGAATATTGTTCATAAGTTTAGACATCTTAATCTCATCATTCTCCCTGTGAAAGCAATCTGCTACCCAACACTGTTATTATCAATCAGGTCATATCTCCATAACCAGTGTTTAGAAAGGGAAACTGTTGATGTTTTTTTTATGCACATGTAAACTCAGAATAAAATAACAAGTATTCTATCCTCTCTTGAACAAAGTCTCTCAAAGGCTAAACAATGTGATCTAATGAGACAACTCCAAGGTTCATGATATGTCAAGTCTTAACTTGCAATGGATAGACTCAGTAGTTGATGTGATTTGCTGAAAACTCACAAAGGGACTTACACTGAATTTACTCCTTATTCCAATCAAATATGTTATTCTCCTTGTGAAATGGAACTTACTCTAACCGACTACGAAAAGAAAAGGCAAAAGATAAGGTTTGAGAAAGCTATTCTAAGGACAATGATATAATGAAACATGCTTGGATAGACAAATTCCTCACGAAACCAAACTCTGTTTCACCATGAGAACCAACAACTACACGAAGTCGGTGCAATCTTCTAAGGAAACTCAAGGATTTTCATGTTGCAAATCTCCATCCAAACACCCACTGCTAGTGCAGCTTGAATGAGCATCCACAACCAAACTCAAGCAAACTTGGCTCAGGCTAACTTTGCAAAATGACTTAACAGCGACAAATCATAAAAAGTATGAACCATTTAAGGAATTCATCAATTATCCCCACATATAAACATTACATCACTGAACTTCTAATCTAATTCTACTCTACTTGGAAACATCTCTCCATCATATTCAAGAATTAGAAACCATGTCAACATTCCTCAATCACACAAAATCACCATGCGAACCAACAATGAGCTTGTATTGATTTTTGAAATGATTACAACAATTTCACATGCCTCTTCAATGATTTCGAAGTCTCCTCTACTCTACTACTATTCTAATAGCATCTACTCCTACTCTTGATTGATCTCCCTCTCTAATAATCCCCCCTTTACAAATGAGAGAAATGGGCCTTATATAGGCTCCAGAATTACATGAATGAACATGATTGATTCGAGAATCAATGGCCAAGATTGAGACAACAAGGTAGTTTGTTACAAAAAATTACTATTTTTAGAACATTGAATGCGAATGGATGATGTGGTAGACTATGATTGGCTTGATGGTGCGCACATGCCACCTCAGCATCGAGCAAACTGGTTTGATTTTCTTTGTGTTCATAATGCTCAAAATGTTTTTCCAAATTTTATCATTTTTTGTAGTAGCCTTCGAGTCTTTGAATTTTCACCTTTGGAACTTAGCCTGTTCGAACTTGCAACTTGGGAATTTTGAACTTCATGTTGTCCTTCACGTAATTGTACTTTTGAATGTAATTTATGGATTGCTTGATGAACTTTCTCATTTCTCTTGTTCATGACTTTCTTGATGATGTTATTGTGTAGGATGCAAGATTCTAGTTCTAGATGATTGTGTATGAATTTTGGAGTAGACTGGTGTATGATGGATGTTCTCTCTATCTGGCACATGAAATGACTGACTTCCATATGATGACTCTTTATGCACAGTAAAGTGATATTCTTCCTCCGGACATATGAAGTTGCCCTGGATGCATGATGTTGATCTTGGTATAAGAACTCCTCTATGTGGTGATGATGTCTTCCTTATGAACTTGAATAACACTCTTCTTGCTTTGAACCTCTCCCATGCAAGCTCTCACTATTCTCCTTCACGGATTCTCATCACTAGCTCTCCTTAATATGAAGTCTTCTTCATGAACTTGAACAACACTCTTTTCATTGAATATCTTCCTTATAGAAGTTGTCCTTGCTCTTGGAACGAGTCCTCATCTTTGAATTCCTGCAAAACAAAGGGAACTTTGAATAGCCATTGTTGAACAAAACCCTTAAATGTGACGATGAAACATAGATAACTTTGCAAGGAATTACATTCAAAAATCTACTTTTGAAGAAATGAATAATAATAACACTTAAAATAATAATATTTCTTCACAAGTAATTTCGCCCTCTTTTCTCCCTTAGGGAAAGTTCACTTTCTTTTCTAAAATTTGCCTTCTCTTTTAAAATGGACTTGATTTATTTTCTTTTTTAAGAAAATTATGATTTGATAACTTATTTAAATACACATTCCTTAGGCAAAATTTCATATTGGTGAACTTCACTAAAGATATTTAACAATGTTTTTTCAATGAATTTTTTATAAGCCAACTTCACTAAGGGCAACAATGTTTTCCATGTGACTTATTTAAGTAGGCCGACTTGGTCATAGATTTAGAAATTTTTATTAACTTATTCACAAGTTCTTTGGAGCTCATAATTCCTGTAGTCTTTCAGTGAAGGGCAGAGTTTCACTCACAAACCAGGGCATAATTTCCTTATGTGCATTCATGAATTTAGGGCGCAATTTCCATTATGTCTTTCATAGATGAGGGAAGATCATTCACAATGTTAAGCTTTGAGCAGGGATTTCTTGACTTCATACACAAGTTTAGCGCACTTTCTAAGATGTGAGGAATAATTTGTAGCAAAGATTTTATAAGCTTGTTCACAATTCCTTAGTGCACCTTTCATGAATCCATTCACAACATTTGGCACATATTTCTTGATATCCTTCACAAGTTTTGGATCAGAAATTTCATAGATTGTTTCACAGTGTGATGCACAATCTCCTAAGAAAAGTCACATGTTTCCTGAGTGCTTCACAAGAGATTTGCACATTTATCATGTTCATTCAGGATTTCCCAAGTGCAGTTTCTTTGTTAGCATTCACAACCTCCTTGAGTAGGAATTCCATGCTTTCTTTCAATGCAGGGTACAAATTCCATAGGTTCATTCACAAAGAACAATTCTGAGCACAAATTTGATGAGTTCATGGATGGGTTTGAGCACATCTTTTGGTGGATTAGGAACCATATTAGATGCACTTTTCACTTGCTCAAGAAGTCTTACCTTTCGAGAGTTCTTTCATTATGCAAATCACCAATTTCATATGTCATTCACAGATTTCTTGCAATTCTTCCATCACGTCTTTCATAAATTAACATCGCCAACCTCAAGTGCACATTCATAGTTTGGGCGCATATTCACAAAGTTCAGGAATTCTAGCAACTCATTCACAATTTTCTAGGCAGAATTGATAGATCTTTCACAATTTTTGGCCGGCATTTTAGATGATATTTCATAAATTATTTGGTGGAAGTTATGGGAAGTCATTCATAGTTTGAGTGTGTATTCTAAGTCCATTTACAATAGTTTGGAGTGTCTTTCTAAGGATGTCTTTCATGAATGTGGGTAGTGATTGCTTGAACTTCTTTCACTAATCTTTGGGCAGTATTTTCATACTACTTTGCACAACTTCTTTGGCAGGATTTCTACGTAGTCTTGCAATTTCTTGTTCAGGATTCACAATTGGGTGGAGTTTCCATGTAGGTGGGTATAAGTTGTAAAACACGTCCAATGCAAACCTGCCCTCCATGTCCTCTTAGGTGCAGATTTTATTGGTGCATGTATGAAATGTGTAATGCAAGATCTGGTTAAAAGTCTTCCAAAGGGATGAGCGGACTTTTTATGTAGTCATGTATAAACTTTTAATGCAAACCTCCTCTCCAAGTCCGCCTAGAGGAAAAGAGGACTTTTTGTGCCTTTGTGTATAAGTGCTGAAAACTCATCATGTTAGTATAGTCCAAATCAATGCAAAAATGAGATTCAATTTCAAATTTTCATACTGCAAACTCATCTAGAATATGTGCCTTGGAGTATATGTCAAATGCTCATGTATTATGTCAAACTTGCCAATTACAAAGCTATCCTCCATACATTTTTTTAGTGGACTTCTTGGGCATTTTGTGCAAAAATCAAATTTGTGCAAAGGGCACTGAAAAGTGTGCCTCTATTTGGGCGGACTTTTCAAGCATGTATGTATAACTTGAAGCCTAATACTTAGCCATTTTTTCATTTTTTGATTTCCCACTCTTCTGTTCCAATTTCAACCTTGACAGATGCATTTGATTCATTTCATACTACCTGGGAGAGAAAGAGAGTCACTATCCAATTTGCAGAGAAGATGTGATCGAATGACACTTCTTAGGATCCTACAAGCTCAAAACTATGAAAAAAGGTGGGTCCCCATTTGCAATGGGCAATGTGTGATTAGTTCACAACATCTAGTGCCAATTTGAATAAATGTTCCTGAACATTTCAAAAATAAAAACTAAATCCAAACCTAGAAATGTCAGACAATACCTTTAAAGTCATCAACTGGTTAGGAATCACACTCAAAAGGGAAGAAGAATCCTAGATTGTATCAAGACACTTCAAATTTAAACATTTCTAGAACAATGATTAAAACAAAAATCTTAAGTGTTCCAAAGATAAACAAGAATCAAAACTTCAAATTTCCCATGTACACCCACACATTAGTCCAAATAAACAGGCATACTTGATCAAAGAGTCAAAATCAAAAGATTAGCACAACCATGCATATCCCGAAGATCGAAGTGTGTGCAATTGAGTTCATTATCATCCATCGGCAACTAAGATCATCTCAATTCCTTCGCATTAAGCTACGTGATTAGTACACACCTCATGAACTACTTGGATATGGTCCCGCTACCAGCAAGCATCTCTAGCCTCAATGGGTTTGTCTTGTAATTCCACTTGAGCAGTGCCCTACTATTGGTCAGACGTCCATCCCCTGTAAAGATTACTCGATTGTCCATCTAACTGAGTTATAGTGTGTGATTGTGATTTTCTTTTCTTTTCTCTTTTTCTTTTTGATTTTCAACAAGCTTTTACTTGGCAGAGTACAATGCAGTACCGCTACCCTTTCAACACATGCTTTCTAAAGGCATGAGTTACGTTGATAACTCAACTAGCTGGGTGTGGAATTCTGATGGTGACAAAGGTGGACCTTTAGATTTTCACTTAATATGAGTCACTTAGGTACCTCTAGATTTTAAAAGCGTGAAAAGATATAAGATCTCAAAATAGTTCAAGTCATTCTAAACAGTCGATTTATGTTCCAAGAATAAGCAACATGCTATTGAACACTAACAATGGAGTCCACAATGAATCTATCCATCTGATGCAAGTTTCTCAAAGGAAAACTAAGAGGTTAATAATTAGATTAAGATTTGGCATTTTAAACATGATAATCACAAGACGTCAGTGTCAAGACACAATATATGATTTCTTTCCAAGTCAAGTACAAATCTTAGCTAGTTGATAAAGTTAATGAAAATCATCTTCAGATTCCAAAGAATTTCATGAATATTTATCAAAGAAATGAACTAACATTCGATATGAATCATGCTAAATGTGCTTAAAAAGATAACAACGCCCACTTCACCAATGGGAAACCCATGAAAGCAAACCTAAACTAAAGCAACAAACTAAACTACAAAAAGCAAACAAAACCCAAGACTAACTAAACACGGAAAACTACTCTAAAGCAACAAAAAAGAAAACCTACTCTAAGCAAGCTATGTACAAAGAGCAAACAAGACTCAAAACACTGAAATATATACATGACCTCGAATGATTTCTCAAAATAAAAAGCAGTAATAAGGCACATGTGATGGTTCAGATTTTGGCAAATTTGTCCTTGAATTCGGAGAAAAATTCTCTCTCAATGCAATCATTAAATTCAAAAGAAATTTTGCTCATGATCAACAGTTGGGGCGACTCATTTGGACCTTGATTAATCCATATGCAGGTTGTTTTCCTTAGGTTTCCATAATCAAACTCATATTCTTCAAATTCACAATTTGGAAATTCATAAGCTTCAAATTTGCAATCTTCATCACTAGGAGCAAGGAGAGATACAACGTGGTGGTCTTCATCTTCAAGTAGCAATTCTCATTTGTCACTTATCAATGCATCAGGAGGTCGAAGTTGATGATGAATCATCCCATTCGCATCTGCAACATGCAAATCAACATTATAATCAATAGTGTACATATTAAAATAACAAGGTGAAAATAATAGAGATTTAGAAGCATGGAACATTTTACCTGTAAGCTCATCTTGGATTTTCAACAATGGGCCTAGCATCAATTTGAATTGCTTTTCACATTTGATCTTCATTTCATCAACTTGTCCATCTTGAAACAAATTTGGCTGGAACTCCTTTTGTATTTCTTGTATAGAAGCATCTAGCGCCCCTTTGAATTGTTCTTCTTTCACAAACATGTCGGTGATGGCTTGTAGCATATCTTCATGATTACCATCTCTTTCAAGGACTCTTGAAACCTCTTGCAATTCACTCTGAATAATCTCTTCTAGCAACATTAATGAGTATGTAGCAAGGAATTCTTCTTCTTGCAATGGACTTAAATCATTTTCTTCTTTGATGGAGGAATCAACATCTTATTCACTGCTTATCTTGGTTCAGACATCTTCTATTTTTTTTTCAACTTTTTCAGCAGGAGGTTCATTCTTACTTGGAAGAAGGTATGCAAATTAACTTTCCACTTGATTATCTAGTTTACTGGTGTTATCTTCATTGTTGAATAACATGGGAACATCTTCTCCTTTGGGTGGTGAACTGATTTCTTGAAGACATTTGCTCCACAAGTTGTCTAGTCTTAGTTGTACCTTAGATTCCTCTTCCAACCTTAACTCTTCCTTCACTTGATGAACAACTTCCTAACAAGATGAACACAAGAGTTCTAAATGAGTGGTGTTATGAATCCTACACCAACCACTCGGAATCAACATTTCCTCTACAGGCAGGTCCTTCTCAATACTTAGTCTCTTCTTGATCATTCTCTTAAAGCTTATGAAGAACTCTTTTTCATCAAATAAGGCATCAGGAACCACCTTTGTAGAAACAATCATCTCATGTACCTATGGAAAAGAAATTTTTCCTTGTAATGCAAATTCCATCCTTGATAAGAACATTAGGTAATATAGCTCCTTGTGTCCATTGGTGTCATGAATTCTACATCCCTTCCTTGATGCAAAGTCATACAAGCTCTTAGAATGAAGGTGTGCATTTAAAGTCCACCAAAGCTGAAGAATATCATCTTGAGGATGATCCATATTGAATCACCTTGGAAAATTTGAGAAATCCATCCTTATTTTGGTATTTTTCAATTTTTTACTTTTTTGTATTTTTTGGCATAAGAGAGATCTAGCAAATCTCAAATTTGGCTTTGAAAGCTCACTTGGTTCCAATTTCACAATTCGGAGTTCATTAGTGCACTCGAAGTGATTCGCATGCTCGAAGTGAGAAGCAATGTAACTCCTTGTTCATGCCCTTTTATCCTGAGTTGAGATGTATGTACTTCTTCATTCTGGCCTCCTCCTTGTTGAATTCTATCTAGCAGTATGAAGAGAGGCATGCATAAAAGTGATGGATGATGGATTAATGAATGATAAAACACCAGAATATCTTTTGTATGCTTGGAACAAATGGAGTAGTTCATTGTTCGTGCCCTCCTAGCACCAATTTTGTTGATGTGTTTATTATGGACATGCAAACTTAGAATAAAATACCAAGTATTCTGTCCTCTCTAGAACAAAGTCTCTCAAAGGCTAAACAATGTGATCCAATGCTCGACAACTCCAAGGTTCATGATATGTCAGGTCTTAACTTGCAATGGATAGACTTAGTAGTTGATGTGATTTGCTAAAAACTCACAAAGGGACTTACGCTGAATTTACTCCTTATTCCAATCAAATATGTTATTCCCCTTGTGAAATGGAACTTACTCTAACCGACTACGAAAAGAAAAGGCAAAAGATAAGGGTTAAGAAACCTATTCTAAGGATAATGATATAATGAAACATGCTTGGATAGACAAATTCCTCATGAAACCAAACTCTGTTTCACCATGAGAACCAACAACTACACAAAGTCAGTGCAATCTTCTAAGGAAACTCAAGGATTTTCATGTTGCAAATCTCCATCCAAACACCCACTGCTGGCGTAGCTTGAACGAGCATCCACAACTGAACTAAAGAAAACTTGGCTCAGGCTAACTTTGCAAAATAACTTATCAGTGACAAATCATAAAAAGTATGAACCATTAAGGAATTCATCAATTATCCCCACATATAAACATTACATTAATGAACTTCTAGTCTAATTCTACTCTACTTGGAAACATCTCTCCATCATATTCAAGAATTAGAAACCATGCCAACATTCCTCAATCACACAAAATCACCATGTGAACCAACAATGAGCTTGTATTGATTTTGGAAATGATTACAACAATTTCACATGCCTCTTCAATGATTTAGAAGAGTCTCCTCTACTCTACTCCTATTCTGATAGCATCTACTCCTACTCTTGATTAATCTCCCTCTCTAATAATCCCCCCTTTACAAATGAGAGAAATGGGCCTTATATAGGCTCCAAAATTACATGAACGACCAAGATTGATTTGAGAATCAATGGCCAAGATTGAGACAAGGTAGTTTGTTACAAAAAATTACTATTTTTAGAACATTGAATGCGGATGGATGATGTGGTAGACTATGATTGGCTGGATCGTGCGCACATGCCACCTCAACATCGAGCAAACCGGTTTGATTTTCTTTGTGTTCATACTCTTCGAAATGTTTTTCTAAATTTTATCATTTTTTGTAGTAGCCTTCGAGTCTTCGAATTTTTACATTTGGAACTTAGCCTCTTCAAACTTACAACTTGGGAATTTTGAACTTCTTCATGTTGTCCTTCATGTAATTGTACTTTTGAATGTAATTCATGGATTGCTTGATGAACTTTCTCATTTCTCTTGTTCACGCCTTTCTTGATGATGTTATTGTGTAGGATGCAAGATTTTGGTTTTGGATGATTGTGTATGAATTTTGGAGTAGACCAGTGTATGATGGATGTTCTCTCTGTCTGGCGGATGAAATGAGTGACTTCCATATGATGACTCTTTATGCACAGTGAAGTGATGTTCTTCCTCCTCCGTGTGGTGATGATGTCTTCCTTACGAACTTGAATAACACTCTTCTTGCTTTGAACCTCTCCTATGCAAGCTCTCGCCATTCTCCTTTGTGGATTCTCATCACTAGCTATCCTTAATGTGAAGTCTTCTTCATGAACTCAAACAACACTCTTTTCATCGAATATCTTCCTTGTAGAAGTTGTCCTTGCTCTTGGAATGAGTCCTCATCTTTGAATTCCTGCAAAACAAAGGGAACTTCGAATAGCCATTGTCGAACAAAACCCTTAAATGTGACGATGAAACATAGATAACTTTGCAAGGAATTACATTCAAAAATCTACTTTTGAAGAAATGAATAATAATAACACTTAAAATAATAATATTTCTTCACAAGTAATTTTGCCCTCTTTTCTCCCTTAGGGAAAGTTCACTTTCTTTTCTAAAATTTGCCTTCTCTTTTAAAATGGACTTGATTTGTTTTCTTTTTTAAGAAAATTATGATTTGATAACTTATTTAAATACACATTCCTTAGGCAAAATTTCATATTGGCGGACTTCACTAAAGATATTTAACAATGTTTTTTCAATGAATTTTTTATAAGCTGACTTCACTAAGGGCAACAATGTTTTCCATGTTAATTATTTACATAGGCCAACTTGGTCATAGATTTTGCAATTTTTATTAACTTATTCACAAGTTCTTTGGAGCACATATTGCCTATAGTCTTTCAGTGAAGGGCGGAGTTTCACTCACAAACTAGGGCGTAATTTCCTTATGTGCATTCACGAATTTAGGGCGCCATTTCCATTATGTCTTTCATAGATGAGGGAAGATCATTCATAATGTTAAGCTTTGAGTGGGGATTTCTTGACTTCATGCACAGGTTTAGCGCACTTTCTAAGATGTCTGGAATAATTTGTACTAGAGATTTTATAAGCTTGTTCACAATTCCTTAGCACACCTTTCATGAATCCATTCACAACATTTAGCGCAGATTTCTTAATATCCTTCACAAGTTTTGGATCAGAAATTTCATAGATTATTTCACAGTGTGAAGCACAATCTCCTAAGAAAAGTTGCATGTTTCCTAAGTGCTTCACAAGAAAGTCGCACATTTATCATGTTCATTCAGGATTTCTTGAGCGCAATTTCTATGTTAGCATTCACAACCTCCTTGAGCTGGAATTCCGTGCTTTCTTTCAATGCAGGGTACAAATTCCACAAGTTCATTCACAAAGAACAATTCTGAGTGCAAATTTGATGAGTTCGTGGATGGGTTTGAGTGCATCTTTTGGTGGATTAGGAACCATATTAGACACACTTTTCACTTGCTCAGGAAGTCTTACCTTTCGGGAGTTCTTTCATTATGCAAATCACCAATTTCATATGGCATTCACAGATTTCTTACAAATCTTCCATCATGTCTTTCATAAATTCCTGTCACCAACATCAAGTGCACATTCACAATTTGGGCGCATATTCACAAAGTTTAGGAATTTTAGCAACTCATTCACAATTTTCAAGGCAGAATTGACAGATCTTGCACGATTTTTGGTAGGCATTTTAGATGATCTTTCATAAATTCTTTGTTGGAAATTTCAGGAAGTCATTCATAGTGTGAGTGCATATTCCTGAGTCCATTTACAACAGTTTGGAGTGTCTTTCTAAGGATGTCTTTCATGAATGTGGGTGGTGATTGCTTGAACTTCTTTAACTAATCTTTGGACAGTATTTTCATACTACCTTGCACAACTTCTTTGGTGGGATTTCTATGTAGTCTTGCAATTTCTTGTTCAGGATTCACACTTGGGCAAAGTTTCCATGTAGGTGTGTATAAGTTGTAAAACACGTCCAATGCAAACCTACCCTCCATGTCCACTTAGGCACAAATTTTATTGGTGCATATATGAAATGTGTAATGCAAGATCTAGTTAAAAGTCTGCCAAAGGGATGAGCGGACTTTTTGTGCAGTCATGTATAAACTTTTAATGCAAACCTCCTCTCCAAGTCTACCTAGAGGAAAAGTGAACTTTTTGTGCCTCTATGTATAAGTGTTGAAAACTCATCATGCGAGTATACTCCAAATTAGTGCCAAAATGAGATTCAATTTCAAATTTTCATACTGCAAACTCATCTAAAATATGCGCCTTGGAGTATATGTCAAATGCTCATGTATTATGTCAAACTCACCAATTATAAAGCTATCCTCCAAATATTTTTTGAGTGGACTTCTTGGGCAGTTTGTGTAAAAATCAAATTTGTGCAAAGGGCACTCAAAAGTGCACCTCTGTTTGGGTGGACTTTCCAAGCATGTATGTATAACTTGAAGCCTAATACTTAGCCATTTTTTCATTTTTTGATTTCCCACTCTTCTGTTCTAATTTCAACCTTGACAGATGCATTTGATTCATTTCATATTGCCTAGGAGAGAAAGAGAGTCACTGTCCAATTTGCAGAGAAGACGTGATCGAACGACACTTCCTAGGATCCTACAAGCTCAAAACTATGAAAAAAGGTGGGTCCCCATTTGCAATGGGGTGTTGTGTGATTAGGTCACAACAGAAACCAACCTAGGTTTTGTAGAGCTTGAAGTGCAGAGGATATCTTCTCTCAAACATTATATCATGTTCATTGGTCATTTTCCACTTATTTTGTCTAAACCTGAAATAATATTTTAAAATTGGTGGGGTACAATTTAGAACACCAACATATTGGTGACTCTACTGGAGAACTAGTTGTAGTCCTTGGAATAGCATCATTGATCATTTAAAAGTTGGTAGTCAATATAAAGATTTGTTAATCTTTCATATTTCAATCCCTTGTATTGGTCATTATGTAATTGTGATTCTCCTTCTTTAAATCCTTGAGGTGGGTGGCGACTCTGCAAAGTTGAGAACCAAGAATATTTCATCATACAGAAGAAGATGGATGGGATAAGATCGTTGCATGAAAATAATTCAAAGAAGAAGCTACTCAAAGATGCAAATAAAAAAGATCACACAACCTAGAAGTGTAAGGACACAAGTCATCTAATCCTCCTATTACTACTGAACATCTGAATAATAAATGTACCTAGGGTAAAAATTGTGAATAAGGTAAATGTATAAACAATGACAAAACCCTAACAATGCACAATAGAGAACAAGACAACATGAAAATCAAAATAGTAAACACAAATGCAAACCAAAATCTCTATGCTATTCTTGATTGACCTCCATTTCTCTTCTCCACCTCTCATGAGAATGCAAGATTTTGAAGGTTTGATTGTTGGAGGAATGTTGGGTGCTCACTTCTACAGCATAACAATGAAGATGAATATGGAGGATGGAAGATGATCGATGAAGGATGATGGATGAAAGATTGTGGAGGTAATTTAATAGAGTAAGGATACTTGAAAGCTCATCGATATGAGAAAATTTCGCAGAATAAGGATGTATGGAATGTGGATTATCCAAATGACTTGTGAGAGGCCATATTTATAGGCAAGGCTGACTAGGGTTTTGATGTGGAAGGAAGAAGATTTGATTTTGGAGATAAGATTTGATTTTTTCTTTATTTGATAAAAGAGGAAATAAAACAAGATAGGATAAGATTTAAGAAGATAGAAAGATTTGATTTTCTGTTTTAAAGGAAATAAATCCTAAAAAAGATGAGAGGGCTAATTGATAATTATCTAATTAAATAAATTAATTAGATACACATGAGTTACAATTTTGGAAAGAAAGCAAGAAGATATTTTTAGGATTTTATTAATTAAATAAATATTTGATTTATTTAATTAATGTTGGATTTATGATTTAAGTAATTAAATAATATAAATTATTTAATTAATATTAGAAGAAAGAAGAGATTATGAATAGAAATGGAATAAATAAAAATTAGTCAAATAAATAAGATTTATTTAACTAATTAGGTGATGACATGGGTACCTAGGTCAAAACATGCTACAAGATGTCTAGATGATGCAATGTTGTGACAATGTGGACATTTTTGGGCCTCTACATTTTGCCCCTCTTTGAGATGATGTTTGAGATGATGAAATTTGTGTCGAGTAACATCATTTCAAAGAAGCTAAGGTATAGGTAGAGAAAAAATATGATGATGGAAAGATAGGATGAGGATGCCCCCTTGAGAGGATAGGTGGGTTGGACAAATACAGGTAGGCTCTCGAAATGAAATGGATTGGTCAAGGAAGAAAGATAAGGAAATATATAGAAGAAATGAATGATGCGTTATGCTGCAATGAAAGTGAGAAACCATGATGTTTGATATAGAACTAGATGTTATGCACTAGGGTATGAGGACCAAGGTGACGATGTGTCTCATGCCCCAGCGTAATACAACCTTCTCTAGATGTATGAGGAAGAAAACTTAGAGCATTAAAGTCCTAATGCACAAAAGGTATGATGTGACCTTAGATGCAAAAGGATAATGCAAAAAGCTATTCCAACATACACAAGATATGAATATTTGTTGGAATGATACCAATGTGATACAAATGCAAGATTAAAAGATAACACACACAAGAAAGCAAGCATGCATGCACAAATTATTCAAAAACAAACAAGGTATTGCCCTTGTCAAGCTATAAACCAATGATTAATTGTTGATTTAATGATTGATTAAGGATAGTGTTATCATTACAGGGAACAATATATCCCTAGATCACTACAAGGATGATGATAATTGATTGATTGATTTGGTTTACGACAAGGCTAGGATCAAGACCATTGATGTGATTGGATAATTTGACAAGCTTGATTGACTTGATTGGTATGGATAAAGGATGACTTGAATTTGGATCATTGCTTGGAATTGATTTGGTTGGATATAAAGGGTTTTGATGAAGTGATTGAAGAATTGATTTGAAGAAATGATTTGATTCAGTTGAATTTTAGGTGTTTATTGATGAGGTGGGAGATAGATGATAGAAGAAATGTGAGATGGATGAAGATGATAATTGGTGAAGATTAGAAGAAAGATGGAAGATGGAAATGGTCTATCACCTGTGCCTAAGTCTAGATACTTCCTTCGTATTCTAGACTACCTACATACCTTGTATCCACGGGATCAAGGCACTTAACAATAGAGATGATATGTAGTTCTTGCAATGTTTGATGATGATGATGGGATGAGTGATGAATGGATTGATCAATTGGATTATGGATTGATTGGATTTGTTTTGATGGATTTGATGTGATTTAATGAAGTGATGATTGGATTGAAAAAAGTGATTTGATTGAAATGATTTGATGAATGGATTGGAGGAATGGATAAAAGGATAGGTGATAGTAGATGGGATGGAAGGCTCATGATAGATGAATGGATAAAAGGATATGCGATAGAACGGAAAGCTTATGATAAATGGATAGATATAGTGGATGGATGTATGCCTCATAATTTAGCTACGATGTGATCTCTAAAGACTATGTCGCATAGGAACAACATGCCCCATTCTAGGTATAGTACTTAGGATTTTTCATGACAAGGTTCATGACGATAGGATGGTGATAGGATGGGATGGAAAGGATGAGGTATATCAAGAGATATCCAAAACATATTTCAACATTTTTCCTCCATGTCTTTATCAAGATCAAAAGAGGAAGGGATGAATGGACTCAATATGATAGGTATGTGTATATGGATGGATAAGGACATGGTAAGTTAGGATATGATAGGATGGAAAATGATAAGTTGGAAAATGATAGGAGGATGAGACAGCATGCCCCCAAGTGTAGGTGACATAGCAGATCAACTTACACATGACACGTGTTTGCTAGGTTTTCATCATGGTACTTATCCAAGGTGCCTGTTTACCAGGTTTTCATCATTGGACTAAGGGATTTCTCTTTACTTTTTTTATTTTATTTTATTTTTTTGTATTTGTTTGGATGGGAGAAAGTAGATATGGATGAAAGGGACTCAAGTGTCTAGTTCCATGAAAGTGATAGCCCCATTAGTGATGGATGTCATGGCATGGAACATGTCATTATGCTCATAGATGTTGGTAAGGGATTGCATGAGAGGAGATGGAGTAGGTAGATAGTGGTTAATGGAGGGAATGATAGTGGATTATGATGCATATTATGTAGGTAAGATGGTGGTTTATGATGTGGATTATATAGGACTTATGTAAAAGATGAATGGGAAGGCTTAGCCAAAAGCATGGACCATAGGAAAGTGGTGAGGTAGATATGTAGGATAATGGTTGAATGATGGCGTGATGGAGCTATGAAAAGGAATCATGACCAATGGTTGCATATACTGTGATAAACATTGAAGCTTGTGATTAGATGGTGGTGTAGGAAGCAATGGGGATGTTTGCTTAGTGGATGGGTGATGTAAGAATTTGGAGACCCACATAGACTTAGTATTTTTATGACTTTTGCTTTTCATGTGGGATGGAGAAATTTGAGATTTTTGAATGGAATGTATGGAAGAGGATGGTTGGGATTTTTGAGAGGTGGATACCTCTTTTGATGTGATTGCTTTTTGCTTAGGTACCCAAATATTTTTAGTTTTGACCTTTTCTTTTGGAGGTATGGGCTTGGGTATCTTTTTGGGTGGATTTTTCTTTAACTTTTTGGATTCATATCCTAAGGCATTAGGACCCTTAGTATTTTTAGCTTTATATGTAGAAGCATCTAAATGTTCATTTTTGAATCCCATAGGTTTGGTGGAAGTGGGGTTGGTGGAAGCTCCTTGTTTAGATAGTGTGTGCATTAGTTGGTCATGATTAGGATTTTTAGAGGATTTATGGATAAATGGATAAGGGGGTTGGATAATGGGGATATTAGGTGTTGGAAGTAGTGGAGGTAGATTCGATGGAGGGATGTTAGGAGTTGGAAGTAACGGAGACAAAGTTGATGGTTGAAGGTGTACGGTCACATGCTTTTGACATTTGTAAGATGGTGGAGGTGGAATGGCAACATATTTTTTGGGGGTATGATAGGGTTTGTGATAGAAAGTGGTGGACTTAGGAGGCATGGAGGAAATACTAACATCTTTAGATTGTTTACCTTGGGGTGTGTATCCAAGGCCATATGAGCATGGAGAAGGGAATTTAACATGTATGGGCTCCAAAATTCCTTGTTCAAGAAGGCCTAAGCCTTTACCTTGGTAGTTCATGTTTTGGAGGATGTGATTGACTATGGGATTATGTGTAGGTGGAACACTAGACACGAGTTCCTTATTGGATGGAGAAGATGAGGTAGAGGACAAAGGTTGTTGTTGTCCTAAGGAAGAACATTCATGGATGAGGGTGGTAAGACCAAGTGGATATGATGGCTTTGAAATATGGTCTATAATGGATGTGGAAGGATCATTAGGATCTTGATTATACTCATTAGGATCCAAGGTATTTGTTTGATATTCTATGCTTATGTGTTCTTGGGAGGCATGTGTCTCATCATGACAAGTGGATGTTTGTGCATTAGGGATAGATGGAGGATGGATGGAAGGGGTGTCTTGCTCATGGATAGGTATAGGATCATGTTTCTCATGGATAGCTTCTTCATCATGGATAATGTCTTGATCATGGAAAAGATAAATGTTATGGATGGGTTGTATGGAAAGGATTTGATCTTGATTAGAACAAAGGTGTGATGTTTCCACATGCTTAGGATTATGTTCTTGACATACCTCTTGTGGTTTCATGGAAGTGAAAGTGGGAGGCTCTTAGATGAGTTTGATGCGTTCTTGATATTCATCAATAAGAGAGTATGATGGAATTTGACTTGGGCTCATGATGGGAGGCTCTTGAATAGGGTTGATGGCTTGTGGGTCACTTGATGGGGTTATAGGATTAGACACCGCATGGTGTAGGAGCACCCCTACAAGATAGGACATAAGTCTATTTTTAGTATGTTTGACTTCATGATGTAATAAGGTCCATTGGACCAATGCGTATGTATTAGATCAACCTAGGAGAATGTGCAGGTAGTTAGGAGTTTGTTGTCGGGCTGTCTGAGCTGTCTCCTCCCAGCCGCTTGGAAGCTCCCAGCTGCTGGGAATCAAGTTGGTAGTACTCGTAGGAGATTGCTATATATATATCTTAGATCAGTTAGGGTTTAAGGGATGAGTAAGAGATCGAGTTGAGGTTGTAGAGGGTAGTTACAGAACAATTCAGACAGGGAAGACATTGTTGTTTCCAGCATTGCAGAAGTAGGATATATGTGATACATTTAGACTGTGAAACTTGTATGCATTTTTATTAGTGAAAGCAAAAGATCTCATCAATTGCATTTATCTGGTTTATAAGCTATCTGTACATTGATTTCTTTTCGGTTACAAGTGAATGGATTCATTCAACCCTTCCACCGGTTGATTCTCTGAATCGGTGGAAAGGTCATGTATGTTAGTTTAGCTTGCATTTTGTTTTTCTGTTTATGCATTTCATGTTTGGGAGATCAGTTGGTAGCATGCTATGAATCATCCTAGCATCCTCATGTGCTAGGGTTAGGAGGATAAATTTCTAAGTTTTGATATGAAGGTGATCCGGCCCGATCATCATGTTCTCTGTGTGAAGTTGTGAGGTTTTGTGAGTTTGTATGCAGTTAACGGATATACAGTATCTGCATGCGACATTACAGACAGTGTGCATCGCATCGATATCTGTGTGTATATCGCTATCCGGATCGGGTCATGAAACTTACAAAAATTGCATGTTTTCAATGCATCAGGATGATATAAGTTGGGTATATACTTCCTGTGTATATCATCATCAGGATCATCTTTCGTGTGTATCCATCATCCGCATACCGCTATTGTATGCGGGAGTCAAAGTCACTTTTTGGCTAAGGATAGGAGGAGGATATTATAGTTCGTCATCAGGATATTTGTAAATATCACCCGATGAAGATTTATCCTGCTGACGTTAAGAGTTTCGGCATCGGCAGGAGTAATAGTGTCGGAGAGACTCTTTATGGCTTGGCCGATAGAAGTGTTTCCGATAGGCAACTTGACCGATGAAAAGAGATATCGGGATGATATCAGACATCGAGGAAGTGCTTTTGAGTCAGGCTGATAAGTCAAGTCTGGCCGATCGGTATATGACCGATAAAACTATCGGGGTGACATTAGTCGTCGGGGTAAGTCAGTATCCCTTGGCCGATGAACAATATCCTGCCGATAGGCGATAAAGTGGATGATACATATCGGTGTGACGTAGTGGTTTTCTTGCCGATAAGGAAGTGAACAGTGGTCAGCAGGAGGATATTTTGTGTTCGCCTAAAATATGATGATGCTGACAGGCTTATAGGCATACATGCTGTATGTCAAGATTTTAACATGATAGTGGATTAATGGTTTTTCCATCCCATTTGTAAGCTTTTGCTGCGTGGCTCTGCATCACCACATGTGGAAGTTCTTTGATAGAATCATGAATGAGTGTTTGACATGGGGATGGTCTATTAGATCACATCCTTCATTAGGGTATGTGTGAAGAGACAATATAATGGATGGATGATAATAGTGTATGGTGTTGGAGGCTTAGAAGTAGGAATAGGATTGGAGGGAGGGATAATGTGATTGGATGGAGGTATTATGGAAGTGAATGGATCAGGAATTGGATTGGATAGAGGGCTAGGAGGATTGGATCGATTAGGATTAGGATTGGATGGAGGGATAGGAGGATTGGATGGAATAGGATTAGGATCACATGGTGGTGCCAAGATAGGACTAGTAGGCTCATGTGTTGGCATTTGAGTGGATGGTGATGGGGGATTCTTATAGGATGCATTGGCTAGGTTGGTATCTCCCTCGTCAAAGGATATTAGGTCTTGTAGCATAGGTGGACTTAAGTCTATTAGGTCTTGCTGCAAAAGTGGACTTAAGTCTATTAGATCCTATTGCAAAACTGGAATTTGGCTTGCTTGATTTATGTACAAAGGGCTACTTGATCTTGCATGTGGTTCTTGTGAGGACACTTGGTTGCCTTGTGGATGGCTTGGGTGATGTGTTGGAAAGTTGGAATGAGAAAGTGGATGATCTTGAGGTGGACATTAATAGGTTGACATGGCATTGGCATGATGTGTAGATAGGTTAGGTTGGCCTGATGGCGAAGGTGACATATAGGATTGTGGTTGAATGTGTTGGAAGTTGTGATGGTGTTGTGGTGGATGCATTGCATAGGATAATGGTTGTTGAGATATAGATTGATATGAATAATGATTGAGATTAGAAGAGGTGTGATAGGTTGATGCAGGATTGATGTGACATGTGGATGGATTTGGTTGATATGATGATATAGGTGACACATAGGAATGATGTAGAAGTTGTTGATGTGGTGATTGGATTTGATGTTGTGCTTGTTGTATTTGACAAGTGGCCATAAGGTGTTGGGCTTGTGTAATGAGTTTTTGCATTTGAGGTGATTGGCTTGCTTAAAGTTGAAGTTGTTGAATCATGCCATGGACCTTTTGAATGATTTGTTGGTCTAGAGGTTTTGGTGCTTGGTGAAGTAGGTGAATGAGTTCTTGTGCTAGGTCCTCTAATGTTGACATGATGTCACTTTTAGCAAATGTTTGATTAGGATTATGATGATGGTTTAGAATGATTAGTATGTGATTGCTTGAATGACTAGGATGATTTGGATTGGAAAGATTGGATGATGTGGCAAATTATTTATTAGTAGTTTGACTTGGGTAATATAAAACACAAGATCTCATATGTACATGCATGATCACACATACCAAACACAATGATAAATTTTCCTTTCAAGATTAAATGTTATGATTAAGCACACACTTGAAGACAGATCAACAAGCCCTAATGATTAGTGAGGTGGGGTATGGACAAATCGGTCTTACTCTAGGTTGCACAAGGTTGACTAGGGGTGTCCCTAATATACTCGAGGTACGAGGGGCCCAAATCCATGAACACTAGCCCGTTGAAGGGATGTGGCATAAACCTAAGTGAATACCACTTCACCTTGTGTCTGGAATCACTCGAGGCCCTAAGGTTGTCCCAATGACTATGTAGCTAGATTGAGGTACAACTTTTGCTCTCCCCCCTTTGATATACCCCACAAGAACACGTGGTTGAGGTCATCCCTAGGGGTGATGAAATCCCCTAGTAGGCCTCCTATGAAGGGCTTGCCAAAAGCAAACCAAGTGAGGTGTTTTTGATCTCCAAGATCACCTTGTGGTGCGAGGAGAGAGCATACACACATGCACGTGATTCACACTTGCAGTTGTTAATTGACCCTTAGAAATGAGATGTATGGAAAATAGTTCAAGCACTTGTTCATTTTAATCCTCAAATAAAAATGTGTGATTGAAGACACTTGTTCGTTTTAGACCTAATTTTTGGATGTGTGATTGAAGACAATATTCATTTTAAGCCCCAAATTCAAGTGTTTTGACAAGCAATGATTAGATATGAAAGATGGAACGTGTGCACCTGATTATTTTCACTTTCCAAGTGGCTATTGTGACTGATCCAAATGTTGCTCCAGCTCCTTTGATTCACCTACAAGCCACAAATTTGAAAAAGAAACAAGTAAACTTGCACATGAAAGCGATATGCGAAAAAGATGAAATCTGATAAAATCTAATTAAAATGATCTGAAATAGCAAAATAGATTACATAAACAAAAAAATTGGGAAATTCTAAGTAGTTTAAAAAAACATTTCATTGAAATTTGATAAGTTTTGCTTAAGATATGCTCGATTGAAGTTTAAAAGGAAGCTAAACTTTGGCTACAAAAAAAGGTTGGAAAATGACACATTCACCTAATACAATCTACACCGTTGTGAAGTTCGTCTTGTTATCTTTCTGATGAGTCCTTGTTTGCATGATTTTGATGTTGTATGCTCTTGTTGTGATGAAAAGAAAAACTTTTCTCCCTTATGGCATGTAGAAGAGGGCAGGATGGAGGATTGCTGGATAAAATGATGCACCCTGCGGAAGCACCCTTTGAACCATTGGATAAAAGGACATGAAAGCACCCTTTAGACTGTTGGATAAAATGATGCACCATGCGAAAGCACCCTTCAGACCGTTGGATAAAAGGACACGGAAGCACCCATTGGACTGTTGGATAAAACGATGCACCCTGCAGAAGCACCCTTCGACCGCTGGATAAAAGGATGCAGAAGCACTCTTCAGACCATTAGATAAAGAGATGCACCTTGCAGAAGCACCCTTTGGACCATTGGATAAAAGGATGCGAAAGCACCCTTCAGACCACTGGATAAAATGATGCACCCTGCGGAAGCACCCTTTGGACCGCTGGATAAAATGAGGCACCCTCAAAAAATCACAGAGATTTGTTTGAGTCTCTAATTTTTGTGAATCAATAGGTGATTCTAGGGTTTTTGGCCCTTCTGAGCACATTAGTGAGATATTTTTGGGCCCAGGTGGTCACCTGCAACAAATCCCTTGCAAAACTTGACAAACGAGGGTTAGATAAATGCAAATTTTTGCAACAAAAACCTACAAAAACTAATGATTAGGTCCCACCAGGTGTGCCAAATGTAGTTAGGGTAAAAATTGTGAATAGAGTAAATGGATAAACAATGAAAAAACCCTAACAATGCACAATAGAGAACAAGACAACATGAAAATCAAAATAGTAAACAGGAATGCAAACTAAAATCTTCATGCTATTCTTGATTGACCTCCATTGCTCTTCTCCACCTCACATGAGAATGCAAGATTTTGAAGGTTTGATTGTTGGAGGAATGTTGGGTGCTCATTTCTGCAGGATAACGATTGAGATAAAGATGGAGGATGGAAGATGATCGAAGAAGGATAATGGCTGAAAGATTGTGGAGGTAATTTGATAGAGTAAGGATACTTGAAAGCTCATCGATATAAGAAAATTTAGTAGAATAAGGATGTGTGGAATGCAGATTATCCAAATGGCTTGTGAGAGGCCATATTTATAGGCAAGGCTGACTAGGGTTTTGATGTGGAAGGAAGAAGATTTGATTTTGGAGATAAGATTTGATTTTTTCTTTATTTGACAAAAGAGGAAATAAAACAAGATAGGATAAGATTTAAGAAGATAGAAAGATTTGAATTTCTATTTTAAAGGAAATAAATCCTAAAAAAGATGAGAGGGTTAATTGATGAATTATCTAATTAAATAAATTAATTAGATACACATGAGTTACAATTTTGGAAAGAAAGCAAGAAGATATTTTTAGGATTTTATTAATTAAATAAATATTTGATTTATTTAATTAATGTTGGATTTATGATTTAATTAATTAAATAATATAAATTAGTTAATTAATTAAATAATATAAATTAGTTAATTAATAGTAGAAGAAAGAAGGGATTATGAATAGAAAGGGAATAAATGAAAATTAGTCAAATAAATAAGATTTATTTTACTAATTAGATGATGACATGAGTACCTAGGGCAAAACATGCTACAAGATGTCTAGATGATGTAATGTTGTGACAAGGTGGACATTTTTTGGTGTCTACAATAAAGAGAAGTTAGTAGGCTATGTAAGTGATGTCTCATCCAGTAGAATAATTATGTCCAAAGATGAGGAAAGATGTCATGTTGTAAAGCGTCAAGAATTGGTTGGGAAGGAGAGGCACTAAGCTCTGAATAGGTTTAGTGAGGACGTAAGAGCTAGGGCTTCTCCCTTAGGTTCTAATGTAGTGAATATGGGTTCTCATGAAGAACCTAAAAATCAACCCCAAGGTGGCAGTAATGTTGTGGACTGGTATAATAATTGAATAAATGGACATTATGAGGAAGATCATAATGTTGAATTCGATGAGGAAGATGAAGAAATATTTGATGAGCTAAGACCTAGAAGAGGAAATGCCCCAAGAAATCATGATCCATTAAGGGAAATTGATTTCCTTAGGTCATAAATAGCTAGGTTGGAGGTTGAATGAGAAGTGAGGTAAGGAGGAGAATATACCTTGCTAATAATGCTGGCCAAATGAATCACCCTGCTAGAGGTATGAATGCTAATGTGGGGGTCATAATAATCTTGGTAGAAGACTTGGTCGGTTGAACAATGTGAGACTACCTCTAAATTTAGCTAGATACAAACAAATAAATTTTGTAGGAATCCCTGGGTACCCTAACCCAGTTCCTAATGAGGTTAGATCTAAACTTGTCAAATTCTTGGGAAATAATGTTGTATCAGGAGAGGACCATCTTAGGTACTTTGACAATTTAACTCATGACTTTGAGATTGAGGATGAGGATATCCTCATGAAACTATTTGTACAATCCCTGGACGAGTTTGCTAGGGAGTGGTATAAAAGCCCACCAATATCTAGTATTGATTCCTAGGATGAATTCCAAACCATCTTCAAAGAATATTATGGAGATTAAACTAATGCTAGGTTTACAATAAATGAGTTTACCAACATTACAAAAGGAATGAATGAATATGTGTTAGAGTTCAACAACTAGATTGCTCAGGTAATGGCTAAGATCCCACTACATATGAGACCAAATGAGTCAATGTGTTTGGTTTTGTATTGCAATGCATATGATAGAAAGATGGTTTCTTGTTAAAGGATAAGGATCCTCAGACATTAAGAGATGCCTACATGATGGCTTCTAATTTAGAAAGCATCTGGGAAGATCCCTAAAAGGAGTGATCAGATGATGATGCCTCAAGATAGAGGACGAGATAGCAAGACTTCCACTAGTTATGATAAGTGTTAGCAGGGTGCAGAGCACAAAGTAGAGCCAACCGGAAGTTGGCACACTTACTATGTGAAGGTTGGAGCCGATAGGAGACACATCTCTAGATGAAATAGATATGGTATATATAGATATAAGTTATGATGATATAGTAGAGAATAGAAGTATGATATGATTTGATGTAAATAATGACATAGAAGTCATGTATGTAACTGGTGAGATAGAGACTTAGACCTATCGAAGGATGGATATATGATGTATAACCTCTTATTGATGTTGATATCTATATATGGAGATCTATCAGCACCAAGTAATTTTGTGTTGTTCTGTTGTTGTGATCTATATGTGATGCTCTATTTCTTTTATTCTTTATGTTTTGCTATCAATCTCTAGCTACTGATCAGGGTATAAACTGACTACAAAGACTTGACTAAGGACTAGATCTTTGGACCATTATACCCTCTACATTTCTTGCTAACATTTGTTTATGTTGCTGGGACCCTAGAAGAAGGTAGTTAAATATTGAAAGGGAAAAACATCCAAAGAAGTAGCACAAAGTTCTGAAGAGAAGAGAAGGCAAGGTTGGTGGAGAAAATTTTTAATTTGCAAAGGAATTTAGGTCTCCTTAAGTTTCTACCTCTATGAGAGGTGGGAAGGTACTTAAGGGGATGTTGAGTGGAAAGGGAGTAGGGTCCAAAAGGACCTTTCAAATGATGTGACTCTTCAAACAAGGATACCGTGGGATATGACAGGATTAATGGAACACCAAATCAAGAGAACCCATGGTGAAAGGGGAGAAGCAGAGGAAAAGAGAGATCAATGAAGAAATCAAAATCAGAATGGAGATAAGCAGAGAAGAGAGATTAAAGAAAACTCAAGAATGACAATAATGTTACCGTATAAGGATGGAAAGGGCATAAGAGATGGAAAAAGAGAGGACAATGGAAGTTACAGAAGAAAAGGAGGAAGAATTCAAAGAGTGCACCATGGAGGGTGCTACCAGAAGTGAAGAAGATAAGCACGTCATGGAGGATGCTGCTGAGTGTGACAATGTAGGTGCTACTGGAGAAAGGAGGTTAGAAGGAGAAGAGATAGAGTGTGTTATGGAGGATGTTGTGGAGCATACTACTGTTAGCATTGCCTTAGAGGAATGCAAAAGGGAAAAAGAAGACAGAGGTGAATTAGGGTTTATGTTGCAGATTGTCGAAAAATATGAATTAACACCAGAAATTTTGAAGATGGATGAGGAATATATAGAGGAGCTAATTTTTTGAAGAATAAAGGAGATAACAGGAAGAGGAGAAGATGTGGTAAGCATTGAGAGTAGTTTTGAGGGTTTTGAAAGGTTATTTCAATCATCATTGGATGCCAACATGATGTCATTCACAAATGGAAAAGTATCCCCTAATTTGAAGAGACACTATGAAGAGACACAACCCCTAGACCATGAGTCACACCGAGTGCCATATAAAGTCAAGAGAATTTTAGTTGAGAAGGAAGATATTCAAGAAAAAAAGGAAACAAAGAGAATAGAAGAGATCTAGAGTAATTTCAGAGAATTTTTAGGAGAAGAGTACTTTGATATCTAACTATAGAGAGAGAAGGGAAGAGAAGGAAAGTGAGTTGATAGAAGATAGCCTAACTAGAGGAGCAAACTGGAGGAAACCTACCATGGAGTATCAGAGACTTTGAGAAGATCAATCATGGATATTGCTATCAAGTTACCTGTATTTGAGGACACTACTGAAGCAACAAAGCACATTTTTGTTTTGAAGTCTATTTGGAACCAGAAGGGAGTAATAAGAGATGAAATAAAGTTGTTTGACTTAACAGGCACCTTGTGAAATGAAGCATTGAAGTGGTATAGGAAGACATGCCCAAACAATGACAAGGAATGGGATGATATCAAGAAGTTATTTTTGGAGAATTTTAGAGTTTTAGATGATCTGACAAAAGGGGTAAGTAAGATGAGAGATTTGATGCAATTGGATAAAGAATCCATAAAGGACATTGATAGAAGATTAAAGGAGATAATTAGGAAGTTGGAGGAACCACTAACTAAGAAACAAAAGATAGAATGGTTCATTTATGGAATAAGCCTTGAAATAAGGTCAGCCCTAAATGGAAGAATATCTGAGACATATGTAGAAGAAGTGACACTAGCCTGCCAGATAGAGTCTCAATCTTGGTGCAGACAAGATAAGATGCAGGCAAACCTAGAACTAGAGAATCTTAAATTGGAATTGGAGCAGTTGAAGCTGAGACAGGAGATTCTGACCAACCAGGAGGAGAATACATAGAAGCAAAGACTTAATATTTGGTGCTCATACTATACAAGAGAAGGTCACTTGAGAAATGAATGCCCTAGGATGAAAGGTGAAAGACAAGCTACCACAATAAAAGCAAACATCAAAGCAACAAAAAAAGAGTCAATTCAGTATATTGTGGATTATGCAGAGAATGGGATGATCATGAAAAACTAGACTGTCCTTAAAAAAAATTTGGAGGAAAAGAGAATTTTCTAATGAAGAAGATGAAACAGGGTATGCAAACTCAGTGGAGAGAAACAACATGGCATATGTAGAAAGAAAGTCACAAGATCAAGGCTACAAACAACCAAACTGGAGAAATTAGAGGAATGACAATGCAATACAAAATTCAAACTCTAGCAGTCCATCCTATGGGAATAGCTATAATAATGATGACATAGAGCAATTTGGATGTTACATAGGAGGTAGAGATCATGGAAGAAGTCAAAGAAGGAGGGAGGATGCAACATGTTTCAATTGCGGTAAGCTATGACAATTTGCTAATGAATGTTGGGCTGAAAGGAAAACACAAATTTCATTTTGTAGCAGTACAGAGCATGATTTTTTTTCTTGTGAGAGAGCACAATGTACTTCAAAAATGCACAACCACAATCTAAGAGTGATGAGATACAAAACCTGAATAATAAAAAAGGAGCTAGAATCATAAGGGAACCAAAGGGCCATGGAGCAAGAACTTGCTGGAAGAATAGCACAGAGGAAACACACATATCTTCAACTAAATCTAGAGAAGAAGAAGAGTATTACTAGAGAAGCAAGATAAAACATATTAGAAAAGATAGAAGAAGGAAGGACAAAGCTATGGTACTAACAAGACAAGGAACAAATACTAGAAGGCACTATGTCACTGAGACAAAAGAGGAAGACAGTAAGGATGAAGAAGAATTTGTTCCCTCTAGGAAACAACATGAGGAAGTTGTGAAGGAAGCCAAAAAACAATGAGGAAGGAACAAGAAAAGGAGAAGCAATACAATTAGTTTTTCTCTGAAGGAGAAGTAGAAGCTCTCAAGAGATTAGCCCAATTGACACAACAACACATATTTATTGAGAAACTAAAGCAATTTTCTAAATACTGGAATAAGGAGAAAGGTCAAAAGAGTCAACTCTGAAGGATGGGAGGAATAGATAGAGAATGGAAGATGAAACCACTTATTGTGGATGCTTACATCAATCATAGAAAGGTTCAAAATGTCATGATAGATCTAGGAGAAGATGTCAACATGATGGCAAAGAAGTTGTGGGATCAGTTAGGAAGACCTAAGCTGATAGAGACAACTTACAACATTATTTTGGTAGATAGACCTAACATGTAGACAATGGGAATATGGAATCAAGTAGAAGTTAACCTAATGAGGGTCAAACAAGTCTTACACTTCATTGTTGTAGCCATGAAGGATCAAGGTGAAGCTTTCAATGCACTTTTAGGGTTGAGATGGTTTGTGGATGCAAATGGTATCATAGACTCCTAGAATAAGGAGCTATCATTTGTTAATTATAATAATATTGTCTGAATTCCTTTGGCATCATCAATGGAGGAAGCATGTAGAGGAAAACTAACGCGTTGTAGACTTAACATAATTTAGGGGTAAACCTATCTGAATAGTCCACTTTATCATTATACTTCCTACATTAAATTATCAACCAAAGAGCATAAGCTTATGATGGCACATGCACTATATATGCCTTTAGAGACTCATATTCTCCTAAACTAGCCTATTCAATACTATTCAGGTAATTCTACTTTACTGGAATTCACAGAAATGTAAGAACAGTTACAAAACCTAGTGGCTACAGGTACCTTCAACATAAGTTGTAGATAACTGCTAACAACAAGAAACTGTAGAATTAACTCAAAACATT